>OZ014521.1:346686725-349086725 GCA_963966055.1 Lathyrus aphaca
ATCCTCTCTCAATACGCCATGAAAATGCATCAAACCTTCTAGATTCACTCAACTAAACATCCTAAACAAGAATCCAACAACAAAATCCATTTATTTTTCATGAATCAAGAGATTCGAATCAAAACATTTTCACGGGCAAAATTTCAGACAGCTGTGAAATACTCAATACTCAACCATTTTCAATTCTAAACACATCAGCATTATCAGTGAAGCATAAAGAATCATTTAGGAACTTAAAAATACATTTATGGAAAAAAAGTTCTTGAGGTTACCTAAGATGAAGCTTTGCTATCTGGAGCTTTTTGGCCACTTCTTTGATGCTTTTCCACTTCCCTTGATCCCATTATGCTTCTGGAATGCTTGAAAGGAGTTTATATGGACTATTTTTGAAGTTTCAGTTCAGAGGTGAGGGAAATCGTGTTTTGGATTCTTGAGGTTTTAGTCTTGTTTAATGGTTGGGAAATGACCTGGAGAGTGTATGGAGATGATTGGTGAAGTTTTCTTGAAGTTTTGATGGCTGGTTTATGAATTTCAAAGAAATGAAGTTTGAGAGGGATTTTGGCAATCTGAATGTGTGAAAGCTTGCAGGCTTGTGTGTGTATGAAAATGAATCCCTTGAGGCATGTATGTGAAGTTGTGATAGGTCAGAATAGTTGGTGTGGGCTATGTTGATTGGTATGGGGTGATTTGCAAAAAGTCAAGGTTGGTTGTACTTGAGTTATGGGCACATGGCAGGCCTGGATTTGGGCATGGCTTGGCTCAACAGAGATCAAGGGAAGCTATAGAAACAGATTTTGTGTGTTGATGCAAGTGTATGGGAAGTTTTGTATCATTTTGCAAATTTGAGAAACTTTGGCCCTTTTAAGATTTCTTGAAGTTCAAGGCATGAAAGTGTATGATTCTTGGTCCAATTCTGATCAAAATGAGTTATACTATGATGGTATGATGTTTAGATATGCATTAGAGGTCATGAATTGGCTTGGCAAGTGGTTTTGCAAAAAAAATCCTCTTTGGTGCATTCTTGAAAATTATAGGATTTTTGCCAACTTTGAAGGATCATAACTTGAGTTCCATAATGAATTAGAACATTTTCTTGTACTTTTTGAAAAGGGAAAGACCTAATCTACAACTTTCATGACCATGAATTTTTCATTTGAAGCATTTTTGATCAAGAAAGAGGAGGTTGAAGAACTTTCCCAAAATGGAAAGTTTCCATTACAAGTCATTTCCATTTTTGGCAACTTTTGGTTTAGCTCAAATTTCTTCAAACTTGTGAACTTCCAAGCACTTCAATGATCAAATAAAGATAATATAACTTCAATTTGATTAAAATACCCCTTTGGTTCCATTGATGGGGGCCTCAGATGCCCTGATTTTGCTCTGACTTGCTCAAGAAGTTACCCAGTGAACAGATGACTTCCACAATGAATTTCTTCATCAAACTTGGCACACATGATCCTTATAACATCTTAAGAACATTAGAAACAAGAATGGCCCAAAAATTTGGAGTTAAGTCCTCTGAAACCAAAACCCTAATTTTGGTCATCTGTGTCGTGAAAACCCTAGCTCTGCTTCCATGCTTTCCCAGTTCTTGTGATTTCTTGACTTCCTTGAATCTTGAGGGATATAATATCATGATACAACACACATGGACCCTCTTGGAACAATTGGAGGCCTTTGGAGTGGCTCAAATGGATCCTTGGATTGCTCAGATCACAAAATCCTAGATGCAGATGAATTTGAACTGTCCAGATGAAACAAAGATGCAATCTGAGATGTAATGCTTATGCTAATACAAACATGAAAGATCATAAGCCTTGGTGTGATAAAGAGTGAGGGAAAATTTGGGGTGTTTATAATACCAAAAAGCCTTAGAAAATCCCAAATAAATTCATGAGCACTCTTCTTATTTTTCTTTAATTTTCCTATTAATTGTCTCATAATTTCTTCATTTTTGACCAATCATTTTGTGAATTTTTATTCTCCTAAACTAAAAATTATAAAGACCCCATTCTTTTTTAATCCTCTTAATTTTTCATCATACTTCTTCAAAACATTTTTCTCTGGATTTTTAGGTCATGTTTAGGTCCTTTTGAGTCCATTCTTCCACATAGGTTCATATAAACCCTAATCACATTCTAGTGATCCTTTGACCATTCAAATTTAGGAGTTTTCATGAGATTTTTTGTACACATTTCATTCTATGGATTGTGATGTTCAATATTAAGTTTCATAATTTTTCAAAGTCATTTGATATTTTTCCCAAGTTACTTGAGCCCAAAGTAATTTTTGGCCCTTTTTTACAAGCTTCCTTCCCTCCATTTGAATAAGGCATTCATGCCATTGCTCTAAGGTGTAGAGAACCCTCATTGGATCTTTGTCTTTTTATTTTAGGGTTTTCTTAAGTCATAAGTCATCATTGCCTCCTTTTGACCTAATTCTTCTTCATCCTCCATCTTAACCCCTCAAAACCAACTTTATGGCCATATTATGCTTGTTAAATATTTGCCATACATCTCATAAGTGTTTCATACACATTTTTAAGTGTTAATCTCAAGTCATAAATCCTTAGGCTTCATTTAGTGTCATATGCCTTCTTAATGCTTCATGCTTAACATTTTGGTGTCCTTAATCCTAATGCCTCCATATCACCTTACTTTTAAGTCATATGTGTGTTCCAATTCCATTCTAAAACTTCATCAAGCCCCTGGTTTTTGTATGGGGAATCCAAATCCTCTTGGTCATGTTTGATTTTTATTCTAAGTTTTTTCCTTTCCTTTGAAGTTCAAAACCTTTTTTTTCTCATTCTCATACCATTACACATAATGTTTGGATCTCTTTCACTTGGATGTCTTTTCTCCCATATTGTTTTACATCATAGGATACTTTCATTAAGTGTTAGCCCCTGTATTTTCTATTCACCTTAGGGTTTATATAAGTTTAGTATACTTAACCATTTAGGTTTCTTCATGTAATTTCACTTTAACTCTTACTAAGGTTTAACTTCCTTTTAGGACATTGTTTGAAATTATTCACTCATATAGCTTTAGAATACATAGGTTGACTTTAGCTACTGACTTTTTAAGTTTACCATCTTATGGGTTGCCTTAGGCTTAGGTATTTGTCTTATGAGTTCACTAACATCCTCCATGGATAGTGTGGGTTGTTTTTGAAAGATTTACCATGTTATAATTGTTCATTTTTCTCCATCATACTAATATTTTTTTTGTAGGGGGGAAGATGAGGTAATTAAATCATTCTTATTCTTTTATGCATTTATTTGCTTTTTGCCTTAGCACCTTGGTGCTTTGTTCATAGGACCCCTTCCTTTCTTTAGATTTCAACTTAACTTCCTTAGGAAGTAAGTTGAATTCTAGCCTGCTCTTTCTTCTCCTTAGGTTAGAATACCTCATTAACCTTAGGATCACCTCTTGTACATAATAAGATACTTAGGGTTGTTTCTTAGTCCCCCATTAGCTTTGACCTTTTGCCTCTTTAGTCTTCTTTTCTCATCTTCAAACAAAATCAAAAACACTTAATAAACGCATGAAAGAATCTCTTGTGTATAGCCTTATTCCATGGGGAACTTACATTTATTCCATCTTGGAATAGTATGGGCTTGTCTAGAATGGTGTACAAGTCTTATCAAGGGGTTGTTTCACAAAGAAAAATCTAAAATACACTTCTTCATAAAAGCTACAAAAACATGTAATAAAGTTCAACAATCTAGTGAACTTAAACCCTAATTCATGGAAACAAGCCTTGGATAAATTCTCCTTGCTTGGTGTGCTTGTTCTATTATACCATCTTGGAATGTAGTAGCAAGTACACATTCCATGAAAAAGAGTTTGAATTCACTTCCTTGTGCCAAATTCATAGAAAATTCTTAAAAGACAAAAAACAAACAATAAGCAACTGTCCTGTGGGAACATCTCTTTCTCATCTCATTCATTCACAACGCGAACTTACGACGACTTGTCTCACATGAAAGATGGTAAACATACCTGTACCAGACGAGTCTGCAATACCTGAGCATAGACATACTGTAAACACCCCAAATTTGCCCTCACCCATTCACACCATGGTTTGTGATCATTTCATATGCATAAACACAATCATATCATCTCACATCACATTTTTGATTCACTGCATAGTTTCTAAGTCATCTGCACCTAGGGTTTGTGACCTGAGCAATCCAAAAGCTTCTTGAGCCACCCCAAAGGTCAACAATCACTTCAAAGGGATCCATGTGTGTTCTTATATCATATCATATCCTCTCAAAGTCAAAAATGCCAAAGAATCACAAGAACCGGGATTGGTATGGAAGCAGAGCCAAGTTTGACTGCACAGTTGACCTAAAATTAGGGTTTTGGTTTCAGAGGCCATAACTCCAAATTTTTTTGTCATTCTTGTTTCCATTGGTCTCTATATGGTATAGGGAGTATGCATATCAATTTTCATGAAGGAATTCAATGGGGAAGGCATCTGATCAAAAGATGACTTCTTGAGCAAGTCAGTACAAAATCAAGGCATCTGAGGACCCCAATCGTCCAACCAAAGGGTTTTTGTAGATATTTTAGAATTGGTAGGATTTTTGGACAAACAAGAAGTGTTGAAGTTCATACTTCAGGATGTCCCACCAGATGTTGTGACATTGTGTAAGTTAATGTAATAAGTTCAGTTTTTTCAGGATGTCCCAACAGATGTCCCAACGGATGTTGGGACATCTCGAACCTGATCCCAAAATTTCAGCTTTCCCCATCATTTTGAATGTGTATGATCTTTATTTGATCATTAGAATCATATAAACAATGCATGACCTGAAATTCAGTTTGGCCTAAAGAATTTCCCATTTCTATGCTTTGATTTTCAAGTGACCATAAATCATTTTTCATGAAAGTGCAAAGAGGGATTTCTTGCAAACTGATTCTCAAAGGTTTTGTTTGACCTCTAGCTGGTTTCAGAATTTGGCCATGACCTAATGAAGCATGCCTCACCAACAATTCAGCAAGACTTCTCACATTCACATAGCCAAAATCATGAAATGTCACAAGTGGGCAAGTTGCAAAAACTCCTCTAGCTCATGATCCAAATGCAGTAGCCTTTCATGAACCATCCAAGGGCCTTCCTTGAACTCAGCTGATGCAGTAAAGGTTAGGAAACCATCTCTGACACAGCCCATGCTTCAAGTACACCAAACCATGACTTTTTGCAATTTCTCCCATGCTTTTGGAATAGTGATCAGCCACCTCTACAAACCTGCTCCATAGCCTACTCAAACATTATGGAACATAAAGCAAGCCATACACAAGCTGAATACACACATTGCAGCATACACAAAAAAAACTGGTCTGAACCTTCTCCTCTTCAAAACTCTCTCCACAGCCGTCAAACATTAAAAAAAAAAAATTCCTTCACACACAAACCACAAATCATCCATAGAAAAGATCCCACCCATTACAATGATCTGAAACACAACACACAAGAACTGCATTTCCTGTTACACCAGAACTGAACCACAAAAAACTAGCCACTTTCAGCCTCATTCAAGGTTTCCATTGGCCTCAAGGGGTTAAAGGGAGATCATTTGCACAAGAGGGAAGCTCTGAAAGCTCACTTTCGAAGGTCTCCAGCTCAGTACAGACGCGCCTTATTCTGTTTCATTCTTCCATAATTAATTCCAGGTAACTTTCCTTAATTTATTCGGTTCTGTTAGTCATTAATTCTGGTAGCAGGTCTGAGATGTCACAACATCTGTTGGGACATCCTGAAAAAAACTGAGCTTATTTCATTAACTGATACAATGTCCCAACATCTGGTGTGACATTCTGAATTAAGTTCATTTGCTCATGCTCTGTTTGATAATGTCACAACATCTGTTGGGACATCCTGAAAAAACCGAGTTTATTTCATTAACTGATACAATGTCCCAACATCTGGTGTGACATTCTGAATTAAGTTCATTTGCTCATGCTCTGTTTGATAATGTCATAACATCTGTTGGGACATCCTGAAAAAACTGAGTTTATTTCATTAACTGATACAATGTCCCAACATCTGGTGTGACATTCTGAATTAAGTTCATTTGCTCATGCTCTGTTTGATAATGTCACAACATCTGTTGGGACATCCTGAAAAAACTGAGTTTATTTCATTAACCGATACAATGTCCCAACATCTGGTGTGACATTCTGAATTAAGTTCATTTGCTCATGCTCTGTTTGATAATGTCACAACATCTGTTGGGACATCCTGAAAAAACTGAGTTTATTTCATTAACTGATACAATGTCCCAACATCTGGTGTGACATTCTGAATTAAGTTCATTTGCTTATACTCTGTTTGAGATGTCCCAACATCTGTTGGGACATCCTGAAAAACTGAACTTATTTCACAAATCTTGACATGTGTTTGCATCATCTCTTAGCATCATTAACATCATGTAAATGCTTCTGGTTTTGTTTCTCATCATGTCATCTCATCCCATTTTGCATTGCATTGCATTTCTTTTCTAACATTTCAGGTGGTAAGTGATGTTGAGAAGTGAATTTTCCTTCACTTCTCACAACTTTTTCCTTTCATCTCTCTTGCATCCATGCTGCATTTTTATATGTGTTTGAGTTTGAGCTTGCTCATTCTTCTTCTTCCCACTTTCTTTATTCAAGTGACTTGACTTCTTGAATGAAGCAAGTCACTTTGCTTCTCTTGATCCTTTCATCTGCTTCCTGGTGGTTCCATTGAAGATTTCTCTTGCAAACCTCACAAACCTTAGGAACAACCAAGCGTGACAATGATTAGGGTTTTGATTAGTCTCCCCTTTTAGTTTTACCTTTGTGTCTCTCTTGAGTCTTCTCTTCTCACCTCATAATCAGGGACTAAACCCTAAAGGTTTTAAGGCTTTGTGATTAAGCTTATGCCTGCATCCTTCTATTAGGATGGAGTGTATAACTTTAATCCTAAGTGTTAAACCCTTAATGTGTTTAAATCTCTTAATCAATTCACCTAATAATCATCAAGACATCACACTTGTAACTTGGGCCTTGCATTAGGGTTCTAATTCTTCCTTAATTGGTTGAGAAGGACTAACCCTAGTGTTAATGGACAAGTCCCCCTCAAGTTGTCTTACAAATCATAAAATTCACTTCTTCATCTCACCATTTAATAAAATCCACTTAATCAAAGGCTTGTTTTGTCATGAGTTTAATCCCTAATCATGGATTAAGTTGAGGAGCTTTCCTCAGCTTAAACATTCTCATCTATTATCCTTCTATTAGGATGGTGTAATGAGTCTGTTTAATCCTTGATTATGGCTTAACCTCATTACTTAACACTAAACAAAAAAACACCAAAAACATCTAAATAATCACAAGTAGGTTAATGATCTTAATCCTACACCAAAGGTGATTAAGTGTGAGAATCTGACTTCACACTTAAGGTATTCTCATTACCCCTAAACAGAGGGAAGATGTGATGAGTTTACTAAATCCATTGGTTTAGCCTTAAGCTCATTAACTTATGACAAACTTTCAAAAGCAATAAAAGACTGAAAATACAAAAAACAAACAATAATCGTCTCCTTCGGGATTCTTTTCTCATCATCTTCATTCACAAACGAGAACTTGCTTCTTCCGTCTAATGCAAGACAGTTTGCACCTGTGCCAGACAGATCATACACTTGAGCATTGACAAGCAAGCAGTTCACAAGTCAATTCATCTTTCAGTCTCTTTGGGTCGAACTACGGTGTTCTGACTTCCTCATTGCACGAGAGGATACGTAGGCATAACTTAACAGTTATCGAACAAAAGTCTCTGTATATTCCCCCTCTTTCCAACATCATTCTCTTAGCCTCATGATCATGAGCATACTCTTTCCTTACACTGACACTTCACTTATGCACTTCACACTTCTTTTACACTGACACCTGTACATCTTTTTCCAGCTATTTTATACACAAATTGCACTGACACTACCCCTTTAAATCACAAATCTTTTAAGCGTGGATCCTGTCGAGTACGGCGGACAATCTGGGTGCTAATACCTTCCCAGGTTGTAACCAACCCCCTTTCTCAGTCTCTCTGGTTCGCAACCGTCTTATCCATGTCTTTCTAGGTCTATGCAGCATTGCCTTTCCTCCGGGATAAAAATGCCTAGCTGGCGACTCTTTTCTTTTCCAGTGAGTTCACGGCTGTGTGTTCTCATTGTTCCCTTCGCCGACCGTTCGCGTCTGTACCTTTATCTGGACTTAGCTTCATTTATCGGGAGCGACATCTTGGCGACTCTGCTGGGGATCCTTATACTGCAACCAGGGCTTCTGGTTCTTTTTGTGGGTTCCTCCTAGCGCTTGATTGATTTGTGTTTATTAGGGGTGTTATGTGCTATTTGTATGTGTATATTTGCTTTATTTACTGCTTTCAGTACAGCTTTATTTATTGCTTTCTTTACTGTTTTTTCATTTATCATACTGTCATACTGCTGGCTGGATCTGTTGTCTGCTTTGGTGGGTGGGTGTTCCATTGAGAGTTAAGGTCCTATACCTGGGACCTGAGTGACACCTAGGCTAGAGTGAATCATATTCTTTCCCATTCCATTTCGGTCTGGTGCGGGAATATGAAACACGGTTCAGATATGGGTTTCTTCCTGAGAACTCTGTGTTGCAGATTTCCTGCAGTGCTAGGGCTATCTGGGAAGCCTGCTAAGTCTGGATGACCTTTAGTATTAACCTTCAGAAACTGAGGTGAATTAGAGGAGGAACTTTTATGGTTATTGTAAACACTGTACCTCCGGGTTAGAAGTGTTTACACTTCTCATAACTGATCCAAGTCTGAGGATCCTTGTTTTAGAACACCACCTGTGAGGGGGTTGGGCTGTTTACAGGTTTGCAGGTACCTTGACCTCAGAATACCTTGTTACTTTGATTGTTTAAGAATACTTCAATTTGGGACAGTTCTTGTGATTCTAAAACCCTGGATATGTGGCTCTTTATTTGAGTCCCCCACCTTGGTTACTGGATTTATAGACCTCCATCTGGAATTCTTGAACATACTTGGACCTATATCAGGGCATTTTGATCAGATCCAGCTCAGACCCTTGCATATCATTTGCATACATAATCATTGCATCATATTGACATTTGCTTATTTGTGTTTCAGGGTATCCATCTTCATTTGGTTTTGGTTTTGACCCCATCTTCAGTACTGACCTATCTTCATCAGCTATCTGCTTCAGTTATCACCTGCACCAGCCAGTCAGTGGCCCACTTCTTCAGTATTATCATCAGCACCTGTCTCTACTCAGTCTCAGCATCATGGCTCCTAAAAAGAGCAACATCACCTATCACTTCTTCCAGCCAGAGTTATCAGATATCAGGAGGATTCAGACCTTGATCACTCCAGATCACATACCTTTGTTCAGGGAAAGTTATAGAGATATACTTGATATGGTTATGGATCTGGACCCATCACAGAGAAGCCTGATCCACACCTGCATTCAGTTCTATGATCCCCCACTGAGATGTTTCACTTTCCAAGACTTTCAGTTGGGCCCTCTATTAGAAGAATACTCATCATTGGTTGGTTTGCCTATCAAGGGTGGAATCCCTTTCAACTCAGAGATGGTCTTTCCTAGCAATGGAGAAGTAGCAAAGGCTCTGCATCTGGAACCTGTCCTGATTGAGCAGCATATGACTTCTAAAGCTGGGATCCCTGGCTTTCATCTGGATTTCTTAATCTCTCAAGCTACCCTGAAAGCTTCTCTAGGAGAGTGGAAAGCTGTTTGTGCTTTACTGGCCTTGAGCATATATGGAGTTGTATTGTTTGCAGATGAGCCTCGATTCATCAGCAAGAATGCAATCCATCTATTCATCTTGAAGAACCCAGTACCAACTTTATTAGGGGATCTCTATTACTCAGTGCATCAGAGGAATGAAAAGCAGAGAGGGAGATTAGTGAGGTGTTGTGCTCCATTGTTCCACACTTGGCTTCTCAGGCATCTACCCAGGACAAATGCATTTCTGAACCCTCATCAGCAGAGCAACTGGGCTAAGAGACTCACTGCTCTAACTTCAGCAGATATCAGATGGTGCACTCAAAGCACCAAGGGCAGGGATATCATCACCAGCTGTGGGCATTTTCCTAATGTGCCTTTGATAGGAGTTAAGGGTAGTATCAATTACAACCCTCTGCTGTTTAGACGACAATTGGGCTATGCACTGGTCCACACTCCTAAGGCACAGGACTTGGTTGAGACTCTTTATTGTGAGAACAAGATCAGTTTGACTGTTGTTAGACAGGCTGCCTGGGCCTGGGATAATGTTCAAACCAAGGGAGTGACCATCCTAGGGAAGTGCAACAATGTGGCATCAGCACAATATTATGAGTGGTCCCGTGCCAGGGCCCAATTCTCTGGGATGCCCTTTACCATAGAAGACATGCCTGAGTCATCTTCAGCACCACCCCCTGCCACTATCAGTTTGGAGGAGTTTGAGAGCTTGAAGGAAAGAAATGAGAAGCTAACCCAGGCTTTGCAGAAGACCCTCCGGGAGAGGAGTGAAGGTATGAGGGAGATTGAAAGGTTGGAGAAAATGAGAGTAGATCACCTGACTAAGATTGAGAAATCTGGATTACATTAAAAAGTCAAAGGCTGGAGAACAAATTCTGAAGAATGCTTGCAAGGAAGCCCAGTTCCAGAGAGCAAGGACAAACTTGTATTTGAAGGAGAGTCAAGCTCGGTGGGTCAGGATCACCGAAGCCCGTACTCTGGAGGACAAGAGAATTCAAGACAAGATGGAGCAACTGGAAGCTAGTGCAAAAGAACAACAAGAAGCCCTGGCAGCAGCCCAGAGGGAGATATCAGAGCTGAAGGTCAAAGCAGGGGTGAAGAGGTCAAAGGACCAAACTCAGCACAAGAAGCTAACAGCAGCTGTTACGACCCGGAATCTCCTCATCAGGAATCTCACGGAGCGCCCGGCTGATCCTGTGACCGAAGCACTTCTCAAGGAAGTTCGTGAGGATGAGTTTGGTCTTGGTGTTTGACCATTTGTTTGTTGTTGCTTTCTTTCCATGTACTTTTATTTTCTTGTAATGTATTTTGACCCCTTAGAGGGCTTGTGTTGTAAAATGAACAAGTTGTATTATTTCACCTTCTGTAATATATTTGTGTTAGTTTGCTTCATCTGAGTTTTCTTCAAGCAACGACAACAGCATCTTCAAGGGTCTGGAAGGGTCAAAACTGAAGGCCAAACCGGATACCTTGAGAACAAATAAGCATAACTGCATTGCATGCTAACCCTTTGTTTGTTTTGTAGGTTTTTGTTTTGTTGTTGCTAACCTCTGTTGTGATGCCTCAGGAACTATTGCTAGGCGCCGGGTATTTCCCCTCAACCGTCCGCACCGTTATCCAACCCGAAACAACCTTCCGGGCATTCAAATGGATCAGATGCAGCAGGACCTTACTGAGGTCAGAAATCAAATGGCAAATGAAAGGCTAGAAATGAGGAATCAAATGACTCAGTTTATGGAAGTTATGAACAACATGGCTCAGAGCCAGGAAAGATTGAGGGCCATGGTGGAAAGGCAGAATCAAGAAGATCCACATATAGGGACTGCCGGTACCAGTAACAATGAAAGAGTCCAACCTCACGTCAACCCTCCGGTATTTGGACCACACCTCCATCCTGAGGTCAATATTCCTGCAAATGTTCAAGGGACTGCCACCGCAGCTAGGGTACTTCAAGAGGATCCCCAGGAAGACCAATTCACAGTAATGGGTGCTGGGGAAGAAGCTTATGATAGGAGATTGGATGAGATAGCTGAGAAGTTGAGGTCCTTAGAATCTCAAAACTCTTTGGGCTTCGATGTCATGGACATGGGCTTGGTAGACGGGGTCAGGATCCCCCATAAGTTCAAGCCTCCTTGCTTTGAAAAATACAACGGGACTTCATGCCCCCGGACTCATTTACAATCATTTCTGGGAATGTTGAAGGCCTATACAATGGATGAGAAGCTTTGGATGTTCTATTTCGAGGATAGCTTGACTGGAGCGTCAAGAGAATGGTACTCTCACTTGACAAGGGCAACTATTAGATGCTGGAAGGACCTGGCAGAGGCCTTCATCAGACAGTATCAGTACAATTTAGACATGGCACCCAACAGGACCCTCCTGATGGGAATGTCACAGTCTTCAAGGGAGAGTTTCCGAGAATATGCCCAGAGATGGAGGCAATTAGCTGCTGCTGTTCAGCCACCTATGTCTGAAAGGGAAATGGAAGACATGTTTATGAACACCCTTCAGGGAACCTATATTGACAGGTTGGCTGCTTTCTCTTCCACTAGCTTTGCAGATGTTGTCATAGCTGGGGAGAGAATTGAAAGCCTACTGAAGATGGGTAAGATCTCCGATAATGGTGCCAGCTCGTCCAGTAGTACAAGAAAGCCTTTTGCAGGCCCGAGAAGAACTGGCGAGACCAATGCCATCCACACCAACAGGGGCAGACCTCAATATGTTCACAGGTCTGTGGCAGCAGTCACCATTCCCGCTCCAGCTCATCCACAACCAGCTTATCAACCTCCGCAGCAAAACTATCAGCAACAACAGTACCATCAGCAAACTCAGTATCCTCCAAGAAACTACAATAACACCAACAACAACAATCATCAAAGGCCATTTCAGCAGAGGCCATCTCAAGCCAATAGGGTGATCGATCCGATCCCTATGCCATATGCTACATTGCTGCCACAACTCCTGAAACTCAACCTAGTTGAGCTAAGGACGTTGGCACCTCCGGATCCTAATAGTCTACCCAGGAATTATGACTCCAACGCCAGATGTGCTTTTCATTCAAATGCACCTGGCCACAGTACAGAAAAGTGCAGAGCCTTGCACATGAAGGTACAAGACCTGGTGGACTCTAAGGCCCTGAATTTCGCACCACCACCCAATGTCAACAAAAACCCTATGCCGCACCACGGGGGTCCCAGAATAAATGCTATTGAAGAAGACAAGCCGTCTTATTTAATAACCAGTGTGGGTCAGATCCGGACACCGTTGGTAGAAATTAAGGCTCAGCTCCTCGAATGTCAAATGTTCCCGGGGTGTGAGTTAGGGTGTGCTTACTGCAATATTTCGGTAAATGGGTGCGATAACTTGAGGAATGGCATAGATGGTCTCATTCAGAGTGGCCAACTTCAAATCACCACATCATTTCCTACAAGTCCAGCAATCTCATCAGCAACGGTTTCAGAACCTCCTACAACTGCAACAACCATTGTTCCTGACAATTCTTCGGTTTCATCAACAAGTACTTCATCTGTCATTTCAACTGACCAGATGTCAATGAATGTTCCTCCTACAACTCCAGCACCGCTCCATTATGAAGCTCCTACAACGACAACATCCATTCTTCCACCATTGTCTCCTACAACACCAGCAACAGATCATGAAGACGTTTCAACTGTCACAATCTTTTACGATCCTGAAAACAACTCCGTCTACAATTCAGAAGGTGTTGCTCCCATTAAAGCACCGGTAACAATTTATTTTGATCCACAGACTATCACAGTTCCTTCAACAGCTGCAATCAGTCCAGTCACCATCACGGTGCCTGGACCCGTACCTTATGAAAGCAGTAATGCCATCCCCTGGCATTACGGCTCTGACTTGTACTGTGAAGGACAAAGAATCACTTTTGAATCATCAACCCCTGCACTACAAATTGATAATGTGGGCGGAGGCGGAGGCTTCACTCGAAGCGGACGTCTTTTCGCTCCACAAATTCAGAGACCCACTGCCGAAGCAGAAGCTGCTGCCAAGGCAAAAGGGAAGAGCCCTGTGCAGGAAGGTCAAGATGTTAAGGAAGCCTTGAAGACACCATTCGATCAAGAGGTTGATGAGTTCATGCGAATCATCAAAAAGAGTGATTATAAAATAGTGGATCAGCTTCATCAGAAGCCTTCCAAGATCTCAATCCTATCATTGCTTATGTGCTCCGAAGCCCATCGGAATGCACTACTCAAAGTCTTGCACGCAGCTTACGTGCCTGAAGAGATCACTGTCAATCAGCTGGAAGCAGTAGTGGGAAATGTTAATGCTAGTCACGGACTAGGGTTCACCAATACTGATTTGACAATGGAAGGCCGCAACCACAACAAAGCCTTGCACATAACCATGGAATGCAAAGGTGCTGTCCTTTCCCATGTGCTGGTAGACACGGGGTCATCCCTTAATGTCCTACCTAAAAAGGCTTTGGTGAAGCTAGAGTACGACGGATTGGCATTGAGACCCAGCAACCTGGTGGTAAGAGCTTTTGATGGCTCAAAGAGATCGGTTCTGGGAGAGATTGAGCTACCCGTAACGATTGGCCCGCAGACCTTTAAAACTATCTTCTATGTGATGGACATTCAACCCGCCTACAGCTGTTTGTTGGGTAGGCCATGGATTCACGCCGCTGGCGCCGTGACCTCCACCCTTCACCAGAAGTTAAAATATGAGTGGGAGGGTCAGATCGTTACAATCTGTGGAGAAGAGGACATTTTTGTCAGCCACCTGGCTACTTATAAGTATATTGAGATGGATGGGGAGATCCATGAAACAATGAGCCAGGGGTTTGAAGCCTTGAATGTGAATGAAACATCTGCTGTGTCTGGTACTTCAATATCATCATACCAACAAGCCCGGAAGGTTGTTGAGGGAGGAACTGCCCAAGGCTGGGGCAAACTGCTATCGGTGGAGAAGAAAGAAGACAGATTTGGGTTGGGTTACAGACCAACTCAACAAGGTCAAACAGCGGCTGCGAAAGAGCCCAATTTTGTGAGTGGGGGGATGCTTACCCCTGATGCTATCAATTGTCTGGAAGACGAGCTGGAAGAGGAGCGCAACCTGGAAAGCTGGATTCGTCCAAAGATCCCGGGGAGCAGTGTCTCGAACTGGTCTTCCCAGGAAATTATAAGAGTTACTCATGCAGAGTAATTATTATTTCCTGTATTTTATAAGCATGCATCAAAGTCTTGCATCTTGCCCAAGATGACAAGACTCATTTTGTAATCGGGCCATCTGTACTTTTTGTGCAAACAAGATCAATTAATGAAATATCAGACATCTTTTTGCAAACGAGTCTTTTTCTTTTCGTTCACTGTTTTTCCATTTTTCTTTTTGTACAAAAAAATAAATGGCGGTGTTTTCAAAATGACAACTTCATTTCACTTTTCTAAATAAAGATTAAAATCAAGTCACTAAAATGAACAAACTTAACCCTTGCAGAGAGTGCCTTCCAGACAGCACCGACAACAGCACGGCTATGACTTCGTATGACTTTGACAATCCAATCAATCAAGCTGATGAAGGGGTTGAAGAAGAATATGAGCTTCCTGAAGAGCTAGCCAGGTTGTTGAGACAAGAGGAAAAGATTATTACTCCTCACCAGGAGGAGGTTGAAGTGATCAATCTTGGTACAGATGAAGACGTGAAAGAGGTTAGAATCGGGGCCTGCTTGCAAGACTCAGTGAAGAGACAATTGATTGACCTGCTTCGAGAGTATGTGGATGTGTTTGCTTGGTCTTACCAAGATATGCCAGGGTTGGATACCGATATTGTCATGCACAAGCTGCCTTTGAGAGAAGAATGCCCGCCAGTTAAGCAGAAACTGCGCCGTACTCATCCAGACATGGCAATGAAAATCAAGGAAGAGGTACAAAAGCAATGGGACGCCGGGTTCCTTGCCGTAACTAGCTATCCGCCATGGGTTGCTAACATAGTACCTGTGCCTAAGAAAGACGGCAAAGTAAGAATGTGTGTTGACTACCGGGATCTGAACAGAGCCAGCCCAAAAGATGACTTCCCATTACCTCACATTGATGTATTGGTGGATAATATGGCTCAGTTCTCGGTATTCTCCTTCATGGACGGATTTTCAGGGTACAATCAGATTAAGATGTCACCTGAAGACATGGAGAAGACAACATTCATCACACCTTGGGGCACGTTCTGTTACAAAGTGATGCCATTCGGACTGAAGAATGCTGGTGCAACATATCAACGGGCTATGGTGACACTATTCCACGATATGATCCATAAAGAAATAGAATGTTATGTGGATGATATGATCGCCAAGTCCCTTACAGAGGAAGATCACCTGGTGAATCTGCTCAAGTTATTCAAGCGTCTGAGGAAGTACCAACTGAGGTTGAACCCCAACAAATGCACATTCGGGGTGCGATCCGGTAAGCTGCTGGGCTTTATTGTAAGCGAGAAAGGGATTGAAGTTGACCCTGATAAAGTCAAAGCTATTCAAGAGATGCCTGCACCGAGGACTGAGAAAGAGGTTCGAGGGTTCTTAGGTCGATTGAATTACATTTCGCGGTTCATATCTCACCTAACGGCAACCTGCGAACCTTTGTTCAAGCTGTTAAGGAAAGAGCAAACGGTCAGGTGGAATGAAGACTGCCAAAAGGCTTTTGACAAGATCAAAGAATATCTGCAAGAACCTCCAATCCTTATGCCTCCAGTTGAAGGAAGACCTCTGATTATGTACTTGACAGTATTAGAAGAGTCAATGGGGTGTGTGCTGGGCCAGCATGACGAGTCTGGTCGAAAAGAGTATGCGATATACTACCTAAGCAAAAAGTTTACCGACTGTGAACAACGTTATTCACTGCTCGAGAAAACTTGCTGTGCTTTAGCGTGGGCTGCTCGCCGACTGAGACAGTATATGTTGACCCACACTACTTTGTTGATATCAAAAATGGACCCAGTTAAGTACATTTTCGAGAAGCCAGCTCTTACCGGACGGGTTGCAAGATGGCAAATGATTCTCACGGAATATGACATTCAGTACACCTCTCAGAAAGCCATCAAGGGCAGTGTACTATCTGAATATCTTGCTGAGCAACCCATCGATGACTACCAGCCTATGAGATTTGACTTCCCTGATGAGGACATCATGTTCATTAAAGCAAAAGATCATGAAGAGCCTATTCACACTGAAGGGCCCGACCCGGAGGAAGAATGGACTATGATGTTTGATGGGGCTGTTAACATGAATGGTCGTGGTGTTGGTGCAGTACTTATCACACCTAAAGGAGTTCACATGCCTTTCTCGGCAAAACTTACTTTCAACTGCACTAACAACGAAGCTGAATACGAAGATTGCATTATGGGTCTTGAGGAAGCCATTGACCTCAGGATCAAGACATTGACTGTATTCGGAGATTCAGCTCTGGTAGTTAATCAAACCAACGGCAAATGGTATACACACCAGGATCATCTGATACCTTACAGGGATTATACAAGAAGGTTATTGACGTTCTTCACAATAGTCAAGCTTGAGTATATCCCTCGGGACGAGAATCAGTTTGCAGATGCCTTGGCTACCATTTCGTCCATGATCAAAGTTCAAGCTGCTAACTTTGTACCTCAGATTTCAGTGTCAAGACTTGATAGACCAGCATATGTATTTGCAGCGGAAGTTGTCAAAGATGATAAGCCTTGGTTCCACGACATTAAATGCTTCTTGGAGGATCAAACATACCCACCCGGGGCATCTTGCAATGATAAGAAGACTTTAAGAAGGCTTGCTGGGAGTTTCTTTCTGAACACTGATGGATCTTTATACAAAAGGAACTTTGATATGGTACTCCTCAGATGTGTTGACAAGACGGAAGCAGATTTGTTGATGCATGAAGTGCACGAGGGCTCTTTTGGTACTCATGCCGGAGGACATGCAATGGCTAAGAAGTTGTTAAGAATAGGCTATTATTGGATCACAATGGATGCCAACTGTTGTGCCTATGCCAGAAAATGCCACAAATGCCAGATCTATGCAGACAAAGTGCATGTGCCTCCGAATCCTTTGAACATAATGTCTTCACCCTGGCCATTTGCTATGTGGGGCATTGACATGATTGGCAAGATTGAGCCGACTGCTTCAAATGGCCACAGATTCATCCTGGTCGCCATTGACTATTTCACCAAGTGGGTTGAAGCAACCTCATATGCAAACGTCACAAGACAAGTGGTAGCCAGATTTCTGAAGAGAGATATCATCTGTCGATATGGAGTGCCCGAGCGAATCATTACTGATAATGGTTCCAATCTAAACAATAAAATGATGGCAGAACTGTGCCGGGACTTCAAAATTCAACATCACAATTCTTCTCCTTACAGGCCAAAGATGAATGGCGCTGTTGAGGCGGCAAACAAGAATATTAAGAAGATTGTGCAGAAGATGGTAGTCACCTACAAAGACTGGCATGAAATGCTACCGTTCGCCTTGCATGGGTACCGCACGTCAATCAGGACATCCACTGGGGCAACACCGTATCAACTTGTGTATGGTATGGAAGCAGTCCTACCGGTTAAAGTTGAACTACCCTCTCTGCGGGTATTGATGGATGTTAAGCTGAACGAAGCAGAATGGGTTAGGGCCCGATACGAGCAACTAAGTCTGATCGAAGAGAAAAGGTTGGCTGCAATCTGTCATGGACAGTTGTATCAGAAGAGAATGAAGAGAGCCTTCGATCAGAAAGTCAGGCACCGAGAGTACCAAGTGGGAGATCTTGTGCTGAAAAGAATCCTCCCTCCTCATACAGACCACAGGGGCAAATGGACTCCAAATTATGAAGGACCATTCGTGGTAAAGAAAGTTTTCTCTGGTGGAGCACTGATGCTCAGCACCATGGATGGTGAAGATTTCCCGTCCCCTGTGAATTCAGATGCAGTTAAAAAATACTTCGCATAAAAATGACCCGCTGGACATAAAAATAGAAAGTAAGTCCAGGCAAAAATAGGGCATCCCGGCGAGTCAAAAACAGAATAAAAGACTCGGGCAAAAATAAGGGAAAATAAATAAAAACGTACACCCGCTGAGTTGAAAAGCCGCATTGGACAACTCAGGCAAAAATGGGTATCCCGATGGATTGAAAACCCGAAAGGGCGATCCATGCAAAATAAGGGAATAAGCGAACAACTGCATTCTGAATTCGTCTGTATCACTTGCAACTTGGAAAGCTTCAAAAGGATCAAGCTTCAATCAGAATCAGCCTTCTTCAGAAAGCAAGGCGAGAAGAACGTCATTGTCATACGAGTCATAGCAGAAGAGGAAGCTCCTTTGAAAGCGTCGTCAACATCGCCAGCACTTTGTTTCTCAATTTGTAACAATCTCCTTATCTTAGGAGATTTGTTTCCTTGACTGTATCTTGCCAATTCAGGGCACAGAATTAATAAAATCAGATTTTTCAGTCATGTTTCGTCTCGTACATATTTCGTTTGCAAAGAATGTCTGATGTCTCTAAAACTAATTGCATAAGTACAGATGTTTTTTCACTAAAAATAGAAGCACATGCTTGCAGGGAATATACTTACTCTTGAGAATGCTTAACTCCTATGACGGAATCCAGTAAAGGATACCTCGGGACCTTTTGTGCGTTTCCTTATCTTTGCAGGATTGCAGGTATCCAGAACGCAAGTTACATCCCAGCAAGTTGGCAAATCAACAAACAGTCTTAGCACTCAAAGGGCTTTCTCCCCAGCTGAGTTTGCCTCTCATTACTCTCCCAGCTGAGTTACCAACAACGTTCCCCAGCTGTATTACCGATCATTCTTCCTCGACAGAATGCAAAGTCAGGGAATCATCTCCCCACAGAATCCTCAGCCTCTATTCAGAAGAGCAACGCATGAAGGAGTCACAACAGAGTACGGAAGGCTTCTACAAACCCCAGTTGGGTCCTATATTACAAGGATATGTCAATCAGTGACCTAGATCCCCAAGCAGATGCATCTCATCAGATCTGTCAATAATTTCACCCCCCCAGCTGGGATGTCCGCTGCAAGTAGATAGATCAAAGATCTTCGCAGCAACGGGATCCGAATCCCGGTTTTGGTATCTTTGCACAATCATAGCATTTGCATCATATTCACCCACAAAGCGTAGCATTCCGTTTTAACACGGAGCATTACGGCAAAAAAATCAAATGCATAGCATAATCATGAGCCATGTTATGAATCAACACCTGTGAATGATTACAGTTCATCAACATACGGAAGAAAAATCCCCACCAGAGTTACCAGCAAAAGCAGTTGCCTCATAAATCACAAACACCAGTATATGCACCTCTTGACACCCGTCCGTGTCATCACTCCCCAGTAAAGTTGCCTGAATATATTTTACAAACAAGATCACCCGTACTACAGATACTTCCTGACGCCCGTCTGTGTCAAATCACCAGCAGAAAGCCAAAGACATCCTTTTTGCACTCACATATACTTATATACACTTTCTTGGCACCCGTTCGTGTCGTATCCCCAGCGCAGTCGTCTAGACTTTGTATATCAGACACTTGTTTATATTACACTCTTCTCCTTTTGACACTCGTCTGTGTCTCCCTCCCCAGCAGATAAACACTCATCTATACACCACTCGCTCTTATACAGATACTCGTCCGTATCTTGTATATACCAGTTATATACCCACAGATTCAACAGTAGTCTTTGTTCTTTGTTAACCAGTTGGTACTCGTCCGTACCATCATCTCAGAACATTGCGTCTAGTGTTAGTTTCTACATGATACTCGTCCGTATCATAGTCTTAAGGATGCTCGTCCGCATCTTTAATCCATACACCGTTTCAAACACTTGTGTCTTCTTGAATATAGATACTCGCCTGTATCTACTATTCCCCAGAAGGGTTCTTTCGAATTCAACACTCGTCCGTGTTCTCTGTTAACCAGTTGATACCCGTCCGTATCTTCATCTCTGAACACGCGTCAGTTTGTTTCTACTTGATACTCGTCCGTATCATAGTCTTAAGGATGCTCGTCCGCATCTTTAATCTATACACTAACATCTAAACACTTATACCTTTTGTTTCTGGGATATAAACACTCGTCCGTGTTTACTCCCTCCCCAGTAGATCGCCAAGTAAGCTTTTTTTTTCCTTTTTTATCTAACACTCGTCCTGTGTTATGATAAACCCTGAGAGCAGCCGTATCCTGCTAGGTGGTCGTCCTCCACCTCTTGATGGTCGTCCTCCATCATGCTCATCCGATGGCCGTCCCCATCGTTGATTTTAGCAGCCGTCCCCTGCTAGGTGGTCGTCCTCCACCTTTTGATGATCATCCTTCATCATTTTATCCAATGGCCGTCCCCATTGTTGATTTTGGTTATCTGGCATTCGTCCTATGTCATGATAAACCTTGAGAGCAGCCGTCCCCTGCTAGGTGGTCGTCCTCCACCTCTTGATGGTCGTCCTCCATCATGCTCGTCCGATGGCCGTCCCCATCGTTGACCCTTTTATCCGATGGCCGTCCCCATCGTTGATACTTTCGGCAGCCGTACCCTGCCAGGTGGTCGTCCTCCACCTTTGATGGCCGTCCCCATCATTTATTTCTTTTATTCCCAACAGAGCAGCCGTCCCCTGCTAGGTGATCGTCCTTCACCTTTGATGACCGTACCTCATCACCTGTTTATTTCATTTATTCTTTAACCCGATGGCCGTCCCCGTCGTGGTCCCTTTTCCTCTCCTTTTAGCCCGATGGTCGTCCCCATCGTTGGTTATTTGACTTTTTTGAACTTGATGGCCGTCCCCGTCATGTTTCATTAATGCCCAGAGAATCTTACAACTTTATCTTGATGGCCGTCCCCATCATAATATCTTATTTTTCCAGCTAGTCGGCCGTCCCCGTCTTGGCTTTACCTTTTATCCCCAGCATGTCGGCCGTCCCCGTCATTAATATTTACCCAGCAGTCGTCCTCTGCTCGACGGTCGTCCTCCGTCGCCCACACTTTACAATATACTTTATTTTCCTTTTACAATCTATATCCCTTTTCTTCTTCATTCTGTGAGTGCAAATTTCGGACTGTCTTTGATATTCAACCACAAGTTATCTTGTTTGCCTGTTAAGCCGTCGCTTACAACCTGCACAGCTAACTCATGTTTGAATAGGGGCAGCTGTAAACACCCCAAATTTGCCCTCACCCATTCACACCATGGTTTGTGATCATTTCATATGCATAAACACAATCATATCATCTCACATCACATTTTTGATTCACTGCATAGTTTCTAAGTCATCTGCACCTAGGGTTTGTGACCTGAGCAATCCAAAAGCTTCTTGAGCCACCCCAAAGGTCAACAATCACTTCAAAGGGATCCATGTGTGTTCTTATATCATATCATATCCTCTCAAAGTCAAAAATGCCAAAGAATCACAAGAACCGGGATTGGTATGGAAGCAGAGCCAAGTTTGACTGCACAGTTGACCTAAAATTAGGGTTTTGGTTTCAGAGGCCATAACTCCAAATTTTTTGGTCATTCTTGTTTCCATTGGTCTCTATATGGTATAGGGAGTATGCATATCAATTTTCATGAAGGAATTCAATGGGGAAGGCATCTGATCAAAAGATGACTTCTTGAGCAAGTCAGTACAAAATCAAGGCATCTGAGGACCCCAATCGTCCAACCAAAGGGTTTTTGTAGATATTTTAGAATTGGTAGGATTTTTGGACAAACAAGAAGTGTTGAAGTTCAGACTTCAGGATGTCCCACCAGATGTTGTGACATTGTGTAAGTTAATGTAATAAGTTCAGTTTTTTCAGGATGTCCCAACAGATGTCCCAACGGATGTTGGGACATCTCGAACCTGATCCCAAAATTTCAGCTTTCCCCATCATTTTGAATGTGTATGATCTTTATTTGATCATTAGAATCATATAAACAATGCATGACCTGAAATTCAGTTTGGCCTAAAGAATTTCCCATTTCTATGCTTTGATTTTCAAGTGACCATAAATCATTTTTCATGAAAGTGCAAAGAGGGATTTCTTGCAAACTGATTCTCAAAGGTTTTGTTTGACCTCTAGCTGGTTTCAGAATTTGGCCATGACCTAATGAAGCATGCCTCACCAACAATTCAGCAAGACTTCTCACATTCACATAGCCAAAATCATGAAATGTCACAAGTGGGAAAGTTGCAAAAACTCCTCTAGCTCATGATCCAAATGCAGTAGCCTTTCATGAACCATCCAAGGGCCTTCCTTGAACTCAGCTGATGCAGTAAAGGTTAGGAAACCATCTCTGACACAGCCCATGCTTCAAGTACACCAAACCATGACTTTTTGCAATTTCTCCCATGCTTTTGGAATAGTGATCAGCCACCTCTACAAACCTGCTCCATAGCCTACTCAAACATTATGGAACATAAAGCAAGCCATACACAAGCTGAATACACACATTGCAGCATACACAAAAAAAACTGGTCTGAACCTTCTCCTCTTCAAAACTCTCTCCACAGCCGTCAAACATTAAAAAAAAAAATTCCTTCACACACAAACCACAAATCATCCATAGAAAAGATCCCACCCCTTACAATGATCTGAAACACAACACACAAGAACTGCATTTCCTGTTACACCAGAACTGAACCACAAAAAACTAGCCACTTTCAGCCTCATTCAAGGTTTCCATTGGCCTCAAGGGGTTAAAGGGAGATCATTTGCACAAGAGGGAAGCTCTGAAAGCTCACTTTCGAAGGTCTCCAGCTCAGTACAGACGCGCCTTATTCTGTTTCATTCTTCCATAATTAATTCCAGGTAACTTTCCTTAATTTATTCGGTTCTGTTAGTCATTAATTCTGGTAGCAGGTCTGAGATGTCACAACATCTGTTGGGACATCCTGAAAAAAACTGAGCTTATTTCATTAACTGATACAATGTCCCAACATCTGGTGTGACATTCTGAATTAAGTTCATTTGCTCATGCTCTGTTTGATAATGTCACAACATCTGTTGGGACATCCTGAAAAAACCGAGTTTATTTCATTAACTGATACAATGTCCCAACATCTGGTGTGACATTCTGAATTAAGTTCATTTGCTCATGCTCTGTTTGATAATGTCACAACATCTGTTGGGACATCCTGAAAAAAACTGAGCTTATTTCATTAACTGATACAATGTCCCAACATCTGGTGTGACATTCTGAATTAAGTTCATTTGCTCATGCTCTGTTTGATAATGTCACAACATCTGTTGGGACATCCTGAAAAAACCGAGTTTATTTCATTAACTGATACAATGTCCCAACATCTGGTGTGACATTCTGAATTAAGTTCATTTGCTCATGCTCTGTTTGATAATGTCATAACATCTGTTGGGACATCCTGAAAAAACTGAGTTTATTTCATTAACTGATACAATGTCCCAACATCTGGTGTGACATTCTGAATTAAGTTCATTTGCTCATGCTCTGTTTGATAATGTCACAACATCTGTTGGGACATCCTGAAAAAACTGAGTTTATTTCATTAACCGATACAATGTCCCAACATCTGGTGTGACATTCTGAATTAAGTTCATTTGCTCATGCTCTGTTTGATAATGTCACAACATCTGTTGGGACATCCTGAAAAAAACTGAGCTTATTTCATTAACTGATACAATGTCCCAACATCTGGTGTGACATTCTGAATTAAGTTCATTTGCTCATGCTCTGTTTGATAATGTCACAACATCTGTTGGGACATCCTGAAAAAACCGAGTTTATTTCATTAACTGATACAATGTCCCAACATCTGGTGTGACATTCTGAATTAAGTTCATTTGCTCATGCTCTGTTTGATAATGTCATAACATCTGTTGGGACATCCTGAAAAAACTGAGTTTATTTCATTAACTGATACAATGTCCCAACATCTGGTGTGACATTCTGAATTAAGTTCATTTGCTCATGCTCTGTTTGATAATGTCACAACATCTGTTGGGACATCCTGAAAAAACTGAGTTTATTTCATTAACCGATACAATGTCCCAACATCTGGTGTGACATTCTGAATTAAGTTCATTTGCTCATGCTCTGTTTGATAATGTCACAACATCTGTTGGGACATCCTGAAAAAACTGAGTTTATTTCATTAACTGATACAATGTCCCAACATCTGGTGTGACATTCTGAATTAAGTTCATTTGCTTATACTCTGTTTGAGATGTCCCAACATCTGTTGGGACATCCTGAAAAACTGAACTTATTTCACAAATCTTGACATGTGTTTGCATCATCTCTTAGCATCATTAACATCATGTAAATGCTTCTGGTTTTGTTTCTCATCATGTCATCTCATCCCATTTTGCATTGCATTGCATTTCTTTTCTAACATTTCAGGTGGTAAGTGATGTTGAGAAGTGAATTTGCCTTCACTTCTCACAACTTTTTCCTTTCATCTCTCTTGCATCCATGCTGCATTTTTATATGTGTTTGAGTTTGAGCTTGCTCATTCTTCTTCTTCCCACTTTCTTTATTCAAGTGACTTGACTTCTTGAATGAAGCAAGTCACTTTGCTTCTCTTGATCCTTTCATCTGCTTCCTGGTGGTTCCATTGAAGATTTCTCTTGCAAACCTCACAAACCTTAGGAACAACCAAGCATGACAATGATTAGGGTTTTGATTAGTCTCCCCTTTTAGTTTTACCTTTTTGTCTCTCTTGAGTCTTCTCTTCTCACCTCATAATCAGGGACTAAACCCTAAAGGTTTTAAGGCTTTGTGATTAAGCTTATGCCTGCATCCTTCTATTAGGATGGAGTGTATAACTTTAATCCTAAGTGTTAAACCCTTAATGTGTTTAAATCTCTTAATCAATTCACCTAATAATCATCAAGACATCACACTTGTAACTTGGGCCTTGCATTAGGGTTCTAATTCTTCCTTAATTGGTTGAGAAGGACTAACCCTAGTGTTAATGGACAAGTCCCCCTCAAGTTGTCTTACAAATCATAAAATTCACTTCTTCATCTCACCATTTAATAAAATCCACTTAATCAAAGGCTTGTTTTGTCATGAGTTTAATCCCTAATCATGGATTAAGTTGAGGAGCTTTCCTCAGCTTAAACATTCTCATCTATTATCCTTCTATTAGGATGGTGTAATGAGTCTGTTTAATCCTTGATTATGGCTTAACCTCATTACTTAACACTAAACAAAAAAACACCAAAAACATCTAAATAATCACAAGTAGGTTAATGATCTTAATCCTACACCAAAGGTGATTAAGTGTGAGAATCTGACTTCACACTTAAGGTATTCTCATTACCCCTAAACAGAGGGAAGATGTGATGAGTTTACTAAATCCATTGGTTTAGGCTTAAGCTCATTAACTTATGACAAACTTTCAAAAGCAATAAAAGACTGAAAATACAAAAAACAAACAATAATCGTCTCCTTCGGGATTCTTTTCTCATCATCTTCATTCACAAACGAGAACTTGCTTCTTCCGTCTAATGCAAGACAGTTTGCACCTGTGCCAGACAGATCATACACTTGAGCATTGACAAGCAAGCAGTTCACAAGTCAATTCATCTTTCAGTCTCTTTGGGTCGAACTACGGTGTTCTGACTTCCTCATTGCACGAGAGGATATGTAGGCATAACTTAACAGTTATCGAACAAAAGTCTCTGTATATTCCCCCTCTTTCCAACATCATTCTCTTAGCCTCATGATCATGAGCATACTCTTTCCTTACACTGACACTTCACTTATGCACTTCACACTTCTTTTACACTGACACCTGTACATCTTTTTCCAGCTATTTTATACACAAATTGCACTGACACTACCCCTTTAAATCACAAATCTTTTAAGCGTGGATCCTGTCGAGTACGGCGGACAATCTGGGTGCTAATACCTTCCCAGGTTGTAACCAACCCCCTTTCTCAGTCTCTCTGGTTCGCAACCGTCTTATCCATGTCTTTCTAGGTCTATGCAGCATTGCCTTTCCTCCGGGATAAAAATGCCTAGCTGGCGACTCTTTTCTTTTCCAGTGAGTTCACGGCTGTGTGTTCTCATTGTTCCCTTCGCCGACCGTTCGCGTCTGTACCTTTATCTGGACTTAGCTTCATTTATCGGGAGCGACACATACGCAGTTCCAGCCAAAAAAAACACGAACAAATAGTTCCCGCCTTAGTTAGGCGAACTACGTCGACTCTTATCCTTATGTCCAGATGAGGTACGTAGGCAGCGGGGTAGGGCCCGTTCGAGCATATTCTTTATTTTCCCTACATTTTCCCTATTCTTTCTTTTTGTTCTCATTTTGTTCCAGTTCTCATCTCAGTTCCCATTCTAGTTAGCATTTCATTTCATCAGCACTTTATTTCTCACCCTTTGAAACAAAACAAACAAGCGTGGATCCCGTCAGGTACGGCGGACGGTCTGGGGTGCTAATACCTTCCCAGGTTGTAACCGATTCTGAACCTAGATCTTTGGTTCGCAAGGCCTCGTCCTTTCCTTCTTCCTCAGGTTTGTGCAGCATTACCTTTCCTGTTCCTTCGGGATAAAAATGCCTGGCTGGCGAATTTACCTTTTCCGCGCCACTTTCACGTTTATATTAGGATGAAAATCCCGGGACCGATATTATGGCCTTATTTTCCGGAGATAGTTGTGCACGTGTGTTATTCTCAAGTGATTCGAGAAACATGGTTCGAGGTATTGGTTTTTGGATGCATCATGACATCACAATTTTTTGATCAAGTAATGTGATTCGAATTAAGGGTGAAAAGTGCACGGTTATGGTTTATTTGGAATGCGTCATTCAAATTCAAATCCAATTCATTTGTAAAACCGTTTGACTACCTTTTGTAAACACCCCAAATTTGCCCTCACTTTTTCTCACCCCATGGCTTGTGATCTTTCATTTTTTTTGCATTAGCATAAGCATATCATATCCCACTACATAGTTTCATTTCATCTGCATCTAGGGTTTGTGATCTGAGCAATCCAAGAAGTGATCTGAGCCATCCCAATGGTCTTGATGCTTTCCAAGAGGGTCCATGTGTGTTCCATGATCATAATATGCTCCCCAAAGTTCATAAAAGTCAAGGGATCACAAATCATGGCAAAGGCATATAGGCAGACTGAAGATTTCCTGCACAGATGACCTAAAATTGGAGATTTGGTTTCAGAGGCCTTAATCCCAAATTTTTTGGTCATTCTTGTTTCTAATGGTCTCAATATGTTATAAGGATCATGTGTACCAAATTTGATGAAGAAATTCATTGTGGAAGTCATCTGATCATTGGGTAACTTCTTGAGCAAGTAAAGTCAAAATCAGGGCATTTGAGGCCCCCAACAATGGTACCAAAGGGTCAAATTCATCATTTTGAGGTTCTATGTGTCGCTCCCGGGATTTTCATCCTTCTAACGACGACCTTTCTCCATCAATCTCAATCTCCAGAAAACAACGACATCATTCTTCTCTCAAGATCGTTCCATCGACGCTATTAGCACAATGCTCGCTTGCAACTTCAGACGATCCTCGAATCTCAATCGGAATCGGTCGACTCAAAATATGGTGGAGGCTCTTTGATGACGCTTTGAAATCAAAACGAAATTCACGGTTTCATTTATGCGTCTTCTGTTGCTTTGCTGGATTCTACACGTTTACTCACCATCTCCCTGATTTGAACCACGACAGATCAAACGAGGCAAAATTCGATCACTGACTTCGCCGGTGACGACGACGCATCACTTGAATCATGGTGGCTTAGAAGCAATCGAGAAACATCTCCATCTTGGCTCGAAAACAAAATCAAGTTGTAGAATTGTTCATAGCTCACAAGAGGTGGTGAAGTAAAATTGATTGTCGGCTCGACATCTCGTTTTGGTAAGCATCGAAATTGCGATATCTCTTGTTCTTCTCACTTCTGAATGGTACGATTTTCTTCTTCTTCCGATCAGCTCCTTACCGTGACGCTTTTGCCATCGATCTTCGATGGAGTTGTTGAATTCGCATCACTCTTTGTTGCCATTCTTTTTCTATGACTATTGTTGATTCTCTTCGTATGTTGTATTAAACTGCACCTTGATTCTGAATCGGCGATACATTTCTTGCAGGATTGTTAATGTTGATTGATAAAGTTGCAGTTTGTTGAAGGTTGATGGGGATTGATGGTGAAGATGCAGATTGAAGGTGTTGCCAGAGGGTTTCGAAGTGATGACCCAAGATGATGAAGACCTAGATTGTTTTTGTATGATGTGAGAGGGCAAAAGATGGAGATTATGGTGCAGGTTCTTGAAGCTTTACTGAGGATGGTAATGATGATTCAATATTCCTCCTGAACTGTTTATGAGTTATTGTTGATGATGATGATTTGTGATGCAGGTTTAATCTTGGTTGCAGAAGCGTGACGGATTCGAAGGGTGTGATGAAGTTATGAATTCTTGATGCAGATGAATCAGAATGATGAAAATCTCCTGAAGATGTGGATTCTAAGAGTTTTGAGGATAATGATTATTGATGAAGATTGGATAGTTGTGATTGCTGAAGGAGGTTGATCAAGATGGACTCTCAAAGGTGAAGTGATGAAGAGTTTGTTCTGATTGTTGTAGAATAAAATTAGAGAGAGAAGTTTGTAGATGGAGTATGAAGAAGATTGGTGGAGATTGAAGAGTAAAGATGAATTTTGAGAGCTTTTTGCAGATTGGAGATGGATGGATTGGAGAAGGTGTGTGGAGACTCCAGGAATTGAGGAAGAAAAAAAAAGTTGAAGTGTGAAGACCACTCTGATTTATAGACTAGGAGAAAGCTCTGGAAACTTCAGGTGAAACTTCTAGATTCTTCTGTTATGGTTATTATGAAATCAGTTGAAGAATTAGTTGCTTTCTGTTGTGAATTCTGTTAGAAACTCTGTTAGGACAGTTACTTCAATCATGATTTTGGATTCTCTTCTCCCATTCTGTTATGAGTTTGTCACAATTCAGTTATCCTTGCCACTGTTTTTCTGTTTTGAACTATTAAATGAAATTTCATTGGTTTTCCATTGTATTATAACTGAGTTTGTATTATTATTGCAATTGATTTGGCAGGATAAGTGAGTGTTAGTCTTGGATGATATATTCCGATTCTTGAACATTGTTCTCCTGCAGGTGAGATTCCATGATTGTCTCCAGATGGCTTTTGAACTGAATTAGCATTTGTATCGTTCTTGTCGCAGCAAATTTCCTGAGCCACAGGTGCAGTCTGAGTAGCATCTAATGTCACTTTGAAAGGGATAGGAGCAGGAGGTGGTGTATAAGGTTATTATTATTTTTGGTTTTTGCAGGCCCTAACAGTTTTAGAAAGTGTTTTGGCATGGATCGAGGATTGACGATTACAAGCCTTTTTTCCCATTCTGATATTGTTTTGCTGTCCCTTTTCTCTTACTGGTATTTATCATTCTATGGATTTTTTATTGTAATTCGCGATATTCCTCCACTGATTTGTGATATACTCTATGACACAGGTTTCTTGAATCCTACAGAATTTGTAATGCACGCGGCCATTGCGACTTATACGAGAGATCCATAAATTGATGACAGAATGATGACGCGGTACCGTAAAAGGGGTGATGGATGATATGGATTATTGAAGCTAATTGAAGAACTCAAGAGTGAAGACAGAATATGTAACTGCGGCTTCGGCTGCTAGGATTGTAAATAGGACAATGCATTTGCAAGAATTATATTCAAGAATCTTTTCTCTATCTTTTTTTGTTTGTTTAAATTATTCCTGATAATACATTGGTGGCATGAACAAAATGCCTACCAATACATTGGTGGCATGAACAAAATGCCTACCGTAACTTCACACACAGAGAGTCACAAAAAGACGAACACAACACCCTTTTGATTGTTTGGCTTAAATTTATGACTTCACTGAATGTCTCATATCATTATATGCACCCATAATCCCAAAAAAACCAATCTTAACTTAATAAATTTGAAACTTCCCACAATGACTTATCGAGGCTCCTCTCAAATGATTACCACCAAACTCAGATGAATAAGAGAAGAACACATAACATCCAAACAAACTTCATCCATTATGCATGATAATGTGCTCTAAAATCTCAACATCAAACCAAATATTAATGGTTCTATACGGATATTGAATAACATAACTGGAAAGTTGTATCTTGGAACCTCGAATGAACTTGAGACCTCACGTGCCAAAAATAACCTTCAACCTCTCTTGCTCCCATAAAATCCGAATTAAAATTGCACTTGGAACATTTCATTTACCCTTTGGTGCCAAATGTCCTTATTTTCCTATAAATTAACCAAACAAATTCAAAGTACTTTTTAGCCAAAACACATTCCAATGGAAGAAACGTCTGACTTCTTAATGATCCCCACACCTTCGCATCTCTCGTCATGGCTCATACCTCACAGTTCACCCCTTCAACAAATAGTTGCCTCAAAGCATTTGCTTTGAGGAAACTCTGAAAATAACCGGGCCATCAAGGCAACCAATAAGTTCAAGAAAGCCCTTGCCAGGAAACCCTAATACCATGACTTCCGCTGAAGCTCTTGTAACTTAGTAAGACGCCCGTGGTAATAAGAACCCACTGTTGGTCGCAACCTTGAGAGTGATGGCCAGAGAAACCACTGATGAACAGGGAGATTCGAGCCACAAAAGAAAACTGATCCCATGCCTTAGGATTTCATGAAAATGCATGTTTATGATATTATGATCTAATGGAAGAATGCAGATGAGACGTGAAGCATAATCCAGTTGAGGTAAAAAGAATCAGGGCAAATTTTGAGGTATTACAGCTGCCCCTATTCAATCAACTGCAGACCTGAACGAATAATTGCAACAGCTTTTAGACGTTCAAGGTATGGAGTGATTGAATACTCAAATAAAACCTGAAAATTTTGCACACTGGGGGTAATGGAAATGCCATCTGCCCATTTATTTATTTATAATTTTTTTGTTTTGACCTCTGAATAGGTAGCGGAACATAAGACCAGGTGGAAATATACTAGGAAGAATGCCATCCTCGAACGACAACTCACAAGGGATCCTCGAATCCAATACTAAAACCATCCTGGAATAGAAACACGATAGTATATCGGTCGCAGGCGATAACCATCAACAACAAAGACTGACCTCGGACAGACTTTGCAAATGAGACAAACTGACCTCAGTCAATAAGCTCAAAAAGTGAACTACTATCCTCGAATAATAGCCACACAAAAACAAAAACAAGACCAACCGCAGAAGGACTTGAAGAAAAAGAATGCCATCCTCGAATGACAATCCAAAAGATCCTCGGATCTAACACGAAACCATCCTCGAATGGAGACGCAAAGGTATACCAGCCTCGACTGATAACCCAAACACAAAGCTGACCTCAGAAAGACTTTGCAAAAGAGACAAACTGACCTCGATCAATAAGCTCAAAAAGTGAACTACTATCCTCGAATAATAGCCACAAACAAGACCAACCGCAAAAGGACTTGAAGAAAAGAAATGCCATCCTCGAATGACAAATCAAAAGATCCTCGGATCTAACACGAAACCATCCTCAAATGGATACGCGAAGGTATACCAGCCTCGACTAATAACCAAACACAAAGCTGACCTCAGACAAACTTTGCAAAAGAGACAAACTGACCTCGATCAATAAGCTCAAAAAGTGAGCTACTATCCTCGAATAATAGCCACAACAACAAGACCAACCTCGGAAGGACTTGAAGAAAAGAAATGTCATCCTCGAATGAAAAATCAAAAGATCCTCGGATCTAACACGAAACCATCCTCGAATGGAGACGCAAAGGTATACCAGCCTCAGGCGGTAACCAAACACAAAGTTGACCTCAGACAGACTTTGCAAAAGAAACAAACTGACCTCGATCAATAAGCTCAAAAAGTGAACTACTATCCTCGAATAATAGCCACAACAACAAGACCAACCTCGGAAGGACTTGAAGAAAAGAAATTCCATCCTCGAATGACAATCCAAAAGATCCTCGGATCTAACACGAAGCCATCCTCGAATGGAGACGCAAAGGTATACCAGCCTCGACTGATAACCAAACACAAAGCTGACCTCAGACAGACTTTGCAAAAGAGACAAACTGACCTCGATCAATAAGATCAAAAAGTGAGCTACTATCCTCGAATAATAGCCACAACAACAAGACCAACCTCGGAAGGACTTGAAGAAAAGAAATGCCATCCTCGAATGACAATCCAAAAGATCCTCGGATCTAACACGAAACCATCCTCGAATGGAGACGCAAAGGTATACCGGCCGCAGGCGACAACCAGAAACAAAGAAAATAGGACAAGATGGAACGGGGTCGTTGTACACAAACGAGAGCCCAGGCAAAAAGGACCGTTGTACGAAACGGGGACCTGTGACGCGACTGTTGTACCAAACAAGACGCGGAATAAGTGTCAAACATTGACTTGAAAAAGACAAGGATGTCTGGAACATGATATTGGTATCCTCTGTGTGGAGTACTTCAGGTTGAGAAGATGTTATAGGTTGTATGTAATATACCTCAAAACTGGCCCATGCTGGCATGCATATGTTTGAGATGATAATGATGGTATACCTTTGTCTTTTAATTGGAGATCGCAAGTCTTTCATAGGCAAAGGTGGAGACGCAAAGGTATACCAGCCTCAGGCGGTAACCAAACACAAAGCTGACCTCAGACAGACTTTGCAAAAGAAACAAACTGACCTCGATCAATAAGCTCAAAAAGTGAACTACTATCCTCGAATAATAGCCACAACAACAAGACCAACCTCGGAAGGACTTGAAGAAAAGAAATGCCATCCTCGAATGACAATCCAAAAGATCCTCGGATCTAACACGAAACCATCCTCGAATGGAGACGCAAAGGTATACCAGCCTCGACTGATAACCAAACACAAAGCTGACCTTAGACAGACTTTGCAAAAGAGACAAACTGACCTCGATCAATAAGCTCAAAAAGTGAGCTACTATCCTCGAATAATAGCCACAACAACAAGACCAACCTCGGAAGGACTTGAAGAAAAGAAATGCCATCCTCGAATGACAATCCAAAAGATCCTCGGATCTAACAGGAAACCATCCTCGAATGGAGACGCAAAGGTATACCGGCCGCAGGCGACAACCAGAAACAAAGAAAATAGGACAAGATGGAACGGGGTCGTTGTACACAAACGAGAGCCCAGGCAAACAGGACCGTTGTACGAAACAGGGACCTGTGACGCGACTGTTGTACCAAACAAGACGCGGAATAAGTGTCAAACATTGACTTGAAAAAGACAAGGATGTCTGGAACATGATATTGGTATCCTCTGTGCGGAGTACTTCAGGTTGAGAAGATGTTATAGGTTGTATGTAATATACCTCATAATTGGCCCATGCTGGCATGCATATGTTTGAATTTATGGCGTAATGCTCCATGACGATGGAAATGCTACGCTTTGGAGGATGCAGATGTGATGATGATTTTGCGTATGCAAATGCAAAGAAACCTCCTGATAAGGAGACTGCAGGCATCCCAGATAGCTCGACTGGGGAGGAATAATGATCACTGCATTGATCTGGCTCATCCTGATGAGGTAACAACTCTGCGGGGAAAACTGTTAATAATTCACCGGCTTTGAACAACCGCCATTGCCAAAAATAAATTGGACTATGAGATTGGAGTGCCAAGCCCTGCTGGAGATGGACTCTTCTTGAACTCTGGTGGGGAAGTGAGGACCTCCTAACTTGGCAGAGAACCAAAGGCATGACACTGTTGAGGAAACACCTTGCTGGGGAGGAAAGAACTCCTTGTACTGTTGAGGATTGCCCCTGTCTGAAGGGAAACTTCTACTTGGGGATGACACCCACATTCTGCTGCCTTGCTGGGAGAGATTTCAACTTCCACTTTACTGGGGATGACAGGTGATGTCAATGATAAAGCTTCATGCTGAAGATAAAAGCTCAGGCTGCCACTTACTGGGGATAAGAGATAAATCCTCTCATGTTAGGAATGAGAGATGTAAGGCGTCTCATGCTGGTGACGAGAGATGATGATACCCTTCTGCTTTAGAAGTAACCTTCCATTTGCCGCACCACTGGAGAAGGGATTGTCTGATGAGACTTGCTAAGGAATTTTGATCAGTGAAGCTGCTGATGAAACAACTCTTGAAGTACTTGCGTTGACAATGGCTTTGCTTCTTTCCCTGGGTTGATAGGTTGCCCACTAAGCACGAGTGAACGATGGTTCTCTAAAATTTTCAACTCGCCTCAGACTAAGATCCATCAGAAGAAAATGTCTCAAGAGGATTTTACAGAAAACATGACATACAGAATGCCTCAGTGTCTTCAAACTCTTGGAGAGATTCGTCGGATCTCGAAATAACTGCCCCAGACTGCATGGTCTGTGCAAGAATTTTCCTCGCAAGGATTCATGAAAAACCTCATATCACCGTGAGATATTCTGCCTCAGTATTATGAACTCTGGGCAGGTGCTTTGGATTTATCGTCTTCGGGAAAAAGCGACTTCTCATGCTCTTGTGGTGGCCTGCCCCGGTACAAGTCTTGAAGTGATCACCTCTGAATGACTATGCTTTGAAGAAAACACCCAGATCAACTATTCTTTTGAGAGATTGGATCTCGAAGTAACTGCCCCAGTTTGGCTAAAATTTGAATGTATGCCTCAGACTAATGGCTCTTTGAGAGATTTGAATCTCGAAGTGATTGCCCCATCTTGGCTGAATTTTGAAGAGATTGCTCGACATGATTGCCCCAGATTAGTTGGCTCTTACCAGGAATGTAGGGAAAGTCCCTACTCGATGGAGTTTTCTTAAAAAGTGCACCTCGACAGATTGTCCTTCGGAAGTTTCAGACTTCTCAACTTGGCAAGATTAAGCTTCTGGACTGAAGTTTCGTATGTGAATTTTTATGATGCCCAACAAATATATGCAAGCAAAAAATGTTTATTCTAAGATTGAAAATTCTAATGCAACACACATGTTAATCTTGAATTTTTACTGAAAAAGATGTCGCAAACCTTTGTGAGCGAATCACTGGTTAAGATACGACATTAATCTTTTGAATATTAGAAAGCATGCACATGCAACACCAACAAAGATCTTTCAACACCACTCATAGGAGTCAGGAACACGGTCTCGTGGTAGTACGCTATCAAAAATAACCCTGTTTCAGTTAGGACTTTTGAGGGCTGTATCGTGGCCTGGTTCACGGTTATAGAAACAAAGGATATAGGCTCGAAGTTTATTTGTGCCCACCCATCTTCGTGATGTTCTCCATTCCTATGTTCATCTAGCTTTCACAAGCACTCACCTCTCAAAAAGGGTTTTGTGATGATTGAGGAACCAATTACACTAACGGTTTAAGCACCACTCAGGTTATTGTTTGGAGTCAGTCATCCCTTCATCTTTCGTGTCTGTATCACACGACTTTGTTCTTGTTCAAGGATCATTCTTGTGTAATCCTTTTTCGTCTTTCGCTTTTGCATTATTTTCTTATCCCTAACTTTTGCCTGGACTGATTCTTGTGAATCTTTGATTGTGAAGTCCAGCGGGATGCCCTAATTTTTTGCCTAAGTCGCTTGTTTTCAAGTTTCGACTTAGCGGGCTTTCTCATTCATTTCTTTTCAATTCTTTTTTTTTTGAACAAATCGTGTGACACTGTTTGTCTTGAATGCTTTGCGAGGGTCGTGACTGTCTCACTCCTTTGTTGTTGAGGAATAACCATTGTGGTCTCCGGTCTTTGGACCTATTGATTGGGATAACCATTATGGTTTCTGGTCTTTGGACCTCTTGATTTGGTACAATGAAAGGTAATGGATCCTCAGATTCGGACTCTTTTTTGAAATTTGAACGCTCGGTCAAACTAACTGACGCCTACCCTGCCCCTGGGTTAAATGCAAGGGTTTTTTCATTCGAAAAGAAACTTCTACTTCAAGGCTCAAATGGGTTGGCGAGGGTCTATCTCCCTTATATCTCCGGTGTTTAGGATTTGAAACAATGCCTGTACATCGTCAACAGGGTCTTTCTCAAAAGCGAACAATTAGAGATTCATGCATTTTCATTTCGTCATCCTCCCTGATAGAGTTTAAGCTCAACAGTTGGTATTGCAATGCACATACACAAAATCATGAGTGAATACGAATGGATTACTTCAAGAAAAACATGTGCATTTTATTATGGTTATCATTCAAAAACAAATAAGTTTCATGCATGCATACAAATGTTTAAACAAACAATATAAACTACAAATGAAAATGCAGTAAAGAAGCTGAACATTGCCGTCATTGAGGAGACTTGACTCCGTCTGGACTTATTGCTTCTGAAGATGCCCTTGCAAATTGGGAGACCCATTTGATGAGGAGACTTCAATATGTGAGCAGACTTTCTGGCATGTTGACCTTTGAGTCGATCAAATTCGGGACCTTGTGTTTGGTTACCGAGATGGTGTTACTATTATGGTATACCTTTGTCTTGATGAGGCAAAGGTGTTACTATGTTTGGTAACCAAGTATAATTACCATTCTGGGGCACCTGGCCTTTTAATTGGAGATCGCAAGTTCTTACGTTATGAGTGAGTGAGATGAGAAGAGAATTCCCGAAGGAGAGACGTTTATTATTTGTTCAATGCTTTTTAGAAGCTTTTTCTTTGTTTGGCATGTGAAAGTGTATTCAAGTCTCTTTCCATGGAATGTGTACTTATTACTTCATTCCAAGATGAAATGAGGAATAAGCCTACCCAAGTAAGGAGAAGATCCCCAAGACTTGGTTCCAAAGATTAGGGCCTAAGCACTCTAAATCATTGACTTTATTAAGTGTTTTTGTAATTTGAAGCGAAGAAGTATATTTTAAATTTTTCTTTGTGAAAGTGATCCCATAATTAGACTTGTGTATCATGCTAGACAAGTTTGTATTATCCCAAGATCGGATGAATACAAATGCCCAATGGAATAAGTCCATACATACAAGGTTACCTCAACCATTATTAGGTGTTTTTTGGTTTTTCAGTTTGAAGATGAGAAAGAGAGAGCACCAAAAGGATCTCAAAGGTAAAAGACTAAAGGGGGGACTAACAATCCTAGGTGTTATCATGCTTGGGATTCCTAAGTTAGTGTGGTTTGAGTTCTATCCTAATGAAGAAGAAGGAAAGAAGAAAGAAGAAGAAGAAGAAGAAGAAGAAGAAGAAAGGAGGAAAGGAATCAACTTACTTCTTAAGAGAAGATAAGTTGATCCTAAAGGGGGATGAATAAGAAGTTAGACAAAGATGACCTAAGGACATCACAAACACAAGTAAGAAGATTTAAGAGAAGTTAAAGAAGAAGTTGAGATGTGGAAGCAACATCCATACCTCCCAAACTTACCAAGACCCTGAAAGGTTAGAAGTATTCACATAAAGGCAATAGAAGTTCAAACAAGCAAAAGACATGAAAGAACAAGGGTCTAAGCCCTAAAACTCACACAAGTCAGAACCTATAAGTCACAAATGACCCCTAAGATGAGTCATGAAAATTCAAGCAAAAAGAAAAGGGAGAAGTCCTACAAACATCAATCAATTCACCAAAGAAGACGTGAGAAGCAAGGCTCTGCATTTCTCTATTGTATGGCCAGGTGCATTGGAATGAAAGGCACATATAGCGTTGACATCATAGTTTCTTGGGAGATTTTGAAGATCTAATGGAGCCAGGGTTCTTAATTCAATTAAATTGAGCTTCAATAATTGTGGGAGTAAGGCAGCACAGGGCATCAGAATGGGATCGATAACCCTGTTGATTTGAGAAGGCCTTTGTTGAAACGGACATTGTTGTTGGTTGTTGTTGTTGTAAGATCTCTGTTGAGGAAATTGTTGTTGTTGTGGGAGGTGTTGTGGTTGTTGAGGATACTGTTGTTGAGGTGCTGGAGCAGGAATGGTGACAGCAGCCACTGATCTTGGCATGTATTGAGGCCTACCTCTGCCTATATGAACTGAATTAGTTTTACCTGTCCTACAAGGTTCGGAGAAATTTTTCTAGCATTGCTGGAACTAGCACCATTGTCAGAGATCTTTCCAATCTTCAAAAGACTCTCAATTCTCTCACCAGCTATAACTACATCAACAAAACTGGTGGAAGAGAAAGAAGCAAGCCGATCAATGTAGGTTCCTTGCAATGTGTTCATAAACATGTCAGTCATCTCTCTTTCTGACATGGTTGGCTGGACAGCAACAACAAGCTGTCTCCATCTTTGGGCATATTCCCTGAAGCTTTCTCTTGAAGACTGAGACATTCCCATCAGGAGGGTTCTATTGGGAGCCATATCTATGTTGTATTGATACTGGCGTATGAAAGCTTCGGCTAAGTCCTTCCAATTCCTGATAGTAGCCCTGGATAGATGAGAATACCACTCACGGGATGCCCCGGCAAACTATCCTCAAAGTAGAACATCCACAGTTTTTCATCCATGGTCTATGCCTTTAATCTCCCTAGAAAAGATTGCAGGTGGGTACGAGGACAAGAGGTACCATTATACCTTTCAAAGCATGGAGGCTAGAACTTATGAGGAATCCTTACTCCTTCCATTAATCCCATGTCCATTACATCAAATCCCAAAGAGTTTTGGGATTCCAAGAATCTTAGCTTCTCCGCTATTTTGTCCAGACGACGATCATAGGCTTCATCCCCAACACCAATTACTGTGAATTGTTCATCCTGAGGATCTTCTTGTAGAACACGACCTCCAGCTTTTCCTTGGGTATTTCCGATAATATTGACTTCAGGATTGAGGTGGGGCCCAAACTCTGGCGGATTTGTTCGCGGCTTCCCGTGATCGTTGTTAATAGTTTCTCCAGTACTTGGATGATTCTCTTATGGAGTTTGTTGCTCGACTAACTCTCTTAATCTTTCTTGGCTATGAGCCAACCCAGTCATCACTGACATGAACTGGTTCATCTGAGCCCTTATCTCAGTTCTCTCATTAGCCATTTGAGTTCTAACGTCAGTCAAATCTTGTTGAACTTGGTCCATCTGTAAGCTCGGAAGGTTATTTCTGGTTGGATACCGGTGAACTCTATTGATGGGAAAAACCCTCCTACGAGCAATGTTTCCTGAAACAACAGCAAAGTGAGAAAACAACAACAAAAATACCTACAAAACAAAGAATGAGGTTAGTATGCAATGCAGTATGTCTATTTGTCTTCCAAGGGTATCCGGTTTGGTTTTTTCATTTTGACCTTCCAGACCTCTGGGAATGAAGATGTTGAAGAGAAATGAAGTCCAAGAGAAAATCCAGGTAATACATAAACCATATATTACAAATGCAAAAGATACATAGTTTATGATTACAACAAGTTTCCATGGTGGGTCAAAATACAATTAAGTCAAGAAGTACAACAAAATCACCATGGAGAAATAAAGTACAACCAAAAAAAAAATACAAGTACAAAGAAATCAAACATCCAGCCCAAAGTCATCCTCCTTGACGTCCTTCAGGAGAGCATCAACTGGATGCTCTGTGATGGTCCTGATAAGAAGGTTCCTGGTTGCAATGGAACTTGTCAACTTCTGGTACTTGTCTTGGTCTTTTGATCTCTTCAACCCCGCCCGGAGTTTCAGCTCGAAGATTTCCTTCTGTGCTGCCAACAGAGCTTCCTGACTCTTCTTCTCATTGGCTTCCAGCTGCTCTATCTTAGCTTGTGTCTTCTGATCTTCTTGTAAATGAGATTCAGTGATTCTGATCCATCTAGCCTGACTCTCTTCCAGGTAATGCTTAGCATTTGCCTTCTGAATCTTAGCTTCTTTGCAAGCATTCTTCAATACCAATTCCCCTGCTCGGGCTTTTCTGATGAAGTCCTCTGTCTTTTCTATCTTGGTCATATGCTCGATCCGGAGCTTCTCTAACCTTTCATTGTCCAGACGAATGTCATTCCTCTCCCAAAGGGTCTTCTTCAAGGCTTCAGCAAGCTGGGTATTCCTCTCTTTCAGCTTCTCAAACTCTTCCAAACTGACTGTAGCTACAGGCTCAACTGCTGATGGCCCTGGCACATCTTCTAGAATGAATGGCATGCGGGTGATCTGTTCTCTAATGCGAGACCATTCAATGTACTAGCTGAAGCTATGTTGTTATACTTGCTAAGAATAGCAGTCCCTTTTGTCTGTATGTTATCCCAAGCCCTGGATGCTTGTCGGATGACGGCATGATTATTCTGACCATCACAGTAAAGGGTCTCTGCTAAGTCATGCTCTCTTGGTGGATGTACCAATGCATATCCCAACTGTCTTTTGAACAGCAAAGGATTGTATTTGATGCAACCCTTCACTCCAATGAGAGGTGCATTAGGATATTGTTCACAGCCTGTAATTATGTCCCTGCCCTTGGTGTTCTGAGTACACCATCTGATGTCTTCTGAAGTAAAGGCAATCATTCTATTAGCCCAATTCCTTGACTGATGAGGATTCAGGAAAGCTTTTGTCTTCAGCATGTGTCTCAATAACCAACAGTAGAAGAGAGGTGCACAACATCTGACTAGTCTTCCCCTCTGTTTCTCATTTCTCTGATGCACTGAGTAGTAGAAATCTCCTAACAAGGTAGGAACTGGATTCTTCAGCAGGAAGATGTGGATAGCATTCTTGCTTACTGTAAACACCCCAAATTTTCCCTCACTCATTTCACCATGTCTTATGATATTTTCATTTGCATAAGTTCAATCATATCATCTCATATTGCATTTTTGCTTCACTGCATTGGTTCAAAGTCATCTACATCTAGGGTTTCTGATCTGAGCAGTCCATGAGCCATATGAGCCACTCCAAAGGTCTTCAATAATCTCAAGAGGGTCCATGTGTGTTCAAGCATCATATTATACCCTCCCAAGACCAAATATGTCAGAAAATCACAAGAACTGAGAAAGGCATGGAAGCAGAGCCAGGTTTAACTGCACAGATGACCTAAAATTAGGGTTTTGGTTTCAGAGGCCATAACTCCAAATTTTGTGGTCATTCTTGTTTCTATTGGTCTCTATGTGTTATAAGGATCCTACATACCAATTTTCATGAAGAAATTCAATGGGGAAGGCATCTGATCAATAGATGACTTCTTGAGCAAGTCAGTGAAAAATCAGGGCATCTGAGGCCCTCAATCATCCAACCAAAGGGTCTTCTCAATGATTTTTGGTGTATATGATCTTTATTTTATCTTATAAGAAGTTAGGAGTTCACAAAATTCAAGAATTTCAAGCCATTTGCAAAGTTGCCATTTTGGGAAAGTGACTTGTAATGCAAACTTGCCATTTTGGGAATGTTTTTCAACCTCCTCTTTTTGATTCAAAAATGCTTCAAATGAAAAATTCTTGGTCATGAAAGTTGTAGATTGGATCATTCCCATTCCCTTTTCAAAAAGTACAAGAGCTTGATCTAATTCATCATAGAACTCAATTTATGGCCTTGCAAAGTTGGGAAAAATCACAAAATTTCACTTATGTACCAAAGAGGGAAACTTGCAAAAACTCATGTCAAGCCAATTTGTGACCTCAAAGTGACTTCTAGCCATTACACAAACATCATACATGACCTATAATTCAGAATTTCCCAAAGAATTCTCAAGTTTCATGCCTTGATCATCAAGTATTTCAAAAGGGGCCAAAACCTTCACAATTTGCAAAACCACCCACAAACTTCATTCCACTTGATATTTTGCCTCAATCTGAATTCCATGGACCTCCCTAAAGCCAGCTGCGTAGTACATGCCCTACTCCTTGGCCTGCCATGAGCCCATACCTCCAAGGACAACTTTCTTGACTTTTTGCAAAATGAGCCATACCAATCACACTGCTCCACAACAACTCTCTGACCTATCAAGGATTGATACATGGACCAAAAGCAACCCAACACACACAACAACACAAGTTGAATCCTCCCATAACTCAGCATTCACAAAAATACCCTCTTATGCATTTCTCTTCGAAACACACAACTCAGCCATCAAAACTCCAAAAATTTTCCACCATTCAACTCCACATTCATCACTGATCATTTCCCACCCTTCATTTTGCCTTTAAACACCCCATATCAAAAACACAATTTTCACCTCCCTTGACCTGAGCTTCAGCAAACTTCATATAGAGGCAATATAAACTCCAACCAATCATTGCAAACTCTTGAGGGAGATCATTAGAGGGGTTTTGAAGCAAAGAAGCAGCCAGACAGTGCCATTTTCGAAAGCTTCAGTTCAGGTAACCTCAAGAACAAATTTTCCAGAAACTTGATTTTAGGTTATAGATTTGTTCCTAATGTTGCACTGATCATGCTGATGCTTTTCTTTTTGAAAATGGTTGAGTTTTAAGGATTTTATGTTGCTATGAAACTTTGCCCGTGAAATGAGTTTTGATTCGATTCTCATGATTTACGAAAAATAAATGAGTTTTGTTGTGTGGTTTGTGTTTAATGATGTTCAAGGAATGATTCTGGAGAGTTTGATGAGTTGTTGTGGCGTTTTGAGAGAGATTGAATGAGAGGCTGGCCGGAGAAGATGACCGGAACACTGTTCCGGTCACCTGAGAGTCATTAGGGTTCAAATTAGGGTTTAATTGCGTAATTAGTGAAGTTTGAATGTGAGCCATCCAGATGCGCGCGTGGTCTTTCCCTCCCTTTCCATATTCAAATCCCAGCCCTTAGATCTACATACTTTCCATTTAATTAGTTTTTATTTCATTTTTTTCTTATTTAACTTCTACAAATTTTTAAAAATAGTAAAACACTTTCAAAAAATTTTATTTTTTGCATCATGACTTTAAATGTTTTTCTCATTCTGAAAATATTTTCATTTTTATTTTTTGCATTAAAAACTATTTTTAAATCATTTAAATGATTATTTTTAATTAGTTAATAAGAATTAATTAATTAAAAATACATTTAGGTATTTAATTAGAAACATTTACAAACTCACAAGACAAATTTATTTTTGGTTTTGATCATACTTTGATAATTTTCATTTGAATTAGGGTTCTTTAACTTGAATATTTTTAACCCTAACTTCAAAAATTCATAACTTTTGATCCAAGTTGAGTTTGTGAATGGTTCTTTTTGCATTGTGTTATGCGTTCTTTCAAGCATCTAAAAACATTTTTGTTTCATTTTATCTTTCATTTTCCATTTGTTTGGCATTTTCCTGTTAGGATCACCCTTAAAACCCTATAAACTTAGAAAAATCATAAGTCCTTTAGGGTTTAGCTTCTGACCTTACCCTTTGGGTAGTGAACTTGTATATGTTTAGGGTACCTTTGATTCCATTTTCAATTTTTTATCTCATGTTTTGCTTATGATTTTGAATTTTGCATTACACCCTGTACATAAACCCTAATCTTTGCCTTCATTTGCATTCATTCTTCATATGCTTGCATACATGAACTTGCCATGACATTTTGTGCATTCACTTGACTTCTAAGACATCTTAGGACACATTAGTCTCATGCTTGATCATTTCCTCATCCATTTGCCATGCTTTTGTTTTCATTTTATGTCATATGCATTCATGAACTTTCATGGTTCTTACATGTCTCATTTGCATTCCCATCCTTTGTATGATCATCCTCATCCCATGGAATGCTTTCACATCATATCATAACATCATTTGCACCATGAATATGCTTCTGGTTTTGGTTTGCATCATTGCATCTTTCTCATTTTCATTTCATTTCATTTCCTTTTTTCTAACTTTTCAGGTGGTAAGTGTTTGAGAAGTGAATTTGCCTTCACTTCTCATTATTTATTCTCATCTCTCTTATGCATTCATTGCTGCATTTTACTTGTGAATTAGAGTGAGCTTTCTCATTCATGCTCCTTCTTCACTTTCTGTCTTCAAGCAACTTATCTTCTTAACTGAAGTAAGTTGTCTTGCTTCTTCTTCTCCTACCTTCATCCTGCTTCTTCCTTGGTGGCTTTTCCCTTGAAGATCTTCTTGCAAGCTTCATAAACCCTAGGAACACCCAAGCATGATCACAATTAGGGTTTGATTAGTCTCCCCATTAGTTTTACCTTTGTGTCATCTTTGTGTCTTCTCTCCTCCCCTTTTAATCAAGGACTAAACATTAAAGGTTGTAAGGCTTTGTGATTAGGGTTATGCATGTATCCTTCTATTAGGATGGAGTGTATAACTTTAATCCTAAGTGTCAAACCCTTAATGTGTTTAAATCCTTTAATCAATTCACCTAATAATCATCAAGACATCAAGCTTGTAACTTGGGCCTTGCATTAGGGTTCTAATTCTTCCTTAATTAGTTAAGAAGGACTAACCCTAGTGTTAGTGGACAAGTCCCCCTCAAGTTGTCTTATAAACCATAAAATCCATTTCTTAATCTTATCATTAACTAAAATCCACTCTAATAAAGGCTTTGTTTTGTCATGAGGTTAATCCCTAATCATGGATTAAGTTAAGGAGCTTTCCTCAGCTTAAATGTTCTCATCTATTATCCTTCTATTAGGATAGTGTAATAGGTCCATTAAATCCCTGATTATGGCTTAAACTCATTACTAAACACTAAACAAAATACCAAAAACATCTAAATAAATGCAAGTAGGTTGATGATCTTAATCCTACATCACGGTGACTAAGTGTGAGGTGTTTACTTCATACTTAAGGTATTCTCATTACCCCTAATCAGAGGGAGGATGTGACGAGTTTACTAAGTGTTTTTGTAATTTGAAGCGAAGAAGTATATTTTAAATTTTTCTTTGTGAAAGTGATCCCATAATTAGACTTGTGTATCATGCTAGACAAGTTTGTATTATCCCAAGATCGGATGAATACAAATGCCCAATGGAATAAGTCCATACATACAAGGTTACCTCAACCATTATTAGGTGTTTTTTGGTTTTTCAGTTTGAAGATGAGAAAGAGAGAGCACCAAAAGGATCTCAAAGGTAAAAGACTAAAGGGGGGACTAACAATCCTAGGTGTTATCATGCCTGGGATTCCTAAGTTAGTGTGGTTTGAGTTCTATCCTAATGAAGAAGAAGGAAAGAAGGAAAGAAGAAGAAGAAGAAGAAGAAGAAAGGAGGAAAGGAATCAACTTACTTCTTAAGAGAAGATAAGTTGATCCTAAAGGGGGATGAATAAGAAGTTAGACAAAGATGACCTAAGGACATCACAAACACAAGTAAGAAGATTTAAGAGAAGTTAAAGAAGAAGTTGAGATGTGGAAGCAACATCCATACCTCCCAAACTTACCAAGACCCTGAAAGGTTAGAAGTATTCACATAAAGGCAATAGAAGTTCAAACAAGCAAAAGACATGAAAGAACAAGGGTCTAAGCCCTAAAACTCACACAAGTCAGAACCTATAAGTCACAAATGACCCCTAAGATGAGTCATGAAAATTCAAGCAAAAAGAAAAGGGAGAAGTCCTACAAACATCAATCAATTCACCAAAGAAGACGTGAGAAGCAAGGCTCTGCATTTCTCTATTGTATGGCCAGGTGCATTGGAATGAAAGGCACATATAGCGTTGACATCATAGTTTCTTGGGAGATTTTGAAGATCTAATGGAGCCAGGGTTCTTAATTCAATTAAATTGAGCTTCAATAATTGTGGGAGTAAGGCAGCACAGGGCATCAGAATGGGATCGATAACCCTGTTGATTTGAGAAGGCCTTTGTTGAAACGGACATTGTTGTTGGTTGCTGTTGTTGTAAGATCTCTGTTGAGGAAATTGTTGTTGTTGTGGGAGGTGTTGTGGTTGTTGAGGATACTGTTGTTGAGGTGCTGGAGCAGGAATGGTGACAGCAGCCACTGATCTTGGCATGTATTGAGGCCTACCTCTGCCTATATGAACTGAATTAGTTTTACCTGTCCTACAAGGTTCGGAGAAATTTTTCTAGCATTGCTGGAACTAGCACCATTGTCAGAGATCTTTCCAATCTTCAAAAGACTCTCAATTCTCTCACCAGCTATAACTACATCAACAAAACTGGTGGAAGAGAAAGAAGCAAGCCGATCAATGTAGGTTCCTTGCAATGTGTTCATAAACATGTCAGTCATCTCTCTTTCTGACATGGTTGGCTGGACAGCAACAACAAGCTGTCTCCATCTTTGGGCATATTCCCTGAAGCTTTCTCTTGAAGACTGAGACATTCCCATCAGGAGGGTTCTATTGGGAGCCATATCTATGTTGTATTGATACTGGCGTATGAAAGCTTCGGCTAAGTCCTTCCAATTCCTGATAGTAGCCCTGGATAGATGAGAATACCACTCACGGGATGCCCCGGCAAACTATCCTCAAAGTAGAACATCCACAGTTTTTCATCCATGGTCTATGCCTTTAATCTCCCTAGAAAAGATTGCAGGTGGGTACGAGGACAAGAGGTACCATTATACCTTTCAAAGCATGGAGGCTAGAACTTATGAGGAATCCTTACTCCTTCCATTAATCCCATGTCCATTACATCAAATCCCAAAGAGTTTTGGGATTCCAAGGATCTTAGCTTCTCCGCTATTTTGTCCAGACGACGATCATAGGCTTCATCCCCAACACCAATTACTGTGAATTGTTCATCCTGAGGATCTTCTTGTAGAACACGACCTCCAGCTTTTCCTTGGGTATTTCCGATAATATTGACTTCAGGATTGAGGTGGGGCCCAAACTCTGGCGGATTTGTTCGCGGCTTCCCGTGATCGTTGTTAATAGTTTCTCCAGTACTTGGATGATTCTCTTATGGAGTTTGTTGCTCGACTAACTCTCTTAATCTTTCTTGGCTATGAGCCAACCCAGTCATCACTGACATGAACTGGTTCATCTGAGCCCTTATCTCAGTTCTCTCATTAGCCATTTGAGTTCTAACGTCAGTCAAATCTTGTTGAACTTGGTCCATCTGTAAGCTCGGAAGGTTATTTCTGGTTGGATACCGGTGAACTCTATTGATGGGAAAAACCCTCCTACGAGCAATGTTTCCTGAAACAACAGCAAAGTGAGAAAACAACAACAAAAATACCTACAAAACAAAGAATGAGGTTAGTATGCAATGCAGTATGTCTATTTGTCTTCCAAGGGTATCCGGTTTGGTTTTTTCATTTTGACCTTCCAGACCTCTGGGAATGAAGATGTTGAAGAGAAATGAAGTCCAAGAGAAAATCCAGGTAATACATAAACCATATATTACAAATGCAAAAGATACATAGTTTATGATTACAACAAGTTTCCATGGTGGGTCAAAATACAATTAAGTCAAGAAGTACAACAAAATCACCATGGAGAAATAAAGTACAACCAAAAAAAAAATACAAGTACAAAGAAATCAAACATCCAGCCCAAAGTCATCCTCCTTGACGTCCTTCAGGAGAGCATCAACTGGATGCTCTGTGATGGTCCTGATAAGAAGGTTCCTGGTTGCAATGGAACTTGTCAACTTCTGGTACTTGTCTTGGTCTTTTGATCTCTTCAACCCCGCCCGGAGTTTCAGCTCGAAGATTTCCTTCTGTGCTGCCAACAGAGCTTCCTGACTCTTCTTCTCATTGGCTTCCAGCTGCTCTATCTTAGCTTGTGTCTTCTGATCTTCTTGTAAATGAGATTCAGTGATTCTGATCCATCTAGCCTGACTCTCTTCCAGGTAATGCTTAGCATTTGCCTTCTGAATCTTAGCTTCTTTGCAAGCATTCTTCAATACCAATTCCCCTGCTCGGGCTTTTCTGATGAAGTCCTCTGTCTTTTCTATCTTGGTCATATGCTCGATCCGGAGCTTCTCTAACCTTTCATTGTCCAGACGAATGTCATTCCTCTCCCAAAGGGTCTTCTTCAAGGCTTCAGCAAGCTGGGTATTCCTCTCTTTCAGCTTCTCAAACTCTTCCAAACTGACTGTAGCTACAGGCTCAACTGCTGATGGCCCTGGCACATCTTCTAGAATGAATGGCATGCGGGTGATCTGTTCTCTAATGCGAGACCATTCAATGTACTAGCTGAAGCTATGTTGTTATACTTGCTAAGAATAGCAGTCCCTTTTGTCTGTATGTTATCCCAAGCCCTGGATGCTTGTCGGATGACGGCATGATTATTCTGACCATCACAGTAAAGGGTCTCTGCTAAGTCATGCTCTCTTGGTGGATGTACCAATGCATATCCCAACTGTCTTTTGAACAGCAAAGGATTGTATTTGATGCAACCCTTCACTCCAATGAGAGGTGCATTAGGATATTGTTCACAGCCTGTAATTATGTCCCTGCCCTTGGTGTTCTGAGTACACCATCTGATGTCTTCTGAAGTAAAGGCAATCATTCTATTAGCCCAATTCCTTGACTGATGAGGATTCAGGAAAGCTTTTGTCTTCAGCATGTGTCTCAATAACCAACAGTAGAAGAGAGGTGCACAACATCTGACTAGTCTTCCCCTCTGTTTCTCATTTCTCTGATGCACTGAGTAGTAGAAATCTCCTAACAAGGTAGGAACTGGATTCTTCAGCAGGAAGATGTGGATAGCATTCTTGCTTACTGTAAACACCCCAAATTTTCCCTCACTCATTTCACCATGTCTTATGATATTTTCATTTGCATAAGTTCAATCATATCATCTCATATTGCATTTTTGCTTCACTGCATTGGTTCAAAGTCATCTACATCTAGGGTTTCTGATCTGAGCAGTCCATGAGCCATATGAGCCACTCCAAAGGTCTTCAATAATCTCAAGAGGGTCCATGTGTGTTCAAGCATCATATTATACCCTCCCAAGACCAAATATGTCAGAAAATCACAAGAACTGAGAAAGGCATGGAAGCAGAGCCAGGTTTAACTGCACAGATGACCTAAAATTAGGGTTTTGGTTTCAGAGGCCATAACTCCAAATTTTGTGGTCATTCTTGTTTCTATTGGTCTCTATGTGTTATAAGGATCCTACATACCAATTTTCATGAAGAAATTCAATGGGGAAGGCATCTGATCAATAGATGACTTCTTGAGCAAGTCAGTGAAAAATCAGGGCATCTGAGGCCCTCAATCATCCAACCAAAGGGTCTTCTCAATGATTTTTGGTGTATATGATCTTTATTTTATCTTATAAGAAGTTAGGAGTTCACAAAATTCAAGAATTTCAAGCCATTTGCAAAGTTGCCATTTTGGGAAAGTGACTTGTAATGCAAACTTGCCATTTTGGGAATGTTTTTCAACCTCCTCTTTTTGATTCAAAAATGCTTCAAATGAAAAATTCTTGGTCATGAAAGTTGTAGATTGGATCATTCCCATTCCCTTTTCAAAAAGTACAAGAGCTTGATCTAATTCATCATAGAACTCAATTTATGGCCTTGCAAAGTTGGGAAAAATCACAAAATTTCACTTATGTACCAAAGAGGGAAACTTGCAAAAACTCATGTCAAGCCAATTTGTGACCTCAAAGTGACTTCTAGCCATTACACAAACATCATACATGACCTATAATTCAGAATTTCCCAAAGAATTCTCAAGTTTCATGCCTTGATCATCAAGTATTTCAAAAGGGGCCAAAACCTTCACAATTTGCAAAACCACCCACAAACTTCATTCCACTTGATATTTTGCCTCAATCTGAATTCCATGGACCTCCCTAAAGCCAGCTGCGTAGTACATGCCCTACTCCTTGGCCTGCCATGAGCCCATACCTCCAAGGACAACTTTCTTGACTTTTTGCAAAATGAGCCATACCAATCACACTGCTCCACAACAACTCTCTGACCTATCAAGGATTGATACATGGACCAAAAGCAACCCAACACACACAACAACACAAGTTGAATCCTCCCATAACTCAGCATTCACAAAAATACCCTCTTATGCATTTCTCTTCGAAACACACAACTCAGCCATCAAAACTCCAAAAATTTTCCACCATTCAACTCCACATTCATCACTGATCATTTCCCACCCTTCATTTTGCCTTTAAACACCCCATATCAAAAACACAATTTTCACCTCCCTTGACCTGAGCTTCAGCAAACTTCATATAGAGGCAATATAAACTCCAACCAATCATTGCAAACTCTTGAGGGAGATCATTAGAGGGGTTTTGAAGCAAAGAAGCAGCCAGACAGTGCCATTTTCGAAAGCTTCAGTTCAGGTAACCTCAAGAACAAATTTTCCAGAAACTTGATTTTAGGTTATAGATTTGTTCCTAATGTTGCACTGATCATGCTGATGCTTTTCTTTTTGAAAATGGTTGAGTTTTAAGGATTTTATGTTGCTCTGAAACTTTGCCCGTGAAATGAGTTTTGATTCGATTCTCATGATTTACGAAAAATAAATGAGTTTTGTTGTGTGGTTTGTGTTTAATGATGTTCAAGGAATGATTCTGGAGAGTTTGATGAGTTGTTGTGGCGTTTTGAGAGAGATTGAATGAGAGGCTGGCCGGAGAAGATGACCGGAACACTGTTCCGGTCACCTGAGAGTCATTAGGGTTCAAATTAGGGTTTAATTGCGTAATTAGTGAAGTTTGAATGTGAGCCATCCAGATGCGCGCGTGGTCTTTCCCTCCCTTTCCATATTCAAATCCCAGCCCTTAGATCTACATACTTTCCATTTAATTAGTTTTTATTTCATTTTTTTCTTATTTAACTTCTACGAATTTTTAAAAATAGTAAAACACTTTCAAAAAATTTTATTTTTTGCATCATGACTTTAAATGTTTTTCTCATTCTGAAAATATTTTCATTTTTATTTTTTGCATTAAAAACTATTTTTAAATCATTTAAATGATTATTTTTAATTAGTTAATAAGAATTAATTAATTAAAAATACATTTAGGTATTTAATTAGAAACATTTACAAACTCACAAGACAAATTTATTTTTGGTTTTGATCATACTTTGATAATTTTCATTTGAATTAGGGTTCTTTAACTTGAATATTTTTAACCCTAACTTCAAAAATTCATAACTTTTGATCCAAGTTGAGTTTGTGAATGGTTCTTTTTGCATTGTGTTATGCGTTCTTTCAAGCATCTAAAAACATTTTTGTTTCATTTTATCTTTCATTTTCCATTTGTTTGGCATTTTCCTGTTAGGATCACCCTTAAAACCCTATAAACTTAGAAAAATCATAAGTCCTTTAGGGTTTAGCTTCTGACCTTCCCCTTTGGGTAGTGAACTTGTATATGTTTAGGGTACCTTTGATTCCATTTTCAATTTTTTATCTCATGTTTTGCTTATGATTTTGAATTTTGCATTACACCCTGTACATAAACCCTAATCTTTGCCTTCATTTGCATTCATTCTTCATATGCTTGCATACATGAACTTGCCATGACATTTTGTGCATTCACTTGACTTCTAAGACATCTTAGGACACATTAGTCTCATGCTTGATCATTTCCTCATCCATTTGCCATGCTTTTGTTTTCATTTTATGTCATATGCATTCATGAACTTTCATGGTTCTTACATGTCTCATTTGCATTCCCATCCTTTGTATGATCATCCTCATCCCATGGAATGCTTTCACATCATATCATAACATCATTTGCACCATGAATATGCTTCTGGTTTTGGTTTGCATCATTGCATCTTTCTCATTTTCATTTCATTTCATTTCCTTTTTTCTAACTTTTCAGGTGGTAAGTGTTTGAGAAGTGAATTTGCCTTCACTTCTCATTATTTATTCTCATCTCTCTTATGCATTCATTGCTGCATTTTACTTGTGAATTAGAGTGAGCTTTCTCATTCATGCTCCTTCTTCACTTTCTGTCTTCAAGCAACTTATCTTCTTAACTGAAGTAAGTTGTCTTGCTTCTTCTTCTCCTACCTTCATCCTGCTTCTTCCTTGGTGGCTTTTCCCTTGAAGATCTTCTTGCAAGCTTCATAAACCCTAGGAACACCCAAGCATGATCACAATTAGGGTTTGATTAGTCTCCCCATTAGTTTTACCTTTGTGTCATCTTTGTGTCTTCTCTCCTCCCCTTTTAATCAAGGACTAAACATTAAAGGTTGTAAGGCTTTGTGATTAGGGTTATGCATGTATCCTTCTATTAGGATGGAGTGTATAACTTTAATCCTAAGTGTCAAACCCTTAATGTGTTTAAATCCTTTAATCAATTCACCTAATAATCATCAAGACATCAAGCTTGTAACTTGGGCCTTGCATTAGGGTTCTAATTCTTCCTTAATTAGTTAAGAAGGACTAACCCTAGTGTTAGTGGACAAGTCCCCCTCAAGTTGTCTTATAAACCATAAAATCCATTTCTTAATCTTATCATTAACTAAAATCCACTCTAATAAAGGCTTTGTTTTGTCATGAGGTTAATCCCTAATCATGGATTAAGTTAAGGAGCTTTCCTCAGCTTAAATGTTCTCATCTATTATCCTTCTATTAGGATAGTGTAATAGGTCCATTAAATCCCTGATTATGGCTTAAACTCATTACTAAACACTAAACAAAATACCAAAAACATCTAAATAAATGCAAGTAGGTTGATGATCTTAATCCTACATCACGGTGACTAAGTGTGAGGTGTTTACTTCATACTTAAGGTATTCTCATTACCCCTAATCAGAGGGAGGATGTGACGAGTTTACTAAGTGTTTTTGTAATTTGAAGCGAAGAAGTATATTTTAAATTTTTCTTTGTGAAAGTGATCCCATAATTAGACTTGTGTATCATGCTAGACAAGTTTGTATTATCCCAAGATCGGATGAATACAAATGCCCAATGGAATAAGTCCATACATACAAGGTTACCTCAACCATTATTAGGTGTTTTTTGGTTTTTCAGTTTGAAGATGAGAAAGAGAGAGCACCAAAAGGATCTCAAAGGTAAAAGACTAAAGGGGGGACTAACAATCCTAGGTGTTATCATGCCTGGGATTCCTAAGTTAGTGTGGTTTGAGTTCTATCCTAATGAAGAAGAAGGAAAGAAGGAAAGAAGAAGAAGAAGAAGAAGAAGAAAGGAGGAAAGGAATCAACTTACTTCTTAAGAGAAGATAAGTTGATCCTAAAGGGGGATGAATAAGAAGTTAGACAAAGATGACCTAAGGACATCACAAACACAAGTAAGAAGATTTAAGAGAAGTTAAAGAAGAAGTTGAGATGTGGAAGCAACATCCATACCTCCCAAACTTACCAAGACCCTGAAAGGTTAGAAGTATTCACATAAAGGCAATAGAAGTTCAAACAAGCAAAAGACATGAAAGAACAAGGGTCTAAGCCCTAAAACTCACACAAGTCAGAACCTATAAGTCACAAATGACCCCTAAGATGAGTCATGAAAATTCAAGCAAAAAGAAAAGGGAGAAGTCCTACAAACATCAATCAATTCACCAAAGAAGACGTGAGAAGCAAGGCTCTGCATTTCTCTATTGTATGGCCAGGTGCATTGGAATGAAAGGCACATATAGCGTTGACATCATAGTTTCTTGGGAGATTTTGAAGATCTAATGGAGCCAGGGTTCTTAATTCAATTAAATTGAGCTTCAATAATTGTGGGAGTAAGGCAGCACAGGGCATCAGAATGGGATCGATAACCCTGTTGATTTGAGAAGGCCTTTGTTGAAACGGACATTGTTGTTGGTTGCTGTTGTTGTAAGATCTCTGTTGAGGAAATTGTTGTTGTTGTGGGAGGTGTTGTGGTTGTTGAGGATACTGTTGTTGAGGTGCTGGAGCAGGAATGGTGACAGCAGCCACTGATCTTGGCATGTATTGAGGCCTACCTCTGCCTATATGAACTGAATTAGTTTTACCTGTCCTACAAGGTTCGGAGAAATTTTTCTAGCATTGCTGGAACTAGCACCATTGTCAGAGATCTTTCCAATCTTCAAAAGACTCTCAATTCTCTCACCAGCTATAACTACATCAACAAAACTGGTGGAAGAGAAAGAAGCAAGCCGATCAATGTAGGTTCCTTGCAATGTGTTCATAAACATGTCAGTCATCTCTCTTTCTGACATGGTTGGCTGGACAGCAACAACAAGCTGTCTCCATCTTTGGGCATATTCCCTGAAGCTTTCTCTTGAAGACTGAGACATTCCCATCAGGAGGGTTCTATTGGGAGCCATATCTATGTTGTATTGATACTGGCGTATGAAAGCTTCGGCTAAGTCCTTCCAATTCCTGACAGTAGCCCTGGATAGATGAGAATACCACTCACGGGATGCCCCGGCAAACTATCCTCAAAGTAGAACATCCACAGTTTTTCATCCATGGTCTATGCCTTTAATCTCCCTAGAAAAGATTGCAGGTGGGTACGAGGACAAGAGGTACCATTATACCTTTCAAAGCATGGAGGCTAGAACTTATGAGGAATCCTTACTCCTTCCATTAATCCCATGTCCATTACATCAAATCCCAAAGAGTTTTGGGATTCCAAGGATCTTAGCTTCTCCGCTATTTTGTCCAGACGACGATCATAGGCTTCATCCCCAACACCAATTACTGTGAATTGTTCATCCTGAGGATCTTCTTGTAGAACACGACCTCCTGCATTTCCTTGGGTATTTCCGATAATATTGACTTCAGGATTGAGGTGGGGCCCAAACTCTGGCGGATTTGTTCGCGGCTTCCCGTGATCGTTGTTAATAGTTTCTCCAGTACTTGGATGATTCTCTTATGGAGTTTGTTGCTCGACTAACTCTCTTAATCTTTCTTGGCTATGAGCCAACCCAGTCATCACTGACATGAACTGGTTCATCTGAGCCCTTATCTCAGTTCTCTCATTAGCCATTTGAGTTCTAACGTCAGTCAAATCTTGTTGAACTTGGTCCATCTGTAAGCTCGGAAGGTTATTTCTGGTTGGATACCGGTGAACTCTATTGATGGGAAAAACCCTCCTACGAGCAATGTTTCCTGAAACAACAGCAAAGTGAGAAAACAACAACAAAAATACCTACAAAACAAAGAATGAGGTTAGTATGCAATGCAGTATGTCTATTTGTCTTCCAAGGGTATCCGGTTTGGTTTTTTCATTTTGACCTTCCAGACCTCTGGGAATGAAGATGTTGAAGAGAAATGAAGTCCAAGAGAAAATCCAGGTAATACATAAACCATATATTACAAATGCAAAAGATACATAGTTTATGATTACAACAAGTTTCCATGGTGGGTCAAAATACAATTAAGTCAAGAAGTACAACAAAATCACCATGGAGAAATAAAGTACAACCAAAAAAAAAATACAAGTACAAAGAAATCAAACATCCAGCCCAAAGTCATCCTCCTTGACGTCCTTCAGGAGAGCATCAACTGGATGCTCTGTGATGGTCCTGATAAGAAGGTTCCTGGTTGCAATGGAACTTGTCAACTTCTGGTACTTGTCTTGGTCTTTTGATCTCTTCAACCCCGCCCGGAGTTTCAGCTCGAAGATTTCCTTCTGTGCTGCCAACAGAGCTTCCTGACTCTTCTTCTCATTGGCTTCCAGCTGCTCTATCTTAGCTTGTGTCTTCTGATCTTCTTGTAAATGAGATTCAGTGATTCTGATCCATCTAGCCTGACTCTCTTCCAGGTAATGCTTAGCATTTGCCTTCTGAATCTTAGCTTCTTTGCAAGCATTCTTCAATACCAATTCCCCTGCTCGGGCTTTTCTGATGAAGTCCTCTGTCTTTTCTATCTTGGTCATATGCTCGATCCGGAGCTTCTCTAACCTTTCATTGTCCAGACGAATGTCATTCCTCTCCCAAAGGGTCTTCTTCAAGGCTTCAGCAAGCTGGGTATTCCTCTCTTTCAGCTTCTCAAACTCTTCCAAACTGACTGTAGCTACAGGCTCAACTGCTGATGGCCGGTTACTTGATGAGGCTGGTATAACTTGTGTTTGGTTACCTCCTGAGGATGGTATACCTTTGTCTTCACCTTTTCCTATGAAAGACTTGTGATCTCCAATTAAAAGGCCAGGTGCCCCAGAATGGTAATTATACTTGGAATTGAAACCCCAAAGGAAGCTTTGTCGGAGATGATCCTGATGCAATTAACTCAACCACTCCGAATTTGCGTAAATGAGGAAACTTATTGCACGTACGTCATCAAAATATGATCAAACTTCTTCTCACGTTGTTTTGGCCTTTACCCGTATTCTCTGCCCCTAGGATCTCTTGGAAAGCAGAAATTGGATGCCGACAAATGACATATGGAGGGAAGAGGTTGATAAATGAAGTTGATAAATAAGGTTGCTCGGAAAGATCTTGCACGATCTCCTGCCTACGTATCTCCATTGACCAATGGAGAATCAGAGCAGCGTAGTTCCCCTCAATAGGGATGAAAATAACTTCGTTCAGAATTTCCATAACCAAGCTAATCTGAGTCTTCATCTGGTTGACTTCCTGTTTCAGCAGTTTCTGGTTCTGAAATAAAGCTTATACCTCGGCCCTGAATTGCCCCAGTTGGGTCTTCCTTTCGGTTACCTCAGCCCGGAGTTGCTTCAAATATATACCTTGATGATTGTGATTCAAGTTGTCCATTCTGATGAGAAATCAAGTCAGGAAAAGAATCTGTCTCTGAACACCTGTCAAGAATGCAAGGATGTATGCAAATGCCATGTTCAATTATTTCTGAGGAATCTATCTGCTTTGATTCAAGTTTTGATACAGAAAAATCCAACAACATGATTCAGATATGTGATCCACAGAAATAATTAAATATGTGTGCAGAAATGCTATGATGTCATGTATGCAACAGGCATGCGATCAATGGTCTGATGTTGGTGTTGAGCAGTGAACCAACTGTCTGAATAGAACCATAATAGTAACACCATCTCTGTATAGAACCCCATAACTGAGAACCCAATAACTGTAGAACTGGATCACATAATTGGACAGTCACTGATGATGTTGAAGCTGAACAACGAGCCAAGTGTCTGTGGAGAGTCATAATAGCAGCCACAATATCAGGGTCACCATGGTAATCACAATAATAATCTCTCTGAATAGAAATCCCGGATCTCAGAATCAAAGAACCATATAGCACCAGATAATATCATAAAACAACACTGGCAAAGCGGGTATGTTGAAGTTTAGGGTTCCTGCAAACCTGTAAACCCCTCCCAATCTCACGGGTGTGCTACTCGGGTCAACATCACGGACTCTCAAAGCCGAATAGCAATAATACGTTCACCATTTCCGAGAAATGGCTCATGACCAAATCAGAGAATCGGTTTGGCATTATGTACTACTCAGGGAGGCCTCAGTTGAGTCCGGAAAGAACAAGCATCCCTCACAATTCTCCAGCTTCAAGCACTGAGTCGAGAAACAATAGTACATTCATCCCGAAGGGTACAATACTATCGTCATACGATCAGTTTGCTTTAACTGAATTCCCATGAGAGAACCAGGCCATCCTATGCAAGTTCCCAGTGGGCCCTCGGATGCGAGTGGGTTTGCCAACAAATATGGTCTGCCACTGTCATCACTGGAGAGGGTTGTTTCCACTAAGGTTCTCAATGATCGGTCCCTTGACTGCACATAACTATCAAGGTAGCGTATTGCCTCAGAAAGATTCCGGAACCAATACATTCCCGAGAAGGTCGCAAGTCAAGGTGTGGAACTCACTACTACCAACATAGCAAGATGCCATGAAGCCAAAGTGGAACCACTCTAAGTCCTAGGGTGCACTCGAGCCCCGGTTACGAGCTCATCTCACAGTAACCCCATCCCACAGAAAAAATGAAAACCAGCACAGCCAGACAGTCCAGTATAATATGATGCATGGAAAATAAAATACTGAAAGCGATAAATAAATGCGATAAAGTAAAGCTGTAAAGTAAAAACTGTAAAGCTAAACTAAAGCACATAGCAACAAATAGATAGACACCCAAAGAAACAAAACCAAACAGGCGCTAGGATTGACTCTACAAGGGAAACCGGAAGAATCATGTTTATCCCCAGCAGAGTCGCCAGCTGTCGCTCCCGGGATTTTCATCCTTCTAACGACGACCTTTCTCCATCAATCTCAATCGCCAGAAAACAACGACATCATTCTTCTCTCAAGATCGTTCCATCGACGCTCTTAGCACAATGCTCGCTTGCAACTTCAGACGATCCTCGAATCTCAATCGGAATCGGTCGACTCAAAATATGGTGGAGGCTCTTTGATGACGCTTTGAAATCAAAACGAAATTCACGGTTTCATTTATGCGTCTTCTGTTGCTTTGCTGGATTCTACACGTTTACTCACCATCTCCCTGATTTGAACCACGATAGATCAAACGAGGAAAAATTCGATCACTGACTTCGCCGGTGACGACGACGCATCACTTGAATCATGGTGGCTTAGAAACAATCGAGAAACATCTCCATCTTGGCTCGAAAACAAAATCAAGTTGTAGAATTGTTCATAGCTCACAAGAGGTGGTGAAGTAAAATTGATTGTCGGCTCGACATCTCGTTTTGGTAAGCATCGAAATTGCGATATCTCTTGTTCTTCTCACTTCTGAATGGTACGATTTTCTTCTTCTTCCGATCAGCTCCTTACCGTGACGCTTTTGCCATCGATCTTCGATGGAGTAATTGAATTCGCATCACTCTTTGTTGCCATTCTTTTTCTGTGACTATTGTTGATTCTCTTCGTATGTTGTATTAAACTGCACCTTGATTCTGAATCGGCGATACATTTCTTGCAGGATTGTTAATGTTGATTGATAAAGTTGCAGTTTGTTGAAGGTTGATGGGGATTGATGGTGAAGATGCAGATTGAAGGTGTTGCAAGAGGGTTTCGAAGTGATGACCCAAGATGATGAAGACCTGGATTGTTTTTGTGTGATGTGAGAGGGCAAAAGATGGAGATTATGGTGCAGGTTCTTGAAGCTTTACTGAGGATGGTAATGATGATTCAATATTACTCCTGAACTGTTTATGAGTTATTGTTGATGATGATGATTTGTGATGCAGGTTTAATCTTGGTTGCAGAAGCGTGACAGATTCGAAGGGTGTGATGAAGTTATGAATTCTTGATGCAGATGAATCAGAATGATGAAGATCTCCTGAAGATGTGGATTCTAAGAGTTTTGAGGATAATGATTATTGATGAAGATTGGATAGTTGTGATTGCTGAAGGAGATTGATCAAGATGGACTCTCAAAGGTGAAGTGATGAAGAGTTTGTTCTGATTGTTGTAGAATAAAATTAGAGAGAGAAGTTTGTAGATGGAGTATGAAGAAGATTGGTGGAGATTGAAGAGTAAAGATGAATTTTGAGAGCTTTTTGCAGATTGGAGATGGATGGATTGGAGAAGGTGTGTGGAGACTCCAGGAATTGAGGAAGAAAAAAAAGTTGAAGTGTGAAGACCACTCTGATTTATAGACTAGGAGAAAGCTCTGGAAACTTCAGGTGAAACTTCTAGATTCTTCTGTTATGGTTATTATGAAATCAGTTGAAGAATTAGTTGCTTTCTGTTGTGAATTCTGTTAAAACTCTGTTAGGACAGTTACTTCAATCATGATTTTGGATTCTCTTCTCCCATTCTGTTATGAGTTTGTCACAATTCAGTTATCCTTGCCACTGTTTTTCTGTTTTGAACTATTAAATGAAATTTCATTGGTTTTCCATTGTATTATAACTGAGTTTGTATTATTATTGCATTTGATTTGGCAGGATAAGTGAGTGTTAGTCTTGGATGATATATTCCGATTCTTGAACATTGTTCTCCTGCAGGTGAGATTCCATGATTGTCTCCAGATGGCTTTTGAACTGAATTAGCATTTGTATCGTTCTTGTCGCAGCAAATTTCCTGAGCCACAGGTGCAGTCTGAGTAGCATCTAATGTCACTTTGAAAGGGATAGGAGCAGGAGGTGGTGTATAAGGTTATTATTATTTTTGGTTTTTGCAGGCCCTAACAGTTTTAGAAAGTGTTTTGGCATGGATCGAGGATTGACGATGACAAGCCTTTTTTCCCATTCTGATATTGTTTTGCTGTCCCTTTTCTCTTACTGGTATTTATCATTCTATGGATTTTTTATTGTAATTCACGATATTCCTCCACTGATTTGTGATATGCTCTATGACACAGGTTTCTTGAATCCTACAGAATTTGTAATGCACGCGGCCATTGCGACTTATACGAGAGATCCATAAATTGATGACAGAATGATGACGCGGTACCGTAAAAGGGGTGATGGATGATATGGATTATTGAAGCTAATTGAAGAACTCAAGAGTGAAGACATAATATGTAACTGCGGCTTCGGCTGCTAGGATTGTAAATAGGACAATGCATTTGCAAGAATTATATTCAAGAATCTTTTCTCTATCTTTTTTTGTTTGTTTAAATTATTCCTGATAATACATTGGTGGCATGAACAAAATGCCTACCGTAACTTCACACACAGAGAGTCACAAAAAGACGAACACAACACCCTTTTGATTGTTTGGCTTAAATTTATGACTTCACTGAATGTCTCATATCATTATATGCACCCATAATCCCAAAAAAACCAATCTTAACTTAATAAATTTGAAACTTCCCACAATGACTTATCGAGGCTCCTCTCAAATGATTACCACCAAACTCAGATGAATAAGAGAAGAACACATAACATCCAAACAAACTTCATCCATTATGCATGATAATGTGCTCTAAAATCTCAACATCAAACCAAATATTAATGGTTCTATACGGATATTGAATAACATAACTGGAAAGTTGTATCTTGGAACCTCGAATGAACTTGAGACCTCACGTGCCAAAAATAACCTTCAACCTCTCTTGCTCCCATAAAATCCGAATTAAATTGCACTTGGAACATTTCATTTACCCTTTGGTGCCAAATGTCCTTATTTTCCTATAAATTAACCAAACAAATTCAAAGTACTTTTTAGCCAAAACACATTCCAATGGAAGAAACGTCTGACTTCTTAATGATCCCCACGCCTTCGCATCTCTCGTCATGGCTAATACCTCACAGTTCACCCCTTCAACAAATAGTTGCCTCAAAGCATTTGCTTTGAGGAAACTCTGAAAATAACCGGGCCATCAAGGCAACCAATAAGTTCAAGAAAGCCCTTGCCAGGAAACCCTAATACCATGACTTCCGCTGAAGCTCTTGTAACTTAGTAAGACGCCCGTGGTAATAAGAACCCACTGTTGGTCGCAACCTTGAGAGTGATGGCCAGAGAAACCACTGATGAACAGGGAGATTCGAGCCACAAAAGAAAACTGATCCCATGCCTAAGGATTTCATGAAAATGCATGTTTATGATATTATGATCTAATGGAAGAATGCAGATGAGACGTGAAGCATAAGCCAGTTGAGGTAAAAGGAATGAGGGCAAATTTTGAGGTATTACACTATGATCTTTATTTGATCTTAGAAGTGGTTGGAAGTTCACAAAGTTTAAGAATTTTGAGCCAAATGCAAACTTGCTATTTTTGGAAATGACTTGTAATGGAAACATTCCATTTTGGGAAAGATATTCAACCTATTCTTTCATGACCAAAAATGCTTCAAATGAAAAATTCTTGGACATGAAAGTTGTAGATTATGTCTTCCCATTTCCAAAAAGTACAAGAACATGTCTTGATTCATCCTAGAACTCAAGATATGGCCATTCAAAGTTGGCAAAAATCCTATAATTTTCAAGTGTGCACCAAAGAGGGAATTCTGGAAATTCACTTGCCAAGCCATTTCATGACCTCTAATTAACCTCTAAGAATCATAACAACATCACATGACTTACCTTGATCAGCATTATGCCTTGGATTGCAAGTTTCATTAAGCCATTTTCACAAAATCTTCAAATTTGGAAATTTGCAAAACACATGATATCTCTTCATACAAGGGCTCTCCACAAACTCAGCTGAGGCCAAGACACCCCTAAAGCCAACTCTGAACCATGCCCATACCTCAAGTACACAATGTTGACATTTTTACAACCCTGCCCATACCAATCACACTATGCCACCACCCACTTTCTGATCACTCTCAATGGCCTATACTAACCTTATGCAGCTCATTTCATAACACACACAGGCCTGAAACATCACACAACTCAGATTGCTCAAAAATCCCCAAAACCTTCAATCTTTTGAAACTTACTCCTTAGCCACTCAAACTCAAAACTTTCACCACCAATCATCTCCACACATCATAAGGATCATTTCCCACCCCTTGCCATGGCCTAAAAACCCCCTCAATCAGAAATACGATTTCTGAGATATCAGAACTGAAACACACAAACCAAGCCATACAAACTTCATTCAAGCCTTTCAGAAGCTCAAGGGGGACCATTGAAGTGGTTTTGCATCAAAGGAAGTGTCAGAAAGCTCAGAATCAGAAAGCTTCATCTCAGGTAGTCACCTTCAAACTTTTTTCCAGAACTCTTGTTTTAAGTTCTAGAATGATTCTATGTGTCTCCCTGATCATGCTGATATGATTATTTTTGAAAATGGTTGAGAAACCAGGATGTATTGATGTTCTGAAACTTTTTGATCTGAAAATGTTTTTGTTCGATTCATGAGTTTGATGCATGATAAATGATTTTCATGGCGTGATTCTTGTTTAGGATGGTTTGGGGGTTGATTCTGGAGAGTTTGGGAGTTTGGGGTAGCCTAGGGAAGAAGATAGGTTGAGATGCTTCCCAGTTTGAATTCAGGTCCTTGGATCTTGCTTAGCGCGTTTTTGAATGGCCGGGATCATTTCATTAAAACCCTAAATCTGATTAATTAGTTTTAATTAGGATTTATTAATTTAAATTGCCAGATTGAATCTTAAACCTTAGATCGTGCGTGCAGTCAACCCTTCCCCCCAGTTTAAATCTCAGCCACTGGATCATTTGACTTTCTTTTATTTTCATTTTATTTCATTTTTCTTTTCATTTCTTTCCATAATTTATTTAAAATAGCAAAAATCATCAAAAAAATCTCAAACTTTGTATTTCTGTTTTAAATATTTTTCTTAACCTAAAAACATTTTTTATTTTATTTTTTCCATTTAAAAAGTATTTTTAAAATATTTAGACGTTTTATTTAATTAATTGATTGATTTTAATTAATTAAATATACATTTAGGTTTCTAAAAATCACCAAAAAAATCATGATGCATCCTTAAACATTTAGAAACATTTTCAAACTCACCAAACAAATTTATTTTTAGGTTTGATAACATTTTCGCAATTTTCTTTGAATTAGTGTTCTTAAATTTCACATTTTTTAACCCTAACTTGAAAAATTCATTTCTGCCTAACCATGATGAGTTTGAACTTGGTTCTTCTTGTATTGTTTCAAATATTTCATATAGTTTCTAGGTGATTTATCTCTTATTTTTATCTTTCATTTTCATATTGATTTGCATTTTTCCTTTAGAAGCACCCAAAAAACCTAGTTAACTTAGAAATTTCATAACTTTCACTAGGATTGGATTCTGACCTTCTCCTTTGGGGTGTGATCTTGTATAGGTTTAGGGTTTGTTTGAGCTCAATTTCAATTTTTTATCATGGTGATTGCTTCTGTTTTGGTCATATGCATCTCATGTTGCCTTAAAACCCTACTTTTGCATCTTCATTTGCATCCTCCTTTGCATTTCATGAACTTGTGAACTTTCCATGCCATTCCATTATTTTGTATGTCATCTTAGACATCTTAGGACATGTTTGAAACATTTATTGATCATTGTTGCATCATTTTGGCATGTTTTGCATTCATTTTGTTTCATGAACATCCATGTGTTTTCATGCTTCTAAACATGCTTCCATTGCATCTCATCCTTGTATGATCATTCATATGCATCTTGTATGACTTTGCATCATATCATATGCCATTTACATTGCATATTCACTTCTGACTTTGGTCTTTGCATATTCATTTGTCTTATTTCTTTTCATTTCTTTCCTTATGCATTCATACTAACATTTTAGGAACTTTTTGTAAGTTATCTGGGAGGTGGATTTGCCTTTACCTCCCACCTTTTCTTTCCTCTCATATGCATTCTTATTTGTCTTTGAAGTGAGATTGCTTCACTTATGTCTCGCTTGCTCCTTTCTTTTCTCCTAAGTTACTTATCTTCTTCAGGAAGTAAGTAACTTATTCTTCTTCCTCCTCCTCTTTTCATCTGCTTCTTCCGTGGTGGCCTTCTAGAAGATCCTTTCTCTTAAGCCTCACAAAACATAGGATATCCAAGCATGATAAATTTTAGGGTTGTATATAGTCCCCCCTATCTTTTTACCTTTGAGTCTCCTTGAGTCTCTCTTTTCATCTCTTAATCAGAGGCTAAACTCTTAAAGCTTTAGGACTTTGGAATTAGGGTTATGCATGCATCCTTATCTTAGGATGGAGTGTATAACTTTAATCCTTAGTGTTAAACATTTAATTTTTTTACACCTCTCAATAAAAACAAATTAATAATCACTAAGACTTTATCTTGTAACTTGGGCCTTATATTAGGGTTATATCTCTTCCTTATGGTTAAGAGGGACTACCCCTAGTGTTTAATGGACAAGTCCCCCTCAAGTTGTCTTACAAACCATAAAATCCACTTCTTAATCCCACCCTTTAATTAAAATCCATTTAATAAAGGCTTGTTATATAATGAATTTAATCCCTAACCATGGATTAAGTTGAGGAGTCTTCCTCAGCTTAAGTGTCCTCATCTATTATCCTTCTATTAGGATGGTGTAATGAGTTCACTAATCTGTGATTAGAGATTAAACTCATTACTTAACACTAAACAAAAACCCAAAAACATCTAAATAATCATAAGTAGGTTAATGATCTTAATCCTTCATCTTCATGGTAATAAGTGTCGCTCCTGATAAATGGGAATGGCCCAGATAAAGGTACAGACGCGAACGGTCGGCGAAAGGAGGATGTGAGAACACACAGGAGTGAACTCACGGGGAATGAATAGAGTCGCCAGCTAGGCATTTTTATCCCGGAGGAAAGGCAATGCTGCATAGACCTAGAAAGATATGGATAAGACGGTTGCGAACCAGAGAGACTGAGAAAGGGGGTTGGTTACAACCTGGGAAGGTATTAGCACCCAGGTTGTCCGTCGTACTCGACGGGATCCACGCTTAAAAGATTTGTGTTTAAATGGGTAGTGTCAGTGCAATCTGTGTATAAAGGAGCTGGAAAAAGGATGTACAAGTGTCAGTGCAAAAGAAATGTGAAGTGTATAAGTGTACAGTGTCAGTGTAAGAACTGGAATAAGATACTCAAGAATATGAGGCTAAAAGAATGATACTAGAAGGAGGGGGAATAAACAGAGACTTTTGTTCGATAACTATTAAGTTATGCCTACGTATCCTCTCGTGCAATGAGGAAGTCAGAACACCGTAGTTCGACCCAAAGAGACTGAAAGGTGAATTGACTTGTGAACTGCTTACTTGCCTATGCTCAAGTGTATGATCTGTCTGGCACAGATGCAAACTGTCTTGCATTAGACGGAAGAAGCAAGTTCTCGTTTGTGAGTGAATGAGATGAGAAAAGAATCCCGTAGGAGACGATTATTGTTTGTTTTTGAGTTTTCAGTCTTTTATTGCTTTTGAAAGTTTGTCATAAGTTAATGAGCTTAAGCCTAAACCAATGGGTTAGTAAACTCATCACATCCTCCCTCTGATTAGGGGTAATGAGAATACCTTAAGTGTGAAGTCAGATTCTCACACTTAATCACCTTTGATGCAGGATTAAGATCATTAACCTACTTGTGATTATTTAGATGTTTTTGTTGTTTTTGTTTAGTGTTAAGTAATGAGGTTAAGCCATAATCAAGGATTAAACAGACTCATTACACCATCCTAATAGAAGGATAATAGATGAGAATGTTTAAGCTGAGGAAAGCTCCTCAACTTAATCCATGATTAGGGATTAAACTCATGACAAAACAAGCCTTTGATTAAGTGAATTTTATTTAATGGTGAGATGATGAAGTGAATTTTATGGTTTGTAAGACAACTTGAGGGGGACTTGTCCATTAACACTAGGGTTAGTCCTTCTTAACCAATTAAGGAAGAATTAGAACCCTAATGCAAGGCCCAAGTTACAAGTGTGATGTCTTGATGATTATTAAGTGAATTGATTGAAGGAGTTAAACACATTAAGGGTTTAACACTTAGGATTAAAGTTATACACTCCATCCTAATAGAAGGATGCAGGCATAAGCTTAATCACAAAGCCTTAAAGCCTTTAGGGTTTTGTCCTTGATTATGAGATGAGAAGAGAAAACTCAATGAGACACAAAGGTAAAACTAAGTGGGGGGAACTAATCAAAACCCTAATTATTTTCATGCTTGGTTGTTCCTAAGGTTTGTGAGGTTTGCAAGAGAAATCTTCAGAGGAACCACCAGGAAGCAGATGAAAGGATCAGGAGAAGCAAAGTAACTTGCTTCATTGAAGAAGTCAAGTCACTTGAGGGAAGAAAGTAAGAAGAAGAAGAAAGAGCAAGCTCAATCTCAAGCACATAACAAAATGCATCATGGATGCATAAAAGAGATGAAAAGAAGTTGTGAGAAGTGAAGGCAAATTCACTTCTCAAAGTTGCTTACCACCTGAAAAGTTAGTGAAAGAAATGCAATGCAATGCAAAATGAAATGAAATGGCATGAAGTAAACCAAAACCAGAAGCATGTATGAGATGATAATGATGCTATGAGATGCTACAAACATGTAACAAGACATGGGGATGATCATACAAACTTATGGATGCAAATGAAACAAGTTAAGAACCATGAACACACATGAAAAGTCATGAAATGCATATGGCATACAACATGGCAAATGCAAGATGCAATGATCAAACATGCTTTCAATATGTCTTAAGATGTCAAATGAATCAAATGGACACACAAAATTCTATGGCAAGTCAAGGTATGCAAGCAAATGCAAGATGGATGCATATGGAAGCCCAAATTAGGGTTTATGATTAATACCTCAAACAAAAAACAAAAATCAGAAGCAAACATCAAGATAAAAAATTGAAAATGCATTCAAAGGATCCCTAAACCTATACTAACTAACTGCCCAAAGGAGAGGTTCCAACTCTTAACCTAATTAGGGTTATGAATTTCCTAAGTTTTCTAGGGTTTTAGGGTACCTTAACAAGAAAAATACCAAAAAAATGGAAAATGAAAGATCAATTCATGCTAAATTAATCTCACAAACTACATGATATACTAAACACAATGCAAAAAGAATCAAAGTCCAACTCTCAATGGTTAGGCAGAAATGATTTTTGGAAGTTTGGATCAAAATAATGCCTTGAAATGATTTTAATTCCATAAAAAATTCTCAAAATGCATCAAGATCAAAAAAGAAATTTGGTTTGAGGGTTGGACAATGTTTCTAAATATTTTTAAATGTTTCATGAATTTTTTGGTGATTTTTAAATACTTAAAGTATTTTTAATTAATTAATTCTCATTAATTAATTAAAAATAAACTTTTAAATGATTTAAAAATATTTTTTAATGCAAAAAATAAAAATGAAAATGTTTTTGGTTTCTGAAATTAAATAAAAGTTTGTATAAAAAATTTCAGAATTTTTAAAATGATTTTGTTATTTTAAAATAAATGGACAAAAGAAATACAAAATAAATGAATTAAAATTAAAATAAAAGAAAGTAAACGCATTGGACGGATCAGATTGAAGCTGGGGGTGAGGCTGTTGACTGCGCGCGCAATCCTAAGGTCCACATTCAAACTTCCTAATTTCAATTAATTAAATAAATTAATCCTAATTAACAACTAATGACATGATCCAGACCACTCAAATGCGCGCGGGAAGACAGATCAAAGGGTCCACGTTCAAAGTTTCCCTAACCCTAATTAAGTTACTAATGACTTTCAGTTGGCCGGAAATGACCTCCGGTCATCTTCTCCGGCCACACTCTCCCCTGAGAATCTCAATCTCACTCCCTAGGCATCTAAAACAAAATCTTTCTGCCCAGAATCCATCCCCAAACATCATACAACACGAATCAACAAACAAAATGCATTTATTTTTCGTATCCAGGCTGAATCGAATCAAAAGGGGTTTAGGTCAAAAAGTTTCAGGAACAACATACATGCCCAATACTCAATCATTTTCGAAACAAAACATATCAGCATGATCAGTGGAACATAGAGAATCATTTAAGAACTTAAAAACATGCTTCTGGAAAAAATGTTCTTGAGCTCACCTGAACTGGAGCTTTGATTTCTGACACTTTCTGGCTGGCTCTTTGATCCAAAATGCCTCTAATGAACTTCCTGAGAAGCTTGCAGTGTTTGGTTGGAGTTTAAAATGGCTGGTTTGGAAGTTTGAATAAGTTCTGTTCAGTGGAGTAAGGGAATCGTGTTTTTGATTCAATGGCTTTCAGGCTGTTTTGAGGGTTGGTTTGTGTTCAGTGAAGCATGGTGAGATGATTGGTGAAGTTTGTTTGTGTGTTTGTGGCCTGTGTGATGAGTTTCGAATGCTTTTGCTCAAGAGGATGAAAATGAGGATGCTGTGCCATGGGGTGTTTCAGGCTTGCTTCTTGTTATGTTTGGCTTGCATTTGATTCACATAAACAATTCCCATTGGTCAAATGAAGTGACATGTGCTTTATTGATTGGTATGGGTGCTTTTGCAAAAATGTCAACTTTGTGTAAGAGAAGCATGGGCCACTTGCTAGCTTAGTACAAAGGGCATGTCCTGTGCAGCATGAGGTGAGGAAAAGCCTAGGGTTGATCAGCAAGCTAGCCAGCAAGTGGATGAGAAGCTATGATGAGTTTTGCAACTTGGTTCACTTTTGCATCTTATGAAAAATCTTGTGCCACAAGCCATAAAACATGTGATCCCTTGGTCCATTATGAATTTTGAATGTTGTGTGATCATGTTGTGTGGATTAGAAGTGATTTGATAGCTTTAGAACACTTGATCAAGTCATTTTGCAAAATACCTCTTTGGTAGAAACTTTGAAATTTTGTGATTTTTGCCAACTTTGACAAGCCATAACTTTTGATCCAAAATGAATTAGGTCATGTTCTTGTACTTTTTGAAAAGGGAATGATCCATTCTACAACTTTCATGACCAAAGTTTTTCCATTTGAAGCTTTTTTGAATCAAAAAGTAAAGGTTGAAAAAGTTACCTAAAATGGCATTTTCATTAAAAGTCAAACTTGCCCAAAAAGTCAACTTTGCAAAAGACTTGGAATTCTTCAATTTTGTGACCTTCCAAACTCTTCCATGATCAAATAAAGATCATATACAATCAAAATGATGAAGAACACCCTTTGGTAGGGTCATTGGGGGCCTCAGATGCCCTGATTTTACACTGACTTGCTTGAAAAGTCAACTCTTGATCAGATGACTTCCCCATGGAATTTCTTCATGAAAATTGATATGCATACTCCCTATACCATATGGAGACCAATGGAAACAAGAATGACCAAAAATTTTGGAGTTATGGCCTTTGAAACCAAAACCCTAATTTTAGGTCAACTGTGCAGTCAAGCCTGGCTCTGCCTCCATACCATTCTCAGTTCTTGTGATTTTTTGACATTCTTGACTTTGAGAGGATATAATATGCTACTTGAACACACATGGACCCCTTTGAAGTGATTGATGGCCTTTGGAGTGGCTCAAGAAGCTCTTGGATTGCTCATATCACAAACCCTAGGTGCAGATGACTTAGAACCAATGCAGTGAATCAAAATTGTGGTATGAGATGCTATGATTGAGTTTATGCATATGCAATGATCACAAGCCATGGTGTGAATGGGTGAGGGCAAATTTGGGGTGTTTACAGCTGCCCCTATTCAAACATGAGTTAGCTGTGCAGGATTTAAGCAACGGCTTAACAGGCAAACAAGATAACTTGTGGTTGAATACCAAAGACAGTCCAAAATTTGCACTCACAGAATGAAGAAGAAAAGGGATATAGATTGTAAAGGAAAATAAAGTATATTGTAAAGTATGGGCGACGAAGGACGACCGTCGAGCAGAGGACGACTGCCGGGGAAAGAGCAATGACGGGGACGGCCGACATGCTGGGAAAAGTGCGGGAAATAAAGCAATGACGGGGACGGCCGACATGCTGGGGATATGAATTATGATGGGGACGGCCATCAAGTTCATAAAGCAAAGTAACCGACGATGGGGACGGCCATCGGGCTAAAAAGAAAAGGGACCACGACGGGGACGGCCATCGGGTTAAAGAATAAATGAAATAAACAGATGATGAGGTACGGTCATCAAAGGTGAAGGACGATCACCTAGCAGGGGACGGCTGCTCTGTTGGAGATAAGATGAGGGACGGTCATCTAAGGTGGAGGACGACCACCTGGCAGGGTACGGCTGCCGAAAATATCGCGACATAGGACGAATGTCGGATAAAAGGCCAACAATGGGGACGGCCATCGGATGAGCATGATGGAGGACGACCATCAAGAGGTGGAGGACGGCCACCTAGCAGGGGACGGCTGCTCTCAAGGTTTATCATGACGAAGGACGAACGCCAGATAACCAAAGTCAACAATGGGGACGGCCATTGGATAAAATGATGAAGGACGATCATCAAAAGGTGAAGGACGATCACCTAGCAGGGGACGGATGCTAAAATATCACGACGAAGGACGAATGTCGGATAAAAGGTCAACGATGGGGACGGCCATCGGATGAGCATGATGGAGGACGACCATCAAGAGGTGGAGGACGACCACCTAGCAGGGGACGGCTTCTCTCAAGGTTTATCATGACATAGGACGAATGTCAGATAAGAAGAAAATTGTTTTACTGGGGAATTGTAAACACGGACGAGTGTTTACAATCCAAGAAATAAAAGGTATAAGTGTTTGGTATTGTGTATAGATTAAAGATGCGGACGAGCATCCTTAAGACTATGATACGGACGGGTATCAGGTAGAAACAAATACCGACACGTGTTCAGAGATGATGATACGGACGAGTATCAACTGGTTAACAATGAACCCGGACGAGTGTTGAATCTGAAGGGACTCTTCTGGGGAATAGTAGACACAGACGAGTATCTATATTCAAGAAGACATGAGTGGCGATTAAAGATGCGGACGAGCATCCTTAAGACTATGATACGGACAAGTATCAAGTAGAAACAAACGCTTGACGCATGTTCTGAGATGATGGTACGGACGAGTACCAACTGGTTAACAAAGAACACGGACTAGTGTTGAATCTGCGGGGATGTAAATGGTGTATACAAGATACGGACAAGTATCTGTATAAGTGAAATGAGAGTGAAAAGTAGGAGTAATATATATTTGAGTGTTCAACCTGATGGGGAGAGTGACACGGACGAGTGTCAAGGGGGGAGGAGTATAGTATAAACAAGTATATGGTATACAAAGTTTTTATGTTACTGTGCTGGGGAAAATGACATGGACGGATGTCAAGGAAATGTATATATACAAGTATTTGTGAGTGCAAAGAGGACTCTTTGGCTTTCTGTTGGGAATATGACACGGACGGGTGTCGAGAGGTATCTGTAATATACGAGTGTTTGTTTGTAAAGAAAAGCTCGGGCGACTTTACTGGGGAATGATGACACGGACTGGTGCCACAAGGAGTGTGTATTCGTATTGGTGAATGTGAGGCAACTGCTTTTGCTGGGGAATCTGGGGGGGTATTATGTATATTGTTGATGGGTTGATAATACTCACAAGTGTTTGATTCAGACCATGACTTATGATTATGCAACATGTTTGATTTTTGCCGTAATGTTCCGTATTAGACGGAATGCTACGCTTTGTGGGGTGAATATGATGCGAATGCTATGATTATGCGAAGGATATCAATCCGAGATTCGGATCCCCTTGCTGCAAAGATCTCTGGTCGATCTGCTTGAAGTGAACATCCCAGCTGGGGATGAGATCATTGGTAGATCTGGTGAGATGTATTTGCTTGGGGAGATAAGTCACAGATAGACCCATCCTTGGTAATGAGGGGACCCAGCTGGGGTTTGTAGAAGCTTTCTGCACTCTGTTGTGATTCCTTTGTGTGTTGCTCTTCGGGATAGAGGCTGGGACTCTGTGGGGAAACAGTTCCCTGGCTTTAGTGCTCGGCTGCGGAAGAATGATCGACAACTCGGCTGGGGAGAAATAACAAGTGGCAACTCAGCTGGGGGAGAAACACTTCGGGTGCTAAGACTGAGTGAGTATCGGTCTGCCAGCTTGCTGGGACGAAGTTTACATGCCCCATGTTGCGTTTTGGATACCTGCAATCCTGCAAAGACAGAGAAACGCACAAGTAATCCCGAGGTATCCCTTACCAGATTCCGTTGTAAGAGTTCAGAAACTCCCGGGAGTAAGTATATTTCCTGCAAGCACGTAGCATTTTTGAAGATAAACATCTGTATTTATGCAATCCGTTTTTTAAAGACATCAGACATTCTTTGCAAATAACAATGTACAAGACGAAACATGACTGAAAAATCTGATTTTATTAATTCATGTGCCCTGAATTGGCGAGATACAGTCAAAGAAACAAATCCCCTAAAATGAGGAGATTGTTACAAATTGAGAAACAAAATGCTGGCAATGTTGTCGACGCTTTTAAGGAGCTTCCCCTCTTGCTATGACCCGTATGACTTTTGACGCTCTTTTCGTCTTGCTTTCTGAAGGAAGCTGATTCTGATAGAAGCTTGATCCTTTCGAGGTTTACCAAGTTGCAGGTAATACAGACGAATTCAGAGTGCAGTTGTTCGCTTATTCCCTTATTTTGCATGGACCGCCCTTTCGGGTTTTCAATCCATCGGGATACCCATTTTTGCCTGAGTTGTCCAATGCGGCTTTTCAACTCAGCGGATGTACATTTTTTTTATTTTCCCTTATTTTTGCCCGAGTCTTTTTATTCTGTTTTTGACTCGCCGGGATGCCCTATTTTTTCCTGGACTTACATTCTGTTTTTATGTCCAGCGGGTCATTTTTATGCGAAATATTTTTTAACTGCATCTGAATTCACAGGGGACGGGAAATCTTCACCATCCATGGTGCTGAGCATCAGTACTCCACCAGAGAAAACTTTCTTTACCACGAATGGTCCTTCATAGTTTGGAGTCCATTTGCCCCTGTGGTCTGTATGAGGAGGGAGGATTCTTTTCAACACAAGATCTCCCACTCGGTACTCTCGGTGTCTGACTTTCTGATCGAAGGCTCTCTTCATTCTTTTCTGATACAACTGCCCATGACAGATTGCAGCCAATCTTTTCTCTTCAATCAGAATTAGTTGTTCGTATCGGGACCGAACCCACTCTGCTTCGTTCATCTTAACATCCATCAGTACCCGTAGGGAGGGTAGTTCAACTTCAACCGGTAGGACTGCTTCCATACCATACACAAGCTGATACGGTGTTGCCCCAGTGGATGTTCGGATTGATGTACGGTACCCATGCAAGGCAAATGGTAGCATTTCATGCCAGTCTTTGTAGGTGACTACCATATTCTGCACAATCTTCTTAATATTCTTGTTAGCCGCCTCAACAGCGCCGTTCATCTTTGGCCTGTAAGGAGAAGAATTGTGGTGTTGGATCTTGAAGTCCCGGCACAGCTCTGCCATCATTTTGTTGTTTATATTGGAACCATTATCAGTAATGATTCGCTCGGGCACTCCGTATCGACAAATGATATCTCTCTTCAGAAATCTGGCTACCACTTGTCTTGTAACATTTGCATATGACGCTGCTTCAACCCACTTGGTAAAATAATCAGTGGCTACCAAGATGAATCTGTGGCCATTTGAAGCAGTTGGCTCAATCTTGCCAATCATATCAATGCCCCACATAGCAAAGGGCCAGGGTGAAGTCATCACATTCAGAGGATTGGGAGGCACATGCACCTTATCCGCATAGATCTGGCATTTATGGCATTTTTTGGCATAGGCACAACAGTCGGCATCCATTGTGATCCAGTAATAACCTGATCTTAGCAATTTCTTAGCCATGGCATGCCCTCCAGCATGGGTACCAAAGGATCCTTCGTGCACTTCATGCATCAACAAGTCTGCTTCTGTCCTATCAACGCATCTGAGGAGTACCATATCAAAGTTTCTTTTGTACAGGGAACCATCAGTGTTCAGAAAGAAACTACCAGCAAGCCTTCTCAAAGTCTTCTTATCATTGGAAGATGCCCCAGGTGGGTATGTTTGATCCTCCAAGAAGCACTTAATGTCATGGAACCAAGGCTTGTCATCTTTGACAATATCCGCTGCGAAAACATATGCCGGTTTGTCAAGTCTGGATACTGAAATCTGAGGTACAAAGTTGGCAGCTTGAACTTTGATCATAGATGAAATGGTTGCCAGAGCATCTGCAAACTGATTCTCGTCCCGAGGGATATACTCAAGCTTGACCGTTGTGAAGAAAGTCAATAACCTTCTTGTATAGTCCCTGTAAGGTATCAGATGATCCTGGTGGGTGTACCATTTGCCATTGGTTTGATTAACTACCAAAGCTGAATCTCCGAATACGGTCAATGTCTTGATCCTGAGGTCAATGGCTTCCTCAAGACCCATAATGCAAGCTTCGTATTCAGCTTCGTTGTTAGTGCAGTTAAAAGTGAGTTTTGCCGAGAAAGGCATGTGAACTCCCTTAGGTGTAATGAGTACTGCACCAACACCACGACCATTCATGTTAACAGCCCCATCAAACATCATAGTCCATTCTTCCTCCGGGTCAGGCCCTTCAGTGTGAACAGGCTCTTCATGATCTTTTGCTTTTATGAACATGATGTCTTCATCAGGGAAGTCAAATCTCATAGGCTGGTAATCATCAATGGGTTGCTCAGTAAGATATTCAGATAGTACACTGCCCTTGATGGCTTTCTGAGAGGTGTACTGGATGTCATATTCTGTGAGAATCATTTGCCATCTCGCAACCCGTCCGGTAAGAGATGGTTTCTCAAAAATATACTTGACTGGGTCCATCTTTGAGATCAATAAAGTAGTGTGGGTCAACATATACTGTCTCAGTCGGCGAGCAGCCCACGCTAAAGCACAACAAGTCTTCTCGAGCAGTGAATAACGTTGTTCACAGTCGGTAAACTTTTTGCTTAGGTAGTATATTGCATACTCTTTTCGACCAGACTCGTCATGCTGGCCCAGCACACACCCCATTGACTCTTCCAATACTGTCAAGTACATTATCAGAGGTCTTCCTTCGACTGGAGGCATAAGGATTGGTGGTTCTTGCAAATATTCTTTGATCTTGTCAAAAGCCCTCTGGCAGTCTTCATTCCAACTGACCGTCTGTTCTTTTCTTAACAGTTTAAACAAGGGTTCACAGGTTGCCGTAAGGTGAGATATGAACCTTGAAATGTAATTCAATCTACCTAGAAATCCTCGAACTTCTTTTTCAGACTTTGGTGCAGGCATTTCCTGAATGGCTTTGACTTTATCAGGGTCAACCTCAATCCCTTTCTCGCTTACAATAAAACCCAGCAGCTTGCCAGATCGCACCCCGAATGTGCACTTGTTGGGGTTCAGCTTCAGTTGGTACTTCCTCAGACGCTTGAATAGTTTCAGCAGATTTACCAGGTGGTCTTCTTCTGTGAGGGACTTGGAAATCATGTCATCCACATAACATTCGATTTCTTTATGAATCATATCGTGGAATAATGTTACCATAGCCCGTTGATATGTTGCACCAACATTCTTCAATCCGAACGGCATCACCTTATAACAGAACGTGCCCCAAGGTGTGATGAAAGTTGTCTTCTCCATGTCTTCAGGTGACATTTTGATCTGATTGTATCCTGAAAATCCGTCCATGAAGGAGAATACCGAGAACTGAGCCGTATTATCAACCAATACATCAATGTGAGGTAATGGGAAATCATCTTTCGGGCTGGCTCTGTTCAGATCCCGATAGTCAACACACATCCTTACCTTGCCGTCTTTCTTTGGAACAGGCACAATGTTAGCAACCCACGGTGGATAGCTAGTTACAGCAAGGAACCCGGAGTCCCACTGTTTTTGTACCTCGTCCTTTATCTTCATTGCCATATCCGGGCGAGTACGGCGCAGTTTCTGTTTGACCGGTGGGCATTCTTCCCTCAAAGGCAGCTTATGCATAACAATATCGGTGTCCAACCCCGGCATGTCTTGGTAAGACCAAGCAAACACGTCCACATATTCTTGAAGCAGGTCAATCAGTTGTTTCTTCACTGAGTCTTGTAGGCAGGCCCCGATTTTAACTTCTTTCACATCTTCGTCTGTACTAAGATTAATTGTTTCTACCTCCTCCTGATGAGGAGTGATAACCTTTTCCTCTTGTCTCAACAATCTGGCTAGCTCTTCAGGAAGCTTGTAATCTTCTTCAACCCCTTCATCAGCTTGATTGATCGGATTGTCAAAGTCATACGAAGTCATAGCCGTGCTGTTGTCGGTGCGGTCTGGAAGACACTCTCTGCAAAAAGAAGTTGTCATTTTGAAAACATTTCCATTTATTTTTTGTACAAAAAGAAAAATGGAAAACAGTGAGCGGAAAAGAAAAAGACTCGTTTGCAAAAGATGTCTGATATTTCATTGATTAATCTTGTTGCACAAAAATTACAGATGACCCGATTACAAAATGAGTCTTGTCATCTTGGGCAAGACGCAAGACTTGATGCATGCTTAAAATATACAGGAAATAATAATTACTCTGCAGGAGTAACCCTTATAATTTCCTGGGAAGACCAGTTTGAGATACGGCTCCCCGGGATCCTTGGACGAATCCAGCTTTCCAGGTTGCGTTCATCTTCGGACTCATCTTCCAAGTTGTTGATAGCATCGGGGGTGAGCATCCCCCCACTAACAAAGTTGGGCTTCTTAGCAGCCTCTGCTTGATCTTGTTGAGTTGGTTTGTAACCCAACCCAAATCTATCTTCTTTCTTCTCCACAGGCAACAGTTTGCCCCAGCCTTGAGCGTTTCCTTCTTCCACAACCTTTCGGGCTTGCTGGTAAGATGTCATGGAAGTCCCAAGCACAACAGATGTTTCATTAATATTCAGGGCCTCAAACCCCTGGCTCATCGTCTCGTGGATCTCCCCATCGATCTCAATGTATTTGTATGTAGCCAGGTGGCTAACAAAGATATCCTCCTCTCCACAAATAGTAACGACTTGGCCCTCCCACTCGAATTTTAACTTCTGGTGAAGGGTAGACGTAACTGCGCCAGCGGCATGAATCCATGGTCTACCCAACAAACAGCTGTAGGCAGGCTGAATGTCCATCACGTAGAAGGTCGTTTTGAAAGTTTGTGGGCCAATCGTTACAGGCAACTCAATTTCCCCCAGAACTGATCTCTTAGAGCCATCAAAGGCTCTTACTACCAAGTTACTGGGTCGTAATGCCAATCCTTCATATTCCAGCTTCACGAGGGCTTTTTTAGGTAAGACATTGAGGGATGACCCTGTATCTACCAATACATGTGAAAGAACTGCACCCTTACATTCCATGGTAATGTGCAAAGCCTTGTTATGATTGCGGCCTTCCGTAGTCAAATCAGTGTTGGTGAATCCCATTCCATTACTAGCATTTACATTTCCAACCACAGCTTCCAACTGATTGACGGTGATCTCTTCTGGCACATAAGCTGCGTGCAAGACTTTGAGTAGTGCGTTCCGATGAGCCTCGAAGCACATAAGCAATGATAGAATGGAGATCTTGGAAGGCGTCTGGTGAAGCTGGTCCACTATCTTGTAGTCACTCTTCTTGATGATTCTCATGAATTCATCAACTTCTTGATCAAAAGGTATTTTCAAAGCTTCTTTAACAATTTGTTCTTCTTGCACCATGCTCTTTCCTTTTGCCTTGGCAGCAGCTTCTGCTTCAGCAGTGGGTCTTTGAATTTGTGGGGCAAAGAGACGTCCGCTTCGAGTGAAGCCTCCGCCTCCCCCCACATTGTCTATTTGTGGTGAAGAAGTTGATGATTCGAGAGTGATTTTCTGTCCTTCGCAGTATAGGTCGGAGCCGTAATGCCAAGGGATGGCATTACTGATTTCATAAGGTACTGGCCCAGGCACTGTGATAGTGACTGGACTGATGGCAGCTGCAGAAGGGACCATGATAGTCTGTGGATCATAGTATATTGTGACTGGTGTTCTGGTAGGAGTGGCATTCTATGAGTTGTAGGCGGAATCATTTGCAGGATCATAATAAATTTTAACTGTTGAGACACTTTCATTGTTTGCTGCTGATGTTGTAGGAGACATTGTTGGAAAGATGGGTGTTGTTGTTGTAGGAGACTCTGAATGAAGGGGTGCTGAAGTTGTAGAAGGGATGTTTGTTGATATCTGGTCCGTTGAAGTAACAGATGAAGCATTTGTTGATGAGATTGAAGAGTTGTTTGGAACAATGGTTGTTGCAGTTGTAGACGATTCTGGAACCGTTGTTAAGGAGATTGCTGGATTGGTAGGTATTGATGTTGTGATTTGAAGCAAGCCACTCTGGATGAGACCATCTATGCCATCCCTCAAGTTATCACGACCATTCACTAAAATGTTGCAATAAGCGCACCCTAGCTCACATCCCGGGAATATTTGACATTCAAGGAGTTGAGCTTTAATCTCCACAAAGGGTGTCCGAATCTGACCCACACTGGTTATCAAGTAAGACGGCTTGTCTTCTTCAATAGCATTGATCCTGGGACCACCATGGTGTGGCATAGGGTTCTTGTTAACATTTGGTGGTGGTGCAAAGTTTAGAGCTTTGGAGTCTACCTGGTTTTGTACCTTCATGTGCAAGGCTCTGCACTTCTCTGTACTATGGCTGGGTGCATTTGAGTGAAAAGCACATCTGGCGCTGGCGTCATAATTTCTGGGTAGACTGGCAGGATCTGGGGGTGCCAATGTCCTTAGCTCAACCAGGTTGAGTTTTAGGAGTTGTGGCAATAATGTGGCATAGGGCATAGGGATCGGATCGATCACCCTATTGGCCTGAGAGGGTCTCTGTTGAAATGGTCTTTGCTGATTGCTGTTGTTGGTGTTGCTGTTGTTATAATTTCTCTGAGGAGGATATTGAGTTTGTTGCTGGTAACTTTGCTGCTGTGGTTGATAAGCTGGTTGAGGATGAATTGGGGCGGGAATGGTGATTGCTGCCACAGACCTATGAACATATTGGGGTCTGCCCCTGCTGGTATGGATAGCATTAGTTTCACCAGTTCTTCTTGGGCCTACAAAAGGCTTTCTTGGGTTGCTGGACGAGCTTTTACCGTTGTCAGAAATCTTACCCATCTTTAATAGGCTCTCAATTCTTTCCCCGACTATGACTACATCAGCAAAGCTAGTGGAAGAAAAAGCAGCTAGCCTGTCAATGTATGTTCCTTGGAGGGTGTTCATAAACATATCAGCCATCTCCCTCTCTGACATGGGTGGCTGGACAGCAGCAGCGAGCTGTCTCCACCTTTGAGCGTACTCCCGGAAGCTTTCCCTGGACGATTGTGACATTCCCATCAGGAGGGTCCTGTTGGGAGCCATATCCAAATTGTACTGATACTGTCTGATAAAGGCCTCAGCCAGGTCCTTCCAGCATCTAATGGTTGCTCTGGTCAGATGAGAGTACCATTCCCTTGAAGCTCCTGTTAAGCTATCCTCAAAATAAAACATCCATAGCTTTTCGTCCATGGTATATGCCTTCAGCCTCCCCAGAAAGGATTGTAAATGGGTCCGGGGGCAGGAAGTCCCGTTGTACTTTTCAAAGCACGGTGGTTTAAATTTGTGGGGAATCCTGACCCCGTCCACTAAGCCCATGTCCATAACATCAAAGCCCAAAGAATTCTGGGACTCCAGGGACCTCAGCTTCTCAGCAATCTCATCTAACCTTCTGTCATAGGCTTCCTCCCCAGCTCCCATCACTGTGAATTGATCTTCCTGGGGGTCTTCTTGCAGCACTCTACCTGCAGTGGCAGTCCCTTGCACATTAACAGGGATGTTGATCTCTGGATGCAGGTGGGGTCCATAGACTGGGGGATTAACATGAGGTTGGACTCTCTCATTGTTGCTTGTCCAAGCAGTCCCTGGATGAGGGTCTTCCTGATTCCTCCCCTCTACCAGTGCTCTTAACCTCTCTTGGCTTTGAGCCATATTATTCATCACCTCCATAAACTGCGTCATCTGATTCCTCATTTCCAACCTCTCGTTGGCCATTTGAGTCCTGACCTCTGTAAGGTCCTGCTGTACTTGGTCCATTTGTATGCCCGGAAGATTGTTGCGGGTGGCATATCTGTGTGGACGGTTGAGTGGAAACACCCGTCGTCGAGCAATAGTTCCTGAAGTCACAACAGAGTTAGTAACAATAAAACAAAAACCTACAAAACAAAACAAAAGGTTAGTATGCAATGCAGTATGCTTATTTGTATCCAAGGTATCCGGCTTGGCACTTGGTTTTGACCTTTCCAGACCCCTGAGGAAGATGCTTGTGATGTTGCTTGAAGAATTCAGATAAAACAACACATATATTACAACAAGTAAATGATACATAGTTTGTTTTTTTACAATAAATGCCCCTGAGGGGTCAAAATACAACATAAAAAAGAAAAGTACATGAAATGAAAGCAACAACAAGCAAAAGTCAGACACCAAGACCAAACTCGTCCTCCTGAACTTCCTTGAGAAGTGCTTCAGTCACAGGATCAGCTGGACGCTCCGTAAGATTCCTGATAAGGAGATTCCTGGTAGTGACAGCTGCAGATAACCTCTTGTGTTGACTCTGGTCCTTTGACCTCTTCACACCAGCTCTGATCTTCAATTCTGAGATCTCTTTCTGGGCTGCTGCCAGGGCTTCCTGCTGCTACTTTGCACTAGCCTCCAACTGCTCAATCTTGTCCTGAGTCCTTTTATCCTCCTGAGTACGGGCTTCGGTGATCCTGACCCACCTAGCCTGACTCTCCTTCAGATACAAATCAATCCTAGCTCTCTGGAATTGGGCCTCTTTGCAGGCATTCTTCAAAATCTGTTCTTCAGCCCTTGACTTCTTAATGTAATCCTCTGACTTCTCAATTTTGGCCAAATGCTCCACCTTTAGCTTTTCTAGCCTTTCAATGTCCAAGCGACCATCACTCCTCTCCCAGAGGGTCTTCTGTAGAGCCTGAGTCAGATTCTCATTTCTCTCTTTCAATTTCTCAAACTCCTCCAGGCTGACAGTAGCTGGAGGTGGTGCTGTGGAGTGCCCAGGCACATCTTCAATGGTAAAGGGCATGCCAGAAATTTGAGCCCTGGCATGAGACCACTCATAGTACTGAGCTGAGGCTACATTGTTGCATCTCCCAAGAATAGTTACCCCTTTAGTCTGTACATTGTCCCAAGCCCAGGATGCTTGCCTGACAATAGCCAGATTAGGCTTGATCTCACAATAAAGGGTCTCAGCTAGATCCTGTGCTCTAGGAGGGTGGACTAATGCATAGCCCAGTTGTCTTTTGAATAGCAGAGGGTTGTAGTTGATGCAACCCTTTACTCCTATCAGAGGCACATTGGGAAATTGCCCACAACTAGTAATGATGTCTCTGCCCTTAGTGCTCTGAGTGCACCACCTGATATCATCTGAGGTTAGAGCAACAAGCCTCCTAGCCCAGTTCTTCTGCTGGTGAGGGTTCAAGAATGCATCAGTTTTTGGCAGATGTTTGAGCAACCAAGTATGGAATAAAGGAGCTCAGCATCTTACTAATCTTCCCCTTTGTTTTTCATTCCTTTGGTGAACAGAGTAGTAAAGATCTCCCAGTAAGGTGGGCACTGGGTTCCTCAGGATGAAAAGATGGACTGCATTCTTGCTAACAAACTTAGGCTCATCTGCAAAAAGTATGACCCCATATATGCTAAGGGCCAATAAAGCACAGACTGCCTTCCACTCCCCCAAGGAGGCCTTCAGAATAGCCTGAGAGGTCAAGAAATCCAAGTGAAAACCAGAGACTCTAGCCTTGGCTGTCATGTTCTGCCCAATCAGAACTGGTTCCAGATACAAGGCTTTTGCCACCTCTTCATTACTAGGGAAAGCCATCTCAGGGTTGAAGGGGACTCCACCCCTGATAGGTACACCAATCAGTGATGAATACTCTTCCAACAAGGGTCCCAACTGAAAATTCTGAAAGGTGAAGCACCTCAGAGGGGGATCATAGAACTGCAAGCAAGTATGAATCAAGCTCCTCTGTGAAGGGTCCAAATCCATAACCACATCAAGGATTCCTCCATAATGTTCTCTGAATAGTGGTATATGATCTGGAGTAATCAGGGTCTGAATCTTCCTGATGCCAGCCAACTCAGGCTCGAAGAAATGATAGGAGATGTTGCTCTTCTTAGGTGCCATATTGCTGAAGAAGAGCTGAGTCAGATGCTGAGAATACCACTGAAGATGGGCCACTGACAGGCTGAGGCTGGTGATGCAGGTGACTGAAGCAGGTAGCTGATAACTGAAGCAAGATACTGATGAAGATAGGTCTAAGCTGAAGAAGGGGTCAAAACCAAGCCAAAATGTAGGATGGATACCCTGAAAAACAAATAAAAACATGTTAAAATGATGCAATGAGGATGTATGCAAATGATATGCAAGGGTTTGTGACTGAGCTGGATCTGATTAATTGCTCTGATATGAGTCCATGTATTTTTCAAGAAATCCAGATGGAGGTTCATAAGTCCAGTAACCAAGGTGGGGGACTCAAATAAAGAGTCACATGTCCATGGTTAAAAATCACAAGAACTGTTCCAACATGGAGTACTCTTAATCAAACAAAGTAACAGGGTATGCTGAGGTCAAGGGTACCTGCAAACCTGTAAACATCCCAACCCCCTCACAGGTGATGTTCTAAAACAAGGATCCTCAGACTTGGATTAGTTATAAGAAGTGTAAACACTTCTAACCCGGGGGTACAGTGTTTACAATAACCATAAAAGATCCTCCTCTAATTCACCTCAGTTTCTGAAGGTCAATAGTAAAGGTCATCCAGACTTAGCAGGCTTCCCAGATAGCCCTAGCACTACAGGAAATCTGTAGCACAGAGTTCTCAAGAAGAAACCCATATCTGAACCGTGTTTCATATTCCCGCACCAGACCGAAATGGAATGGGAAAGAACATGAACCACTCAAGCCTAGGTGTCACTCAGGTCCCAGGTATAGGACCTCAACTCTCAATGGAACACCCACCCACCAAAGCAACAAAACAGATCCAGCCAGCACAGTATGATAGTATGATATATGCAAAGCTATAAAGAAAGCAATAAACAACTGTACATAAAGCAATGACATAAATACATAAACACAAATAGCACATAACACCCCAGTAAACACAAATCAAACAAGCGCTAGGAGGAACCCACAAAAAGAACCAGAGGCCCTGGTTACAGTATAAGGGTCCCCAGCAGAGTCGCCAAGCTGTCGCTCCTGATAAATGGGAATGGCCCAGATAAAGGTACATACGCGAACGGTCGGCGAAAGGAGGATGTGAGAACACACAGGAGTGAACTCACGGGGAATGAATAGAGTCGCCAGCTAGGCATTTTTATCCCGGAGGAAAGGCAATGCTGCATAGACCTAGAAAGATATGGATAAGACGGTTGCGAACCAGAGATACTGAGAAAGGGGGTTGGTTACAACCTGGGAAGGTATTAGCACCCAGGTTGTCCGTCGTACTCGACGGGATCCACGCTTAAAAGATTTGTGTTTAAATGGGTAGTGTCAGTGCAATCTGTGTATAAAGGAGCTGGAAAAAGGATGTACAAGTGTCAGTGCAAAAGAAATGTGAAGTGTATAAATGTACAGTGTCAGTGTAAGAACTGGAATAAGATACTCAAGAATATGAGGCTAAAAGAATGATACTAGAAGGAGGGGGAATAAACAGAGACTTTTGTTCGATAACTGTTAAGTTATGCCTACGTATCCTCTCGTGCAATGAGGAAGTCAGAACACCGTAGTTCGACCCAAAGAGACTGAAAGGTGAATTGACTTGTGAACTGCTTACTTTCCTATGCTCAAGTGTATGATCTGTCTGGCACAGATGCAAACTGTCTTGCATTAGACGGAAGAAGCAAGTTCTCGTTTGTGAGTGAATGAGATGAGAAAAGAATCCCGTAGGAGACGATTATTGTTTGTTTTTGAGTTTTCAGTCTTTTATTGCTTTTGAAAGTTTGTCATAAGTTAATGAGCTTAAGCCTAAACCAATGGGTTAGTAAACTCATCACATCCTCCCTCTGATTAGGGGTAATGAGAATACCTTAAGTGTGAAGTCAGATTCTCACACTTAATCACCTTTGATGCAGGATTAAGATCATTAACCTACTTGTGATTATTTAGATGTTTTTGTTGTTTTTGTTTAGTGTTAAGTAATGAGGTTAAGCCATAATCAAGGATTAAACAGACTCATTACACCATCCTAATAGAAGGATAATAGATGAGAATGTTTAAGCTGAGGAAAGCTCCTCAACTTAATCCATGATTAGGGATTAAACTCATGACAAAACAAGCCTTTGATTAAGTGAATTTTATTTAATGGTGAGATGATGAAGTGAATTTTATGGTTTGTAAGACAACTTGAGGGGGACTTGTCCATTAACACTAGGGTTAGTCCTTCTTAACCAATTAAGGAAGAATTAGAACCCTAATGCAAGGCCCAAGTTACAAGTGTGATGTCTTGATGATTATTAAGTGAATTGATTGAAGGAGTTAAACACATTAAGGGTTTAACACTTAGGATTAAAGTTATACACTCCATCCTAATAGAAGGATGCAGGCATAAGCTTAATCACAAAGCCTTAAAGCCTTTAGGGTTTAGTCCTTGATTATGAGATGAGAAGAGAAAACTCAATGAGACACAAAGGTAAAACTAAGTGGGGGGAACTAATCAAAACCCTAATTATTGTCATGCTTGGTTGTTCCTAAGGTTTGTGAGGTTTGCAAGAGAAATCTTCAGAGGAACCACCAGGAAGCAGATGAAAGGATCAGGAGAAGCAAAGTAACATGCTTCATTGAAGAAGTCAAGTCACTTGAGGGAAGAAAGTAAGAAGAAGAAGAAAGAGCAAGCTCAATCTCAAGCACATAACAAAATGCAGCATGGATGCATAAAAGAGATGAAAAGAAGTTGTGAGAAGTGAAGGAAAATTCACTTCTCAAAGTTGCTTACCACCTGAAAAGTTAGTGAAAGAAATGCAATGCAATGCAAAATGAAATGAAATGGCATGAAGTAAACAAAAACCAGAAGCATGTATGAGATGATAATGATGCTATGAGATGCTACAAACATGTAACAAGACATGGGGATGATCATACAAACTTATGGATGCAAATGAAACAAGTTAAGAACCATGAACACACATGAAAAGTCATGAAATGCATATGGCATACAACATGGCAAATGCAAGATGCAATTATCAAACATGCTTTCAATATGTCTTAAGATGTCAAATGAATCAAATGGACACACAAAATGCTATTGCAAGTCAAGGTATGCAAGCAAATGCAAGATGGATGCATATGGAAGCCCAAATTAGGGTTTATGATTAATACCTCAAACAAAAAACCAAAATCAGAAGCAAACATCAAGATAAAAAATTGAAAATGCATTCAAAGGATCCCTAAACCTATACTAACTCACTTCCCAAAGGAGAGGTTCCAACTCTTAACCTAATTAGGGTTATGAATTTCCTAAGTTTTCTAGGGTTTTAGGGTACCTTAACAAGAAAAATGCCAAACAAATGGAAAATGAAATATCAATTCATGCTAAATTAATCTCACAAACTAAATGATATACTAAACACAATGCAAAAAGAATCAAAGTCCAACTCTCAATGGTTAGGCAGAAATGATTTTTGGAAGTTTGGATCAAAATAATGCCTTGAAATGATTTTAATTCCATAAAAAATTCTCAAAATGCATCAAGATCAAAAAAGAAATTTGGTTTGAGGGTTGGACAATGTTTCTAAATATTTTTAAATGTTTCATGAATTAGTTGGTGATTTTTAAATACCTAAAAGTATTTTTAATTAATTAATTCTCATTAATTAATTAAAAATAAACTTTTAAATGATTTAAAAATATTTTTTAATGCAAAAAATAAAAATGAAAATGTTTTTGGTTTCTGAAATTAAATAAAAGTTTGTATAAAAAATTTCAGAATTTTTAAAATGATTTTGCTATTTTAAAATAAATGGACAAAAGAAATACAAAATAAATGAATTAAAATTAAAATAAAAGAAAGTAAACGCATTGGACGGATCAGATTGAAGCTGGGGGTGAGGCTGTTGACTGCGCGCGCAATCCTCAGGTCCACATTCAAACTTCCTAATTTCAATTAATTAAATAAATTAATCCTAATTAATAACTAATGACATGATCCAGACCACTCAAATGCGCGCGGGAAGACAGATCAAAGGGTCCACGTTCAAAGTTTGCCCTAACCCTAATTAAGTTACTAATGACTTTCAGGTGGCCGGAAATGACCTCCGGTCATCTTCTCCGGCCACACTCTCCCCTGAGAATCTCAATCTCACTCCCTAGGCATCTAAAACAAAATCTTTCTGCCCAGAATCCATCCCCAAACATCATACAACACGAATCAACAAACAAAATGCATTTATTTTTCGTATCCAGGCTGAATCGAATCAAAAGGGGTTTAGGTCAAAAAGTTTCAGGAACAACATACATGCTCAATACTCAATCATTTTCGAAACAAAACATATCAGCATGATCAGTGGAACATAGAGAATCATTTAAGAACTTAAAAACATGCTTCTGGAAAAAATGTTCTTGAGCTCACCTGAACTGGAGCTTTGATTTCTGACACTTTTTGGCTGGCCCTTTGATCCAAAATGCCTCTAATGAACTTCCTGAGAAGCTTGCAGTGTTTGGTTGGAGTTTAAAATGGCTGGTTTGGAAGTTTGAACAAGTTCTGTTCAGTGGAGTGAGGGAATCGTGTTTTTGATTCAATGGCTTTCAGGCTGTTTTGAGGGTTGGTTTGTGTTCAGTGAAGCATGGTGAGATGATTGGTGAAGTTTGTTTGTGTGTTTGTGGCCTGTGTGATGAGTTTCGAATGCTTTTGCTCAAGAGGATGCAAATGAGGATGCTGTGCTATGGGGTGTTTCAGGCTTGCTTCTTGTTATGTTTGGCTTGCATTTGATTCACATAAACAATTCCCATTGGTCAGATGAAGTGACATGTGCTTTATTGATTGGTATGGGTGCTTTTGCAAAAATGTCAACTTTGTGTAAGAGAAGCATGGGCCACTTGCTAGCTTAGTACAAAGGGAATGTCCTGCGCAGCATGAGGTGAGGAAAAGCCTAGGGTTGATCAGCAAGCTAGCCAGCAAGTGGATGAGAAGCTATGATGAGTTTTACAACTTGGTTCACTTTTGCATCTTATGAAAAATCTTGTGCCACAAGCCATAAAACATTTGATCCCTTGGTCCATTCTGATTTTTGAATGTTGTGTGATCATGTTGTGTGGATTAGAAGTGCATTTGATAGCTTTAGAACACTTGATCAAGTCATTTTGCAAAATACCTCTTTGGTAGAAACTTTGAAATTTTGTGATTTTTGCCAACTTTGACAAGCCATAACTTTTGATCCAAAATGAATTAGGTCATGTTCTTGTACTTTTTGAAAAGGGAATGATCCATTCTACAACTTTCATGACCAAAGTTTTTCCATTTGAAGCTTTTTTGAATCAAAAAGTAAAGGTTGAAAAAGTTACCTAAAATGGCATTTTCATTAAAAGTCAAACTTGCCCAAAAAGTCAACTTTGCAAAAGACTTGGAATTCTTCAATTTTGTGAACTTCCAAACTCTTACATGATCAAATAAATATCATATACAATCAAAATGATGAAGAACACCCTTTGGTAGGGTCATTGGGGGCCTCAGATGCCCTGATTTTACACTGACTTGCTTGAAAAGTCAACTCTTGATCAGATGACTTCCCCATGGAATTTCTTCATGAAAATTGATATGCATACTCCCTATACCATATGGAGACCAATGGAAACAAGAATGACCAAAAAATTTGGAGTTATGGCCTTTGAAACCAAAACCCTAATTTTAGGTCAACTGTGTAGTCAAGCCTGGCTCTGCCTCCATACCATTCTCAGTTCTTGTGATTTTTTGACATTATTGACTTTGAGAGGATATAATATGCTACTTGAACACACATGGACCCCTTTGAAGTGATTGATGGCCTTTGGAGTGGCTCAAGAAGCTCTTGGACTGCTCATATCACAAACCCTAGGTGCAGATGACTTAGAACCAATGCAGTGAATCAAAATTGTGGTATGAGATGCTATGATTGAGTTTATGCATATGGAATGATCACAAGCCATGGTGTGAATGGGTGAGGGAAAATTTGGGGTGTTTACAATAAGTTGAGATGCTTATCTCATACTTAAGTAGGCTCATTTTCCCTAATCAGGGAGGATATAATGAGTTTATGACCCTTGATTAAGGCTTAAGTTCATAATCCTATGCAAAACACCAAAAACAATAAAAAACTGAAAACACAAAAACAAACAATAATCGTCTCCTCTGGGATTCTTTTCTCATCACACTCATTCTATAAACGAGAACTTGTTTCTTCCGTCTAATGCAAGACAGTTAGCACTCGAGAAAGACGAGTCATACACTTGAGCATAGACAAGTAAGCAGTTCATAGTCAATTTATTTTCAGTCTCTTTTAGTCGAACTACGGTGTTCTGACTTCCTCGTTGCATGTGAGGATATGTAGGCATAACTTAACAGTTATCGAACAAAAGTCTCTTTGTCATCCCCCTCTTTCAGCATTCTTTCTAAGCCTCAGTTCCTGATCAATTCACCCTTTTGCACTGACACCTGTATTTTATATCCCTAGCTTTTGAACATAGATAGCACATACACCTACCCCTTTAAACACAATCTTGTAAGCGTGGATACCATCGAGTACAACGGACGATCTGGGTGTTAATACCTTCCCAGGTCGTAACTAACCCCCTTTCTCAGTTTCTCTGGTTCACAACCGTCTTATCCATCTCTTTCCAGGTTTATGCAGCATTACCTTTCCTTTGCGATAAAAATGCCTAGTGTCGCTCCCAAAGATTTGCATCCCGGTACAAGCGTGAACGGTCGGCGAAAAGAAACAATGAGAACACACAGCCGTGAACTCACTGGAGATGAATAGAGTCGCCAGCTAGGCATTTTTATCCCGGAGGAAAGGCAATGCTGCATAGGCCTAGAATGAGATGGATAAGACGGTTTGCGAACCAGAGAGACTGAGAAAGGGGGTTGGTTACAACCTGGGAAGGTATTAGCACCCAGATTGTCCGCCATACTCGACGGGATCCACTCTTAAAAGATTTGTGTTTTAAAGGGGTAGTGTCAGTGCAATTTGTGTATAAAGTAGCTGGAAAAGATGTACAGGTGTCAGTGTAAAAGAAGTGCAAAGTGTGATATATATAGTGTCAGTGTAAGGACAAGAGTGAAATGCTCAGGAGTATGAGGCTTAAAGAATAGCTGGAATGAGGGGGAATATACAGAGACTTTTGTTCGATAACTGTTAAGTTATGCCTACGTATCCTCTCGTGCAATGAGGAAGTCAGAACACCGTAGTTCGACCCAAAGAGACTGAAAGGTGAATTGACTTGTGAACTGCTTACTTGCCTATGCTCAAGTGTATGACCTGTCTGGCTCAGGTGCAAACTGTCTTGCATTAGACGGAAGAAGCAAGTTCTCGTTTGTGAGTGAATGAGATGAGAAAAGAATCCCAGAGGAGACGATTATTGTTTGTTTTTGAGTTTTCAGTCTTTTATTGCTTTTGAGAATTTGTCATAAGTTAATGAGCTTAAGCCTAAACCAATGGGTTAGTAAACTCATCACATCTTCCCTCTGATTAGGGGTAATGAGAATACCTTAAGTGTGAAGTCAGATTCTCACACTCAATCACCTTCGATATTGGATTAAGATCATTAACCTATTTGTGGTTATTTAGATGTTTTTGGTGTTTTTGTTTAGTGTTAAGTAATGAGATTAAGCCATAATCAAGGATTAAACAGACTCATTATACCATCCTAATAGAAGGATAATAGATGAGAATGTTTAAGCTGAGGAAAGCTCCTCAACTTAATCCATGATTAGGGATTAAACTCATGACAAAACAAGCCTTTGATTAAGTGGATTTTATTTAATGATATGATGATGAAGTGATTTTTATGATTTGTAAGACAACTTGAGGGGGACTTGTCCATTAACACTAGGGTTAGTCCTTCTTAACCAGTTAAGGAAGAATTAGAACCCTAATGCAAGGCCCAAGTTACAAGTGTGATGTCTTGATGATTATTAAGTGAATTGATTAAAGGAGTTAAACACATTAAGGGTTTAACACTTAGGATTAAAGTTATACACTCCATCCTAAGAGAAGGATGCAGGCATAAGCTTAATCACAAAGCCTTAAAGCCTTTAGGGTTTAGTCCCTGATTATGAGATGAGAAGAGAAGACTCAAAAGAGACACAAAGGTAAAACTATGAGGGGAGACTAATCAAAACCCTAATCATTGTCATGCTTGGTTGTTCCTAAGGTTTGTTAGGTTTTCAAGAACAAGTCTTCAATGGAACCACCAGGAAACAGATGAAAGGATCAAGAGAAGCAAAGCAACTTGCTTCATTCAAGAAGTCAAGTCACTTGAAGAAAGAAAGTGGGAAGAGGAAGAATGAGCAAGATCAATCTCAAACACAAAGAAAAATGCAGCAATGGATGCAAGAGAGATGAAAAGAAAGGTTATGAGAAGTGAAGGCAAATTCACTTCTCAAAGTCACTTACCACCTGAAATGTTAGAAAAGAAATGCAATGCAATGCAAAATGGGATGAGATGACATGATGAGAAACAAAACCAGAAGCACATACATGAGGTTAATGATGCTATGAGATGCTACAAACATGAGGCAACACATGGAAATGGTCATACAAGTTCATGAATGCAAATGAAGCAAGTTAAGGAACATGAACATACATGAAAAGTTATGAAGTGCACATGGCATACAACATGGAAAATACATGATGCAATGATCAAACATGCTTTCAATATGTCTTGTGATGTCAAATGAATCAAATGGATGCTTTAAATGTCATGGCAAGTCATGTTGTGCAAGAGAATGCAAGATGGATGCATATGGAAGCCCAAATTAGGGTTTATGAACAATACATCAAACAAAAACCAAAATCAGAAGCAAACAACATTATGAAAAATTGAAAATGCCACACAAAGGACCCCTAATCCTATACTAAACCAATTCCCAAAGGAGAGGTCTCAACTCCTAACCACTCTCAAGTTATGATTTTCACAAGTTTTTTAGGGTTTTAGGGTTCCTAAACAAGAAAATTATCAAACAAATTGAAAATGAAAGATCAAATCATGGTCATTTAATCTCACAAACTACATGCTAAACACAATGCAATGCAAAAAGAATCAATGTCCAACTCTTCATGGATAGGCAGAAATGATTTTTTGAACCTAGGATCAAAATAATGCACAAAAATGATTTTAATTCAAAGAAAAATCCTCAAAATGCATCAAGATCATAAAGGAAATTTGGTTTGAAGGTTGGACAATGTTTCTAAATGTCTTAGAACATTTCATGAATTTTTTTGGTGATTTTTAAATACCTAAAAGTATTTTTAATTAATTAATTCTCATTAATCAATTAAAAATAAACTTTTAAATATTTTAAAATACTTTTTTAATGCTAAAAATAAAAATAAAAATATTTTTGTGTCATAAAAATTAATGAAATTCTTGAGAAAAAGTTTCATAATTTTTAGACAATTTTTACTATTTTAAATAAATTGAACAAAACAAAACAAAATAAATGAATTAAAAATGAAATAAAGAGGAAGTATGCGCAATGGAGGGCCAGGATCCATTCTGGGCAAAGGGGACATTGACTGCGCGCCAGATCTTGTGGCCCACATTCAAACTGACTTAAACTCAATTAATTAATTAAATTAAACCTAATTAAACTAATGACATGATCTGAGCCATTGGATGCGCGCGGGAAGAGACTCAGTCAACACATCCAACGCCTGAAATTCAAACTGGAAGCCCTAACCCTAATTATGAATTAATGACTTTCAGGCTGCCGGAGAAGACTTCCGGTCGTCTTCTCCGGCCAGCACCCTCCCTGAAAAATGCTAAACCTCACCCTAGCTCACTAAAACCTAGTTTTCTTGCCCAGAATGCATCCCCAAACATCATAGAGCAAGAATCAACAGCCAAAACTCATTTATTTTACACAACAAAGCTGAATCGAAGCAAAAGGGGTTTAGGTCAAAAAATTTCAGGAACACCATACATGCTCAAAACTCAATGATTTTTGAAACCAAACATATCATCATGACCAGTGGAACATAGAGAACCATTTAAGAACTTAAAAATGAGTTCCTGAAAAAATGTTCATGAAGCTCACCTGAACTGGAGCTTTGATCTCTAGCACCTTCTGGCTAGTTTCCTGCTTGCAATCTACTCCACTTGACCTCCTAAGAAGCTTTCAATGCCTAGAAAGAGCTTGTGATGGCTGGTTCTGAAGTTTGAACAAGTTCTGTTCAATGAGGGGCAGGAATCGTGTTTGGGATTCTGAAGTTTTCAGGCTGTGATGATGGCTTCTTTGTGATCAGGGAGATGAGTTGAGTTGACCTATGAGGTTTGTTTTTATGTTTGTGAGCTGTGTGATCAGTTTCGAAAGGTTTTGCAGGTGAGGGTGAAAATGGAGAAGTGGAGTTCTTGCTGGTTTCAGGCTTAGGCTTTGCTTGGTTTAGGCTCTATGAAGCATGGTGAGATGATTAGTGAAGCTTGTTTGAATGTTTGTGAGTTGTGGAGGCAGATTCGAAGAGAAATGCAAAATGGGGTGAGTTTGTGTATGTGATATTATGGTGTGTTTCAGCTTGGTCTCTTGATGTGTTTAGCTTGCAAATGGATAGTATAAAATAATCTCATAGGTCAGATGATGTGACCTGGCCTTTATTGATTGGTAAGTTCACTTTTGCAAAATGTCAACTTTGTTGTAAGAGAGGTATGGCTTGAGTTCTAGCTTGGTACAATGGCTAGGGCTGGCGCAGCATGGTGTGTATGGGAGGCTAGCATGGTTCAGCATCCAATGTAACAAGTGGGTGAAGTGTCATGAGTGATTTTGCAACTTGCTTGTCTTTGAAACTTCATGAAAATATCTTGTTATACAAACCATGTACATGAGAAACTTTGGTTCAATTCTGATTTTTAGAACTTATGTGATGTTTGTACATTGGTTTGAAGTGAACTAGAAGTTACAAATGGCCTTGCTACATGATTTTGCAAATTTTCCAATTGGTGCATGTCTTGAAAATTAGTGATTTTTGCCAACTTTGTCACACCATAACTTTTGATCCAAAATGAATTAGATCATGTTCTTGTACTTTTTGAAAAGGGAAAAATGTATTCTACAACTTTCATGACCAGAGTTTTTCCATTTGAAGCTTTTTTTGGATCAAAAATCAAGGCTTGAAAAATGACCTAAAATGACATATTCTTGAAAAGTCAACTATGCCCAAAAAAGTCAACTTTGCAAAACTTCAAATTCTTGAATTTTGTGAACTTCAACCTTCTTCCATGATCAAATAAAGATCATATACACTCAAAATGATGAAGATCACCCCTTGGTTGGGTCATTGGGGGCCTCAGATGCCCTGATTTTGCACTGACTTTTCTGAAAAGTCAACCCTTGATCAGATGACTTCCCCATGGAATTTCTTCATGAAAATTGATATGCATACTCCCTATACCATATAGAGACCAATGGAAACAAGAATGACCAAAAAATTTGGAGTTATGGCCTCTGAAACCAAAACCCTAATTTCAGGTCAACTGTGCAGTCAAACTTGGCTCTGCATCCATACCAATCCCAGTTCTTGTGATTCTTTGGAATTCTTGACTTTGAGAGGATGTAATATGATACTTGAACACACATGGACCCATTTGAAGTGATTGATGGCCTTTGGAGTGGCTCAGGAGGCTCTTGGATTGCTCAGATCACAAACCCTAGGTGCAGATGACCTAGAATCTATGCAGTGAATCAAAAATGAGATGTGAGATGATATGATTGTGTTTATGCATATGAAATGATCACAAGCCATGGTGAAATGGGTGAGGGCAAATTTGGGGTGTTTACACCTAGCTAGCAACTCTATTCAATTCACCCTCTTTCTCTTTCACCGACCGTTCGCGTCTGCACTGTGGGACTTAGTGTCTTTTTCGGGAGCGACAGCTTGGCAACTTTGTAGGGGATAGATTTGCAACCAGGGCTTCTGTTTCTTTTTGTGGGTTTCTCCTAGCGCTTGTTTTATTTGTGTTTATGGGGGTATTATTTGTGCTTTTTGTTTATTGCTTTATTTATTGCTTTCTGTACAACTTTATTTATCGCTTTCATTTACTGTTTATGTATTTCATATTATTATCATTATATCATGTGCTAGATTTGTTGGTTTGCCTTGGTGGGAGGGATATCTCAGTGAGCAAGGTTCCACACCGGGAGCCTGAGTGACACATAGGATTAGAGTGGATTCATATTTTTTCCCATTCCATTTCATTCTGGTGCGGGGATATGAAAACACGGTTCAGACGTGTGTTTCTTCTTGAGAACTATGTGCTACGGATTTCCTGTAGTGCGAGGGATATCTGGGAAGCCTGCTAAGTCTGGATGACCTTTTTAGATGACCTTCAGCATCTGAGGTGAATTAGAGGAGGATTCTTTATGATTAGGGTAAACACTGTACCTCCGGGTTAGAAGTGTTTACACTTCTCATAATAGATCCAAGTCTGAGGATCCTTGTTCTAGAACAATACCTGTGAGTGGGTTGGGATGCTTACAGGTTTGCAGGAACCCTTGGCCTCAACATACCCTGTTTCTGATATTATTTTAAGGTCACACTATTTTGGACTGATCTTATGAAACCCTGGACTTGTGACTCTTTATTTGAGTTCCCCACCTGGTTACTGGTTCTCGGACCTTCATCCGGACTTATGAACACTCATGAACCCTATCAAAGCAAATGACAAATCCAGCACCTGATCACAAACCCTTGCATATCATTTTTCATACATCATTTTGCATCATTTAACATTTGTATATTTGTTTTACAGGGTATCCACATATTCTTTAGTTTGGTTTTGACTGTTCTTCTGCTCAGCCACCTTCATCAGTTATCTTCATCAGAGATCTTCTTCAGCTGATACCTTCTCCAGTTGTCTTCATCAATATTTCTCCTCAGTTATCTTCACCAGCATCCATTGTCAGTATGGACTCATCCTGGAAGAGCAACATCACTTACCATTTCTTTGAGCCCTCTCTAGCAGGCATCAGGCAGATTCAGGCACTTATCACTCCTGATCATGTCCCTTTATTCAAGGAACATTATGGTGGTATTATGGACATGATCATGGAATTGGATGCATCACAGAGGAGCATGATTCACACTTTCCTTCAGTTCTATGAACCTCCTCTCAGATGTTTCACTTTCCCAGACTTTCAGATGGGTCCTTTGTTGGAAGAGTTTTCCATGTTGTTGGGTGTCCCTATCAGAAGAGGGATCCCCTTCAACCCTGAGATGACTGCTCCTAGGAATGAATACATAGCTAAGGTTTGCATTTGGAAAGCACCATCATTGATCAGCATATGACCACCAAGGCTGGAATCCCAAGCCTCCATTTGGATTTCTTGATCACTCAGGCCACCAGTCATGTTGTAGCAGGGAAGTGGGAAACTGTTTGTGCTCTCCTGGCTCTTAGTGTATATGGGATCATCTTGTTTGCAGACGAGCCTAAGTTTGTAAGCAAGAATGCTATCCATATCTTCTTACTGAATAATCCAGTTCCTACCTTGTTAGGAGATTTCTACTATTTAGTTCACCAGAGAAATGAGAAGCAAAGGGGAAGACTAGTCAGATGTTGTGCACCTCTCTTCTATTGTTGGTTATTGAGACACCTGCCAAAGACAGAAGCTTTCCTGAATCCTCATCAATCAATAAATTGGGCTAAGAGAATGATCACCCTTACTTCGGAAGACATCAGGTGGTGTACTCAGAGCACCAAGGGAAGGGACATAATCACAAGTTGTGGGCAGTATCCCAATGTACCTCTTATTGGAGTGAAGGGTTGCATCAACTACAATCCTTTGCTTTTCAAAAGGAAATTAGGGTATGCTTTATTACATCCACCAAGAGAGCAAGACTTGGAAGAGACCCTTTACTGTGATGTTCAGAATAATCATGCCATCATCCGACAAGCAACCTGGGCTTGGGATAACATACAGACAAAAGGGACTTCTATTATTGGCAAGTGTAACAATATAGCTTCAACTCTGTACATTGATTGGTCTCGTATCAGAGGACAAATCACCTGCATGCCATTCACCCTGGAAGATATGCCAGGGACATCATCAGTAGATCCCATAGCTACAGTGAGTTTGGAGGAATTTGAGAAGTTGAAGGAGAGGAATACCCATCTTTCTGAAGCCCTAAAGAAGACCCTCTGGGAGAGGAATGATGGTCGATTGGATATTGAGAGGTTAGAAAAGCTCTAGATCGAGCATATGACCAAGATAGAAAAGACAGAGGACTTCATCAAAAAGTCCCGAGCAGGGTAGTTGGTATTGAAGAATGCTTGCAAAGATGCTAAGATTCAGAAGGCCAGAGTTGAGCACTACTTGGAAGAGAGCCAGGCTAGGTGGAACAGGATCACTGAGGCTCGTTTGCAAGAAGATCAGAAGACACGGGCTAGGATAGAGCAGTTGGAAGCTAATGAGAAGAAGAGTCAGGAAGCCTTGTTAGTAGCACAAAAAGAAATCTCCGAGTTGAAACTCCGGGCGGGGTTGAAGAGATCAAAAGACCAAGACAAGTACCAGAAGTTGACAAGTGCCATTGCCACCAGGAACCTTCTTATCAGGACCATCACAGAGCATCCAGTTGGACCAGTGACTGATGCTCTCCTAAAGGAAGTCAAGGAGGATAACTTTGGGCTGGATGTTTGATTTCTTTGTATTTGTATTTTATTTTGGGTTGTACTTTATTTCTCATGATAATTTGGTTGTATTTCTCGACTTGATTGTATTTTGACCCACCATAGGAACTTGTTATAATCATAAATTATGTATCTTTTGCATTTGTAATATATGGTTTATGTATTACCTGGATTTTCTTCTTGGGCTTCATTACTATTCAACATCTTCATTCCTAGAGGTCTGGAAGGTCAAAACCAAAGAACCAAACCGGATACCCTTGGAAGACAAATAGACATATTGCATTGCATACTAACCTCATTCTTTGTTTTGTAGGTATTTTTGTTGTTGTTTTCTCACTTTGCTGTTGTTTCAGGAAACATTGCTCATAGGAGGGTTTTCCCCATCAATAGAGTTCACCGGTATCCTACAAGAAACAACCTTCCAAGCTTACAGATGGACCAAGTTCAACAAGATCTGACTGACGTGAGAACTCAGATGGCTAATGAGAGAACTGAGATGAGGTCTCAGATGAACCAGTTCATGGCAGTAATGACTAGGTTGGCCCAAAGCCAAGAAAGATTAAGAGACTTGGTCGAGCGGCAAACTCCAGAAGAGAATCATCAAGGTACAGGAGGTATTAGTAACAATGATTACGGGAAGCCACGAACAGATGCGCCAAAGTTTGGGCCTCACCTCAATCCTGAAGTCAATGCTATCAGAAATACTCAATGAAACACTGGAGGTCATGCCTTGCAAGAGGACCCTCAAGAGGAACTGTTTACATTAATTAGTGTTGGGGATGAAGCCTATGATCTTCGTCTGGACGAAATAGCGGAGAAGCTGAGATCTTTGGAGTCCCAAAACTCTTTGGGATTTGACGTAATGGACATGGGTTTAGTTGAAGGAGTCAGGATTCCTGACAAATTCAAGCCTCCATGCTTTGAGAGATATAATGGTACCTATTTTCCACGTACTCACCTGCAGTCCTTTATGGGGAGACTGAAAGCTTATACCATGGACGAAAAGTTGTGGATGTTCTACTTCGAAGACAGTCTGACTAGGGCATCCCGTGAATCGTATTCTCACCTGTCCAGGGAAACAGTTAGAAACTGGAAGGATTTGGCCAAAGCTTTCATACGCCAGTATCAATATAACTTGGACATGGCTCCCAACAGGACCCTCCTGATGGGTATGTCTCAATCTTCAAGAGAAAGCTTCAGGTAATATGCCCAAAGATGGAGATAGCTTGCTGTTGTTGTCCAACCTCTGATGTCTGAGAGAGAAATGGTCGACATGTTTATGAACACCCTACAGGGGACATACATTGACAGACTTTCTCCTTTCTCGTCCACCAGCTTTGCTGACGTAGTTATAGCTGGTGAGAGAATTAAGAGTCTTCTGAAGATGGGCAAAATTTCAGATAATGGAGCTAGTTCCAACAATGCAAGGAAACCTTTCGCAGGACCTCGTAGGATAGGTGAGACCAACTCAGTACACATGGAAAGAGGTAGGCCTCAATACACGCCAAGATCAGTAGCTATTATTACCATTCCAGCTCCAGAACCTCAACAACAATATCCTCCACAACCACAACACTTCCCACCGCAACAACAATTTCCTCAACATAGATCTTACAACAATAACAATCAGCAACAACGTCCGTTTCAACAAAGGACTTCACAAATCAACAGGGTTATCGATCCCATTCTGATGCTCTATGCTGCCTTACTTCCACAGTTATTAAAGCACAATCTGATCAAATTGAGGACTCTGGCCCCACCAGATCCCCAGAACCTTCCAAGAAAATATGATGTTAACGCTCGGTGTGTCTTCCACTCCAATGCACCTGGCCATGCAACAGAAAAGTGTAGAGCCTTACACATGAAGGTTCAAGATTTGATTGATTCTAAGGCAGACAACTTTGCACCCCCTCCAAGTGTTACCAAGAATCCTATGCCTAACCATGGTGGGCCTAGGATAAATGCCATTGAGGAGGATCAAACAATGAACTAAATTGACAGTGTTCCAAGTATTCAAACACCTCTGGCCGAGGTTAAAGCCCAGCTTTTGAAATGCCAGGTGTTCCCGGGTTATGAGGCCTATTGTGAAGCTTGCAAGATTTCTATCAACGGTTATGTAAATTTGAAGAACGGTATCAACAATCTTATCAAAGAAGGCACTTTACAGATCACTTCAACAGTTCTAGCTCATACAACATCAACAACCATTCCTCCTACAACACTAGCACATGTCATTCCATCAGATGTAACAAGTGTCACTCCTACAACTTCAACAACAATCATTCCAACAGATTCTTCTACAACATCAATAATCATCCCTTCTTCAACTTCAACAGACATCAGTTCAACACATCCTTCTACAACAACAACAACAACCATCAATGAAGACATTTCCACAGTTACTATTTACTATGATCCGGTAACAATCCACGTTCCAGATTCACATCAACATCTCCATCAACATCAGCAACCTTCATCACCAGCACCATCCCCGGTCAGACCTCCTGTCACAATTTATTATGAACCTCAAACTGTCTCAATTCCTTCGTCCGCAGCAATCAGTCTGGTTACTATCATGGTGCTAGGACCAGTTCCATATGACAGCAGCAGTGTCATGCCTTGGCACTATGGCTCAGATTTATATTGCGACGGAAAGAAATTCACTCTTGACACTTCTACACCACAGATTGATAATGTGGGGGAGGGGGAGGCTTCACTTGAAGCGGACGTCTCTTTGCCTCACAATTTCCAAGAACTAATGCCGAAGCAGAAGCTACTACCAAGGCTAAGGGCAAGAGTGTGGTGCCTGAAGAACCTATTGCCATGGAATCTCAGAAGACATCCTTTGACCAGGATGTAGACGAGTTCATGAGAATAATCAAGAAGAGTGACTATAAGGTTGTGGACCAGCTCCATCAGAAACCCTCCAAAATTTCTATTATATCACTGCTAATGTGTTCCGAAGCCCATAGGAATGCACTTCTCAAAGTCCTGCACACAGCTTACGTGCTAGAAGAGATTACAGTTAATCAGCTAGACATGCTGGTTTCTAATGTCAATACTAGTCATGGACTAGGTTTCACCGATGCTGATCTAACTACGGAGGGCCGTAGCCATAATAAGGCTTTTCATATCACCTTGGAGTGCAAAGGTGTTGTTCTTTCTCATGTGTTGGTTGACACTGGGTCCTCACTCATTGTTCTTCCAAAGAAAGCCTTGGTCAAGATGGAATATGATGGCCTTGCACTGCGTCCAAGTAACCTGGTGGTGAGAGCCTTTGACGGTTCTAAAAGATCGATTCTTAGGGAAATTGAGCTGCCTGTGGTGATTGGCCCACAGATCTTCAAAAATATCTTCTACGTGATGGACATTCAGCCTGCCTATAGTTGTTTGTTGGGTCGGCCATGGATTCATGCCGCTGGCACTGTAACGTCGACCCTTCACCAGAAGTTAAAATACGAATGGGAGGGCCAAGTTATCACAATTTGTGGGGAGGAGGATATCTTCGTTAGTCATCTAGCTACTTACAAGTATATTGAGATGGACGGAGAGATCCATGAGACAATGAGCCAAGGGTTTAAGGCCCTCAATGTCAATGAAGCAATAGTTGAAGTGTCTGGTACTTCGATCTCCTCTTATAAGCAAGCTCGGAAGGTTGTTGAAGACGGGAATGCCTAGGGTTGGGGCAAGCTGCTGCAAGTTAAGATCAAGGAAGACAAATTCGGGTTGGGTTATAAACCATCCTGATAGGTCCAAGAGGAGGCTGCTGAAGCTCCCAAGTTTATCAGTGGGGGAATGCTAACCCCGGATGCAATCAACAATGTGGAAGACGAGGCTGAAAGTGACTTCAACCTGGAAAGCTGGATTCGTCCAAGGATCCCAGGCCAACAAGTCCTCAACTGGTCTTCCAAGGAAATTATAAGGATTACTTCTGCAGAGTAATTATTATTTTCTGTTTAAGCATGCATCAAGTCCTGCATCTTGCCCAAGGTGTCAGGACTCATTTTGTAATAGGGCCATATTTGTATTTTGTGCAAATGAATGATTAATGAACAAATGGACATCTTTTGCAAATGATCTTCTTTTTTTGCTCACTGTTTTTCATTTTTGTTATTTTCGCACAAAGCAATAAATGGAAATGTTTTTCATTAATAACTCCATCCACACTTTTTATAAGTAAAATAAAATCAATCACTAAACTAAACAAATCTCAACCCTTGCAGAGATAGCCTTCTAGATTGAACCGACAACAACACTGTTATGACCTTGTATGACTTCGACAATCCGATTAATCAAGCAGATGAAGGGGTTGATGAAGACTATGATTTGCCTGAAGAGTTGGCTAGGTTGTTGAGACAAGAGGAAAAGGTAATTGCTCCTCATCAGGAGGAAGTTGAAGCTATCAATCTTGGTACCGAGGAAGATGTGAAAGTGGTGAAGATCGGGGCCAGACTGCAAGCTCCAGTGAAAGAATGACTATGTTGAAGTGTTCGCTTGGTCCTATCAAGATATGCCAGGTCTAGATATGGATATCATCATGCACAGGTTGCCATTAAAAGAAGATTGTCCGCCAATTAAACAAAAGTTGCGCTGTACTTGCCCAGATATGGCCATGAAAATTAAAGAAGAAATACAAAAGCAGTGGGACACCGTTTTTCTTGCTGTAACTAGTTAACTGCCATGGGTTGCTAACATTGTACCCGTACCTAAGAAGGATGGAAAAGTGCGTATGTGTGTGGATTACCGGGATATGAACAGAGCAAGCCCGAATGATGATTTCCCATTACCTCACATTGATGTATTAGTAGACAACATAGCTCAGTTCTCGATATTTTCTTTCATGGATGGATTTTCTGGATACAGTCAGATTAAGATGTCACCTGAAGACATGGAGAAGACAACTTTCATCACACCTTGGGGCACGTTTTGTTACAAGGTAATGTTTTTTGGTCTGAAGAACGCCGGTGCAACATATCAACAGGCTATGGTAACATTATTCCACGATATGATCCACAAAGAAATCGAGTGATATGTGGATGATATGATTGCCAAGTCCCTTACATAGGAAGATCATTTGGTGAATCTGCTGAAATTGTTCAAGCTCCTGAGGAAGTATCAGTTGAAGTTAAACACCAACAAATGCATATTCGGGTGCATTTCGGTATGCTGCTGGGTTCTATTGTAAGTGAAAAAGTAATTGAGGTTGATCCCGACAAAGTGAAAGCCATTTAGGAGATGCCTGCACCTAAGACTGAGAGAGAAGTTCGAGGTTTCTTAGGTAGATTGAACTACATCTCAAGGTTCATATCTCATCTCACTACAACTTGCGAACCCTAGTTTAAGTTGTTAAGAAAGGAACAATCAATCAGGTGGAACAATGACTGTCAGAGAGCTTTTGACAGGATCAAAGAATATCTACAAGAACCTCCAATTCTCATGCCTCCAATCTAAGGAAGACCTCTAATCATGTACCTGACAGTATTAGAAGAGTCAATGGGGTGTGTGTTGGGCCAGCAGGACGAGTCTGGTCAAAAACGAGTATACGATATACTACCTAAGTAAAAAGTTTACCGACTGTGAACAACGTTATTCACTGCTCGAGAAAACTTGTTGTGCTTTAGCATGGGCTGCTCGCTGACTAAGACAATATATATTGACTCTTACTACCTTATTGATCTCAAATATGGATCCAGTCAAGTACATATTTGAGAAGCCATCACTTACCGGAAGGGTTGCAAGATGGCAAATGATTCTAACAGAATATGACATTCAGTACACCTCTCAGAAAGCCATCAAGGGCAGTGTATTGTCTGACTATCTGGCTGAGCAACCCATTGATGATTATCAGCCTATGATATTTGATTTCCCTGATGAAGACATCATGTTCCTAAAAGCAAAAGATTTTGAAGAGCCAGTTCATACTAAATGGCCTGACCCAGAAGAAGCATGGACTATGATGTTTGACGGGGCAGTTAATTGCAACAATCGTGGAGTGGGTGCAGTGCTTATCACACCAAAAGGGGTTCACATGCCTTTCTCAGCAAAACTCACCTTTTCCTACACTAACAACGAAGCAGAATACGAAGCTTGTATCATGGGTCTTGAGGAAGCCATTAACCTCAGAATCAAAACCTTGAATGTATTTGGAGATTCAGCTTTGGTAATCAATCAGACCAACGGCAAGTGGTACTCTCATCAGGAGCATCTGATTCCCTACCGTGACTATACAAGCAGATTGTTGACCTTCTTCACAACAGTTAAGCTCGAATACATCCCTCGAGATGAAAATCAATTTTCATACGCTTTGGCTACCATTTAGTCCATGATAAAAGTACTAGCTGCCAATTATGTACCTCGGATTCTGGTATCCAGACTGGACAGACCGACATATATATTCTCTGTGGACACCGATACAGATAACAAGCCTTGGTACCATGATATCAAATGCTTCTTGGAAACTCAGACATACCCACATGGGGCATCGTCAAATGATAAGAATACATTAAGAAGGTTAGCCGTTAGTTTATTCCTCAATACTGATGGCTCTTTGTACAAGCGAAACTTTGACATGGTCATGCTAAGAAATGTTGACAAGAAGGAAGAAGATCTACTGATGCACGAAGTACATGAAGGTTCTTTCGGTACCCATGTCAGAGGACATCCAATGGCAAAGAAGTTATTAAGATCAGGTTACTACTGGATCACAATGGATGCAGACTGTTGTGCCTATGCCAGGAAATGCCACAAATGCCAGATCTATGCAGATAAAGTGCATGTGCCTCCGAATCCTTTGAATGTAATTTCTTCACTTTGGCCCTTCGCCATGTGGGGCATTGATATGATTGGAAAGATCGACCCAACTGCTTCAAATGGTCACAGATTCATCCTGGTAGCAATTAATTACTTCACAAAGTGGGTTGAAGCAGTTTCGTATGCAAATGTCACCAGGAAAGTGGTAGCTCGATTTCTCAAAAAGGGATATCATCTGTTGATATGGAGTTCTCGAGCGAATCATTACTGATAATGGTTCCAATTTGAACAACAAGATGATGGCAGAACTTTGCCGGGACTTCAAAATTCAACATCACAACTCTTCTCCTTACAGGCCAAAGATGAATGGCGCTGTTGAGGCTGCTAACAAAAACATAAAGAAGATTATGCAGAAGATGGTAGTCACCTACAAAGACTGGCACGAAATTCTACCATTTTCCTTGCATGGGTATCGAACCTCTATTAGAACGTCCACCGGGGAAACACCTTATCAGCTTGTGTACGGTATGGAAGATGTCCTACCTGTTGAAGTTGAATTATCCTCCTTACGATTAATGATGGATGTGAAACTGGATGAAGCACAATGGGTCCGATCTCGATACAATCAACTGAACCTGATTGAAGAGAAAATATTAGCAGCCATTTATCATGGGCAGTTCTATCAGAAACGAATGAAGAAAGCCTTCAATCAGAAAGTCAGACCTCGGGAATACCAAGTGGGAGAGCTTGTATTGAAAAGGATCCTTCCTCCTCATACAGACCACAGGGGCAAGTGGACACCAAACTATGAAGGTCCCTATGTGATAACTAAAGTCTTCTCGGGTGGAGCACTGATGCTCGCAACCATGGATGGTGAAGACTTCCCGTCTCCTGTGAATTCAGATGCAGTTAAAAAATACTTCGCATAAAAGACCCGCTGGACATAAAAACAGAATGTGAGTCTAGGCAAAAATAGGGCATCCCTGCGAGTCAAAAATAGAATAAAAGACTCGAGCAAAAATAAGGGAGAAATTGAAAAATATTTACACCCGCTGAGTTGAAAAGCCACATCGGACAGCTCAGGCAAAAATAGGTATCCCGGTGGATTGAAAACCCGAAAGGGCGATTCACGCAAAATCAGGGAATAAGCGAACAACTGCATTCTGAATTCGTCTGTATCACTCACAACATGGCAAGCTTCGAAAGGACAAAGCGTCAGTCAGAATCAGCCTTCTTCAGAAAGCAAGATAAGAAGAACGTCAAGGTCATACGGGTCATAGCAAGGAAGCTCACTGAAGAGTCAACTTCAAACATTGCAAACACTTTTATTTTCTCAATTTACAGCAATCTCCTCCTTTCAGGGGATTCTCTTATTTGATTGTACTTGCCTATTCAGGGCACACACATCAATAAAATCAAAATATTCAGTCACACTTTGTTTTGTACATCTTTGTTTCATTTGCAAAATGTCCAAAGTTCATGATACAACACTTGCATAAAACATATGACCCATTTTAATGAATGCTTGCAGGAAATATGAATTCTCAGACAAATCTAACTCCTATGACGGAATCCGGTTGAGGATACCTCGGGACACTTGTGCGTTTCCTTTGTTTAACAGGTTGCAGGGACTCAAGATAGACAATCTTTCACAGCACGGGGCATATCAAGTATTATTCCCCAGCCAAGCCAGCAATCACATCATCAGTAGGACTCATTGACAAAAAGTATTTCCTCGCGAAGTTTTATCCCCCCAGGGGATCCCTTGAGGAATTCATCAATCCCCAGCGTATTACTTCCCAGAAGTTATCTCCTCCCCAAGCAGGATCTCCCGGGCAATGCTTGACGGCTTTTTCCCCAGCAAAGTGGTCAGGAACTTTCTATTCCCCATCAGAGCTGCCATGATTCTCTCATCCTCAGCAGAGTCGGTGGAATGTCTTCCCCACAGAGTTGCCATTCTCTCCCTAGTAGAGCAATTCCTGAAATACTTCCCCAGCGGAGTTGCTGAAACTTCCTCACCCCCAGCGGAGTTCTCCCTCCGGACAGATAAACCAGAGATTTTATCCCCGCAGGATCCGGATTTAGGACCGGGTTTCTCATTTGCATAATCATAGCATTCGCATCATTTTCCACCTAAAATAAGCGTAGCATTCCGTCTAATATGGAGCATTACGGAAAAAAATCAAACATTTGCATGATCATGAGCCAAGTTCGAGCTAGTCACCTTCAAATACCATATTCACTTCACCATCAATGTATAAAATTCATATCCCCTGCAGATTAAAGCCAAAACATCCCTTTTGCACTCCCAAACACAGATGCCTGTTCATATTTATACATGCTTTTTTCGACACTCGAATACCTTCTGCATTCTCAATACAGATATTTGTTCATACTTGTACATATTCTTTGTTGACACTCACCCATGTCATACTTCCCCAGCAAGTTAAAACACTTGTTTGTGTCCCTTGCTCAATCTTTCGACACTCGTCTGTGTCTTGCACATATTTCCACAGCAGATCATACTTGTGCATACTTATACAGAAGTCTTTGATACTCGTTTGTATCTTGTATATATCACCCCTCAGCAGATTCAACACTCGTCTGTGTTCCTTGCTTAACCGATTGATACTCGTCTGTATCATCATATTTAAACACATGTCAGTGTTTGTTTCTACCGATACTCGTCCGTATCATGGTTCTGAGGATGCTCGTCCGCGTCTTTGGTCTATACACACTGTCTAACACTTATACCTTCTATTTTTAAGCATAAGCACTCGTTCGTGTTTACATCTCCACAAAGACAAAAACAACTTTTTCTATCCGGAATTCATCCTATGTCGTGATATTTGTGGCAGTCGTCCCCTGCCAGGTGATTGTCCTTCACCTTTGGATGACCGCCCCTCATCCTTTCCCCAGTGGAATCCCCATTGTTGGAAATTTCTATCCGGAATTCGTTCTATGTCATGATATTTTCAGCAGTTGTCCCCTGCTAGGTGATCGTCCTTCACCTTATGATGACCGTGCCTCATCATTTATCCGATGGCCGTCCCCATCGTTGATCTTTGTTATCCAGCATTCGTCCTATGTCACGATAATCCCCAAGAGCAGTCGTCCCCTTTTAGGTGATCGTTATTCACCTCTTGATGATTGTCCTTCATCATGCTTATCTGATGGCCGTCCCCATTGTTGATCTTTTCTATCCGGCATTCATCCTATGTCGAGATAAAGAGCAGTCGTCCCCTTCTAGGTGATCGTCCTTCACCTTTGATGACCGTCCTTCATCAAATATTTCATTTATTCTTTAACCCGATGGTCGTCCCCGTCGTGGTCCCGTTTCCTTTTCCTGATGATCGTCCTTCATCGGTTTAGCCCGATGGCCGTCCCCATCGTTGTTTAGTTTACTTTCCAAGCCTGATGGTCGTCCCCATCAATGCTTTTCTCAAATCCCCAGAGAGTTTTATTTCTTTAGCTGATGGTCGTCCCTGTCGTGGTCTTTTCTCTTTTGATGATCGTCCTTCATCACTTTACTTGATGGCCGTCCTCGTCGCGGTTTCTTTATTTCCCAGCATGATGACCGTCCCCGTCATTGCTTTGCTTACCGTTTTACCCCCAGCATTCGTCCTCTATTCGATGGTCGTCCTCCATCGCTTTCATTTGATACTCATATTATACTATCTTTTACAATTTATATCCCTTTTCTTCTTCTCCCTAGTGAGTGCAAATTTCGGACTGTCTTTTGTATTCAACAATAAGTTAACTTGTTTGACTATTAAGCCAGGCGCTTACACCCTGCACAGCTAACTCATGCTTGAATAGGGGCAGCTGTAAACACCCCAAATTTGCCCTCACTTTTTCTCACACCATGGCTTGTGATCTTTCATTTTTTTGCATTAGCATAAGCATATCATATCCCACTACATTGTTTCATTTCATCTGCATCTAGGGTTTGTGATCTGAGCAATCTAAGAAGTGATCTGAGCCATCCCAATGGTCTTGAAGCTTTCCAAGAGGGTCCATGTGTGTTCCATGATCATAATATGCTCCCCAAAGTTCATAAAAGTCAAGGGATCACAAAGCATGGCAAAGGCATAGAGGCAGACTGAAGATTTCATGCACAGATGACCTAAAATTAAGGTTTTGGTTTCAGAGGCCTTAATCCCAAAAAATTTGGTCATTCTTGTTTCTAATGGTCTCAATATGTTATAAGGATCATGTGTACCAAATTTGATGAAGAAATTCATTGTGGAAGTCATCTGATCATTAGGTAACTTCTTGAGCAAATAAAGTAAAAATCAGGGCATCTGAGGCCCCCAACAATGGCACCAAAGGGTCACATTCATCATTTTGAGGTTCTATGATCTTTATTTGATCTTAGAAGTGGTTGGAAGTTCACAAAGTTGAAGAATTTTGAGCCAAATGCAAACTTGGTATTTTTGGAAATGACTTGTAATGGAAACTTTCCATTTTGGGAAAGATATTCAACCTATTCTTTCATGACCAAAAATGCTTCAAATGAGAAATTCTTGGACATGAAAGTTGAAGATTATGTCTTCCCATTTTCAAAAAGTACAAGAACATGTCTTGATTCATCCTAGAACTCATCCTATAATTTTCAAGTGTGCACCAAAGAGGGAATTTTGCAATTTCACTTGCCAAGCCATTTCATGACCTCTAATTGAGCTCTAAGCATCATAACAACATCACATGACTTACCTTGATCAGCATTATGCCTTGGATTGCAAGTTTGATTAAGCCATTTTCATAAAATCTTCAAAGTTGGAAATTTTCAAAACACATGATATCTCTTCATCCAAGTGATTCAGCTGCACAAATTCAATCCTAGGGCTCTCCACAAACTCAGCTGAGGCCAAGACACCCCTAAAGCCAGCTCTGAACCATGCCCATACCTCAAGTACACAATGTTGAAATTTTTGCAACTTGGCCCATACCAATCACACTATGCCACCACTCACTTTCTGATCACTCTCATTGGCATATACTAACCTTATGTAGCTCATTTCATAACACACACAAGCTTGAAACATCACACAACTCAGATTGCTCAAAAATCCCCAAAACCTTCAAGCTTTCGAAACTCACTCCTCAGCCACTCAAACTCAAAACCTTTACCACTAATCATCTCCACACATCATAAGGATCATTTCCCACCCCTTGCCATGGCCTAAAAACCCCTCAATCAGAAATACGATTTCTGAGTTATCAGAACTGAAACACACAAAGAAAGCACTTACAAGCTTCATTCAAGCCTTTCAGAAGCTCAAGGGGGCCATTGAAGTGGTTTTGCATCATAGGAAGGGTCAGAAACCTCAGAATCAGAAAGCTTCATCTAAGGTAGTCACCTTCAAACGTTTTTCCAAAACTCTTGTTTTAAGTTCTAGAATGATTCTATGTGTCTCCATGATCATGCTGATATGATTATTTTTGAAAATGGTTGAGAAACCAGGATGTATTGATGTTCTGAAACTCTTTGATCTGAAAATGTTTTTGTTCGATTCATGAGTTTGATTCATGATAAATGATTTTCATGGTGTGATTCTTGTTTAGGATGGTTTGGGGGTTGATTCTGGAGAGTTTGGGAGTTTGGGGTAGCATAGGGAAGAAGATAGGTTGAGGTGCTCGCCGGAGAAGATGACCAAAGCTTGCTCCGGTTACCTGAAAATGTTTAGGGTTAGGATTAGGGTGAATCATCCCAGATTGAATTCAGGCCCTTGGATTTTGCTTAGCGCATTTTTGAATGGCCAGGATCATTTCATTAAAACCCTAAATCTGATTAATTTGTTTTAATTAGGATTAATTAATTTAAAATGCCAGATTGAATCTTATCACATAGATCACGCGCGCAATCAACCCCTCCCCCCTCAGTTTAAATCTCAGCCACTGGATCATTTGACTTTCTTTTATTTTCATTTTATTTCATTTTTCTTTTCATTTCTTTCCATAATTTATTTATAATAGCAAAAATCACCAAAAAAATCTCAAACTTTGCATTTCTGTTTTAAATATTTTTCTTAACCTAAAAACATTTTTTATTTTAATTTTTGCATTTAAAAAGTATTTTTAAAATATTTAAATGTTTTATTTAATTAATTAATTGATTTCAATTAATTAAATATGCATTTAGGTTTCTAAAAATCTCCAAAAAAAATCATGAAGCATCCTTAAACATTAAGAAACATTTTCAAACTGACCATACATATTTCTTTTTAGGTTTGATCACATTTTCACAATTTTCTTTGAATTAGGGTTCTTAAATTTCACATTTTTAACCCTAACTTGAAAACTTAATTTCTACCTAACCATGATGAGTTTGAACTTGATTCTTCTTGTATTGTTTCAAATATTGCATATAGTTTCTAGGTTATTTATCTCATTTTTATATCTTTCATTTTCAATTTGATTTGCATTTTCCCTTTAGAAGCACCCAAAAACCCTAGTTAACTTAGATTTCATAACTTTCACCAGGATTGGCTTCTGACATTCTCCTTTGGGTGTGATATTTTATAGGTTTAGGGTTTGTTTGAGCTCAATTTCAATTTTTTATCATAGTGATTTCTTCTGTTTTGGTCATATGCATCTCATGTTGCCTTAAAACCCTAATTTTGCATCTTCATTTGCATCCTCCTTTGCATTTCATGAACTTGTGAACTTGCCATGCCATTACATTCTTTTGTATGTCATATTAGACATCTTAGGCCATGTTTGAAACATTTATTGATCATTGTTGCATCATTTTGGCATGCTTTGCATTCATTTTGTTTCATGAACATCCATGTGTTTTTATGCTTCTAAACATACTTCCATTGCATCTCATCCTTGTATGATCATTCATATGCATCTTGTATGACTTTGCATCATCTCATTTGCCATTTAAAATGCATATTCACTTCTGACTTTGGTCTTTGCACCTTCATTTGTCTTATTTCTTTTCATTTCTTTCCTTATGCATTCATACTAACATTTCAGGAACTTTTGGTAAGTTATCTGGGAGGTGGATTTGCCTTCACCTCCCACCTTTTCTTTCTTGTCATATGCATTCTTATTTGTCTTTGAAGTGAGATTTCTTCACTTATGTCTCTCTTGCTCCTTTCTTTTCTCCTAAGGTACTTATCTTCTTCAGGAAGTAAGTAACTTATTCTTTTTCCTCCTTCTCTTTTCATCTGCTTCTTCCGTGGTGGCCTTCTTGAAGATCCTTTCTCTTAATCCTCATAAACCATAGGATATCCAAGCATGATAACTTTTAGGGTTGTATATAGTCCCCCCTAGATTTTTACCTTTGAGTTTCCTTGAGTCTCTCTTCTCATCTCTTAATCAGAGGCTAAACTCTTAAAGCTTTAGGACTTTGGAAGTAGGGTTATGTCTGCATCCTTATCTTAGGATGGAGTGTATAACTTTAATCCTTAGTGTTAAACCTTTAATTTGTTTACACCTCTCAATCAAAACACATTAATAATCACTAAGACTTTATCTTGTAACTTGGGCCTTACATTAGGGTTCTATCTCTTCCTTATGTATAAGAGGGACTAACCCTAGTGTTTAATGGACAAGTCCCCCTCAAGTTGTCTTACAAACCATAAAATCCACTTCTTAATCCCATCCTTTAATTAAAATCCATTTAATAAATTCTTGTTATATAATGAATTTAATGCCTAACCATGGATTAAGTTTAGGAGTCTTCCTCAGCTTAAGTGTCCTCATCTATTATCCTTCTATTAGGATGGTGTAATGAGTTCACTAATCTGTGATTATAGATTAAACTCATTACTTAACACTAAACAAAAACCCAAAAACATCTAAATAGTCATAAGTAGGTTAATGATCTTAATCCTTCATCATGATGGTAATTAAGTTGATATGCTTATCTCATACTTAAGTAGGCTCATTATCCCTAATTAGGGAGGATATAATGAGTTTACGACCCTTGATTAAGGCTTAAGCTCATAATCCTATGCAAAACACCAAAAACAATAAAAAACTGAAAACACAAAAACAAATAATAATCGTCTCCTCCGGGATTCTTTTCTCATCACACTCATTCTATAAATGATCACTTTCTTCTTCCGTCTAATGCAATAAAGTTAGCACTCGAGCCAGACGAGTCATACACTTGAGCATAGACAAGTAAGCCGTTCACAGTCAATTTATTTTCAGTCTCTTTGAGTCGAACTACAATGTTCTGACTTCCTCATTGCACGAGAGGATACGTAGGCATAACTTAACAGTTATCGAACTAAAGTCTCTTTGTCATGCCCCTCTTTCAACATTCTTCCTAAGCCTTAGTTCCTGAGCAATTCACCCTTTTGCACTGACACCTGTATTTTCTTTCCCTAGATTTTGCACACAGATAACACATACACTTATCCCTTTAAACACAATCTTGTAAGTGTGGATCCCGTCGAGTACGACGGACGATCTGGGTTCTAATACCTTCCCAGGTCGTAACCAACCCCCTTTCTCAGTTTCTCTGGTTCGCAACCGTCTTATCCATGTCTTTCTAGGTTTATGCAGCATTACCTTTCCTTCGAGATAAAACTGCCTAGCTGGCGACTCTATTCAATTCAGCCTCTTTCTCTTTCACTGACCGTTCGCGTCTGCACTGTGGGACTTAGTGTCTTTTCTGGGAGCGACACCTTTCTAAGCTCATATTTTCGAGTTTATTATCATTATTATTTTTGTTCCATAAACCATAAAAGGAAAAATGACCATCCATTCATATGCTCATAAGCCCATTACCTATTTTTCTTGTAGCCATAATTAAGCCCATGTTTACCAATTATCAAGGTCATCTTTTATACTCCAAGTATTTGTTTTTTATTATCATTATTACCATCAAACGCAATGCTTATGTCCATAATTTTGGGTCCATCCAATTCTAAGCACATTAATAAAATTAAACAAAAATGAATTGAGTTGTTATTGAGAAGGTTGAGATTAGGCTGAAATTCAATAACCAAAAAAAAACTTCAATCACCCTGATATCTTCAATGGGAATTCATCAATGCACAAAAAGAGATATAAGAAAAGGTGAACAAAAAACCAGAGGAATTTCAGTTATAGTGATAACTGAATCAATTACAAGCTAAAGAAAAAAATCAGTTGTAATTCCCAAGAAAATTAACAGAAAACTAAGGGCCTGTTTGAAACGGTATTAGAAAATTGTTTTATAGTTTTTAAAAATTGAAAAATACAAAACTTGTTTGATAGACTTGTTTCTCAAAACTATTTTAAAAAAAACTTTTGAAATTATTGTTTTAAAAACTAAAAAACTGAAACTATCAAAAACATATTTTGGTTTTCAAATTTCTATTTTTGACTTATTTAATAGAAAGTCCATGACTCCATCCTACTACTTCCATCCCTTAGGTATGTTAATATAACAAAGGAAATTAATTATAAATTAATTAAATTTTCATTTTTTCACTTTTTAATTTTTAAAATAGTTTTCAAAAATTGAATCACCAAATGAGTTTTTTCTAATTTTTTTCTCCAAAACTATTTTGCAAAATAGATTTACAACACAGATTTTAAAACAAAAACTCAAAACTAATTCAAACAGAATGTAAGAGAAAACTCTCTCTAGATTCATTTTCCCTCAATGCTCTGAAACTTCAAGATTCTTTATCATCGATAATCATCACTTTGCAGCAACGTCACCATAACTCTTCAATCTCTCCTCATCAATTATCTTCATCAACCTCTTCAATCAGCATCAATCTTCATCACTCTCTTGAATCATAATCCAAAAAATTCCCTTCTTCACTCTCTTTAACAATTCTCAAACTCTTCAATTATCCTCCAAAAATTGAAAACTCTTCTTCAACCTCTTCATCAACATCACAATCTTCATCATTGCATCTCTATCATCATTACACCATCGTCATCCTCGACTTAGCAATATCACCTTCATCATCTTCAAGTCCCTGCAAAATTCATCCCTAACCATTAATGATTGCAACAATATTCATTAACTCATACATTAATAAGAAGTAGATTTAATACCAATTCGTCATCTTCCATCTTCGCAACCTGCAAGAATCGATTCTTGTAAACACCGTGTCGGTTTTGCTATCGCAACGAATCGCAACAAAAACTAACCAGCAACCATAATTCAACCAACTGTGAACACACCAACTCTCACCACCCTGCAATCTCACATGTCACGATTCAACAACACTTCAACAAGAACAACTCAGAACGAAGAAGAATATGCAGATCTAAGACACAGAAGAAAAATAACTTGCGAGCGATGAATCACGATTCGGAAAACAAACCTGAGAAGAATCCAAGAAACAAGTAACAAAGGGGAGAGATTAAATTTGATGAGCAAACCTATTGTAGAAGCATGCCTTCAACCTCAAGGATTTTGATGAAGCAAAAAGTTAAGAGCTTCCAACATGATCAAGCAACAAGCTTTTGGAATTGTGATCAAGCTTCATATGCACATTTGTTTTATTTCAAGGCTTGGACGCATGTGTTGAGGTATGCATCAAATCTCTTTAAGATTGATATACAAGTGCTTAAGTTATCATATCATATTTTATCATGATGCATACAAACTTTGGAATGTTTCTAAACTGGTTTAACACTTTTAAAAATTAATGTTTTTCTATTTTTTAACAGTGTTAACCGGTTAACCATTTGGTTAACCAGTTAACGGCCTCAAAATTTGAATTTTGTGTTAACGTTTTACATGCGTTAACCGGTTAACCATTTGGTTAACCGGTTAACACTGAATGTTTTTGAAAAAAATATTTCTTTTTAAAATTCAAATTTTTCTTTTAGTTATACCTTTTCAAATATTTATTTTTCATACTTTTTCATACCTTTTTGAAAAGGTGTTTTGACTATTATATATTCTGAATTTTTTAAATTCAAAAACACCTAGAATTTTTCATAAAATATCACTTAATAAAATTCACTTATTTTCATATATTTTTCAAACATTCAAAAATGTTCATATTCATTCATAACATTTCATATTCATAAGTTGAACACTTGTATTGAAATTGAGAAGTGGATTTTGATCAAAGGAGAAGATCAATCTTGTATTGATATCACATATTGTATTACTCTCAAAATAACAAAGAATTATAAAAGTTTTCTATTGTGACTTGTGATCCAGGATTGTTGGACACAAGGGATAGTGCTTGCAAGAGGATTGTTCTTGCAAACTAGGTTTTGTTTAGTTGTTTAGAAAGTAGGCCTCACCGGTTGATGGTGCGATAGGTTGTACGATCTAAAAACTAGTGGAAAATCTCTTTCGTGTTGGAAAGGGGACTGGATGTACCTTCGGACTATGAAGGGAACCAGGGTAAATTGTTGTGTCTCTTTTATTTCCTGCTTTATCGCTTTCTTACCATAAACATGTAAGAGAGAAAAATCCATCCATCAAGAAAATAATCGAGAAAATTTTATAACTCCTAATTCACCCCCCCCCCCTCTTAGGCATACTCTGAATCTACAATTGGCATCAGAGCAGGTTTAGGTAACTTGTTCCTACAAGATCCTGTATGGCTTTCACAAACTCGAATCTTGTTTTCAAAGATGGTGGAAGTAGAAATAAGCCTCCACTCTTCTCTGGGGAATATTTTGACTTTTGGAAAATCAGAATGAAAGCACATCTTGAAGCCCAAGGAGAAGGTATATGGGAAGCGATCGAAGAAGGTCCACATAATCCTATAAACGTGATCAATGGCGTTGGAACCGTAAAGTTAAAAAATACTTATGATGAAGATGATAAGAAGAAGATTCTAAATGAGAAGAAGGCAATCAACATACTCCAAAGCGCTCTCAGTATGAACGAGTTCTTCCGCGTATTATAGTGTAAATCGGCAAAGGAGATTTGGGATACCTTGGTAGAAACGCATGAAGGAACAACAGAAGTATAAAGATCAAGGCTTAATACTTTGATTCAAGAATATGAGATGTTCTGTATGCAGCCCGGGGAATCTATTGTTGCCTTACAAAAAAGATTCGTTCATCTAACAAATCACTTGATTGCTCTCGGGAAGACCTTCACCAACGACGATCTCAACTTGAAAGTCCTAAGATCCTTGACAAGGGAATGGAAACCGAAAGTGACCGCTATTTCGGAAAAGAAGAGTCTCTCAACGATGACATCCGCGTCCCTATTTGGCAAACTTCAAGAGCACGAATTGGAACTTGGAAGGCTCGAGAAGCACGAAAGTCAAGAAAAGAAGTCCAAGGGAATTGCTTTGAAGATTGACACGAAGGATGACAAAGACGACGTGACTTCTGAAGATGATAACTTCATGCTTCTTGTTAAGAAGCTTGGTAAGTTTTTCAACAAAAATAAAAATTCCTCTTTTCCTAAAAAGAATAAACATTTCAGGAAAAAGGATGCATCCACATCGATTCAAGAAGTCACATGTTATGTGTAAACACCCCAAATTTGCCCTCACTAAGTTCACACCATGGCTTGTGATCTTTCATATTTACATAAGTTTAATCATACCATTTCATGTTTCATTTTTGCTTCACTGCATTAGGTCAAGTTCATCTGCATCTAGGGTTTGTGATCTGAGCAATCCAAGATTCATCTGAGCCACTCCAAAGGTCTTCAATCATCTCAAGAGGGTCCATGTATGTACAATCATAATTTTTTATCCACCAAAGATCAAGGAAGTCAAAGAATCACAAGAAATGGCAAAGCATGGAAGCAGAGCTATGGTTTAACTACACAGATGACCTGAAATTAGGATTCTGGTTTCAGAGGCCATAACTCCAATTTTTTTGGTCATTCTTGTTTCTATTGGTCTCAATATGTTATAAGGATCATGTGTACCAAGTTTGATGAAGAAATTCATTGTGGAAGTCATCTGATCACTAGGTAACTTCTTGAGCAAGTCAAAGTAAAATAAGGGCATTTGAGGCCCCCCAACATGGAACCAAAGTAGATTTTTCATCAAATTGAGGTTATATGATCTTTCTTTGATCATATAAGTGTTTTGAAGTTCACAAAATTGAAGAAAATTGAGCTAAACCAAAAGTTGCCAAAAATGGAAATGACTTGTAATGTAAACTTTCCATTTTGGGAAAGTTTTTCAACCTCCTCTTTCTCAACCAAAAATGCTTCAAATGAAAAATTGTTGGTCATGAAAGTTGTAGATTGGACCATTCCCTTTTAAAAAAGTAGAAGAACAAGATCTAATTCATTTTTGAATTCGAGATATGGCTTGTCAAAGTTGGTAAAAATCCCATAAATTTCAAGAATGCACCAAAAGGGATTCTTTGCAAAACCTCTTGCCAAGGCTTTTTGTGACTTCAAACACACTTCAATACATCATAACATCATAGTAAATTGCTTCTAGATCATAATTGCCCAAGGAATTGCAATATTACATGCCTTGAACATCTAGATTTCTCAAAGGGGCCAAAACTTCACATACCAATCACAATAGGGCACAACCACTCCTCAGACCTATCACAAGTTGATATGTGGACCAAATTCTGATCATAACACACAAGAACACAAGCTGAAACCTAAGAATCACCAAGTTCACAAAAACTCTCCCTCTTGCAAAAGCTTTCGAATTTCATAACTCAGTCACTCAATCTTCAAACAAATTCCACCATTCATTTCTAAATCACTCACTGATCACAAACCAACCATTGAAACATCCAAAAACACCTCATACACCAAATACGATTTCTGACCAGTTGGAGTGCAAACTCTCAAACCAACCATCCTCAAAGATTTCCAAGCATTGCAACTTCTTCAGGAAGGTCATTAGAGGCGTTTTGCACCAAGGAAGTGGCCAGAAAGCTCAAGGGTGAGAAGCTCCATCTCAGGTAGCCATTCGAATTAATTTTTCCAGAACCTCTTTTTTATGTTACAAAATGATAAAGCATGCACCACTGATCACACTGAACATTAAATTTTTTAAAATGATTGAGAAATGAGTGTGTATTAATTGTCTGGAATTTTTGTCATGTTTATGTTTCTCTTCGAATCTTGGGTTTGAGTGAAAAGAAATAAGATTTGAGGGTGGATTTGGATTCAGGGAAGTGAAAGGAGTGAATCTGGAGCTTTAGAGCTCCAGAAAGTACCTAGGGAAGAAGATTGAGATTTTCAGGTGAGGGTGTCACCGGAGAAGACGACCGGAGCTCTTCTCTGGTAACCTGAGAGTCATTAAGTGATAATTAGGGTTAGGGTTTTTGTTTAAACGTGGACCCTTGGACCTGTCTCTCCCGCGCGTGTTGTGTGGTCCAGATTAGATCATTAGGATTAATTTGTGATTAAATAATTAATTAATTAAGTTTAAGTAAGTTTGAATATAGACCTTTAGATCTGGCGCGCAGTCAACAAATCCATCCCCAGATTTAATCTCATCCCTACATTCAGCATACTTCCATTTTATTTAATTTTAATTCATATTTTTCTTGTTTATTTTGCTCCAATTATTTAAAATAGCAAGAAATTTCCAAAAAATATTTTCTTTCTGCATTTTGACTTCAAATAATTTTCTCAACCCAAAAATATTTTTATTTTTATTTTTCACATTAAAAAATCATTTTAAAAACATTTAAATGTTTATTTTAATTAATTAATGAAAATTAATTAATTAAAATATCATTTAGGTTTCTGAAAAATCCCAAAAATTCATATTGCATCTTTAAACATTTAGAGACATTGTCATACCATTCACACAAATTTCTTTTTGATTTTGAACAATTTTTAATAATTTTATTGAATTTAGGGTTCATAAAATTCAGATTTTAGAACCCTAACTTCAAGAATTATTTTATGCCTAACCAAGAATTGTATGACAATGATTATTTTTGCATTGATCTTCATTTGACATGTAGTTTCTAACATAATTTTTTCATAAATTTATTCTGCCTTTTTGAATTGATTGACATTTTTTCCCTTTAGGTACCTTAAAACCCTAGGAAACTTAGAAAAATCATAACTTTCATTAGGTTAAGAGTTAGGTCTTCTCCCTTGGGGTATGATATCATGTGGGTTAGGGTTCTTTTTATTGCATTTTCAATTTTTTATCTTGTCATTTGATTCTGTTTTTGAGTTTTGCATCTCATGTTGCTTGAAAACCCTAATTTCTCATCTTCCTTTGCATACATCTTGCATATGCTTGCATTCATGAACTTGCCATGACATTTTATACATCCACATGACATATAAGACATATTAGGACACATTAGAATCATGCTTGATCATTTCTTCATCCATTTTCCATGTTAAGCATTCATTTCATGTCATGTGCATTCATGTGCTTTCATGATTCTTCCATGCTTCATTTGCATTCTCATCACTTGTATGATCATTCATATCATTTGACATGCTATCATATCATCTCTTAGCATCATTCACAGCATGAACATGCTTCTGGTTTTGGTTTGGATCATTGCATTCATCTCATTTTCATTTCATTTCTTTCTTCTTTTGCTAACTTTTCAAGTGGTAAGTAATTTGAGAAGTTAATTTTCCTTCACTTCTCACAATCTCTTCTCATATCTCTTATGCATTCATTGCTGAATTTTACTTTTGCTTTAGAGTGAGCTTGCTCATTCATGTGCCTTCTTCACTTTCTTTCTTCAAGCAACTTATCTTCTTAAGTGAAGTAAGTTGACTTGCTTCTTCTGCTTCTCCTCCTTCCATCTTGCTTTCTCCTTGGTGGCTTTTCCTGAAGATCTCTTGCAAGCCTCATAAACCTGGGAATACCCAAGCATGTTAACAATTAGGGTTTGATTAGTCCCCCCATTAGTTTTAGCTTTGTGTCATCTTCTGTGTCTCTCTTCTCATCTCTTAATCAGGGACAAAACCTTTAAGATTTTAAGGCTTTGTGATTAAGGTTATGCCTGCATCCTTCTCTTAGGATGGAGTGTATAACTTTAATCCTAAGGGTTAAACCCTTAATGTGTTTAAACCTCTTAATCAATTCATCTAATAATCACTAAGACATCAAGCTTGTAACTTGGGCCTTGCATTAGGGTTCTAATTCTTCCTTAATTGGTTAAGAAGGACTAACCCTAGTGTTAATGGACAAGTCCCCCTCAAGTTGTCTTACAAACCATAAAATTTATTTCTTAACCTTACCATTAACTAAAATCCACTCTAATAATGGTTTGTTTTTGTCATGAGGTTAATCCCTAACCATGGATTAAGTTGAGGAGTTTTCCTCAGCTTAAATGTTCTCATTTATTATCCTTCTATTAGGATGGTGTAATGGGTCCATTAAATCTTTGAATATGGCTTAAACTCATTACTTAACACTAAACAAAAATACTAAAAACATCTAAATAATTGCAAGTAGGTTAATGATCTTAATCCTACATCATGGTGATTAAGTGTGAGGTGTTTACTTCATACTTAAGGTATTCTCATTACCCCTAATCAGTGGGAGAATGTGATGAGTTTACTAACCCTTGGTTTAGGCTTAAGCTCATTTTCTTATGACAAACACCAAAAAGCAATAAAAGATTGAAAATTCCAAAAACAAACAATAATTGTCTCCTTCGGGATTCTTTTCTCACCTCTTTCACTCATAAACGAGAGCTTGCTTCTTCCGTCTAATGCAAGAAAGTTTGCAGCTAAGCCATACAGGTCACACACTTGAGCATAGATAAGTGAGCAGTTCACAAGTCAATTCATCTTTCAGTCTCTTTTAGTCGAACTACGGTGTTCTGACTTCCTCATTGCACGAGAGGATATATAGGCGTAACTTTACAGGTATCGAACAAAAGTCTCTGTATATTCCCCCTCTTCCATCATTATTCTTTTAAGCCTCATTGTCTTGAGCATTGCACTCTTTTCTTACACTGACACTCCTTTTCTTCACATCTCTTTTGCACTGACACCTGTACATTCTTTTCCAGCTTTTTGCACACATATATTACTAACACTACCCCTTTAAACACAAATCTTTCAAGCGTGGATCCCGTCGAGTACGATGGACAATCTGGGTGCTAATACCTTCCCAGGTTGTAACCAACCCCTTTTCTCAGTTTCTCTGGTTCACGACCATCTTATCCATCGTTTTCCTAGGTTTATGCAGCATTACCTTTCCTTCGAGATAAAAATGCCTAGCTGGCGACTCTTTTCAGTTCATCTTCATGTTCTCTCTCTTTCGCCGACCGTTCGCGTCTGTACCCCTTCTGGCCATGTGTCATTTGGTGGGAGCGACAGCTTGGCGACTCTGCTGGGGACCCTAATACTGCCACCAGGGCTTCTAGTTCTTTTTGTGGGTTGCTCCTAGCGCTTGTTTGATTTGTGTTTACAGGGGTGTTATGTGCAAATTGTGTTTATTTATTTGCTTTATTTATTGCTTTATGTACAACTTTATTTATTTCTTTCTTTACAGTTTTTTATACATCATACTGTCATTATCATTGCTGGAACTGGTTTCTGTTTTGGTGAGTGGGGTTTCACTGAGTTATTAAGGTCCTATACCTGGGACCTGAGTGACACCTAGTCTAGAGTGGTTCATGCTCTTTCCCATTCCATTTCGGTCTGGTGCGGGAATATGAAACACGGTTCAGATGTGGGTTTCTTCTTGAGAACCCTGTGCTACAGATTTCCTGTAGTGCTAGGGCTATCTGGGACGCCTGCTAAGTTTGGATGACCTTTATTTTGACCTTCAGAATCTGGGGTGAATTAGAGGAGGGTCTTTTATGGTTATTGTAAACATTGTACCTCCGGGTTAAAAGTGTTTACACTTCTTATAACGGATCCAAGTCTGAGGATCTTTGTTCTAGAACATTACATGTGAAGGGGTTGGGTTGTTTACAGGTATGCAGGAACCCTTGGCCACATCATACCCTGTTATTGTATTGTTTAAGAATACTTCACTTTGGACAGTTCTTGTGATTAACTCTGGACATGTGACTCTTTATTTGAGTCCCCCACCCTGGTTACTGGATTTCTAAGCCTCCATCCAGACATTTGAACATACATGGCCCTTATATCAAGACAGATAATCAGATCCAGCTCTTGATTACAAACTCTTGCATATCATTTGAATATATCATCATTGCATCATTTAACATTTGTTTATTTGTTTTTCAGGATATCCATCATATTATATTTGGTTTGGTTTTGACCCCTTCTACTGCTTAGACCTTAGCTTCAGTTATCTTCTTCAGCATCTGCTTCAACTACCTCCTTCAACACCTGCATCAGTCTGTCAGAGACTTGCCTCCAACTTTTCAGTCTGTGATCTTCATCAGTATTTGTCTTCAGTTTCTTTATCAGCACTCATGGATGTTCCAAGTAAAAGTAACATATCCTATCACTTCTTTGAGCCCTCCTTGACTGGTATCAGGAAAGTCCAGTCACTTATCACACCTGACCACATCTCACTATTTAGAGAGCACTATGGGGGTATTTTAGACATGGTCATGGATCTTGATTCTTCTCAGAGAAGCATGATCCACACATGCTTGCAGTTTTATGACCCTCCACTCAGATGCTTCACCTTTCCTGATTTCCAGATGGGGCCTCTGTTGGAAGAGTATTCTTTGTTGATTGGAGTGCCTATAAGAGGAGGGATCCCCTTCAACCCAGAGATGACTGCTCCCATAAATGAAGAGATAACAAGGGCATTGCATTTGGAGCCTGCCCTTATTGAGCAAAACATGACAACAAAAGCTGGGATTCCTGGCTTACATCTGGACTTCTTCATTTCTCAAGCCATCCTGAAGGCTGCAGTGGGAGAATGGAGGGCAGTCTGTGCACTTTTAACCCTCAGCATATATGGGGCTATATTGTTTGCAGATGAGCCTAAATTTGTGAGTAAGAATGCCATCCACTTGTTCCTGCTGAAGAACCCAGTGCCTACCTTGCTAGGGGATTTTTACTACTCCATCCATCAGAGAAATGAAAAGCAAAGGGGGAAGCTAGTCAGATGTTGTGCCCCTCTATTCTACTCATGGCTGCTCAGGCACTTGCCTAAATCAGATGCCTTCTTGAACCCACACCAGCAGAAGAATTGGGCCAAGAGGTTCATTGCCTTAACATCAAATAATATCAGATGGTGCACTTAGAGCACCAAAGGAAAGGATATTATTACCAGCTGTGGGCAATACCCTAATGTGCCTCTAATAGGAGTAAAAGGTTGCATCAATTACAACCCTTTACTGTTTAAGAGACAATTAGGATATGCCTTGGTTCACCCTCCCAGAGGACAGGATTTAGCTGAGACCCTATACTGTGAAATACAACCTAACTCAGTTGTTGTCAGACAAGCTGCCTGGGCTTGGGACAACATCCAGACCAAAGGGACAACCATCCTTGGAAGGTGTAACAATATTGCTTCAACCCAGTATTCTGACTGGTCCCGTACTAGAGCTCAGATCACCAAGATTCCTTTCACCTTGGAAGACACACCTGGACCTTCTACAGTACAGCCTGCAACAACTGTTAGCCTAGAGTTTAAACACCCCAAATTTTCCCTCACCCATTCACACCATGGCTTGTGATCATTTCATATGCATAAACACAATCATGTCAACTCATATCTCAATTTTGAGTCACTGCATAGTTTCTAAGTCATCTGCACCTAGGGTTTGTGATCTGAGCAATCCAAGAGCCTCCTGAGCCACTCCAAAGGCCATCAATCACTTCAAAGGGATCCATGAGTGTTCTTATATCATATCACATCCTCTCAAAGTCAAAAATGCCAAAGAATCACAAGAACTGGGATTGGTATGGATGCAGAGCCAGGTTTGACTGCACAGTTGACCTAAAATTAGGGTTTTGGTTTCAGAGGCCATAACTCCAAATTTTTTGGTCATTATTGTTTCCATTGGTCTCTATATGGTATAGGGAGTATGCATATCAATTTTCATGAAGAAATTCCATGGGGAAGTCATCTGATCAAGAGTTGACTTTTCAGACAAGTCAGTGCAAAATCAGGGCATCTGAGGCCCCCAATGACCCAACCAAGGGGTGATCTTCATCATTTTGAGTGTATATGATCTTTATTTGATCATGGAAGAAGGTTGAAGTTCACAAAATTCAAGAATTACAAGTTTTTGCAAAGTTGACTTTTTAGGGCATGGTTGACTTTTCAAGAATATGTCATTTTATGCCACTTTTCAAACCTTACTTTTTGATCCAAAAATGCTTCAAATGGAAAAACTTTGGTCATGAAAGTTGTGGAATGCATTTTTCCCTTTTCAAAAAGTACAAGAACATGGCCTAATTCATTTTGGATCAAAAGTTATGGTGTGACAAAGTTGGCAAAAATCACTAATTTTCAAGTTATGCACTAAAAGGAAAACTTGCAATTTCATGTACCAAAGGCATTTGTGACTTCTAATTGATGCTTAATCCTCATACCAACATAATCCAAGCCTTAAAGTTCAGATTGAACCAAGGGAATCACATGTCTTCATGGTTTGTGAGGCATGATCTTTTCATGAGAACTAAAGGCAAGCAAGTTGCAAAACCAATGATCACACTTCATCCACTTGCTGCCTAGCCTGCTGAATCACCCTAGCCTTTCCCTCATGCCTTGCTGCGCAGCCCATGCCTCTTGTACCAAGCTAGAACTTAGCCCATGCCTCTCTTACAACAAAGTGGACTTTTGCAAAAGTAGACATCCCAATCACAGCAGGCCAGGTCACATCACCTGACCAATGGGAGTTCTTTATGCAAGGAAAATGCTGGCCATAACACCCAACAAGCAAGGCTAAAACAGATCACAACATCACATACACAAAAATCACCCCTCCAAGCATTTCTCTTCGAAACTCTCTGCCCACCACACAAACACAAAAACCATTTTCATAGATCAACTCACCTTGCTTCCCTGAGCCAAAACCAACAAGACTTAGGCCTGAATCAAGCAAGAACACCATTCCTCCATTTTCACTCCCAGAAGCAAAACCATTCGAAACTCACTCCACAGGCCATAAACACCCAAACAAACTCCACAAACCTTCTCCACTCATCATCCTGATCACAAAGAACCACTCACATTGGCCTGAAACAGCCTGAATCACCATCACCATTTTCAACTGAGCTTGAGCAGAAGCTGTTCAAACTCCTTAACCAGCCAACATAAACTCCTCCTAAGCATTCAAGGATCATCAGGGGACCAAGTAAAGTGGATTGCATCAAAGGGAGAGGTCAGAAAGTTGCTGGAGTGAAAGCTTCGAAACTCAGGTAGCTCAAGAACTTTTTCTCCAGAAATGGATTTTTAAGTTCTAAAGTTGTTCTCCATGCTTCACTGATTGCTCTGATACCTTTAGTTTTGAAAATGGTGGAGAGATGAGAGTTTAATTTGTTTCTGAAAGTTTTGCCCTAAAATCTTCTTTGTTTCGATTCATGAGTTTAATGAAATAAAAATGAGATTTGGCTTGGGGTTTTGATTCAGTAAGTTGTGGGGATCATTTCCATGTTTTTAGATTTCATTTTAGTTAGGTTTTGAGAGTTTTGGAGATTTTCAGGTGGGGTTCCCACCGGAGAAGACGACCGGAGGTCTTCTCCGGCCACCTGAAAATCATTAGGGCATAATCCCAGTCATTAAGGCAGTTTGAATCTGGAGCGTTGGATGCCTTAACTCTGTTGACTTCGCGCGCGTGTGAATGGTCCAGATGCACTCATTAAACCCTAACCTCAATTAATTAATTCATAAATCAGGATTAACCAAGTTTGAATTTCAGCCTTTGATCTGCGCGCGCAGTCAACAAATCTTTCCCCAGAATGAATCCTGGCCCTCCATTACGCATACTTCAGTTTATTTTCATTTTTATTTCATTTTCTTTCATTTAATTTGCACAATTTATTTAAAATAGTAAAAATTGTCTAAAAATTATGAAACTTTTTCTCAAGAGTTTCATTAATTTTTAAGACACAAAAATATTTTTATTTTCATTTTTAGCATTAAAAAAGTATTTTTAAATATTTAAAAGTTTATTTTTAATTGATTAATGAGAATTAATTTATTAAAAATACTTTTAGGTATTTAAAAATCACCAAAAAATTCATGAAATGTTCTAAGACATTTAGAAACATTGTCCAACCTTCAAACCAAATTTCTTTTTGATCTTGGTGCATTTTAAGAATTTCTCATTGAATTAAAATCATTTTTATGCATTAATTTGATCCAAAGTTTAAAAAATCATTTCTGCCTATCCATGAAGAGTTGGACATTGATTCTTTTTGCATTGCATTGTGTTTAGCATGTAGTTTGTGAGGTTAAATGGCCATGATTTGATCTTTCATTTTCAATTTGTTTGACATTTCTTTTGTTTGGAAACCCTAAAACCCTAGAAAACTTGTAAAAATTATAACTTGAAATTGGTTAGGAGTTGAGACCTCTCCTTTGGGCATTGGTTTAGTATAGGATTAGGGGTCCTTTGAGTGGCATTTTCCATTTTTTATCTTAGGGTTTGCTTCTGATTTTGATTTTTGTTTGATGTATGGTTCATAAATCCTAATTTGGGCTTTCATATGCATCCATCTTGCATCTTCTTGCATAATATGACTTTCCATGACATTTCAAGCATCCATTTGATTCATTTGACATCATAATACATATTGAAAGCATGATTGATCATTGCATCATGTATTTGCCATGTGCACTTCATAACTTTTCATGCATGTTCATGTGTCTTAACTTGCTTCATTTGCATTCATGAACTTGTATGATCATTCCCATGTGCTGCCTCATGTTTGTAGCATCTCATAACATCATTGGCATCATGTATATGCTTCTGGTTTTGTCTCTCATCATGTCATCTCATCCCATTTTGCATTGCATTGCATTCCTTTTCTAACCTTTCAGGTGGTAAGTGACTTTGAGAAGTGAATTTGCCTTCACTTCTCATAACTTTTCTTTTCATCTCTTTTGCATCCATTGCTGCATCTTTGTTTGTGTTTGAGATTGAGCTTGCTCATTCTTCCTCTTCCCACTTTCTTTCTTCAAGTGACTTGACTTCTTGAATGAAGCAAGTCACTTTGCTTCTCCTGATCCTTTCATCTGCTTCCTGGTGGTTCCATTGAAGATCTTCTCTTGAAAACCTCACAAACCTTAGGGACAACCAAGCATGACAATGTTTAGGGTTTTGATTAGTCTCCCCTTTTAGTTTTTACCTTTGTGTCTCTTTTGAGTCATCTCTTCTCACCTCATAATCAGGGACTAAACCCTAAAGGCTTTAAGGCTTTGTGATTAAGCTTATGCCTGCATCCTTCTCTTAGGATGGAGTGTATAACTTTAATCCTAAGTGTTAAACCCTTAAGGTGTTTAACTCCCTTAATCAATTCACTTAATAATCATCAAGACATCAAGCTTGTAACTTGGGCCTTGCATTAGGGTTCTAATTCTTCCTTAACTGGTTAAGAAGGACTAACCCTAGTGTTAATGGACAAGTCCCCCTCAAGTTGTCTTACAAATCATAAAATCCACTTCATCATCATATCACTAAATAAAATCCACTTAATCAAAGGCTTGTTTTGTCATGAGTTTAATCCCTAATCATGGATTAAGTTGAGGAGCTTTCCTCAGCTTAAACATTCTCATCTATTATCCTTCTATTAGGATGGTGTAATGAGTCTGTTTAATCCTTGATTATGGCTTAACCTCATTACTTAACACTAAACAAAAACACCAAAAACATCTAAATAATCACAAGTAGGTTAATGATCTTAATCCTACACCAAAGGTGATTAAGTGTGAGAAGCTGACTTCACACTTAAGGTATTCTCATTACCCCTAAACAGAGGGAAGATGTGATGAGTTTACTAAATCCATTGGTTTAGACTTAAGCTCATTAACTTATGACAAACTTTCAAAAGCAATAAAAGACCGAAAACACAAAAACAAACAATAATCGTCTCCTCCGGGATTCTTTTCTCATCTCATTCACTCATAAACGAGAGCTCGCTTCTTCCGTCTAATGCAAGACAGTTTGCACCTGAGCCAGACAGGTCATACACTTGAGCATAGACAAGTAAGCAGTTCACAAGTCAATTCATCTTTCAGTCTCTTTGGGTCGAACTACGGTGTTCTGACTTCCTCATTGCACGAGAGGATACGTAGGCATAACTTAACAGTTATCGAACAAAAGTCTCTGTATATTCCTCCTCCTTTCAGTTTCATTCTCTTAAGCCTCATGATCTTGAGCATACTCTTTTCCTTACACTAACACATCATTTATTACACTTCACACTCCTTTTACACTGACACCTGTACATCCTTCTCCAGCTCTTTTACACACAGATTGCACTGACACTACCCCTTTAAAACACAAATCTTTTAAGCGTGGATCCCGTCGAGTACGGCAGACAATCTGGGTGCTAATACCTTCCCAGGTTGTAACCAACCCCCTTTCTCAGTCTCTCTGGTTCGCAAACCGTCTTATCCATATCCTTCTAGGCCTATGCAGCATTGCCTTTCCTTCGGGATAAAAATGCCTAGCTGGCGACTCTATTCATCTCCAGTGAGTTCACGGCTGTGTGTTCTCATTGTTCCCTTCGCCGACCGTTCGCGTCTGTACCCCTTTTGACTTAGCCTCATTTGTTGGGAGCGACATAAAGGAATTTGAAAAGATGAAAGAGAGGAATAATCAGCTATCTGAAGCCCTGAAGAAGACTCTTTGGGAAAGAAATGACAGTCGTCTGGACATTGAGAGATTGGAAAGACTCAAGACTGAGCATTTGACCAAGATTGAAAGAACAGATGACTACGTAAGGAAAGCAAGAGTCGAGGAATATATATTGAAGAATGCCAGCAAGGAGGCCAAGATTCAGAAAGCTATGGCTGATAATTACCTAGAGGAAAGCCAGGCTAGGTGGATCAGGATCACCGAAGCCCGTGCACAAGAAGACCAGAGGACTCAGGCCAAGATTGAACAGCTGGAGGCCAATGAGAAGAAGCAGCAAGAAGCTCTGTTGGCAGCTCAGAAGGAGATATCAGAATTGAAACTCCAGGCGAGGTTAAAGAGATCAAAGGATCAGGACAGGCACAAGAAGTTGACTAATGCCATTGCTACCAGGAACCTCCTCATTAGGACCATTACAAAGCACCCAGCTGGTCCGGTGACTGAGGCACACCTGAAGGAAGTCAGGGAAGATGACTTTGGATTGGATGTCTGATTCCTCTTTGCTTTTATTTCTTTTCTTTTGATGTACTTTTTTTTCTTTTGGTTGTTGTATTTTTGACCCACCATGGGCATGTATTGTAAACAGACTATGTATTTTCATTTGTAATATATCAGTTTGTTTTATTGGGCTTTCTCTCAACATCATCAAGCATCTCCTCGAGGTCTAGAAAGGTCAAAACCAAGAACCAAACCGGATACCTTGGAAAACAAATAAGCATATTGCATTGCATACTAACTCTTTCTTTGTTTTTTAGGTTTTTGTTTATTATTTGTTTCTCACTCTGTTGTGGTTTCAGGAAACATTGCTCGTCGTAGAGTGTTCCCTGTCAACCGAACGCACCGGTACCCAACGTGAAACAACCTTCCAGGCATTCAGATGGATCAGGTACAGCAGGACCTGAATGAAGTAAGAAATAAGATGGCAAACGAAAGGGTCGAGATGAGAAACCAAATGACCCAGTTTATGACTGTGATGATTGGCTTAGCTCAGAGCCAGGAAAGGCTGAGAGAGCTGGTGGAAAGGCAGACACCTGAAGTGCCTCACCTTGGAACAGGAGGACCCAACAATAATGAACGAGGGCAACCTCGTATCGACCCACCGGAGTTTGGGCCCCATTTGAATCCAGATGTTAATATACCAAGGAATATTCAAGGAAACACTGCTGGAGGCAGGATCTTGCAAGAAGATCCTCAGGAAGAGCAGTTCACAATTATTGGGGCTGGGGATAAGGTGTATGACCGAAGGCTGGATGAGATTGCTGAAAAGCTGAGGTCCTTGGAATCCCATAATTCTTTAGGCTTTGACGTAATGGATATGGGGCTAGTAGATGGGGTGATGATTCCCCACAAATTCAAACCCCCATGCTTTGAAAAATATAATGGTACCTCCTGCCCGCGTACTCATCTGCAATCCTTCTTAGGGAGACTCGAGGCTTATACCATGGACAAGAAGTTATGGATGTTCTATTTTTTGGACAGCCTGACTGGAGCATCAAGAGAATGGTATTCGCATCTGACAAGGGCCACTATAAGATGTTGGAAAGACTTGGCCGAAGCCTTCATCCGGCAATACTAGTACAACCTAGACATGGCCCCCAATAGAACTCTTCTAATGGGCATATCTCAGTCTTCAAGAGAAAGCTTTCGGGATCATGCTCAGAGGTGGAGACAGCTTGCTGCTGCTGTCCAGCCACCCATGTCTGAACGGGAAATGGCTGACATGTTTATGAACACTCTTCAAGGAACATATATTGACAGACTTGTTGCTTTCTCTTCCACCAGTTTTGCTGATGTAGTTATAGCTGGTGAGAGAATTGAAAGTCTTTTGAAGATGGGCAAAATCTCGGACAACGGTGCAAGTTCCTCCAATAACCCCAGAAAACCTTTTTTAGGACCCCGAAAGACAGGTGAAACAAATGCTATCCATGCAGGCAGGGGCAGGCCCCATTATTCTCACAGATCCATAGCAGTCGTTACTATTCCGGATCCAGTTCCACAACAACCACTTTTTCCTCTACAACAACAACAACATCACTATCAGCAACAATCTCACTTTCCGCAACAAAGAACGTACAACAATAACAACAACGCCCCTTTCAACAGAGGCCATCTCAGGCAAATAGGGTGATTGATCCCATCCCTATGCCTTATGCCGCTCTACTGCCACAACTCCTGAAGCTTAACCTGGTTGAGTTAAGGACGTTGGCTCCACCGGATCCTCTTAATCTCCCGAAGAATTATGATGCTAATGCCAGGTGTGCCTTTCACTCCAACGCACCTGGTCACAATACCGAGAAATGTAGAGCCTTGCAAATGAAGGTTCAAGATCTGGTCGATTCCAAAGCTCTCAATTTCGCACCTCCTCCAAATGTTAACAGAAATCCTATGCCTAATCATGGTGGGGCCAAGATTAATGCCATAGAAGAGGACCAACCATCTGCACTGATTGATAATGTTGCACAGATTCAAACACCACTGGCAGAAGTCAAAGCTCAACTCTTAAGATGCCAAGTGTTCCCAAGCTGTGAGACCTCCTGCGAATCGTGCAAAACTGCTATTAATGGTTGTGAGAGGATAAGGCTTGGCATAGATAGCCTTATTAGAGATGGAATTTTGCAAATTACCACAACAGTTCCCTCAACATCAATAACTTTTTCTTTGGCAACAATGGATTCTCCTTCAACATCAACAATTCTTTCTTCAGCAACAACAGATACTCCTACAACAGCAACAACTATCATTTCCAATGATTCATCCACAACTCCGGAAATCACTCCATCCATTATTTCAACAGATCAAAATTCAGCAACATTTACTTCTACAACATCAGCACCCATTTTATCAATGGAAACACCTACAACACCAGCAAACATTAATGAAGATGTCTCAACGGTCACGATCTATTATGACCCAGCAAATGTTCATCCCAACAACAATTTCCAACAACAAACTACAACAACTCTTGTCAGATCTCCAGTCACAATCTATTACGACCCACATACCATCACAGTTCCTTCCGCTGCAGCAATCAGTCTGGCCACCATTACGGTGTCTGGACTTGTTCCTTATGAAAGCAGTAATGACATACCTTGGCACTACGACTCTGATCTCTACTGCGACGGAAAGAAAATCACTCTAGATTCATCAACCTCTTCACCACAAGTTGATATTGTTGGGGGAGGCCGAGGCTTCACCAGAAGCGGACGCCTTTTTGCCTCACAAACATCAAGACCCAATGCTGAAGCAGAAGCTGCTGCTAAGGAAAAGGGAAAGAATGTGGTACCTGAAGAGCCAACTGTAAAAGAAACTCCAAATACGTCTTTTGAATAAGAGGTGGACGAGTTCATGAGAATAATCAAAAAGAGTGATTACAAAGTGGTGGACCAGCTTCATCAGACACCCTCCAAAATCTCTATATTATCATTGTTAATGTGTTCTGAAGCCCATAGGAATGCACTGTTAAGGGTCCTGCACACAGCCTACGTACCGGAAGAGATTACGGTTAATCAGCTGGAAACGGTGGTTGCAAATGTTAACACCAGTTATGGACTAGGCTTCACAAATGTTGATTTAACGACGGAAGGACGCAATCATAACAAGGCTTTACATATCACCTTAGAATGCAAAGGTGTTGTTCTTTCTCATGTACTGATAGACACTGGGTCTTCGCTCAATTTCCTCCCAAAGAAAGCCTTGGAGAAGCTGGAGTATGATGGTTTGGCATTACGTCCAAGTAAATTGGTGGTGAGAGCATTTGATGGCTCTAAGAGATCAGTGCTTGGAGAGATTGATCTACCTGTGTTGATTGTCCCACAGATCTTTAAAACTACCTTTTTCGTGATGGACATACAGTCGGCCTATAGCTGTTTGTTGGGTAGACCCTGGATTCACGCCGCTGGCGCCGTTACATCTACCCTTCACCAGAAGTTAAAATTTGAGTGGGAAGGTCAGATCATCACAATCTGCGGGGAGGAAGATATTTTCGTTAGCCAGCTGGCTACTTACAAGTATATAGAGATGGATGGGGAGATCCACGAGATTATGAGTCAGGGATTTGAGGCCTTTAACATCAATGAAGCAACTATTGTGTCTGGAACTTCCATCACTTCATATCAACAAGCCCGGAAGGTTGTTGAAGAGGGTACCGCTCAGGTCTGGGGCAAGCTGCTTCCAGTTGAAAAGAAAGAAGACAGATTCAGGTTGGGTTACATACCAACTCGACAAGATCAACCAGAGGCTGCAACGGAGCCCAAATTTATCAGTGTGGGAATGCTTACCCCGGATGTTGTGAACAATTTGGAAGATGAGGAAGAAGACGACCGCAACCTGGAAAACTGGATACGTCCAAGGATCCCGGGGAACCAAGTCACTAACCGGTCTTCCCAGGAAATTATAAGAGTTACTCCTGCAGAGTAATTATTATTTCCTGTCTTTTAAGCATGCATCAAGTCCTGCATCTTGCCCAAGGTGTCAAGACTCATTTTGTAATAGGGCCCTCTTTTATTTTGTGCAAATGATTAATTAATGAATATCAGGACATCTTTTTTCAAACGAGTCTCTTTTTCGCTCACTGTTTTTCATTTTTCATTTTTTGTACAAAACAATAAAATGGCAATGTTTTCAAACTAATAACTTCATTTTCACTTTTTCTAAACAAGATAAAATTGAACACTAAAATGAACCAATTTAAACCCTTGCAGAGAGTGCCCTCCAAATTGCACCGACAACAACACTGCTATGACTTCGACAATCCGATTAATCAAGCCGATGAAGGGGTTGAAGAAGATTATGAGCTACCTGAAGAACTAGCCAGATTGTTAAGGCAATAGGAGAAGGTTATCACTCCTCATCAGGAGGAAGTTGAGACAGTAAATCTTGGTACCGAAGAAGACTTGAAAGAAGTGAAGATCGGGGCCCGTCTGCAAGATTCAGTGAAGGAACAACTTATTGACATGCTTCGAGAGTACGTTGATGTCTTTGCTTGGTCCTATCAAGACATGCCAGGTATGGATACTGACATCGTTATGCATAAGCTTCCACTAAAAGAAGACTGTCCTCCCGTGAAACAGAAGCTACGCCGTACTCGTCCAGATATGGCCATGAAGATAAAAGAAGAGGTGCAAAAACAGTGGGACGCCGATTTCCTTGCTGTAACTAGTTACCCGCCGTGGGTCACTAACATTGTACCTGTGCCTAAGAAGGATGGCAAAGTACGGATGTGTGTGGATTATCGGGATCTGAACAGAGCTTGCCCAAAAGATGACTTCCCATTACCTCACATTGTTGTATTGGTCGACAACATAGCTCAGTTCTCAGTATTCTCCTTCATGGACGGATTCTCCGAGTATAATCAGATCAAGATGTCACCTGAAGACATGGAGAAGACTACCTTCATCACACCCTGGGGCACATTCTGTTATAAGGTAATGCCATTTGGACTAAAGAATGTTGGGGCAACTTATCAACGGGCTATGGTGACATTATTCCACGACATGATCCACAAAGAAAATGAATTCTACGTCGATGACATGATTGCCAAGTCCCTCACAGAAGAAGACCATCTGGTAAATCTGTTGAAGTTGTTCAAGCGTCTGAGAAAGTATGAGCTGAAGCTAAACCCCAAAAAATGCACGTTCGGGGTATGGTCCGGTTAGCTGTTGGGGTTCATTGTAACTGAAAAAGGAATTGAAGTGGATCCTGACAACGTCAAAGCCATCCAGGAGATGCCTTCACCTAAGACTGAAAAAGAAGTTCGGGGGTTCTTAGGTAGATTGAACTACATTTCAAGGTTCATATCTCACCTCACAGCGACCTGTGATCCCCTTTTCAAATTTTTAAGAAAGGAATAAACAGTCAGGTGGAATAAAGACTGCCAGAAGGCTTTTGACAAAATCAAGGAGTACTTACAAGAACCTCCAATCCTTATGCCTCCAGTTGAAGGAAGACCTCTAATAATGTACCTGACAGAATTAGAAGGATCAATGGGGTGTGTGTTGGGCCAGCATGACGAGTCTGGTCGAAAAGAGTATGCAATATACTATCTAAGCAAAAAGTTTACCGACTGTGAACAACGTTATTCACTGCACGAGAAAACTTGATGTGCTTTAGAGTGGGTTGCTCGCCGACTAAGGCATTATATGTTGACTCACACTACATTATTGATCTCAAAGATGGATCCAGTCAAGTACATATTTGAGAAGCCAGCGCTTACCGGAAGGATTGCAAGATGGCAAATGATTCTAACAGAGTATGACATTCAGTACACATCTCAAAAGGCCATCAAAGGCAGTGTACTGTCTGACTATCTAGCTGAGCAACCCATTGATAATTACCAGCCAATGAGATTTGACTTCCCTGATGAAGACATCATGTTCCTGAAAGCAAAAGATCATGAAGAGCCTGTTCACACTGAAGGGCCTGACCCAGAAGAAGAATGGACAATGATGTTTGATGGGGCTTTCAATATGAATGGTCGTGGAGTTGGTGCAGTACTCATTACACCTAAGGGAGTTCATATGCGTTTCTCGGCAAAACTCACCTTTAACTGCACTAACAACGAAGCTGAATACGAAGCCTGTATCATGGATCTTGAGGAAGCCATTGACCTCAGGATCAAGACTTTAATTGTGTTCGGAGATTCAGCTCTGGTAATCAATCAAACCAACGGCAAATGGTACACCCACCAAGAGCATTTGATTCCCTACCGGGATTATACGAGGAGATTAATGACTTTCTTCACAACAGTCAAGCTTGAGTATATCCCTCGAGATGAAAATTAGTTTGCAGATGCTCTGGCTACCATTTCCTCCATGATCAAAGTTCAAGCTGCCAACTTTTTGCCTCGGATTTCAGTGTCCAGACTTGACAGACCAGCATACGTATTCTCTGTGGACATTGCTAAAGATGACAAGCCTTGGTTCCATGACATCAAATGCTTCTTGGAGGATCAAACATACCCACCTGGGGCATCATCCAATGATAAGAAGACATTAAGAAGGCTAGCTGATAGTTTCTTCCTGAATACTAATGGTTCCTTGTACAAGAGAAACTTTGACATGGTACTTCTCAGATGTGTTGATAAGACAGAAGCAGACTTGCTGATGCACGAGGTGCATGAAGGATCCTTCGATACCAATGCTGGAGGACATGCAATGGCTAAAACGTTGTTAAGATTAGGTTACTATTGGATCACAATGGATGCAGACTGTTGTGCCTATGCCAGAAAGTGCCACAAATTCCAGATTTATGCAGATAAGGTGCATGTGCCTCCAAATCCGTTGAATGTGATGTCTTCACCTTGGCCCTTTGCCATGTGGGGCATTGACATGATTGGGAAGATTGAACCAACTGCTTCAAATGGCCACAGATTCATCCTTGTAGCCATTGACTATTTTACCAAGTGGGTTGAAGCAGCTTCGTATGCAAATGTCACCAGGCAAGTGGTAGCCCGATTCCTGAAGAGAGACATCATCTGTCGGTATGGAGTTCCCCAGCGAATCATTACTGATAATGGTTCCAACTTGAACAATGAAATGATGTTAGAACTGTGTCGGGACTTCAAGATTCAACATCACAATTCTTCTCCTTACAGGCCAAAGATGAATGGCGTTGTTGAGGCAGCAAACAAGAATATCAAGAAGATTGTGCAAAAGATGGTGGTCACATACAAGGACTGGCATGAAATGCTGCTATTTGCCTTGCATGGGTACCGTACTTCAATCAGAACATCCACTAGGGTAACACCGTATCAGCTTGTGTATGGCATGGAGGCAGTCCTACCTGTTGAAGTTGAATTACCCTCTTTACGGGTACTGATGGATGTCAAGTTGAATGAAGCAGAATGGGTCCGATCTCGGTACAATCAACTGAATCTAATCGAAGAGAAGAGATTAGCTGCAATATGTCATGGGCAGCTATACCAGAAAAGGATGAAAAAAGCCTTCGATCAGAAAGTCAGGCTTCGAGAATACCAAGTAGGAGATCTTGTGCTGAAAAGACTCCTTCCTCCTCATACAGACCACAGGGGCAAATGGACTCCAAATTACGATGGTCCGTTCATAGTAAAGAAGGTTTTCTATGGTGGAGCACTGATGCTCACTACTATGGATGGTGAAGATTTTTTATCCCCTGTGAATTCAGATGCAGTTAAAAAATACTTCGCATAAAATGACCCGCTGGACATAAAAACAGAATGTAAGTCCAGGCAAAAATAGGGCATCCCGGCGAGTCGAAAACAAAATAAAAGACTCGGGCAAAAATAAGGGAAAATAAAAAAAAATGTACATCCGCTGAGTTGAAAAGCCACATTGGAAAATTCAGGCAAAAATGGGTATCCCGGTGGATTGAAAACCCGAAAGGGCGATTCACGCAAAATAAGGGAATAAGCGAACAACTGCATTCCGAATTCGTCTGTATCACTTACAACATGGCAAGCTTCGAAAGGTTAAAGCATCGGTAAGAATCAACTTTATTCAGAAAGCGGGATGAGAAGAACGTCAAGGTCATACGGGTCATAGCAAAAGGGAAGCTCACTAAAGCGTCACCAACATTGCCAGCACCTTTACTTTTCTCAATTTTGTAACAATCTCCTCATTTCAGGGGATCTGTTTCTTTGACTGTATTTGCCAATTCAGGGCACCCAAATTAATAAAATCAGAGTTTTCAGTCACACCTCGTCTTGTACATTTTTTTGTCGTTTGCAAAATGTCCAATATTCATGATTTGATACTGGCATAAAAAGGGATGTGCCTTTCTAATAAATGCTTGAAGGAAATATATTTTTACTTCCAGGAATATCTAACTCCTATGAGGGAATCTGGTAAGGGATACCTCGGGGCACTTGTGCGTTTCTTTGTCTTAACAGGATTGCAGGTGTTCAAAGCGCAACATGGGACATGAAATGTTTTCCCCAACAAAGTTGCCAAATCATTGTTTCCTCGAGCACATCCTCCAAATAGCACCGGAAATACCTTTTCCCCCATCAGAGTTGCCAGGCATCACTCCTCCAGCACATCATCTTCAAGCAGCATCAGAAAATGCTCATTTCCCCAACTGAGTTGTCATAGTATCAATCATCCTCAGCAGGATCCCCACAGAGCTCCAGCCTCCTCCCGGAAGGGCAACGTCTGAATTTCCCCCATAACAAAGTGACGAAAGCTTCCACATCCCCAGATGGGCTCCTCATTACTAAGATAGGTCTATCAGTGACCTATTTCCCCAAGCAGAGTCGTATATTTTATCAGGTCTACCTATGATCTCATCCCCAATTGGGATATCCTTTCAAGAAGATCAGTCAGAGATCTCCACAAGCAACGGGATCCGAATCTCGGATCGGTATCTTTGCATAATCATAACATTCACATCATTTATCCCCCAGAGCGTAGCATTCCGTCTAATACGGAGCATTACGGCAAAAAATCAAACATATTGCATAATCACAAGTCAGGTTCGAACCAGTCACCTGTAAATACCAACAGTACCCCATCAGCAATATACAAAATACATCCCTTGCACATAAAAGCCAAAGCGTCCCTTTGCACTCTCAAATACAGATACATGCTCCTTTTGACACCTGTCTGCGTCATCATTCCCCAGTAAAGTCGCCATAACATTTTCTACAAACAAATACTTGTACATAACATGTTCTTCTCGACACTCGTCCGTGTCACCTCATATTTCCCCACAGAAAGCCGAAGCGTCCCCTTTGCGCTCTCCAACACAAGTACACGTTTATATATACTCATTTGACACTCGCCCGTGTCATATTATCCCCCTGCAGATATAAGCTACAAATATCCTTTTAGATACAGAAACTTCCATACTCTTTTTGACACCCGTCCGTGTCACCGCTCCCCAGCATGGTTACTCAAACACTTATTATAATACACTCTTGTTGGCACCCATCCATGTCATCCTACCCCCACAGGTTGCCAGAACACCTTTTACACTTATAAGTTCATAACTTATATGTTTCCTCTTATGACACCCGTTCGTGTCATGCTCTCAAGTTAAACACTCGTCTGTGTCTCACCAATGTTAATCTTTATTCATACAGATACTCGTCCGTATCTTGTATACACCACTTATTTCCCCTCAAATTCAACACTCGTCCGTGTTCTTTGTTAACCAGTTGGCACTCGTCCGTACCATCATCTCTGAACATGCATCAGCATTTGTTTCTACCGATACTCATCAGTATCATAATCTTAAGGATGCTCGTCCGCATCTTTAATCTATACACATCGTCAAACACTTATACCTTTGCTTCTTAAGTGTAAGCACTCGTCCGTGTTTACCATTCCCCAGTAAAAACGACTCTTGTCTTATTTGACATTCGTCATATGCCATGATACTTTCGGCAGCCGTACCCTGCCAGGTGATCGTCCTTCACCTTCGATGATCATCCCTCATCCTTTCCCCAGTGGAGTCTCCATTATTGGAACCTCTTTCTTATCCGACATTCGTCCTATGTCATGATATTTAGTAGCCGTCCCCTGCTAGGTGATCGCCCTTCACCTCTTGATGATCGTCCTTCATCATTTTATCTGATGGTCGTCCCCATCGTTGATCTTGTTATCTGACATTCGTCCTATGTTACGATAAACCCCGAGAGCAGTCGTACCCTACTAGGTGATCGTCCTTCACCTCTTGATGATCGTCCTTCATCATGCTTATCCGATGGCCATCCCCATAGTCGACCTTTTTATCCGGCATTCGTCCTGTGTCGTGATACTTTCGGCAGCCGAACCCTGTCAGGTGATCGTCCTTCACCTTGGATGACCGTCCCTCATCCTTATCCCCACCAGAGCAGCCGTCCTCTGCTAGGTGATCGTCCTTCACCTTTTGATGACAGTCCTTCATCAATATTTCATTCATTCTTTAAATCGGTGGTCGTCCCCATCATTGACCTTACCTTCAATCCCCAGAGAATCTTGTTTATGGTCGTCCCCATCTTGATTTTCTTATTTCCCCAGCATGTCGGCCGTCCCCGTCATTGCTTTATCCTAAGCATTTGTCCTCTGCTCGATGGTCGTCCTCCATCGCCCGCACTTTATAATCTTACTATACTACCTTTTATAATTTATATCCCTTTTCTTCTTCTCCTCAGCGAGTGCAAATTTTGGACTGTCTTTGGTATTCAACCACAAGTTATCTTGTTTGTATGTTAAGCCCGTCGCTAACATCCTGCACAGCTAACTCCTGCTTGAATAGGGGCAGCTGTAAACACCCCAAATTTGCCCTCACTAATTTCACACCATGGCTTGTGATCTTTCATATTTACATAAGTTTAATCATACCATTTCATGTTGCATTTTTGCTTCACTGCATTAGGTCAAGTTCATCTGCATCTAGGGTTTGTGATCTGAGCCACTCCAAAGGTCTTCAATCATCTCAAGTGGGTCCATGTATGTTCAATCATCATTTATTATCCACCAAAGATCAAGGAAGTCAAAGAATCACAAGAACTGGCAAAGCATGGAAGCAGAGCTAGGGTTTAACTACACAGATGACCTGAAATTAGGGTTTTGGTTTCAGAGGCCATAACTCCAATTATTTTGTCATTCTTGTTTCTATTGGTCTCAATATATTATAAGGATCATGTGTTCCAAGTTTGATGAAGAAATTCATTGTGGAAGTCATCTGATCACTGGGTAACTTCTTGAGCAAGTCAAAGCAAAATCAGGGCATCTGAGGCCCCCCAACATGGAACCAAAGTGGATTTTTCATCAAATTGAGGTTATATGATCTTTATTTGATCATTGAAGTGCTTGGAAGTTCACAAAATTGAAGAAAATTGAGCTAAACCAAAAGTTGCCAAAAATGGAAATGACTTGTAATGTAAACTTTCCATTTTGGGAAAGTTTTTCAACCTCCTCTTTCTCAACCAAAAATGCTTCAAATGAAAAATTGTTGGTCATGAAAGTTGTAGATTGGATCATTCCCTTTTAAAAAAGTAGAAGAACAAGATCTAATTCATTTTGGAACTCAAGATATGGCTTGTCAAAGTTGGTAAAAATCCCATAAATTTCAAGAATGCACCAAAAGGGATTCTTTGCAAAACCTCTTGCCAAGGCTTTTTGTGACTTCAAACACACTTCAATACATCATAACATCATAGTAAATTGCTTCTAGATCATAATTTCCCAAGGAATTTCAATATTACATGCCTTGAACAACAAGATTTCTCAAAGGGGCCAAAACTTCACATAATTGCAAAACACCCCATAACTTATTTCCCACATGCTGAATTGCTTCAAGATTGAATTTGTGGACTTCCTTGAAGTCAGTTGCGCATGGACATGCCCAAAGGCCAGCTGCATCCTTGCCCATACCTCAAGTACACAAGTTGGTGACTTTTTGCAAGAAGGCCATACCAATCACAATAGGGCACAACCACTCCTCAGACCTATCACAAGTTGATATGTGGACTAAATGATGATCATAAAACACAAGAACACAAGATGAATCCTAAGAATCACCAAGTTCATAAAAACTCTCCCTCTTGCAAAAGCTTTCGAATTTCATAATCAGCCACTCAATCTTCAAACAAATTCCACCATTCATTTCTAAATCACTCACTAATCACAAACCAACCATTGAAACAGCCAAAAACACCTCATACACCAAATACGATTTCTGACCAGTTGGAGTGCAAACTCTCAAACCAGCCATCCTCAAAGCTTTCCAAGCATTGCAACTTCTACAGGAAGGTCATTAGAGGCATTTTGCACCAAGGAAGTGGCCATAAAGCTCAAGGGTGAGAAGCTCCATCTCAGGTAGACATTCAAATTAATTTTTCCAGAACCTCTTTTTTATGTTACAAAATGATAAAGCATGCTACACTGATCACACTGAACTTTAAATTTTTGAAAATGATCGAGAAATGAGTGTGTATTGATTGTCTGAAATTTTTGCCATGTTTATGTTTCTCTTCGAATCTTGGGTTTGAGTGAAAAGAAATAAGATTTGAGGGTGAATTTGGATTCAGGGAAGTGAAAGGAGTGAATCTGGAGCTTTAGACCTCCAGAAAGTACCTAGGGAAGAATATTGAGATTTTCAGGTGAGGGTGTCACCAAAGAAGACGACCGGAGCTCTTCTCCAGTGACCTGAGAGTCATTAAGTGATAATTAGGGTTAGGGTTTCTGTTTAAACGTGGACCCTTTGATCTGTCTCTCCCGCGCATGTTGTGTGGACCAGATTAGTTCATTAGGATTAATTAATGATTAAATAATTAATTAATTAAGTTTAAGTAAGTTTGAATATAGGCCTTTATATCTGGCGCGCAGCGAACAAATCTATCCCCAGATTTAATCTCATCCCTCCATTCAGCATACTTCCATTTTATTTAATTTTAATTCATATTTTTCTTGTTTATTTTGCTCCAATTATTTAAAATAGCAAGAAATTTCCAAAAAATATTTTCTTTCTGCATTTTGACTTCAAATAATTTTCTCAACCCAAAAATATTTTTATTTTTATTTTTCACATTAAAAAATCATTTTTAAAACATTTAAATGTTTATTTTAATTAATTAATGAAAATTAATTAATTAAAATATCATTTAGGTTTCTTAAAAATCCCAAAATATTCTTATTGCATCTTTAAACATTTAGAGACATTGTCATACCATTCACACAAATTGCTTTTTGATTTTGAACCATTTTAAATAATTTTATTGAATTTAGGGTTCATAAAATTCACATTTTAGAACCCTAACTTCAAGAATTATTTTCTGCCTAACCAAGAATGGTATGACAATGATTCTTTTTGCATTGATCTTCAATTGACATGTAGTTTCTAACATAATTTTGTCATAAATTTCTTCTGCCTTTTTGAATTGATTGGCCTTTTTTCCCTTTAGGTACCTTAAAACCCTAGGAAACTTAGAAAAATCATAACTTTCATTAGGTTAAGAGTTAGGACTTCTCCTTTGGGTTATGATATTATGTGGGGTTAGGGTTCTTTTGATTGCATTTTGAATTTTTTATCTTGTCATTTGCTTCAGTTTTTGAGTTTTGCATCTCATGTTGCATGAAAACCCTAATTTCTCATCTTCCTTTGCATACATCTTGCATATGCTTGCATTCATGAACTTGCCATGACATTTTATGCATCCACATGACATATAAGACATCTTAGGAAACATTAGAATCATGCTTGATCATTTCTTCATCCATTTTCCATGTTAAGCATTCATTTCATGTCATGTGCATTCATGTGCTTTCATAATTCTTCCATGCTTCATTTGCATTCTCATCACTTGTATGATCATTCATATCACTTGAAATGCTTTAATATCATCTATTAGCATCATTCACATCATTAACATGCTTCTGGTTTTGGTTTGCATCCTTGCATTCATCTCATTTTCATATTTCTTTCTTCTTTTGCTAACTTTTCAGGTGGTAAGTAATTTGAGAAGTGAATTTGCCTTCACTTCTCACAATCTCTTCTCATCTCTCTTATGCATTCATTGCTGCATTTTACTTTTGCTTTAGAGTGAGCTTGCTCATTCATGTGCCTTCTTCACTTTCTTTCTTCAAGCAACTTATCTTCTTAAGTGAAGTAAGTTGACTTGCTTCTTCTGCTTCTCCTCCTTCCATCTTGCTTTCTCCTTGGTTGCTTTTCCTGAAGATCTCTTGCAAGCCTCATAAACCCTAGGAATACCCAAGCATGTTAACAATTAGGGTTTGATTAGTCCCCCCATTAGTTTTACCTTTGTGTCATCTTCTGTGTCTCTCTACTCATCTCTTAACCAGGGACTAAACCTTTAAGGTTTAAAGGCTTTGTGATTAAGGTTATGCATGCATCCTTCTCTTAGGATGGAATGTATAACTTTAATCCTAAGTGTTAAACCCTTAATGTGTTTAAACCTCTTAATCAATTCATCTAATAATCACTAAGACATCAAGCTTGTAACTTGGGCCTTGCATTAGGGTTCTAATTCTTCCTTAATTGGTTAAGAAGGACTAAACCTAGTGTTAATGGACAAGTCCCCCTCAAGTTGTCTTACAAACCATAAAATTCATTTCTTAACCTTACCATTAACTAAAATCCACTCTAATAAAGGTTTTGTTTTGTCATGAGGTTAATCCCTAACCATGGATTAAGTTGAGGAGTTTTCCTCAGCTTAAATGTTCTCATCTATTATCCTTCTATTAGGATGGTGTAATGGATCCATTAAATCTTTGATTATGGCTTAAACTCATTACTTAACACTAAACAAAAATACCAAAAACATCTAAATAATTGCAAGTAGGTTAATGATCTTAATCCTACATCATGGTGATTAAGTGTGAGGTGTTTACTTCACACTTAAGGTATTCTCATTACCCCTGATCAGAGGGAGGATGTGATGAGTTTACTAACCCTTGGTTTAGGCTTAAGCTCATTTTCTTATGACAAACACCAAAAAGAAATAAAAGATTGAAAATGCCAAAAACAAAAAATAATCGTCTCCTTCGGGATTCGTTTCTCACCTCTTTCACTCATAAACGAGAGCTTGCTTCTTCCGTCTAATGCAAGACAATTTGCACCTGAGCCAGACAGGTCACACACTTTAGCATAGAGAAGTAAGCAGTTCGCAAGTCAATTCATCTTTCAGTCTCTTTGAGTCAAACTACGGTGTTCTGACTTCCTCATTGCACGAGATGATACGTAGGCGTAACTAAACAGTTATCGAACAAAAGTCTCTGTATATTCCCCCTCTTCCAGCATTATTCTTTTAAGCCTCATTGTCTTGAGCATTGCACTCTTTTCTTACACTGACACTCCTTTTCTTCACATCGCATTTGCACTGACACCTGTACATTCTTTTCCACCTTTTTGCAAACATATAGCACTGACACTACCCCTTTAAACACAAATCTTTCAAGCGTGGATCCCGTCGAGTACGGCGGACAATCTGGGTGCTAATACCTTCCCAGGTTGCAACCAACCCCCATTCTCAGTTTCTCTGGTCCGCGACCGTCTTATCCATCTTTTTCCTAGGTTTATGTAGCATTACCTTTCCTTCAGGATAAAAATGCCTAGCTGGCGACTCTTTTCAGTTCATCTTCATGTTCTCTCTCTTTCGCCGACCGTTCGTGTCTGTACCCCTTCTGGCCATGTGTCATTTGGTGGGAGCAACATTATGAATGTGGGAAGCAAGGTCACATAAAGCCGGATTGTCCAAGACTTGCAAAGAAAGGAGGATTCAAAGGCAAGAAGGATTTCAAGAATAAAAAGGCTTATGTTGCTTGGGACGATAATGAAATTAGTTCCTCATCGGAATCGGAAAGCGATGAATGTGCAAATATGGCTCTAATGGCTTCACATCACTCCGATGAAGAAAATGACGAGGTTAATAGCAACTTTTCAATTTATGAGAATGATGCACAAGAAGTTATAGATGAACTTCTAAAAGAATGCAAGACTTTGTGTAAAAACATTTCATCCCAAAAGAAACGAATTCTATCTTTAGAAGAACAAAATATCGCTTTTGGAAAATACATTGAAAGTGAAAAACAAAAAATGATGGATGAAAAACAAAGTCTTGTATGCAAAAATTGTGAGTCATTATCTTTTCAAATTGTTCAACCTAAAAGAGTCTTAGAAAGATATGAAAAAGGTCAAATTGGCTTGGAGGAAATTACTAGGCACCAAAGATATCCTAATGACAAAAGTGATTTAGGATATTCTAAATTTTCCAAACCAAGCACAAATGAAACCATTTTTGTAAAAGCTGGTGAACAAGTTGTTAAAGAAAAGGCAAAACTATCCATCAAGGTCATAAAAAGAAAAGAATCATTAAGAAACAAAATTATGTTCCTAGATATAAAAGTCACTTTCAACCTACTTGTTTTTATTGTGGAATCAAAGGCCATACACCTAATGCTTGCTATGTGCGCAACATTGGTGTTGCTAAAGGGAATTATGTGTGGGTTGAAAAGGGTACTAACTACCAAGGACCCAAAGAAATTTGGGTACCTAAAAATACTTGATTTTGTTTTGTAGGTATGCTTGAAGACAACTTCTACTCAATGGTATCTTGATAGCGCTTGTTCAAAGCATATGACGGACGACATCAACAAATTTTCAAGTCTATCACTAAAGGCCAAAGGATACGTTACTTACGGTGATGATAATAAAGGAAAGATTCTTGGAGTAGGAACTGTTGGTGCACCTCCTCATACAATCATCGAAGACGTTCTTTATGTGGAAGGCCTTAAACACAACCTACTTAGCATAAGTCAATTATGTGACAAAGGGTTTCGAATCAACTTCACAAAGGATGAATGCTTGATAGAACATGAAGTCACCCATGACCTCTTGCTAAAAGGTAAAAGATTTAATAACATTTTCATGATTTCTTTTGTCGACTCTTCCTTGAAGGTAAAATGTTTAATGGCAAACAACAACGAGGCATGGCTTTGGCATAAAAGGTTTGCTCACATTCACATGGAGCATTTAAACAAGTTAATAAAGCATGACCTAGTTGTTGGTCTTCCGAAGATAAAGTTCATCAAGGATAAGTTATGTGATGCTTGCCAAAAAGGGAAGCAAACCAAGACAACTTTCAAGTCCAAGAAAGTGATATCTACTTCAAGACCACTACAATTGTTACATATGGATCTTTTCGGTCCATCAAGAACAAAAAGCTTCGGAGGTAACGTTTATGCTTTAGTTATTGTTGGTGATTTCTCACGATACACATGGACATTGTTTTTAGTGCAGAAAAGTGATGCTTTCAAAGCATTCAAGAAGTATGCAAAGCAAATTCAAAATGAGAAGTCACTCACAATAGTCTCCATTAGAAGCGACCATGGTGGAGAAATCCAAAATTCATCTTTTGAAGATTTTTGCGAAGAGCACGGAATTTCTCATAACTTTTCCGCACACAGGACTCCTCAACAAAACGGTGTCGTAGAAAGGAAGAATAGGGCATTGGTGGAACTTCCAAGAATAATGCTTAGCGACTCAAATCTTCCTAAATATTTTTGGGCGGATGCAATTTGCACGGCTTGTTTTGTAAGCAACCATGTCAATATTCGACCAATTCTCAAGAAGACTTTGTATGAGTTGTTCAAGGGTAGGAAACCAAACATATCATTTTTCCACATATTCGGATGCAAATGTTTCGTTCTCAACAACGACAAGGACAATCTTGGTAAGTTTGATGAGAAGTACGAAGAAGGTATATTCCTTGGTTATTCCCTCTCGAGTAGAGCTTTTAGAATTTTCAATAAACGAACACTTACTATTGAAGAATATATTCATGTTTCGTTTGATGAGACTAACCCCTCGAAAGAGGATAATATTATTATGGATGATGATTTTGATATAGTGTGTTAGACGCTGTGGCGAGTGATCTAGAGGGGGGTGAATGGATCACCTCCTTGTTTTCAAGGATTTAAAACGTTTTTCAGAGTTTTCAAAGAAATACGGAAACGAAGGTCCTGAATAAACAAGCGTCTATTCTGAGTCGGCCACTAGAAGACCAGACAAGCGATAACGTGCTGGATTTTACGATTTCGATGATAAAGGATTAAACACACAATATGTAAAACAGATGAATGCACCTATCACTAAAGCTATTTCCAATGAATCGAAAAACAAATTAAAACGAAAGTAGAGATAGAGAGGAGAAACAATACGCCGAGATTTGGTAAGGAAGTTCCCCACGTTCGTCCTCGCATGTGGGTACGTCTCCCTCTCAATTTCAAATAGAAATTGAGAATTCTTATATCAAAGTTGCTGAATTCGTTGATTATAAGGTCCGAATACAAACACCAGAATTCTAAACTCCTAGAATTTCCTATTGTATCAACCTCCACTTGATTTGAGCCCAATCAAGATTTTCTGCAAGATACACAATCAATTCACCGTTTCCACAACCTATTTGCGAAATCCATCGATTTCCAAAACCCTCGCTGCGGCTGAATCTGACTTGTAAACGTGACTCACAAAACCCTCAAGAACACGCCCGTTCTTGAAGGAAAACCCAACTGGTTTTTCTTTGAAACCTTCTATCAATCTTCAACTCAGCTGGATCTCCGATCGTACCACTGAACGTTATCTCGAAAGCCTTTAATTCACAGGACAACAAACACTTCCTTGTTGATGTTCTTGAATTAAGATCTTTGAGAAGATGATGAAGATGTCTTTGATTCTAGGTTTCAAACTTGCTCAACATTGAAGTTCCAACACTCCAAAAACCCTATCTTGATGTGTTCTTCAATGCTTAATCACTGCAAAATTCGTCTCTACGATTTCTGTAATCTGTGATCTCCTTTTGTTAAATGAAACAAAAGCACATATATATATATATATATGCAGAATCTATTAGACAAATAACAGAAGAATGAATCGATTTAAGCTTGGATGAATTGATACATACTGATCAATTTTAAGAAAACCGAATTATTTAAACAGCATGAATCGATACATCATAAGATGAATCGATTCATTTTGCGAATTCCAGAAACTTTAAAACAGTATGAATCTATTCAAGATAAAATGCATCGATACATTATGCGAATTTCAGAAGCCTTCAAACAGCATGAATCGATTCAAGCTAGAATGAATCGATTCATTTTGCGTGTTTTTCCAAAGGATCAAAAACATTGAAAAACAAAAAGAATCAAAACTAAAGCAAGCATATTTGTTGATATGAAACAAACACAAACACTTAGAAAATTTATAATCAATCAAAAACAAAGGTTGCTCACAAACTCCCCCTTTTTGATGATGACAAAATTTTGAAGTGTGAGAGAGAACTCCCCCTGAGTTTGTGCCTGTCATTGTCTTTTCACACTTGCCATTTTCTCCCCCTTTGTCAACAGCAAGAAAGAATCATAGGTGAAGAAACAGAACCAGCAGAATTAAGATAAGAAACAAAGTGCATTCACAAAGAATGAAATAGAAAGCGCAAACAATTGAAACACAAGCAAATTACATAATCATAGGCAGTGAAATTGTCAAACAAAGGTGCGAATTACATAGCCAAACCAAACCATAAAATGTTCAAACATGAAAAACAAAAGAAACTCAAGCAACACACAATGATGAAATGCAATATGAAATGCGTCAATGAGGGAAATGGCCACCACACGACTCCGCATCATCACGATCAGGGTCACGGAAGCTTGGAGGAGGAGGTGGAGGAGGCATTTCATCTGGATTCTGCCCCATGAAAGCATAACGCCGGAAACGCCTCTGGACTTTGGTGCTTTAAAACCTTTCCATTAAGCCCGGGTGCGAACGGCAATCATCCATAAATCCAGACATCTCATTATAAAACACTTGATGCCATTTAACCAGTTCAGTATGCCAGGAATGTTGATTATGATACATTCTAGTATGGTCATCATGCCATTCACGATACTCCTTATGCCATTCCGTTTGCTGGACATTCCACGCACGAGCTTCCTCATGTCGGGCATTGTTTGCAACTTCCAATTGTGCAAACATGTCAGTGAGATAGGCTGGAGCAGCAGTAGAGGAAGTCGGTGCAGCCGACGAGGGAGCATGTTCATAGTTTGTGGGAGACCACCTTTGTGGTATCCACTCACCCCATCCGGTGTTGGTAGGCGCATCAGGAGGATTTTCAGCTTCTTCCATATCTTCATCCCTGTTTTCTTCAACATAAATGTGTTCAGCCGGATTGTCAAAGTTGTAAATGCGAGTACGTGTGTTGCGTTCAAAGAAGTAGTAGCAGCGACGCTCGATGTCCCATCGATAACCCATATGAGAAAGTGTGGCATTCTTGAATTCTTGCACACTAGAGACTGATACGAGAGGCACAGGAGGAAAAGTGACTTTCCAAAACTTGAGAATCCTCATGATCTGAGAAGCATAGGCAAGGGTAATGTTTTTGGAGCTGTTCCGCGTAAGAAAGATACGCTTGACAAAGTAATTTGCCCAATTTAAGGGAATCTTTTTCAGCAAAATGTACAGTAAATGGATATCCGGCTTGTCCAAACGAGAATGTCCACCGGACCTTGGACTCAAGATATGCGAAAGGATCCAGTGCAGAATTCTTGGCACACTTTTGATCATGCCTGAAGTTAGTGGCTCGTCATCAGCAAGAGGTCTATCCAACTTAGAAATGGATGTACAGAATTCCTTCAAATTAAACTGAGTTTCAAAACTCTAGTCATGCCACATCTGCAAATCATCCACCTCAGATGGCATACCGAACACAGTGGCCCAGTCAGCAGCCTCAAAACGATATGTTCTTGTTCCAATTAAACACTTAAACATATATCCTCTTGCAGTTTTCACACCATCATAGAAAGCACGAATAAAATCTTCATGATACTCATCTTTAACATATAAAAAGAATCCAAGACTTTGTGCTTCGACTAAATCCGCAACTTCTTCCAAACCTAGAGTGCGAACATCACTAGGATCAAACATATGAGGTTTCATTACTAACCTTGATTTAAAGGAAGTTTCAAATTCTTCAATGATGGCCGGATGAAGGATTACAGTCCCGGATGGAGGAATTTCAGGAATAGGAGGAGCCTGAGAAGAAGACCCAACAGGTTCCTTGCCTTTTCGTTTACTTCTTTCTCTTGGAAGCAGAACTTTAGGAGGCATGGTGGAAGATTAGGGTTTGAGAGAAGAAGAGGGGTTTTTGGAACAGTTATGTTTTGATGCAAATGAGATGATGAGAGAGACATAATGGAGATAATAGGGTTTTGTAACTGATACAAATGTCATGGCAGTTGCTGATGTGTCGATTCATTTTTAAAAAAACTGAATTTTCGTCAGGATGAATCAATTCATCCATGTATGTATCGATTCATTATGCGAAAAAATTTAAGAGACAAACTGCTATGAATCTATTCAAGTAAGTATGAATCAATACATACTGTAATTGATTTTGAAAGAAATTTCAAAATTTAAATCATGAATCGATTCAAGCAGATTGGGATCGATTCATTATGCGAATTTTTGATTTTGTAGATGAGAATGAATCGATACAAGGATTTATGAATCAATACATACTGTAACTGGTTTGATAGAAATTAAAATAAAACAAACATGAATCGATTCATGAAAGTTGGGATCGATTTATTATGCAAAAATTTGAATATTTCAGGAATTGACACATTTATGAAGAGGCAAAACAACCATTATGCAGTTAAATGAAATACAACAATGTATGCATGCTTAAGAATAACAACATCAATGTTCAAACATTCATATATGAAAAGAAGTTCATGTAAACAAAAGATCATTACTCAACCATACATTAATCATACAATATTACCAAGGTGAAGAGAGGAATGATATTACCTCCATCGTAGTATTCTCATGAGGCACTAGTGAAGACTACAATCAAAACTTAGCAAATATGATGAGATAAATAGAAACTCAGCAATCAAACTTAAGGCACCAATGTGGAGAGATCAAGAATCCCTAACTCGCGACGAATGTTGAAGAATGGTTCAGTCGCCAAAGGTTTAGTGAAAATGTCAGCAAGCTGATTTTTAGTATCAACATGCTCAAAAACAACATCACCTTTTTCAACATGATCGCGAAGGAAGTGATGTCGAATCTCAATATGTTTGGTGCGCGAGTGTAAAACAGGATTCTTAGTGAGATTAATGGCACTAGTGTTGTCACATTTAATTGGAATACGTTTAAGTTCAATATCAAAGTCATGTAGTTGTTGTTTTAGCCACAGAATATGAGCACAACAGCTACCGGCTGCGACATACTCAGCTTCTGCAGTAGACAAAGCTACGGATACTTGCTTTTTACTATGCCAACTTATCAAAGAATTTGAAAACAGATGACATGTGCCACTAGTGATTTTCCTATCTGATTTGCAGCCAGCAAAATCAGAATCAGAATAACCTACTAAGCTGCAATCGCTTCCTTTGGAATACCACAGCCCATATTTAGGTGTTCCATTAAGATACCTAAATATACGCTTGACTGATTTTAGGTGAGATTCCTTAGGATTTGATTGATATCTTGCACACATACACACACTAAACATGATGTCTGGTCTAGAAGCAGTAAGATACAATAGAGATCCGATCATACCTCTATACCTCTTGACATCAACACACTTACCATGTTCATCTTTATCCAAGTTTCCATTTTTAGGCATAGGAGTGTCAATTGCTTTAGAATCATTCATTCCAAAACGTTTGAGCAGCTCTCTACAGTATTTTGTTTGACATACTACTGTTCCTTCATCAAGTTGATTTATTTGAAGGCCTAAGAAGTAGTTTAACTCCCCCATGAGACTCATCTCAAACTCACTCTGCATAACATTAGAAAATTCCTCGACCAAGTATATGTTAGTTGAACCAAAGATGATATCGTCTACATAAACTTGAACTAAAAGAATGTGTTTTCCTTTGTGTTTAATGAAGAGGGTATTATCCACTTTACCTCTATAATATCCATGATCAAGTAAAAATGTACTAAGTCTTTCGTACCACACACGGGGTGCTTGCTTAAGACCATATAAAGCACGCTTTAATTTGTAAACGTGATCTGGATACTCATAATTTTCAAAACCAGGAGGTTGTGAAACATACACTTCTTCATTTATAACACCATTTAAGAACGCACTCTTTACGTCCATTTGGTAAAGCTTGAAATTCATAGAGCACGCGTAGGCAAGCAAAAGACGTATGGCTTCAAGGCGAGCAACCGGAGCATAAGTCTCCTCATAATCTATGCCCTCCTCTTGGTTATACCCTTGTGCTACCAAGCGTGCCTTATTTCTAGTTATCACTCCACTTTCATCAAGTTTATTCCTAAAAACCCATTTAGTACCTATGATGTGATGATCTCGCGGACGAGGGACATGTTCCCAAACGTCATTTCTTTTAAACTGATTTAGCTCTTCTTGCATGGCCATTAGCCAAAATTCATCAACCAAGGCCTCTTTAGCATTTTTAGGTTCCACTTGTGATACAAAAGCGAAGTGAGAACAAAAATTACTTATCTTAGAACGAGTCAACACTCCCTTTGAAATGTCTCCCAATATATTGTCTATGGGGTGGTCTTTAGAGGATTTCCAAGCTGGTGGAAGATCCTTCACTTCGGATGTTCCTTCCTCTTTATCTTTTTCAATACATGTATCTTCCTCCTTCTCAATAGCAACCGCTTCGGATTGATCAATTTCCGAACCTGCTTCCTTGAGTATGTCTTGTGTAGATACACCTGCGTCATTAAAAGAGATACCTTTTCCGACAATTTTTGGGTAAGACTCATCAAAAGAAACATGGACAGATTCTTCGACAGAAAGTAAACGCCTATTATACACTCTATATGCTTTGCTTGATTGAGAGTAACCAAGAAAAATACCTTCATCAGCTTTGGCATCAAACTTCCCAAGATTTTCCTTACCGTTATTCAAAACAAAACATTTACAACCGAACACATGAAGATGAGACAAGTTGGGCTTTCTACCTTTTAAAATTTCATAAGGAGTTTTATTAAAAATAGGAAGAATTAGAATCCTATTGAGAACATAACAAGCCATACTAATTGCATCGGCCCAAAAGTATTTTGGTAATCCACCCTCATTGAGCATTGTTCTTGCCAATTCCTCTAAAACTCGATTTTTGCGTTCCACACTGTTTTGTTGTGGAGTTCGAGGAGCTGAAAAGTTATGCTCAATGCCATACTTGTCACAATACTTATCAAAGAGGTGGTTTTGAAATTCACCTCCATGATCGCTTCGGATTGTAACTATTTTAGAATTCATTTTATTTTGGGACAGCTTTGCAAAACTTTTGAAAGCAGAAAGAGTTTCATCTTTGCTATGAAGGAATATAGTCCAAGTGAATCTAGAGTAGCCATCTACTATTACAAAACCGTAACAGTTTCCACCTAAGCTCTTTGTCCTAGATGGTCCAAAGAGATCCATATGGAGAAGCTCAAGGGGTCTTGAAGTTGAAATTATATTTTTAGATTTAAAAGAGACCCTTGTTTGTTTTCCCATTTGGCAAGCATCACATAGGTGGTCTTTTGAAAACTTTATTTTTGGAAGACCTACCACTAGATCCTTGGATATAACCTTGTTAAGCAAATCGAAATTAACATGCGCTAAGCGTCTATGCCATAGCCATGAATCATCATTTAAGGCTACTAGACATTTAGTGCTTGTTAAGGATACACTCAAAAGATCAAGCATATATATATTGTTTACTCTTACACCCTTAAACACAACATTTTGTTCGGTATGTTCAATTTTGCAACATGTTTTTGTGAAAGAAACTTTATAACCTTTGTCGCATAGTTGACTTATACTTAACAAATTGTGTTTAAGTCCCTCTACAAGATGTACATCAGAAATAGTAGTGGTAGAGGGATTACCTACACTACCTTTACCAAGTATTGCTCCTTTGTTATTGTCTCCATAAGTAACATACCCCTTTTTCTTTGCTTTGAAGTCAATAAAAAGCGATATGTCACCCGTCATGTGCCTTGAACATCCGCTGTCCAGAAACCATCTTCTTTCCATGGATGCAAGACACTCATCCTACAATATCAAAAGAGAGAGGTAGGTACCCAATTTTTATTGGGTCCAAGTGGGTAAGTAATAACATGGTTGTCTTTAGGCTTCCATTGATAAATGCCTTTAGGAACAAGAAATCTTCTAAACTTGCATTTCTCAATGGTATGGCCAGCATGACAACAATAGTGACAAACACTACGATAATGATGATGTTTACTATTGGTCTTTAAATCCTTTGGAACAAAAGAATATTTTGCATATGGAGGATTTAATGACTTTTTGAACAATCTAGTATCAACGACATAAGTAATCTTAGGTTGCAAGGCTTTTTCCAATTTGGCTTTAAGAGAAATGACCTCTTGTTGCCAAATGTGGCACCTTTCACAATGCCTAATTTTACTACAACCATCAATATCAATAGCTTTTGAATTTTCTGCAATACTAGCTTTCAAGCATTCTAAATCTTTTTCAGCATATTGTACTTTACCTTCCAAGTATGAAAAAATTCTTTTATCGGAAGCTAACCTTTTATATGCTTCTTTAGCTTCATTTTGCAGTTTTTCAAAAGCTACTTTCAATTCAGAAAAAGACATAGAAGAGAAGTTGTTATAATAAGCTTGTTTTACCTTTTTATCATCACTTTTCTTCTTGTGGTGGGACTGATTTTTGGTGTGAGCCATAAGACACAAATTTGCGGTTTCATCGCTATCACTTGTGCATTGTGTACTTGATGAATCACTATCACTCTCCCAAGCAATGTAAGCTCTTATTTGCTTATTATTATACCTTCTTGGAGGAGCTTTTCCTTTATCCTTTTTATTTAAAGGACAATCCGTTTTATAATGGCCAGACTTTCCACAATTAAAGCAAGACCCTCTTTCTCTATTCTTCTTAACCTCTTACTGTTTTGAATCCATAGACTGTCTTCTAAAGTTTATGAGATTCTTGTCGGAATGCTTGATTCCATTCTTTCGAATGAATCTATTATATCTCCTAACAAAAAGTCCCATTTCTTCGTCACCGGAGTCTTCGTCACTACTTGACTCATTGTTGCTTAGCTCTTTTTGTGAGGACTTTGAGTTTGAAGCCATAAGAGCTATAGGCCTCTTCTCACCCTCTTTGTATTTATTCTTCTCTTTTCTTTTTTTACTTTTGTTTTCAAACTTTTCTAGACTTTCTAGTTCTTGCTGATGTTCCTCCAGCTTTCCAAACAAAGTAGTCATTGTGAGTGTCGTTAGATCATTTTCTTCCTTAATAGCTGTCACTTTAGGTTGCCATTCCCTGCTAAGACATCTCAGAATTTTATTAGTAGCAATATCATCGGAAACAGGTTTTACAAGTGCATTCAAACGATTAATGAGATGAACAAATCTCTTTTGCATGTCGGGAATAGATTCTCCTTGTTTCATGCGAAAGAGTTCGAACTCTTGATTAAGTGTGTTAATGCGGGACTGTTTTACTTCAGTTGTGCCTTCATGAGAAATTTCTAAAGCATCCCACATTTCTTTAGCTGTCGAGCAATGGGAAACTCGATAATACTCATCTGCACTAAGTGCTGAAATTAGCATGTTTCGAGCTCTCTAATCACTTGACCACTTTTTCTCATCTTTTTCATCCCAATCGTCTTCTGGTTTAGGTACTATGGCACCTGCCTCATTCATCATGGTAATTTGAAAAGGACCATTTTGAATGGCAGCCCATACGCGCCTATCAACAGAATTTATATGTACTCGCATGCAGTCTTTCCAATAGCCATAATTTTCACCGTTGAAAAAAGGAGCTCTATTGTACACCCCCTTTGGTTCAGAATCCATAACATTACAGGCAGCCACAAAGCACCAGCGAACCGGTGCTCTGATACCACTTTTTAGACGCTGTGGCGAATGATCTAGAAGGGGGGTGAATGGATCACCTCCTTGTTTTCAAGGATTTAAAACGTTTTTCAGAGTTTTCAAAGAAATACGGAAACGAAGGTCCTGAATAAACAAGCGTCTATTCTGAGTCGGCCACTAGAAGACCAGACAAGCGATAACGTGCTGGATTTTACGATTTCGATGATAAAGGATTAAACACACAATATGTAAAACAGATGAATGCACCTATCACTAAAGCTATTTCCAATGAATCGAAAAACAAATTAAAACGAAAGTAGAGATAGAGAGGAGAAACAATACGCCGAGATTTGGTAAGGAAGTTCCCCACGTTCGTCCTCGCATGTGGGTACGTCTCCCTCTCAATTTCAAATCGAAATTGAGAATTCTTATATCAAAGTTGCTGAATCCGTTGATTACAAGTTTCAAATACAAACACCAGAATTCTAAACTCCTAGAATTTCCTATTGTATCAACCTCCACTTGATTTGAGCCCAATCAAAATTTTCTGCAAGATACACAATCAATTCACCGTTTCCATGACCTATTTGCGAAATCCACCGATTTCCAAAACCCTCGCTGCGGCTGAATATGACTTGTAAACGTGACTCACAAAACCCTCAAGAACACGCCCGTTCTTGAAGGAAAACCCAGCTGGTTTTTCTTTGAAACCTTCTATCAATCTTCAACTCAGCTGGATCTTCGATCGTACCACTGAACGTTATCTCCAAAGCCTTCAATTCACAGGACAGCAAAAACTTCCTTGTTGATGTTCTTGAATTAAGATCTTTGAGAAGATGATGAAGATGTCTTTGATTCTAGGTTTCAAACTTGCTCAACATTGAAGTTCCAACACTCCAAAAACCCTATCTTGATGTGTTCTTCAATGCTTAATCACTGCAAAATTCGTCTCTACGATTTCTGTAATCTGTGATCTCCTTTTGTTAAATGAAACAAAAGCACATATATATATATGCAGAATCTATTAGACAAATAACAGAAGAATGAATCGATTTAAGCTTGGATGAATCGATACATACTGATCAATTTTAAGAAAACAGAATTATTTAAACAGCATGAATCGATACATCATAAGATGAATCGATTCATTTTGCGAATTCCAGAAACTTTAAAACAGTATGAATCGATTCAAGATAAAATGCATCGATACATTATGCGAATTTCAGAAGCCTTCAAACAGCATGAATCGATTCAAGCTAGAATGAATCGATTCATTTTGCGTGTTTTTCCAAAGGATCAAAAACATTGAAAAACAAAAAGAATAAAAAATAAAGCAAGCATATTTGTTGATATGAAATAAACACAAACACTTAGAAAATTTATAATCAATCAAAAACAAAGGTTGCTCACATAGTAGATATGTCACAACAACAAAAGAAGACATCAAAAGAACAAGCAATATCACAAGAAGATGACTCACCAATCATTGAAGAACATCAAGATCTTTCGAAAGAATGGAGAACTCATAGAGATCACCCGATAGATAAAGTTATTGGTGATATTAGCCAAGGCGTTGCAACTCGACTAAATCTCAAGGATGCTTGTCTCAACATGGCTTTTGTATCTCAAATTGAACCAACCAAAATCGATGAAGCCTTAGGCGACGATCAATGGATAGTAGCGATGCAAGAAGAACTTAACCAATTCGAAAGGAATCAAGTTTGGAATCTTGTACCAAGACCGTACAACAAACACATCATAGGAACAAGATGGGTGTTCAAAAAAAAACTTGACGAGAATGGAATCATAGTTCGTAACAAAGCAAGATTAGTCACACAAGGCTACTGATAACGAGAAAAAGTATCGATTATATTGCTATGTTTCAATACCGTTTTATCGCATAATTATCGTTTTAACACCCGATTCCTCGATATTTCTTTGCCATTTTGCAGGTACATCATATACAGAGCTAAATCAAGAGCCACAAGTGAAATGAGCAAAAACAACCATTAAAAGATGAAGAAAAAGAGAATTTTGCATAACCTGCATTTTTTGTTACACTCACGGCCGTCACCTAGGAGTCACGACCGTGACACGCCAAAAGGAGCACTCACGACCGTGACAAGTCCCTCACGACCGTGACGCATATCAAACAAGGAACACGAACGTGACACCATTGTCACGACCGTGACAAGGGAAAACTAGGGTATTTGACTGAAGACGTGGTCATGAACGTTACGCTACATGAAATCCAACGTGCCTATTTTCCAGGAGACCAAGTATTCCCACGTTCCCTGGATTCTCTCATTTTCCTACGAGGCCCAAGCATAAAATCCAACTGCCAAGCCCATTTAGTTTTCTATAAATAGATTTGTTTCAATGAACAATTTTGAGATTTTTTAGTTTTTACTTTTCTTGCCGAAGCTCTGCCGATTTTATTTTGCACCCTTTATTTTTCCAGCATTAATTTCTTGCTTTAATTTTCTTGTATCCCAACCAACCTTATAACAATTTCCAACATCAGGAAATTGTTATAAATTAATTTGTTTCAAAGCCTTCAGATTCTTTTAGAACTTTTATTTCTGAGTCCGGTCATACTCCGAGCTTTCCAGCCTGTGGAAGAAGGAGTCTACTACTTTTTATTGTTATCCAGGTTTATATTAAATTGCATTTATATTTATGTTGAATATTTATTTTTCTGCCATGCATACTTTATTTTATGTTTCTCTGCCTCTGTCTGGTTCAACAATAATGAGTAGCTAAATACCTTAGGGCGGTATGTAATTAAAACAAACTAAATTGGTAAAATCAACTTTAGGCTTAAAATAATTAAGAGCTTAAAATTCTGGCTGAGACTTTTTATTATAAAATCAACCTTTTTGTTACGAGAGTAAGGAAAGTGTATTAGGTTAGGTCAAGACCACGAGAGTGTGAGATTTTAACCAGATAGCTAAAGTTAGGCATTTAATTTAAACACAACGAGAGTGATTTAAAATGAATTAGAATTACTAAGTTTCCAAAAATTATTTCTAAACACTTATGGGCTAGCGAGAGCAGGCATAGGGCTTTAGGGGTAAGATCTGAGATAAGACCACGAGAGTGTGAGTTAAAGATATTTAAACTGGTAACCTCTACAGAATAGATTAAATGAACCATGTTTATAAGCCTAGGTTAGATTGACCCGCCTAAGTTAACATAATTACATACCGACCGCCTTAGTATTATTTATTAAACTTAAATTTAATTCCCGCCTTTAATCTTTAAAAACAACCAAAAATCGTGACAACCCTTCACCTTAGCTAAACTAGAAATTCCTATAGCACTAAGTAACCATAGAGTCCCTGTGGATCGATAATCTTAAATATTACTTCGATAGGTTGTGCACTTGCAGTTAAGATACCGCTAGACACATAATTAGACACGTCTTTAGCCCATCATGTTTTTGGCGCCGTTGCCGGGGACCTTAATTTAGTTACTAGTGCACTTTAGGGTTGCATTGTCTAGACTAAGGTAACAACTATTTTCTTTTCTTAATCTAAATTCCCGAGTGTATGCCAAGTACTCGCTCTCAAGGCGAAGACTTGCAACCTCTAATCCCAGAATCAGAACGCTTCTTACACGTAAGAAGACGGATATTCGATTACGAACAAAATTACAATATTCCAGATCTTCAATTAGATCCACCTAAACCAGTCGTAACATCAAAGGACGCAGAGATGGTTGAGGAACAGAATCACCCACTCAAATATTACGCTAGTCCTTCGCAAGCTGAACCGCATTCCAGCATTGCCGCACCGGCTATCAACCGAAACGATTTCGAACTAAAACCTTCGCTGATATCAGCCGTGCAATAAAATCAATTCGCCGGAAATCCTACCGAGGATCCGAACCTTCATCTTTCGATCTTCGTGCAATACGCAGATACCGTAAAAGCCAATGGAGTTACCCAAGAAGCTATTAGACTACGTCTGTTTCCTTTTTCACTTCGAGACAGAGCAAGAGCCTGGCTTCAATCTCTGCCTTCGAACTCAGTAACTACGTGGGAGGAACTAAAGAGAGTTTTCTTGACCAGATATTTCCCACCTAGCAAGACAGCTATGCTGAGAGCTCAGATCAACGGATTTAAGCAAAGGGAAAACGAATCACTTTTTGAAGCTTGGGAACGCTATAAGGATATGCTGAGACTTTGTCCACATCACGGATTAGTAGAATGGATGGTCATCCATACCTTCTATAATGGACTCTTGTACAATACAAGAATGACAATTGACGTTGCCGCAGGCGGTGCACTAATGGATAAAGAATATAATGATGCTTATGCACTTATCGAAAGTATGGCTCAAAACCATTACCAATGGGGAAGCGAGAGAGTCGCAACTGAGAAACCAACAAAAGGAGGTATGTACGAAGTGAGTAGTATGGACCAAGTCAATGCAAAGTTTGACCAACTAAACCAAAAGATCGACAACTTGGCCATAACACCAACATCCACCGTGGCTGCAGTAACACCTAACTGTGAGTTATGTGGAGTTCCAGGACATGAAGTTCCTGATTGTCAACTATTAACAGGAATTCCCACAGATCAAGTGAATTATGCTCAAGGAAACCCATACTCAAACACATACAATCCAGGTTGGAAGAATCATCCGAACTTCTCCTATAAGAATAACAATGCTTTATGCGCACCAGGTCAAGCACCAGCTACACCACCAGGATATCAAAAGACTGCTCCTAACGTCCCTAGAAAATCAAACCTTGAATTGATGATGGAAAATTTTATAGCTAACCAATCTCAAACAAACAAGGATTTCTTAAACCAAAACATACACACTAGTGAGCAAATTAAGCAATTAGTAAGCAAAGTAGATGCATTAGCTACACATAACAAAATGCTTGAAACTCAGATTTCACAAGTAGCTCAACAACAAGCACCTACCGCTGCACCAGCTGGAGTATTTCCTGGACAACCTCAACCTAATCCGAAAGGACAGGCCAATGCTGTGATATAAAGAAGTGGCAAGGAACTTGATGGACCTCCCGATCCAAGACTTGACAATCCAGCCATGTACCAAAAACTGGATAAACCGACTGAAATGGTGAATGTTCCAGAAGAAAAGGAAGATTATAATCAAGAGGTAGTGGAGAAAGAAAAGCCTTATGTGCCTCCACCACCCTATAAACCACCAATTCCGTACCCTCAGAGATTAACCAATTCCAAGACGATGGGCCAGTTTAAGAAATTTGTCGAACTTCTGAAACAGTTGAATATTACTATTCCGTTTACAGAAGCTATCACCCAAATGCCCTCGTATGCTAAGTTTTTAAAAGAAGTCTTATCCAATAAGAAAAAGATAGAGGATAACGGAACCGTTATACTTACTGCTGAGTGTAGCGCCATAATTCAGAATAATATGCCTCCTAAGCTAAAAGATCCAGGAAGTTTCTCTATACCCTGTGTAATAGGAAAATTCGTCATTGACAAAGCTCTATGCGATTTAGGAGCCGGTATCAGTGTTATGCCCTTAACGATTTGCAAAAGGCTAGACATGGGAGACCTAAGACCAACTAAAATGTTTGTTCAACTAGCCGATCGCTCTGTTAAATATCCTGTAGGCATACTAGAAAACGTCCCAGTACGTATAGGACAATTCTACATCCCTACTGATTTCATAATCATGGACATCTCTGAAGACTCCACTACACCTATCATACTAGGAAGACCATTCTTAGCTACTGCCGGAGCTATAATAGACGTAAAGAGAGGAAAGCTAACCTTTGAAGTAGGTGAAGAGAAAGTTGAATTTATTTTAACACAATTCTTACAATCACCAGCTATAGAGGATACATGCTATCTATTGGACGTAATAGACGAATGTGTAAGAGAAATGGAAATGAAAGAAACTACCTATTCTGAAATTATGAAAATTCAAATCCCTCCTATTTTCGAAGATGATAATTGGCATGAACCATATCAGGATAATAGTCTAAGCGAAAGTTTAGCACTTACACCGGATCTCATGCCAAGTAAGGATAAACCTACATTAGGATTAAAAACTTTACCTAATAACCTAAGGTACGAATTCTTAGACATTGAATGTAAAAGACCAGATATAATAAATTCCAGTTTAGGAACAATCGAAACAAAGAAACTTTTAGATGTCTTAAAGAAATATCCAACTGCATTAGGATATAACATATCTGTTCTCAAAGGAATATGCCCTTCAATCTGTATGCATCGTATTCTGCTAGAAGAAGATTGCAAAACCTCCAGAGAATCTCAAAGAAGAATTAACCCAATCCTTAGCACTGTAGTAAAGGAGGAAGTTAAGAAACTACTAGATGCCGGAATAATATATCCAATCTCTGATAGTAAATGGGTTAGTCCAGTACATGTAGTACCAAAAAAAGGAGGTATCACTGTTGTGAAAAACGCTAAAGGTGAATCGATATCGCAAAGAGTAGTGACGGGACATAGAGTGTGCATCGATTATCGTAAACTAAACAAAGCCACTCGAAAAGATCATTTCCCACTACCTTTTATAGATCAAATGTTAGAACGATTAGCCAAGCATTCTTATTTCTGTTATCTTGATGGTTACTCAGGATTTTTCCAAATCCCTATCCACCCAGATGATCAAGAGAAGACTACATTCACATGCCCTTATGGAACGTTCGCTTATAGACGAATGCCCTTTGGATTATGCAACGCTCCTGCAACCTTTCAAAGATGTATGATGTCAATCTTCGCAGATTTTATAGACAACATCATGGAAGTGTTCATGGACGATTTCTCTGTATGCGGGCAAAGTTTTGAAGGATGCCTATCAAATCTAGAAATGGTGTTAGAAAGATGTGTAAAAGTAAACCTCGTGCTTAACTGGGAGAAATGTCATTTTATGGTTAGAGAAGGAATCGTATTAGGACACGTTATATCCGACAAGGGAATTGAAGTTGATAGAGCTAAGATAGAAGTCATAAAAGGTCTTCAACCCCCTAAAACCATTCGAGAAATACGAAGCGTTTTAGGACACGCCGGTTTCTACCGACGATTCATCAAAGATTTCTCGAAAATCACTAAACCTCTTACCGGTTTATTAATGAAAGACGCTGAGTTCATATTCAATGAAGATTGTCTTAAAGCATTCGAAACTCTAAAAACAGCCCTCATCACCGCACCAATCATGCAACCCCCTGACTGGAGATTACCTTTCGAAATCATGTGCGATGCGAGTGACTATGCTGTAGGCGCAGTTCTAGGCCAGAGGAAGGAAAAGAAACTTCATGCGATTTACTATGCCAGTAGAACCTTAGATTCTTCTCAGATGAACTACGCCACTACTGAAAAAGAATTGTTAGCAGTTGTCTTTGCGCTTGACAAATTCCGTTCTTACCTAGTAGGAGCGAAAATAATCGTTTACACAGACCACGCTGCTATCAGATATCTATTGACTAAGAAAGATGCTAAACCAAGACTCTTGAGATGGATTTTACTCTTAAAAGAGTTTGATCTCGAAATAAAAGATAAGAAAGGTATTGAAAACGTCGTAGCGGACCATTTATCTAGAATAGAAGGTATTAAACCCGAACAAGTGCCGATTAACGATGATTTTCCGTATGAATAGCTGATAGCACAAATAGGAAGCGACCCAGTTCAGTTAGATGTAGATGAACCAGAACCCGTGGAAACAATCCAAACGACTGTAGGACTGCCATGGTACGTTGACATTGTTAACTACCTAGCTGCAGGAGCTCTTCCACCTGATTTAACCTATCAGCAGAAAAAGAAATTCTTTCACAATCTCAAACATTACTATTGGGATGAACCATTATTGTTCAAAAGAGGACCCGGTGGAATCTTTCGTCGATGTATTCCCGAAGAAGAAATAGAAGATGTCATTGCTCATTGCTATTCATCTCCTTATGGTGGACATGCAAGCACTTCCAAGACTTGTGCAAAAATCTTGCAAGTCGGCCTATTCTGGCCTAATCTATGGAAAGATATCCACATCGCTGTTATAAATTGCGATCGGTGTCAACGCACCGGTAATATTTCAAGAAGAGATGAAATGCCTCAAAAAGGAATATTGGAAGTAGAAATCTTTGACGTCTGGGGAATAGATTTCATGGGACCATTCCCATCATCTTTCGGTAATAATTACATACTCGTAGCGGTTAATTATGTTTCAAAGTGGATTGAAGCTATAGCTTCTCCTACAAATGACACACGAGAAGTAATAAAGCTTTTCAAAAATATAATCTTTCCCAGATTTGGTGTGCCTAGACTCGTCATAAGTGACGGTGGCTCGCACTTCATTTCAAAAATCTTTGACAAACTACTATCTAAGTATGGAGTAAGACACCGTGTGGCAACACCATATCATCCACAAACAAGTGGACAAGTCGAAGTCTCGAACAGAGAAATCAAACAAATCTTAGAAAAGACTGTCGCCATATCTCGGAAAGATTGGTCATCTAAACTTAATGAAGCTTTATGGGCTTATAGGACAGCTTACAAGACACCCATAGGAACTACACCTTTCAAATTAGTTTATGGAAAATATTGTCACCTCCCGGTAGAACTAGAACACAAAGCTTATTGGGCGATCAAAACTCTCAATATAAACTATAATGCTGCAGGAGAAAAGCGAATCCTAGATATTAACGAATTAGAAGAGTTAAGGCTAGATGCTTATGAGAATGCTAAGATATATAAAGAAAGAACTAAGCGATGGCATGATAAACGCCTATCTAGGAAAGAATTTAGTGTGGGAGATGTTGTACTCCTCTTTAATTCAAGACTTAGGATCTTTCCTGGAAAACTAAAATCTAGATGGTCATGACCCTTTAAAGTAACTAGAGTGTTCCCGAGCGGAGCGATAGAAATTAAGGGTAGGAATAGTGAATCATTCACAGTAAACGGACAACGTTTAAAACATTATCATAAAGTTGAAAATAGAGATTATGCAAATAGTCTAAGCCTTTTAGAGTTGTCCACTAATTTCCCTGATTAATCTAACCTAAGCATTACGTCAGGCTTTAGACGATAAAAACAGCGCTTAGTGGGAGGCAACCCATTTAATCATTTAATTATTTAAATCATTTTTATCATTTTATTATTTTGTCATTTATCATTTTATTATTCGTTCATTTGTTTTGTCATTTTATTATAGTTTTATTTCATTATTACTATTATTGCTTTTATTTATGCATTTTATTTTCTTATTTTTCCTTATTTTAATTTTAAATCACTTTTACAGATTTTCTAAAGTCTTTTCCACTTTCCTCCTCCCCCTGATTTGTTTCATCCGAATTTACACTAACTATGGCTAACCAACCGATAAACCTTATGGAAACCAAATTTAGAGGTAGGAACCAAAGAATGAAATTTGAAGAGTTATCACAGAGACCAATGGATTTGACTCTGTACCCGGATGATCTGACTATGGAAACCTTAGGTATACATGATAGCATCCTATACTTGTTTAACCGACTTGGATGGGAGAATGCACTGATTCAACAAAAGTTTGTGACTTACCGCAAGCTCACCCTTGAGTTCCTCAGCTCCTTAGTTTACCTACCCGAGCGCGGTTTTGGATTCAGGAAAGGATTTATCAGTTTCCGCCTATTTGGAATAAAATATGACTTTAACCATAGAGAACTAGCTGACCTATTAGGATTCCCTAGTGGACCCTTTGCTTTTACTACCACACAGGTAGAATTGATGGACATTGAGCTGGATTTCTTTTGGGGAACCTTAACCGGAAATTACCATCCTGAACCAAATAACATGAACAATGATGAGATACATAACCCTGCTATCCGTTATTTCCATAAGATCCTTGCCCACACCTTCTTTGGAAAAGAAGAAAACCTTACTGGAGTATCTAAAGATGAGATATTCATTATGTCATGTTTCACTAATGGACAGCCAGTCAATGGTGTGCCTTTCATGATGCAAACCTTCACCCGAATCCAAGAAGAACCTAATTTACCTATATTAGTAGGAGGTCTTGTCACCATGATTGATGATGCCTTAGGACTTAGATACCAATTGCACAGGTGTAACCGTTTAGGTACCATCCGTCCTATGAATCTTAACTTTTGCTTTAATCGACATATCATAAGGAATTTAGGACATCCACCTTTCGAGTACCTAATCAGGAATGAAGTAGTAACCCTGTTCACACTACCAAACCATGCTAGAGTAAGTGTTCACAATAAGGATAATTGGCTTTATGAGCTAACCCCTCCTGACTATCCATCTACTCCTGAAACACCTCAATCTTATAAGATAAAGGATGATATAATGACCGATGTAGAAAGTGGCCCTGAGACACCTCCTGGTTACCATGACATTGACCACACTGACGAAGTGATTGAAACCCCTGAAGTGAATCAAGTAGAATATGCTGACAACTTAAAGAACATCATGAACACTCTTGAAACTTACCAAGCCGATATAAACACTGTTAAGGATGAGATTAAGAGCATGCGATTGGACATTATAGGATTAACTAACATAACATGTGAGCAATTCTACCACCTGAACTCTGCAATCGAAGATTTGAAGAAGCACTTTTGAAAATGCTGTAGTGATCTAGCTTATTTTACTTATTGTTTTCGTTTCTAGTTAGTTTTACATGTCGCAAACATTTTCGTACCGGATTTTTATTAATGTAATTTCCCTTCAAGTATCAAAAGCAAAGCATTTCTAGTTTACAAATTTTTCCAATTTAATCAATTTATATGCTTTCAATCTATTTACTGTTATGTTTAAATTGATTAATGTTTTATACAATCTCTCGTGTGCTGAAATTTACAAAATTATGTTGGTATTATATATTATGTGTTGTTTATGTTTAATATTGAGTGAGAAGTGATAATAAAAAAATATTATATAAATTGTAACGTGAGAGAAATAATGCATTCTGGAGATTATTCAAAGTTGTAAGCCCTCACGATCGTCATCACCCTCTTACGATCGTGACAAGCTAATTAGCGCGTCACGACCATCATCCCCCCTTCACGATCGTGACAACCCCAGTTATAGGAATTGTGAGAAACAAAACTGTTCTTCTTCGAAACCTCTTCTTCTTTCATCTTCCATAACCTTCAAAACCACCCATTATCTCTTCCAAATTCCGTAACCTCCCATTACCCAAATTAAACCCCATTAACCTCTCCATTTACTCCACACATATCACATTCTCACCTTGCATTATTAATCCGAACCAATTTCCTCTCATTTTATCACTTTTCTCACAAAAAATCAAAACCTCTCATCTCCCACTCTTGTTCTTGCATGCAATGGAAGCAATTCAATTTAGAGATGGTGAGCATGGAGAAAATCAGAGAGAGAGGTTCATCCGATTCCAGAACCGTGGTGTTCAACCCACGCGATATGTCGATACTATCTGTTTGAGAGAGTTGGGAATGCTCAACAGTGTCAAGAGCCTGCTCCAGAAGGTTGGTCTGTGGGAACTTTGCAGTCAGCCCCAGCCCACATTCGAGCTTCTGACATTGGAATTCCAAAGCTCATTTCATTACATCACTCCTACCGGTTCTCAGAGTCAACTCACCGGCGTTGCTAAGTTCAGATTGCTTGGCCGGGAGTTCGAAGTTATGCAAACAAGGATCGCTGAGCTACTAGGCTTCGATCACGGGAATGAAGTTCACCTCCGCGTGCCGGACAATTTCAGTGAAACCGCTTTCACCCTATGGCACGACATCACCAACACTCGTGCCTCAGCCTTTCAGAGCCTGAATGCTACGCATATCCACAACCCGGCGATCAGATACTTTCATTGCGTCATCTGCAACACCATCTTTGCCAGAGAGAGCAACCACAAGCTCAACTCCAAGGAGCTTTTGTTCTTGCACTGCGCCCTAAATGACGAGCCCATTAATGCTGCCCCGTTCATGCTATCCCATATCCTGTCCATTGCGCAAAGAGGCGCAACCCCCTTTTACATAGGCGGAATTGTCACTACCCTCGCCATTCAGCTGGATCTCGGTGACTTGGTCGTCAATTTGCCTAGCAGAGCCGCCGAGTTCCTAACGAAGAATTATTGCAGGTCCGCCCACTTGATTGCACAGAGAGAGGATGGAAGGTTTAGCCCTGTCATCCAAGGCACTGTTTATCACCACATCATCTTGTCGTGCCGTGACCGCATCGATCCGTCTAGCCGAGCCAACTGGCTATTTGCTTTACCGGAAGCTGTCGGCCACGCCCCCATTCCTGATGAGCAGGCCGATCCACCAGCGGACGAGATCCAAGACACCATGGATGCAGCTGAGCCTATCCAGGACATTCCTGAGTCATCCACCCGACAGCCTCCTGCACAAGAATTCACACTTGAAGACGTCCTCCGTGCGATTCATCAGCAAAATCAGATGAATGCCACACTGGAGCGAAGGCAGAAGGAGCAGCATGATGCATTACTCCTAGCTGTTGCCACCAACCAGAGGACTACTGATGAGAAGCTCAGAGAGATCTTTAGTGAGCTAGAGTCTTTGCGCATTGATATCACTTCTATCACCGGTACCGGTTCTGATCCTGAAGCGACTCCGACCAGACGCTCCCGCACTAGAAGTCGAGGCCTTGGTCATCAGCAGCCTTAGTTTTAGTTTTTGTTTATGTTTTTCCATTTCGTTGTTGTATTGTACTTTAACCGCTATTATATCACAACATTGAGGACAATGTCTGATATAGTGTGGGAGAGGTACCTTTCATTTTCCGCATTTTCCCTTTCTGCACTTTTCCATTCCATTGTATTTCCTTTTCGTAAATTAATGAAACAGAGCAATTTTTGTGCTATTTTCTTTAGTTTCGAACTTTCCCCGTTTATTTAGCCATACCGAAAAAAATCTTTAATTAATTCTTCGCATTACCCGACTTACCTACGAAATCATAATTAGGAAGCTGAGAACGATTCAACAAGATCAATACAGTCTTGACACCTTAGACTTCCCACTTAAGCAATTCCGTTCCGATGATTGTTACGACTACCCCTCAAGTTTCAGTTCAAAAGTAACCCCTAGTAGTTTATACTAGCAGTCAGCACCGTCTGAACACAAACCACGTGGGGAGCCGATGAATATAAGTGTTTGATGCCTAATCTATAATGATCCTTCATATCTCGATGCAAATGAAAAGAAATTGCACCAAAGTACATGGTCGCATATAAGAAACGAGAAATATGAGAAGGAATCCATTGCGGGTTGGTTCAGAGGTACTGGTTCTGAACTCGGTAGGGCGTGCTACGGTTCGATCCCCCACAACCTCCAAATTGGATAATGGATGTAGGGTTACCACATTCGTGTACCAGACCCCGCGCTTATAAAGGATCAAAGTCACTAACCGGCTACTCCACTACGTGCGTGCTAAGGCAAAGGGCTTAATGTGATTGCACTAGAATGAAACCGAGCGAAATAAGATCGAAAGACTCTAGGTGAAATCGTAAAGCAATTACCGAATGTTTTGTTTAACGGGAAGTCGACGACTTAGCTTGTTGCTTGTGTCATTAATGTATCGTTAGTGTTTTATCAAAGTACCGGTTTACCTGACAAAAACGATCCTTCGTACGGTTTGTTATGTGTGTGCGTCGATAAAAACTTGTCCGACAATTTACAACCGACTATTTGCTTGAGGACAAGCAAAGGTTTAAGTTTGGGGAAGTTTGATAACAAGAAAAAGTATCGATTATATTGTTATGTTTCAATACCGTTTTATCGCATAATTGTCGTTTTAACACCCGATTCCTCGAGTTTTCTTTGCCATTTTGCAGGTACATCATATACAGAGCTAAATCAAGAGCCACAAGTGAAATGAGCAAAAACAACCATTAAAAGATGAAGAAAAAGAGAATTCTGCATAACCTGCATTTTTTGTTACACTCACGGTCGTCACCTAGGAGTCACGACCGTGACACGCCAAAAGGAGCACTCACGACCGTGACAAGTCCCTCACGACTGTGACGCATATCAAACAAGGAACACGAACGTGACACCCTTGTCACGACTGTGACAAGGGAAAACTAGGGTATTTGACTGAAGACGTGGTCATGAACGTTACGCTACATGAAATCCAACGTGCCTATTTTCCAGGAGACCAAGTATTCCCACGTTCCCTGGATTCTCTCATTTTCCTACGAGGCCCAAGCATAAAATCCAACTGCCAAGACCATTTAGTTTTCTATAAATAGATTTGTTTCAATGAACAATTTAGAGAGTTTTTACTTTTTACTTTTCTTGCGGAAGCTCTGCCGATTTTATTTTGCACCCTTTATTTTTCCAGCATTAATTTCTTGCTTTAATTTTCTTGTATCCCAACCAACCTTATAACAATTTCCAACATCAGGAAATTGTTATAAATTAATTTGTTTCAAAGTCTTCAGATTATTGTAGAACTTTTATTTCCGAGTCCGGTTATACTCCGAGCTTTCCAGCTTGTGGAAGAAGGAGTCTACTACTTTTTATTGTTATCCAGGTTTATATTAAATTGCATTTATATTTATGTTGAATATTTATTTTTCTGCCATGCATACTTTATTTTATATTTCTCTGCCTCTGTCTGGTTCAACAATAATGAGTAGCTAAATACCTTAGGGCGGTATGTAATTAAAACAAACTAAATCGGTAAAATCAACTCTAGGCTTAAAATAATTAAGAGCTTAAAATTCTGGCTGATACTTTTTATTATAAAATCAACCTTTTTGTTACGAGAGTAAGGAAAGTGTATTAGATTAGGTCAAGACCACGAGAGTGTGATATTTTAACCAGATAGCTAAAGTTAGGCATTTAATTTAAACACAGCGAGAGCGCTTTAAAATGAATTAGAATTACTAAGTTTCCAAAAATTATTTCTAAACACTTATGGGCTAGCGAGAGCAGGCATAGGGCTTTAGGGGTAAGATCTGAGATAAGACCATGAGAGTGTGAGTTAAAGATATTTAAACTGGTAACCTCTACAGAATAGATTAAGTGAACCATCTTTATAAGCCTAGGTTAGATTGACCCGCCTAAGTTAACATAATTACATACCGACCGCCTTAGTATTATTTATTAAACTTAAATTTAATTCCCGCCTTTAATCTTTAAAAACAACCAAAAATCGTGACAACCCTTCACCTTAGCTAAACTAGAAATTCCTCTAGCACTAAGTAACCATAGAGTCCCTGTGGATCAATAATCTTAAATATTACTTCGATAGGTTGTGCACTTGCAGTTAAGATACCGCTAGACACATAATTAGACACGTCTTTAGTCCATCAGCTACAACCAAGAAGAAGGAATTGACTTTGATGAAACATTCGCTCCGGTAGCAAGGTTAGAAGAAATTAGATTATTACTTGCTTACGCTTGTTCCATGAATTTTCAGTTATACCAGATGGATGTCAAAAGCGCTTTCCTAAATGGTTACATCAATGAAGAAGTCTATGTCAAACAACCTCCTGGCTTTGAAGACTTCAAGAATCCCTCTCATGTCTACAAGTTGAAGAAGGCTCTTTATGGCTTAAAGCAAGCACCAAGAGCATGGTATGATCGCCTTAGCAACTTCCTATGTGAGAAGGGATTTACAAAAGGAAAGGTTGACAAGACTTTGTTCATCAAGAATTTCAAGGGCAACACCTTACTACTTCAAGTCTATGTCGACGACATCATCTTCGGGTCAACAAACAAATACCTTTGTGAAGAATTCTCTCTTATGATGCAAGGAGAATTCAAGATGTCCATGATGGGAAAGATGAACTACTTCCTTGGATTACAAATCAAGCAAACAAAGGATGGCATCTCCATCAACCAATCCAAGTACTGCAAGGAATTGTTGAAAATATTCGATATGGATAGTTAAAAAGTGATGTCTACTCCTATGGGATCCGGAACATATGTTGATCAAGATCTATCCGGCATTTCAATTGATATTACAAAATATCGAGGTATGATTGGTTCATTATTATATTTGACGGCAAGCCGCCCTGACATTATGTTTAGTGTTTGTTTGTGTGCCCACTTTCAAGCTAATCCGAAGGAATCACATCTCATCGCCGTGAAGAGGATCATGAAGTATCTCAAAGGAACAACGAACGTCAGACTATGATATCCAAAAGGTAGCACATGTTATTTAATTGGTTATTCTGACGCTGATTATGCATGATGTAAGACCGATAGAAAAAGTACAAGTGGTACTTGTCACATTCTCGGGAATGCACTAGTGTCGTGGGCATGTAAGAAGCAAGCATGATGTTCCGGGCAGTCCCAACTCCCAGAATTGGGCCAAGTAAACTGGCATTGTGGCACGCTCGACATCGAGCATAACATCAAGAATAATGGTCCTTGTCGACCAAAGCCATACCGACCAAGACGGAGTCTTCCAACAGCTAGTTTTGACTGTTACCTATTCGTGCGGATTCCGCGATCCGTGCCCAACGGTTTGAACCAATAATCATCCACTTGGACCAGTATATAAACCCTCTCAAGTATTCAATTCTCTGACCTTAATTCTTGTACTTGCTCACTCTTTGCTCAGTGTCTTACTTCAGCATCGAAGTGCCTTGCAGGTACACCCCCCGACTCTCCTTATCCACCGTCCTTCAACAACGCTCGATGCCAGCCATATCGGATCCTGATCTCCAGGTACGACATGTGGCGTCGTCTGTGGGAAATCTGATTTCCCCGTTCTTCTTTCTCAAAATCTTCAAGAACAAAAGTTTTACCAAGATCCATGGCTGCTCGAGACAACAATCCGGACAACCGGTCTAACGACGACATGATCCTGACGCAACGTGAGAGCAACATTCATCATCCTCCGCACGAAGAAACCGTGCAAGATCACCCGGAAGGGAAGACAACCTAGCCTTCTCCCGACCGCGACCAACCTCTGGAGAGTCGCCCGAAAGTTCCTTTTCCCCCGACTCCTTCAGGATCTGATTTTGCAGCGCTAGCCGAAATTCTGAATCAGACAAATTTGTTGCTCCTCGCCCATGGTAAGAAGATTGCCCGTATCGAGGACAATAATTGTCGACCCCGGTCTCCCGCGAGACACCAAAGAAGGCATAGTCCTTCTCCTCCCAAAAGAAAGAGGAAAGGACGCATCGACGAATCTACTGGTGACAAACGGCCCCGCCCGTCTCCTTCTCGATCTTCCCCTCCAAGAAAATCAAGAAGGAGCAGATCAAGATCCGCATCACCTCGGCGAGCAAAGAAGTTCGCGCCCAGGTCCCCTTCATTCAATTCCAGCGACGATGAGGACACCTGGGGCCCCCTCTCGTCGGAAATCATGGCGGCTAAACTCCCAAGGTGTTTAGAAAAACCTCCACCATTAGGCTCATATGATGGGACCACAGATCCTGACGAGCATATCGAGAATATTGATGCTTTGCTCGACTACCGAGGGGTGCAAGGAGAGATCAAATGTCGCCTCTTTCCTATAACTCTGAGGAAAGGAGTGATGACGTGGTACAAAAGCCTCGAAGCAGAGTCCATCACTTCCTGGAAACAGCTAGGACGCACATTTTCCAGGCACTTCACCGCCTCTAGGCGGCACCCGAAGACGGAAGCATCGCTCGAAGCGATCATCCAGGGGAAAGACGAACCTCTACGAACCTATATCGAGAGGTTTAATAAAGAAGCAGTCCAGGTGTCCACAACGGGCGACATGAAGAAGTACTTGCTGGAACGGGGACTACGCCCATCAACTGATTTCCACCGGGCGGTTGGAATCGAGACCCCGACCACCCTTGACGCATTCTTGTTGAAAGCCCAAGCTTACATCCAATATGAGGAAAAGCAGGCAGCTAGCTCCGTCCGAGACGCCCGGTGTCGCGAGGACGCGAAGCCCCACCGGGTCGATGAACCCTCGACATCTCGTCGGGGAGGAGACAAAAGAAAGGATGATTTCTCCCATGAATCGCGGGAGCACAAAGGACCCGTCAGCCAATTTCATAAATATACTCCTCTCCTGGTCTCTAGGGAGAAGATCTTGTCTGAATGTGCGAACTCAGAATTCAGGCAAGCAGGAGTACGCTTTCCGAAGCAACTGCCTAGCAAACCGGGCATGGACAAAACGAAGTATTACAGATTCCACAAAAGTCACGGCCACAATACTGAAGACTGTATCCATCTCAAAGATGCAATTGAAATACTTATTAAAGACGGGCACCTTAAACAATTTACCAAATCCAGGGACACCCCTCGACAAGAAGCGTAGGAGACTCAAAAGATCGAGGAGGCTGTGCCCATTCCAGCAGATGCGAACATGCAAGTCGCCCTGAGCGTCTATCGCCCGGAAGATATCTTCCTGCCCGATCACACAGGGAGTCCAGGATATTTTTCCTCCCACAGCCCATGGGAGACCTTTTCATCTGCAATGGTCATCTCATGGGGAGGTTTTAACAAAATCACGGTCGGATCTGTAAAGAGGAAATTTGACCAACTGATTGCGAAAGGCCCTGCAGAGAGCGCGACCCTAGACCCCCTAAGGGAAGGCTCAATACCCCTTGCCTTTTACCGGGAGGAACTCTTAGGAGGGGCACCAAATGCCAGCATTCCGCTACTCATCCGGGAACGTATGGCCAATTTTGATGTAAGGAGAATCCTAGTGGACCAAGGCAGCTCCTGCGACATCATGTACTCCCAGTTATTTTCGACACTCCAGTTGAACGAAACACACCTGACTCCGTACGTCGGATCAGACTTACAAGGTTTCAACGGAGCAGTCTCCCGACCATGGGGCTACGTCGATCTGTTCGTCACCTTTGGGACATCCGAGACCGCCTGAACGGTTCGCGTCCAGTTCCTGGTCGTGGATTGCCCGTTGTTGTACCAATGTATTTTGGGACGACCGACATTGGCCGAGTTGATCACTGTTCCATCCACCATCCACCTAAAAATGAAGTATTATTGACGTCAGAGCTGTTCGCCGATGTTTTGAGGCAGCATTTAGAGGTCTTAGCTCAATATCTTACCAACCGAGTCCTTCAGCACTGACTTCGCCAGATACTCCACAAACATCCAAGGCTTTTCCTCAGGTTGACTCAATCGATCTGGACTACAGGTTCTCATACGACAACGAGGGCATTCAAAAGCTGACCGATTCACTTTCCCGGCCAATTCCAGACGGAGAGTTCGAGCTGATTCCTATGGGAGATGATCCAACTCGGTGCGTCAAGATCGGGGCACATCTGCCCGACTTGGCAAAACGACAGTTAGAGGCATGCCTTAAGGGAAACGCGGATCTATTTGCTTGGAGCGCCGCAGAAATGCCAGGGCTCGACCCCGAGATGGCCTGTCATCACCTCTCCATCGACCCAACACACAAAGCGGTCGCCCAGCGTAGGAGGAAGTAGTCGACCGAGAAAACCAGAGCGGCCGAATTTGCTGTTAAATACCTCCTAGAGGAAAAATTTGTAACCGAGGCCAAGTACACAACCTGGCTCTCAAATGTTGTACTTGTCAAGAAATCTAATAGAAAGTGGAGAATGTGTGTTGATTATACTGATCTTAACCGGGCATGCCCAAAAGACGCATATCCTTTGCCTAATATCCATAAATTGATCGACAATTCATCCGGTTTCAAGCTATTGTCCTTCATGGACGCCTACTCGGGGTACAATCAGATATCCATGGCCGTGTCCGCCAAAAAATATACGGCCTTCATGACCGAATCGGGCAACTACCATTATAACGTTATGCCCTTCGGTTTAAAAAACGCAGGCACGACATATCAGCGCGTGATGAATAAGGTATTCCGGGCAGAAATCGGGGACATGCTTGAGGTGTATATGGACGACATGATCGTCAAGTCTCAGCAAGAGACGGACCACGCATCCCACTTACGAAACGTATTCGATCAAGCCCGAAAATGCAAGATGCGTTTCAATCCCGAGAAGTGCACGTTTGGGGTCCGAGCAGGGAAGTTCCTCGGATTCTATTTAACTGAACGAGGTATTGAAGCCAATCCTGACAAATTTCGGGCATTCGTAGAACTTCCAACCCCTAATTCTAAAAAATCCATACAATCGTTGAACGGGGTCCTCGCTTCCCTCGCACGATTTATAGCAAAATCCGCTCAGCACGCCCTCCCCTTTTACAAACTCCTCCGCAAAGAGGCTACCTTTGAATGGACGGAGGAATGCGAGCTAGCCTTGTCCCACTTGAAAAGGGCACTATCTGAACCCCCAGTTTTGTCCAGGCCCAAAGAAGGGGAGACGATTTACCTCTATCTCGCCGTAGCAAACGAGGCTGTAAGCGCGGCCCTCATACGCGACCTACCCGAGGGACAGAAACATATCTACTTTACGAGCAAGGCACTCCATGACCCCGAACTTCGGTACCTCCAGGTAGAAAAGGTGGCCCTGGCCCTCCTTTTTGCAGCCAGAAGACTACGACATTATTTCTTAGCCCACATCATCATCGTGAGAACAAACCAACCCATAAGACAATTACTCGGTCGACCAGATATGGTCGGGCGAATGCTAAAATGGTCGTTGGAATTGTCCGAATTCGACATCAAATTCGAAGGGAGACAAGCTCCCAAAGGTCAAGAACTAGCCGACTTTGTGGCAGAGCTCACTTTCACCGAGCAGGAGCCGAAATCTCCGTCCAAATGGACCATCTTCGTGGACGGAGCATCTGGCCCGACGGGTAGTGGAGCTGGAGTTATCCTGGAAAATGAAGAGGGAAGCATCATCGAAGTATCTTTAACTTTATCCTTCCCCACATCAAACAACCAGGCGGAATACGAAGCCTTCCTGGCAGGCATACGACTCGCGACCGACCTGGAAGCAGAAGAGATCACAATTTGCACAGATTCCCAGCTGGTCGCTAGCCAAGTCCGAGGAGATTTCTAGGCCAAAAACGACAATATGGCCGAATACCTGGCCCTTGTAAAAGGCGAACTAAAACGATTCACAAGCGTGGAGGTCAAACACGTCCCGCGAGAGAATAATACCCGGGCTGATGTCCTTTCCAAGTTGGCAAACACTAAAAAGAAAGGAAACAACAAATCCGTCATACAAAAAGTGCTCCCCCGACCAAGAATTGGACAATCTTCAACCTACCTAGACATTAATCTCATAGGCGACATCAACTCCTGGATGACCCCAGTGTTTAACTACCTAACCAAAGGAGAGTTACCAGCAGACCCGAAAACGGCCAGCACCGTGCGTCGAAGGTCGTGCTTATACTCCCTGGTCGGTGGACGTATGTATCGTTGAGGATTCTCTACACCACTCCTCAGGTGCGTAGAGGAAGAGAACGTCCCACACGTACTAAGAGAGGTCCACGAAGGAATTAACGCACAACACCCAGGAAGATGATCATTAGCCCGAAAGATTCTTCGGGAAGGATACTATTAGCCTACACTCCACCACGACGCGAAAGAACTTGTAAAAAGATGCGACAAATGCCAACGACACGGGGACGTACACGTAGCACCCCTTACCGAGCTAAAATCGATATCTTCCCTGTGGCCATTCGCGTGGTGGGGGATGGATATCTTAGGGTCGTTCGTCGTCGGATCCGGCCAAAATAAATACCTCATTGTGGGCGTCGATTATTTCACCAAATGGATATAAGCTGAGGACTTGGCCAAAATTTCTGCACTCAACATAATACGTTTCTTCAAAAGGAACATCCTCGCCCGGTTCGGAGTACTGCTCGCCATTGTAACCAATAACGGTACCCAATTTACCGATAGACATTTCAAAGAATTTATTGCGACAGTAGAAACAAAACAACATTTCGCTTCCGTGGAGCATCCCCAAACTAATGGACAAGCAGAAGTTGCAAATAGAGTAATCCTAAGAGGTCTAAAACGGAGACTAGACGAACACCAGAAACACTGGGTCGAGGAGTTGCACAACGTGCTGTGGGCGTATAGAACCACTCCCCACTCAACGACCGGTGAATCCCCATTCTGGTTGGCATATGGGACCGAAGCAGTAATCCCTGTGAAAATGCACATCTGATCCAGACGAACAGAGTCCCTAATGGACCAAGACACCAACTCCGAGGCTTTGAGAGACGAGCTTGACCTGGTCGAAGAAATCTGATCAGAAGCTTCTCTCCGAGAGGCCACTCTCAAACAGAAAATAGTTGCTCGGTACGATTCTAAAGTCATAAGACGAGCATTCGAGGTGGGTAGTCTCGTTCTAAGAAGAAATAACAGAGACTCCCGCGAAGGAAAACTTACGCCTATTTGGGAGGGCCCATATCGCGTCCGGGCAAAGACCGAAAACGAAGCCTATTATTTAGAAAATCTACACGGGGAAGAACTTGCTCGGCCGTGGAAGGCCGAGAAGCTCAAGCAATATTACAGTTAAGTTACAGAGTCACCTTGCTCTACTCTCAAGCGAGGAGCGATAGGTCCGACTATGAACTGCGTGCCCAGGTACAAGCACGACAGCCCAAAATAACATGATTGTCAGGATCTTCTTCCAAGGGAAGGAGATAACTATTGCACGGGCAGAAACTCAAACGAGTATTACGTCGCTTACGTACCACAACCAGGCATAACCCCAGCTCGCGATGGGACGTTCAAGCCTCGGAGCCTGAGTCATTACCTTGGCCCGGGTACCGACCAGGAGCCAGACTCCAAAATCTGGTTGGTCCCCCAAACCAACAGATCACAAACACACACCCCGTATTTGCTTAATCACATCCAATCATTACAAAGACGTCAAACATTTAGCGTTTATAAAAACATAAAGGGAAAAAGTCCTCCGGCGGACGCACAGTTAAACAGAAAACATTGTAAAATAATAAACGACCATCAAGGACATAAAATTTTACTTCAAAAATGCAACCCCGAAGGGCCGACTTGTTAATGGTTACATACAAAGGGGGCCACGTCCCCGGGTAAAACACAATAAATTACAAGGTAACGACACGCAGGACAAAACTAATTACCCTGCCTTTCCAAAGCACCAGGTTGACCTTCGCCCTGGTTTGGCTGCACCTCTGACTGGCCAAGCTGAGCAGTCACCCCGGGCTGAGAATCCTCCACGATCAAGTCCGAGGGAACCACTATTTGGCCATCCTCGACTTTGTAGAGATAGCTGATTCGGTCGGTATCCAAAGCCAACTCAAGATGAAGAGCTCGTATCTGGTCCACAATGTTTTGGAAAATGAGCTCAGTCGACGAGTTCAGATCTTCCATGTCCTGGTTGATCCGAGCAAGGAACTGAGCCCTGGTCACCAAGCTCTTGGTCTCAGCATCCTCATCCTCCTTTGGGAAAAAGGCATCTTTTAGCTTTTTTCTTTGTTCTAAGGCCCTCCTCTTATCGACCTCCAGCTTGGCGATGATGTTCCCTCGCTCAGTCAGCTCCTTAGAAGAGGCAGTGGCTTCTTTAGAGGTCGCAGTCAACTTCCTCTCAGTAGCAGCCAACAACTCCTTCAGCCTCGCCACCTCTCTTTCTTGCCCAGGGTTTCCTTCGGCCGTCAACCAGGCCATAGACAAAACCCGCATAATTGCGCTCGCGTCCTGAGCCAGAGACAGATGTCGGGCAGGGCGATCCATTGCCTCGACGAACAAAGAGTCCGCCCGGTCAACCTCCATGCTCGTCCCTTCAAAATAATTTTGCTTCACAAAGAAAGGCGGCAACACATGCTTCGGTTTGGGGGAGCATTGGCCGTCAAGTCTACAGTCGCTGTAGACTTATGCTTTTTCATAAGCGAGCCAGTAGACGCGCTCGGAGAACCTTGAACCAGGGGGCCCGACCCAGAGCCGCTCGTTTTGGTCAGCTTGGTTTAGACGACCCGCGACCTCTTCTTTTGTTGTTGACGCAGGCGCTCCTGGATCTTGTCAAGAGGGTTCGACAGGGAGCCTACAAAGAAAGAAAAATATCACACAAGATTAGTCACGGACGTTAAAAAATTATCAAAACATAGTAACTAGCAGAAATAAAAACAAATACAAAAAAACTCAGACACTTCTTGCCCGGTGTTACACGCCAACAGGTCTGTGACGTCTATGAAAGGACGCTCCACAGCCTCTCCCCCATCTTGGTCCAACATTATTTTACCCTCTCCGTCCAGCAGAGGAGTCGGGGTAAAGGAAGCTATCAATTTCCTAAAGGCCTCAAAGCTGGCCGCATCATCCTCATTAAGGGAATCCCCTACTTGGACAAACTCACTAACCGGTCGCCTGTAGTGAGCATAACTCCGCGAGAAAGGAAACAGCCAGAGCCTCCTCGGAATCACCTGTCCTTGATCATCGAGTCTGGGCTCGTCATTTTCATCGGTGTCTATCCCTAAGAAACTCAGCGCCCTCACAGCTTCCACGCTCGCCGGTTTAATCAAAAAGTAATCTGTCTTGAAAGCCCGGATAGACTCTGAGTGAGCTTTGAAAATCTTGGTCCGCTATTTAAAGTAAATAAATCCCTTTTGGTCGGTCCCCCGCCCTACTTGGCGCTGCAGTGAGAACAGACGGAAGAACAAGGGAAGCGTGGCTCCAACACCCAGATGGGCGCACGTTACCTCAAACGCTCTCAGAAACGCGTAAGAGTTGGGGTGTAACTAGGACGGGGCCACACCCAAGTGCCCGAGCACAACGCAAACTAGGTCGCTGAAGGGCAAGGTTACCCCTAGGACCGAAGTCGCGTACTCGTACATTGAAAATTTGCGACCGTCGAAGTCTGAAAAGATACAGTCATCATCCCCTGGGCAGGTGACGACCCAATCCTCTGGATCGCCAATAGTAGGTAATGGCTCCGCGCGAGGCCTCGAAAAGGTTGACACTTTGTCGAGCAGGTCTTACACTACCCATTCTTCGGGCGCGGCTCTTATGTCTTTCGGACATCGAGGGGAATCCGTCATCTCTCCCGAGTCAGGGGCTCCTTCTTCCATCGTGGTCGTGTCTGATTCTCCCGATGAGCTTTCGGAGTCAGAGGGAACAGATGCGGAAGAACCAGAGTCTTCCTAGGATACCTCCTCCGAGGAGATATCAAGCGGGTCCATAAGTGAATTCTCACCTGAAAAGCAGAGGAAAGGCGTCAGTGAATTCGATTAAGAATATCAAATCCACCCTTCCACTGCTCGACAAGTGAAAAGGCGCATATCGGCCCAGGAATAAGATCCCGAGCCATAGCCCCCGGCTAACCACCGCTCAAGGTGATCGCCAACGCCCGACATTGGCGATGATACGATCTAAACCTAGGTACTTGCCAGGTCCTAAGTCAAAATCGACCAGGACCATCGTCGACCACGAACTAGGGTTCGTTTTCTACGAACAATGGTGGCAGAAGATCTTTTACCTACTTATTTTAAGCCTAAACTACCGGAAACTCTATCCTATTCCACATAAATTTATAAATATCAAGCCTATGACTAATATAAATTCAAATAAAAGCCGTACCTGGAGCTTGGGAGGCCATTTGCAGAAAAGGTTAGCTTTGGAGGCGGTGGTCGACGGATGAAAGCGGTGGTCGACGGCTGAGAACAACGGTTGACGTACGAGCAGTGCAGTGGAGAAGAAGGCGAAACGAAAAAGCTTACAAGAAAGCCTTGAGCTCCTATTTATAGGGAAGGGAACACGTGCAGAGACGCGTGACCCCTACCCCTAGCCAATAATTACCTACGCTCTAGCCCTTAGGCTAGCCGTCAGAACATTAAATAGGCGTGAATTCCCAGACACGCCAACTTTTCGTTTCATATCTCCTTTGTCGAGCGACGAAACAACTGCCCGCCTACCGAGGGTCATAGACGATAACTCCCTGGTCCGCGCACGAAAGATACCAGATGCACTGCATACACCTTAGACACGAAACCATCACTAAGTCACCGCTCCTCCGCAGGAGCAACGACTTGGGGGGCTCCTGTTCCGGGCAGGCCCAACTCCCAGAATTGGGCCAAGCAAACTGGCATTGTGGCATGCTCGACGTCGAGCATAATGTCCAGAATAATGGTCCTTGTCGACCAAAGCCATACCGACCAGGACGAAGTCTTCCAACGGCTAGTTTTGACTATTACCTATTCGTGCGGATTCCGCGATCCGCGCCCAACGGTTTGAACCAATAATCATCCACTTGGACCAGTATATAAACCCTCTCATTTAAGAGGGTCAGGTATTCAATTCTCTGACCTTAATTCTCGTACTTTCTCACTCTTTGCTCAGTGTCTTACTTCAGCATCGGAGTGCCTTGCAAGTACACCCCTCTCCTCTCCTTATCCACCGTCCTTCAACAACGCTCGACGCTAGCCATATCGGATCCTGATCTCCAGGTACGATCACATGTGTTGCACTTAGCACGGCAAAAGCGGAGTACATCGCAGCAGGAAGTTGTTGTGCCCAAATCTTGTGGCTTAAACAACAACTCCTTGATTTCGGTATAGATCTTGGTTGTATCCCTCTCTGATGTGACAACACAAGTTCCATCAATATCACAAAGAACCCGGTCATCCATTCAAGAACAAATCATATAGGTATCTGGCATCACTTCCTTTGAGATCATGTATTAAACGGAGATGTAGATGTTACGTTCGTGGATACACACAATCAACTCGCCGATATATTCATTAAACCATTGGCTAAGGAGAAATTCTTCAAGATTCGACGAGAACTTGGTATTCTCAATGAAGGTGACAACTAACCTTAACTTAAAAATTGCTTGTTGTATGTATTAGTTGCATAATATATGTTTTTTGTTCACTTTGTGTTACAAAATGCTAGCACTCACTTTTCGCCGTTTTTGATCTTTCACTCTTTCGTTTATCCGAAAAGTATCTTTTTTAAAATATTTTTTGATCAAAAGTTGTGTCGTGATATATGCTAACAATTTGTACAAAAAATTTGTCAAATTTGTTTTCCACATAGCCTAAAAACTGCTGTTGTTTTTTAAAATGTTTTTGAATTTTTAGCCCGTTAACAGGTTAACGCTTCCCAGACAGCAGTTCTGAGGTCACGTGTCTGTCAAATATTTTTTGTTTTGTTTTCTCCTTTTATGTCTTTTGGTATATGTGTGTGAGTTAAATGGTTCATGGTACCTCTTTCCAACACCTCATAACTCATTTCCTCCTACTTTGACTCACCATAAAGCACCATTATCTCATATTCAAACTCTCTTCACCAAAACCATCAATACTCCATTAAAACCCACTCCACTAAAAATCTCATTATAAAATCTACTTTCTAAACTTCACTCTCCACTCCCACAAACCCTAATCTGAAAATACCTCTTTAAATCCTAAACCCTAAAAGCTTCTATTTGTCTTCAATGGCCCCCAGAAAAGGAAAGGCTCCAGTGTTAGTGTCAAAATCAAGAAGTGAAGAAGAAATGCCCATGGAATCTACCAAGAAGCGAAAAATGGATTTTTCGTGTCCGGGTTCACCATCTTCTTAAGGGTAAGTATGTCAACCTGAAATCCTTTTAAACCTTTAAGTTTCCGGCTATGTTAGAATATCAGGGGATGCTTGACTTTTTTGCTGATAACAGAAAAGTGTATCCGGATTTGGTTAAATCTTTTATGAACAACATGTCCCTCAACTGTGATGATAAGGAGAAACACCAATTGTTTGTTGTTGTGAGAGACAATGAGATTGGAGTTGACTTAGGTACTCTTGCAGCTTCTTTGTCTTTCCCATATTCGGGTGTTTTTCTTCGAAAAGGGGTAAACCATGTTGAAGGAAAATGGGCTGGCTATGACCAAATGGAATACTATTATCAGATTTGTAGGTTTCCAAAGGCAGTTGTGGTGTCTGGCCAACCTACCTCTCGGGTACTCTGTTATGCTAAGAATTTATCTGTTGATGATCAGATGCTACATTATATTATCTGTCATGTTTTGCTGCCCAAGGATTCCAACTTGTCTCAGATCAATGATTTGGAAATGCAAGTATTGTTTGTTGTCAAGAACAAGATTAGAGTGAATTGGCTTCCTACTATGATGTATCATCTGAAGCAACATCTTTCTCTAAAGACAAGATTACCATATGGCCGCCTCATTTCAAGAATCTTGGAAATTACCGACATGGAAATCGGTAGAGAGCCTTTTATTGTTATGTCTACAACAACTAATGAGATTAATGGAGTCACTATCATCAAAAACACCGGCATAATTAAATGCAATGATGGAACCTACAAGTATGGCGATGGATCCTCCACTTCCATCCCACCTATTCCAGAAATCGGCATCACAAATGACTTTCTTTATGCTACCATCATGTCAAACCATCATGAAACCATCGGTGCCTTTAAAAGCCTTCAGAACTTAGTTTTAAGCTCCTGAAACACCACCGAGTTTGTTGATGAGGATGAGGACGGTAGCGAAGCGGAGGAAGAAGATGATGAGGATGTGTCGGATGAGGATTAATGGCCATGTTTCTATGTTGTTTTTTACTATGTTTCTTATGTTGTTTTAAGTCTAGTTAATGTTTTGGTGTTTCAAACATAAGTCCTAAGTTATTTAGGCACTTTTGGTTTCCATGTATTAAGTTTCACATTATGTTCGTACACTTGTTGATTATTTTGAATTATGTTTATGCTTATATGTGTGTTCGACTTGCATGTTTACTTAATGCGTATTTCTATTCGATGCTTGTTTGGTGATTTTTCATATCTATGCTTGTTAGTCTCTTCCTTTTTGCTAATGCCAAAGGGGGAGAAGAATTTGTTTCTCTAATACCTCTCGATGCATAATTTCTTTTGCTCCTGCCACTATTATTTAGGGGGAGTGGCTATCCTTAGGGGGAGGATCTTTTTAGAGAAACGTCGATCAAAGCTCTCGTAGAATTTTTGGTTGTCATCATCAAAAAGGGGGAGAATGTAGAAGAATGCCTTCAACCTCAAGTATTTTGATGAAGACTACACGACTCATGCACTTCATACTTGAAAAAAGTTAAGAGCTTCCAACATGATCAAGAAACAAGCTTTTGGCATTGTGATCAAGCTTCATATGCACATTCGTTTTATTTCAAGGCTTGGACGCATGTGTTGAGGTATACATCAAATCTCTTTAAGATTGATATACAAGTGCTCAAGTTATCATATCATATTTAATCATGATGCATACAAACTTTGGAATGTTTCTAAACTGGTTTAACACTTTTAAAAATTAATGTTTTTCTGTTTTTTAATAGTGTTAACCGGTTAACCAAATGGTTAACCGGTTAATGGCCTCAAAATTTGAATTATGTGTTAACGTTTTACATGCACTAACCGGTAAACCATTTGGTTAACCGGTTAACACTGAATGTTTTTGAAAAAATTATTTCTTTTTAAAATTCAAATTTTTCTTTTAGTTATACCTTTTCAAATATTTATTTTTCATACTTTTTCATACCTTTTTGAAAAGGTGTTTTGACTATTATATATTCTGAATTTTTTAAATTCAAAAACAACTCCTAGAATTTTTCATAAAATATCACTTAATAAAATTCACTTATTTTCATATATTTTTCAAACATTCAAAAGTGTTCATATTGATTCATAACATTTCATATTCATAAGTTGAACACTTGTATTGTAATTGAGAAGTGGATTTTGATCAAAGGAGAAGATCAATCTTGTATTGATATCACATATTGTGTTACTCTCAAAATAACAAATAATTATAAAAGTTTTCTATTGTGACTTGTGATCCAGGATTGTTGGACACAAGGGATAGTGCTTGCAAGAGGATTGTTCTTGCACACTAGGTTTTATTTAGTTGTTTAGAAAGTAGGCCTCATCGGTTGATGGTGTGATAGGTTGTACGATCTAAAAACTAGTGGAAAATCTCTTTCGTGTTGGAAAGGGGACTGGATGTACCTTCAGACTGTGAAGGGAACCAGGATAAATTGCTGTGTCTCTTTTATTTCTTGCTTTATCATTTTATTACCATAAACAAGTAAAAGAGAAAAATCCATCCATCAAGAAAATAATCGAGAAAATTTTATAACACCTAATTCACCCCCCCCCCCTCTTAGGCGTACTCTGAATCTACACCTATGTGTCAGAAGTTGGATTTGTATCGGAAGATCTTCAATTAGGGATCAAAATTCATCGATGGCGGAATCGTCTTCCACGACAGTGTCAGGTGGCGTGTTAATGTATTGATGTCGTGTAATTCTCGGTGGAGCATTCTTTTATGTTGAAGGTTTGAAATGGAGGAAGAAATGAGCGAGACGGAGAGGAGGACCTCTGTGTGTACCGACGATGGGTTTGATTATTGACGAAGGCTTACGGCTTGTGCGGCGGTAGGAGAGTTGCGGTCTCCGGAGCCGTTTAAGGGAATAGTGAAGGCGAGTGTTACTATTTACTAGGTGTGGCGGTTCTGATGAGAATAAGAGGTCCCTGTTAATGTTTTCATTTGCTGAAGAAGATAGTTTGAACGTGGCTCTAGGTTTCTTTTGGTTTATTAAGTATTAAGACATGGATCGGGCTTTTTGTTCATAACAACCATGGATTTCTTATTCATAATCTCCATTTCACTATTTGAAACCCCTTTCTGAACCATTGGCATGTTATTTGGGCTTCTTCCATAGAAGTCATATTCACACCATCCATATTACTTCGACACCCCCTATTTCTTTTCTTTTTTTGAGAATTCATTAATTGATTTTATTGGTTAAAATTTCTTAATTATTTTTCTTGAAAAAGTAATTTTTTGTGGATTAATATTTTAATCCATTTCTCGATAATGTTTAGTTAGAATGTTTTGTAATAATTCTAATTATATTTTTTTGGAGTAATTTTGATGTAAGTGTACATAAGCTTGTTTTTGATCGATAAGAATCGATTTCGATTATGGTGGATCTTCACAAAGAGATTATGGAAGATAAGCATTTATTTTGTTTATGGGATATTACAAGACCTTGCATGAAGTTTTTGGATTTCTTTTATATGAAGAATCGTCATTTTAATCAAGTAAGAAATCTCGACTTTCTCCACTTTAATGCATCATTCTAGTTGTATGCGGCTTAGGATCATATAACATAAGGTGCATATTTAGACCTCCCACCTGAGGCACTGGAATTATTTGTGATTTTTTATGGTATGTGTCGATATCGGAGCTTAGGGATTAGGTTACGAATGCTAGAATTCGCTTCCCTTCACTTTCCCTTAAATCACCATTTTTACTCGTTTCGTCGCAATTATTAAAAATAGTTTCAGGTGTGATAAAATTCTAGAAATATTCATGAATGATCCTCATCCTCTTAGTTAATTTTATATATTTTTTATTCCAGATTTGGATGGTTTTAGTAATTAGTTTGGATTTTTCATCCCAAGCTGTCCCAAAATGGAGGGTTTTGACATAAGGGACCGAAAACGTTTTTTTTCCAATAGGTGTGACACTTATTTTTTGTGTATGATTAACATATGGAATTTATGATATTTTTATGCTACTTGAGCATTTTTTTTCATAATTTTGGGTGCCATTTTGATCCACTTTGGGGAGTTTTTTTTTGGCGATCATGCCTTGTTATCTTGCCTATTAAGTAAATTGGTTGGCACTTTGGTGAATAATTTTGGGATATCCTTTTAGAAAATGTTAACTACTGACTTCACCATGCTAGGGATTTAATTTCAGAATTCTTTATGCCTTTTTGCTATTTTTCATGTCACCTAGGAAGGCATTCATGCCATTTGCTTGAGATACTTTATGGTAACCTTTAGGAGTTAATTATAGGTCACTTTTAGGCCCTTAATTCTAGTTATAGGTCACTTTTTGAACCATATTCATATGGTTTTTTTTTGGTGTTTCAAAATGCATCCTTACTTGATTTTGTTTAACCTAAACTAGTTTCTCTTCTCCTCTAAATGTTAACATGACTTATGTGGGAATCATAAAAGTCTATACATGCATTCTAATTGAATCTCATAACATGTATGCTACTTACTGTCATATCCCAAATTTTTCCTACCTGCATATTTACTTTTATCATTCAGAAAATCTAGAATATTTGTTTCAGTTTGATTCTATCTAGACTTGTCAGGTTATGTTGTGAAAGCTCGATGTGGTGAGAATTCGTCCACATTTCAGTTTCGTATCTATTCTCCTCTATTAGTCACATCTTTATTTTCCTATAATCTCATTATTATTCTCTATTATTATTCTAACTCTAAATATTACTATATTGTTATTATGATTATGGTTATTCCTAATATGTTGTTGTTTTATCATTATTATTATTTATTAGTATAATTGTAAATATTATTATTGTTAGTATGTCATATTTTTGTTTTTGTGATTGAGAAAACCTCATCTTTGGTCATATCATTTCTCAAGGAAGAATTGTAATTTTGAATTTGGCACATTATTGCATCGTTGCTCATTTTGTGTTAAGTTCAAATTCGAAAGAGTGGCTACCGTCCTTTGACCACAGGAGTTCAGGGTTGTTCGAATTTCAGAATACTAGCATTATGTGAAAAAGGTTTGTTGGATACAAGTTCTAGGGGTATGATTTCCACTTGGTATAAGTATGCGCTGAGTTTCAAATTTAAGTTTTGTGTGGGAAGACTTCAAGAAAGGTTTTTTATGTTCAGTAGAAGGCCTAATAGCATGAGGTACATTCCATTTACGCTTACATGTTGAAAATGTTATCATTTATGTTTATCTATCATTACACCAACATTAGATGATAAAACGCCCACCAGTCAAATGAACACAACAAATCCAACAGCCAATATTCCACTTCAACAACAACAGCCGTGTTAGTCATTTCTTTCTGGTATTGCCAGCACCAAGTGATGTTCAAAACTCAGTCCAGAAAATCATACAGGAGATGATGATGTCCTCGCAGGTGAACGGTACGGGAGGAATGGCAGGTTCTGGTTCTCTAGGAAATGACTCGAAGAATGTAACCAATATTCCGCCCCTGAACGCACAACTGTGTTCTGATCTTAACGAAAAAACTGCCACCATTCCCATCTGAAGAACCTGATGATAAAGAAATTACTTTCAAGTGAGTAATCTTGAATAACCGCCAGGAAGCTTTCGAAGGTGCTGGTAAAATGAGGGAATAATTAGCGCAGATGACTTCCCCTGAACAGGAGTCAGAGCGACGTGACAAGGAAAAAGTTGTCGAGATTCATACCCTTGGAAATATCCGTTTAAGTGGTGAGCTGCTGAAGCAAAAGATGGTTCCTGAAAAGATTGTCTGTCACATTGTTCAGGAGCTTTTGGGAGTTTCTGACAGCAAAGTCTGTCCAGCTGAGGAAAATGTTCAAGCCATATGTCATTCTTTCAATACTATTGGCTAGCAGCTTGATGAAAGCCCAAAATCACGCCGTATAAATGATGTGTATTTCGGCCAACTGAAGGAATTGAGCACCAATCCCCAGCTATAACTCCAGGTATTCTGCCATGGTAAAGCATGTCTCTGGTACTCTTCAGACTGTCACCTGCATCCCAAAGTAATGCGTCACGGAAAACATAGAGAAAATTCAGTAGCATTGAGTTCTAGTTATCCTTGAGGTAGGTCAGGTTCATAATTGAATCTGAGTAATCAATTGATTCCAAATATGTATCAGTAATAAGGCCTTACCATTCGGTTTAGTTGGCACAACTCGCGAGAGGCCATTTCTTCAGGTCTGATCCAACGCCCAAGTCGGAAGAGGATCATCACCATCCCTATGCCCATGTTCCTACAGTGCTGGATGACGATCGGCATGTGGAATGTCAACTTGAAGACCTTGCAGGTTTTCCATTTAGTGCAGAGGAGTAGTGAAAGTTCTGTAAGCAGCAAAAGTTCATTGGAAATCAAAAAGGGTAGCCATTAATGAGAATCATAATATATATAGTGAGCATCAAAATGATTCTTAAAGACAAACCTTGACAGCATTTTAGATTGCAACTCTGAGTCTTCATCATCCTTCATGGCTTCGAGTTCTTCATGGCTTCATCTACGAAAGACAAGACACCATGGGATCATTGAATAAACTAAATCGCAGCAGGAGGGGTGTTTAGGCATAAGTATCAAAAAGGTCATTCATTACTCACCTTTTTTAATATCGTACTAGCCTTTAGTTAAGCTTTACAAGGACTGATACTTGTATGCGATACAAAGCTCGATCTCTTTCCAAGCCTCACACCAATGACAACCCTAGCTCAATCAACAAACAGAGTTGATTCCCTGCAAGGCATCAGCAAGCCATCAAGGCATCGGGTACAATTCAAGGCAAGGAGTTCATGGCAATTAGAAACACGACTCTTAACTTCATCTGAAATATAACAAAGAGAAAGGCAATTAAAATAAGGCCATGTTAGGTTTATCACAAGAATGCATCAAACAAAAGACAAAATGGCAGCCTTGTTCTCTCAAAAAAAAAAGGACTTCTTATTAGGAAAGACCCCTGCAGTGCCAAGAAGTTCAAATCCATTAATTCTACTGTGTATTCTCCCCATCCTGGATTATTAAAAGTACAAACTAAGTCATTATCTCCATCTTTCTAAACCCACAAAGCATTAAAGGATATAATTATCAAATGCATAAAAGAAGAACAAGGTGAAGGTGGACAAATGCAGTTATCAAAAAATGCATCATTGGCTAAGCAAAGTCAGCAATACCTAAGGTTTCAAAGTGTTTATGACAGATGGTTGCAAGCAATGGAGTGAGCCATTTGTTTGTCATGCCCAGGTTTTCAACCTGCATGAAGTATACGAAAGGTTAATTTACAAACGCATAAAAGTTCCAAGTTTTTATTAGCTGAGTTCAAAGTACAAAGGGCACAAGTTAAAGCTTGTAAGGGCTTGCATTCAGCTTCAAAAAGCCCACAGAATAGACATATCAGTAAAAAAACAAGTCTTGTATCAGTAAAAACCACAAAACTCTTATCAGTAAAACTACCAAGCTTTCAAAGTTCACAGTGGTAAAAAAAATCAATGAGAAATTCATCAAGGGACCACGTGCGTTCTAGAAGCAATTCCCCATCACACTACAGACAAAAAAAAACGATTTGTGATTCACTACCTGGGGTCCTCACACAATCCCCACCAAATCTCATAGAAGATTCGTCCAGCTCACAATCTCACAAGAATATCTCGCTGAAATCCCTCAACCTCACACAGAGACCCCTCTATAAAAGTCACCCAATCATTGGCAAGAAAGGGGGGGGGGGGGGGGGGGGGGGAGCCGCACACAAAGGAAAAAAAAACATAACAAAGTTCTGAAAAATTCTCCACAAAAAACCTCACTAAAGTTTTCTTCATAAAAAAAACTCTCTCAGAGCTCACCTCAGAGCTCTAATTAGAGTAAAGCTAAGCTTTCTTCACTCATTGACAACATTAGCAACGGAAACGAAAGAAGACGAAGAAGAGTAGCAGACAAAATTTCAAAGAAGCAGAAACAAATCACTTACCCATCGCCACTGAAAATTCAGAATCGGTAGTTTTTTTTATTGCGATTGATATTTGAGTTATTGTTGTCTTTGCCCTGTTTGTCATTCGGTATCACTGTTGGAGAGGTAATCTCCGCGGAATTGCGAATTGAGGGCTAGGGTTTGTTAGGGTTTCGTATGGGGTGAGGGTTTGATTTCGAAATTTTCCGTTTTGATGTGTCGGTGATGCTAGGATGTTGAGATTTTGAGAATAAGAACACATGAGTTGAGTTTCAGAGGAAGCGTTTTTTTTTTATCTGTTTATGTACTTCTTTTCGTTTTTATTTCATGGTTTAAATCAAATATTTTTTGGTTTCTTTTAATGAAAAAATAATGGAATTAATAAGTGAGTATTGTTGCTTCTTTTTCTCATTGCTTGATGATAACAAGCGGCTAGGGTTAGAACCGGTTGGTTCCACGTGTTTGGTAGCAGGCCTAGAGGGACTGGGTCATAATGCCCAGGTCCGATTGACTAAGGATTAGGCACCTTGGGCTTGTCCTTTGTAGTTTGACCCATTTGTTTTATTCTCACATCATTTTTAGTGATATACGTCTCCTTTGTTTACATATGTTTTGATTACTTAATTTTCTTTAAAAAAATTTGTTGATATAACTTTAATATTTAATTTATCTTTCGTTTTCAATTACATTTTATAAGGGCCTATGATAAAAAATACGGTTTATCGATATTCCATTAAGCGACGTTATCTAAACCAATTTGAGGCCGATTTTTCTTTATTTATTATTTTATCAATTTATTGACTTATTAACATTTTGGTCTATGATATTACCATCCGATTCGCGACATTCAATTTATCGACATTGTCCGAATCGAAATGAGAATACGGTTTCTAATTTACTATGAGATTCATTTTATTATTGACTTTATTATTATTAATTTGGCCGATGAATAAATATTTAGATATTCGATTTCGAATAAATCGACGTTATCTAAATTAAATATGAGGCTAAACTCTTATTACTATTTTTGAACTTTATTTCACTTTTTATGGCCAATGATATAGTAAACGATTAAATTATTTCCGGTATTGTAAAATCGGGGAATTTAATCAATATGAGGCATTTTTATTTAATTATTCCATTTCGACAAACAATTTAATTTAGTAATTTATTTTTATTACCTTATTTCCATTATTCAAGTACTTTATTAAATTCGATTTAATTTAAATATTTATATTATGCTATTCCGATTTAATTGTCGCGATTTAATTTAATTCTTTTGTTATCGCTTTAATCGATTCGCAAATCACGTAAGCCGAGTGCATCGTGCCTCGCCATCAAACTTTTCTGAACTCGACATTCAAATATTTGTATAATTAAAATAACGGAATAACTGAATTCTGGAGTCTCGCATTCCTCGAATTCTTGAATGAACTCTTTCGAGGCTCGCCCCGCGGGATGCGGTTCATTCGACTTTTCGCAACTAAAACTTTTAATATACACATCAAATAATGAAAGAATTGGATTCTGGAGTCTAGTATTCCTCGAATTCTCGAATAAATTCTCATGAGGCTCGCCCCTCAGGACGCGGTTTATTTACCCTTTCATTCTCAAGAAGCACCTAATTTATTAAGCATTCTTCTTTAAAGAGAACTGTTTGAATCCTTTCTATGCTTGCAAAACAAGCTAGTGCTTCCGCCTCCTATCGTGAGCAGATAAGCCAACGCTTAACAATTAGAATGCGGTTCAAACAACTGTTCATTATAACAAACCAATCAATGAACCTTAGTACTGCGAACTACGAGGCTCTGACTTTCCCATTGCACAAGGGAATACGTAGGCACACGGATCTCAATCCTTGCCGAGCACCCTAGGAATAAAATAACCCATTTCTCTTATTAACCCTAATTTAGAAGTATTCGCATTTATTTTAGTCGAAGAAGACAGAAATCATAAGTTAACATTAAATCACAAGTGAAACTAAGAGGTTCCCGTTGAGTACAACGGACATAAGGGGTGCTAATACCTTCCCCTTATGTAACCGACTCCCGAACATAGAATTTGGTTTCGATGACCTTGTTCTATCCATCTCTCTTTATTAGGTTTTATCTATATCTTCCTATTCTTTCATTAGAATAAATAGAATTAGGTAGCGACTCTGTTATTTCCATCTGTTCCGCGGTGTGCGCGAGGATCGTATTTTTTCGAGGTACGACACTTACCCATAATCATATCATCCATATTCACATGAAATTCATCCTTAACTTGCGTCATTTATCATCTTATGCGACGCCATGCTCACTTCTTCCCTCATCTTCTTATCCTTGCTTTGTATGCTTAAGCCATTGCATCCATGATGGTATGTTCATTCATCCTCATTAATAATAATTCCATACTGACTTTGATACTAATTTCATATATTAATTCATGCTTGTATGTCATATGCAATAATACTTCATCCATGAACTCTAACTTGCATTCATGTGAACTTATGTGAACTTTTTGTACATAGTTTGACATAGTTTGATCTTTTGAGGTATCGTATCATCCTTAGGGGCTTATATCATGTAACTAATGAATTTAGAACTCATATAGCCTTTAGGTACCTTCACCTTTAGACTTAGGTCTTATTTTTAACCCTATTTCCATTCTAGGACGTGTGTGGTACTTAATTGTGTATTTTGCCTAGTTTTATGCTTTCAATATGCATTTTTAATCTAACTTTTATTTTGTAGGTAGGTTAAGGTAAGCCACATAAAACTCCTTCCTCATCTCTTTATTCTTTCTAAGTGTGTTTGCCTTAGCACTTTATTATTTGCTTGTATAGGCTTCCCCTTTTAGAAACGACTTAACTTCCTTAGGAAGTAAGTTGAGTTCTAAGTCCTTTTTTTTCTTTTCTTTCTCTCATTAGGGATAGAAAACCATACTAACCTAGGTTCATCCATGCATGACAACGCTTAGGATTACTAGTCTCCCTTTAGACTTTTACCTTTGGTTATCTTTTCTTTCTCATCTCAAAGAAAAGCTAAAAAACACCTAATAAAGGTTGAGTTTTCTCGTACGCCAGGGGCTTTGCCCTGGGGTACTTGCATAAGTTCCATTTCGGGGCGAGGTGTAAGGTATCTACCACGATGAACAAGTCTTAGTATGAGAATTTTTCACAAACAACAAACTCAAAACACTTCTCTAAAATACAATTAACAAATAACACTCATCTTTTCCTGCGGGAATTCTCTTCTCACCTCATTCACTCATAACGAGAGAACTTACTTCGACTTGTCACTTTGCAAGACGGTAACGTACTCGTACCAGACGAGCCTGCAACACTTGAGCATATGCATAACCAGTTATATTCATACAAAACACAAACAAAGTTCCCGCCTTAGTGAGGCGAACTACGTCGACTTTGATCCTCATTTTCTCGATGAGGTACGTAGGCAGCGGGGTAGGGGCCTTTCGAGAACACTCATTATTTTCCCTACATTTTCCCCCTTTCTTTTTGTTCTCTTTTTCCAGTTATGTGTCTCATTTAAGTTCAAGTCTCAGCTCTTTTGTTCAGCAGCATCTTATTTATCACCCTTTGAAACATACTAACAAGCGTGGATCCCGTCGAGTACAGAGGACGGTCTGGGTGCTAATACATTCCCAGGTCGTAACCGACTCCCGAACCCAGATCTTTGGTTCGCAGGACCTTGTCCTTTCCTTTTCTCTTAGGTTTGTGCATCATTACCTTTCCCATTCATTCGCGATAAAAATGCATGGCTGGCGACTCTACCTTTTCCACGCCACTTTCGCGTTCGTACCAGGATGAAAATCCCAGGAGCGACAATTAGAACTAACATTGTTCACCTTAATTGGTAGTGGCCGACCTCATTTGTAGGGTAATTACTTCGTAAATTACTCGTTGATTGCTTAACATAGACCTAAATGTGTCTCGAATTCGGAATAAAAATCCAATTGGATACTTGCACTTTCATGGACTGGATGTCTTTTTGGTCGTGTAATCCCAAATTGATTGATTATTTTGCATTAAGAACCAACATTTATGAATGTTTGATGCGTTGGTGCTTTGGGTCTCCCAATATCCTTTCAAATTTCATTTAATTTGGTTCTATTTTGCCTTGATTGATCACTATAGTGTAAGATACTAAGCGGATCCTGTTGCCTTTCGATTTTGGTTACTCTTTTGGTTGTGGATGAGTAAGTTCACCATATCACTATTATGTAAATATTAGTATACTACTACTATACTAACATTTAATTTGTTGCACATTTATTGCTTTTATTTTATTATGTTTTATTATGCTTTATTCATTCATTATTATGTTTACTATTTTTGCTATTGTTGTGTTGGTTTTCATTTTGTCCATTTGGACACAAAAATATTAATAAAGGATTGAACCTCTAAAAAACTTGTGACTTTAATTTTTGGACTATGGTTACAATCCTTATCATTGGAATAGAGATTTTGGACTTAGATTTTAGGATACTAATCATTTGCTTTAATCTTCATGAAGTTGGTAAATCCGCCTTTATTTGGCCACTTGCTAGCTTATAAGGATGGAACTTTTACGCTCATAATGGGAAGCATCATCAAGTTTGGTTAGGCCTTTCCTTCTTTATCTCTTTTATTTTCTTTTTAGGATAGTCTCTTCATCTCCTCCCCTTTTATAATTTTCAAAACATCTCCCTTTTTCCAAAATCTTTTTTGTTTTCAAAATTAAAACCACTTTCATAATCAAACTTTGACTTAGGTCAAGCAATTTTTACCTTTTCTTTTATTTTATTAATAAGTATTAAATCATGTAAATATATCAAAACATTTTCCAAAAGACCATAAAAAATACAAAACTCATCAAATATTTTTGTGCCTTTGTGCATTTTTCATTTTAACTTTTTCACATGTTTAGATATGATTCAGCCTTTCTAGCGGAATTATTTGCTTAAGAATAACGAACTACGGGGTTTTTGAAATTCTGGGATCAGGTACGTGATGTCGAATCAGATGTTTAAACACTTGAAGACTTAAACAAAACTTAAAGTACAGGTAAATTAAATAACACAGGAAATTGTTAACCCAGTTCAGTGTATCTCCACACTTACATCTGGGGGCTACCAAGACAGGAAGGAAATCCAATATAAGTAATATTAATTCTGGAATTAAACCAACCAGTTTAATCCTTCACTTAATATCTACCCAAGGCAATTTCTACCTAAGACACAACTTAGATATGAGTACCTACTCACTCCCCCTCAATCACACAGTGATATTTTACAATGTTTAATAAAATTGAAGTCACACTTCAAACACAACAACTTGATCTTACTTAAAAGTTTCAATCAAGATACAATACACTTTTTGCTTAAAAGCTCATAAAGTGATACACAATTAAAACCTGCTATAAAACACAAACACCCTTTTTTGTCTTCTAAAATTCGTACTCTATTCTGAGAGTTTCTGTTCCTTAAATAGATGCTTGATTTTTGGGCTTTTGCAAATTATCCAGTCCTGATAAATCCCACTGTCATCACCTTGAATTAGGGTTAGTTAGTTTGTTACTTCCTTGATTCAAGGTGAGTTAGTTATTCTGTTACACTGAAATCAGATAACTAAGCTCCCTAAAGATGCGCCTTGTATTGCTTATCTCTTTACAATTAATTCCAGATAGATTCCCCTGAATTTACTCAGTTCTGTTATGCATCATTTAAGTCTGGTAGCAAGTTTACGATGTCACAACATCTGGTGTGACATCCTGATGTCTTGACTTAATTCATTAACTTTTACTCTGTTTGACAATGTCACAACATCTGGTGTGACATCCTGAACTAAGTTCAACACTTCTTGTTTGTCAAAAATTCTGCCAATTCTTAACATCTACAAACTCCCCCTTTGGCTAATTTTTGGCTAACATAATCTTCTGGTTTTAGCAGCAGAGCTCTTTTATCAGAGTGCAGCAGAGTTCTTTTCTGTTGAATCATGTGAGAGCTAATAAGTTGCTCCCCCTCAAACTTGTATGTATACTGCTATGACTTGTTCAACAGAATTTGATATACCAATGAGCATTCAAAAAAAACTTAGTTCAGAAGACAGAATTTAACTTCAGCATTGTTCATTAAACAGGAAAACTGCAGCAGACATTGTTGTTCAGTACACTTCTCCCCCTTGTTAGACAGAAATTTGGGGCCAAACATTACATAAGCAGAGAGAAAAACAACACATTCAAAATTACAAAGCAAAAATACAATTCAGAACAGGAAATACAGTTTCCATCACACACAACTTCACTCAGATTCATCATATTCAGTATCTTCTTCATCCTCAGACTCAGCATTAGATCCATCAGCATTCTTAGCACCCTCTTCCAGCTCCAGCCTTTGAATTATTTCCTCTAGCTTTCTCTTCCTTTCATCCAGCTCTTTGCAAGTGGTCTTGAGTTCTGCAATCAAGGTTGCCTTTGATATGGGAGTCTTAACAGCAGATGGCCCAACAGATGTCCCACTTGGAGCTTCAACATCTGCAGCATGATGGCTCAGAAAAAGTTTGTAGTGGAAGGACAGTGGGCTTTCCCTCTTACAGATGGAATCCTTATCAGTAAGGATGCCTGGATATTGGTTGAGGATTATCCCACAAAGCAGAGAGGGAAAAGCTATTGGAAGCTTGGTTGCTGATGTTCCTGCATGCTTTAGGGTTTGATCAAAGATGTAAGCCCCATAGTCCAACTTTGTTTGGGTGCCTATAGCACAGATGAATCTTCCCAGCCCAGTAGCTATAGAAGAAGTGTGGTTTGTGGGAACCTAGTTGACAGATCCAATCCTGTGCAGCATAGCATACTTCCTTGTTAGCAGGCTGACAGATAGTTTGCCTTTGACTGGCCAAGACTTGACCTGGTTGGCAGTGATGATCTTGCAGACTTGGTTGTCAGTTTTGCCCAGTTCATTTGGCCCATCAGATTCTCTCCCCAGGTAGTGATTTATAACCCTAGGAGAGAAATAAACACATCTCCCCCTCACATGTACCTTCCTGAATTCTTCTGATTTTCCATCAGCACACCTTTCTTGCAGATTGACTATAAACTCCTTGACCAGCAGCTCATAACAGGGAGAAAAGTTGGAGACAGTTTTGAATAAACCAGCATTGGAGATTAGGTCTATTACCCCAGTGCACTCCAAAGCATTGTTGCCCAGCTCTCTTTCCAGAGCTACCCTTCTTTGGTAGACATACTTTCACTTGCTCACACTGGAGACATGATGGAAGGACACATTGTCCAGAGGTGCTTCAGGAACAGCAGAGGCAGTCCTGGGAGGTGTTGGCTTCTTCCTTGGTTGGGATGTTGGGACATCCTCATCAACATCTGAGTCAGGTGGAGTTGCAGCTTTCCTCTTCTGGGTGCTTAGCTTGCTCCATTGCTTAGTAGGTCCAAAGGCAACTTTGACCTTGTCCTTTTTAGGAGTAGGCTGTTTCTTTGCAGGAGTTGCATGTGCAGCATACTTCTTCTCCTTCCTATCCCTAAGCCTCTTGGCTATGCTAGGGTTGACAGAGACAATGATCTCTGTGTCAGAGTCATCATCTAGATTTTCAATAGGTGGAGATTGGGAAACCTCTTTTTCAGCAGATTGATCAACATGAGCTTGATCATCAGTGGCTTTATCTTCATCAGTTGAGGCTTTGTTTTGGCCCTCAGATGCTTCAACATTTCTTGGGACATCCTGTTGAGCAGGTATGTCCTCTTCAGCCTGGTTGATTGGTTCTTCTTGTGGAGCAGGCATGCTATTCAGGGGAACAGACACCCCAGGTACAACTCTTTGTTCAGAAAGGATTCTGTTTACCAGCTGTTTGATGGATGCATCCACATAAGTAGAAGCTTTGGGGGTGCTTGTATATGAAGGAGTTCCCTTGCTTTTGCTGAAAACAGGCTCCTTAGCTCTTCTTGCATTGGGAGTTCTAGGTTTTTGAGCAATAGGAACGCTTCCTCTGATCTCATCTATAGGAGTAGCATCCATTGGTACTACTGAGATTGGGGTTGCATGCACTACATCTTCTTGATTGAGACCCTCATCAATGAAGTTAGGGTTTTGATATTGAGACATTTTTCGAATGTAGTGGAAGAGGAGTTAGGTTTGATTGATTTTGATGAGCTTAGAAATTCACCTTTAGCATGCAAATAGTTTAGTGGAGATAGTGAGGAGGTGAGGAGCTGAGAGCACGTTTGAGCATTTATAGAATCCGTTACTAGTGGAATTCTTAAGAGTGGAATACACAGAGTTATTGACCAGACTGGTGCTGCCATCTGGTGATCATGCAACACGATGTCATGAGACATGCAGGCACTTCTCCATAACTGCTATATTTCACATAAGCAGATTCCCAATTTGCCCCTTAGGTTTTCAAATTAGGTAGCATCCAAAGCTTTAGTAAATATATCAGCTAATTGCAGCTTTGTGGCTACATGCTCTAATGTGATCACCTTCTCTTCCACAAGATCTCTGATGAAGTAATGCCTGATATCTATGTGCTTAGTCCTGCTGTGTTGGATAGGATTTTTTGAGATGTTAATAGCACTTAAATTGTCACAGTACAATGTCATGACATCTTGTGGGACATTGTATTCTGTGAGCATTTGCTTCATCCATACCAACTGTGAACAACTGCTACCAGCTGCAATATATTCAGCTTCAGCAGTGGATAGGGACACACAATTTTGTTTCTTACTAAACCAAGAAATTAAATTGTTCCCTAGAAAGAAGCATCCTCCTGATGTACTCTTTCTATCATCAGCACTTACAGCCTAGTCAGCATCACAAAATCCAGTGAGGATTGGTTCACATATTTCAAAATATTTCAAAATCCTCTTAACCTGGTTTAGATGGCTTACTTTTGGCTCAGCTTGATATCTTGCACATACACCTACTGTAAAAGATATATCTGGTCTGCTGGCTTTCAGATGTAGTAGGCTTCCAATCATGCTTCTGTATAAGCTTTGGTCCACATTCTCACCCTTGTCATCCTTTGTCAGCTTTAAATGAGTGGGGGCAGGTGTTCTCTTGTGACTTGCATTGTCCATCCCAAACTTCTTGACAGTGTTCTTTGCATACTTACTTTGGGATATGAACATGGAGTCCTCCATTTGTTTGATTTGCAGTCCAAGGAAGTAGGTTAGTTCTCCTACTAGACTCATCTCAAACTCAGACTCCATTTGAGTAACAAAATGTTTAACCATCCTGTCTGACATCCCACCAAACACTATGTCATCCACATATATCTGAGCAATCATGACCTTTCCTTCTTCATCCTTCACAAACAAGATTTTGTCTATTCCACCTTTCCTGTACCCATGTTTTATGAGAAAAGTGGTCAGTCTTTCATACCATGCTCTTGGGGCTTGCTTTAGACCATACAGAGCCTTCCTTAGCTTATATACATGATCTGGACAGCTTGGATCAACAAATCCCTTAGGTTGCTCCACATAAACTTCCTCATTAAGGTACCCATTTAGAAAGGCACTTTTAACATCCATCTGAAATAGCTTGAACTTTAGGATACAAGCAATTCCTAGGAGTAGTCTGATTGATTCAAGCCTTTCTACTGGTGTAAAGGTTTCATCAAAGTCTACTCCCTCAATTTGTGTATATCCTTGAGCTACAAGTCTAGCCTTGTTTTTTGTAACTACTCCCTGCTCATTAGACTTGTTCTTGTACACCCACTTAGTGCCAATCACATTAATGTCATCAGGCCTAGAAACAAGATCCCATACTTCATTCCTTGTAAACTGGCCTAATTCTTCTTGCATAGCAGAGATCCAGTACTCATCATTCAGAGCTTCCTTAATATTTTTAGGTTATATCTTTGAAACAAAGCAGGAGCCTGAAATCATCTCTCTTGATCTAGTGATGACACCACTGTTGGGATCACCAATTATCAGATCTTTAGGATGATCTTTCTGGATTCTTATGGAGGGAGGTTTGTTGAATTGCTCTGACCTTGCCTCATTTAAAGTGAAATCAAGATTATCACTTTCTGTTTTAACTTCAGTTTGATTGTCAGCAGATGTTCCAACATCATCAGCAACATCTGCAGAGGCATCATCAATAATCACATTTATTGACTCCATTATAACCTTGGTTCTAGAGTTAAATACTCTGTAAGCTCTGCTATTTATGGAGTATCCAAGAAAAATCCCTTCATCACTTTTAGGGTCCATCTTTCTTATTTGATCCCTATTAACCAGAATGTAACACTTACTTCCAAACACATGAAATTATTTGACTGTAGGTTTTCTGCCCTTCCAGACTTCATAGATGGTGGAAAAAGTTCCCTTTCTTAGTGTGACTCTATTATGGATATAGCATGTTATGTTCATAGCTTCAGCCCAAAAGTACAGGGGTAACTTCTTGGCATGAATCATGGCTCTTGCTGACTCCTGAATAGTTTTGTTTTTACTCTCAACAATCCCATTCTGTTGAGGGGTGATAGGAGAAGAATACTCATGATTGATTCCTTCTGAAGAACAGAAGTCTGAGAATTTTTTATTCTCAAACTCCTTTCCATGGTCACTTCTTATTCTGACCACACAGCTTGCTTTTTCTCTTTGGATTCTTTGGCACGTATCTTTGAATACATCAAACACATCAGACTTCTCTTTAATGAAGCTTATCCATGTATATCTTGAAAAGTCATCAACAACCACATAGGCATATCTTTTTCCACCAAGACTCTCAACCTGCATTGGTCCCATAAGATCCATATGCAATAATTCCAAAACTTTGGAAATTGTCAGATGTTGGAGCTTTGGGTGTGACATCTTGGTTTGTTTGCCTATTTGACATTCACCACACACTTTACTTTCATCAATCTTCAGTCTTGGAATTCCTCTTACAGCCTCCATAGATATGATCTTCTTTATTCCTCTGAGATGGAGATGACCCAGTCTTTGGTGCCATAGCTTCACTTCTTCTTCTTTGGCTAAGGAACAAGTTGATGTGAGGCTGAAATCTTGAGGTTCCCACATATAGCAGTTGTCTTTTGATTTGGCTCCTCTCATGACAACCTTCTGTTCTTTATCAGAAACTATGCATTCAGTTTTGGTAAAGTTTACATTGTAACCTTGGTCACATAATTGACTTATGTTGATCAAGTTAGTAGTCAATCCTTTTACCAGCAGCACATCATCTAGACTTGGTACACCTGGGCAGTCCAAGGTCCCAACTCCCTTGATTTCTCCCTTTGCTCCATCTCCAAAGGTTACATATCTGGATGAGTATGACTTTAAGTCTACCAGCAGATTCTTCAATCCAGTCATGTACCTTGAGCAACCACTGTCAAAGTACCAGTCTTCCTTAGCAGATACTCTGAGAGATGTATGAGCTATAGAGGTAACAACCTTCTTGAACCATTTGTGCTTGTTGTGAGGTTTCCTTTGATGCATCTGTCATGTGTATTGTCCATCTTTAGAGTTCCAAGGTTGTCTGTTGAACTTGTTCTTGGTCATGTATTTGTAGCTTTGATCAGCATGAAGACTAGCTTTAGGTACCCACACTTTCTTGATGACCTCTGTCTTCTGCTTATGGGGTTGCTGAGACCTCTGATTTGGATATTCATGCAGCTTGTAGCAAAAAGGTTTGATGTGACCAAACCTTCCACAATGATGGCATCTCCATCTTTGATATTTCTTTTTCATCATGTTCTTGTCATGATGTTGAGACATCTGCTTGGACATCTTGTTTGACTTCATGGGATTTGGAATTGTGTGGCTGGTGCTAGCCTTAAAGTTTTGAGCTTTATTAAACCCTAGCCCAGTCCTATCTCCTGAGTGCTTGTTGTTGTTGAGAATGACATCCAGTGTGTTTGAGCTATTGTTCAGCATGCTGACAGATTTAGACATATGCTCCATTTTGGAGTTGAGTAGGCTTACTTCACTTTTCAAAGTGTCAATGATCTCTAGATTACTTGTCTTTTCAGCCTTTAATTCCTCAATCTGCTTCTTCTGCTGTATATTCTCCATGCATACTTCAGTGCTCCTTTTACACAGCATCCTGTAAGATTCTTCAAGCTCTTCAAATGTCAGCTCCTCATCACTGGATCCCCCTTCAGTTTCACATACTCCAGCTAGAGCAGTGATGTGCTTTGCAGATTCTTCTTCTGACTCACATCCTGAGTCTTTATCTAACCAGGTCACAGAGAGACCTTTCTTTTGCTTCTTTAGATAGGTTGGGCATTCACTTCTGATGTGTCCATATCCTTCACATCCATGACATTGAATCCCTTTTCCATGGTTAGTCTTCTCATCATAATTTGACCTTCTATTAGAATCATAAGGTCTTTTATTCTCAGAGGTTAAGTTTCTTCCACTTGGTCTGGGCCTGTTTTCCATTTTCTTGAGAAATTTGTTGAATTGTCTTCCAAGCATAGCAATTGATTCTGATAAGTTGTCCTCAGAGCCTGCTTCATGACTTTCTTCTTCTTTATCAGTGTTTGACATCAGGGCTATGCTTTTGTTTTTCTTCACAATTGTATCATTCATTCCCATCTCATAGGTTTGAAGAGAACCAATGAGCTCTTCAACCTTCATTATGCAGATGTCTTAAGCTTCTTCTATGGCAGTAACCTTCATGTCAAATCTTTTTGGCAGTGATATGAGAATCTTCCTTACCAACTTTTCATCACTCATGTTCTCTCCCAAGGCACCATAAGTATTAGCAATTTCCAGGATGTTCATGTGAAACTCATGAATGGTCTCATCTTCCTTCATCCTCAAGTTTTCAAACTTGGTGGTGAGAAGTTGAAGTCTTGACATCTTCACCTTTGATGTTCCTTCATGAGTGGAATTTCCAAGTGCTGAATCTTCTTCCTCCTTGCTCCACTCTTCTTCAGGCTTCAACACTTTTGCCCCATCCTTATTGTCTTGGACAGAGTGCTCCCATCCTTTGTTGACTGCTTTCCAAGCCCTGCTATCAAGAGATTTTAAGAATGCTACCATTCTTGGCTTCCAGTAGTCATAGTTGGATCCATCCAATATAGGTGGTCTATTCACAGATCCTACATCTCTGTCCATGTTCCCAAAATTTGCAGTCCCTAGATCTCACCTAGCTAAACAGGCAGGGTGCCTGCTCTGATGCCAATTGAAATTCTGGGATCAGGTACGTGATGTCGGATCAGATGTTTAAACACTTGAAGACTTAAACAAAACTTAAAGTGCAGGTAAATTAAATAACACAGGAAATTGTTAACCCAGTTCAGTGTATCTCCACACTTACATCTGGGGGCTACCAAGCCAGGAAGGAAATCCAATATAAGTAATATTAATTCTGGAATTAAACCAACCAGTTTAATCCTTCACTTAATATCTACCCAAGGAAATTTCTACCTAAGACACAACTTAGATATGAGTACCTACTCACTTCCCCTCAATCACACAGTGATATTTTACAATGTTTAATAAAATTGAAGTCACACTTCAAACACAACAGCTTGATCTTACTTAAAATTTTCAATCAAGACACAATACACTTTTTGCTTAAAAGCTCATAAAGTGATACACAATTAAAACCTGTTATAAAACACAAACACCCTTTTTGTTCTTCTAAAATTCGTACTCTATTCTGAGAGTTTCTGTTCCTTAAATAGATGCTTGGTTTTTGGGCTTTTTGCAAATTATCCAGTCCTGATAAATCCCACTGTCATCACCTTGAATTAGGGTTAGTTAGTTTGTTACTTCCTTGATTCAAGGTGAGTTAGTTATTCTGTTACACTGAAATCAGATAACTAAGCTCCCTAAAGATGCGCCTTGTATTGCTTATCTCTTTACAATTAATTCCAGATAAATTCCCCTGAATTTACTCAGTTCTGTTATGCATCATTTAAGTCTGGTAGCAGGTTTACAATGTCACAACATCTGGTGTGACATCCTAATGTCTTGACTTAATTCATTAACTTTTACTCTGTTTGACAGTGTCACAACATCTGGTGTGACATCCTGAACTAAGTTCAACACTTATTGTTTGTCAAAAATTCTGCCAATTCTTAACATCTACAGTTTTGATCTCACATTACACTTTGTGGGTACATAGGCATGAGGTGGTTAACCTCTCCAAACACAAAAATATTAAAAATCATTTCTTCTCTCATCCATCCACTCTCTTTTACAAACATTTTACAAACCAAAAGCAATAAATATTTCAAAGGGCTCCCGTGGAGTACCACAGACATTTTGGGTGCGAAAGACCTTCCCATTTTGTAACCTATCCCCTTACCTGGTTCTTTGCTCGTTTCTTTTAGCTTTTTACTTTTAGATTCATTATGATTTATTCGCTCTTTTTTCCTTTTCCTCTTGGAATAATATAAAAGCGCGGTGGCGACTCTGTTTACTTTGAGTTAAGTTAACTAATAGCTTACACTCATGTTTTTACCGCTACAGCGGCAGATTTGTCGATAGTCAACAATGTTCGAAACACTAGCTGGGCTAGAGGTTCGTCAGAGGCTTCGACATGATAGATAATTAGCTCATATTGTTCTACATGGCTCAGAAACATCCGTAACACTTTGTCATGATGGGCGGTGGATTTGTCGATAGTCAACGACGTTCGAAACACTTGTTGTGCTAGAGGTTTGTCAAAGGCTTCGACATGATAGATCATTGACTCATACATTTAAGTTATTGGTTTATATGTTGTTCTGAAGCGTACTATGTTTCATTTCTTAAATCCTATGAAATAATATATATGTGATTACTAATAGGATGAGATACAAATAGTCTACCCTGTAGAGCCGAGTGGACCCATAAGATAGGGGAACTCACTGAGATTTATTAATCTGATCCCATGTTGTTGATTTCTTTTCAGGTCCAGGATTAGTTTGAAGATTCACTTGAAGGTTTGTCTCGGATGCTCTGGAGAGCAGTTGGTTTGGAGATTGTGCCGGAACTTATTTTCTGTTGTGCAGTTTCGTTGAAGACACTTGTTGTATACATTTTAGTTCAACTTTCTTATTGTATACAACTTTTGGTATTTTCTTTAAATCTTTTGTATGTACTTGTTCTGGATCGGCCCAATCCCTACAATTGGGCCAAGAAAACCAATCCAATAGGCCTGCTCGACGTCGAGCACAATTAGGAAAAGTGGTCCCTGTCGACCATAAGCAGTCCGATCACAACGAAGTTCCTTAACGGCTAGTCTTGACCGTTGCCTATTTTCACGGATTCCTCGATCCTTGCCTCACAATATGGACCAATAATCTTCCATTTAGTCCCTTATATAAACCCTCTCGTTTGAGAGGTTCAGGTATTCAATCTTTCTGACCTTTATACTTGTACTTGCCCACTCTTTGCTCGGTTACTTACTTTAGCATCGGAGTGCCTCGCAGGTACACCCCTTTTTCTCCTCACCGACCGTCTTCATCAGCTCTCGAGGCCAGCCGCATCGGATCCTGATCTCCAGGTACGATCAGTTGGCGCCGTCTGTGGGAAACTGATTTCCCCGTTTTTCTTTCATAATCTTCAAAGAACCAAAGTTTTAACAAGATCCATGGCTGCTCGGGACAACCACGAAAACCGATCAAACGATGGCATGATTCTCACACAACGTGAGAGCAACATCCATCCTCCTCCGCATGAGGAAACGGTGTAAGACCATCCAGACGGGAAGACAGCATCACCTTCGCCCGATCGCGACCAACCTTTGGAAAGTCGCCCAGAAACTCTTTTTCCTTCGACTCCTTCAGGATCGGATTTCGCCGCATTGGCCGAGATCCTAAATCAAACAAACTTGCTGCTCCTCACCCACGGCGAGAAAATCGCCCGTCTCGAAGATAATTCTCGTCGACCACAGTCTCCCGCGAGACCCCAAAGAGAGCATACTTCGTCTCCTTCCAGGAGAAAGAGGAAAGGGCACGCTGACAAATCAACAGGCGACAAACGTCTTCGTCAGTCTTCCTCACGATCCCCTCCTAGAAGAAAATCAAGAAGGAGCAGATCAAGATCTACCTCTCCCCGACGAACAAAGAAACATGCTGACAGGTCTCCGTCGTTCAACTCCAGCGACGACGAGGACGCTCGGGGTCCCCTCTCGTCTGAAATCATGGCGGCCAAGCTTCCAAGAGGCTTAGAGAAACCCCCTCCATTAGGCTCATACGATGGGACCACAGACCCTGACGAGCACATCGAGAATATCGATGCACTGCTCGACTATCGGGGTGTACGGGGGGCAATCAAATGTCGCCTTTTTCCTACAACGCTGAGGAAAGGAGCAATGACATGGTACAAAAGCCTCGAGGCCGAGTCCATCACCTCATGGAAACAACTTGGACGCACGTTCTCCAGGCACTTCACCGCATCAAGGCGGCACCCGAAGACAGAGGCTTCGCCCGAAGCGATCATCCAGGGGAGGGACGAGCCTTTACGAACTTACATCGAGAGGTTCAATAAAGAAGCGGTCCAAGTATCCACGACCGACGACATGAAAAAATATTTGCTGGAATGAGGGTTACGCCCCTCGACTAATTTTCATCGGGCGGTCGGCATTGAAACCCCGGCCACCCTCAACGTATTCCTACTAAAAGCCCAAGCCTACATTCAGTATGAGGAAAAACAAGCGGCCAGTTCAGTAAGAGACGCTCGACGCCGTGAAGATGCCAAATCGCACCGAGTCGATGAACCTTCGACATCTCGTCGAGGAGGAGACAAAAGAAAGGACGATCGCTCCCGTGAACCGCGGGAGCACCGAGGACCCATCGGTCGGTTCCACGAGTACACACCCCTCCTGGCCTCTAGGGAGAAAATTTTGTCTGAATGCTCCAATTCGGAATTCAAACAGGCAGGGGTACGTTTTCCGAGGCAACAACCCAGCAAGCCCGACACGGATAAAATGAAATACTGCAGATTCCACAAGAGTCACGGCCAAAACACAGAGGATTGCATCCATCTCAAGGACGCAATCGAAATCCTCATCAAGGACGGGCACCTAAAGCAGTTCACCAAGTCCAGAGACACTCCTTGACAGGAAGCGCAGGAGACCCAGAAAGTCGAGGAAGCCATACCCATCCCTGCAGATGCTAACATGCAGGTCGCTCTAAGCATTTATCGCCCGGAAGATTTCTTCCTACCAGACCGCGCCGAGAGTTTGGTGTACCTCTCCTCCCATAGCCCATGGAAAGCTTTCCCCTCGGCAATGGTCATCTCAGGAGGAGGATTCAACAAAATCACGGTCGGATCCGTGAAACGGAAATTTGACCAGCTAATTGCTAAGGGGCCCACTCAAAACGCCACCCTGGATCCACCAAGAGAAGGCTCATTACCCCTTGCATTCTACCGAGAAGAACTCCTGGGAGGGGCGCCCAACGCCAGCATTCCTCTGCTCATCCGAGCACGCATGGCAAATTTCGATGTCAGGAGAATCCTAGTAGACCAAGGCAGCTCCTGCGACATCATGTACTCCCAGCTGTTTTCGACACTCCAGCTAAACGAGACACACTTAACTCCATACGTCGGATCCGACCTGCAGGGTTTCAACGGAGAAGTATACCGACCATGGGGTTATGTCGACCTATTTGTTACCTTCGGGGCAGGCGAGACAACCAAAACGGTTAGGGTCCAATTCCTAGTCGTAGACTTCCCATCTCTGTACCAATGCATCCTAGGACAACCAACCTTAGTCGAGCTAATCGCTGTGTCATCCACCGTCCACTTGAAGATGAAGTATTACACTACTTCAGGAAAGGTCGCCACATTGCACGGAGACGTCGACGCTGCCCGCAGGTGTTTCGAAGCGGCATCAAAAGGTCTCAGCTCAATATCATACCAACCGAGTCCCCCAACATCAAATTCACCAGATATTCCCAGGGCTTTCCCTCAGGTAGACTCGATCGACCTAGACTGCAGATTCTCGGACAATAGCGAGGGAGTCCAAAGGCCAACAGAGTCGTTATCCCGACCAATACCAGATGGGGACTTCGAACTAATTCCTCTGGGAGAAGACCCAGCTCGGTGCGTTAAAATCGGGGCACACATGCCCGAGTTGGTGAAGCGACAATTGGAAGCTTGCCTCAAAGGGAACGCAGATTTATTTGCCTGGAGTGCCGCAGAAATGCCAGGGCTCGACCCCGAGATAGCCTGCCACCAGCTCTCCATTGACCCAACACACAAGGCAGTCGCTCAACGCAGAAGGAAGCAGTCGACTGAGAAAACTGAAGCAGCTGAATCTGCTGTTAAAGACCTCCTAGAGGCTAAATTTGTAACCGAGGCCAGGTACACGACCTGGCTCTCGAATGTTGTACTTGTGAAAAAATCTAATGGAAAATGGAGGATGTGCGTTGACTATACCGATCTTAATCGGGCATGCCCGAAAGATGCATACCCTTTACCTAACATCGATAAATTGGTCGAAAATTCGTCTGGTTTCAAGCTATTATCCTTCATGGATGCATATTTAGGATATAATCAAATACCCATGGCCGTGTCTGACAAAAAATACACGGGCTTCATGACCGAATCAGGTAATTACTTTTCAACAGTATGCCCTTCGGTCTGAAAAACGCGGGCGCGACATATCAGCGCATGATGAATAAGGTTTTCCGAGCTGAAATCGGAGATATGCTCGAAGTATACATGGACGAAATGATCGTCAAATCTCAACATGAAACGGACCATGCGTCCCACTTACGAAAAGTGTTCGATCAGGCACGAAATTGCAAAATGCGCTTCAACCCTGAGAAATGCACGTTCGGGGTCCGAGCAGGGAAATTCCTCGGATTCTATTTAACTGAACGAGGCATCGAGGCCAACCCTGACAAATGTCGGGCTTTCGCGGAACTCCCAACTCCTACTTCTAAAAAATCTATACAATCACTAAACGGGGTCCTTACCTCCCTCGCTCGATTCGTAGCAAAATCCGCTCAACACGCTCTCCCTTTTTACAGACTCTTCCGCAAAGAGGCAACTTTCGAGTGGACGGAGGAGTGCGAGCTAGCGTTGTCCCACCTAAAAAAAAGGCACTAAGTGAACCCCCAGTCTTATCCAGACCTGAAGAAGGGGAGATATTGTATCTCTACCTTGCAGTTGCAAACGAAGCAGTAAGCGCGGCACTCGTGCGCGACCTACCCGAAGGGAAAAAGCCTGTATATTTTACAAGTAAAGCACTCCATGGCCTAGAAATTCGATACCTCCAGATAGAAAAGGTGGCTTTGGCCCTCCTTCTCGCATCCATAAGTCTACGCCATTACTTTCTGGCTCACACCATCATCGTAAGAACCGATCAGCCCATAAGACAATATCTCGGTCGACCGGACATGGCCGGACGAATGCTAAAGTGGTCATTGGAACTATCCGAGTTTGACGTCAAATTCGAGGGAAGACAAGCTCTCAAAGCTCAAGCGCTGGCCGACTTCGTGGCTGAACTTACCTTCACCGAGCAAGAGCCAAAAATCTCATCCAGGTGGGTTATTTTCGTGGACGGAGCATCTGGTCCAGCAGGTAGCGGGGCCAGAATTATCTTGGAGAACAAAGAGGGAAACATCATCGAAGTGTCCCTGACCTTATCTTTCCCCACTTCTAACAACCAGGCAGAGTACGAAGCTTTTCTAGCGGGCATACAACTCGCGACCGATTTGGAAGCAGAAGAGATCACAATCTGCACGGATTCTCAGTTGGTCGCAAGCCAGGTTCGAGGAGATTTTCAGGCCAAAAACGATAACATGGCCGAATATTTGGCCCTCGTAAAAGGCGAACTAAAACGGTTCAAAAGTGTGGAAGTCAAACACATCCCGCGAGAGAGCAACGCCCGCGCAGACATCCTGTCCAAACTGGCGAGCACTAAAAGGAAAGGAAACAACAAATCCGTCGTACAGAAAACACTTCCCCGACCTAGCATCGGGCAATCATCGGTCCACAGAGACATTAACATCGTGGGCGACACAAGCTGCTGGATGACCCCAGTATTTAACTATCTAACTAAAGGAGAATTACCAACTGACCCAAAAGAGGCCAGCACTATACGACGAAGGGCATGCTCGTATTCTCTAGTAGGTGGACGTATGTATTGTCGAGGATTCTCTACACCCCTCCTCAGGTGCATAGAAGAAGAAAATATCCCGCACGTACTAAGGGAATTCCATGAAGGAATCAATGCGCAACATCCCGGCGGACGGTCGTTGGCTCGAAAAATCCTACGGGCAGGATACTATTGGCCCACACTCCAACACGATGCAAAGGAGCACGTGAAGAGGTGCGACAAATGCCAACGATACGGAGACGTGCACGTAGCACCCCCATCCGAGCTAAAATCATTATTGTCACCTTGGCCATTCGCATGGTGGGTAATGGATATCTTGGGACCATTCGTCGTCGGGTCCGGTCAGAATAAATACTTAATTGTAGGCGTCGACTACTTCACCAAGTGGATAGAAGCTGAGGCCTTGGCCAAAATCACTGCGCTCAACATACTGCGTTTCTTCAAAAGAAACATCCTCGCCCGGTTCGGGGTACCGCTTGCCATCGTGACCGACAACGGCACTCAGTTCACAGATAAACACTTCAAAGAATTCGTTGCATCAATGGGAACGAAACAACATTTCGCTTCTGTCGAGCATCCCCAAACTAACGGGCAAGCAGAGGCCGCGAACAGGTTAATCCTAAGAGGTTTGAAACGAAGACTGAACGAGCATAAGAAGCATTGGGTCGAGGAGCTACATAGCGTACTATGGGCATATAGGACCACGCCCCACTCAACAACCGGGGAATCCCCATTTCGATTAGCATATGGAACCGAAGCGGTGATCCCTATAGAAATTCACGTCCTATCGAAACGCACAGAATCCCCCATGGACCAAGATACCAATTCCGAAGCCATGAGAGACGAGCTCGACATGATCGAAGAAGTTCGATCAGAAGCTGCTCTTTGAGACACCATTCTCAAACAAAAAATAGCCGCTCGGTATGATTCAAAGGTCATAAGACGAACGTTCGAAGTAGGCAGTCTTGTCCTTAGAAGAAATCACAAGGATCCCCGCGAGGGAAAATTCACACCTAACTGGGAAGGCCCGTATCGCGTCCGAGCAAAAACCGAGAACGGAGCCTATTTTTTAGAAAATCTACACGGGGAAGAGCTTGCTCGGCCTTGGAACACCGAGAAACTCAAACAATACTACAACTAAATCACAAAGTCGCCCTGCTCAACTTTCAAGCAAGGAGAAAAGGGACCGACTGAAAACTGCGTGCCTAGGTACGAGCACGACAACCCAAATATAACAAAGTCAAGCAAGGTCTCCTTTCGAGGGAATGAGAAACTTGCCGCACGGACGGATACTCAAATGAGTCCGACGTCGCCTAAGTACCACGACCAGGCAGAACCCCAGCTCGCGATGGGACGTTCAAGCCACGGAGCCCGGGCCATTACCTTGGCTCGGGCACCGACCAGGAGTAAGACTCCAAAATTGGATTGGTCCCCTTAACCAACAGATCACACACACCCCATATTTATTCGACCACACCCAATTAACGCAAAGATGCATACCAAACACTTAGTAAAAATAACAAGTAAACTATGTCCTCCGACGGACGCATCATTACGAACAAATAAAATATAGAAACCGACCATCAAAGTCGTGCATATGAAATTAAAAATGCGACCCCGAAGGGCCGACTTGTTCAGGATTACATACAAAGGGGGCCACGCCCCCCAAAAAGAAACATCATAAATTATCAGGCACGCAGGCTATAAACTAATTACCCTCGCCTCCCGGGCGGCCTTCCTCCTCACAAGCTCCCTCCTGCTCCGGTTGCGTGTCAGGCTGGCCAGGCTGATCAGTCGACCCCGGCTGAGAATCATCCACCACCAAGTCTGAAGGGACCACGATCTGACCGTCCACGACCTTGTACAGGTAGCTGATTCGACCAGCGTCCAAGGCCATGTCAGGATGAAGAACTCTCATTTGATCCACCGCATTCTGGAAACTAAGCTCAGTCGACGAGTTCAGATCTTCCATGTCCTAGTCGATCCGAGCGAGCAACTGAGCCCTCGTCACCAGACTCTTGATCTCTTCATCCTCATCCTCCTTCGGGAAAAAGGCGTCCTTCAGCTTTTTATTTTGCTCAAGCACCCTTTTCTTGTCGACCTCCAGCTTGGCCATGACGGTGGCCCGTTTAGCCGACTCATTGGTCGCGGCTTTAGCCTCCTCAGTGGCCGCTGTCAGCTTAGCCTCAGAAGCAGCCAGCTGCTCCTTGAGCCTGCTATTCTCTCGCTCTAGTCCGGGACTCCCTTCGGCCGTCAGCCAGGCCATTGATAAGACCCGCATAACCGCGCTTGCGTCTTGGGCCATAGATAATCGTCGGGCTGGACGATCCATGCCTTCCAGAAACAAGGAATCCGCACGGTCCACCTCCATGCTCGTTCCCTCGAAGAAGTTGCGCATCACGAAACACGGAGGCAGCCCATGCTTCGGCTTTGGAGGAGCGTTGGTCGTTAAATCCACAGTGGCTGCAGACTTATGCTTCTTCATCAAAGAGCCGGTCGACGCGCTCGGCGAAACTTGGACCAAGGGGCCCGACCCCGAGCCACTCGTCTCAGTCAGCTTGGTCTGCACGACCCTTGACCTTTTCTTCTGCTGCTGAACCAGGCGTTCTTGAATTTTATCCAATGGGTTAGACATTGAGCCTGAAAAAGGAAAAAGATCAGGTTAGTCATGGACAACAAAGTTAAAGCAAAAATTTAACTAATGCAAATACACAGATACCAAAGAAGTCGGACACTTCCTGCCCGGTACGGCAAGCCAGCAACTCAGTAACATTAATCAGGGGACGCTCCACAGCTTCCCCCCCCCCCATCCTGATCAACTATAACTTTTCCATCTCCTTCCAATAGGGGGTCGGAGTGAAGGATGCTATCAATTTTCTAAAGGCCTCGAAACTGGCCGCATCATCATCATTCAATGTGTCCCCCACCTGAACGAACTCCCCGACAGGTTTCTCATAATGAGCATAACTCCAGGAAAATGGGAACAACCACAATCTCCTCGGGATCACCTGACCTTGGTCATCGAGCTTAGGCTCGTCATTCTCGTCAGTGTCTATTCCCAAAAAGCTCATTGCTCTCACGGCCACCGCGCTCGCGGGTTTTATCAGAAAGTAATCAGTTTTGAAGGCCCGGATAGATTCTGAGTGGGCCTTAAAAATCTTCTTCCGCTGCTTGAAGGACACAAATCCCTTCCGATCAGTTCCTCGCCCGACTTGGCGCTGCAAGGAGAACAGGCGGAAAAATAGGGGAAGCGTGGCACCAACACCCAAATGGGCGCACGTCATCTCAAACGCTCTTAGGAACGCGTACGAATTGGGGTGCAGCTGGGAAGGGGCGACTCATAGATGCCCGAGCACGGCACTCACAAAGTCACTGAAAGGCAATGTTACCCCCAAGACCGAGATCGCGTATTAGTACATGGAGAAAGCCAGACCACGGAAATCTGAGAAGATACGGTCATCGTCCCCCGGGCAGGTTACAACCCAATCGACAGGGTCACCGACAACGGGCAGTGGCTCCGTTCGAGGTCTTTAAAATGAGGACACCTTGTCCAACAAATCTTCCACCACCCATTCTTCGGGCGAGACCCTCGTCTGGTCAGGACACTGGGGCGAATCTGTTGATGCTCTTGTAGTACTTGTATCCGAACTCTCCGAGGAACTCCCGGAACCAGAAGGAATGGACGCAGATGACCCTGAATCTTCCGAGGACGTCTCTTCGGAAAGCACGTCCAGTGGATTCACGAGCGAGTTTTCACCTGAAAAACAGAGGAAAGGCGTCATTGAATTCGATTAAGAATATCAAATCCACCCTTCCACCGCTCGACAAGTGAAAGGGTGCGCATCAGCTCAGAGACTATTCCCGAGCTATAGCCCTGGCTGATCATCGCTCGGAGCGACGGCTTATGCCCAACATTATAAGTCAAGGATCTAACCTAGGTATTTATCAAAAGCCAAGTCTAAGTCAACCAACACCTACGTCGACCCTGAGCTAGGGTTTGCAACCGACCGACTACGGTGGCAGAAGTCCTAGGGTTTACCGGTTCTAAATCTGAAAACTACCGTCAAAACTATCCTAAGCCACATGCATTACTACGAAACCTAAGCTATAAACACCTAAGAAGGAGAAAAAGAACCGTACCTTGCGCTTGAGAAGACATTCTTGAAGAGAAAAGCGTTCTGGAAGTGGTGGTCGGCAAGGAGATGCGGTGGTCGACGGCTGAGGTGGTGGCAGTTGAACGAGCAGAGCGTTGAAGAAGAAGATGAAGCGAAAAGTTCAGAATGGGCCCTGAGAATCCTATTTATAGGAAGGGGAACATGTGCAAGCACGCGTGACCCCTACACGCTAGCCCCTAGACTAGCCGTCAAATCATTAATAGGCGCGAATTCATAGATATTTCGGCTTTTCGTTTCACATTCCTCTGTCGAGCAACGCACCAGCTGCCCGCTCCCAGAAGATCGACAGCGTAGATCCCTGGCCTTAACATTGCTCGCCGCCGAGCGTAAAATCATTCTTAAGTCACTTATCTACCACACGAGCAATGACTTGGGGGGCTCCTGTTCTGGATCGGCCCAATCCCTACAATTGGGCCAGGAAAACCAATCCAATAGGCCTGCTAGACGTCGAGCACAATTAGGAAAAGTGGTCCCTGTCGACCATAAGCAGTCCGATCACAATGAAGTTCCTTAACGGCTAGTCTTGACCGTTGCCTATTTTCACGGATTCCTCGATCCGCGCCTCACAATATGGACCAATAATCTTCCATTTAGTCCCTTATATAAACCCTCTCGTTTGAGAGGGTCAGGTATTCAATATTTCTGACCTTTATACTTGTACTTGCCCACTCTTTGCTCGGTTACTTACTTTAGCATCGGAGTGCCTCGCAGGTACACCCCTTTTTTCTCCTCACCGACCGTCTTCATCAGCTCTCGAGGCCAGCCGCATCGGATCCTGATCTCCAGGTACGATCAGTACTCATAACCAATTTTAACATTTCATGCATAATATACTAGTCAATCATATGTGGGGTGTTATTGTTGGTATCAGAGCTGGTCGATTCTCGGCCGAGTCGCGAGACATCACTAGTAATTCCTTTTTCCCTCAAATGTGTGTTTTGCTAGCCTGATTTTACTAATATCTCATTCAGTTGTTGAAATTGATCAACTCACTGACTGAGTGCATGACAGTAGAATCATGGTTGAGCCGACACGAGGACACATGAACCTGTAAGTGTTTGGAACCCGAGTAGTAAGAGTTGGTTAGGTGATGGTTTAATTACCATACCTAAGCAGAGAGTCTGACAAAAAATAGTTTACCACAATAGTATTGTAGAAGGAGTTAAGGAAAGTGGAATTCGTAGCCATTCAGTTGGACATAATGCACTCCTACAATGGTGAATATAGCATAGTAAGTTCGAGAAATACACGTGGAACTTGCAGAGGGAGTTTCCTACTACGGGATTGAGTCCTAAGGGAACAGGATGCATTACCCAATCATTACTACCAATGAAGGTTGGTGTTAAGAATCGTAGATGGAAGAATATGTGAAAGTAATTATATTCCCATTTCGGAAGATCATGTATGTTCAATTGGCAAGATAGACTATTTCAACTCATCACTTCTTGATTTGCATAATCCCTAGAATTACGCTAGGGGGAGACTAAATTAGATAGGGACGCGAAGTATGTTAGACCATGTTGCTTGAAAATATGATTTACCCAACCATGAGTAAAGCCATAAAACTATGCTAAGTGTCGGGTGTTAGATGAGCATAATCTAGTCATGGTTAAGAGTATATGAGGGATAATTAGTGACTGATATTGTAGCTAGTCATGGATGACTAAGTTATGAACCGACTGGCTAGAGATAGAGATATCAACAATTGAACCTTGAGGGCTGAGTCTTCCAAATTAATCTGGTGCGTATCCAAGACTGGAATGAATGAGGCATGAATCCAGTATTTATCCAAGTGTATCTTGATTGGTAAGGATGAACTAGAGAAAGTCTGGTAGCGAATATGGAACGTTGTGGCTCATATACTATGTATGACCAAATATGGGCTTGGGTGATCGAGTTTCACGTGTGTAACACCCCAAAATTTGCCCTCTCATTTTCATGTCATTAAGCATAGTATATAGCATGCATATCCTATGATCTTTGCATAGGAAGATGAGGCATAACATCCATGGTTAGAAGCTCAGGGCATGTGATCAGTGATTTGTCAAGTTGTGATTCTTCAAAGTCAAGATAAGAGCCAAGTGGTCTTGCAACAAACCTACAAAGGATCTTCATATCTTGCACAAGCCCAAATTTTTCCTCAAATCCCTAAAAGGGGTCTGGTTCATCAGGGAGTCATCAGTGCATCGTCCTCCTACACAAGGAAACCCTAATTAGGGTTTTGGCCCAGTACAAGCTATCCTCATAGCTTTGACCAATTCTTGTGGTCAAAGGCTTCTATATGTTATACAAGGCATTCTTGAGGGCATTTTAGGGTTTTAAGGCATTTTGGCAATTTCTCATTGGTCCACCTTTTTTTCTCCTCATATTTTGTGTCAAGATTGTTATATTATTTTCTTTTTTCTACACATTTTTTATTGGAGTCACTTTTCTTTTACGTGTCCAAAAGAAGTGCTACTACATAATATTAGTTTGTTAGCTTTTAGTGGAAATTTTAGAAAAAATAGTACAAAGAAGGTGCATGTGTGCATGTGGTATTGGATGATAAAGAGAATCAGTGTGTGAACCACACGCCTTTCCTTGCTATCACAAAAAGAGAGAGTCACATTTTTCATCACACACACAAGAATTTGGTACTTAGAGAGAAAGAGTGATCATGTGAAGGAATGACACCATGCAACCTCACCCATCATGCAACTACATGAGCTCAATTTCATCATCATCAGATCATCCAATACCATAACCACACCACATGGAGTGCACCATAGTACCATGCAACCTTACAACACCTAATCCAATTCAAAAGAGGTCACACGAATATGCTCTAATTTTTTAAAAACAAGTTTCTTAACAAGCACCCACTTAAAAAAAAGAGGTCACACATTCAGCATTTTGGAAAAGAGACCTTCCACGAAAATTGAAGAGGTGTACACACCGTGTTTTTGAAATTCTGTGATCAGGTATGAGATGTCGAATGAGATGTTCCAACACTTGACAAATTTAACCAAAACTTAAAGTGCAAGAAAATTAAACAACATAGTAGTTTGTTAACCCAGTTCAGTGTATAACCACACTTACATCTGGAGGCTACCAAGCCAGGAGGAAATCCACTATAAGTAATATTAATTCTAGACTTAAACCACCCAGTTTAATCTTTCACTTAATATCTACCCAATGCAATTTCTACCTAAGACACAACTTAGATATGAGTACCAACTCACTCCCCCTCAATCACACAGTGATCTTGTTTACAAGTTTAATAAAATTGAAGTCATACTTCAAACAAAAGAGCTTGATCTTACTTCACAGTTTCAATCAAGACACAAATACACTTTTGCTTAAAAGCTCATAAAGTGGTACAATAAAAACAACCTGCTATTAAAACACAAAACACCCTATTTTGTCTTCTGAAATTCGTACTCAATTCTGAGATATTTTGTTGCTTAAATAGGTGTATGGATTTTGGGCTTTCTGTAGGTTAATCCAGTCCTAAAACGCATGCAGCTTCCACCTTGAATTAGGGTTTGTTACTTCCTAGATTCTAGGTGATTTAGTTCTTCTAATTATGTTGAAGTCTCATAACAACACTCCCTACAGATGCGCCTTATTCTGTTTTTGTCCATCCATAATTAATTCCAGATAACTTTCCTTAAATTACTCAGATCAGTTAGTCATTAATTAAATCTGGTAGCAGGTTTGAGATGTCACAACATCTGTTGGGACATCCTGAAAAACTGAACTTAAATCATTTACACAATGTCCCAACATCTGGTGTAACATCCTGAATTAAGTTCTTATACTCTGTTTGATAATGTCCCAACATCTGATAGGACATTCTGAACTGAATTCAACATTTCTTGTTTGTCAAAAATTCTGCCAATTCTAAACATCTACAAACTCCCCCTTTGGCTAATTTTTGGCTAACATATTTTTCTTGTTATCAGAGTGCAGCAGAAGTTCTTTTATCAGAGTATAGCAGTTCTTTTCTGTTGAGTCATGTGTGAGTTTTCTCCCCCTCAAACATACATGTATTCAGACTTGTTGCAACAGAAATTTTCATTAACATCACTGATTCAGTTCAGAAGCAAACAGAAATTTTTCATTAATAACTAAACAACATCATACATTGTTGTTGTTGTTCTCCCCCTTGTTAGACATAAATTTGGGGCCAAAGTTACTAAGTCAAAATTGCAATGCAGCAGTCATTACATTGTTCCTCACATACAGTTTTTCACTCAGACTCCTCACAGTCAGTTTCTTCCTCTTCCTCAGTCTCTTCATCAGAAGTAGCAGCTTTCTGAGCCCTTTCTTCAATCTCCAGCCTTTGGATAATCTCCTCAAGCTTCTGCTTCCTTGCATCCAGTTCTTTGCAAGTGCTCTTCAGTTCAGCAATCAATGCAGCTTTGGAGATGGGGACTTTGCCTTTGAAGGACCAGCAGATGTCCCAGAGGGTGCTTCAACATCAGATGCATGATGACTTAGGAAAAGCTTGTAGTGGAAGGCCAGAGGGCTTTCTCTTTTGCAAATTGTGTCCTTCTCAGTGAGGATACCAAGATACTGACTTAGCAATATTCCACACAGCAAGGAAGGGAAGGCAATTGGCAGCTTTGTTGCAGATGATCCAGCATGCTTCAATGTCTGATCAAAGATATAGGCTCCATAATCCAGCTTTGTTTGGGTGCCTACAGCATATATGAACCTGCCCAGTCCAGTTGATATTGAGGATGTATGATTGGTAGGAACCCAATTTGCTGTGCCAATCCTATTCAGCATGGCATATTTCCTTGTCAGCATGCTAACTGAGAGCTTCCCTTTAACTGGCCAAGCCTTGACCTGGTTAGCAGTAATAACCTTGCAAACCTGGTTATCAGTCTTCCCTAACTCATTTGGGCCATCAGATTCTCTTCCAAGGTAGTGGTTGATAATCCTAGGAGAGAATTCTACACACCTTCCTCTTACATATACTTTTCTAAAGTCAGCAGACTTACCATTAGCACAATCTTCTTGGAGGTTGACTATGAATTCCTTGACAAGCAGCTCATAGCAAGGAGAGAAGTTGGAGACAGTTTTGAAAAGGCCAGCAGAAGAAATGAGATCAATTAGCTCTGTGCACTCAAGTGCATTACTGCTCAGCTCTCTTTCAAGTGCTACCCTTCTTTGATAAACAAACTTCCATCTATTCACACTTGAAACATGATGAAAGGAGATGTTGTCCAAGGGAGCTTCTGGAACAGCAGTTGATGGCCTTGAGGGTGCTGGTTTCTTCTTTGGAGGAGATGTTGGGACATCTTCTTCAACATCTAAATCTGGAGGAGTGACAGCTTTCCTCTTTTGTGTTTGCACCTTGCTCCATTGTTTTATAGGACCAAAGACAACTTTAGCTTTGTCCTTCTTTGGTGTAGCTTGCTTCTTCTCAGGAATTGCATGTCCTGCATTCATCTTTTCTTTCCTAGTCCTTAGCCTTTTGGCTATGCTAGGGTTTACAGAAGCAATGATTTCTGTATCAGAATCATGCTCTAGGTTCACAACAGGAGGAGGTTGAGCAGTCTCCTCTTCAGCTGGTTGATCAACAGAGATGTGCTCTTCAGTGGAGGCCTTGTGCTGGTCCTCAGATGCTACTTCATCACTATCAATGGAGGCCTTTTTCTGGTCCTCATATATATCATCAGCAGTATCAGATGAGACCTTTTGCTGGTCTTCAGATGCTTCAACATCTATTGGGACATCCTGTTGAGCAGGAGTGTCCTTTGCAGCCTGAGTTTGTTGATCTTCTTGTGGAGCTGGCATGGTGTTTAGAGGGATAGAAATTCCACTTACCACTCTTTTCTCAGATAGGATCCTGTTTACTAACTCCTTTATGGAATCATCCACATATTCAGAAGCTTTTGGAGTGATGTTTGCTGGTGAAGGTATGCCTTTGGATTTGCTGAAAACTTGATCTTTTGTTCTTTTTGGAGTTCTTGGCTTTTTAGCAAGAGGAACACTTCCTCTGATTTCGTCCATTGGAGTTGAATCCATGGGTACCACAGAAATGGGGGTTGCATGCACCACATCTTCCTTGTTGAGGATTTCTTCAGAAATATTAGGGTTTTTATGTTGAGACATTTTCGAAAGAGATGGATGAAGAGTTTTAGGTTTGATGAGTTCTGAAAAACAGTTAGAGAATGCAATTCGTTTTTGAGAGAATGATGAGAAGGTGGATAGCTGAACACAAGCTGATATTTTATAAGTAGTCGTTACTTTGAGAATTTTTAGGAGTGGAATACCCAAGGTGCTTGACCAGACTGGTGTTGCCATCTGGTGCTCATGCCACATAATGTCATATGACATGTTGGCACATCTCCATAACTGCTAAATTTCACATAAGCAGATTCCCAATTTACCCCTTAGGTTTTCAAATTGAGTAGCATCCAAGGCTTTGGTAAATATATCAGCCAACTGCAGATTTGTAGCTACATGTTCCAATGAAATCACTTTCTCTTCTACAAGATCTCTGATGAAATGATGTCTGATATCAATATGCTTGGTCCTGCTATGTTGAATAGGATTCTTTGATATGTTAATTGCACTTAAGTTGTCACAGTACAATGTCATGACATCTTGTGGGACATTGTACTCAGTGAGCATTTGCTTCATCCAAACCAACTATGAACAACTGCTTCCAACTGCTATATATTCAGCTTCAGTTGTAGATAAGGATACACAATTTTGTTTCTTACTGAACCAAGAAATCAAATTGTTTCCTAGAAAGAAGCATCCTCCTGAAGTGCTTTTTCTGTCATCAGCACTTCCATCCCAATCAGCATCACAGAAGCCAGTGAGAATTGGTTTGCATCCATGAAAGTACATTATGCCATAGTCACAAGTACCATTAACATATTTCAGAATTCTCTTGACTTGATTAAGATGACTAACTTTTGGATCAGCTTGATATCTTGCACATACACCTACTGCAAATGCTATGTCTGGTCTGCTAGCAGTCAGATATAACAAGCTTCCAATCATACTTCTGTACAGGCTTTGATCTACATTCTCACCCTTGTCATCTTTAGTCAGCTTTAAATGTGTGGGGGCAGGAGTTCTCTTATGAGTAGCACTGTCCATCCCAAATTTCTTGACTATGTTCTTAGCATACTTGCTTTGGGAAATGAACATGGAGTCCTCCATTTGCTTTATTTGCAGTCCAAGAAAGTAGGTTAATTCTCCTACTAGGCTCATTTCAAATTCAGATTCCATCTGATTGACAAAATGTTTAACCATCCTGTCTGACATCCCACCAAAGACAATGTCATCTACATATATTTGAGCAATCATGACATTTCCTTCTTCATCTTTAACAAACAGGGTTTTGTCAATTCCACCTTTCTTGTACCCTTGCTTGATAAGGAAAGTAGTCAGCCTTTCATACCATGCTCTTGGAGCTTGCTTCAGACCATAAAGAGCCTTCTTTAGTTTGTATACATGATTTGGACAGCTTGGATCAACAAATCCTTTAGGCTGTTCTACATATACCTCTTCATTAAGATAACCATTTAAAAAGGCACTTTTCACATCCATTTGAAATAGCTTGAACTTTAAGATACAAGCAATTCCCAAAAGTAGTCTGATTGATTCAAGCCTTGCTACTGGTGCAAAGGTTTCATCAAAGTCTACTCCTTCAATTTGTGTGTATCCTTGAGCTACAAGTCTAGCTTTATTCTTTGTAACAACTCCTTGCTCACTTGACTTGTTCTTATACACCCATTTAGTTCCAATCACATTTATGTCATCAGGTCTAGGAACAAGGTTCCACACTTCATTCCTTGTGAATTGACCTAATTCCTCTTGCATAGCACAAATCCAGTATTCATCAGTAAGAGCTTCCTTGATGTTTTTAGGTTCTATTTTAGAAACAAAACAGGAACCTGAAATAACTTCTCTTGATCTAGTGCTTACACCTCTGTTGGGATCACCAATTATCAAATATTTGGGATGATCTTTCTGGATTTTGATGGAGGGAGGTTTGCTGGATTGTTCTGTCCTTGCATCAGTTTGAGTGAAGTCAGAATGATCACTCTTTTCTTCAGCTTCAGTCTTGATATCAGCAGATGTTCCAACATCTTCTGGAACATCTGTAGGAGCATCATCAATTATCACATTTATGGACTCCATGATAACCTTGGTTCTAGAATTAAATACTCTATATGCTCTGCTGTTTATAGAGTATCCAAGAAAAATCCCTTCATCACTTTTAGGATCCATTTTTCTTCTTTGCTCCCTATCTGCCAGAATATAACAGTTACTTCCAAACACATGGAAGTACTTAACTGTGGGTTTTCTGCCCTTCCAGACTTCATAGATTGTGGACAAAGTTCCTTTCCTTAGAGTAACTCTGTTATGGATGTAACAGGCTGTGTTCATAGCTTCAGCCCAGAAGTACAAAGGTAACTTTTTAGCATGGATCATAGCTCTTGCTGATTCTTGAATAGTTCTATTCTTCCTCTCAACAATCCCATTATTTTGAGGAGTGATTGGTGAAGAGTATTCATGATTGATTCTTTCTGAGGAACAGAAATCTAAGAATTTTTGGTTCTCAAATTCTTTTCCATGATCACTTCTTATTCTGATCACACAGCTGGCTTTTTCCCTTTGTATTCTTTGGCATAAGTCTTTGAATACATCAAATACATCAGACTTTTCTTTGATGAAATTTATCCATGTATACCTTGAAAAATCATCAACCACCACATAGGCATACCTCTTACCACCAAGGCTCTCAACCTGCATAGGTCCCATAAGATCCATATGCAATAGTTCCAAAACTTTGGAAGTTGTCAGATGTTGGAGCTTTGGATGGGACATCTTGGTTTGCTTGCCTATTTGACATTCACCACATATTTTGCCATCATCAATCTTCAGTTTAGGAATACCTCTCACAGCATCCATAGATATGATTTTCTTTATGCCTCTGAAATGAAGATGACCTAGTCTTTGGTGCCATAGTTTCACTTCTTCTTCTTTGGCCAAAGAGCAAGTTGAAGTGAGACTGAAGTCTTGATGTTCCCACATGTAACAGTTGTCTTTAGATCTGGCTCCTCTCATAACAACCTTTTGTTCTTTGTTAGACACTATGCATTCAGTTTTGGTAAAGTTTACACTGTACCCTTGATCACATAATTGACTTATGCTGATCAGGTTAGCAGTTAAACCTTTAACTAGCAGCACATCATCTAGTCTTAGTACATCTGGACAGTCCAAGGTCCCAACTCCCTTGATTTCTCCTTTAGCTCCATCTCCAAAGGTTACATATCTGGATGAATGTGACTTTAAGTCTACTAGCAGATTCTTCAATCCAGTCATGTGTCTTGAACATCCACTGTCAAAGTACTAGTCTTCTTTAGCTGATACTCTTAGTGATGTATGTGCTATATATGTAACACCTTTCTTTGACCATTTGAGTTGAGATTTCTTTTGATACCTCTGCCCTGTGTATTGTTCATCAGTAGAGCTCCAAGGTTGTTTGTTGATCTTGTTCTTGGGTATGTAGCTTTGATCAGCATGAAGACTAGCTTTTGGTCTTCATACCTTCTTGATGACCTCTGTCTTCTGCTTAGGAGGTTGCTGATCTCTTTGATGTCTATGCAGCACTTTCTTGGTAACTTCTATCTTCTTCTTAGGAGGTTGCTGATACATCTGATTTGGATATCCATGCAACTTATAGCAATGAGGTTTGATATCTCCAAATCTTCCACAATGATGACATCTCCATCTTTGATACTTCTTCTTCATTATGTTCTTTTCAGAATGTTGAAGCATCTGTTGGGACATCTTGTTTGACTGTATGGACTTTGAAGTAGTTTTGCTAGAGCTAGCTTCATCCTTATGAACTCTGTTAAATCCCAGTCCACTTTTATCCCCTGAATGCTTATTGTTGTTGAGAATAACATCCAGTGTACTTGAGCTACTGTTCAGCATTCTAACAGATTTGGACATGTGTTCCAATTTGGAGTTGAGAAGACTTACTTCACTTTTCAAGGTGTCAATGATCTCTAGATCACTTGCTTTTTCATCCTTTAGTGCCTTAATCTGCTTCTTTAGCTTTATACTCTCACTGCATATTTCAGTGCTTCTTTTGAATAGTTCTCTGTATGATTGCTCAAGTTCTTCAAAAGTAAGCTCCCCATCACTGGATTCACTTTCAGATTCACATAATCCAGCTAGAGCAGTGATATGCTTAGCTGATTCTTCTTCTGAATCACCTCCTGAGTCTTCATCAGACCAGGTTACAGAAAGTCCTTTCTTTTGCCTTTTTAAGTAGGTAGGACATTCATTCCTGATGTGTCCATATCCTTCACATCCATGGCATTTAATTCCTTTTTCTTGACTGGTCTTTTCATCATAATTTGACCTTCTATTAGCATCATAAGGTCTTTTGTTCTCAGAAGAGTTTGTGTATCTTCCACTGGGTTTGGATTTGTCTTCCATTTTTCTGAGAATCTTTTTGAATTGTCTTCCAAGCATAGCAATGTTGTCTGATAAGCTTTCACCAGTTTCTGATTCATCATTTTCTTCTTCTTCATCAGTATTTGTCACCAAGGCTATGCTTTTGTTCTTCTTTACATTTGTGTCATTCATTCCCATCTCAAATGTTTGAAGGGAACCAATAAGCTCTTCAACTTTCATTGTGCATATGTCTTGAGCTTCTTCTATTGCTGTGACTTTCATGTCAAATCTTTTTGGCAAAGATCTGAGAATCTTTCTTATAAGCTTTTCATCAGTCATCTTTTCTCCCAAGGCTCCAGAAGTATTGGCTATTTCTAAGATGTTCATGTAGAATTCATGAATTGTCTCATCTTCCTTCATTCTCAAGTTTTCAAACTTGGTGGTGAGAAGTTGAAGTCTTGACATCTTTACCTTTGATGTTCCTTCATGAGTTGTTTTGAGAGTGTCCCAAACATCTTTGGCCAGCTCACAGTGATGCACAAGTCTAAAGATGTTCCTATCAATGTCATTGAATAAAGCATTTAAGGCCTTGGAGTTGCCTAGTGCTGAATCTTCTTCCTCCTTACTCCATTCTTCTTCAGGTTTCAACACTTTTGCTCCATCTTTGGTGTCTTGGACAGGATGTTCCCATCCATTGTTGACTGCTTTCCAGGCCTTGTTGTCAAGTGATCTTAAGAATGCAATCATTATTGGCTTCCAGTAGTCATAATTAGATCCATCCAGTATAGGTGGTCTATTTACTGATCCTATATCTCTGTCCATGTTTCCAGAATTTGTATTCCCTAGATCTCACCCAGTATAAACAGGCAAGGTGCCTGCTCTGATGCCAATTGAAATTCTGTGATCAGGTATGAGATTTTGAATGAGATGTTCCAACACTTGACAAATTTAACCAAAACTTAAAGTGCAAGAAAATTAAACAACACAGTAGTTTGTTAACCCAGTTCAGTGTATAACCACACTTACATCTGGAGGCTACCAAGCCAGGAGGAAATCCACTATAAGTAATATTAATTCTAGACTTAAACCACCCAGTTTAATCTTTCACTTAATATCTATCCAATGCAATTTCTACCTAAGACACAACTTAGATATGAGTACCAACTCACCCCCCCTCAATCACACAGTGATCTTGTTTACAAGTTTAATAAAATTGAAGTCATACTTCAAACAAAACAGCTTGATCTTACTTCACAGTTTCAATCAAGACACAAATACACTTTTGCTTAAAAGCTCATAAAGTGGTACAATAAAAACAACCTTCTATTAAAACACAAAACACCCTATTTTGTCTTCTGAAATTCGTACTCAATTCTGAGATATTCTGTTGCTTAAATAGGTGTATGGATTTTGGGCTTTCTGTAGGTTAATCCAGTCCTAAAACGCATGCAGCTTCCACCTTGAATTAGGGTTTGTTACTTCCTAGATTCTAGGTGATTTAGTTCTTCTGATTATGCTGAAGTCTCATAACAACACTCCCTACAGATGCGCCTTATTCTGTTTTTGTCCATCCATAATTAATTCCAGATAACTTTCCTTAAATTACTCAGATCAGTTAGTCATTAATTAAATCTGGTAGCAGGTTTGAGATGTCACAACATCTGTTGGGACATCCTGAAAAACTGAACTTAAATCATTTACACAATGTCCCAACATCTGGTGTAACATCCTGAATTAAGTTCTTATACTCTGTTTGATAATGTCCCAACATCTGATAGTACATTCTGAACTGAATTCAACATTTCGTGTTGGTCAAAAATTCTGCCAATTCTAAACATCTACAGTTTTCTCATAAGCACACTATTATATCATTAACTTTTGCTCACACTCAAAAAACTGAGATATGAAAGTTTTATCCTCATCACACTCTACACAAACTCCTCTAAATCATTCTTGAAGCAAAATTACTCATCTCATCACCACCTTAATACATAGTTGAAGAACAACATAGAAGGAGTTGAAGTTCAAACACACCGTTGGATTTCTTCATTCTGCATCAATATCAAACTCTATAGCCTTAAGTTGTCTCAAGTAAAGTTGAAGAAGATCAAGGATCTCTGGTTTTCTGAAGACCTCCAAGAAATGCTTCATTTTAGTTTTGATAATCACACTTGGTTTTCTTCGATTTTGCCCTATTCATGCTTGTTTTGCTTTATGCTTGCTTGATTTGAAGCCTTTGAAAGGTGTAGAAGCCATTAGAGGCTTTAGTTTGTGTTTTTCAGATTTTTATTATCATCTTTCTTTCATTTGATTCTCTGTGTTCATGATGTTTTAATGAATATGGTTGATGGATTTGTGATCTATGTTGTGTTAGATTCATTTTGGTATGCTTGTTTTGCGTTTCTGGAAAACAAAATTGCTTGATTTGACCGACGTTTGGTTGAAGAAGACGATCGGAGTCTTCTCCGGCCGATGACATGCTTGAGTTCTTCGTTTCGTGTTATGTTTCTCAGATAATTCATGGGTCGTTGATATGTTTGTATCTAATGGTGGAGATGTAACACCCCCTTCCTATACCCCCAAATAATCAAAAAATCATTTAGGCACATATTAAAATTTCGTCAGAGTATAATTTAAACATAGTATGAAAGAGGCATGTCACATTATACATGAAATTAAAACATCCAATACTTGCTCATTTAACAATATGCAACAATGGGGTAACTTGAAACAAAAGGATTTAATCCTTGCACCCATATCTCAACATTAAAATAACAGCGGAAACAAAACATTAATCAACATCAAACATATATATATATATATATATATATATATATATATATATATATATATATATATATATATATATCATCAAGTTTGATTCACCAAATATTCATGTTTACATAAAAATTCATCACCAAGATACATATACTAATTCATCACAAAAAGGCATCAAGTCAACCCTAACTACCCGGTGCTACATATCAGAGCCAACCGACCAAAAGGATGAAGACACGCTTCAAAAAAAGACCTCTAGCAGACCTACTCTGCAATACCTCATAAAGCATCATAAAACAACATAAGGGTGAGAAATATTATCATAATAACAATGCATATAATTATATATCTAAACATAAAAATACACATATGCATATTCTCACCACAATTAATTTCTCATCACACATATACATCACAATGTATATAAACAAACCAAGCATATTCATCATGCACAATTTCACCATTTCACATCATTCTACATAAACATATATTATTCATGTTTATTCACCAAATTCTATCACTCCGCATAAACATACATTATTCATGTTTATTCACCAATTATTAATTATAGATGATAAATGCAAATCATAGAGACTGACTCACGACTCTATGCAAATGCAATGCAGTACTGACTTAGTCATCTCAAGCTCACTCAGGAACTTATTGGAACCATCACTCGTTACCTAAAGTAACTCCCCGTCGAGCATACGATGTTCACCCATTTCTCACACCCCACATGGGCACACAATGTTTCTTCGACTTCAAAGCATCGGCCACCACATTTGCCTTACCCGGATAGTAATTCAAACCAAAATCATAATCCTTCAAAAGCTCTAACCACCTTCTTTGTCTCATGTTCAATTCCTTTTAATCAAATAGATACTTGAAACTCTTGTGATCACTAAAAACTTCGAATATTGCACCATAAAGATAGTGCCTCCAAATTTTCAAAACAAACACCACGGCCGCTAACTCCAAATCATGCGTAGGATAATTCTTTTCATGCACTCTCAATTTCCTTGAAGCATAAGCCACAACTTTTCCATCTTGCATTAAAACACCACCTAACCCAAACAATGAAGCATCACAAAACACCACAAATGGTTCCGTCGGATTTGGCAAAATCAAGATCGGAGTTGTTGTCAACCTTCTCTTAAGTTTAATGAAACTCTCTTCACAATGAATATCCCAAATGAAAGCCTTTCCTTTACAAGTCAATTGTGTTAACGGAAGTGCCAACATTGAAAATCCCTTAATAAACCTCCGATAATAACCCGTCAAGCCTAAAAAGCTTCGAATCTCCGTAATCGATCTAGGAACTTCCCATTGCATTACCGCATCAATCTTGGATGGATCAACACTAATGGCACCATCAGAAATAACATGTCCAAGAAAACTTACTTTCGACAACCAAAACTCACACTTCGACAACTTAGCATACAATTGTTTCTCTTTCAAAATCTGTAACACAATCCTTAAATGCAATTCATGCTCCTCTTGAGACATAGAATAAATCAAAATATCGTCGATAAACACAACCACAAAACGATCCAACTGGTCATGGAAAGTACGATTCATATATTCCGTAAACAGACTCGGCGCATTAGAAACTCCAAATGGCATCACAGAATATTCGCAATGACCATACCATGTTCTAAAAGCCGTCTTTTAAATATCCTCTTCTCTCACACGAATCTGGTGATATCCTGATCTCGAATCAATCTTACTAAAAACACGCGCACCAACCAATTGGTCCATCAAATCAACAATCCTTTGAAGCGGATACTTGTTCTGAATTGTCACCTTGTTCAACTGTTGATAATCAATGAATAACCGCATACTCCCATCCTTCTTTTTTACCAATAATACCGGAGCACCCCAAGGAGAAACACTTGGCCTTACAAATCTCTTGTCCAACAAGTCATTCAATTGTTTCTTTAACTCTACTAACTCTGGCGCTTACATATGATACGGTGCCATCGAAATCGGTCTAGTACCCGGAACTAGATCAATACAAAACTCAACTTCTCTTTCCGGCGGTACATCCTTAATATCCTCCGGAAACACTTCTGGAAAATCACACACCACTGGAAATTCATTGAGTTCCACTTCACTCTCCACCGACAATGATGTAAACAAACCGAACAATTGAGCTTCGTCCACTAAGAGTTTCTTCAACTCTTTCGTGGAAAGGAAACTCTCATCTTCAACATTATCCAAAGAATGAAACCTTACTAACTTATGATAGCAATCTATATGAACTCGATTAAATTGTAACCAGTTCATACCCAAGATTATGTCCAAACCCTCCAATGGCAAACAAACTAAATCCATAACAAAATCTTTACCATACATGGTCAAAGAACAACTTACACATACCAAAGAAGTAGTTACCGACCTTGAATCAGGAGTCTCGATAACCATCTCACCACCCCAAGAAGACATAAACAAATTCAAACGCTTAGCGCACTCAAGATAAATGAACAAATGAGCCGCTCTCGTATCAAAAATAGTAATTAAAGGCGTAGTATTAATAAAGCATGTACCTTTAATCAAACGTTCTGCACTAGTAGTGTCCTTCCCTGCTAATGCAAACACCTTTCCACCCGCTTGAGCTTGCTTCGGCTTAGTACACTTGGTACTAATGTGACCCACTTCTCCACAATTGAAACACTTCACAACATTCCTTCTTCACTCGATAGTAGCATGTCCAAGACCTCTATAGTTTGAACATTTCACTATGTTCTTCCCACACTGAAAAGACTTATGACCCAAATCACCACACTTGTAACACTTAACGGGACCAGAACTCCCTCCACCAGATCTCTTATCAAAGTTTCCCCTATGCTTGCCCTTATCAGCGGGTGTCACATAAGGTCCATTTCTAGCTTGTTGCTTTCCTTTCCTCTCATTCAAACTCTTGTAATGTGTAGAACGAGCTTTGCTATCCTCCTAAAAAAATCTACAACATTCCGTCAAATCAAAAAACATTCTTATTCTTTGATATCCCACAACTTGCTTAATCTCAGGACGCAAACCATTCTCATTATTAATACACTTCAAGAACTCAGCATTAGTAGCAGCATAATGAGGATGAAATTAAACCAACTCCACAAACTTAGCATTATAGTCCACCACGGACATACTACCTTGTTTCAGTTCAAGGAACTCCATCTCCTTCTTCCTTTTCAGACTTTAGGGGTAATACTTCCCCAAGAACTCAGTACGAAATAACTCCCAAGTTATCTCTTCATCTTCTTCCTCAAGATCTTGACTTCTATCGACCCACCAATCATCGGCTTCTTCCTTCAGCATGTGAGATCCAAATCTTACATTACTCTCTTCAGCACTGTCCATGACTCTGAAGATTCTTTCAATCTCTTTCAACCAATTTTGAGAACCATCGAGATCAAATCTTCCTTTGAAGACTGGTGGTTGATTCTTCCTGAACTCATCATTAACATTCATATTCGACGCACCTTGCACCGCCCTAGCCATTGCTTCCAAAGAAGCATCCATCTCATTGTCATTTCTACCAGCCATATTCTGATTATTCCCAAAAACAACAACAATGGTAAACAACAGTTTAACCATCACAACAACAAGACAAACACAACTGACTCGACACTGGCTCGACACTAGCTCTGATACCACTTAATGTCACACCCCCTTTATATACCCCCATATAATCAAATAATCATTTAGGCACATATTAAAATTTCATCAAAGTGTAATTTAAACATAGTATGAAAAAGGCATGTCACATTATACATGAAATTAAAACATCCAACACCTGCTCATATAACGATATGCAACAATGGGGTAACTTGCAAAATAAGGATTTAATCCTTGCACCTATATCTCAACATTAAAATAACAGCGGAAACTAAACTTTAATCAACATCAAACATATATACATATATATATATATATATATATATATATATATATATATATATCATCAAGTTTGATTCACCAAATATTCATGTTTACATAAACATTCATCACCAAGATACATATACAAATGCATCACAAAAAGGCATCAAGCCAACCCTAGCTACCTGGTGCTACATATAAGAGTCGACCGACCAAAAGGATGAAGACACGTTTCACAAAAAGACCTCCAACAGACCTACTCTGCAATGCCTCATAAAGCATCATAAAACAGCATAAGGGTGAGAAATATTATCATAATAACAATGCATATAATTATATATCTAAACATAAAAATACACATATACATATTCTCACCATAATTCATTTCTCATTACACATATACATCACAATGTATATAAACAAACCAAGCATATTCATCATGCACAATTTCACCATTTCACATCATTCTACATAAACATATATTATGCATGTTTATTCACCAAATTCTATCACTCTGCATAAATATACATTATTCATGTTTATTCACCAATTGTCAATTATAGATGATAAATGCAAATCATAGAGACCGACTCACGACTCTACGCAAATGCAATGCGGTACTGACTCAATCATCTCAAGTTTACTCAGGAACTTATTGGAACCATCGCTCGTTACCTAAAGTAACTCCCCGTCGAGCATACGATATTCACCCATTGCTCACACCCTACATGGGCACACAATTTTTCTTCGACTTTAAAGCATCGGCCATCACATTTGCCTTACCCGGATGGTAATTCAAACCAAATCATTATCCTTCAAAAGCTCTAACCACCTTCTTTGTCTCTTGTTCAATTCCTTTTGATCAAATAGATACTTCAAACTCTTGTGATCACTAAAAACTTTGAATCTTGCAACATAAAGATAGTGCCTCCAAATTTTCAAAACAAGCACCATGACCGCTAACTCCAAATCATGCGTAGGGTAATTCTTTTCATGCACTCTCAATTGCCTTGAAGCATAAGCCACAACTTTTCCATCTTGCATCAAAACACCACCTAACCTAAACAATGAAGCATCACAAAACACCACAAATGGTTGTGTCGGATTTGGCAAAATCAAGATCGGAGCCGTTGTCAACCTTCTCTTCAATTCAATGAAACTGTCTTCACAATGAATATCCCAAATGAAAGCCTTTCCTTTACAAGTCAATTGCGTTAACGGAAGTGCCAACTTTGAAAATCCCTCAATAAACCTCCGATAATAACTCGCCAAGCCTATAAAGCTTCGAATCTCCGTAACCGATCTAGGAACTTCCCATTGCATTACCGCATCAATCTTGGATGGATCAACACTAATACCACCATCGAAAATTACATGTCCAAGAAAATTACTTTCGACAACCAAAACTCACACATCGACAACTTAGCATACAATTGTTTCTCTTTCAAAATCTGTAACACAATCCTTAAATTCTCTTCATGCTCCTCTTGAGACTTAGAATAAATCAAAATACCATCGATGAACATAACCACAAAAAGATCCAAGTGTTCATGGAAAATACGATTCATATATTCCATAAACAGACCCGGCGCATTAGAAACTCCATTTGGCATCACGGAATATTCGTAATGACCATACCATGTTCTAAAAGCCGTCTTTTGAATATCCTCTTCTTTCACACGAATCTGGTGATATCCTGATCTCAAATCATCTTACTAAAAACACGGGAATCAACCAATTGGTCCATCAAATCATCGATCCTTTGAAGCGGATACTTGTTCTTAATTGTCACCTTGTTCAACCGTCGATAATCAATGCATAACCGCATACTCCCATCTTCCTTTTTTACCAACAATACCGGAGCACCCCAAGGAGAAACACTTGGCCTTACATATCTCTTGTCCAACAAGTCATTCAATTGTTTCTTCAACTCTACCAACTCTAATGTTGACATACGATACGATGCCATCGAAATCGGTATAGTACCCGAAAATAGATCAATAGAAAACTCAACTTCTCTTTCCGGAGGTACATCCTTAATATCCTCCGGAAACACTTATGAAAATCACATACCACTGGAAATTCATTGAGTTCCACTTCACTATCCACCGACAATGATGTAAACAAACCGAACAATTGAGCTTTGTCCACTAAGAGTTTCTTCAACTCTTTCGTGGATAGGAAACTCTCATCTTCAACATTATCCAAAGAAGGAAACCTTACTAACTTATGATAGTAATCTATATGAACTCGATTAAATTGTAACCAGTTCATACCCAAGATTATGTCCAAACCCTCCAAAGGCAAACAAAGCAAAATTATATAAATAAAAAGAAATTAAAACATATTATCATAATTATTAGAAACTAATTTTATAATAAATGGATTAAAAGAAAAATAATAAACAAAAAAAAGGGTTTGCTGGTAGATCTGTGGTGTGGGTAGCAACAAGGTCTTGATGGACTCAAAATAAACAGCTTCAACATGCCCAACAACAATGGCAACCAGGGTTTTAAAAAAAAGAGTAGTGAAAACAAATCTGAAAAAATAAAATTATGAAACAACGAATTTCTCTTCCCTCAAAGCACGATTCCAAAACCGATTCTCAGTCATATTTTAAAACTAAACAGAGAAAAAAAAAACGATTCTGGAAAAAACTGAGAACCACCTTCAAAGTTTCAACGACCCTTCTCATTCTCTGGCTCGAACTCTCTCTCGCAAACCATGTCCTCTCTCTGTCTCGCGATCCAGTCTCGGTGGCTCGGTTTGTGGGTGGCGTTTCTAGCTTTTTTTTTGGATTTGGAGAAAAGGGACGGTGTTTCACGCGTTGATGTGGTTCGCTCAGTTTTGGGTGTAAGTTTGATTTTGTTTTTGCGTTTAGATTCAACTTTACGTTTGTGGTTTGATTTCTGCGTTTTTTGGTGTTTGACGGTTGTTTGATGGAAAGGTTTCGCTAGAAACGGTTGTTAGGGGCGGCGGTTTTGGTGTAAGTTTGAGCAGTTTCCGGTTTGTGGTGGCGGATGATTTTCACGACATATCGTTTGGATCCTGCGGGTTTGGTGTCGTGGTGAAAAGATTTGGTTTTTTGCGGTATTTGCATTGTGTTCTGTGTTTTTGTGGTTTTGGGGTGGTGGGTTTCTGAGTTTCGTTATGGAAGGGAGAGATTGAGAGGAGTTATTTTATAGTTGGATTTTGGATAAGAATTTTTTTAAGAGCTGAGTTGTGAATAATAATAAAAAGATGATGAGTGTTTGTTGTGAGTGCGTTGTATATGCGGCAGAGTGGGGTAGGATTTTGTTTTGTACAGGTTGTGAATGGAAAGATTGTGATGTGTTGGCTGGAAAATATTCTCTCACTGTTTTTTGTTGATGCAATTGTATTTGCTTTGTATATACCTTTTGTGTGTATTGTATGATAGAGGTTGTGTGGGTCCATAAATAAAATGTTGTTGAGAGTAAATAAAATATAATTTATTTGGAAAAAATAGAAGGTGGTGGATGGAATATATGACATCTCGTGAATACAAAATATTGGTTAAAAAAAGTGAGATCAATAAGGTGAAATACTAGATTAGAAAATATAAGAATAACACTATTACTAATTATAGTAATAATTATAATAATAATAATAATAATAAAGAAAATAATGAAAAGTATAGTAAACAAAGTATAATAATAATAGAATACTAATAATAATAAAAGTAAAAATAATAGTAATGATAAAGATAGTAAAATAAAAAATAAAATAATAAGTGATGACAATTTTTTTGTGATTTTGTTTAAATAAAAAGAAATGGGTTTGAGATAATGGGCCTAAAAAAATTAGATGATGAATAGTTTATGAAAATGATTTTAAAATAAAATAAAATAAAAGAGGAAAATGAGATGGATTATGGAATCGAATAATCGGCCTTCGCACAAAACACTGATTTTTACTACACACACTCGGCCTGATAAACCTCAAACAGAAGGAAATTGAAAATAACATATTTTTGGATTTTTTTTTAATAATGGTTAGACAGAAAAAAATAAAAATGGTAAAGGTAGGACAAATTTGGGGTATGACACATACATGGTCAACGAACAACTTACACACACCAAAGAAGTAGTTACCGACCCTGAATCAGGAGTATCGATAACCATCTCACCGCCCCAAGAAGACATAAACAAATTCAAACGCTTAGCGCACTCAAGAGAAATGAGCAAATGAGTCACTCCCGTATCAATAATAGTAACTAAAGGCGTAGTATTAATAAAGCATGTACCTTTAATCAAACAGTCTGCACTAGTAGTGTCCTTCCCTGCTAATGCAAACACCTTTTCACCCACTTGAGCTTGCTTCAGCTTAGTACACTTAGTACTAATTTGACCCACTTCTCCACAATTGAAACACTTCACAACATTCCTTTTTCACTCGGTAGTAGCATATCCAAGACCTTTACAGTTTGAACATTTCACTACGTTCTTCCTACACTCAAAAGACTTATGACCCAAATCACCATACTTGTAACACTTAATGGGACCAAAACTACCTCCACCAGATCTCTTATCAAAGTGTCCCCTATGCTTATCAGCGGGTGTCATATAAGGTCCATTTCTAGCTTGTTGATTTCCTTTCCTCTCATTCAAACTCTTGTAATGTGTAGAACGAGCTTTGCTATCCTCCTCAAACATTCTACAACATTCCGTCAAATCCGAATACCTTCTTATTCTTTTATATCCCACAGCTTGCTTAATCTCAGGACGCAAACAATTCTCATACTTAATACACTTCAAGAACTCAGCAGTAGCAGCAACATAATGAGGATGAAATTGAACCAACTCCATAAACTTAGCAGTATAGTCCACCACTGACATACTACCTTGTTTCAGTTCAAGGAACTTCATCTCCTTCTTCCTTTTCAGACTTTCGAGGTAATACTTCCCCAAGAACTCAGTATGAAATAACTCCCAAGTTATCTCTTGATCTTCTTCCTCAAGATCTTGACTTCTACCGTCCCACCAATCATCGGCATCTTCCTTCAGCATGTGAGATCCAAATCTCACATTACTCTCTTCAGCACAATCCATGACTCTAAAGATTCTTTCAATCTCTTTCAACCAATTATGAGCACCGTCGGGATCAAATCTTCCTTTGAAGACTGGTGGTTGATTCTTCCTGAACTCATCATTAGCATTCACATTTGTTGCACCCTGCACCGCCCTAGCCATTACTTCCAAACCAGCATCCATCGCATTGTCATTTCTACCAGCCATATTCTGATTATTCCCAAAAACAACAACAATGGTAAACAACAGTTTAACCATCACAACAACAAGACAGACACAACTGACTCGACACTAGCTCTGATACCACTTAATGTAACACCCCCTTCCTATACCCCCAAATAATCAAATAATTATTTTGGAACATATTAAAATTTCATCAGAGTATAATTTAAACATAGTATGATATAGGCATGTCACATTATACATGAAATTAAAACATCCAACACCTGCTCATATAACGATATGCAACAATGGGGTAACTTGCAACAGAAGGATTTAATCCTTGCACCTATATCTCAACATTAAAATAACAGTGGAAACTAAACATTAATCAACATCAAACATACACACACACACACACACACACACACACACACACACACATATATATATATATATATATATATATATATATATATATATATATATATATATATATATATATATATATATATATATATATATATATATATATATATATATATATATATATATATATATATATATATATATATATATATATATATATATATATATATATATATATATATATATATATATATATATATATATATATATATATATATATATATATATATATATATATATATATTTATACCATCAAGTTTGATTCACCAAATATTCATGTTTACATAAACATTCATCACCAAGATACATATACAAATGCATCACAAAAAGGCATCAAGCCATCCCTAGCTATCCGGTGCTACATATCAGAGCCGACCGACCAAAAGGATGAAGACATGCTTCACAAAAAGACCTCTAGCAGACCTACTCTGCAATGCCTCATAAAGCATCATAAAACATCATACGAGTGAGAAATATTATCATAATAACAATGCATATAATTATATATCTAAACATAAAAATACACATATACATATACTCACCACAATTCATTTCTCATCACACATATACATCACAATGTATATAAACAAACCAAGCATATTCATCATGCACAATTTCACCATTTCACATCATTCTACATAAACATATATTATTCATGTTTATTCACCAAATTCTATCACTCCGCATAAGCATACATTATTCATGTTAATTCTCCAATTGTCAATTATAGATTTAAAATGCAAATCATAGAGACCGACTCACGACTCTATGGAAATGCAATGCGGTACCGACTCAATCATCTCAAGTTCACTCAGGAACTTATTGGAACCATCACTCGTTACCTAAAGTAAATCCGCGTCGAGCATACGATGTTCACTCATTGCTCACACCCCACATGGGCACACAAAGTTTATAGATTGCTCACACTCGACACATGCACACTGTAACACCCTTCTACCCCAAAACATAATATTTAAATAATATCAGAGTAATCATCAAAAAGGGTATTACATATCATCAAAATCAACACAACATTGTCCTGTCCCGTAACACGGGTTAATCAACATCAAAATATCATAAACATTTCACAGCGGAATTTTACTTCATAATTCAAAACTTCATAAAAAATCATTTTTCACCATCCTGAATTTAACATCATAAAATGGAAAACATTTATCCAATAATAACATGACTGAAACAGTTAACAGAATAAAACCCATCCCAGTGTTACATGACACAAAGCAGGACACATAAACCATAACTACTTCTAAAGAACACTAAAGCACGCTCCGAGACTCATGAATTACTCCTATTGCACTGCAGGACTATTCTTCGACATCTGCAAGTTACCCATGAAGGAGGCAACATTTCTAAAAAGGCAGGGTGAGTAATCATAATATATCATAAACTTACAAGAATATAGAATCATAAATAAATTAGTACACATATCATGACATCGTCAACTTCAAAATTCAGCAACAACCACAACACTATCATGAAATAGATCAACACCAACACAGTCATGAAATTCATCCAAAATATGCAATTCTAACATCCTGATATGCAATATGCATGTGGTACCATTTTCATCATGAGATGGATACGTGACCATCAACCTTCCATAAGGGAACATACCATAATCATCGAGACACTTCAATCCACACAATGGGATTGAAGCAAATAAATAGGCTGAAGCCCCATCGATAATGTTATGAAATGCAATGATGCGCTACATCGAAATATTCAACAAAATAATTCGCATCATTCATTTCAATCAGCAAAACAACCATCAAATATTCATATATATCATCATGACATTACACCCTGAACACTGGTTTCCTAACCACTCTGACACATCAAGAATTAACCCGTACCCGGTAATTTATAAGGTAATTATAAGGTTATTTCACAAATTCATTTATCAAAAACTGTTGCATTATTCTCGTTTCTATTCATCAAAATAAAGTTCAGTTTGTACTCGTTCCGACGCTTGAATCGGACTTACGGTTTATAAGATATGAATTTTTAAAGAAATAAAATTTGCTATCCCAACAGTGTTAATCGGTTAACCCATAGCGTTAACCGGTTAACGCCGACGAATTTCCAGAATTTCCCAAATATTACAATGGTTAACCGGTTAACCCATAGCATTAACCGGTTAACGCACGTTTTCCAGCAGTTCTCTGCTATACAATTGCAAACTGTTCCAATTCCAAAAACTCCCAAAACCCCATTACGGATTTCACATCATAACACCCAAAAATCATTCAAAAACATCAATTAAACCTCAACACCATCCAAACAACAATTATACAGACAAATATACGATTATAACTCATTCTAATAGCTCTAATTTATCAAGATTTCTCATAAAAACTCAACCTAACTCAAAACCCCAAAAACCCCTAAACTCATACCATTAATCCATTCATATTCCAATTCCTATACATTTATCATAGATTATGAAAACTCCCCATACCTTAGAGAATTTCGACGCTTTACACTCTTCTCTGGGGTTCTCCACAACCTCCTGACTCTGAGCATCTCCTTTCTTCAGAGCACTTCCCAAACACGATAGAAAACAAAATATGAGAAACTGATCGTATTCTCTTCTTTGGATATATTATCCCAGTTTAGCCTTTTCCCATCTTACCCTCATAATTTCACAAAAAGACTACCTTACCCTTTTCTTTAATATATTTTTAATAATAATAATAAAATAGCATAATTAAACACTATTTATCCTTATTATATAAAAATACTCATTTTCTCCAAAATTCTCAAAATAATCCAAACTCTCCAATTTTTCTAAATTAATTAGATAAATGATTAAATAATTAAATTTAGATTTTCGGGGCGTTACAAACACAATTCGATTTCTCATACCCCACACGGGCACATAATTATTTGTGATTAAATCACCCATTGCTCACACCCCACACGGGCACACAATGTTTATGGATTGTTTGCACCCTACACAGGCACACAATCTGATTGCTCACACCCCACATGGGCACACAATCATGTTGTAATCATCGCTCACACCCCACATGGGCACACAATGTTACAACAGATTCACAAAGAATCCCACAACACAAGAATGCATACATTATGCTTCACATGCAAAATGACACACAACATTCTTGTAAATGCATACATATTCACAATATAATTATGCATTCATCTCTTACAATCAAAAACAACTATACACATTTGCATAAATTATGCCAAACGACAACAAACTCTTTCACTATCAACGTGCATTCATATTCACTTCACGAAATGCATTTATTTTCCAAACGGCCACCATATCACAATCAATCCCACAATTCCTTAACTAACATAATTACGTTTTATCAGAAAAGTCGGGTAAAAGTCGGCTAATAATTACATCTTTTAGCATCATTAGTTTCTACATGTTTCTAGCTTCGAAACAATATAAGGAACGCCAAAAACGGATAACCGAAACTCAAGTTATGAAGTAAAACACCAAACTAAAAAGTCTCAGGCTTGCTGAGCGACAGGTTCGCTCGCTGAGCGAAAAAGTTCCTGGAAAGCTGGTTGAGCGAGGGAACGCTCGCTGAGCGATAATTGCGATTTCAGTAGCAGCTCAGTCACGCAACCGTCATCCTAAAGGGCTCCGAAACCCCACCAAACCTTCACAAACATGATCATTAACATGTATTAGTTATCATACTTCAATTATATCAAGTTTCAACCGATTAATCTACAAATTTCTTAGATTTTCATCATAACCCTAAAACCTAACATTCTCTAAACTTCTCCAAAACAAAAACCCAATCATTCTAACACATACATAATCATACACAATGATAAGATAACAATATTTCACACCCTTACCCGATTATTTTGATTCCTAGGAGCAATCTTGAAGAATTCCAAGCTTTTCCTCTTTTTCTCCTCTTTTCTCTTTTCCTCCTTTTCTTTCTTTTCTATTTCTTTTTATTTCCCTTTTTCCTTTCTCTTTACTACTTATCTCTTTTTCTTTTTATCTTTCACAATTATTCATTTCTACTAATTTCTAATTTATCATTAATTAGCAAATGTCTAAAATACCCTCCAATCTAATTTTACCCGAAAATTCTCAAAACGGTAAAATAATATAACACATCAACATATCACATAAACATACCAATTTCATAATTAAAACAATTATCACTCAATTTAAATAAAATACTAAAAAACAATGGAAGAATTGAATCGGGGCGTTACTGGAGAGGTTGCCAACGCATTAATGAAGAGGGGGTCTGGCACGAGCGTTTTTTCTATATATATATATTTTTCCATTTTTGATCATAGCCCTAGGATCTGATTACTTTGTTAAGACTCAAGCGTGTGCGTTAGATGCGTTTACCATTTTTTTTTTCATTTGACATGTTGTTGGCCTCTAGATTAGATGACCTTGTGAAGACTGATTGTGGAGCGTACGATTAAATGACTTAGACCTTGTTGACTGACTCTTTTATAAGCGCGTTATGACTCTTTTAATATTTACACCCCTGTTTATGGTTTGTTTCCTCAATGAACGTATGTGGGCTTTTGATTGCACCCCCTTTCCTTTTTAATTCAAATTTTATTTTCTTATCTTATATTTTCTTTTTTTAATTTTAAAATTAGTTATAGGTTTCTAAAAATTCACAAAAAATTCATAAATGATCTTAGTCATTTTATAAAATTTTCCCCAATTTTATTTTCTTTTTTTATTATATTTTAGCCCTCTAAATTAATTTTCCTTTTTTTTTTCTTTTCAATTTCTTCTTTCCTTGTGTACCTTGGCTTATTAATTTTCTATCTTGAGTTCCATAATTGCTATGAACCTGGTTCTTTTTGCATTGTGTCAAGAACATGTTGAGGTGTTGTCGCTCCCGGGATTTTCATCCTAGTACAAACACGAAAGTGGCACGGAAAAGGTAGAGTCGCCATCCAGACATTTTTATCTCGAATGAATGAGAAAGGTAATGATGCACAAACCTAAGGAATAAGGAAAGGATGAGGTCCTGCGAACCAAAGATCTGGGTTCGGGAGTCGGTTACAATTTATGCTCGAACAGGCCCTACCCCGCTGCCTACATACCTCATCGGGAAAATGAGGATCAGAGTCGACGTAGTTCACCTAACTAAGACGGGAACTATTTATTTGTGTTTTTTATGAGTTGGAACTGCTTATGTCTATGCTCAGGTGTTGCGGGCTCGCCTTGAACGAGTGTGTTTACCATCTTGCAAATGAGACAAGTTGTCGCAAGTTCGCGTTGAGAGTGAATGAGATGATACGGGAGTTCCCGCAGGAAAAGACGCTTATTGTTTGTTGTTTTCTTTTTAAGAGTTTTCTATGAGTTTGGCACAAGGAAGTGAATTCAAACTCTTTTCCATGGAATGTGTACTTGCTACTACATTCCAAGATAGAATAGTAGAACAAGCACACCAAGTAAGGAGAATTTATCCAAGACTTATTTTCAAGGAATATGGTCTAAGTTCACTAGCTTGTTGAACTTATTACATGTTTTTGTAGTTTTTGAAGAAATGCCTTTTATGTTTTCTTTGTGAAGATAGTCTCATAATCATACTTGTACATCATGCTAGACAAGCCCACACTATTCCTAGATGGAATGAATATGAGTTCCCCATGGAATAAGGTTATACACAAGAGACTATTTCAATCCTTTACCAAAGTGATTTTTAGCTTTTCTTTATGAGATGAGAAAGAAAGACTCAAGTTGCAAAAGGACAAACTAAAGGGACTAAGACACAACCCTAAATTGGTTATTACATACAAAAGGGAGATCCTAATGGTTTGTGTGGTTTTCTAATCCTAAAAAGAAAAGGAAAAGAAGAGAAGAGAATTATAACTCAACTTACTTCATAAGGAAGTTAAGTAGATTCTAAAGGGAGAAAAGCCTATAAGCAAAGCACAAGGTGCTAAGACAAACACAATTAGAAAGCATAAAGATATGAGGAAGAAGCAGTATAAAGAAGACTTATCTCAACATCCCTACAAAACAAAGGTTATCTTTACAAAGCATATTAAACTCACAAAGCATGGAAAAAACTTAAACTAGCTCAAACTAGATAAGGAAAGGGCATTAAGAACCTCCTAGGGTTAAGACCTAAAGCTAAAGGATCTTACATGATAACAAGCTTCTAAAGTCATTAGCTAAAACCTATTAAAGCATTCCAAGGTTATATGAACAAACAAAGACAAACTATACACTAAATGGTACTAAACCCTAATAGGGATTAAGGTGAAGTTAAGTGAAGTATTCACAAGGTTAAGTATGGAAAACTTGAATGAGATCAAAGGTGAACGTAAAATCCATAACTAAACACTAAATGGAAGTGTCTTAAAGTGTGAACCAAGTGGGAAGTGACGTACCTCGAAAAATATGATCCTCGCGAAAGCGATCGTGGCTGGGCCGACATGAGAATCGCCGCCTAATTTTATTTATTCTCGAAGAGGGAAAGGGTAAATATAGATAAAACCACCAAGAAGGGATAAGACAAGGTCATCGCAAACCATTTCCTGGGTTCAGAAGTCGGTTATGTAAAGGGAAGGTATTAGCACCCCCTACATCCATCATACTCAATGGGAACCATCTAAGTTGTCACGCGCGAAGGGATGTCTATGCCTAATGAGTTAATTGCTAAATTAAGGGGTTTATTGATCTTAGGGGCTCAGCAAGGATTGAGATCCTTGTGCCTATGTATTCCCTTGTGCAATGGGAAAGTCAGAGCTTCGTAGTTCGGTCTGCTTCGGGTGATTGATGTTTGTTTTATTACCTTTCTTCGAAAAAAGAATTTAGGAGTCGAATTGCACTAAAGACTATGGGTAAAGGTGATTATTCTGACCCAACAAGACGAGCGTCTTGCGACGGAAATAATCAGAGCGAGTAACGAAAGCTCGTAGTCCTCCTTTCTACTACTTAAGGCTTGTGGCTTACAATTCCTCTCATATTATTAATGTATTTTATTACCTAGGACCACTTGACGTTGGATCAAGGGTTTGGGTCTAAAGATACGTTTCGGTTTTTTGAAGGTCAATTGTGAGGCACAATGTGTTCGACAAGGGTGCATGCAAACAAATGTTTATTTATCTGGTTTATTAGCGAGGCACAATGCGCTCGGTTCGCAAGGTTAGAAAGACTTGATATGTGGATCAAGTGAGCTAAAGTCTAGCTATGGAAAACAAGCGCGATGCGTTGATTCATTAAGTTGGAAAAAGTTGAGAAAAAATGTAAATTGCAAAGTAGTACAGATGACGATCGCGTAACAATCGACTTACGTGTGTGTATGAAGTGAAATGCGTATGGATATTTACTTGGCGTTGAACCAAAGATTTCGTTTATCTTTGAAATGATTAGTCATAATGTGCATTCGTATTTTACTTAGCAATTTATCGTTAAAATGCGAAAGTAAATCACACAAGTAAGCATAGTATCACGTCACAAGCAAAAAGGATCGAGCATACACAAACATTCACACACACATGCATAAAAATCGATCAAAGGAAAAAATTATTTAATCAAATTAAATAGAAATATTTAATTAGAATAATTAACAAATTAATTAACAGAATTAAATAAAAATTTTAATTAAATTAATCAATGAAAATGATTTTTAGATTTTTGAAATATTCGAATATCAATTAAACCGAAAGATAAGAAAGAAATTAAATTTGAACAAAAAAAATTAAGAGAATGTTTTTTGAGTTTTTTGAATAGTTTAAAGAGAAAGGATTAATTAATTAAATTAAATTAACATATTTAATAAAAGTAATTAATTAATTAATTAGATTAAATAGAATTATTTAAAATAACTAATTAATAAATAAAAAAATTGTTTTTAGATTCTTTTATAAAAAATAAAATTAAACAAAGAAATTCAATAAGTAAATAAATAAATAAAAAAGGATTGGGCTGGTTGAAGAAATAAAAACCGGAGTGTGTTGAAAGCAATACGTCCAGGCCCATGAACACAAAGGCCCGCGCTGAAGGCCTAGGTCTACGGTAGACCTTAAGGTCAATGCTCAACCAGAAGAAGCTACAAGACCCGTTGGATCTGCATACAACTCTCATAGAACATGATCCAAGGGTGATGAACAGAAAGTGCACAATAAGACCAGGGAAAGCCGCACATGAAATATTTTTGATGGAATCTCCTGGATAAATGACAAGTGTCCGGTAAGGTACACTTGTCTTGCATCAATCCGGCCACCACAATGGCATAGTAACTGTCATAACCTGGGATGATAAAAAAAGAAAATAACATTTGGAAATTCATTTTTCAAAATCCCCTCTCTCTCTCTCTCTTATATTGTCTCTCACTCTCTCATATGTCTCTCTCTCTCTCTTTCAAAACAATTAACGGGACCCTAAAAAACTCGTCGGAGAAGACGAAACCACGACGGAAACCGCCATCTTCTCCAGCTACACCAACTCTAAATCCCAAACCTTCTACATCAAACCTACACAAATAACTACAGGGAATCTGAATCTATGTTCAAACAAAACAAAACCTCACCCAAAACCTGGATCGAAAGCTAAACCGCGACCCCCAAAATCCGAGAACATGCAAGAAACGGAAATTCAAGTCAAAGAAGAAGAAAAAAGTTCAGTGATTACCCAAGTGAGCTCTTTTTTCTTTTCGTTATTCTCTACTTGCTATTCTTCTCTTCTTCAAACTTCTGCGAATATTGTTGCTGCTGTGTATTGTTGTTATGATGTCCTGTTGTTGTGGCTTAGTTCAGACTAAAATAAAGTTTCGATGTGAAACTTTATTAGTCTTTTAGAGCGAACTTTCTGTGAATTAAGGTTAGGGAAAGAATTCAGAAGAGTAGTGATAAGAATTTTCTGTGTCTTCACTGTGATTCTTCTTTAGTTTTTTTCCAGGTCTTTTGCGTTTGCATATTGATCGCAGCGGCTAGGGTTCTGTGTCAGGTTTTTTTTTTATTGATTGCCAATGATTGGCTTATTTAAGAGAGTTTGTACGCGTGAATCAATATATTTTTAGAGGAATATTCCTCAACATGTGTGAATGAAATTTGTGTAATCTGAATACCGTTGGGAGGATTTTCTGTGTGTGATTGGTGTATGGACCATGTTAGTGAGTCACCCTTTTGATTTTGTCTGTAGTGGAATTGTAGTTGTTCTAGAATAGACGTGGTCTCATTGAATGAAATTGATATTTACTGCTTGGAAACTTGATGTTCACTACCACGAATGAGTGTATTTTGACTGCTACATATGCTTGCTTTAAACTTGATCAAAGTTGTTCATGTTACTGCAACACCAACCTATAGTTATTAAGTGCACAATATAACAAATTGGTTTTTGCAGGTAGGAATCGGTTAGATCATGAGGAAGGGAGGAAGACACAGAGATGATAAGCATGGCAGCCTTGGATTTCCACAAGCCTTAATCTTTACCTGATGTAATGTGACCCCTGTCTTGGTGCGACGAGATGATTTCAAGGCCACCTTTTCAATCATTGAAATATGTAAGTCACACCTTCTTTCCTTCATGACTGTGATCTTGGCACAATTACAAACTTGAATTAAAATGACTTATGAAGTTCTCTTCTTTCTTCTTTTGAGTTCATGTTTACGGGTGTAAGACAAGAATTGTAATTGAGAGTTAAGTGAGGTATAGTTAATGAACCATGTGAGTTGGTTGTATGTGATGCAAACAAAGTTATTGCAGTAGGAATTTAATCGCCTATTATGATTTTGTTTCAATCCTTTTCATGTCATTTTACCTTGCTTTGATCAACTCTTTTTATTACATTTCAGATGAGGTCAGAAGTCATGTTTTGATGGCCTCTGTCATGTTAAATTCTCTGCTGCAACTTTCTTGGACACAAGCAAAACTTGCTTGGGTGAGCTTATTTGGAGAAAGAAAACATGAACATGGAGCAAAAGCGTAAGGATGAATAGAATTAATGAATGGTTGACTTGAAATGAAGCTTGACCTTTTTACCACATGAACCAACTTGTACTCGGTAGACATGTAGAATGTAGGTCTGGATTTGAAATATTTGTACACGTTATTTACATCCATAGATTTTATTCTTGATTTGAAAACTTAGTTCTAGGCCATGTATCTCATGTGATATTCTTTGAACTAGGTACTGTTTTGGCAATTATGTCTCAATTCTTTGTGTACCAAGTATAGTCACTTATTTTAAGGACTTGTGCTTTTAGGTTTTAAATAATATGAATCTTTTAGTGGTAACTTGTGTGTGGAGCTTGTTTCATGTCTTTTCAATATTTCTTAACTCAAAGAATGTCACTGAATATATCATGCCTTGAAATTCAGTTCCATGACGCCATTTGGAAATTTGAAGCAAATCTAACATGAGCTTAAAACAAAACTTGATATAATCATGATCATGAATCCATTAGCCCACTAGCTTACAACAATGCTTTGACAAACACTAAACTCAATCCTTAAAGGCATCATAATGAAACATAGCCCTTGAGACAGTCTTGAAATGTCAAGTCTTGAAATGTGACATGAACCTTAAGATACACTTTTGCCATTATGCCTTGTACACTTTTGCCACTATGCCTTGTAATTCATCATTGCCCTTGATCTTTCTTTTAGCATCACATTTTTGGTACATTTTTGCCACTATGCCTTGTAATTCATCATTGCTCTTGATCTTTCTTTTAGCATCACATTTTTGCTATTTTCAAGTATCAATCTGGATGTTGGGTAACCATGACCATGGTATACATGCGGCATTTGGCTCTGTAAAAAGTATAATCCCTCAAGTAATGTACCCATGGCCTGATAATATATGATTCCACCTTGGACCATACATGATTCCGCCATGTAAATTCTAATCCACACAAACAAAGAAGTAGAAACAAGTATACCACATTTGTCCTGATAACTTTGTCTGACCCTGATAGCCAACTTTCACAACTTGAACTTGATCAGATAAACAGATACATGAAACAACTAACACATTTTTATAGATTTTGCATAGTGGTTAGTAATTATACAACAAAAACAAACATGAAAGTAAAACTATATGGGTAGGACAAATTTGGGGTATGACAGAAAGAAAAAGATTCAAGTGAGAGAAATTCAAATACAAAATTGAAGGATAAAAGATAAGCATTGAACACACGTTTTCAAAAGAGAAAAAAAAGACTTAGAAAGAAAAAGTCATAGATGGCCAAAGGAACTTGAACTCCCCATACAAAAATCAGGGGCTTGATGAAATACTAAAATAGAATTCAAACTCAAAGAATTAGTCAAAAATGAATTAGAATGAATGACATTAGGGTTAAGGAACCAAAAGTATCATTTTTAAGTTTCAATGTACAAAAGCAAATCAAATGAAGCAAAAGGGTTTATGACTTGAGATGAAGGCATGGCATTGGATGTGAGACACTTATAAGATGTGTAAGAATGATATAATATGGACACTATATTCACAAAATGGGATTATAAGTGGTAAGATGAAAGAAGTATGTGAATTAGGGCAAGGTAAGCATACATGAACACACATGAAACTTAAGGATCAATTAACCCAAAATTCCAAAGGTAAGGATCTAAAATGGACACAAGTGACTTAAAGACATCAAATGAGACCTAATGGACTCAAATTTAGGACCTCAAATGAATGGCATAAATGCCTTACCAAAATGAAATGAGAAAAAGCGGAGAGAATGAATCAAAATATGACTTATAATCCAAGGCACTCAAAGGAAAGATGCAAAATGGTACCATACATGACCTAAAAAAAAGGAAACTTTTTTTAGGATCCTTGATGTATCCTCTAGATAGGGAAAAAAGAATGGGATCCATAACAATTTTAGTTTGGGTGAACAAAATTGGAGAAGAGTAAGATGTCCAAAATGAGAATAAACCAATATAAAATAAATGGAAATTTAATTCTGGCTTAAAAATAAATGAAAAATGAAAATAAAAAATATGAAACTCTGTAAAAATGTTGAAGATGATGTATGAATTATTTGATAATTTTTTGAAGTCATTTGGTATTTTTATAAAATGGAAATAGAAGTGGGAATTAAATGAAAAAAGAAAAGAAAGGTAATTGGACAAGGGGTGCAAACATAAACAAAAACAAACTGAAATGACTTGGGCTTATAAGGTTGGGGGTGCGAATAGGAATGAAAATCCCAACCCAGGGGCGCTGAACATTTTCTTATTGTGAACACTCAGGTCAAATGTTGACTACAATTTGGGTCTCAGGATCAATCAAAGGTCAAAGACTATCAAGAAGTAAACACATCCAATGGCTGATAGGCACTGACTACAATACTTATCACACACGTGCACACACAAAGGGAAGTCAAATCAGCCAAAGGCTGAAACAATGCATGTGATTGGGAGGCCTTACATTAATGTGTTGGCAGCCTTGCGTGCGTTGGATTGAAATGATCTGAGGGTCATGACTTAAAGTTGAAGAATATTAGGGCCATTGTTCAGGTCATCGGAAGTGACCTCCGGTCATCTTCTTTGGTGGCCCTCAGGCTAGGGCATCCCAAGATTCAACCAAAATGCAATCTAAAGCTATAAAAATATTCCTCTCAATGAGTAGGTCACAAATCCACCCTTATTTTTCATTTATCACACTTGAACAAAGAAAATCGAAGCTAAGAAATTCAACCTGAAAATTTGAATCTATGCACTTATGGTGCCTATCATCTAGCCAGATATCACATTGCTTCTATTAAGCTTTAAATCACACAAATCAGGCAAAACAAAAAGAAAATGTGTGAGTTGAATTTCAGAGGGAACCTGAAAATACAGAGGTTCGAAAGTTGAAGAAATCCAGAGGTGAGGTTCCAATTATGCTCAGCAACTAGCCTTGATCTTCAGAGGATGAATTAATCCACCATGAACCACTAGAATCCTTGTTGTATTATCAAAATGCAGAAATGTGCTTGAGTGTTCAACTGAATCCTGCCATGGTTGATGATCACAAGTTGCAAATGATGATGAATATGTGAAGATTGAAATGTGATTGATGAAGATCAATGCAAACTGAAACAAAATGCAGAAAAGCTTCTTCAGAAATGCAGAGAGAAATCCTTGGAGAATCAAGCTGAATCAACCATGGATCTTGTGCACAATGTGATAATGATGACAAATTGAGGAAGAATAGAGGAGATGGATGAAGATTGAAGTTTCTTCGAAACAAAATGCAGAATAAAATTCATAGATAAAGCTTGATGTTTTTGATGTGATTTTGAGCAAAATGAAGTGTGTGTTATGATTCAGTTATGGAAAAGCTTATATATGTGAAGTTAAGCCCTTAACCAAATCAGTTAATAGTTAGAACCCTAGTTAACTGAGTCAAGTTAGTTATGGTGAGATAAGTTTGTTATTTAGTTAGTTGGATTTGTTTGGAGCAAGGGTAATGTGAAGCTGAGTGCACTTGCTCGAGCTGGATCCAATGTGATGATGCTCATGACAATTAGAATGAGGGTGAGTGTGATGCAATGTGACTGAACTGATCCAATGCAGCTTATTCATCATGTTTTAAATTGCACCATTTTCCTTGCTTCTCCAAAGAGTGCATGATAATGACAATGATCATGCATCCACATTATCATATGCTCTAATGCACTACACTTTATGAAGGCCAACCTGTTGAATGAAGCCAACACAATTGGGTTGAGTTGAATTTAAGATGAATCACATTGCCTTACTGCACAAGAAAGAAGATGACATGTTATGACCTTTTTTTGAATGTTTCTTCATTATCAAGGCACCTATTGATGAAGTTCTTGTGCTCAAATTGAAGTAGAACAAACATAGAACAGGTTTGAAGTTTGGTCCATGATGGAATATGGCTTTTAAATACCTCAAATTGGTCATTGAAACTCATGGCATGAAGATGCATAAATGGCCTGTATAAAATTTCCTTTCCTTGTGCAATTTGTGCCTATGGCTGACCAGAGTGAGGTTGTGACTTTGACCCTTCATATGACCCATAAATATTGCTCACACAAAAATTTGTCGAACATCAATCTTATAGAAAACATGAAGAGGAAAAACTTTCCTGTTGGAAAAAAATCCATTTGAAGTCATCTTGATGGAGAAAAAGTCCCATACTTCTTGCACACCACCTTCTTGATGCATTGTCTAGCCTGGCGTGTGCGCAGAGTGCAAGGCCTGCCTTGCCTTTGCCCTAGTTTGCACAAACTTTGAATGATCATAACTCCTTCAATTTTAATGTTATGGACATGTTCCAACTAGAGATTTGAAGCTTAGGATGTCCTATTTCAAACAACCCAAGTGGAATTTTCATTTGACTTTTATTTTGGGAGAAGGCCTATCTTGAAGTTTGTTGCAAAATGGCCAAAACTTGCCATTTTTGGAAACCCTAATTTTCCAAAAATGGTATCTTTTGATTTTCTTGATTGCTCATGATTCCTCCATCATTTATTGATCAAATTTAGTCCATGGACTCCTTGTAACCTTAATTTCATGAATTTGACCTTAAAAAGTCAGGAGTTGACGTTTTTCTCGGCATGGTTGACTTTTTCCCAATTCCTTGATTTTCAAGTAACTGATCAACTGAAGACCTTCCAAAATGATTCCACTGATGAAATTTCAACCCTAGACACTTAATATCATGTAGAAAACAATGAGATTAAGTTTGCACCAAAATTCCCTTGTGAAGTCCCTTTAATCATAAACCCTAATTTGGCCCTTTTTGTCAGGAGATGTTGCACTGCCTGAGTGTTTGAATCAATCCACTTCTTTCTATGATTTGTAGCTTAAAATGAAAGCTTTGGGATGTTGTGAACCTTTTTCACAATGTTGAGAAGCCATGTTTCCTTTTGATTTCCCTTTAATGACAATTAATCTCTTCATTCATTGATTACAAGCCTTATGCCTCAACTATGCTAGTTATGATGCAATGCCTTAGGTCATGAAGTGGACTTGGATATGCAATATGATATGATAAATGCCATGAAAATGGGAGGGAAAATTTTGAGGTATTACAGGTGTGTTAAAAAAATTTGAATCATTTTTTAGGTCTTGTTTGGTTGATTTTTGAGGTGTGGATTTGAGCTTAAGTTTTGTGAAACCCTAGTTTGTTTTGTGTGATTGTTTGAATGCCATGTGTTCTGAGTCTTGGCTTGAAACGTTTTTTTATGCTTATCCATTTTTGAGGTCCCTTATGATTTAATATCTTAATATTTGAGGCATTTTTGATAATTCTTTGATGCATGTACCTTTCTTGCCTATTTAGTGGATGTTTTGATCATGTCTTGCTTACTTGTTTAGGAAGGCATTAATGTCATTATATGAGGACTTGTTTGGGGATTCTTAGCATGCTATTTGACTTTTGTTTGTGATATTTGAACTTCATCCTCTCTTGTTTTGTGCTTACCTTGTATGACAAGTCACTTCTTTCACATCTATGAATCTTGTTCACCACACTTCACTTCTTCTCCTATCCTCTCTAATTGCTTGTATGTGTGCTTATATGCTTTGAATGATGTTTGAATCCTTTGTTTAGGCACATATTTATGAAGTTTGACTTCTGAATTTGACCTAAGTTATGACATGTTAACTTGATTTGCTTTGCTTGTTCACTCCCATCATTCTTACTTCTTCTTTGGTGACTTATTTGATGTATGTGTTACACTCTCCTATGCGAACCTTAGAAAAAATCCTAAAAAAAACTGAACAAAGAATAATCGTCTTTCCTTTGGAAATTCTTATCTTATCTCACTCACTCATAACATAAGAACTTGCTCCTACTTGTCTTTTTGCAAGACGGTAACGCACTCGTGCCAGACGAGACTACAACATATGAGCATTGACATAAGTAGTTCAATCTAAAAAATATAAACAATTTTCCTCCCTAGTTAGGGGAACTACATCATCTTTGATCCTCATTTCCTGATGAGGTACGTAGGCAGTGGGGTAGGGCCCATTCAAGAACTCTTTTATTTTCCCTAAATTTTCCCCCTTTCTTTTCTTTTCTTTTATCCAGTTTCAGTCTCAATCTTTGTGGCAGCTTCATTCTTACCCCTTTGAAACAGATTCTTTCAAGTGTGGATCTCGTCGGGTATGGTGGATAGTCTAGGGTGCTAATACCTTCTCAGGTCGTAACCGACTTCCAAACCCAATCTCTTTGGTTTGCATGACCTTTGTCCTTTCCTTTCTTTTCTAGTTTGTGAAGCATTACCCTTCCCTTTCCTTCGGGATAAAAATGTCTGGCTGACGACTCTACCTTCTCCGCATCACTTTCGTGTTTGTACCAGGCTGGAAATCTAGGGAGCGACAATTGGCGAGTCTACTAGGGACCTAACCTAGAATCTCTAGTTTCAACTTTGAGAGTCACTCCTATTGCTTGTTTGTTTCTATTTCATTGGGTGTTTGTATGTTTGTTGTTGTGTGTTTAGTTTACTGTTTTTACTTATAGTTTTACTTTATAATTTATTTATCGCTTTCAGTATTTTATTTTTCATGCATCATATTATACTGGACCGTCTAGAATGTGCTAGTTTTCTTTGGTGGGATGGGGTTATTGAGTGAGGAGCCCAGTACCAAGGCTCGAGTGCATCCTAGGACATATCATGGACAAACATTATACTTCCATGGTATTTCACCATGAAGAGTGGCAATGTGTTCCACACCCAGACTGCGATCATTTTGGAAATACTCTGTGTAGGGAATTCCTCCACTTCAAGGTACGACCTTGATAGTTATGTGCATTTGGGGACCGTTCATTGAGGACCTTTGTAGGAAACAACCCTCTCTAGTGGTGACAGTGGCATACCACATTCAATGGCAAACCCATTCTCACCTGAGGGCCCATTGGGAACTCGCATAGGATGGCCTAGTTCTCTCATAGGAATTCAGTTAAAGAATCTGGTTGTATGACGATAGTATTGTATCCTAAGGGCTGCATGTACTATTATTTCTCGATTTCAGCGCTTGAAGTTGGGGACTTATGGAGGATGCTTGTTTTTCCCGGACTCAGATGCGACCTCCCTGAGTAGTATATAATTCAAGACTGATTCCCTGATTTGGTCTTGAGCCATTTCTTAGAGATGGTTGACGTATTATTGTTATTCGGCTTTGAGAGTCTGTGATAGTGACTCAGAGCACACCAGTGAGATTGGGAGGGGTTTACAGGTTTTGAAGAAACCTTTGACCTCATCATACCCTTTGTTATCAGTGTGATCTTATGTTTTGATCCGGTTGTTATGGTTCTGGAGTTCCTGATCTTTGGTTCTGAGTTTATACCTGGAGTTATTATTCAGAGTACCTTTGGGTTTCAGACACTTGGTTCTTGGCTCCGTGTTCAGTATCCTGACAGATTAAAGACATTGATCACATATCTGCATATTCATTGCATCATATCATTAATCATTTTGGTTTTCATTCTCAGGTTCGTTTGCTGTTGTCTCCAGTTTTGGTATATTCTGCTCAGAGATTGAGGACTCCCGCAAGAAGAATATACATTACAAGTTCTTCGACACCAGGGTTGACATGCTGAAGAAGATGATAACTTTGATCACGCCCGATCACATTGAAGATTTCATGAAGTCTTATGGGAACATTCTGGATATGGTAGTGGATATGGATGCTTCAGACATGAGTTTCATTAATACTTTGCTACAGTATTATGACCTTCAACTGAGGTGTTTCACATTTCATGACTTCCAGTTGGGCCCCTTATTAGAAGAGTATACTTTGATTCTAGGAGTGCCTCTGCAGGACCAGATCCCTTTCAACACAGAGATGGTCAAGCATACACATGAAGACATTGACAAGGCTCTTTATTTGAGTACTTTTGTGGTTAATGCTAACTTGAGTACAACCAAAGGTGGGATATTTGGATTCTCCTTGGAGTTCTTGTTGAAGAAGGATGAAGAATTGGCTGCCAAAGATTAGTGGGACTCTGTATGTGCTTTGATAGCTCTCTCCATTTATGGTATTATCTTGTTTGCAGATCTTGATAAATTTGTGGACACGAATGTTATTCATCTGTTCATCCTGAAGAACCCAATGCTAACTCTCTTGGGTGATCTCTAATATTCAGTGTACTACAAAAATGAAAAGAAGCGAGGAGGTTTGGTACGATGTTGTGGTCCTTTGTTTCATAGGTGGTTCATGAGACACCTTCCTAGTACTGAAGCTTTCAATGATCCTAAGCTGGTTTGGGCTCAAAGATTGGAAAGATTATCTGCTAAAGAGGTCAAGTGGTTTACCATGAGGTTGAAAGTAAGAAGTTGTGGAGGTTGCCCAAATGTGCCACTCTTAGGAGTGATTGGGGGAATCTACTACAACCCAATCCTACTAAGTAGGTAGTTAGGGTATGCTTTGAGAGATATCCCGAAAGAGTCGGAGTTAGCTTAAACTTTTTACTTTCTTGGTGTAGGACAATCTATCGTTGTTGATAAAAGCTGATGGCGCTTGGAAGCTTTTCAAAAGAAGAGGCGTGGCTTGTTTAGGAAAAATTAACAATCAAACTTTTCCTGAATATGAAGCCTGGTTGAAGAAGAAGGCTCAGGTAGTACAATTACCTTTCTCTCAGGCTCCTCCTTCAATGGTTGAGCCCAAGACCACTATTCCCCTTGAAGACTATCAGAAGTTGGAAGCCCAACTACAAGAAGTTAGAATTGAGAGCTCCGAGAATAGTAGGATGTATCAGCAAAGGAGAGGGAAGTTAAAGAAAAAGATTTTCCTAACAAGGAAGCTTAATTCAAGAGAAAAGACTTAATTAAGATCAGAAGAGATGTTGAGCGCAAAAGGATCAACAAGTCCTTGAGGGAAGCTAATCAAACCATCAACTTATGGAAAGAGAAATGGGACCAGAGTCAGAAGGAGCATAAGGAGGAGGAAGAGGATTATCAGCTGCAGTTGGGATATCAGAAGGAAGAGCTGGAGCTAGCCCATGAGAAGCGTATGGAGAAGTCTCAACAATTGGAGCTAAGTCTGAAAGCATTGGAGGAAGCTCAGAAGGAGATAGCAAATCTTAAGGTGTTAGCAGAAACCAAGAAGGCCAAGTTAGAGCCAGGGCCAAGTGAGGGAAATGCAAATGTCTTTATGCAACAGATTAATGATCTGCACGCATCTTTCGAGCATATAGACTTGTTGATCAGGAAGCTGATTGAAGATCCCACCCATCTAGATGTGGCCAGGTTGTTTGAAGCTGTCAGGCACCTCAGTTGGCATTTGAAGGACGTATAGTTTCCTAGGACTTTGTTTCCTTCTTTCTATTATATCCGGATTACCTACAGGCTTGTTGTAGGAATCTTTGCTTATTTTCTCTATTATTTTACTATGCATTGTAAGACTTGTAACCCTTCAGGGAATTTCTGTTTATTGTTTCCTTATAGGATGATTTATGTTAATGCAGTCTTTTTTAGTTTCTTAACCCTTGTATGCATCGACATTGAGTTACTCCGGCCAGCTGTATCCAAATATCATGCAGAGGTGTCTGCTCAAAGTCGGGGTCCAAAAGTCATCCGGATTTCTTTGTTAAATACTGGAACTAGGGCACAAAAAGGCCTTGAGAATGAAATACAAACATTGGCATAACATGCATATCACCTTTTGTCTGTTTTATAGTTACATATTCCCGGTTTCTAACGTCTCATATTTTAAGGCACTATTACTGCTAGGAGGATTCATCTCTACCCGACTAAGGAAAATAGAGAAAGAACAATGGATTAGATGCAAACTGATCTTGCTGAGTTGAGGACAAGGATGGACCAGTTCATGACTTTAATGAATGGTATAAACCATAATCAAGAAAGGTTGAGAGAGATGGTCGAGAGGACCCGGTTGTCTCAAGAGGGAAACAGAGTTGTCGGATGAACAAGTGCTCGCAAAAATACTGGTGGTACTCTGGAAGCTATTCCTGTTGTTACTGCTAATGTTGGTGGTCCAGGCGAGGATCATGCTCATAATGCTTATATGGACGGCCAGGAGGACCAATTCACTGTTTTAGAAGAGGTAAATGGTCAGAATGCTGAAGTAAGTTGTCGTTTTGAGGAGATAGTTGAAAAATTTGTTCCATAGAGTCTCAAAACACTTAGGGTTATGATGTAGGTGATCTGGGTTTGGTCCCTGGGGTCATGATTCCCCACAAATTCAAGCCTCCCACTTTTGATAAATACAATGGGTCCACATGTCCCAAGACTCATCTCTAGTCATATGTCGGAAGGATTTCAGCCTACACAGATGATGAAAAACTCTGGATGTATTACTTCCAGGATAACCTCATTGGGGTGTCCTAGGAGTGGTATATGAAGTTAAGTCGCGAATCTGTCAGAAACTGGAAAAAGCTTGCTGAGGCTTTTGTTAAGCAGTACCAGTATAACATAGACATGGCTCCCAATCGCACACAACTACAGAGTATATCCCAAATGTCCAAAGAGAGCTTCAAAGAGTACGCTCAGCGTTGGCGTTAGTTGGCTGCCAGGGTTCAACTTCCACTATTGGACCACGACATGGAAGATATGTTTATGGGAACATTGCAGGAGTTTTCATTGATCACCTGGCTTCATGTTCTGCTATAAACTTCACTGACTTGGTAATTGCTGGTGAGAGAGTTGAGAAATTGCTGAAGCTCGATAAAATTCAAGATGTAAGTGCAAGCAGCTCGTCTGGAGCGGGGAAGAAATTGCTGGTCCCTATAGAAGGAGATGGGGAAAATAAATGTTGTTTACAGCAGAGGAAGAGGCCGTGGTTGTCGCAACCATTATACTCAGGTGGTAGTTGTCACCATACCTGCAAAGTCGGTTCCCCAACAACAACAACAACAACAACAACGTCCTCAGCATAGTGTCGCTCCCCGGACTTTCGTCCCGGTGCAAACGCGAACCGTCGGCGATGTTGGAGGTTGAGGTTGAATAGAGTCGCCAACTAGGCATTTTTATCCCGAAGGAAAGGTAATGCTGCATAAACCTGGAAGGGTATGGATAAGACGGTTGCGAACCAAAGAAACTGAGAAAGGGGGTTGGTTACGACATGGGAAGGTATTAGCACCCAGATTGTCCGTCGTACTCGACGGGATCCACGCTTACTTGATTGTGTTTTAAAAGGGGTAGTGTATGTACTGACTGTGTATGAAAAGCTAGGAATGAATGTACAGTGTGTCAGTGCAAAAAGAGAGTGAGATGCTCAAGACTGAGGCTTATAAAGAAAGCTGAAAGAGGGGGAAGACATAGAGACCTTTGTTCGATAACTGTTAAGTTATGCATATGTATCCTCTCGTGCAATGAGGAAGTCAGAACACCATAGTTCGACTCAAAGAGACTGGGTGATTTGTTGTGAACTGCTTACTTGTCTATGCTCAAGTGTGTGACTCGTCTGGCTCGAGTGCTAACTTTCTTACATTAGACGGAAGAAGCGAGTTCTCGTTTTCAGAATGTGTGTGATGAGAAAAGAATCCCGGAGGAGACGTTTATTGTTTGTTTTTGTGTTTTCAATTTTTTATTGTTTTTGGTGTTTTGCATAGGATAATGAGCTTAAGCCTTAATCAAGGGTTGTAAAATCATTATATCACCCCTGATTAGGGATAATGAGTCTACTTAAGTGTGAGATAAACATCTCAACTTAATTACCCTAATGATGCAGGATTAAGATCATTAACCTACTTGTGATTATTAAGTGTTTTTGGGTTTTTGTTTAGTGTTAAGTAATAGTTTAATCTCTAATCAGGGATTAGTGAACTCATTACACCATCCTAAGAGAAGGATGATAGATGAGAACACTTAAGCTGAGGAAGACTCCTCAACTTAATCCATGGTTAGGGATTAAAATCATTATATAACAAGCCTTTATTAAAGTAGATTTTAAATTAAAGGGTGAGATTAAGAAGTGGGTTTTAGGTTTGTAAGACAACTTCAGGGAGACTTGTCCATTGAACACTAGGGTTAGTCCCTCTTAACCAAAAGGAAGATATGTAACCCTAATATAAGGCCCAAGTTACAAGCTTAAGTCTTAATCATTATTAGGTGTTTTGATTAGAAGGTGTAAACAAATTAAAGGTTTAACACTAAGGATTAAAGTTATACACTCCATCCTAAGATAAGGATACAGGCATAACCCTAATTCAAAGTCCTAAAGCTTTAAGTGTTTAGCCTCTGATTATGAGATGAGAAGAGAGACTCAAGGAGACTCAAAGGTAAAACGCTAGGGGGACTATATACAACCCTAAATTTATCATGCTTGGATGTTCCTATGGTTTGTGAGGCTTAAAGAGAAGTCTTCAGGAAGGCCACCAAAGGAAGAGAAGCAGATGAAAAGAGAATAGAAAGAAGAATATGTTACTTACTTCCTGAAGAAGATAAGTAACCTAAAAGAAAGAAAGTAAGAACAAGAGAGCACAAGTGAAGAAAGTTCACTTCAAAGACAAGTAAATATGCACATGAGGAGATAAGAAGAGGTAGGATGTGGAGGCAAATCCACATCCCAAACAACTTACCTGAAGCCCCTGAAAAGTTAATATGAATGCAAAAGATGTAAAGCAAAAGGAAATAAAGCAAATGAAGATGCAATGATCAAGACCAGAAGTGAATATGCTATGCAAATGTGTTATGGAATGATGCAAAGACATGTGAGATGCTTATGAATGTTCATACAAGGAATGAGATGCAAAACAAGGCATGTTAAAAGCTTAGAAACACATGGATACACATGAAAAGCAATGAATGTAAAACTTATCAAATGAATGAATAAATGATCAAGAAATGTTCTTACATGTCCTAAGATGTCTAAGATGACATACAAATGCTTGGAATGGCATGACAAGTTCATATGATGATGATATGCAAAGATGAATGCAAATGAACATAGAAAATTAGGGTTTTATGAATGTATGAGATGCACATGATCAAAACAGAAGCATACATCATGATAAAAATTTGAAAATGAAATCAAACAAACCCTAAACACACACAAGATCACTCCCCAAATATGGAGGTCAGAAGCTAAACCTAAAGGAAGTTATGAATTTTCTAAGTTAACTAGGGTTTTTGGGTGTTTCTTCATGAAATATGCAAAACAATTTGAAAATGCAATGCAAAATTATGAGTTAAACAACCTACATACTAGATGAAAAGTATGAAACAATGCAAAAAGAACCAAATGCAAACTCATCATGGTTGATCAGAAATGGATTTTCAAAGTTAGGGTTAGAAAATAGGCAATTTTAGAAACCCTAATTCAAAGTAAATTGTGAAAACATGATCAAACCTAAAAAGAAATCTGTGTGATGAGTTTGTAAATTGTTCTAAATGTATGAGAATGCTTCATGATTATTTTGGTGATTTTTAGATACCTAAATGTATTTTTAGTTAATTAATTAAATAAAACATTTAAATGATTTAAAAATACATTTTAAATGCAAAAAATAAAAATAAAATTATTTTTGAGTTTAGAAATATATTTTAAAAGAAAATGCAGAAAATGTTGATTTTATAAATATTTTTGCTATTTTTAATAATTATATGCAAATAAATGTGAAATAAATAAAAAGAAAATAAAGTATGCAAAAGGAGTGGATCAAATTGAAAGTTGAGGGATCCTAAGGCTGAGATGCAAATTCCACGTGACCAAGGGTAGGAAAGATCAAAGGCGCAGGTTTAAAAATGGGATTGGCGCGTGATCATAAGGCATGGATTAATCCTGACTAAATTAATTATAAATTAATCTAATTAAAGTGATTAGGGTTTAATGGACAAATCTGGGCCATTCATTGCGCGCAGTTAAAACAAATCCTGTGGTCCTAATTTAAACTTGGCTAATTAATTGTGATTAGGGAAAATCACTCTCAGGCGACCGGAGAAGAGCTTTGGTCGTCTTCTCTGGCACCCCCTCCCCTGAGCTCACTCAAAACACCATGATAACACACCAAAATCTCCAGAATCACTTATTAAACAACCCTCAACAAGAATCAAGCCATGCAATCCATTTATTTTTCAAGAACAACATGAATCGAATCAAAATATCTTTAGGTTAAAAATTTCAGAAGCTTCATACATTCTTGTTTCTCAACCATTTTCAAAAAATAAACATATCATGATAATCAAGAGAGCACATAGAATCAATTTGTAACTTAAAATGAGGGTTCTGGAAAAATGTTTTGAATGAGCTACCTGAGCTGGAGCTTTGTCACTTTGAGCTTTCTGGCCTCTTTCTTTGTGCAATCAACCTCCAATGATCCCCTTGAGTGAATGAAGTGCTTAGATGGGGCTTAAATGGATTGGTTTGGAAGATTTAGTTCTGATAGTGCAGGAATTGTGTTTTGGTTATGGGGGTTTTCAGGCCACTGTAAGTGGTGCTTTGTGATCCTTATGATGTGTATGATTAAATGGTGAAGAGAGTTTGGAGTTTGAGTGGTTGTGCAAAGAGTTTCGAAGGAATGAAGATTTTTGAGGTTTTTGTGATTCTGAGCTTATGGCTTCATTCAGGCTTGTGTGTTATGTTCTTTTGAGTCCTTAGGGTTAGTATAAGCCAATAGGATTGATCAGAAAGTGGGTGGTGGCATAGTGTGATTGGTATGGGTGATTTTAGAAAAAAGTCAAGATTGTGTCATAGAAGGCATGGTTGTGGTCAGAGGTGATCTAAAGGATGGATTTGCCTCAGCTGAGTTTGTGGAGGACCATTGGATTGATTTTGAGGATCTGTACCACTTGGATTGCAAGATAGCATGGCTTTTGCAATTTTCCCTCTTTGGAAATTTTGTGAAGATTAAGCCTTAAAACTTGTGATCCAAGGCATGATTTTGATCTTGAAATTTTGTATGAACATGTTATGGTACTTAGAAGTGGATTAGAGGTCATTAGAAGTCTTGGAAATCAAATTTGCAAAATTCCCTCTTTGGCACATACTTGAAAATTATAAGATTTTTGCCAACTTTGAATCATCATAACTTGAGTTGTAGGATGAATCAAGTGGAGTTCTTGTACTTTTTGAAAATGGGAAGATCCAATCTACAACTTCATGTTTGAAAATTTTTCATTTGAATCCTTTTTGATCAAGAAAGAGGAGGTTGAAAATCTTTCCCAAAATGGAAAGTTTTCATTACAAGTCATGTCCAAAAATGGAAACTTTGCAAATGGCTCAAAATTCTTCAATCTTGTAAACTTCTAACCATTTCTAAGATCAAATAAAGATTATAGAACCTCAAAATGATGAAGATGACCCTTTGGTACCATTGGTGGTGGCCTTAGATGCCCTGATTATGACTTTTCTTGCACAATAAGTTACCAGTTGATCAGATGCCTTCCATAGTGAATTTCTTCATCAAATTTGGTACACATGCTCCTTATAACATATTAAGACCAATGGAATCAAGAATGACAAAAAAATTGAGATTAAGGGCCTCAAACCCAAAACCTTAATTTTAGGTCATCTGTGTAGAAACTGCTCAGTCTGCTTGAACACCCTTGTAATGTTTTGTGACATTTTGACTTTTAAGAACCCTGGGGAGCATATTATGATCATAGAAAACACATGGTCCTTCTTGACAAGCTTCAAGGCCTTTGAGATGGCTCATATCACTTCTTTGGATTCTCCTGATCACAAACCCTAATTGTGCAACTATGCAATGATTTGATGAAGTTGAATATGCAATGTGAGATGCAATGTGAGATGTAATGAGATGTTTATGCAAATGAGTGATCACAAGCCATGATGTGAGAAAAAGGTGAGGGAAATTTTGGGGTGTTTACACATAGTAATCAACAAAGACAATTTCATCACCCAAGACAGGCTGATCGTATGATTGAGCCAATCCTAATGACTTATACTGCTCTGCTACAAAGGCTGCTAGAATTTAACATGGTGCAATTGAGAACCTTGGCACCACTTATAGGCAACCCTCCTCTAAGGTATGATTCAAATGCACGTTGCGCATTTCACTCGGGTTCTCCAAGGCACATGACTGAGAAGTGAAAAGCTTTGAAGTTGAAGGTACATGACCTGATTGATTCTAAAGCTATTAATTTTTCACCACCTCAAAATGTCACCAATAACCTTATGCCAAACCACAATGGTGGCGCAAGGGTGAACACAGTAGAATACGAAAGAGATTTGAACTTGATTACATAAGTGAATGAGGTTCAAACTCCATTGAGGATCATGAAAAGTCACTTACTAAAGGGATAGGTGTTCCCTCTTTGTGGTAATGATTGTGAAGATTGCTTGAGTTTTGTGAATGGTTGTGACAAATTGAAGATAGGGATTTAGATTTTGATGGATGAAGGGTCCTTGCAGTTTAACAAAGTAAACAATGAAAGCGACAATATTTCTATAGTAACCATATACTTCACTCCTGCTGACATTCTGGTGCCACCCAGACCGGAACCTGTCACCATCTATGTACCTCAGGAGGTGAGTCCTGTGACGATCACCGTTCCTGGTCATGTACCTTACGACAATGAGAAGGTTGTTCCAGGGCATTATGGTGCGGACGTGTATGTGCAAGGGTAGAGGGTTGAAGAGAAATATCAAGTAGAGACTGGTTCTAACATCATTAATGTGGGAGACGTCTGAGGATTTACCCGAAGTGGATGACTCTTTTCTCCATAAACGTTGAGGACTAATACAGAAGCTGAGGTTGCAGCTCGCACAAAAGGCAAACAGGTGACAACTGAGGAAGTGGTGACTCCTGCCACAGAAAAGATCACTTTTGAAAAAGAAATGGAAGAATTTATGTACATCATAAAGAAGAGTTACTACAAGGTGGTGGAATATTTAAATCAAACTCCCTCGAAGATTTCGATTTTGTCTTTGCTGATGTGTTCCCAAGTGTATAGGGAAGCATTGTTGAAGGTCTTACAGATGGCCTACATTCCTTAGTAGATTACAGTGAATCAATTGGAGGCATTTGTTGCTAATGTGAACGCCAGCCATGGGTTGGGTTTTATTGATAGAGATCTAACTTCCGAGGGACATAATCACAACAAAGACGTACACATCACTATGGAGTGTAAGGGGGTTGTGCTCTCTCATGTGTTGGTGGATACTGGGTCGTCGCTGAATGTGCTACCTAAGAAAGCTTTGATGAACCTTGATGTTGAAGGGATTTTCTTAAGGCCCAGTGACTTGGTTGTTCGATCGTTCGATGGGTCTAACAGATAAGTTTTCGGGGAGGTTGAGTTACCTGTGAATAATGGGTAACAGATCTTCAAAATCACTTTCTATGTTATAGACATACAACCACATCCACACATGCAAGAAAGGCATCTGATTGTTAGAGAAAAAAAGGAAAAAAACCAGTATAGTACATCCATCATCCACACATGTTTTCCCAACTCAGCAAAATGAGGCCACCTTTTTATCAATACCACCATCACACTTTATGCACAATTCAAGAGAAAGTTCATGTGAGAATTCTATACCATACACTCTTTGCGCCCTCACAAACATAACCACATGATCATCATCTTTTCTCATCAACCAACATCATAATGAAAACATATCAAAGTATACCACAATACCATGTGTCCTCAAGCATGGGATTGAATTCAAAAAACAAAAAAAGAAAAGTGGAAGGCTGAAGTAGAGGTCACGGGTTTTTGGCATGGAGAGGGCAAGGAGTGAGGTGTAAGCATATGGCATCTTAGATCATACACCCTTGCCTTTGTATTGCTTCACTCATGTTTTTTGGAAGGAGACACACATTGCACCACACAAAAAATCACTCTCTTCATTTTGTTTTCTTTTCTCATTCTTCAACTTCAAGAACTAAGGAGAGCATCAAATTTAAATTATTTTCCAGTCATTTCAGTTTTCATTTTCGGATCATCTGACACATAATCTTGATTCTTAGATCATTATCATTTCCATTGGCATGAGTAAAGCAGACTTAATCGGTGCATATTTACAAGAGCAACAACATTTTTCGGATTTGTGTTTTGCTCATTCTCAAGGTTTTAAGCCTTTATTTGGCTTCAAGAATACTCAAAGAACATATCATCACCTTGGTTTTCTTAAAAGCTTCAAGGATCTTAAATATTCAGGTTTCAATGCTCAACTTATTTTGCTTCGATTTGGTTGTTTTTTTAACTTATTTTATGTTGATGTCGTTGGATTTGAATCATATGAAGTGTTTAGAAGGGTTATGATGCATCAAACTTGAATTTGAAGTTTTGTGATGTGAACTTGCTCGGTTCAATCTGTTATTTACGTTGCTCATTTGAGAAAAATAAGTGCATATTCATGATCCTCTCACTGCATACTGCACTTTTGGCCTTTACGTCTTGTGTTTTCGTTGAGAATTGATGGAGTTAGAGTGAGTTGGAGTTGCTATATACATGTTTTTCACATTGCTCTCTTTACTGGTTTTTCGAATTTGTTGTTTGGCTTGAGGTTGATGATGACCACGTGTCATCTTACAATTGGTCTATTTTTTGTGTTATTTGTTTTTTATTTTAGTCACTTATTTGATATTTGACCGATTGATAGTGGGTTGACATGAATTTTGTTTTTCCTTTTATTTTATAAAATAAATATTAAATAATAAGAGCATTGTTGGTAATATTGTGAGAATTTCGGGTGGGCCTAAGGTCGGTTGCTATTTACACCCCCTTTCCAGCCCAAACCTTGATTGCATTGTTTTTCCATTGCTATGCTACACCCCCTCCTAATTTTCTTTATTTTTTATTTTTATTTCAACATAGTTTTGTTTTTAATTCATTAAAAATATAAAAACACATTAGAAAATTCCATAAAAATTATTTTAGCTTCCTAACTCATTTTAGAGATTTTCCATATTTTTATTTTCTGATTTTATTAACTTCTCATTTTTATTTCGAATTTCCATTTATTTTCTTTTTCATTTAATTTCCATAAAAACACATTAACTTGTAGAATTGATTTCTTTCACCTCAAGTAGTATTTTGACTCCGTTCTTATGCATATCTTTAAAGACTTAGAAAAGCTCTTGAAAATATTTTTGTCGCATTTTTAGATTCATTTTATCCATAGTTTTAGGAAAATACTTAGAGGAATTTTATTGTGAAATTTTTAGGGCCATTTTGACACATTATTTGTTGCTGTTTGTTGACTTTAGAGTTTTAATTTCATAATTTTCTCATAAGCGTTTCTATTATTTTGGTGTCTTTCTTCTTAGGTAGCTTTTCGTGCCTTCTTCTTCCCTCTTTCTTACATAGTTTGAGGAAGGCATTGATTCCATCCTGTTAGGTTTTCTTGGTAGTTGTTTTAGGTCACCTATAGGGTTTAGGTTCAGACTTTGTTGGGTGTGTTTGGTTTGTGACCTTCGTATTTGGTTTGCGTATTGTTTGAATCTTTTTTATGTTCACCTTATGTTTATGTGGTTCACTAACCTTCGTTTCAGGGGCTATGATAAGTGAGAGGTGTGGATGAGATTTCTACATCTCCAACTTCTTTCTCCTTTCCTTTTTTTATGCCTTCATATTTGTCTTTGAGATGTGCTTATGCCATCAATTGTATAACTCTTTTTCCATTCCCCTCTGAGAACAACTTAACTTCTTTAGGAGAAGTAAGTTGATTTTCTTCCCTTCTTCTTCTTCTTTCTTCTTCTTCCTTGCTTCTCTTCTTTAGGATAAACTTCAAACCACACTAACCTAGGACTCCCATGAATGATAACATTTAGGATTAGTCTTCCCCACTAGATTTTACCTTTGAGTTCCTTTTGGTGCTCTCTCTTCTCATCTTCAAACTTAACTTCAAGTCACTTTAATAAATGACGAGTCTTCTCATGTGACACGAGACTTGCTATGAGATAGGGTCACACGTTCTGTTTAAAGGCGAGGTGTAGGATATCCCTTGTGGTGGATAAGTCTTAGCATGAGATTACTTCACAAAGAAAAGCTAAAAAACACTTCTTAATCAAAAACCACAAAAACACTTAATAAATTCCAGTAGGTCAGTGTGTCTGAGCCTTCGTTTTAGGGACTAGATTTGGGTATTTCCCCATAGCTAGGTGTGTTTCTTGCGCATTTCGTTTCAGGATGATGTAATAAGTACACATCCCATTGAGTAAGACTTATATACACTCACCTATGCAAACCTCAAAGCAGAAAACTCATAAAAAACACCGGACAAACAATAAACGTCTCTCCTTCAGGACTTCTTTTCTCATCACCTTCACTCTCATCATACAAACTTGCTCCTACTTGTCATTTTGCAAGACGGTAACACACTCATGCCAGACGAGCCTAGAACACTTGAGCATTGACATAGGAAGTTCAAGCCTTAAGACACAAGCAATCCTTTCCACCCTTAGTTAGGGGAACTCCGACAACTCTGATCCTCATGTCCAAATGAGGTACGTAGGCATCGGGGTAGGGCCCTTTCGAGCATAATCTTTCTTTTCCCTACATTTTATCTCATTCTTTTCTTTTTATCCAGTTCAGTTCCTTTTCTTTGCAGCAACTTTTATTTCTTCACCCTTTGAAACAGTTTCTTTGCAAGCGTGGATCTCGTCGGGTACGGAGGACGATCTGGGGTAAGAATACCTTCCCAGGTCGTAACCGACTCCCGAACCCAGATTCTTTAGTTTGCAGGACCTGTGTCCTTACTTTTCTTTTCTTCTGGTTTGTGCAGCATTACCATTCACGTTCCTTCGGGATAAAAAAACATGGCTGGCGACTCTACCCTTTTCCGCGCCATATTCGCGTTTGTACCAGGATGGAAATCCAAGGAGCGACAGCTGGCGACTCTGCTGGGGATCGAACCCAGAATCTTTGGTTCCCCTTGAGAGTCTCTCTTAGCGCTTGCGTGTTTCTGTTTCTTTGTGTGTTTGATTGTTTGTTGTTGTTTGTGTATTTTACTGTTGTTTATTTACAGTTTTATTTACAGCCTTATTTACAGTTTTCAGTATTTATTTTCATGCATCATATATTATACTGGACTGTTTGGACTGGATTTCTTTTGCTTGGTGGGACTCGGGTGATACTATTACTGAGAGATAAGCCAAATACACGACTTGAGTACACCCTAGGATTAGCGTGGACACATTGTACTCACATGTGCTATGATGAGTGGCGATGTGCTTCACACCCAGACTGCGACCGTCTTAGCAACATCTTGTGTGGGGATTTCCTCTACTTCGGGATATGACCTTGATAGTTATGTGCATCTGGGGACCGATCATTGAGAACCTTTGTGGAAACAACCCTCTCCAGTGGTGATAGTGGCAGACCACATTCTGTGGCAAACCCATTCGCACCCGAGGGTCCATTGGGGACTCGCATAGGATGGCCTGGCTCTCTTATAGGAACTAAGTCAAAGCATCTGGTCATATGACAATAGTACTGTATCCTACGGGCTGAATGTACTATTGTTTCTTGATTTTAGCGCTCGAAGCTGGGGACTTATAAGGGATGCTTGTTTTCCTGGACTCACGTTGAGACCTTCCTGAGTAGTACATAATGCCAAACCGATTCCCTGATCTAGTCACGAGCCATTTCTCGGAAATGGTGAAAGTATTATTGCTGCTCGGCTTTGAGAGTCCGTGATGTTTGACCTGGAGCACACCCGTAAGATTGGGAGGGGTTTACGGGTTTGTAGGAACCTTTGACCTCATCATACCCTCATTACCAGTGCAGTCTTATGTTTTGATACGATTACTTTGATCCTGGAGTTCTTGGGTTTATCTGGTTCTTGATCTGGTTTATCTGATATTATCTGAGTGCTTATGGGTTATTTTTCAGAGGATTCGGGTTTCTGATCACTTGGCTCTGACATCCAGTATCCAGATAGTTCTGAATTGATCATATGTCCTTACATTTGCATTGCATCATTCCATCATTAATCATGTTTTGTTTTCATTCTCAGTTTCATATCATTGTTTCCGGTTCCGGTATACTGTTTAGAGATGGAAGATTCTCGCAAGCAGAACATTCATTTCAACTTTCTCGACACTAAGGTTGGCTTGTTAAAGAAGATGGTGAATCTGATCATGCCCAATCATGTGGAGAGGTTCAGGAAAGCATATGGGAGTATTCTGGATGTGGTGGTAGAGTTAGATCCCTCTGAAAGAAGTGCCATTCATACTCTACTTCAGTACTATGAACCTCAGCTTCGGTGTTTCACTTTTCCCGATTTTCAGTTAGGTCCTTTGTTGGAGGAGTATGCTTTGATCTTGGGAGTTCCTATTCGAGTCCAGATTCCATTTAATTCTGAAATGGTTAGGCTTGCACCTGAAGTAATTGCCAAGGCTCTTTATTTGAGCCCTTCTGTTTTAGATTCTCTGACTATTACTAAAGGATGCGTGCCTGGTTTATCTTTGGAGGCTCTAGTGAAGAAGGTTGAAGAGCTTACTGGTAAAGCAGAGTGGGATTCCGTGTGTGCCATTCTGGCTCTCTCTATTTATGGCATCATTTTGTTTGCAGACATGGAGAAGTTCATAGACATGAATGCCATCCATCTATTCTTGTTGAAGAATCTTGTGCCTACACTGCTGTGAGATTTGTATTACTCGGTGCATTATAAGACTGAAAAAAAACGAGGGGGTTTAGTTCGATGTTGCACTCCTTTGTTCCATATGTGGTTCATGAGGCACTTGCCTAGTACCGGGGTGTTTAATGATCATACTTTGGTGTGGGCTCAGAAGCTGGAGAGTTTGTTTGCTAAAGATGTTAGATGGATCACTCAGAGGCTTCAGGGTACACGTTTTATCACTAGTTGTGGGAGTTACCTTAGTATACCTCTATTGGGAGTGACTGGGGGAATCAACTACTACCCAGTATTGTTGAGGAGACAATTGGGGTATGCTTTAAGAGAGGTCCCAAAAGAGTTGAAATTGGCTCCTATATTCTATTCCCTGGTGAAGGACAATATGCCTTGGGTGAGAAAAACTGTTGGAGCTTGGAAGTGCATCAAAGGAGAAGGAGTGACTAGCTTTGGAAAGTGTAGCAATCAAACTTTTCTGGAGTACGAGGCCTGGCTGAAGAATAGAGCTAGGATGGTATTGCTTCCGTTTTCCCCTCCAGTTCCTCTAGTGACTGAGTTAAAGATCACTGTTCCTATAAAAGAATACAAGAAGATGGAAGCCCAACTATAAGAGATGACTAGACTGTATCATCAGATGGCTCACTCCAAGATATCTTTGGAAGAGAAGATGCATAAAATGCAGGTAGCTCGGGAGGCTAAGGAGAAGGAGTTTATGGAAAGAGAAGCTTACTTTCAAAGGAGAGGTCTAATGGATGTTAAGAGAGAGGAAGAATTCAGAAAGATCCATAAAGACCCTTAGAGAGGCCAAACAATCTCTCACTTGGTCGCAAGATCAGAGGAAACAAGATCAGAAGAAACACAAAGAAAAGTAAGAGTTCTATATATTGCAAATGACTTCCAAGAAGGAGGAGATAGAACAAGCTCACAAGATCCAGAGAGAGAAGGCTCAACAGTTGTTGCAGAGTCAATAAGCCTTAGAAGAAGAATTTAAGGAGATTGAAGATCTCAAATTGATGGCTAGAATTAAGAAGGTTAGGTCTGAGTTGTGACTTAGTGAGGAGGGATCAGAGTCTTCAAGCAGCCGTCTTATTTTCTAGTTTGTTTTCTCTATATTTGGATTATCTACAGACATGTTGTAGGAATCTTGGTTTTGTATGTCCGTTTTTCTTTGGTAAGACTTGTACCCTACGGGGAATTTTGTTATTCTTTCCTTGTGGGCTGATATATGTTATGCGGTTTTTATCCACTTCTCTATTTCCTGTACATGTTGGCACTTGGGCCATTACGGTTATCTGAATCTGATTTTTGTGTAAAGGACTTTTTAAGGTCGGGGGTCAAAAGCCATCTGGATTTCTTTGCTAAATATCGGAACCGGGGCATGATTGACTTCGAGATTGAAAGCATAAACAATTTCATTGCATACATATCACCATTCTTCTTGTTTTGTAGGTATAACCACATGTTCCTAATGTCTTTTATGTTTCAGGCACTTTCGTTGCAACAAGATTTCAAGGAAAAATTCTTATCTTGATCAGATTTCTTGACAGAATGAACAACTTGAGTCAGAATTCCCATGGCATGAACTTTGATCAACTCCGGGCGGAGGTAGCTGAAGTGAAGGCCCATATGGGGAAATTCATGGCAGAGGTACAAGCGTTGTCACAAGGCCAGAGATTCTTGAAAGAAGAGTTTGATGTGATGAAAACTCAAATGAAGCTGCTGACAGGGATTAGGAATGCCTTGCTAAAGAAAGAAAATAGTCAGGTGTCTGCTTCTCCAACGGAAGGTCTTATTTCTACCATTTCTTTGGGATTTCTACTGAACCAAGAGTTATCCGGTGGAATTTCTCCACAACCTGAGTCTCCTCACCAAGAGTCACCAATTGGTCATCAAGAGGAGCCCAGAACAAAGATCAATCTTTCCTTGCCTGATCCAAATGAGGTGAATGATCCTATGCCAGTTGTTGCCAAAGAAGTGAGCACTTTCTCAGCTCCTACACCTTGGTTTCCCAAAGAAAGATTTCAGCAGATGTCAGGTGTATCTCCTCTAGTGGTAGCAACCCGTTCTGGACAGAAGCAAGAAAGGGTTATTGACCCTGTACCCATGTCTTATGCTGAGTTATGCCCATAGTTGCTCAAAATGGGATTGATTGAATGTTGTGAATTATCTCCTACTGGTGAACTCCCCCAAGGTTGGAATCCATATTCCTACTGTGTCTTTCACTCTGGGGCTCAAGGACATTATGTCAATGATTGTAGGGCATTCATGCATCAGGTGCAAGACTTGGTCGATGACAAAGTAATTAACTTTAAGCCAACTGATTTTAAAGTGTCACAGGTGAGCACTGAAGAGGTGGTTGAGTTTCATTTTTCTTGAGTTATCACTCAAGATGAGTCATCTAAGAGGCTTAGAAGGGCACTTGTGCCAACTTCTTTAGGATGTTTAGGGCCATCTTAGGTTGTTAATACCCCTCTGATCTTGGTTTATGGTTTGTACCTTGAGAATTTTGTAATTTGTTTGTCTTGAAGTTCTTCCACACTTATGCATATCTACCTCACTTCCTTTGCTTCTTTCTTCTCATGATGTAAATATTTGACTATGTGCACCTCTTCTCTTCATCTCATGTGATCCTTAGGCATTTTTCTAACATGTTAGGGTTCTGGTATTGAACTTTGTGGTCTTGCTTTGACTATTTTGCTTTGTATCTTCTTATGTTCACTTTGTTTCGTCATGGTGATTCATAATGCTTCATTGTGAGTTGTACTTCTCTTTTTATTCCTGTGATTTAAGTTTGCATTTGGGAATTTGTGTTTGACTTCGCTTTTGGTTGTGTGACTTTGTTTTGACTTTGTGTTCATTTTATGTTGCATTTATGTTTATGTCACTAACCATTTCAGGGGTTTTGGTAAGTGATAGGTGTGGATGTGGTTCCCACATCTCCAATTCTTATCTCTTCTCTTTTCTTCTTTAATTCTAATCCTGTGATTGTTGGGCTTAGGCCTTACTTCTTCTCCTCCTCTTCTTCTTCTTCTTCTTTTCTTTCCTTCTTCTTCATTAGGATAGAATTCAAACCTCATTAACCTAGGAATACCATGCATGACAACATTTAGGATTCTTAGCCCCCCATTAGATTTTACCTTTGAGATCCTTTTGGTTCTCTCTCTCTCTCTCTCTTCTCATCTTCAAACTTAATTTTAATTCACTTTAATAAAGGTTGAGTCTTCTCATGTGACACGAGACTTTGCTATGAGATACTTGCACGCATTCCGTTTCGGGGCGAGGTGTACGTTATCCCTCGTGGTGGATAGGTCTTAGCATGAGATTACCTCACAAAGAAAAGCATAAAAAACACTTCTTAACCAAAAAACCATAAAAAAACACTTAATAAATGTTAGTAGGTCAGTGTGTCTGAGCCTTCACTTGTAGGACTAGATTTGGGGATTTCCTCCATAGGTAGGTGTGCCTCTTGCGCATTCCATTTCGGGATGATGTGAGACATACATATCCCAGTGGGTAAGACTTAGGTACACTTACCTATGCAAACTTCAAAACAGAAAACTCATAAAAAACACAAACAAACAATAAGCGTCTTTCCTTCGGGAATTCTTTTCTCATCTCCTTCGCTCCGTACGCGAACTTGCTCATACTTGTCACTTTGCAAGACGGTTACGCACTCGTCGTCCAAGCCTGCCACGCCTGAGCACTGACATAGGCAGTTCAAGCCTTAAGACACAAGCAGTCTTTTTCACCCCTAGTTAGGGGAACTACGGCGTCTCTGATCCTCATTTTCCCGATGAGGTACGTAGGCAGCGAGGTAGGGCCCGTTCGAGCACAATCTTTATTTTCCCTACATTTTTTCCTTTTCATTTCTTGTTCAGTTTCCTCTTATATTCTTTGTATCCAGTTCAGTTCCTCTTTTTGCAACAACTTTTATTTCTTCACCTTTTGAAATAGTTTTCTTTGCAAGAGTGGATCCCGTCGGGTACAGCGGACGATCTGGGTGCTAATACCTTCCCAGGTCGTAACCGACTCCCGAACTCAGTCTCTTTGGTTCGTAGGAACCGTGTCCTTTCTTTTCTTTTCTTCTGGTTTGTGCAGCATTACCATCCCCATTTCTTCGGGATAAAAATGCCTGGCTGGCGATTCTATTCTTTTCTGTGCCACTTTCGCGTTTGTACCAAGATGGAAATCCGGGGAGCGACAGCTGGCGACTCTGTTGGGGATCGAACCCAGAATCTATGGTTCCCTTGAGAGTCAATCCTAACGCTTGCGTGTTTCTGTTTCTTTGGGTGTTGATTGTTTTTGTGTGTTGTATTTTACTTTTATTTTGTTTACAGTTTTGTTTACAGCATTATTTACAGTTTTCAGTATTTAACTTCTGCATCATATCATACTGGACTGTCTGGACTGGTTTTCTGTTTGGTGGGCTCGGGTGATATTGTTACTGAGAGATAAGCCAAATACACGACTTGAGTACACCCTAGGATTAACGTGGACACATTGTGCTCGCATGTGGCATGATGAGTGGCAATGTGCTTCACACCCAGACTGCGAACGTCTTGGAAATATCTTGTGTGGGGATTTCTTCCACTTCGGGATAGGACCTTGATAGTTATGTGCATCTGGGGACCGATCATTGAGAACCTTTATGGAAACAACCCTCTCCAGTGGTGACAGTGGCAGACCACATTCTGTGGCAAACCCATTCGCACCCGAGGGTCCATTGGGAACTCGTATAGGATGGTCTAGTTCTCTTATAGGAACTAAGTCAAAGAATCTGGTCATATGACAATAGTACTGTATCCTACGGGCTGAATTTACTATTGTTTCTTGATTTTAGCGCTCGAAGCTGGGGACTTATAAGGGATGCTTGTTTTCCTGGACTCACGTTGAGACCTTCCTGAGTAGTACATAATGCCAAACCGATTCCCTGATCTGGTCACGAGCCATTTCTCGGAAATGGTGAAAGTATTATTGCTGCTCGGCTTTGAGAGTCCGTGATGTTTGACCTGGAGCACACCCGTGAGATTGGGAGGGGTTTACGGGTTTGTAGGAACCTTTGACCTCATCATACCCTCATTACCAGTGTAGTCTTATGTTCTGATACGATTACTTTGATCCTGGAGTTCTTGGGTTTATCTGGTTCTTGATCTGGTTTATCTGAGATTATCTGAGTGCTTATGGGTTATTTTTCAGATTATCTTGTTTGAGTTGTAAATTGCTTGATGTTACTCCTCTTTGTGCGAGTCATAAATCACTTGATATTATGTTCTCATGTTCCTTGGATATGGATCGCTCGATACCATTTCCTTGTCAGATCGTTTGATTTTATCCGAGTTTGTAATTTGTTTGATGTTACTCCTCGTTGTTTGAGCCGTGCTCATTTTCCTGGTTATGGATCGCTCGATGCCATTTCCTTAGCAGATCGCTTGATCTTGTTTGAATTGTAAATCGCTTGATATTACTCCTTTGTGTTTGAGTCGTAAATCGCTTGATATTATGTTCTCGTTTTCCTGGTTATGGATCACTCATTACCATTTCCTTATCCAATCGTTTGATCTTGTTGAGTCGTAAATCGCTTGATATTACGTTATCATTTTTCTGTTTATGGATCGCTCGATACCATTTCCTTAGCAGATCGTTTGATCTTGTTTGAGTTGTAAATCTTTGGATATTACTCCTCGTTTGTTTGAGTTGTGCTTACATTCCTGGTTTTGGATCGTTTGATACCATTTCCTTATCTGACCATTCGATATTGTTTTGGGTTGTAAATCGCTCGATATTACAATACCATTAAAATTCCACCGTTGCTGCGGCAAGCCAGTAGTCGTATGGCGTCGTTCAAAAGATAGGGTTTCCAAGTCCACCGTCGTTGTGGAAAGCCAGTAGTCACCTGGCGTCGTTTAGAAGACATCTTCTTGGTTACTAGCTACTTGTTACCTTATCAAGGTTTGCAGTAGTTCTCCTTGGTTGGGTTTATTTCCCAGTTATCTTTCTCCAGCAGAGTGCAAATTTTAGGGTGATTTTGGTATTCAACTACAGTTCATCTTGAATGGCCGACAGCCGATGCTCTCGTCCTTTTCAGATTAACATATGTTTGAATAGGGTCAGCTGTAACACCCCAAATTTTCCCTCTTTGTTTCATATCATTTTGCATAGCATAGGCATAACATGTAGATAACATACTCTAGCATTTGGCATAGAAAATAAAGCATAATACTCACATGTCCTGGCATAAGGCATATGATCGATTATCTAGAGATTGATGGTTCTACAAGCAAAGTCAAGAGCCAAGTGATAGTGTGATAAGCTCACAAGGTCTTCACATATCCTATACAAGCTCAAGGTCATCCTCAAGGTCTTAGGAAGGTGGAATTTCATCAGAAGTTCAGCAATGCATTTTCTCCTACACAGACACACCCTAACTAGGGGTTTTCTCCGAATCAGAGAATCCTCTTAGCTTTAACCAATTATTGTGGTCAAAGGCTTTCATATGGTCTGAAAGGATTATGTTGGAATTTGAGACAAAAATCCATTGAAAAAGTCAAGTATTTGAGCAGTTACTTGTTGACGAAGCAAGAAAGTCAACTATGCAGTTCAAAAGGTCAACTAAAGGATTTCTAGGGCTTTGATAATGATTATCAATCTTTGGAACTCATATCATGTCAAGGAATAACTTAAATAAGCTCAAAGGTCAAAATTCAGGAATATGCAAAAGTTGCTAAATTTGGAAATTTAGACGTTTCTATTTTTGGAAATATTTTCCCTAAATCTTCAAGCTATTATTTCATGTGTAAAAAAGATCCACATGATTTTTATTTGAACATGAAAGTTGTATATCATAGTTTCCTCTTTCCAAAAAGTCCAATAACACCTTCATAGCATTTTTAGAACTCAAGATATGATTTTTTGAAGTTTAGGACATTTTTAGATTTTTTGGGCATTTTTGTTGATCTCTAATTGGTCCACCTCATATTTTCTTCATGTCATTCTTTTTGTTACTTTATTTTTATACTCTTGTTAGTGGGGCTAGATGAGTTTGTTTTGTGATCAAAAGAAGAATATTGTTGTTGTTGCTTTTAGTGGAAATTTAGAACATAGTACAAAGGAATAGCAAGAAAGGCATGTGATTAGTAGAGAAAAAAAGGAAAAAAAACTAGTATAGTACATCCATCATCCACACACGTTTTCCCCACTCAGCAAAAGGTGGCCACCTTTTTATCAATACCACCGTCACACTTTATGCACAATTCAAGAAAAGGTTCATGTGGGAACTCTATACCATGCACTCCTTGCACCCTCACAAACATAACCACATGATCGTTATCTTTTCTCATCAACCAACATCATAATGACAATATATCAAAGTATACCATAATACCATGTGTCCTCAAGCATGGGATTGAATTCAAAAAACAAAAAAAGCAAAGTGGAAGGCTTAAGTAGAGGTCACGGGTTTTTGGCATAGAGAGGGCACACATCGCACCACACAAAAATCACTCTATTCATTTTTTTTCTTTTCTCGTTCTTCAACTTCAAGAACTAAGGAGAGCATCAGATTTAAATTATTTTCCTGTCATTTCAGTATTCATTTTCGGATCATCTGCAACATAATCTTGATGCTTAGATCATTATCATCTCCATTGGCTTGAGTAGAGTAGACTTAATCGGTGCATATTTACAAGAGCAACAACATTTTTCGGATTTGTGTTTTGCTCATTCTCAAGGTTTTAAGCTTTTATTTGGCTTCAAGAATACTCAAAGAAGCATATCATCACCTTGATTTTCTTAAAAGGTTCAAGGATCTTAAATATTCAGGTTTCAAAGCTCAATTTAATTTGCTTCGATTTGGTTGTTTAACTAGTTTTATGTTGATGTTGCTGGATTTGAATCATATGAAGTGTTTAGAAGTGTTATGATGCATCAAACTTGAATTTGAAGTTTTATGATGTGAACTTGCTCGGTTCGATCTGTTATTTACGTTGCTCATTTGTGAAAAATAAGTGCATATTCATGATCCTCTCACTGCATACTGCACTTTTGGCCTTTACGTCTTGTGTTTTCGTTGAGAATTGATGGAGTTAGAGTGAGTTGGAGTAGCTATGTTCATGTTGTTCACATTGCTCTATTTACTGGTTTTTCGACTTTGTTGTTTGGCTTGAGGTTGATGATGACCATGTATCATCTTACAATTGGTCTATTTTTTGTGTTATTTGTTTTTTTATTTTAGTCACTTATTTGATATTTGACCGATTGATAGTGGGTTGACATGAATTTTGTTTTTCCTTTTATTTTATAAAATAAATATTAAATAATAAGAGCTGATTGTTGGTAATATTGTGAGAATTTCGGGTGGGCCTAAGGCCGGTCGCTATTTACACCCCCTTTCCGGCCCAAACCTTGATTGCGTTCTGTTTCCATTGCTATTCTACACCCCCTCCTAATTTTCTTTATTTTTTATTTTTATTTCAACATAGTTTTGTTTTTAATTCATTAAAAATATAAAAAAACATTAGAAAATTCCATAAAAAATATTTTAGCTTCCAAACTTATTTTAGAGATTTTCCATATTTTTATTTTCTGATTTTATTAATTTCTCATTTTTATTTCGAATTTCCATTTATTTTCTTTTTCATTTAATTTCCATAAAAGCACATTAACTTGTAGAATTTATTTCTTTCACCTCAAGTAGTATTTTGACTCCGTTCTTTTTTCATATATTTAAAGACTTAGAAAAGCTTTTGAAAATATTTGTGTCGCATTTTTAGATTCATTTTATCCATAGTTATAGGAGTCTTGTTTGTGCGATTTCGTTAATTGTTCTTAAGCGACTTTGTGCGAGCATTTAGTGGCATTTTATTTTGAATTTTTTAGGGCCATTTTGACACATTATTTGTTGCTGGTTGTTGACTTTAGAGTTTTAATTTCATAATTTTCTCATAAGCGTTTCTATTTGTTTTGTGTCTTGCTTCTTAGGTAGCTTTTCGTGCCTCCTTCTTCCCTCTTTCTAACATAGTTTGAGGAAGGCATTGATGCCATCCTATTAGGTTTGCTTGGTAGTTGTTTTAGGTCACCTATAGGTTTAGGTTCTAACTTTGTTGGGTGTGTTTAGTTTGTGACCTTCGTATTTGGTTTGCGTATTGTTTGAATATTTTTTATGTTCACCTTATGTTTATGTGGTTCACTAACCTTCGTTTCAGGGGCTATGGTAAGTGAGAGGTGTGGATGAGATTTCTACATCTCCAACTTATTTCTCCTTTCCTTTTTTTATGCTTTCATATTTGTCTTTGAGATGTGCTTATGCCATCAATTGTATAACTCCTTTTCAATTCCCCTTTGAGAACAACTGAACCTCTTTAGGAGAAGTAAGTTGATTTTCTTCCCTTCTTCTTCTTCTTTCTTATTATCCCTTGCTTCTCTTCTTTAGGATAGACTTTAAACCACACTAACCTAGTACTCCCATACATGATAACATTTAGGATTAGTCTTCCCCACTAGATTTTACCTTTGAGATCCTTTTGGTGCTCTCTCTCTTCTCATCTTCAAACTTAACTTCAAGTGACTTTAATAAATGACGAGTCTTCTCATGTGACACGAGACTTTTTTATGAGATACTTGCACGCGTTCCGTTTCGGGGCGAGGTGTAGGATACTCCTCGTGGTGGATAAGTCTTAGCATGAGATTACTTCACAAAGAAAAGATAAAAAACACTTCTTAATCAAAAACCAAAAAAACACTTAATAAATGTCAGTAGGTCAGTGTGTCTGAGCCTTCCTCTTAGGGACTAGATTTGGGGATTTCCCCCATAGCTAGGTGTGCTTCTTGCGCATTCCTTTTTGGTAGAGAATAATAGGAAAATAACTAGTATAGTACATCCCATTTAGTGAGACTTAGGTACACTCACCTATGTAAACCTCAAAGTAGAAAACTCATAAAAAACACTGGACAAACAATAAACATCTCTCCTTCGGGACTTCTTTTCTTATCACCTTCACTCTCATCGTACGAACTTTAAGACCCAAACAATCCTTTCCACCCCTAGTTAGGTAACTACGGAGACTCTGATCCTCATGTCCAGATGAAGTACGTAGGCAGCGGGGTAGGGTCCGTTCGAGCATAATCTTTCTTTTCCCTACATTTTCCCCATTTCTTTTCTTTTTATCCAGTTCAGTTCCTTTTCATTGCAGCAACTTTCATTTCTTCACCCTTTGAAACAGTTTCTTTGCAAGTGTGGATCCCGTCGGGTATGGAGGACGATCTGGGGTGCTAATACCTTCCTAGGTCATAACCGACTCCCGAACCCAGATTCTTTGGTTCGTAGGACTTGTGTCCTTCCTTTTCTTTTCTTCTGTTTTTTGCATCATTACCATTCCCGTTCCTTCGGGATAAAAATGCATGGCTGGTGACTCTACCATTTTCCGTGCCACTTTCTCATTTGTACCAGGATGGAAATCCAGGGAACAACATGTAGGTCTTGGATTCATGATGCTGGTGTTGTTACATCCACGTTTCACCAGAAGTTAAAGTACGTGGTGGATGGACAAGTTGTCACAGTTTGTGGGGAGGAGGACATATTGTGAGCCACCTAGTGACTTTTAAGTATGTGGAGATGGAAGAAGAGATCCACGAGACTTTATGCCAGGCGTTTGAGACAGTGAGTATTCATGAAGCTTATCCCAATACAAGGGGCAAGAGCATTGAAAAGGTGGGAACCACTATAGCCTCGTACAAGCAAGCTTTGGAGGTGGTACAATCTGGTAATGCCCAGTGTTGGGGAAAAGTTATGGAAGTTGACAGGAAGGAGGACAAATTCGGGATTGGGTATCAGCCAGGTCAATCAGAGGTTTCAAAGAGCAAGGGGTTGATAAGCTTCTCAAGCGGGGATGTTATTGATCCAAATCAAGTTTGTGCTGTTACTGGAGATGATGCTGAAAGTGACTGTGACCTTGACAACTGGGTGCGTCCATGTGTCCCTAGAGAGGAACTCAAGAACTGGTTTTCGGAAGATATCGTCCAAGTTACTTTCCAACCAGAGTAATTTTCCTTGTTTTCTTTATTTCATATGCATGTCAAATCCTACACTCTTCCCAAGGTGCACAAATCCATTTTTAGGGTCGCCTTGCATTATTTTAAATTTTAATTTACCATGAATAATGGAAATTTTTCAATCAAAAGTGTGTTCACTTGCTTTCATTTTTAAACTTTTTCAAAAAACAATAAAATGGCAGTGTTTTTTTTCCTTTCATAAAATTGAACTCTAAAATAAGCACATCACTTGTGCCGAATTAATCACCCAGATTCCATTGATAACGATTCTGCTAAAACTGAGTATGACTTTGATAATCCTATCTACCAAGTTGATGAAGGGGTTGAGGAAGATTTTGAACTCCCTGAAGAATTAGCCAAGTTGTTAAGATAAGAGGAAAAGTTTATTCAGCCTCATCAGGAGGAGATTGAAGTTATTAACCTGGGGTCCGAGGACGTGAAGAAGGAAATCAAGATTGGGGCTAGTCTACAGCCTAGTGTGAAAGAGGAACTGATTGGTATGCTTCTAGAATATGTAGATATCTTTTCTTAGTCATATCAGGATATGCCAGGTTTAGATACTGACATTATGATGCATAAGCTACCACTAAGAGAGGACTGTCCTCCGGATAAATAGTAGCTTCGAAGAACTCGTCCTGATATGGCCATGAAGATTAAAGAGGAGGTTCAGAAGCAGTGGGATGCTGGGTTCCTTGCCGTAACTAGTTATCCACCCTCGGTAGCTAATATTGTACTGGTGCCAAAGAAGGACGGCAAGGTCCGGATGTGCGTTGATTACCGAGACCTTAATAGAGCAAGTCCGAAATATGACTTCATATTACCTCACATTGACGTATTGGTTGACAACATGGCTCAGTTATTAGTATTTTCTTTCATGGATCTTCTTCGGGTATAATCAGATAATGATGGCGCCGAAAGACATGGAGAAAACAACGTTCATTATCCCTTGGGGTACTTTATTCTACAAGGTGATGCCCTTCGGATTAAAGAACATCGGGGCAACGTATCAACGGGCTATGGTAACATTATTCCACGACATGATTCACAATGAGATATAATGCTATGTGGATGACATGATTGCGAAGTCCCAAACTAAAGAGGAACATCTAGTTAATCTCAAAAAGCTGTTTGAGAGATTTAGGAAGTTTCGTTTGAGATTGAATCCTAACAAGTGCACTTTCGGAGTGCGTTCCGGGAAATTGTTGGGTTTCGTCATGAGCCAAAGAGGGATAGAGGTTGACCCTGCCAAAGTAAAAGCTATACAAGAGATTCCTGCACCGTGAAAAGAAAAAGAAGTACATGGATTTCTGGGTAGATTGAACTACATTGCAAGGTTCATATCTCACCTCACAGCCACTTGTGAATCAATTTTCAAGCTGCTAAGAAAAGAATAGGAAGTCAGGTGGAATGATGATTGCCAAAGGGCTTTCGAAAAGGTCAGAGAATATTTGCTAGAACCTCCAATCCTAATGCCTCCGATTCCAGGGAGGCCGATCATCATGTACCTAACAATGCTTGAAGGATCTATGGGTTTTTTTCTCGACCAACATGACGAGTCTGGTCTAAAAGAGCATGCAATCTATTACATTAGCAAAAAGTTTACCGACTGTGAGACAAGATACTCACTTCTCGAGAAAACTTGTTGCGCTTTGGAATAGGCTGCTCTCCGAGTAAGACAATATATGTTGACTCACACAACTTTTCTCATTTCAAAGATAGATCCTATCAAGTATATTTTTGAGAAACCAACATTGATCGGAAGGGTTTCCCATTGGCAGATGGTGCTAACTGAATACGATATTCAATACACTTCACAGAAGGCCATCAAAGGAAGTGTTTTGTCAGACTATCTTGCACATCAACCTCTTGAGGACTATCAACCCATGCATTTTGATTTCCCTGACAAGGACATCATGTACCTCAAAGCTAAAGACTGCGAGGAACCACTTCCGGAGGAGGGGCCAAATCCTAAATCCAATGGAGTATGATGTTTGATGGGACCGTCAACATGAATGGCCGCGGAGTTTGTGTCGTCCTTATTACTCCTCAAGGTGTCCATTTTCCCTTCGCTGGCAGATTGACATTCGAATGCACCAAGAATGAAGCGGAGTACGAAGCTTGTGTCATGGGAATATAGGAGGCAATTAACCTTAGGATTAAGACTCTCAACATATTCGAATGTCTTAATTGTAGATTCTTTTCAACTATATGGTCATCGTGGCCATATGATACGAGTGGGGATCATTATATGTACGAGGTAGATACTTGAGTACATGGCCTCAGAGTTGGACCACCATGTTAGTACTACCAAATATGTATAACACCGCGTTATCGTTATCGTGCATGAGATATGTGAGTCTTCCTTTCCGACAGATGTGGGACATTGTTGATCTGGAATTCAAGGTAAGGATTTTTTATTTGGTAATAGTGAGATGCGAAACCAAATTCTCATAAGGTAGGTGTGATAAGGATTCATATGTTGCACTCGATAGTGGAGAACTGTATAAGCAGGCGAGAGTGGGATGGATCAAGTCCCAATACTATGCTTATGAGTACCGTATGTGCTCATGGTTTCGCGGGTGATATCAGATTACACCTTGTTGATGATTCTTGTTTTGTGGAGTGCTAAGTGGATATCTATGCGTGAATGCCTGAGGTGGAACTAATGTGTGATCATCATATCAGCACATTGCATGTTTATTCTTTAACATTGGTGATCAATGTTAGAATATATGAAGTATATCTTGGGTTAGATCAATGTGAGATATAACTAGAGGAGTATCTGTAGATCCTCAAAAGTGAAGAAATGTAAGTCTTTGTAAAGCAGAGACACATGGGTTTTGGAGTGCCGAGAAATTTCAAAGGTGAAAAGTATGATTCCTTGTATTGTAACTGCACTTTAGCCGTTAGAAACACTACATTAGGGAATGTAGTCGAGGAAGTCAGTTTAATGTCAAAATCAAAAATGAAAAGGCATTAGATGACTTTGTGAATGGAGTGAGACTATGAAAGGATTGTTATATCGGTTAAGTCACATGAGTCATTAGAGGTGTTTTCACACCAATGATATGAAGTCATATGATTGGAAGAAGCTATGGAAACTTTGGTAGAGTTATCATAGCCGTTGTATGATGTGGAAGTCGGTAGGGTAAGACAAACTTCTATTCAGTGAGTATTTAGCTTTAGATGTTCTGGAACTGAAGTGTAACAAAGTTTTGTTCAAATGGATCTAACTAGCACGATGGAATAGTTAGTGACCCGATTTTTGGAATTTCTCAACCTCAAGGAGTAGTTGTTGATGAGTGTGTTTAAGATTCTAGCATGTATCGTGATTGGACGAAATGCCGAGAAGGAACTGTTGATATTAAGGGAATACATGTAGTAGAGTAATGGAACTAAGTGGATTGTGGACTTAGTATAATTTAGAGGAACTCGAAAAAGTAATGTTTTGTTCGTCCTAGAATCTCAGGGATCCACCATTGATCTATAGATGTATTGTTGATGGACTTGTATGGAATATGCATCATGATTGATGTGTGATCGGATGTTCATGGGTCAACGGTCGAGCTTGTGAGTATCAAGTGTTAGACAGGGTATCGTGACCATTAGAATAATGAAGACAAGAAAATGATCTAAGTAAGATGCATGGTTGTATGAAAGAGGTGGACTTGAAAGTCAAGACCAAAGGACCTAATAAGCACGTGTATGACTCCGTATAGACTCGTATGTAAGTAAATCTGAAGCATCATCATTGGAGAGGAACGTCATAACATGAATATCTTGGAATGATGAAACTTCAAGAAACCAAGGCAAAAGGAGTAGAAAAAATCAGTGGCATATGTTGAGCAAAGATGAGCTTTACAACCATTAAGGATGAGAAATATTCAACCAGAGTGATTTGTTAGGAATTCTGAAGCTACGAAAACTCAATTCAAAAAAGTAAGGATCGGGGACCATGGAAGGATCATTTCCCAGGTATGTCAAGACAGAGTATCAGGAGGGATGTAAGGAATATTTTCATCCCCTCCTTGGAAGAAGATGTGAGGAGCTTGTTTTCATTGTAATTGGAAGGAATTTGAGAGTGAATTATATTTAAGGAGGGATAATGTAATATCCCATATTTCTCTAAGTATGAGAATAAAAGATAATGAGACCACTTGACAATTAAGAGTTGTTAAAAGAAACTAATCAATTAATTGGAATTAATAAAAAGTTTGTAGAGTCATTAAGGAATTAGTTAGAATTAGACTAAATGTCAAACCGATAAATATGGTTTAGTTTGAGGGAATTTTGGACATTAATCATATTAAATGAATTCTTAAAGACTTGTTTGGTGGAGAAATATTATAGTCTCATAACAAATCAGATTTTTGGAGGATAGAAGAGTATAGAGAAAAGAGGAAAAACCCATGTTCACCATCTCCATCTCCATTTTCGTATTTTGGGACAACCTTCACAAAAAGGTAATAATTTTCTGCTCATAATTCTGATTTAAATTTTTTTCTTCTGCATGTTTGTAATGAGAGAGATAAATGTGTTTAAAGATGAGGGTCTGATGTTGATTTTGGTGAATGTGTGTATACGGGATTCATTGACAAGCCACCATTAGACATGTAATATCTTTTTACTCGTAATTCCGATTGAAGCGGCTCTGGACTTTTTGAAAAGCTTACACAATTCCCTTAAAATTGATATATGTTATCGTGTCAATAAGGTATGTATTGAAGGAGATAAACACATTTAAAGTTTGGGAATTCATGCTGAAAATGGGTTAAGTAGGAGCTACGAGTTTGATGATGTTGGAATGGATGTCATCTTAATATCTATTGATGCAAGGTGAATTCCATAGTTAGAACTTGGGTAGGAATGAGGATTGAATTGCATATTGAATAGGTTAGTAAGAAATATGATTGCATGCTTAATACATTGATGAAATTGTGTTCTCATGATAATTATATATGTCTTGTAATGTGAGTTTTATACTTAGAACTATGAGAATGTTCATGTTTGGGATGATTTGGGATTTTAAGGGTTTGAGATAAAAATACATGGAAACCATGTTTTGATGATGCAAATTGAGAAATATATGCCATTATAGGATGCATGCAATGGAATATCGGTGAGAAGCCGTCAAGAGATGGAATGCTTTCCGTATTCACGAACGGTGGACCTCCTTAGTATTGGTGAGACATAACCGGTTCTATGCATAGAGTATGACCATCATGCTTGTTTTTGTATGCAAACATATTATATATAATAATTTTAAGTGAGCTAGTTATGTTAGGAAGTGAATGCATGTATTATGTTAAGCATGTATGGAGTAAATGAATGACTAGCCAAATATGATTATGTGAGCTCATGTTGCATCATGTTTGATATGTTCTAAGGAAACCTTGTTCGTGAATGATTTGGTATACACACAAAGATGGCTTGACATTGTATGTGCAGTAATACACATGTATGCAATGGGAATGATCTAGTGTATTAATGATACTATTATGAAGTGAGACATTATGTTTTATTATGCTTACATAAGATGCTTGCCTAATAGAAATTACCTGGTGAGTGGAACCCTAGGATCAGTGTTATCCGAAATAGGGAATTGTTTAGAATTGAAAAGAAGATACTTTGGTAGTGTCAGATACACCCTAATTCCTAGGTAATGGAATCAAGAGAGTAAAATTTGTAATTCTAACTAATACTGATGTGTAGTTCGAAACATAGGAGAGTAAGTCCTATTAGATGGAAGGTAGGAGAACTCTGGATATTGCCTTGCTGGACTAGTCCTTAGAGAATGTGGCGAATAATTTCTGGAAACCACCTTATAGGACTTAGTCATAAGGGGGCATACAATTCAGTAAGACATTACCATGATGGACGGCAGATTTCTCGATAGTCAACGTCTTTCGAAACACTAGTTAGGCTAGAGGTTTGTCAAAGGCTTCGACATGATAAATGATTTATTCCTATTGTTCTACATGTCGCAGAAACTTCTGTAACACTTTGTCATGATGGGCGGCGGATTTGTCGATAGTCAACAACGTTAGAAACACTAGTTGGGCTAGAGGTTCGTCAGAGGCTTTGACGTGATAGATGATTAGCTCCTATTGTTCTACGTGTCTCAGAAACTTCTGTAACAATTTGTCATGATGGGCGGCAAATTTGTCGATAATCAATGACGTTCAAAACACTAGCTGGGCTAAAGGTTCGTTAAAGGCTTCGACGTGATAGATCATTGACTCATACATTTAAGTTATTGTTTTATATGTTGTTGTGAAGCGTATTATGCTTCGTTTCTTAAATCCTATGAAATATTATATATATGTGATTACTAATAGGATGAGATACAGATAGTCTACCTTATATAGCCGAGTGAACCCATAAGATAGGGGAACTCCCTGAGATTTAGTAATCGCATCCCATGTTGTTGATTTCTTTCCAGGTCCAGGACTAGTTTGAAGATTTGAAGGTTTGTCTTGGATGCTCTAGAGAGTAGTTAGCTTGGAGATCGTGCCAGATCTTATTTTTCGTTGTGCAGTTTCGTTAAAAACACTTGTTGTATACATTTTAGTTCAGCTTTCTTATTGTATACAACTTGTTGTATTTTCCTTAAAGCTTTTGTATGTACTCAGAACCAATTTTAATGTTTCATGCATAATATACTAGTCAATTATCTGTGGGGTGTTACACACGTCACACACTAGGTACTTGTGACGAGTGTCACACAAAGGGGGCAGTGTAATGGTCATAATCCTTGGTTTCTTTCCTTGCAATATAAGTTTTTTCCACATAAATTTACATGCAGCAAATTTTATATTATATGAAAGCATACTATAAATTCATTTTAGTAGTTGCAGAATTCTAATACATTTCAATAACAGAACAAAGCAACTCATTCCTTAGCAGTATTAGTTTTAGCAGAATAAATCATGACAGAAGCAAATTAAGAACAATAATAATACTGACAAAATAAAAATACTACTACTAAATAAAAATAGAACAAATTAAACAGAGGCACACTTGGTTAGCAGAGGCAAATTGTAATGTTTTTATTCAAATTGAAACGTAAATAACAGTAGCTAATAATGAAAAAGTGAAAAATGAATTTTAAAAGAAATGTTGAAAAACTAAAATAAAATAAAAATAAGTAAATGCGGGTAAATTCTAGAAGTTTTCGAAATAGCCACTTTTGCGTCGAATAGAATTTATGGCTTGGCTAAGGTGGTCAAACTGCTCGACAGCCATATCTCTTAGATTGATGACATCGAAGCGCAAGGTGTGAAGCTCGTTGTGCATTATAGTCAATTTAGTACATAAATTTTCTATGGTGGCTTGTGTATCTGTGGAAGGAATGGTCTTGTCTTCTTCAATCAGGTTTTCTAGATAATCGAGATCATAGTAATGTGAAGGTGTTTTTGGATCTATTTCTATTTTGGACCATGCGTCGTTAGGTTCATACAATGGTTTATCCAAATCATAAAGCCAGTTGCGACGGTTGTGCACACTTGTGCGTTCATGGTCAAGCAAAGTAAAATGGGGCATAACTACATTGTTGATCAGGAGTTGGAAATGATGTGGTCCACGGTTTCTAATCATTTCCCTATTGGAACAGAATGTGATATTCATAGGTCTATATTCTCCTAGAGGGTTTATCTTAGAGAGGCGGGTTCTAAATCTCATTGTGTCAGCTATTTTAGTAACCATTCCCCCTATTAGAATGGGTTCATGCTCAGATCACAGAATCTTATAGAAGTTGGAAAACATAAAGGTAGCTCCATTAACAAGTCAGGATTGAAACACACAGAACATTATAAAGAGTTCATCTCTAGAAACGTTGTTGTCACTCTCAACTTTTCTAAAAAGGGTATAGGCCAGAATCATATGTAATATCTAATGGCCAAGTTATGAATATTTGTGGATATCATAGGGTAAAGGTCATGATCAGGGAGTCCTGAGATACTACTGCAAAAACGGTTAAGTTTGTCCTCCATAAATAAATCTTCTTGTGCCATAGAGAAAACACTAGGACCATTGGGGAAATCCAACAGTTCTGCCATCTCTCGGATGTTAATTCACAAGGATATCCAAACAGTCTGAAGGCAATCCTACCTCTATTAAATCCTTTTCTGCAGTTGGGGGTATAAGCAAGTGAGCTCAGGAATTCTAGAGTTAGTTTGTGATAAGTCTTATTCTTTTTAATAGCGAAACCTTCCCAACCTATTTGGTTAAACATGTAGTCAATGCAAGCACCTATTTCTAAAGCGGTCATGGTAGGTCCATGGGTGAACTTGGTTAAAACCATAGGTCTTTGGGATAAAACATCGTAATGGTGCCGCTGGGCACTGTCTCTGAATTCCACAATCATGTTATCTTCGTTATTTATCTATAATGTTAGTAGGAAGAATGAAATTAGAGAAGAAGGAGAAAGGTAGCAAAACTTAAGAATCCTATAAGCATATTGTAAAACAATCAACACATAATTTAGTGAATTTACCGCATTTGAAAATAAAATTTAAAAAAGAAACAAAAATAAAAACTAAATTAAAATAAATGATTAAAACAAAAATAACAATTTCGTGGGTTGCCTCCCATACAACACTTCATTTTATGTCGGGGATCGACATTGTTTAAAGGAAAGGTTAGCTTAAGGTCTTCGTAAGCATTTCTTCCAGTTTTAGACCCGTCGAAAAATCTTTATTTTCTACACAGCGATAATGTTTTAAACATTGACCATTTACTACAAATGGTGCACTATATTTACTTTTTATTTCAACTGCGCCACTTAATAGGATTTTAGTCACTTCGAAAGGACCAGACCATCTAGATCGTAATTTTCCTTGGAACAACCTAAGTCTTGAGTTAAATAGGAGTAAAACGTCTCCCACGCTAATTTTATTCCTAGATATGCGCTTATCATGCCATCTTTTGGTTCTTTCCTTATATATGAGGGCATTTTCATAAGCGTCCAATATTAGTTCTTCTAATTCATGCAAGTCTAAGATACGTTTTTTCTTGCGTCATTATAATTGAAGTTAAGGGTTTTGATTGCCCAATAAGCTTTGTGCTCTATTTTTACCGGCAGATGGCAGTATTTTTCATAGACTAATTTGAAAGGTGTGGTTCTTATGGGTGTTTTGAAAGCTGTTATGTAAGCCCATAAAGCTTTGTGTAATTTGGTTGACCAATCCTTCCTAGATGCAGCGATGATCTTTTCTAAGATTGTTTTGATCACTCTATTCGAGACTTCAACCTGTCCAGTAGTTTGTGGATGGTATGGTGTTGCTACACAATGTCTTACTCCTTACTTTAATAATAGTTTTTCAAATATTTTTTATATGAAATGGGAGCCTCTGTCCCTTATGACAAGTCTCGGCACACAAAATCTATGGAAGTTCATATTTTTGAAAAGCTTTATAACTACCCGTGTGTCATTTGTCGGAAATGTTATAACCTCAATCCATTTTGAAATTTAATCAATAGCGACGAGTATATACTTATTACCAAGTGAAGATGGGAATGACCCCATGAAATCAATCCCTTATACAACGAATACTTCTACTTCCAAAATTCCTTTTTGGGGCATCTCATCATGTCTAGAGATGTTACCAGTGCATTGGCACCGGTCATAGTTTAATATAGCGACGTGGACATCTTTCCAAATATTATGCCAAATGAGGCCAAATTGCAAGATCTTAGTGCAAGTCATCAAAGTACTTGCATGTCTACCATAGGGATCAGAGTGACATTGAGAAATGATGTTTCTATTTTGTCTTCAGGGACATATCGATAGAAGATACCATCAGCTCCCCGCTTAAAAAGCAAAGGTTCGTTCCAGTAATACTGTTTTAGATCGTGAAATAATTTATTCTTTTGTTGATGTGTTAGATCAGGTGGAAGTACTCTAGAGGATAAGTAGTTAACTATGTCAACATACCATGGAAAGGTTGCATGTGTATAGATCTATTTCATTGTTTCTTCTTATTTTGGTTCGTCTAGAGTTAAGGAAGATATTTCACTTTCTATTTGGGCTATTAGACGTTCATCAGAGAAATCATCATTGATAGGCATTTGGTATAGTTTAATACCTTTCATTCGTGATAAGTGGTCTACTGATACATTTTCAGTTCCTTTATTATCTTTAATCTCAAAATCTAATTCTTGTAGTAATAATATCCATCTTAATAGTCTCGGTTTGGCATACTTCTTGCTTAAAAGGCATCTAATAGCGGCGTGATTTGTATAGATGATTATTTTAGCTCCTACCAGGTAGGAACGAAGTTTGTCATAAGTGAACACAACGGCTAGAAGTTCTTTTTCTATAGGGGCGTAGTTCATTTGAGCAGGTTCTAAAGTTCTACTAGCGTAGTAAATTGCGTGAAGCTTTTTATCCTTTCTTTGTCCTAAGAATATACCTACACTGTAATGACTCGCATCATACATGATCTCAAATGATAGTCTCCAGTCAGGTGGTTGCATGATAGGTGCGGTTTGTTTTGAGTTTTTCGAATGCTTTTAGACAGTTTTCTTCGAAGATAAACTAAACGTATTTCATTAATAGACCAGTCAACGACTTTGTGAATTTCGAGAAATCATTAATGAATCGTCGGTAAAAACCAGTGTGTCCTAAGAAACTTCGTATTTTCCGTACGGTCTTTGGAGGTTGGAGGTCCTTTATAACTTCTATTTGCCTTTGTCAACTTCAATCCCCTTAATGGATATCATGTGTCCGGGCACGATTCTTTATCTGACCATGTATTGGCACATTTCCTAATTAAGTATGAGGTTCACTTTAACACATATTTCTAGTACCATCTCTAGGTTTGACAAACATCCTTCAAAACATTGTCCTCAAACAAAAAATTTGTCCATGAATACTTCCATGATGTCGTTTATAAAGTCGGCAAAAATTGCCATCATACATCGTTGGAATGTTGTGGGAGCGTTGCATAATCCAAACGACAGTTGACATCAGGAAAATGTTTCGTAGGGACATGTGAAGGTAGTATTTTCTTTGTCATCGGGATGAATAGGATCTTGAAGAATCCTAAATAAGCATCTAGGTTGCAAAAATAGGAGTGCTTAGCTAATCTCTCCAATATTTGGTCGATGAAGGGTAAGGGAAAATGATATTTCCGAGTAGCCTTGTTTAATTTTCGGTAGTCAATGCACATTCTACTTCTGGTCACTACTCTTTGTGTTATAGACTCACCTTTTGAGTTATTAATAATTGTAATGCCTCCCTTCTTTGGTACGACATGTACTAGGCTAACTCATTGACTGTCGGAGATTGGGTATATGATTCCAACGTCTAGTAACTTTTTTACTTCATCCTTGACTACACTGCTTAGGATCAGATTGATCCTTATCTGATGTTCTCTAGAGGTTTTGGAGTCTTCCTCTTGCATAATGAGATGCATAAAGATAGAAGGACATATTCCTTTCAGGTCAGAAATGTTATAGCCTTACGCAGTTGGGTATTTTCTTAAGACGTCTAATAATTTCTTGTTTTTAAGATGTCATAAGTCTGCATTGACTATTACTGGTTGTTCAAGTTCTGGGTCTAGGAATTCGTATCTCAAATTATTGGGTAATACTTTGGGAAATGCATATGGTTGGGCGTAAGTTCTAAGCATTCACTTAGATTGTCGTCTTAATAAGGTTCTTGCCAATTATCATCTTCAAAGTTCTAAGGGGTTTGAATTTTCATTATATCATAATAGGTAGTTTGTTCCATCTTTATTTCTATTATGCATTTGTCAATGACATGTAGCAAATAGCAGGTGGCGTCTATAGCCGGTGCTTGTAAGAATTGGGTTAAGATGAATTTGACCTTCTCTTCTCCCACTTCGAATGTCAGCCTGCCTTTCTTTACATATATGATAACTTCGGCGGTGGCTAAGAATGCTCTTCCTAATATAATAGCAGTAATGGCATCTTCTTTAATGTCCATGATTAAGATATCAGTGGGGATGTAGAATTTACCTATACGTACTGGTGTAGCTCAATTTTTGTGGTCTTTAATCACTATCACATTTTTGCTACTTTCTGATTTCTTATTTTTTCAAGGTGAAGCTTGTTATGGAAGGGAAAAGATATCTTAAACTCACCCCGCTTTGCATACTGTTATTTAACAGATGCCCACATGGTTTTGGGTTCTTCTTTAACTTATTTCAAAACTTTGGGTTAGTACAAAATTTGTTCTTTTTTATATTGATGGGGTTTCTTTATATGTGTCTGGGTATGACATGAGTGATGATTGATAGGGTGATGTTGATGTTTTTGTGTTTCTGTATCATCACAACTTTCTGATGTTTTTCTTAGGTTTATAAACCTAATTGTTGTTTTTTGTTTACTGTGCTCACAAAGATCTTACGAACTTTTGCATATGTACCCCTAAAAAGAGAATTGAGGGATCAGAGCATCGCATTTCCTACTAAAAGGCTAGATCTAGGAGGAAAGGGTTGATTCGTATCCTGGTTAAAGGACATCATGTTGATGCTCAAACGTTTGTATTTGTGTCTTGATTAAAGCCCAATTTTGAAGCTGAAAAGTCTGTTTGTTTCCTTATCAAAGCCCATGATTGAAGCTTAAAAACAATTGTTTGTAACTGGTTAGTTGATTGCTTGAATTGCATAGCTAAAGGCATAAGTTGAATGGTATCTTGATTTTCATAGCTCAAGAAAGGCTGAATGGGTACCCTGAATTGCATAGCTCAAGGAGGACTAAATGTTTTGACCTGAATTGCATAGCTCAGGATAGCTCACGAAAGGCTGGATGTTTAGCTTAGTTAGAGTCCAAGACTATGACTTTAATATGGGAATTTAACTTAGTTAAAGTCAAAGACTATGATTGTTGGGAATGAGCTTAGTTAAAGTCCAAATAAATGTATTGATGTTGTTTAGCTTAGTTAAAGTCCAAGACTATGACTAGTTTTGTGTGACTGCATAGTGTTTGACTATTTGTGCCTTGATTGAAGCCTAAGGTTGAAGCTAAAAGGTGCTCAGTAGAGAGAATTTGTCATCTCTAATGAGGGAATATTTGATTTACATGTGCCTTGATTGAAGCCCAAGGTTGAAGCTAAAATATGAAAACTGACTCTATTGGAAAGTTTTATCTGTTTCCTGATTTGGAAGCCCAGGTGTGAAGCTTATTTGTGAGAGACTGACTCTTGATTTATCTATAACTTATATGAAGCCTAAGATGAGAGGCTGAAAATTGTTGGTAGACTGACTCTATATGAAGAGTGTTTTGTCTGTTGGTTTGATAAATGTTTTGAAGGTCATCAGTCATTCCTTTGTCTAGGGAGGATTCAATTGTACAAAGCCCAAGACGAGGCTAGCTAGGTCATCCATCGGGGAGAGGGATACTACTGTAGGTGTTTGATTCTAAGGTCTATTAATATGCTTTTAGGAAGCCTAAGAAGGTCCTTGTTTTTAAGCCTAATAAGAGGCTAGGTTACCTATAAGAGGCCTATGGGTCCTTAGATAAAGCCCAAGAGGAGGCTGGGGAAGACTGAGTAACATCTAAGCCTGACATAAGGCACCTTTAAGAGGCATGAGGGTCCATGAATGAAGCTCAAGAGGAGGCTATGTTTTTCCCTAGTTTTTTTCTAGATGTTCAAAGGTTAGGTCTGGTGACAGTAACCAGATTGCTAAGTTTCTAACAGAGATGCAAGTATAAATAGTAAAGATGCATGCAAACAAATAAAAGTGTCACTGAATGTGTTTAACATCTTTTAATATGCCTTTTGCTATGGTTTGAGTATTCTTAAGTTGTTTTATTAAGAATGAAATTGGGTGTTACACTGGGAAGAAGAGGCCCAAAATCCAGAGGGAGAAAGATAATTTTGGTAAACTATTATATTATAAGTATGCACAACAGTTTAAACATAAGGATTCCTATGAAATTTGTTTTGTTGATTAATTATCTGATAATTTCATAAATAGAGTATGACTTGGATGCTGAAAAGCTGCTTACAACCTAGAAAGCAGTTCACCAGAGTGAAGCTCAGTCTAGTTGCTGGTGTATTAGATCTTTAGACATAAAGATGGAAAAAAAGAAAAGGAGATGATATTTCTAAACAAATTCTCACAATCTCTGTTTAAGATATTGAAAACTGTTTAAGAAATAGTTAGTGGGTTCAGAACTTATACGGAAGCTTTGTGGAGTTTTAAAACAGACCGGAGAAAGTTTAAAATAAAAATAATGAGTCCTAAACACAAAGAGGGATGGGTCTTACACTCTAATATAGGCCCAAGAGTGTGACAAATGTCAATTTGAGGGTATGAAAGTCAAAACCCTAATTTTGAATATTTTAAATATAAAAATATTTAAAATCTTTGATAAATTTCAAACATATTTGAAAAACAAGTTGAAACTTTGGATCAATGTTTGAAAAATCATGTTTTATCCATGAGACAACTTGAATATGATTTATGTTTGAAAATTCAAGTGAAAGAAATTAATTTTAAAATGTTTAGAAACAAATAAAATCAATTCTTTAAGAAAATAATAAATATATTAAAAAATATATATTTTGGAGATTTTTTCATGGAATAAAATATATAAACATTTTTGAGAATTATTGAAAAAAGAATCATTCAAAAACTCCAAAGAATCAGAAAATTATTAACTTTTAAATCAATTAAACAATATGAATAAAATTCAAAAATTCAAAAATTTTAAAAAGGCGCCAAGAACACCTTGGGCAAGAATACGCGTGAAGCAGTTTGCCCAGAATTTCCAAAATCCATCGTATCTCATAGAATATGCATCCATTTGAGATGAAATAAACATCAAAATCACTCGTTTTGATCCCATGAACCCAATGGTACCAATTAATTTCATTTATTTTATGTGGTGTGAGAAATCAGTGATGAACACTAAGAACCCTAATTTTTCCTAAGCCTCGTGAAATTCTATATGATGATGATTTTGTAAAATTGATTGAGGGGAATTACTAAGAATATGATTACGCACAAGTGGCAAAAAGATAGTGCGAGAAAATATGCATTGATTATGATTTGGCCTAGTTTAAGGCTTACATGAACTTGAGCTTGCAGTTGGAGTTGTGATTTCGAGCTGGAGGTGTTACATAGATGTTATGATGATCTGGATAGCTTCCCTACACCATATAGAGTGCGTTTGAACACTTGGACTTGATTGCAAATGGCTAGATCAACTTTTGATCTTCAAGTTGTAGAAAAAATGACTTTTTGATGTCTTAATGAGTGATTCTGGGTTGGAAGTGTTCCATAGGTGATCTAATTGTTTGAACACCTCATAAACATCATATGTGATATGTGTGAGCAATTGGTTTGAGCTTGTGCTAGCTCAAACTCAAAAATTAGAAGTGATTGCTCAAAATATTTAGTTTTGCATCTTTGAGAGGAAAGAAGAGAAATCTTAGTGATCAGAGGCTTTGGTGTAATTTTTATGATGGAATGAGGTTTCTATTTAAAGTAAAATATGTTGAACAAACTTGGCCTCTAAGATTTGAAGTGATGAGGTCACAATGGTGAGTCATAGTTTATGAAAAATATCTCTTACATGTGAAATGATGAAATTCTCAAATAGCTCAGTTATACAACAACAAAATTCACATTCCTTAGAAGTTTGATGCTTGGATTGTGTTAACCTATTGCTTGTTGAACAAGAGATCCAAGAATATCCCATTTTGGATCTTTATGACCCTTGGATCAAAATGTATAATGTTGAATTCGATGAATGTCAGTTTGGTGAATTTCATGGTGCAAACATGAATTTGTAGGTTTGATCAGGCTTGTAATCATTGTTTAGATGCTTAAATCCACTTGACATTATACTTTGATTCAAAAAATTCAGATTTCACAAGTTTGTGAAAAATCTGGTTTTGCAAAACAGCTTGAGGTGCTTACTTTGATCCATGATTTCTTCATTTACAAGAAAGATATTTTCATGCCAATTGGTTCTTAGAATTGTTGGAAACCTTTGCAACAACACTGGTTTTTTGAAAAGGATCTGAATCAAGTTTTGATGATTTTACACTTAGGCAAATTTTTTCTAAGTGCTGAAAATCAGTATTTTTTATTTTATTTTGATCCATCTTCAACTTGAAATCCATAAGGAATTGGAGTTTCTCCTAGTTGAATCATTTGTAGTTTGTAGCAAGATCTTTCATTTGAGCACTGGTTCACCAAAATCTGATGCTTATATCACAAGTTATGATGATTGGGAGTAGGGTACTTGAACCCTTTTTTCCATAACTTAGAAAAATTTCTATGTTTTAAAGATTGCCCCTTTTACAAGTTATCATCAAATTTCTGATTTTTTGTGAACAAATGTATTCATGGACCATATATTCTTGAAATATAGGTCATGAGGATCATTTTGGGTGAAAAAGTCTAATTTTTCCTTTTTGGTCCAGATGAAAATTACACTAGATACCCCTGGATTTCTGATTTTTTGACTGGACATCCTCTGAGGTACTTTGACCTTATGAATGGACTTCCATGATGTATATGAGGTATTTAAACCATTCCTTATGGTATAGGCTATTGTCCAGATGAAAATTTTTACTTTTGGTTCCTCGATTAGTCAGAAACCCTAATTTGGGCATTGTGAAACCCTAATCTTGCAGTCCTTGATCTTTGCACCTTTGTACTTGTAAATGGATTTTCAGGTCATGTCAACATTCTTGATGATATGTGGAGGCCTTTGGTCCTTTTCCCATGAAATAATTTCATCTGGAGGGTTCAGTTGACTGAAACCCTAATTGATGATTATGATGGCTCGGGGCCCGATCACTGAGACTTTTGTACAGTCTTTGAAATATTTCTCATCATTTGAGATTCCTTAACACTTTAATAGTGATTGAACGGTTTTAAATATTATGTATTAATGATTGGTATTTTGCCTGAATCCTCTGAGGGACTCAGGAATCCTGATCCATTGTGGGGATATTATTCAAACCAGTCTGGCATAGTCCTTTGATCAGTGAATATATTCTGATGATGTACATATCTTAGGGTAAAAATTTAGGGTATAAAACTGGAATAGTCTCTAGTATACCTACTGGATACTTGACTGAGTGGTAAGCTAATTGAACTGACATCTTGGTCAGTCTTAGTTCTCCCATATCGAGCTTTTTGCATATTGATAAGGCCATTACACTTATATTGGCTCCTAAATCGCATAGAGCTTTGTCTATGACAAACTTTCCAATCACACAAGGCATAGAGAAACTTCATGGATCCTTTAGCTTAGGAGGCATATTGTTTTGAATTATTGCACTACACTCAACAGTAAGTGTAACTATTTCGTTCTCCTCGATATATTTCTTGTTGGACAAGATTTCTTTTAGAAATTTTGAATATAAGGGAATCTGAGTAATGGCTTCTGTAAAGGGTATTGTGATGTTCAATTTCTACAGAAGCTCTACAAATTTCTTAAATTGTCCCATAGTTTTGGAATTGGCTAATCGTTGAGGATACAAAATGGGTGGTTTATATGGTGATGGAGGGACATAAGGTTTTTCTTTTTCTCCGGGCTCTTATTCGTTGTCTTCCTTTTCCTTTGGTTGGTATTTCTTCATAGTTGGTTTATCAGGCTTTTAGTACATGGCTGAATTTAGGATTCTAGGATTAAGAGGTCCATCTAACTCTTTTCCACTTCTCAGTATAATCGCGTTCGCATGTCCTTTTTAGATTCGGTTGTGGATGTCTAAGAAATGTGCTAGTATGGGCTACAATAGATGCTTGATGTTGTTTTACTTGTGAAATCTGTGTTTCTAGTATTTTGTTGTGTGTGGCTAAAGCGTCTACTTTGTTTGCTAACTACTTAATTTGCTCGCTAGTGTGCAGTTGGGGCAGCTTTTTGATATCTTGGTGGTGCAGTAGGTGCTTGGTTGAGCGCATATAAGGCGTTATTGTTCTTGTAGGAAAAATTTGGATGATTCTTCCAACCTGGATTATAGGTGTTTTAGTATGGATTTCCTTGTTCTATAACTCACTTGTTCTGTGGATAATCCATCTAAAAGTTGACATTTTGGGGCAGCGTTCCCTGGGATTCCACATATCTCGCAACTCGGAGTTACGGCAACCACAATGGTTGGAAGTGTCATGGTCAAGTTATCTATCTTCTGGACAAGATCATATACCTTAGCATGGACGTGATCTAGGCTACTAACTTCGTACATTCCGCCTTTTGTTTGGTATTTCTCTATTGGAATTCTCACACCTCCCCATTGGTAGTGGTTTTGAGCCATATTTTCAATGAGTTTGTAGGCATATATACATGGTTTGTCCATGAGAGCACCGCCTGCGACAGCGTCTAGTGTGAGCCTGGTGTTGTATAAAAGCCCATTATAAAAGGTATGGATTGTCACCTAGTTTTCCAAACCGTGGTGTGGACATAGCCTCATCATGCCTTTGTATCTCTCCTAGGCTTCGTAGAGAGATTCTGCATCTTTTTTTCAAAATCCATTAATTTGTGCTCTTAGCATAGTTGTCTTGTTCGGTGGGAAATAACATGCTAAGAAAATGTTCTTCAATTTGGCCCATGTGGTAACAGAGGTGGCTTCCAAGGATTGCAACCATGCCCAAGCTCTATCTCTTAGAGAGAAAGGAAAAAGACTTTATCTTATCGCATTTTGAGTTACACCGTCCACCTTCATTGTGTCTGCAAATTTTACATACTTGGTCAGGTGTTCATTAGGTTCGTTCGTAGGATTTCCAGAAAATGGATGTTGTTGCACGACTGATAGCAGTGAGGATTTCAACTCGAAATTATTTCGGGTAATGTAAGGGGAAGCAATATTGCTATGTGATTCTTGTTGAGTCGGAGTCGCATATGACTTGAGTGGATGATTTTGTTGTCCGTTTTTGTCCATGTTTGGTTCTTCAACTAATTCGGGTATAAGAATTTCAGGTAAGGGAATTTTGGGAATTTCGGTTCGGCATCCTAAACTTAAGAAACGCTCAACTTCGTCGATTTGTGGTTCTAAGTCTTCGCCTTGTGAGCGAGTAGTGGGCATACAATCGACAAAAAGGAATTTGGTTTTTTCCTTAGTCTATACGATGCAACAAAAAAATTTCATTATTGATTAAATTAGAGTCCCCAACAACGGCGCCAAAAACTTGATCGCGAAGTTTTGAGTCTTACGGGTACTAATTGCAAGTATATAGCCCAATCACATAGTAATAAAGATACCGATCCCACAAAGACTTGATAATCAAACTAATGCTATCAGGGTGTTACTATGTTTAGCTAAGGCGAATAATATTTTAGTTTAGAAAAAAGGGGAGCTAAAAGGATATTAGAAATTTAAATTAAAATGGATTATGATAGAATATCATTACATAATTAGTATGCCATCGTGGATTCAATAAATTGTCAGCTTATAAAAGTGAGTCAAAATATCTTTCTGTAGAAAATATTAGTTTAAAATTCTTCATCTCACACTCTTGTGGTCTTGCCTCTAACTATACTCCTAAGTCATATTGAGCGCTCTCGCTGTATCAAATTTAGTTAAAAGTACTTTTTAAAAACTTATAGGTTCTAATTAACTTTAAAGCGCTTTCGTTGTATTTAAAATTAATGTTCGATTTCAGCTATCTGGTTAAAATCTCATACTCTCGTGGTCTTAATCGTAACCTTCATTACCTTTTTACCCTTGTAATAATAGTTTATTTTAGGCAAAATACCCAAATTGATCCCTTAACACTACATCAGGGTCCAATTTGGTCCATTAACTCTAAAAAGTGACAAAATGGTCCCTTAAGTTTTTAAATTATGCCAAATTGGTCCTTTCCGCCAACCACCCCCAAACGGACATTTACATAGTCATATGTGGCAGTTGACATGGCATATGTAGTCTTCTTCTTTGTTTATACTGTGTCTCTTCATCCCCAAATTGTTTCAAGCAAATTCTAGGGTTTGTGTATGCGAGCTCGTCACAGTGATGAAATCTAGTGGTTCGACGCTAGTGATGAAACCAAAACACGGTTATGGTGGGTGTTCTTCGAAGGAAGGGTCGAATTTCAACGCAAGCACAACTTGGAAACTAATATGTCACTGTGGGTATTTAGTTGTTCTTCGTATGGCAACAACAATCATGAACTATGGGAAACATTTCTAGGGTTGTCCTAATTTTAAGGTATGTTATATGTATGTTTGTTTAAAAACATGTCTGATGTAATTTTTTTTTATGTTTGTTTAAAAAAAAACTGATGTAATTTTAAGGTATGTTAAGGTATGGGAAACATTCTGATATATATATATATATATATATATGTTCAAAAATAGTTGATGTTGAAGATGGTATTTTGCAGGAATCAAGCAATGCTGGTTGTGCGTACTTTGGATGGTATTTTGAAGACGTTGGAGATGAGAAGGAGTAGTATTTAATGGATAGAATTGAAAAGTTTTCAAAGGCATTTGTATAAGCTCAATTGACTATTGAAGAATATGGGAAACAAATAAGCAATGTGGAAAAGGAAATGAATAACCTATTGAAGTTGAATAAATTATGGAAATTGATGATGTTCATAGGCCTCATTGTAGTTGTTTTTAGAATGCTTTAGGGAATATGTTGTGATCGTACCTGGAGATCAGGATCCGACATGGCTGGCTTCGAGAGTTGTTGAAAGACGGTCGGTGAGGAGAGAAAGGGGGTGTACCTGCAAGGCACTCCGATGCTAAAGTAAGTGACCGAGCAAAGAGTGAGCAAGTACAAGAATTAGGGTCAGAGAATTGAATACCTGACCCCCTCAAATGAGAGGGTTTATATAAGGGGCTAAGTGGAAGATTATTGGTCCATATTGTGGGGCGCGGATTGAGGAATCCGTAAAAATAGGTAACGGTCAAAACTAGCCGTTGGAGGGCTTTGTCTTGGTCGGTACGCTCTTGGTCGACAGAGACCATTATTCTTGATTCTGCTCGACGTCGAGCGCTTCTGCCAAGTTGGTTTGCTTGGCCCAATTATGGGAATTGGACCAGTCCAGAACAGGAGCCCCCCAAGTCATTGCTCGTGCGGAGGAGCAGTGACTTAGTAATGGTTTCGCGCTAGGGGACGACCAGTATCTGGGCTAGGAATTTTACGCTGCCGACCTTCGAGGGGAAAGTAGTTGGTACGTTGCTCGACAGGAGAATGTGAAACGAAAAGCTGGAATATTTGGGAATTCGCGATTATTAATGATATGACGGCTAGCCTAGGGGCTAGCGTGTAGGGGTCACGTGTGCTTGCACGTGTTTCCTCTCAATAAATAGGGTTTCCAGGCTCCATTTTGAACTTTTCGTTTCATCTTCTTCTCCGATGTCTTGCTCGTTCAACCACCACCGCTCACAGCCGTCGACCACCGTATCTTACCGCCGACCACCGATTCCAAATTCTTCATCTTCTGCAAATGGCTTCTCAAGCACAAGGTACGGTTCCTTTTCGCTGTTTTCAGTAGTTATAGGTTAGATATCATAGAAATGTATGTGGTTTAGGATAATTTTAATGGTAGTCTTAGATTTAGAACCGGTAAACTTTAGAACTTCTGCCACCGTTGTTGGTCGGCTGCAAACCCTAACTCATGGTCGACATAGGTGTTGGTCGACCTTGACTTGGGATTTGATAAGTATTTAGGTTAGACCCCGTAATTTCTGACGTTGGGCGTAAGCCATCGCTTTGAGCGATGGTCGGCCAGGGCTACAGCTCGGGACCCTGTCCCTGGGCTGATGCGCGCCCTTTCACTTGTCGAGCGGTGGAAGGGTGGATTTGATATTCTTAATTGAATTCAATAACGCCTTTCCTCTGCTTTTCAGGTGAAAACTCGCTCATGGACCCGTTGGATGTGTCCTCGGAAGAGACGTCCTCGGACGATTCTGGATCTTCTGCGTCAGTCCCCTCTGGTTTCGGACGTGAGCACTATAGAAGAGGGAGCATCAACAGACTCGCCATAATGCCCCGAACAGACAAGGATCTCGCTCGAAGAATGGGTGGTGGAGGATCTGCTGGACAAAGTGTCCTCGTTCTCAAGGCCTCGAGTGGAGCCGCTGCCCGTCGTTGGCAACCCTTCCGACTGGGTTGTAACTTGCCCAGGAGATGATGACCGCATCTTCTCAGATTTTGGAGGTCGGTCGTTCTCCATGTATGAGTATGCAGCTTCGGTCCTGGGGGTAACTTTTCCCTTCAGTGACTTGGTGAGTGCTGTGCTCGGGCATCTGGGTGTTGCTCCGTCACAGTTGCATCCTAACTCGTATGCGTTCTTGAAGGCATTTGAGGTGACGTTCTCCCATCTGGGTGTTGGTGCCACGGTCCCTCTGTTCTTCCGTCTGTTCTCCCTGCAGCGTCAAGTCGGGCAAGGAACTGATCGAAAGGGGTTCGTCTCTTTTAAACAGAGGACGGAAATTTTCAAGGCCCATTCAGAATCCATCCGAGCTTTCAAGATGGACTATTTTCTGATCAAACCCGCGAGCACGGTGGCTGTGAGGGCGATGAGCTTTCTGGGGATAGATACTGATGAGAATGATGAACCCAAGTTCAACGACCAAGGGCAGGTGATCCCGAGGAGGCTTTGGTTTTTCCCCTTTTCCTGTAGTTACACCCATTACGAGAGGTCGGTTGGTGAGTTCGTCCAGGTGGGAGACTCTTTGAATGAGGATGACGCGGCCAGTTTCGAGGCCTTCAGGAGGTTGATAGCGTCTTTTACTCCGACCCCCCTGCTGGACGGAAAGGGGAAAGTTATGCTCGATCAAGATGGGGGGAAGCTGTGGAGCGTCCCTTGATCGACGTCACAGAATTGCTGGCGTGCAATACCGGGCAAGAAGTGTCCGACTTTGTTGGTATCTGTTTTATTTCTGTTAGTCATATCTTTGATATTACTTTGTCGTCCATGACTAATCTAATCTTCTTTTTCTTTTTCAGGCTCCCTGTCGAACCCGCTCGACAAAATCCAGGAACGCTTGCGCTAGCAGTAGAAGAAGAGATCGAGGGTTGTGCAGACCAAGCTGACCGAGAAAAGTGGCTCTGGGTCGGGCCCCTTGGTCCAGGGCTCTCCGAGCGCCTCAACTGGCTCCCTAATGAAGAAGCACAAGTCCGCAGCGATTATGGACCTGACGGCCAACGCTCCTCCGAAGCCAAAGCATGGGCTGCCGCCGTGCTTCGTGAAGCGCAACGTTTTTTAGGGGACGGGCATGGAGGTGGACCGTGCAGACTCCTTGTTCCTTGAGGGCATGGATCGTCCTGCCCGGCGGTTGTCTCTGGCCCAGGACGCAAGTGCTGTTATACGTGTCTTGACAATGGCATGGCTGACGGCCGAAGGAAATCCTGGGCAGGAAAGGGAGATGGGTAGGCTGAAGGAGCAATTGGCTGCCACTGAGGAGAAGCTGAAAGCGGCCACTGAAGAAGCTAGTGCCACGACCAAGGAGCTGACCAAGCGGGGCAACATAATTGCCAAGCTGGAGGTCGACAAGAAGATGGTTTTGGAGCAGAACAAAAAGCTGAAGGATGCTTTCTGCCCGAGGGAGGATGAGGATGCTGAGACCAAGAGCATGGTAACGAGGGCTGAGTTTCTTGCTCGGATCGACCAAGACATGGAAGATCTGAACTCATCAACTGAGCTCAGTTTCCAGAATGCCGTGGATCAGATTAGGGCTCTTCATCCCGACTTGGCCTTGGATGTCGGTTGGATCAGCTACCTGTACAAGGTTGAGGACGGCCAGATTGTGTTTCCTTCGGACTTGGTAGTGGATGATTCTCAACCGGGGTCGATTGTTCAGCCCGATCAGCCCGAAGCGCAACCGGACCAGGATGAGGCTCCTCAAGAAGAAGGCCGCCCGGAGGGTGAGGGTAATTAGTTCCTGGCCTGCGTGCCTTGTAATTTTATGTTTCTTACTTTTGGGGCGTAGTCCCCTTTGTAATTAATTATGAATAAGTCGTCCCTTCGAGGTCGCATTTTTGTGCTCACAATTCGGTGTTTATTAATGGTCGTTTGTTTCTTTATATTCATTGTTCAATTGCTCGTCCGTCGGAGGACTGTTCTCTCTATATTTCAAATGCTAAGTGTTTGTCGTGCGTTCTTGCACTTAATTGGATGTGATTGAATGTATACGGGGTGTGTTCGTGATCCATTGGTTTGGGGGACCAAGTAGATTCTGGAGTTTTTTTTCTCCGGGCCGGTGCCCGAGCCAAGGTAATAGCCTGGGCTCCATGGCTTGAACGTCCCATCGCGAGCTGGGGTTCTTCCTGGTCGTGGTACTTAGGCAACGTCGGACTCGTTTGAGTATCCGTCCGTGCGGCAGGTTTCTCCTTCCCTCGAAAGGAGATCCTGATTGATTGTCATTTTTGGGCTGTCGTGCTCGTACCTAGGCACGCAGTTCTTGGTCAGTCCTATTGCTCCTCGCTTGAGAGTTGTGCAGGGTGACTTTGTGAGTTAGCTGTAATTTTGCTTGAGCTTCTCGGCGTTCCACGGCCGAGCGAGCTCTTCCCCGTGTAAAGTTTCTAAATAATAGGCTCCATTTTCGGTTTTTGGTCGGACGAGGGTGCTACGTGCACATCCCCATGTCGTTGGCACTTGTCACACATTTTTACGTGCTCCTTTGCGTCGTGTTGGAGTGTGGGCCAATAGTATCCAGCTCGAAGAATTTTTCGGGCCAGCGATCGTCCGCCTGGATGTTGCGCATTAATTCCTTCATGGACTTCTCTTAGCACGTGTGGGATGTTCTCTTCTTCTACGCACCTGAGGAGGGGTGTAGAGAATCCCCGACGATACATACGTCCACCCACTAGACAATATGAGCATGCTCTTCGTCGTATTATGCTGGCCGCTTTTTGGTCGGTCGATAATTCTCCTTTAGTTAGCTAGTTAAATACTGGGGTCATCCAGCAATTCGTGTCGCCCACGAGATTAACGTCTACGTGGATTGATGATTGCCCGATGCTTGGTCGGGGAAGCGTTTTCTGTATGACGAATTTGTTGTTTCCCTTCCTTTTAGTGCTCGCCAACTTGGAAAGGATGTCGGCCCGAATATTGTTCTCTCGCGGGACGTGTTTGACTTCCACGCTTCTGAACCGCTTTAGCTCGCCTTTTACGAGGGCCAGATATTCGACAATGTTATCGTTTTTGGCTTGAAAGTCTCCTCGGACTTGGCTGGCGACCAGCTGAGAATCCGTGCAGATTGTGATTTCTTCTGCCTCCAAGTCGGTCGCGAGTCGCATGCCTGCTAGGAAAGCCTCGTACTCTGCCTGGTTGTTGGAAGTGGGGAAAGATAAGGTTAAGGATACTTCGATGACGTTCCCTTCCTTGTTCTCCAGGATAACCCCAGCTCCGCTACCTGCTAGGCCGGATGCCCCGTCCACGAAAATAGTCCACCTAGAGGAAGATTTTGGCTCTTGCTCAGTGAAAGTAAGTTCACCCATGAAGTCGGCCAATGCTATATTTTTGAGAGCTTGTCTTCCCTCGAATTTGATGTCGAATTCGGATAGTTCCAACGACCATTTTATCATTCGTCCGACCATATCTGGTCGACCGAGCAATTGTCTTATGGGTTGATCGGTTCTTACGATGATGGTGTGAGCCAGGAAATAATGGCGTAGCCTTCTGGCTGCGAGAAGGAGGGCCAAAGCCACCTTTTCTACCTGGAGATACCGAATTTCCGGGCCATGGAGTGCTTTGCTCGTAAAATAAACAGGCTTCTGCCCCTCGGGTAAGTCAAGTACAAGGGCCGCGCTTACTGCTTCGTTTGCAACGGCAAGATAGAGATAAAGTATATCCCCTTCTTCGGGTCTAGAAAAAACTGGGGGTTCACTTAGTTCCCTTTTTAGGTGGGACAACGCTAGCTCCCACTCCTCCGTCCATTCGAAAGTTGCCTCTTTGCGGAGGAGCTTGTAAAAGGGGAGAGCGTGTTGAGCGGATTTTGCCACGAACCGAGTGAGGGAGGTGAGGACCCCATTTAGTGATTGTATGGATTTTTTAGAAGTAGGAGTCGGGAGTTCTGCAAATCCTCGGCATTTGTCGTGGTTGGCTTTGATGCCTCGTTCGGTCAGGTAGAATCTGAGGAACTTCCCTGCCCGGACCCCGAATGTGCACTTCTCGGGGTTGAAACGCATTTTGCATTTTCGTGCCTGATCGAACACTTTTCGCAAGTGGGACGCGTGGTCTGTTTCTTGTTGAGATTTGACGATCATGTCGTCCATGTATACCTCGAGCATATCTCCGATTTCTGCTCGGAATACTTTATTCATTATGCGTTGATATGTCGCGCCTGCGTTTTTCAGACCGAAGGGCATGACGTTGTAATAATAGTTGCCCGATTCGGTCATGAAGGCCGTGTACTTTTTGTCGGACACGGCCATGGGTATTTGATTATACCCTGAGTAGGCGTCCATGAAGGACAATAGCTTGAAGTCGGACGAATTGTCGACCAATTTATCAATGTTAGGTAAAGGGTATGCATCTTTCGGGCATGCCCGGTTGAGATCAGTATAATCAACACACATTCTCCACTTTCCATTAGATTTTTTCACAAGTACAACATTTGAGAGCCAGGTTGTGTATTTGGCCTCGGTTACAAATTTTGCCTCTAGGAGGTCTTTAACAGCAAATTTAGCTGCTTTAGTTTTTTCGGTCGACTGCTTCCTCATGCGTTGGGCGACTGATTTGTGTGTTGGGTCAATGGAGAGGTGATGGCAGGCTGTCTCGGGGTCGAGTCCAGGCATCTCTGCGGCGCTCCAGGCAAATAGATCTGCGTTCCCTTTGAGGAAAGCTTCCAACTGTCGTTTAGCCAAGTCGGGCATATGTGCTCCGATCTTAAAGCACCGGGTTGGGTCATCGCCCAGGGGAATCAGCTCGAACTCTCCGTCCGGGACTGGTCGGGATAGTGAATCTGTTGGCTTTTGGACACCCTCGTTGTCATCCGAGAACCTGCAGTCCAGGTCGATTGAGTCTACCTGAGGGAAAGCCCTGTGAACATCTGGTGAATTCGATGTTGAAGGGTTCGGTTGGTACGATATTGAGCTAATACCTTTAGATGCTGCTTCGAAACACCTGCGAGCAACATTGACGTCCCCGTGCAGTGTGGCAACCTTGCCTAAAGTAGTGTAGTACTTCATCTTCAGGTGGACGGTGGATGGCACGGCGATTAGCTCGGCTAGTGTTGGTCGTCCCAGGATGCACTAGCACAGCGACGGGCAGTCCACGACTAGGAAGTGGACTCTAACCGTCCTGGCCGTCTCAACTGCTCCGAAGGTGACAAACAGATCGACGTAGCCACACGGTCGAGAGACCGCTCCGTTGAAACCTTGCAAGTCTGATCCGACGTACGGAGTCAGGTGTGTCTCGTTCAACTAGAGTGTTGAAAATAGCTGGGAGTACATAATGTCGCAGGAACTGCCCTGGTCCACCAAGATTCTCCTCACATCAAAATTTGCCATACGCGCCCGGATGAGCAAAGGAATGCTGGCGTTGGGAGCTCCTCCCAGGATTTCTTCTCGGTAAAAGGCAAGGGGTACCGAGCCCTCTCTTGGTGGGTCCTCGGTTGCGTTTTGCGCGGGCCCTTTCGCAATCAGTTGGTCGAATTTCCGTTTCACGGATCCGACCGTGATTTTGTTGAACCCTCCTTCCGAGATGACCATTGCGGATGGAAAGGTTTCCCATGGACTATGGGAGGAAGATTACCCCGGACTCCCAATGTGATCGGGTAGGAAGAAATCTTCCGGGCGATAGATGCTCAGGGCGACCAGCATGTTCGCATCCGCAGGAATGGGTATAGCCTCCTCGAACTTTTGAGCCTCCAGCGCTTCTTGTCGAGGAGTGTCTCTGGATTTGGTGAATTGCTTAAGGTGCCCGTCCTTGATAAGAATTTCGATTGCTTCCTTGACATGGATGCAGTCTTCTGTGTTGTGGCCATGACTCTTGTGGAATCTGCAATATTTCGTTTTGTCTGTGCCCGGTTTGCTGGGTTGCTGCTTCGGAAAGCGTACCCCTGCTTGCCTGAACTCCGAGTTGGCAAACTCGGACAAGATTTTCTCCCTGGAAGCCAAGAGAGGAGTATATTCGTGGAAGCGGCCGACGGGTCCTCTGTGCTCCCGCGGTTCACGGGAGCGATCGTCCTTTCTTTTGTCTCCTCCCCGACGAGATGTCGAGGGTTCATCGACTCGGTGGGGCTTCGCATCTTCACGACGTCGAGCGTCTCTTACTGAGCTGGCTGCCTGTTTTTCTTCATACTGGAAATAGGCTTGGGCTTTCATCAAGAACGCGTCGAGGGTGGCAGGGGTCTCGATGCCAACTGCCCGGTGAAAATCTATTGACGGGCGCAGCCCTCGTTCCAACAAATACTTCTTCATATCGTCGGTTGTGGATACTTGGACTGCCTCTTTATTGAACCTTTCGATGTAAGTTCGTAAAGGTTCGTCTTTCCCTTGGATGATCGCTTCGAGCGAAGCTTCTGTCTTTGGGTGCCGCCTTGAGGCGGTGAAGTGCCTGGAGAACGTGCGTCCAAGTTGTTTCCAGGAGGTGATGGATTCAGCCTCAAGGCTTTTATACCACGTCATCGCTCCTTTCCTCAGCGTTGTAGGAAATAGGCGACATTTGATCGCTCCTCGTACTCCTCGGTAATCGAGCAGGACATCGATATTCTCGATATGCTCGTCTAGATCTGTGGTTCCGTCGTATGAGCCTAGCGGTGGGGGTTTCTCTAAACCTCTTGGAAGTTTATCCGCCATGATTTTTGACGAGAGGGGACCCCGAGCGTCTTCGTCGTCGCTGGAGTTGAACGAAGGAGATCTGTGAACGCGTTTCTTCGTTCGCCAGGGAGATGCAGATCTTGACCTGCTCCTTCTTGATTTTCTTGGAGGAGAAGATCGTGGAGAGGACTGACGAGGACGTTTGTCGCAAGTTGATTAGTCGGCGTGTCCTTTCCTCTTTCTATTGGTAAGAGAGGGACTGCGCCTTCTTTGGGGTCTCGCGGGAGATGGTGGTCGACGGGAATTATCTTCGAGACGGGCGATTTTCTCTCCATGGGCGAGGAGCAGCATGTTTGTCTGATTTAGGGTTTCGGCCAGTGCAGCGAAATCCGACCCTGAAGGAGTCGAGGGAAAGAGAGTTTCCGGGCGACTCTCCAAAGGGTGATCGCGGTCGGGAGAAGGCGATGCTGTCTTCCCGTCTGGGTGATCTTGCACAGTTTCTTCGTGCGGAGGGGGATGAATGTTTCTCTCCCGTTGCGTGAGGATCATGCCATCGTTTGATCGGTTGTCCTTGTTGTCTCGAGCAGCCATGGATCTTGGTAAAAACTTTGGTTCTTTGAAGACTTTGAGAGAGAAGAACGGGGAAATCAGTTTCCCACAGACGGCGCCACCAGATCGTACCTGGAGATCAGGATCCGACACGGCTGGCTTCGAGAGTTGTTGAAAGACGGTCGATGAGGAGAGAAAATGGGTGTACCTGCAAGGCACTCCGATGCTAATGTAAGTGACCGAGCAAAGAGTGAGAAAGTACAAGAATTAGGGTTAGAGAATTGAATACCTGACCCCCTCATATGAGAGGGTTTATATAAGGGGATAAGTGGAAGATTATTGGTCCATATTGTGGGGCGCGGATTGAGGAATCCGTAAAAATAGGTAACGGTCAAAACTAGCCGTTGGAGGGATTTGTCTTGGTCGGTACGCTCTTGGTCGACAGAGACCATTATTCTTGATTCTGCTCGACGTCGAGCGCTTCTGCCAAGTTGGTTTGCTTGGCCCAATTATGGGAATTGGGCCAGTCCAGAATATGTTGTCTATCAATTTGTACCAGTTGTTTATCAATATTACCAGTTGTTATGAAGAATATGTTGACATTTGGTATGAAGAATAGCATAATATTGACAATACCAAATTTTATGAAGAATAACATAATAATTGACAAAATACCATAATATTTGATATCCAAATAACACAAGTCATAGCTTGTCTTAACACATTACATATGTCTAAACAAAATACCATATGTCTTAACACATAACACATTACATATGCCTAAGCAAAATACCATATGTCTTAACACATTACACATTACACATGCCTAAACAAAATACCATTTGTTTTAACACATTACACATTACAAGTCACACAAGCTAAACTTTCCAATTTTTGGTTTATCTCTTGGTTTGTGTTGTTCTCCTTGTTGTTGCCCCTACAACAATCTTGGCTGCACTCATCCTTGTAGTTGGGCCTGGTGGTATGAAAGGCTTCCTTGTAATCCTGATGTAGAAGGAAATTTCTTGGCATTTCCTTGAGTTTTTTGCCTTGATGGTTGCCCTTGTGAAACTTGTTGTGATACCTGCTGAGAATGGACAGGTGCTTTTGATGCCTGAGTTTATTGAATAGGTGCTTCTGATGCCTATGTAGATGGCTGCTGAGATTGTTGAATAGGTGCTTCTGATGCTTGTCCTGATGGCCGTTGAGTTTGTTGCCCTTATGATACCTGCTTACTGTTGTGGTCCTTGCAAGTAGACTTATTATAACCTGGTTTTTTTCACCTGTTACACCTAACATTAAAACTAATCCTTCTCATCTTTTTGTTTGATCCATCATGTTCACCTTTCTCTAAATTTCTTCTTTTCTTTGGCCTTCCAGGCATCTTCCTATACTTAGGAGGCTGCACATCTGGATATTCAGTCCTCACCCACAGATTAGAACCATTAATTGGAAAAATAACATATTTATAGACTTCCATGTATCTTTCTTTTCTGTAATACTCTGGAATGTAGTCAACAATTTTGTAGTTTCTACTATTCATTACTGACAAGGCATGAACACAAGGAAGGCCTATTAGCTCCCATCTTTGACATGAACAAGTATGATCCTTAAGTTCTACTGTAAACTTATCAACTTGGTTTTCTAGATGCTTAACCTCACTCTCATTCAAGTCCTCACCTTCCCTAACATTAGTCTCATTCAAGTCATCTCCTTCCCTAACCTCAGTCTCATTCAAGTCTTCACCTTCCCTAACTCAATCTCCATCAATGCCTCACCTTCCCTAACCTCAGTCTCCTTCATAGTCTCACCAACAACTTCATCAATCATTGCAGCAAGTACATTTCCATTCTCATCCACTTCTACATTTCCATTGTCATGCATTTCTACTTCCTTAATTGGACCATCATAGTACTCAAGTTGCGACAATGTGTGTTTAATGTATATGTCCACACTAAGGTACACCCTATAGAGATCATCAATCTCTAGGGCTCATTTGTCATCAACCAAAGTGCTCATCCCAAATGTAGGGTCCCTATAGTATATCTTCTGAATGGAATTGAAACCTAACTCCTTAAAACATCCTAATAGTTCAAAATAGCTCCATCTATCAACATCTATTCTCAAATCGGCAATCTCACCCCCTTTGTAAAACACCCATCTCATCATTGACGAATTCACCACTGTGGTGGATTGTTAAATGAAAATACTCAGACATTCTTAATAAGATTCATATAACAAAACCCAATTTCATAAACTATTTCAAAAACCCTAAATCAAATTTAAACCCTAAAACAAAACCCTATTTAAGAAACTATTTCGAAAACATAAATTTGCTTTGAGAAAAACCTAACACATACCTGGTTAACTTCGATTTGAACTTCGATTTGTAGAAGATGTCACAAATTTGGCTTCACAACAATGGCTTCAGGTAAGAACAATTGCGCTAGAGTTAAGAACACTTCTTCAGAATTTCATTTTTGTCCCAATAACACTCAAGACTTTCCTTTTTATTTTTTCAGATCCAACATGGCATCTATATGGCACATGACTCATCACATATCAGCACCACATGTACAATTTGGTTGACTTTGACTAACGGTGCTAACGGCAGGGACTAACGTGGACCCTTTTAAAAACTTAAGAGACCAAATTGGACCCTGATGTAGAGTTAAGGGACCAATTTGGGTATTTTGCCTTTATTTTATATTAGGAAATCAGAACCAGAAAATAAGTTTGTTTATAATTTTAGCCTAGACTTATCGAATCCATTCCGATTAATTAATTATATACTAATTAAGTACTTTAGCCAGCCATGTTATTTAAAACAAGCATGAATTAATAAAGACAATAAATCATGGCAGATAAAAATAAAGCAATTATATTAATTCAATAATAAACTTGGACATTAATAAAATATTGGCATAGCAAACCTCCACAGGTCCGTAGGCTTGCGAAAAATAAAACTTAAAGGCAGTGGTTTAAAACAAATTAAAGTGCAATAGCTCCCCGATGTGGGAACCTATTATGAATTTGGTAAAGATAAATAGAAATAGAAGGGAAAACAATGTACAAAAAATAAAATGGTTTTGAACGGAAAGGAAGAAATAAAACTCAACGTAGGCTCCCTTTGCACTTTCACTTTGCTTCTATTTATAGCCTCTGAATAATGGAATGCAGGTAAAAAATGTAGGAGAAATCTTTGTTGAGCCTAAGAAATACTTGGTTTCATTTAACTGAGGAAGTCTGGACTGAGGGAGAAGAATACAAAACGGCACGCTTCTGCTTTGACTGAGCTGCGTGTATTTAATTTTCTTATTTTAGACCTGTGACGGATATTGCTTGGGTCTGACAGTCGTCACACTTACCAAGTGTGTGGTGGTTGTCTGGGATTTGTTATGAGCGTCATGTATGTGAACTGCAAAATGCCTAGTTTTATGTTATATGCTTCATTTCTTCCTCTTATCTTTTTCATTTTGGTTCTTTTCTTCTACAAGCCTCATGGATTAGGATACCTGCAAAACACTTGAACAACTTGCAAAATACTTGTAAGTAATGGAAAAAACGATAACATAATTAACAAAAACCAAGCTAAATAATTAATGTAAAATCTATTAGACGATGGCGCGGATCTAGAAGAGGGGTTGAATAGATCCCCTAATTATAACTTTGCAAACTAAAAAAATTGTTTAACTAGGTTGTGAAAGTTCCCCAGAAATTTTCATCTAAAAAACGACCCGTTATTGGAAGATCGGATATTCGCCAAAAACCAAATGGAATGAATATTATAGACCAATCAAAATAATGCTAATTAATCACTTAAACAATGCAAGCAATGATAATATTTCTTCCAACAATTTTAAGGAAGAAGAAAAAAAGCACTTAACACTTATAATTGTGTAGTATGAATTTTATTAAACACTTGGTGTGCACACCACACCAAGCCTTGTTTTGCTACAAATGATATTGCAGAATTTTTCTCAAGTTACAATCAAAATGATAGCAACAATTTATCAAACACCTTAAATTAACACCACTTGAGCACAATGAGATAATAAATATCACACAATTCTAATTAGTGCAGAATTTAAGAGAGATAATAGGGAAAATATTAAAACACTTGTGTGAAGTCAATTTAGAAAACACTTGGTGTGCATACACCACTAAGTCTCAATTTTACTAGAATTGATAGTGCAAAATTTTCCTTAGTTGCAATCAATGTGGTTGCAAAAATTTATCAAACACCTTAAGTGCACAACAATTTAGTGAAATGTAGTTACCAATCAATATCACACAAGATTCAATTAGTGCATAAATTAAAGAGATAGAGAAAGAGAGAACAACACCAGATTTGTTTAGGCAGTTCCCCTATCGTCCTCGCTTAGGGTATATCTGCCCCAAATTCAAAAAAGAATTGAGATATTGATCATCAATTGCAAAGTTTGTACAAGAGAAGAAATAGTCACCACAAACCAATCCTAACTGTTGATGTAGATTTTATCCCATTCTCTCCTTTTGTTTCAAATTGAAACAAGTGCTTCAAACATTCCGAACAAACCTCTGATTGTAGCTACCTTATTGCAAGAACCCAATGTTATTCCAACCTCTAGCTCGGCTAATTTTGATCGTGACACGCTTGAACCTAAACCTTTCTTCACAATCCTCCGGTTACCGTTACTTGTTTGAACAAACCCACCATTCTTCAAACCTTTCACTCGACTGAATCTATGAAGCAAAGACCTGTGGAAAAAAACCCTAAATCCTCGAGATCTTGGAGGATAAAATCCTATGATTTTATTCAAGTAAAACCCACAACAACCTCAACCCAAACTTGATACAAGATCTTAAGTTTGAACATTATAACCACATGCAATGCACAATGATCAACAAAAAATGATTATGTGTAATTGTTAATTAATGAAAGGAATAATAAAGATGAAGATAAATGTTGTGTATATATTTCACTTTTCTTGTAAGTGATGAAAAAATAATACTTCAGCTATTTATATTAATTCAAGACCAAAGGAGAAATAAGTAAAATTGGACAAGAGAGAAAAATAATCAGATCTGGTGTCTAGTCTCAGTTTGAGTCGACCTCTAGAAGATTTGAGTCGGCCTAAAGAGTCTTTTGAGTCAACCTATTGTTAGTCCTCAATCAGCCTATTGAGACTCGTAGTAAACAAGAAATTTTGCATCTGTTTGAGTCGACCTAAATGACTGAGTGAGTCGACTCATTTTCTTTGAGTCGACTTATTCAGTTAGCCTGTTGAGACCCATAGTAATGAATAAATTCTTCAACCAAATGAGTCTACCTATTTGATAGAGTGAGTCGACCTATTGAAGATATGAGTTGACCTGTCAGCAACTATGAGTCGACTCATTCAGTGTAAAATCTGATGAGTCAACCTGTCAGCACCCATGAGTCAACTCATTTAGTGAAAATCGCCAAAACTAAAATTTTGAGAGTGCTTAGGTCTAACCAAACTATATATGAGATGCCTCATATATGCATAGATACGAGAATTTGTATTTATGAGCATGTTAATGATGAATGCATTTAATCATGCGATGACACCGTTCAAAGCACACACACTATGATCTACCTAAGGTTTGACATCATTAAAACATGACAAGGTACCTTTTCCCTCACATATTCCCCCTTTTTATGATGGAAAACCTTTGTTTAGTCTTTCATATATAGTGAATTATCATAGGCATCCTCCCCCTGAGTTTGTGCATCCTCCCCCTGAGTTTGTGCATCACTCTTGAAACATTGAAGCAAACTTCTGTTGTCATATGAGCTTTCATAAGTTGTTCCATTTCTCCCCCTTTGACAACATCAAAAAGAGAAAATGGATAAGATCTAAACAAATAATTTGAGAACCATAATCACATCCATTGCAATAGATTCACATTAACAATCATACACATAATATGTTGCTAATGAACGGATATAAAACATAAATAGACCAAGCAAGTTGACAATTAAATTGATTACACAACATAATCAAATTTGTTCATCAAGAGCAATACAGATAAAAACAACTGAGAATAACATGCAAACGTGAGAATAAATTGCAACACATGGATGAAAATGATCAATGTACACATGCATGATGATTCACAAGATAGATGCATGATGAAATAAAATACTAAAGAAAACTCACACATATTTCAAACATATGACATGGATTTGGCTTAGACTAAAACATATGATAAGAAACAAGAAACATATTTTTGTAGAGCAAGTTCATATAAATGAATAAATTGATCAAGCTAATGAGTAGAAACAATATTACCTCCAACATGATTGAATAGTGGTGCCCTCACATAGATTGTGGTTAATATTGATGATAAGCATGGAATAACTAAGCAATGATAGAGAGCGAGTAATGTAAAGAGACTATAGATGATCCGAGATATTGAGAACACCAAGTTCCCTATGGATATGAAAGAAAGGCTTAGTAGCTAGTGGTTTTGTAAATTTTCCAGCAATTCTAATTTTTACTATCAATGAGCTCAAATACCACATCACCTTTCTCTACATGATCCCTAAGGAAATGATGACGAATTTTGAAATGCTTAGTGTGAGAATGCTGAAGGGACGTAAAACACAAGGAATGGGGGTAAGAATTGGGTTTTCAATAACTAATAAAAAATGACTTTAGAAACACTTTGATTTATCCTGGTACGTTTGAACTCAAACTACATCCAGTCCACCCGCCAAGGTGATTTTTCCTCTATCAGCGAGGTCTTAATCCACTATTCAAATTTTAATACACACAAAGACCTACTGTCAATGTCTTCTTGAGTCTACTGACTTAAACTAGTCACTCAAGGAAAATGAACGTATCTTTTACAAAGATAAATAAAGTAACTATAATGCTTCTAATAAGCTTTAATCACAAGTGATTTGTTACAATATATTTAGAACAGTATGAAGGAGTGTGAAGATATAACATAAGATCCAGAGCTTCAAACCTTCAGCTTAAATCCATTATATAGTTTCTTGAATAATGTAGTCGTTGGGGACATCTTGAGCTTGATTTAGATATAAGTTAATGCCATAAAATCCTTCCAAAATAAGAGATTCTTGTTCCCAGCCTTTAATAAGATTTTCTTTAATTAATCTTTAATGAGAGAATCACAATCTTCTAGGCATGAATGAGAGTATATCAATTTGGGTACGCAGCTTTAATGAAGTCTTTAAATGAGAGATTCTCTTTAACACATATATCTTCTATATACGAGCGCAAGACTGCTTCTATTCCAATAAGCTTTCTTTTTAATAAATTCCTTTTTAAGAACTTCTACAATGCACAAATAAAGAAGTTAATCTCTACACATATTAGAACTTCTATTCTTACAGAAGAATAATTGTTATCATCAAAACTATTAGAGGATTAGAATCAAAATTGTTCTAACAATCTCCCCTTTTTTTATGATGACAAAACATTTATTTTTATTTAAGAATAGAGCTTTAAGAGTTAGAAGGACTCCCTTTAGTTAATGAGAATTATTCTTTCAGAGTTTTCCATTAGAAGTTCTTTTAGAAACTTTTATTCTTCCATCAAAAGTTCTTTGCTTTAGCTCCCCTTGAGTTGATTACTTATCCTGTTTCTTTTTAGAATCACAACTCAAAAAGTTTAATCAGAACATTAATATGTTAGAGGCTAATCTTGATAAACCACTTTAGATCAAAATCCTCTACGTTTCTCCCCCTTTTTGTCATTACTCAAAAAATAAAAATTGCAGAAGTAAAACATGTATTTAAAAGAGTCAAAACGGAACTAGTTTTCATTAATCAGAGGCAAAGCCAAAAACAAACATAGAACAAAGAAATAAACAAATAGACAAAGAAACTAAGAAACATAACACAACATCAGGGTTGGGGATTCATCTTAGTAACTAATGCTTCTAAGAGAGACTTGATTTCAGAAGATGATTCCACTTGTTTGCCAATCATAGTCTTCAATTCAGCATTAGTTTCATCCTACTTATCCAACCTCTGCTTGACCAATTCATTTTCTTTCTTCAGTTCTTCTAGGGTCTTCAACACAAGTGAAGTTGGTAGAGTTTCTTCAGTAGTTGCAGCAACTTGTTCTTCAGAAGTTCCCTCAGCATAAGGAACTTGAACAGAATCATTACCCTTAACTTCCTCAGAAGGAACTAAAAACATCTGATGATCAGAGTATGATTCCTTAGGTTCTGGTTCAGTCCAGGGCTTATCATCCAGAAGTATAGTCTTTTTCTTTTCAATGTTTGAGACCACTTCTTTGAGATGCCCGCAAAAGTTCTGATGAGCGATATCATATCAGATATCTTTCAGCTTTTTGGTCTCAATGTTGAACCATTTTCTAAGTGATGCCCATAGGAAATCAGAAGCTACAGGATCAGGAAGCTCTGAGCAAGCAACCTTCAGATTCTCTAACCTGATTTTCATTTCTGCTTCAAAAGCTAGCAGCAGTGAGTCAATGTCTGATTTTGTGGGTTTGGGTTTTGGAACAAGGATGGCAGTTTTGTTTGTGACAGAAGATAGTTTGTTTAGAACATCTATGTCAATAGATGTTCTCAGTGGGTCTTCTTGTTCAGATTTTGAAGGAGGATTGTCTGGTATTGTTATGTATGTGGGGGTGTTTGGTGGAGTAGATTCATAGAAGGATTAAGAATTTTCTCTAATTGGAGATAGGTCAAAAATAAGTGTATGGAAGTCAGTGTTCAGCGGATGGAATGCGCTGGGTTGTTTTGGTTCATAAGTTTGAACATGATTATTTTGTTGGGATTCAAAAGGTTGAAAGGAATCAATGTCAGATAGAACATTTTGAAGTTCTGAATGGGTTTCAACAAAGTGGGGTGTGTTTAAATCAAAGGGTGGTGTTGGATCTATGGGTATGTCAAAATAATCTAGAGTTTGTGGTTGAGTGGATTCATTTTCTGGTTGATTGAGTGGGGGAATTATAGAACGTGCATCAGCGATTGTGGGTATGATAGAAGGAGTTGGTTCAGAAGCAAGAATGGGTTCAGAAGAAGGAATGGGTTCAAAAGGAGTGGTTTTAGGTTGGATTTCAGACGTGACCACTTCTACTGCTTCTATAACAGAAACGAAATTGTAAACACCCCAAATTTGCCCTCACCCATTCACACCATGGCTTGTGATCATTTCATATGCATAAACACAATCATATCATCTCACATCTCATTTTTGAGTCACTGCATAGTTTCTAAGTCATCTGCACCTAGGGTTTGTGATCTGAGCAATCCAAGAGCCTCCTGAGCCACTCCAAAGGCTACCAATCACTTAAAAGGGATCCATGAGTGTTCTTATGTCATATTACATCCTTTCAAAGTCAAAAATGCAAAAGAATCACAAGAACTGGGATTGGTGTGGATGCAGAGCCAAGTTTGACTACACAGTTGACCTAAATTAGGGTTTTGGTTTCAGAGGCCATAACTCCAAATTTTTTGGTCATTCTTGTTTCCATTGGTCTCTATATGGTATAGGGAGTATGCATATCAATTTTCATGAAGAAATTCCATGGGGAAGTCATCTGATCAAGGGTTGACTTTTCAGACAAGTCAGTGTAAAATCAGGGCATCTGAGGCCCCCAATGACCCAACCAAGGGGTGATCTTCATCATTTTGAGTGTATATGATCTTTATTTGATCATGGAAGAAGGTTAAAGTTCACAAAAATCAAGAATTTGAAGTTTTTGCAAAGTTGACTTTTTAGGGCATAGTTGACTTTTAAAGAATATGTCATTTTAGGTCACTTTTCAAACCTTACTTTTTGATCCAAAAATGCTTCAAATGGAAAAACTTTGGCCATGAAAGTTGTAGAATACATTTTTCCCTTTTCAAAAAGTACAAGAACATGACCTAATTCATTTTGGATCAAAAGTTATGGTGTGACAAAGTTGGCAAAAATCACTAATTTTCAAGTTATGCACCAAATGGAAAACTTGCAAGAACTTTGTACCAAGGCAATTGTGACTTCAAATTCATGTCTAACCATTACACAAACATTCTATGTGACCTAAAAATCAGATTTGGATCAAAGTGTCTCATGTTTCATGGCTTGTGTAGCAAGATAGTTCCATATGAACCAAAGTTGGACAACTTGCAAAATCATCATCACACTTTCTACCACTTGCTACATTGGATGCTGAACCATGCTAGCCCTCCACACACACCATGCTGCGCCAGTCCATGTACTTGTGCTAGCCTAGAACCAAGCCCATGCCTCTCTTACAACAAAGTGGACTTTTTGCAAAAGTAAACATCCCAATCACAGCAGGCCAGGTCACATCATCTGACCAATTGGGATTGTTTACTATCCATTTGCAAGCAAAACATAACCCCAAGCCAGCCTGAAACAAGCCCTAGCACAACATACAAAAACTCACCCCATTTTGCATTTCTTTTCGAATCTGGTTCCACAAGCTACAAACATTCAAGCAAATCTCACCAACATCCTCACCTTGTCTCACTGAACTTAAACCAACAAAAACACAAGCCTGAATCAAACAAGAACACCTCATTACCATTTTCACTCCAACCTGCATTTTCATTCGAATCACCTTCCACATCCACAAAACATCCAAACTCTTTTCACCACCAAATCAAGCACATCAAAAGGAATCAAAACCACCCTTCACATTGATCTGAAACAGCCTATACACAGAGCTCATTTTCTGCTATATCAGATTGGAACCTCTCAAAATAGCTTGCTTAAGCTCATTCTAAGCCTGCCATTAGCACCAGGGGGATCAATGGAGTAAGTTGGCACCAAGAAGTAGTCCAGAAAGCCCAGAAATAGAAGCTTCCATCTCAGGTATGACCATAGAAACTTTTCCCTCAGAGTTTGATTTTTAAGTTACAAACTGATTGTTCATGTCTTGCTGGTCATGGGGATGTTCTCAGAATCAAAAATGAGCAAGAAATGAGCTTGTACTGATGCTCTGAAATTTCACCCGTGGATTTTGTTTTCTTCGATTTGCATGATTCTTGGGGTTTAAATGATGTTTGAGGGTGGATTCGTGTCCTAGGATGTTAGAGGATCCTTTAGATGTGTTTAATTTGTTGAGTGGTTGCCTGAATCATGTTTTAGGGTTTTGGGGTCGCCGGGGAAGATGACCGGAGCTCCCCTCCGGTCACCTGAATCTGTTTTTCCCTAATCTCAGGTCATTAAGTCCATTTGAATATTGAGCGTTGGATTGGTTGACCCTGTGGACTTCCCGCGTGGATGGAGGGCCCAGATCCTTTTGTTTTGCCCTAATTCCCTTAATTAGTTTAATTAATCATTAATTAAATAAATTTAATCAGAATCAACCATGGCCATTGGATGACGCACTAGTCAATGCTTCCAAACCCAGTTCAAATCTCCACCATTGGATCTGAATACTTTCTTTTATTTCAATTTATTTTCATTTCTTTTTCATTTTATTTGCACAATTTATTTAAAATAGTAAAAATTGTTTAAAAATTATGAAACTTTTTCTCAAGAATTTCATTAATTTTTATAACACAAAAATATTTTTATTTTTATTTTTAGCATTAAAAAAGTATTTTTAAATATTTAAAAGTTTATTTTTAATTGATTAATGAGAATTAATTTATTAAGAATACTTTTAGGTATTTAAAAATCACCAAAAAATTCATGAAATGTTCTAAGACATTTAGAAACATTGTCCAACCTTCAAACCAAATTTACTTTTTGATCTTGATGCCTTTTGAGAATTATTCATTGAATTAAAATCATTTTTGTGCATTATTTTGATCCAAAGTTCAAAAAATCATTTCTGCCTATCCATGAAGAGTTGGACATTGATTCTTTTTGCATTGCATTGTGTTTAGCATGTAGTTTGTGAGGTTAAATGTCCATGATTTGATCTTTCATTTTCAATTTGTTTGGGATTTTTCTTGTTTAGGAACCCTAAAAACCCTAGAATCTTGTAAAAATCATAACTTGAGATTGGTTAAGAGTTGAGACCTCTCCTTTGGGCATTGGTTTAGTATAGGATTAGGGGTCCTTTGTGTGGTGTTTTCAATTTTTCATCTTAGGGTTTGCTTCTGATTTTGATTTTTGTTTGATGCATTGTCCATAAACCCTAATTTGGGCTTTCATATGCATCCATCTTGCATTCTCTTGCATAGCATGACTTGCCATGACATTCCAAGCATCCATTTGATTCACTTGACATCATAAGACATATTGAAAGCATGTTTAATCATTGCATCATGTATTTGCCATGTTGTATGCCATGTGCACTTCATAACTTTTCATGTATGTTCATGGTTCCTAGCTTGCTTCATTTGCATTCATGAACTTGTATGATCATTTCCATATGCTGCCTCATGTTTGTAGCATCTCATAGCATCATTAGCACCATGTATATGCTTCTGGTTTTGTTTCTCATCATGTCATCTCATCCCATTTTGCATTGCATTGCATTTCTTTTCTAACCTTTCAGGTGGTAAGTAACTTTGAGAAGTGAATTTGCCTTCACTTCTCATAACTTCTCTTCATCTCTCTCTTGCACCCATGCTGCATTTTTATATGTGTTTGAGATTGAGCTTGCTCATTCTTCCTCTTCCCACTTTCTTTCTTCAAGTGACTTGACTTCTTGAATGAAGCAAGTCACTTTGCTTCTCTTAATCCTTTCATCTGCTTCCTGGTGGTTCCATTGAAGATTGTTCTTGCAAACCTCATAAACCTTAGGAACAACCAAGCATGACAATGATTAGGGTTTTGATTAGTCTCCCCTCTTAGTTTTACCTTTGTGTCTCTTTTGAGTCTTCTCTTCTCATCTCATAATCAGGGACTAAACCCTAAAGGCTTTAAGGTTTTGTGATTAAGCTTATGCCTGCATCCTTCTCTTAGGATGGAGTGTATAACTTTAATCCTAAGTGTTAGACCCTTAATGTGTTTAAATCTCTTAATCAATTCACTCAATAAGTATCAAGACATCATACTTGTAACTTGGGCCTTGCATTAGGGTTCTAATTCTTCCTTAACTGGTTAAGAAGGACTAACCCTAGTGTTAATGGACAAGTCCCCCTCAAGTTGTCTTACAAATCATAAAACTCACTTCATCATCATACCATTAAATAAAATCCACTTAATCAAAGGCTTGTTTTGTCATGAGTTTAATCCCTAATCATGGATTAAGTTGAGGAGCTTTCCTCAGCTTAAACATTCTCATCTATTATCCTTCTATTAGGATGGTGTAATGAGTCTGTTTAATCCTTGATTATGGCTTAACCTCATTACTTAACACTAAACAAAAACCACAAAAACATCTAAATAATCACAAATAGGTTAATGATCTTAATCCTACATCAAAGTTGATTAAGTGTGAGAATCTGACTTCACACTTAAGGTCTTCTCATTACCTCTAATCAGAGGGAAGATGTGATGAGTTTACTAATACATTGGTTTAGGCTTAGGCTCATTAACTTATGACAAACTTTCAAAAGCAATAAAAGACTGAAAACTCAAAAACAAACAATAATCGTCTCCTTCGGGATTCTTTTCTCATCACCTTCACTCACAAGCGAGAACTTGCTTCTTCCGTCTAATGCAAGACAGTTTGCACCTGAGCCAGAAAGGTCATACACTTGAGCATAGACAAGTAAGCAGTTCACAAGTCAATTCACCTTTCAGTCTCTTTGGGTCGAACTACGGTGTTCTGACTTCCTCATTGCACGAGAGGATACGTAGGCATAACTTAACAGTTATCGAACAAAAGTCTCTGTTCATTCCCCCTCTTTCCAGCTTTACTCCTTAAGCCTCATACTCCTGAGCATTTCACTCTTGTTCTTACACTGACACTGTATATATTACACTTCACACTTCTTACACTGACACCTGTACATCCTTTTCCAGCTATTTTATACACAAATTGCACTGACACTACCCCTTTAAAACACAAATCTTCTAAGCGTGGATCCCGTCGAGTACGGCGGACAATCTGGGTGCTAATACCTTCCCAGGTTGTAACCAACCCCCTTTCTCAGTCTCTCTGGTTCGCAACAGTCTTATCCATGTCTTTTCTAGGTCTATGCAGCATTACCTTTCCTCCGGGATAAAAATGCCTAGCTGGCGACTCTATTCATCTCCAGTGAGTTCACGGCTGTGTGTTCTCATTGTCCCTTTCACCGACCGTTCGCGTCTGTACCCCATTTGACCCGGCCTCATTTGGTGGGAGCGACAGCTTGGCGACTCTGCTGGGGAGCCTTATACTGTAACCGGGGCTTCTGGTTCTTTTTGTGGGTTCCTCCTAGCACTTGTTTGATTTGTGTTTACTGGGGTGTTATGTGTTTATTTGTGTTTATATATGTTTTATTTTTGCTTTATGTACAGTTGTTTATCTGCTTTCTTTACCGCTTTACATATATCATATTGTCATACTGTCTGGCTGGATCTGGTTTTGCTTTGGTGGGTGGGTGTTTCATTGAGAGTTAAGGTCCTATACCTGGGACCTGAGTGACACCTAGGCTAGAGTGAATCATATTCTTTCCCATTCCATCTCGGTCTGGTGCGGGAATATGAAACACGGTTCAGATATGGGTTTCTTCTTGAGAACTCTGTGTTGCAGATTTCCTGCAATGCTAGGGCTATCTGGGAAGCCTGCTAAGTCTGGATGACCTTTAGTTTTGACCTTCAGAAACTGAGGTGAATTAGAGGAGGAACTTTTATGGTTATTGTAAACACTGTACCTCCGGGTTAGAAGTGTTTACACTTCTCATAACTGATCCAAGTCTGAGGATCCTTGTTTTAGAACACTACCTGTGAGGGGGTTGGGCTGTTTACAGGTTTGCAGGTACCTTGACCTCAGAATACCCTGTTACTTTGACTTGATTAAGAATACTCCATGTTGGAACAGTTCTTGTGATTCTAAACCCTGGACATGTGGCTCTTTATTTGAGTCCCCCACCTTGGTTACTGGATTTATAGACCTCCATCTGGATTTCTTGAACATACTTGGACCTATACCCGGGCACTTGATCAGATCCAGCTCAGTCACAAACCCTTGCATATCATTTGCATACATAATCATTGCATCATATTGACATTTGCTTATTTGTGTTTCAGGGTATCCATCTTCTTTTTTTGGTTTGGTTTTGGCCCTATCTTCAGTTTTTGACCCATCTTCATCAGCATCTGCTTCAGTTATCAGATACCTGCACCAGCCAATCAGTGGCCCATTTCTTCAGTGTTATCACCAGCACCTGTCTCTACTCATCTTCAGCATCATGGCTCCTAAAAAGAGCAACATCACCTACCACTTCTTCCAGCCAGAGCTATCTGACATCAGGAGGATTCAGACCCTGATCACTCCAGATCACATACCATTGTTCCGGGAGCATTATGGAGATATACTTGATATGGTTATGGATCTGGACCCTTCACAGAGAAGCTTGATCCACACTTGCATTCAGTTCTATGATCCCCCACTGAGATGTTTCACTTTCCAAGACTTTCAGTTGGGCCCTCTACTAGAAGAATACTCATCATTGGTTGGTATGCCTATCAGGGGTGGGATCCCTTTCAACCCTGAGATGGTCTTTCCTGGTAATGGAGAAGTAGCAAAGGCTTTGCATCTGGAACCTGTCCTGATTGAACAGCATATGACTTCCAAAGCTGGAATCCCTGGCTTCCATCTGGATTTCTTGATCTCTCAAGCTACCCTGAAGGCTTCTCTAGGAGAGTGGAAAGCTGTCTGTGCTTTGTTGGCCTTGAGCATATATGGAATTGTATTGTTTGCAGATGAGCCTCGATTCATTAGCAAGAATGTAATCCATCTTTTCATCCTGAAGAACCCAGTGCCCACTTTACTGGGGGATCTCTACTATTCAGTGCATCAGAGGAATGAAAAGCAGAGGGGAAGTTTGGTGAGGTGTTGTGCTCCATTGTTCCATACTTGGCTTCTCAGGCATCTACCCAGGACAGATGTATTTTTGAATCCTCATCAGCAGAAAAACTGGGCTAAAAGACTCACTGCTCTAACTTCAGCTGATATCAGGTGGTGCACCCAAAGCACCAAAGGCAAGGATATCATCACCAGCTGTGGGCATTTTCCCAATGTGCCCCTAATAGGAGTTAAGGGTAGTATCAATTACAACCCTCTGCTGTTCAAAAGACAACTGGGCTATGCACTGGTCCACACTCCTAAGGCACAGGACTTGGTTGAGACTCTTTATTGTGAGAACAAGCCTAATCTGGCTATTGTTAGGCAGGCTGCTTGGGCCTGGGATAATGTTCAAACCAAGGGAATAACCATTTTGGGGAAGTGCAGCAATGTGGCATCAGCACAATACTATGATTGGTCCCATGCCAGGGCTCAATTCTCTGGGATGCCCTTTACTATTGAAGATATGCCTGAATCATCTTCAGCACCACCCCCTGCCACCATCAGTTTGGAGGAGTTTGAGAGCTTGAAGGAAAGAAATGAGAAGTTAACCCAGGCTTTGCAGAAGACCCTCCGGGAGAGGAGTGATGGCAGGATGGAGATTGAGAGGCTAGAGAAATTGAGAGTGGAGCATTTGGTTAAGATTGAGAAGTCTGGGGATTATATCAAAAAGTCTAAAGCTGGAGGACAAATTCTGAAGAATGCTTGCAAAGAAGCCCAGTTCCAGAGAGCAAGGACAGACTTGTATCTGAAGGAGAGTCAGGCCCGGTGGGTCAGGATCACCGAGGCTCGTACTCTAGAGGACAAGAGAGTTCAAGACAAGATGGAGCAACTGGAAGCTAGTGCAAAAGTGCAGCAAGAAGCCCTGGCAGCAGCCCAGAGGGAGATATCAGAGCTGAAGATCAAAGCAGGAGTGAAGAGGTCAAAGGACCAAAGCCAGCACAAGAAGTTAACAGCAGCGGTTACAACCCGGAACCTCCTCATCAGGAATCTCACGGAGCGTCCGGCTGATCCTGTGATCGAAGCACTTCTCAAGGAAGTTCGTGAGGATGAGTTTGGTCTTGGTGTTTGACCATTTGTTTGTTGTTGCTTTCATTCCATGTACTTTTATTTTCCTGTAATGTATTTTGACCCCTCAGAGGGCTTGTATTTGTAAACAAACTATGTACCATTTTGCTTTTGTAATATATGTATTAGTTTGTTCCATCCGAGTTTCACTTCGAAAGCAACGTCAACAACATCTTCAAGGGTCTGGAAGGGTCAAAACTGAATGCCAAGCCGGATACCTTGAAAACAAATAAGCATACTGCATTGCATGCTAACCCTTTTGTTTGTTTTGTAGGTTTTTGATTTACTGCCACTGACTCTGTTGTGATGTTCAGGAATTATTGCTCGGCGCCGGGTATTTCCCCTCAATCGTCCGCACCGTTATCCGACCCGCAACAATCTTCCGGGCATCCAAATGGATCAGATGCAGCAGGACCTTACTGAGGTCAGAAATCAAATGGCCAATGAAAGGCTAGAAATGAGGAACCAAATGACGCAGTTTATGGAAGTGATGAACAACATGGCTCAGAGCCAGGAAAGATTAAGGGCCATGGTGGAAAGGCAAAATCAAGAAGATCCACATATAGGGACTGCCGGCACCAGCAACAATGAAAGGGTCCAACCTCATGTCAATCCCCCTGTATTTGGACCCCACCTCCATCCTGAGGTCAACATCCCTGCAAATGTTCAAGGGACTGCCACTGCAGCCAGGGTACTTCAAGAAGACCCCCAAGAAGACCAATTCACAGTAATGGGTGCTGGGGAAGAAGCTTATGATAGAAGGCTGGATGAGATAGCTGAGAAACTGAGATCCTTAGAGTCTCAAAACTCTTTGGGTTTTGACGTCATGGACATGGGCTTGGTAGACGGGGTCAGGATTCCCCATAAGTTCAAGCCTCCTTGTTTTGAAAAATATAACGGGACTTCATGCCCCCAGACTCATTTACAATCATTTCTGGGGAGGCTGAAGGCCTATACTATGGATGAGAAGCTCTGGATGTTCTATTTCGAAGACAGCTTGACTGGAGCGTCAAGAGAATGGTACTCTCACTTGACAAGGGCAACTATTAGATGCTGGAAGGACCTGGCAGAGGCCTTCATCAGACAGTATCAGTATAACTTAGACATGGCACCCAACAGGACTCTCCTAATGGGAATGTCACAGTCGTCAAGGGAAAGTTTCCGAGAATATGCCCAGAGATGGAGGCAACTGGCTGCTGCTGTTCAGCCACCTATGTCTGAAAGGGAAATGGCAGACATGTTTATGAACACCCTTCAGGGAACATATATTGACAGGCTGGCTGCTTTCTCTTCCACTAGCTTTGCAGATGTTGTCATAGCTGGGGAGAGAATTGAGAGCCTGTTAAAAATGGGCAAGATCTCAGACAACGGTGCAAGCTCGTCCAGTAGTACAAGAAAGCCTTTTGCAGGCCCGAGATGAACTGGCGAGACCAATGCCATCCATACCAACAGGGGCAGGCCCCAATATGTTCACAGATCAGTGGCAGCAGTCACCATTCCCGCTCCAGCTCATCCTCAACCAGTTTATCAACCTCCGCAACAAAACTATCAGCAACAACCTCAGTACCATCAACAGAATCAGTATCCTCCGAGAAATTACAACAACAGCAACACCAACAACAATAACCAGCAAAGGCCATTCCAACAGAGGCCTTCTCAAGCAAACAGGGTAATCGATCCGATCCCTATGCCATATGCTACATTGCTGCCACAACTCCTGAAACTCAACCTAGTTGAGCTAAGGACGTTGGCACCTCCAGATCCCAACAGTCTACCCAGGAATTATGATTCCAACGCCAGATGTGCCTTCCATTCAAATGCACCTGGCCACAGTACAGAAAAGTGCAGAGCCTTGCACATGAAGGTACAAGACCTGGTAGACTCAAAAGCTCTGAATTTCGCACCACCACCTAATGTCAATAAGAATCCCATGCCAAACCACGGTGGTCCCAGAATTAACGCTATTGAAGAAGACAAGCCGTCTTATTTAATAACCAGTGTGGGTCAGATCCGGACACCGTTGGTGGAAATTAAGGCTCAGCTCCTCGAATGTCAAATGTTCCCGGAGTGTGAGTTGGGGTGTGCTTACTGCAATATTTCAGTCAATGGGTGCGATAACTTGAGGAATGGCATAGACGGTCTCATTCAGAGTGGCCAGCTTCAGATCACTACATCATTTCCTACAAATCCAGCGATTTCATCAGCAACAACTCTGGAACCTCCTACAACTGCAACAACCATTGTTCCCGACAATTCTTCGGCTTCATCGACAAGTACTTCATCTATTATCTCAACTGATCAGTTATCAACAAATTTTTCTTCTACAACTCCAGCACCACTTCATTTTGAAACTCCTACAACAACAACATCCATCCTTCCACCAATGTCTCCTACAACACCAGCAACAAATCATGAAGATGTCTCAACTGTCACAATATTTTATGATCCTGAAAACAACTCTGCCTACAATTCAGAAGGTGCTGCTCCCATCAGAGCACCAGTCACAATTTATTACGATCCACAGACTATCACAATTCCTTCCGCAGCTGCAGTCAGTCCAGTCACTATCACGGTGCCTGGACCAGTACCTTATGAAAGCAGCAATGCCATCCCGTGGCATTACGGCTCTGACCTGTACTGCGAAGGACAAAGAATCACTTTTGAATCATCAACCCCTGCACCACAAATTGACAATGTGGGAGGAGGCGGAGGCTTCACTCGAAGCGGACGTCTTTTCGCTCCACAAATTCAGAGACCCACTGCCGAAGCAGAAGCTGCTGCTAAAGCAAAAGGAAAAAGCTTGGTGCAGGAAGAGCAGACCGTTAAAGAAGCCTTGAAAACACCCTTTGACCAAGAGGTTGATGGGTTCATGCGAATCATCAAGAAGAGTGATTATAAAATAGTGGATCAGCTTCATCAGACGCCTTCCAAGATCTCAATCCTATCATTGCTTATGTGCTCCGAAGCCCATCGGGATGCACTACTCAAAGTCTTGCACGCAGCTTACGTGCCTGAAGAGATCACTGTCAATCAGCTGGAAGCTGTAGTTGGAAATGTCAATGCTAGTCACGGACTAGGGTTCACCAATACTGATTTGACAACGGAAGGCCGCAACCATAACAAAGCCTTGCACATAACCATGGAATGTAAAGGTGCTGTCCTTTCCCATGTGCTGGTAGACACGGGGTCACCCCTCAATGTCTTACCTAAGAAGGCCCTGGTGAAGCTAGAATACAATGGATTGGCATTGAGACCCAGCAACCTGTCGGTGAGAGCCTTTGATGGTTCAAAGAGATCGGTTCTAGGAGAAATTGAATTGCCCATAACGATTGGCCCGCAGACCTTCAAAACGACCTTCTACGTGATGGATATACAGCCTGCCTACAGCTGTCTATTGGGTAGGCCATGGATTCACGCCGCTGGCGCCGTGACCTCTACCCTTCACCAGAAGTTAAAATATGAGTGGGAGGGTCAAATCGTTACAATCTGTGGAGAGGAGGATATTTTCGTCAGCCACCTGGCTACCTATAAGTATATTGAGATGGATGGGGAGATCCATGAAACAATGAGCCAGGGGTTCGAAGCTTTGAATGTCAATGAAACATCTGCTGTGCCTGGTACTTCAATATCATCGTACCAACAAGCCCGGAAGGTTGTTGAGGGAGGAAACGCCCAAGGCTGGGGCAAACTGTTATCGGTGGAGAAGAAAGAGGACAGATTTGGGTTGGGTTACAAACCAACTCAACGAGATCAAGCAGAGGCTGCGAAAGAGCCCAACTTTGTGAGTGGGGGGATGCTCACCCCTGATGCTGTCAACTGTCTGGAAGACGAGCTGGAAGAAGAACGCAACCTGGAAAGCTAGATTCGTCCAAAGATCCCGGGGAGCAGTATCTCAAACTGGTCTTCCCAGGAAATTATAAGAGTTACTCATGCAGAGTAATTATTATTTCCTGTATTTTTATAGCATGCATCAAAGTCTTGCATCTTGCCCAAGATAACAAGACTCATTTTGTAATCGGGCCATCTGTACTTTTTGTGCAACAAGATTAATCAATGAAATATCAGACATCTTTTTGCAAACGAGTCTTTTTTCTTTTCCGCTCGCTGTTTTTCCATTTTTCTTTTTGTACAAAAAATAAATGGCAGTGTTTTCAAAATGACAACTTTATTTCACTTTTCTAAAACAAGATTAAAAGCAAATCACTAAAATGAACAAACTGAACCCTTGCAGAGTGTGCCTTCCAGACAGCACCGACAACAGCACGGCTATGACTTCGTATGACTTTGACAATCCAATCAATCAAGCCGATGAAGGGGTTGAAGAAGAGTATGAGCTTCCTGAAGAGCTAGCCAGGTTGTTGAGACAAGAGGAAAAAATTATTACTCCTCACCAGGAGGAGGTTGAAGTGATTAATCTTGGTACAGATGAAGACGTGAAAGAGGTTAAAATCGGGGCCTGCTTACAAGACTCAGTGAAGAAACAACTGATTGACCTGCTTCAAGAGTATGTGGACGTGTTTGCTTGGTCTTATCAAGATATGCTAGGGCTGGACACCGACATTGTTGTGCACAAGCTGCCCTTGAGAGAAGAATGCCCACCGGTCAAACAGAAACTGCGCCGAACTCGCCCAGACATGGCAATGAAAATCAAGGAAGAGGTACAAAAGCAATGGGACGCCGGGTTCCTTGCTGTAACTAGCTATCCACCGTGGGTTGCTAATATAGTACCTGTGCCTAAGAAAGACGACAAAGTAATAATGTGTGTTGACTACCGGGATCTGAACAGAGCCAGCCCGAAAGACGATTTTCCTTTACCTCACATTGATGTATTGGTGGATAATACGGCTCAGTTCTCGGTATTCTCCTTCATGGATGGATTTTCAGGATACAATCAGATCAAAATGTCACCTGAAGACATGGAGAAGACGACCTTCATCACACCCTGGGGCACGTTCTGCTACAAGGTAATGCCATTTGGGCTCAAGAACGCTGGTGCGACATATCAACGGGCTATGGTAACATTATTCCACGATATGATCCATAAAGAAATCGAGTGTTATGTGGATGACATGATTGCCAAGTCCCTTACAGAGGAAGATCACCTGGTAAATCTGCTGAAGTTATTCAAGCGTCTGAGGAAATACCAATTGAAGTTGAACCCCAACAAATGCACATTCGGGGTGAGATCTGGTAAGTTGCTAGGTTTTATTGTAAGCGAGAAAGGGATTGAAGTTGACCCTGATAAAGTCAAAGCCATCCAAGAGATGCCTGAACCGAAAACAGAGAAAGAAGTTCGAGGGTTCTTAGGTCGATTGAACTACATTTCACGGTTCATATCTCACCTCACTGCAACCTGTGAACCTTTGTTCAAGCTGTTAAGAAAGGAACAGACGGTCAGGTGGAACGAAGACTGCCAAAGGGCTTTTGACAAGATCAAGGAGTACTTACAAGAACCTCCAATCCTTATGCCTCCAGTGGAAGGAAGACCTCTGATCATGTACTTGACAGTATTAGAGGAGTCGATGGGGTGTGTGATGGGCCAGCATGACGAGTCTGGTCGAAAAGAGTATGCAATATACTACCTAAGCAAAAAGTTTACCGACTGTGAACAACGTTATTCACTGCTCGAGAAAACTTGCTGTGCTTTAGCGTGGGCTGCTCGCCGACTGAGACAGTATATGTTGACCCACACTACTTTATTGATCTCAAAGATGGACCCAGTTAAGTACATATTTGAGAAGCCAGCTCTTACCGGACGGGTTGCAAGATGGCAGATGATCCTTACAGAGTATGACATCCAGTACACATCTCAGAAAGCCATCAAGGGCAGTGTATTATCTGAATATCTTGCTGAGCAGTCCATTGATGATTACCAGCCTATGAGATTTGACTTCCCTGATGAAGACATCATGTTCATAAAAGCAAAAGATCATAAAGAGCCTGTTCACACTGAAGGGCCTGACCCAGAAGAAGAATGGACTATGATGTTTGATGGGGCTGTCAACATGAACGGTCGTGGCGTTGGTGCAGTACTCATTACGCCTAAAGGAGTTCACTTTCCTTTCTCGGCAAATCTCACTTTCAACTGCACTAACAACGAAGCTGAATACGAAGCTTGTATTATGGGTCTTGAGGAAGCCATTGACCTCAGGATCAAGACATTGACTGTATTCGGAGATTCAGCTTTGGTGATCAATCAAACCAACGGAAAATGGTACACCCACCAGGATCATCTGATACCTTACAGGGATTATACAAGGAGGTTACTGACTTTCTTTACAACAGTCAAGCTCGAGTATATCCCTCGGGACGAGAATCAGTTTGCAGATGCCCTGGCTACCATTTCATCCATGATCAAAGTTCAGGCTGCCAACTTTGTACCTCAGATTTCAGTGTCCAGACTTGACAGACCAACATATGTGTTCGCAGCAGATGTTGTTAAAGATGATAAGCCTTGGTTCCACGACATTAAGTGCTTCTTGGAGGATCAAACATACCCACCTGGGGCATCTTCCAATGATAAGAAGACTTTGAGAAGGCTCGCTGGTAGTTTCTTTCTGAACACTGATGGGTCTTTATACAAAAGGAATTTTGATATGGTACTCCTCAGATGTGTTGATAAGACGGAAGCAGACCTGTTGATGCATGAAGTGCACGAAGGATCCTTTGGTACCCATGCGGGAGGGCATTCCATGGCTAAAAAGTTGCTAAGGTCAGGTTATTACTGGATCACAATGGATGCAGACTGTTGTGCCTACGCCAGAAAATGCCACAAATGCCAGATTTATGCGGATAAGGTGCATGTGCCTCCCAATCCTTTGAACATCATGTCTTCACCATGGCCCTTCGCTATGTGGGGCATTGATATGATTGGCAAGATCGAGCCAACTGCTTCGAATGGCCACAGATTCATCCTGGTCGCCATCGACTATTTCACCAAGTGGGTTGAAGCAGCCTCATATGCAAACGTCACAAGACAAGTGGTAGCCAGATTTTTGAAAAGAGATATCATCTGTCGGTATGGAGTGCCCGAGCGAATCATTACTGATAATGGTTCCAACTTGAACAACAAAATGATGGCAGAGCTGTGCCGGGACTTCAAGATCCAACATCACAATTCTTCAACTTACAGGCCAAAGATGAACGACGCTGTTGAGGCGGCGAATAAGAATATCAAGAAGATTGTGCAGAAGATGGTAGTCACTTACAAAGACTGGCATGAAATTCTACCATTTGCCTTGCATGGGTACCGCACGTCAATCAGAACATCCACTGGGGCAACACCGTATCAGCTCGTGTATGGTATGGAAGCAGTCCTACCTGTCGAAGTTGAATTACCCTCTCTACGGGTACTGATGGATGTTAAACTGAGTGAAGCAGAATGGGTCCGGGCCCGGTACGAACAACTGAGTCTGATTGAAGAGAAAAGATTGGCTGCAATCTGTCATGGGCAGTTATATCAGAAAAGAATGAAGAGAGCCTTCGATCAGAAAGTCAGACACCGAGAGTACCAAGTGGGAGATCTTGTGCTGAAAAGAATCCTCCCTCCTCATACAGACCACAGGGGCAAGTGGACTCCGAACTATGAAGGACCATTCGTAGTAAAGAAAGTTTTCTCCGGTGGAGCACTCATGCTCAGCACTATGGATGGTGAAGAATTCCCGTCCCCTGTGAATTCGGATGCAGTTAAAAAATACTTCGCATGAAAATGACACGCTGGACATAAAAACAGAATGTAAGTCCAGGCAAAAATAGGGCATCCCGGCGAGTCAAAAATAGAATAAAAGACTCGGGCAAAAATAAGGGAAAATAAACAAAAATGTACACCCGCTAAGTTGAAAATCCGCATTGGACAGCTCAGGCAAAAATGGGTATCCCGATGGATTGAAAACCCGAAAGGGCGATCCATGCAAAATAAGGGAATGAGCGAACAACTGCATTCTGAATTCGTCTGTATCTTGTACAACTTGGTAAGCTTCGAAAGGATCAAGCCTCAATTAGAATCAACATTCTTCAGAAAGCAAGATGAGAAGAACGTCAAAAGTCATACGAGTCATAGTAAAGAGGAAGCTCCTTAAAGCGTCGTCAACACTGCCAACACTTTGTTTCTCAATTTGTAACAATCTCCTCATTTCAGGGGATATGTTCCTTTGACTGTAGCTCGCCAATTCAGGGCATATGAATTAATAAAATCAGATTTTCAGTCATGTCTCGTTTTGTACATTTTATTTGCAAAAAAATGTCTGATGTCTTAAAAGAAAAATTGATTGCATAAGAATACAGATGCTTATCTTCAAATAAAAACATGCTTGCAGGAAATATGCTTACTCTCAGAAGCATCTAAACTCCTATGACGGAATCCAGTAAGGGATACCTCGGGATTATCTTGTGCGTTTTTCTATCTTTTTCAGGATTGCAGGTATCCAGAACGCAACTTGGGGCGTGGAAACTTTATCCCAGCAAGCTGGCAAATCCACACTCAATTTTAGCACCCAAAGTGCTCTCTCCCCAGCTGAGTTGCCTTTTACGACTCCTCCCAGCTGAGTTGGCCGCTTACTACTTATCCCCATCAGAATGGGCAGGTATCACAGAAGATGCCTATCTCCCCGGCTGAGTCAAGAAGCTACCGTAACGGAACTTCTAGGGAGGTCCTTCAGTGATTCCTCTCTTTCTCCCCAGCCGAGTTACCATCTCGCCCTCAGCCGAGTATAAGAGTCAGGAAGCTATCTCCCCACAGAGTTCCAGCCTCTATCCGGAAGAGCAGTGCATAGAAGATCACAACAGAGTGAAGAAAGCTTCTACAAACCCCAGCTGGGTCCTATGTTTATTAGGATAGGTCTATCAATGACCCGAATCCCCAAGCAGATATCATCTCATCAGATCTACTAATGATCTCACCCCCAGCTGGGATGTCCATTCCAAGCAGATCGGCCAGAGGTCTCCGCAACAACGGGATCTGAATCCTGGTTTGGTATCTTTGCATAAACATAGCATTCGCATCATATTTACCCACAAAGCGTAGCATTCCGTCTAGTACGGAGCATTACGGCAAAAATACAACACATAGCATAATCATAAGCCATGTTTTGAATCAGCACTTGTGAATAATGACAGTTCATCAATATCCCCACCAGAGTCCCCAGCAAAAACAGCTGCTTCTCAAATCAACAAACACCAGTATGTACTCATTTTGACACCCGTCCGTGCCATCTTTCCCCAGTAAAGTCGCCTGGACACTCTTTACAAACAAGATCACCCGCACTACAGATACTCCTTGACACCCGTCCATGTCATATCTCCCAGCAGAAAGCCAAAGACATCCTCTTTGCACTCACATATACCTATATACACTTTCTTGACACCCGTCCGTGTCATATCCCCAGCACAGTCATCTACACTTATGCAACCCATATACTTGTTGTTCATATTATACTTTTCTCTCTTGACACTCGTCCGTGTCACTCCCCCCAGTAGATAAACACTCGCCTGTACAATACTCATACTCGTTACTCATGTTACACTCATACAGATACTCGTCCGTATCTTGTATATACTTATATATCCCCACAGATTCGACTTTGGTCCTTGTTCTTTGTTAACCCGTTGGTACTCGTCCGTACCATCATCTCTGAACATGCGTCCAGCGTTTGTTTCTACATGATACTCGTCCGTATCATAGTTTTAAGGATGCTCGTCCGCATCTTTAATCCATACACCGTGTCAAACACTTATGTCCTCTTGAATATGGATACTCGCCTGTGTCTATCATTCCCCAGAAGAGTCCCTTCAGATTCAACACTCGTCCGTGTTCTCTGTTAACCAGTTGATACTCGTCCGTATCATCATCTTTGAACACGTGTCAGTTTGTTTCTATCCGATACTCGTCCGTATCATAGTCTTAAGGATGCTCGTCCGCATCTTTAATCTATACACAATACCAAACACTTATACCTTTTGTTTCTTGGATATAAACACTCGTCCGTGTTTACTACTCCCCAGTAGATCGCCAACAAAGCAATTTTCCTTCTTATCAGACATTCGTCCTATGTCATGATAAACCCCGAGAGCAGCCGTACCCTGCTAGGTGGTCGTCCTCCACCTCTTGATGGTCGTCCTCCATCATGCTCATCCGATGGCCGTCCCCATCATTGATTTTTAGCAGCCGTCCCCTGCTAGGTGGTCGTCCTCCACCTTTTGATGATTGTCCTTCATCATTTTATCCAATGGCCGTCCCCATTGTTGATTTCGGTTATCTGACATTCGTCCTATGTCATGATAAACCCCGAGAGCAGCCGTCCCCTGCTAGGTGGTCGTCCTCCACCTCTTGATGGTCGTCCTCCATCATGCTCATCCGATGGCCGTCCCCATCGTTGATATTTTCGGCAGCCGTACCCTGCCAGGTGGTCGTCCTCCACCTTTGATGCCCGTCCCCATCATAATTCCTTTATTCCCCAACAGAGCAGCCGTCCCCTGCTAGGTGATCGTCCTTCACCTTTGGTGGCCGTACCCCATCATCTGTTTATTTCATTTATTCTTTAACCCGATGGCCGTCCCCGTCGTTGTCCCTTTTCTTTTAGCCCGATGGCCGTCCCCATCGTTGGTTACTTTGCTTTATGAACTTGATGGTCGTCCCCGTCATGTTTCATCAATCCCCAAAGAATTTTACAGCTTTATCTTGATGGCCGTCCCCATCATAATTTCTTACTTTTCCCAGCTAGTCGGCCGTCTCCGTCTTGGCTTTACCCTTTATCCCCAGCATGTCGGCCGTCCCCGTCATTGCTTAATTTCCCACACTTTTCCCAGCATGTCGGCCGTCCCCGTCATTGCTCTTTACCCAGCAGTCGTCCTCTGCTCGACGGTCGTCCTCCGTCGCACACACTTTACAATATACTTTATTTTCTTTTACAATCTATATCCCTTTTCTTCTTCATTCTGTGAGTGCAAATTTTGGACTGTCTTTGGTATTCAACCACAAGTTATCTTGTTGGCCTGTTAAGTCGTCGCTTACATCCTGCACAGCTAACCCATGTTTGAATAGGGGCAGCTGTAAACACCCCAAATTTGCCCTCACCCATTCACACCATGGCTTGTGATCATTTCATATGCATAAACACAATCATATCATCTCACATCTCATTTTTGAGTCACTGCATAGTTTCTAAGTCATCTGCATCTAGGGTTTGTGATCTGAGCAATCCAAGAGCCTCCTGAGCCACTCCAAAGGCTACCAATCACTTCAAAGGGATCCATGAGTGTTCTTATGTCATATTACATCCTTTCAAAGTCAAAAATGCAAAAGAATCACAAGAACTGGGATTAGTGTGGATGCAGAGCCAAGTTTGACTGCACAGTTGACCTAAATTAGGATTTTGGTTTCAGAGGCCATAACTCCAAATTTTTTGGTCATTCTTGTTTCCATTGGTCTCTATATGGTATAGGGAGTATGCATATCAATTTTCATGAAGAAATTCCATGGGGAAGTCATCTGATCAAGGGTTGACTTTTCAGACAAGTCAGTGTAAAATCAGGGCATCTAAGGCCCCCAATGACCCAACCAAGGGGTGATCTTCATCATTTTGAGTGTATATGATCTTTATTTGATCATGGAAGAAGGTTAAAGTTCACAAAAATCAAGAATTTGAAGTTTTTGCAAAGTTGACTTTTTAGGGCATAGTTGACTTTTAAAGAATATGTCATTTTAGGTCACTTTTCAAACCTTACTTTTTGATCCAAAAATGCTTCAAATGGAAAAACTTTGGTCATGAAAGTTGTAGAATACATTTTTCCCTTTTCAAAAAGTACAATAACATGACCTAATTCATTTTGGATCAAAAGTTATGGTGTGACAAAGTTGGCAAAAATCACTAATTTTCAAGTTATGCACCAAATGGAAAACTTGCAAGAACTTTGTACCAAGGCAATTGTGACTTCAAATTCATGTCTAACCATTACACAAACATTCTATGTGACCTAAAAATCAGATTTGGATCAAAGTGTCTCATGTTTCATGGCTTGTGTAGCAAGATAGTTCCATATGAACCAAAGTTGGACAACTTGCAAAATCATCATCACACTTTCTACCACTTGCTACATTGGATGCTGAACCATGCTAGCCCTCCACACACACCATGCTGCGCCAGTCCATGTACTTGTGCTAGCCTAGAACCAAGCCCATGCCTCTCTTACAACAAAGTGGACTTTTTGCAAAAGTAAACATCCCAATCACAGCAGGCCAGGTCACATCATCTGACCAATTGGGATTGTTTATACTATCCATTTGCAAGCAAAACATAACCCCAAGCCAGCCTGAAACAAGCCCTAGCACAGCATACAAAAACTCACCCCATTTTGCATTTATTTTCGAATCTGGTTCCACAAGCTACAAACATTCAAGCAAATCTCACCAACATCCTCACCTTGTCTCACTGAACTTAAACCAACAAAAACACAAGCCTGAATCAAACAAGAACACCTCATTACCATTTTCACTCCAACCTGCATTTTCATTCGAATCACCTTCCACAGCCACAAAACATCCAAACTCTTTTCACCAACAAATCAAGCACATCAAAAGGAATCAAAACCACCCTTCACATTGATCTGAAACAGCCTATACACAGAGCTCATTTTCTGCTATATCAGATTGGAACCTCTCAAAATAGCTTGCTTAAGCTCATTCTAAGCCTGCCATTAGCACCAGGGGGATCAATGGAGTAAGTTGGCACCAAGAAGTAGTCCAGAAAGCCCAGAAATAGAAGCTTCCATCTCAGGTATGACCATAGAAACTTTTCCCTCAGAGTTTGATTTTTAAGTTACAAACTGATTGTTCATGTCTTGCTGGTCATGGGGATGTTCTCAGAATCAAAAATGAGCAAGAAATGAGCTTGTACTGATGCTCTGAAATTTCACCCGTGGATTTTGTTTTCTTCGATTTGCATGATTCTTGGGGTTTAAATGATGTTTGAGGGTGGATTCGTGTCCTAGGATGTTAGAGGATCCTTTAGATGTGTTTAATTTGTTGAGTGGTTGCCTGAATCATGTTTTAGGGTTTTGGGGTCGCCGGGGAAGATGACCGGAGCTCCCCTCCGGTCACCTGAATCTGTTTTGCCCTAATCTCAGGTCATTAAGTCCATTTGAATATTGAGCGTTGGATTGGTTGACCCTGTGGACTTCCCGCGTGGATGGAGGGCCCAGATCCTTTTGTTTTGCCCTAATTCCCTTAATTAGTTTAATTAATCATTAATTAAATAAATTTAATCAGAATCAACCATGGCCATTGGATGACGCGCTAGTCAATGCTTCCAAACCCAGTTCAAATCTCCACCATTGGATCTGAATACTTTCTTTTATTTCAATTTATTTTCATTTCTTTTTCATTTTATTTGCACAATTTATTTAAAATAGTAAAAATTGTTTAAAAATTATGAAACTTTTTCTCAAGAATTTCATTAATTTTTATAACACAAAAATATTTTTATTTTTATTTTTAGCATTAAAAAAGTATTTTTAAATATTTAAAAGTTTATTTTTAATTGATTAATGAGAATTAATTTATTAAGAATACTTTTAGGTATTTAAAAATCACCAAAAAATTCATGAAATGTTCTAAGACATTTAGAAACATTGTCCAACCTTCAAACCAAATTTACTTTTTGATCTTGATGCCTTTTGAGAATTATTCATTGAATTAAAATCATTTTTGTGCATTATTTTGATCCAAAGTTCAAAAAATCATTTCTGCCTATCCATGAAGAGTTGGACATTGATTCTTTTTGCATTGCATTGTGTTTAGCATGTAGTTTGTGAGGTTAAATGTCCATGATTTGATCTTTCATTTTCAATTTGTTTGGGATTTTTCTTGTTTAGGAACCCTAAAAACCCTAGAATCTTGTAAAAATCATAACTTGAGATTGGTTAAGAGTTGAGACCTCTCCTTTGGGCATTGGTTTAGTATAGGATTAGGGGTCCTTTGTGTGGTGTTTTCAATTTTTCATCTTAGGGTTTGCTTCTGATTTTGATTTTTGTTTGATGCATTGTCCATAAACCCTAATTTGGGCTTTCATATGCATCCATCTTGCATTCTCTTGCATAGCATGACTTGCCATGACATTCCAAGCATCCATTTGATTCACTTGACATCATAAGACATATTGAAAGCATGTTTGATCATTGCATCATGTATTTTCCATGTTGTATGCCATGTGCACTTCATAACTTTTCATGTATGTTCATGGTTCCTAGCTTGCTTCATTTGCATTCATGAACTTGTATGATCATTTCCATATGCTGCCTCATGTTTGTAGCATCTCATAGCATCATTAGCACCATGTATATGCTTCTGGTTTTGTTTCTCATCATGTCATCTCATCCCATTTTGCATTGCATTGCATTTCTTTTCTAACCTTTCAGGTGGTAAGTAACTTTGAGAAGTGAATTTGCCTTCACTTCTCATAACTTCTCTTCATCTCTCTCTTGCACCCATGCTGCATTTTTATATGTGTTTGAGATTGAGCTTGCTCATTCTTCCTCTTCCCACTTTCTTTCTTCAAGTGACTTGACTTCTTGAATGAAGCAAGTCACTTTGCTTCTCTTAATCCTTTCATCTGCTTCCTGGTGGTTCCATTGAAGATTGTTCTTGAAAACCTCATAAACCTTAGGAACAACCAAGCATGACAATGATTAGGGTTTTGATTAGTCTCCCCTCTTAGTTTTACCTTTGTGTCTCTTTTGAGTCTTCTCTTCTCATCTCATAATCAGGGACTAAACCCTAAAGGCTTTAAGGTTTTGTGATTAAGCTTATGCCTGCATCCTTCTCTTAGGATGGAGTGTATAACTTTAATCCTAAGTGTTAGACCCTTAATGTGTTTAAATCTCTTAATCAATTCACTCAATAAGTATCAAGACATCATACTTGTAACTTGGGCCTTGCATTAGGGTTCTAATTCTTCCTTAACTGGTTAAGAAGGACTAACCCTAGTGTTAATGGACAAGTCCCCCTCAAGTTGTCTTACAAATCATAAAACTCACTTCATCATTATACCATTAAATAAAATCCACTTAATCAAAGGCTTGTTTTGTCATGAGTTTAATCCCTAATCATGGATTAAGTTGAGGAGCTTTCCTCAGCTTAAACATTCTCATCTATTATCCTTCTATTAGGATGGTGTAATGAGTCTGTTTAATCCTTGATTATGGCTTAACCTCATTACTTAACACTAAACAAAAACCACAAAAACATCTAAATAATCACAAATAGGTTAATGATCTTAATCCTACATCAAAGTTGATTAAGTGTGAGAATCTGACTTCACACTTAAGGTCTTCTCATTACCCCTAATCAGAGGGAAGATGTGATGAGTTTACTAATCCATTGGTTTAGGCTTAGGCTCATTAACTTATGACAAACTTTCAAAAGCAATAAAAGACTGAAAACTCAAAAACAAACAATAATCGTCTCCTTCGGGATTCTTTTCTCATCACCTTCACTCACAAGCGAGAACTTGCTTCTTCCGTCTAATGCAAGACAGTTTGCACCTGAGCCAGACAGGTCATACACTTGAGCATAGACAAGTAAGCAGTTCACAAGTCAATTCACCTTTCAGTCTCTTTGGGTCGAACTACGGTGTTCTGACTTCCTCATTGCACGAGAGGATACGTAGGCATAACTTAACAGTTATCGAACAAAAGTCTCTGTTCATTCCCCCTCTTTCCAGCTTTACTCCTTAAGCCTTATACTCCTGAGCATTTCACTCTTGTTCTTACACTGACACTGTATATATTACACTTCACACTTCTTACACTGACACCTGTACATCCTTTTCCAGCTATTTTATACACAAATTGCACTGACACTACCCCTTTAAAACACAAATCTTCTAAGCGTGGATCCCGTCGAGTACGGCGGACAATCTGGGTGCTAATACCTTCCCAGGTTGTAACCAACCCCCTTTCTCAGTCTCTCTGGTTCGCAACAGTCTTATCCATGTCTTTTCTAGGTCTATGCAGCATTACCTTTCCTCCGGGATAAAAATGCCTAGCTGGCGACTCTATTCATCTCCAATGAGTTCACGGCTGTGTGTTCTCATTGTCCCTTTCACCGACCGTTCGCGTCTGTACCCCATTTGACCCGGCCTCATTTGGTGGGAGCGACAGAAATCAGATTGGGAGGATGAAGAATTATCTTTCTTTTTGATTGTTTTAGCAGCCTTTTGAGAAGTTCCTTCACTAGCTTTCCTCTTCTTGTTCTTCTTCAGGACAACTTCTGGTGCTGGCCTTCTGAGTTCTTCTGGGTTGAACATAGGGTCCACACCATCCAACTTGCATGACTCCAAATATCTGACTACAACCTCTGGAGGTGTGTCAGAAGAAAACAAAGGAAAGTCGTGTAGATGGATTTTCCTTGTTGTGATGACTTCTCTGGAATGAAGAGTTGGGTCCTTCTTGATAGAATCAATGAACTTCATCTTCTTGAGGTTCTTTGCATTCAGAGGCTTTCCAACGTCTGTCTCCAGCATATCAATCTGTTGTGCCTCAGTCAGATAATCCACCAGCTTGTTTTTCAGTCAAGATATCAGAAATCAATCTTTCCAGAGGTATCCAATCCCTCTTAGTCTTTTCTCCTTCTCTGGTCTCCTTTACACTGTTTTTCAGATGATTAAACAGAGAATGTGCTAGGTTAACTTTCTTCTTCTTGGAGATGAAATACAGAAGGAACTGCTGGTCCATGTTAATGTAACCAGGAGAGTTTATTGCTTTCCTATGACATATGCTTCCCAGAATGATCTTAGCCCAGATCCTTAGATGATCCTTTAGATCTTTGATTTTGTTTGAAGGTTGTCCATGGGTGAAAATTTCTCTAGCCACCAATTTTGTGTCTGAGAGCTTATCCATTTCGATGCACTTAATTCCATTTCCATCAGATTAGATCAGCCTTGCAATGTGATCTTCTGAGATGATGATTCTCTTCCCCAGAACGTAAGAGGTTACATGTGAGTTTGAAGCACTAGAGAATACCCAGAATTCCTTAACAATATTGGGGAAGACTAGTCCCATTAGGCGATCAAAATACTTCTCCCAACCTTGAGCTTGAACAACAGGAAAAAGATCAAACCCATTTTCTTTCAAACTATCAAAATATTAGAACATTTCACACAAGACTTCAAGCTTATCTGCAGATGTGAGAAGAGTTCTGACTGGAGATATGTGTAACACTTCTAATGAAGGATCCTTTGGTGGTTGAGAAGATGAAGCCATAGTTACTAAGATGAAGGGTTTAGGTTTTTTTCTTTAAGAAAAAAAATCAGAGAATAAGAGAGATAGTGAAAGTGAAAAAGAGAGAGATTTGGAGTAAAAATTTGTGAGAGTGAAAAGTAAAACTAAAAAGTGAGTTTATATAGAAAATAAGGCATTTAATAAAAAAACACAATTAGTGGAATTAATAAATGAAAAAAACATCATGATTAAAAAGTAATAAATGAGAGCTGACAAAAGGGAAGGCGTAAAGATCTTGGAACAGTTACCAAAACGATTTGATCCTCAATTGTGTCTATTAATCCCTTTCAGTATCCCAGAACTTGAACGCATGTCCTTCTGTAGAGGACAATTGTTTGATTGCATGGTTTGTCCTACTTCAGAGTTTGAACACATATTCTGATTCTTCTAGGGATCCTCAGAGGTTAACTGACACGTGTTGTTGTCAAGATCTGCATGTTATTCGTTTGAAACAGAAGTTCTCATAGATAAACAGTCAGATCATTAAAATAAATTATGAATGAATAAAGCAAGTAATTCAGAGTTCAGAACTTCTAAGATGTAAAAACATATAATTAAACATTTTCATTCTGGACATAATTCCATACTAAGATTGATTAGAATGAAATTAAATCTATCTTCAGCAAGGGGTTTTGTAAAAATATCAGCCCATTGGTGATTTGTATCTATGAATTTTAAAAATAAGATTCCCTTCTAAGTATAGTCCCTAATGAAATGATGTTTAACTTCTATGTGTTTAGCTTTAGAGTGTCAAATTGGATTTTTAGAGAGACAAATAGAAGAAGTATTATCAAAGAGGATGGGAATGTTACTCTCATAAATATTGAATTCCTCAAGCTGATTTTTCATCTAGAGCATCTGAGTACTGCATCCAGCTGCTGCAATGTATTCAACTTCTGCAATTGATAATGCTATGGTAGACTGCCTTTTTCTAGACCAAGAAATTAGGTTGTCTCCTAGAAATTGACAACTTCCAGAAGTACTTTTTCTTTATGTTCTGTCTCCAACAAAATCAGTATCATAATATCCTACAAGCTTGTAATCTTTGGATCTTCTGTAGCATAGACCAAGATTAGTAGTACATTTCAGATATCTAAAGATTCTCTTAACTGCTGTTAAGTGAGTTTCTCTAGGATCTGATTGGAATCTGGTACATAAACATACATTGTATAGAATATCTGGTCTAGATGCAGTTAAATAGAGGAGAGAACCAATCATACCTCTGTAGATCTTCTGATCTACTTTCTTACTTACCTCTTCCTTCTCCAGAATACACGTGGGATGCACATGACTCTTAGAGATCTTACTTTCTGATAGGTCAAATTTCTTCAGAAGTTCTTTGACATATTTACTTTAATGGATATATGTTCATTCTGATGTTTGATTGATTTGGATTCCAATAAAGAACTTAAGTTCTCCCATCATGCTGATCTCAAATTCTACCTGCATAGACTCAGCAAATTCCTTTCCCATAGCACTTTTAGTAGAACCAAATATAATATAATCTACATAGATTTGGCATATCAGAATATCATTTTTAATGTTTTTACTGAAAAGAGTTGTATCTACTTTCCCTCTGATGAAATTATTTTCCAGAAGAAAATTACTTAGTCTTTCATACCAAGCTCTGGGAGCTTGTTTCAGACCATATAAAGAATTTTTAAGTTTAAAAACATGTTCTGGAAATTTTGTATTTTCAAAACCAGGGGGTTGGTGCACATACATTTCTTCATCAATATAAGCATTTAAAAATTCACTTTTGACATCCATTTGATATAGAATGATATCATGATTAACAACAAATGAAATTAAAAGTCTAATTGATTCTAACCTGGCGACTGGTGCATAGGTTTCTGTATAGTCTATTCCTTCTTGTTGACTATAACCTTGTGCAACCAGCCGTGCCTTGTTTTTGACAACTTCTCCTTGTTCATTTAGCTTGTTTCTGAATACCCACTTGGTGCCAATGATGTTGAATCCTAGAGGTCTAGGCACTAAGTCCCACACGTCATTTTTGGTGAATTGATTAAGTTCATCTTGCATTGCAAGTATCCAATCATTTTTTGATAGTTCTTCTTCTACAGAAGTTGGTTCAATCAGAGAGACTAGTCCCATTAGAGATTCTTCAGAATTTCTGAATGATGACCTTGTTCTGATTGGATCATCCTTCTTTTCCAAGATTTTATCTTCTGGATGATTCAACGTGCTTCTGGATTGTTTCTTCTGAGTGGGTTCTTCAGAATTTGTTGGAGTGATTGACTTGTCTTGTTCTGTAGATGATTGATCTTCAGATGTTCTGTCTTTAGTGATTTCAACTTCTATATCTACAAGAGATTCATTCTGCTTTGGTTTTTCAGAATCAAGCTTATCATCAAATCTGACATAGATAGATTCTATCACAATTCGTGTTTATGTATTGTATACTCTGTAAACTTTTGAATGTTCAGAGTATCCTAACATATAACACTTTTGTGCCTTAGAATCAAACTTATTCAGAGGATCATTAGTATGCAGAATAAAACAAGTACATCCAAAAGGATGAAAGTAATAAATGTTGGGATTTCTGTTCTTCCACAATTCATAAGGAGTCTTCTCCAGAATAGGTCTTATAGAGATTCTATTCTGAATGTAGCATGTTGTATTTACTGCTTCTTTCCAAAAATGTTTAGCCATGTTAGTCTTATTGATCATGGTTCTGGCCATCTCTTGCAATGTTTTGTTCTTACGTTCTACAACTTCATTTTGTTGTGGAGTTCTAGGACAAGAGAAATTGTGAGAGATGCCATTTTCATTAAAAAATGATTTCAATTTTTTTGTTTTCAAATTCCCCACCATGATCACTTCTAACTTTAACAATTCTAAACTCTTTTTCATTTTGAACTTGTTTGCAGAAGTTAGAAAATACAACAATTGACTCATCCTTGTGTCTAAGGAACTTTACCCATGTCCATCTGCTATAGTCATCTACGATCACTAATCCATACTTCTTGCCACTGACTGAAGAAGTTTTTACTGGTCCAAACAAGTCAATGAGCAGAAGTTCTAATGGTCTAGAGGAAGATACAACATTTTTAGATTTAAAAGCAAGTTTTGAAAATTTGCCTTTCTGACATGCTTCACACAGAGCTTCTGAGTTGAACTTCAAATTTGGAAGTCCTCTGACCAGATTGAGTTTGTTAATTTGAGATAATCTTCTCATATTAACATACCCCAATCTTATGTGCCAGACCCATTGCTCAGTTTCCACAGACATTAGACATTTTATATTCTAATTTTTTAGTTCAGAAAGTTTTATTTTATATATGTTGTTCTTTCTCTTTCCACTAAAGAGAATTGTTCCATCTTTCTGACTAACAGCTTTATAGAACTTTTGATTGAAGATTATGTCATGACCATTATCACTTAATTGACTTATGGATAATAGATTATGCATTAATCCTTCTAATAACAGAACATTAGAGATAGAAGGAAGGGTGTCATTACCAATAGTTCCAAAGCCAATAATCTTTACTTTTTGGTTGCCTCCAAAACCTACATAGCCTCCAGCTTTTAGCTTAAGACTTTGGAACATATGCTTAATTCCCGTCATGTGTCGTCAGCATCCAGAGTCCAGGTACCAAGATTGGTGTTTTAGTTTGGCTTTTAAAGACATCTACAACATACACAATTTTATCATTGGGTACCCATATCTTTCTAGGTCCTTGTTTGTTAGTTTTTACAAACTTTTGATTAGTCTTAAGTTTCATATCAAAATTTGTAGAACAAGATGACTCACTAGTATATTTTAGATCATGATTATGACCATAGGTAAAATGAGAACTTAAAGGAGTATTAACTTTTATGACAATGTCATCAATCTTTTTAAACTTCAGAGTTTCCTCTCCTTTAGTTTTCACATAGCCTATACCTCTTCTACCATTTCTGCTAACTCCTTAGATCATAGAGGCAATTTTGCTTCTGTCTATGTTTTAAGCTAGAAATTTTTGAAAACTGTAATCATATTGCTTTATGATACTATCAGAACTAAATAGAACTTTTGATTCAGATTCCTTCTGAGCTGTAAGTTTTTCAAAAGAATTTTTACATTCAAAAATATTTTCTTTTAGCTTTGAGTTTTTTGACTTAAGTTTTCTAACTTCTTCTAATTCAGATACTAGACTTTGTTTCATGTCTTTGTATTTGAATTGAAACTTTGGGTATTTTTCAAGAATTTCTGAGAGGCTATCTTTTAATTGAGATCTAGAAAATTTAAAGAATACCTCTTCTGTGTCAGAATCTGACTCTGATTCTGATGCTTGAACATCTTCTGGTATTTTTGCCACTAATGCAATGTTTGCATATTCATCTTCTGAGTCTAAATCAGCTTCAGATGATTCTCAGTCATCCCATGTTGCCATGAGACTCTTTTTCTTTTCTCTGTTGAATTTCTTTCTGGGTTTCTCTTTCTGGAGTTTTGGACAGTCACTCTTGTAGTGTCCAGGTTCTTTGCATTCGTAGCATACTACTTCTTTGCTTTTGGATTTCCTGTGACCAGAGGATGCTTCAGAATGATTGTTTGATCTTCTGGAATTTTTGAACTTCTTCTGACGATACTTCTAGAGTTGTTGAACTCTTCTGGATAGAAAGATAGTTCATCTTCTTCTGATGATCCTCCAGAGCTTTCTTCTTCTTCTGCTCGCAAAGATTTAGAATCAGATTTGTTAGATTTAAGAGCAACAGACTTACCTTTCTTCTGGGGTTCATCTTCTTCTAGTTCTATCTCATGACTTCTCAAGGAGCTGATCAGTTCTTCTAGAGATATTTCGTTCAGATTTTTTGATAGCTTCAAAGTAGTGACCATGGGTCTCCAAGCCTTTGGCAAGCTTCTGATAATCTTATTCACGTGATCTGCTGTTGAGTAGCCTTTGTCCAGAACTTTCAGTCCAACAACCAGAATTTGAAACCTTGAGAACATCTTCTCAATTGTTTCATCTTCTTCCATCTTGAATGCTCCATACTTCTGGATGAGAGCCAGAGCTTTTGTATCCTTGACTTGAGTATTGCCTTCATGTGTCATCCTCAGGGAGTCAAACATATGCTTGGTTGATTATCTGTTGGTGATCTTCTCATATTCTATATATGAAATAGAACTCAGAAGTATAATTCTAGCCTTGTGATGGTTTATGAATTCCTTCTTCTGTTGAGCTGTCATGTTCTTTCTTTCAATCTTCTGACCATCTGCTCCAGCAGGATGAATGTATCCATCTGTCACCATATCCCAAAGATCTCCATCCAGAACCAGAAAGAAACTTTCTAGAACATCCTTCCAGTAATCAAAGTTATCACCATTGAACATTGGAGGTTTTCCATTGATCTTGTCATTTTGGTAGTCATTGTTGTTATTGCCAGCATCAACCATTGTGTTTTAACTTCTGGATCTTTTACTGACACGGTTAATTGTATATCTCAGAACCTAGAGCTCTGATGCCAATTGAAGGGACATAAAAAACAAGTAAGGGGGTTGGAATTGTATTTTCAATAACTAATAAAAAATGACTTTAGAAACACTTTGATTTATCCTGGTTCGTTTGAACTCAAACTACATCCAGTCCACCCTCTAAGGTTATTTTGCCTCTATCAGCGAGGTCTTAACCCACTATTCAAATTTGAATACTGTTGCACCCCAAAATTTGCCCTCCCACAATCAAGATAACCTCTCAAGACTTCTAAATGATCATAAGCTTCTCAATATTCTCAATTGATCAAGAAAGTGTGGAAGTTTCCCTAGACAATGCCTCCTCCTAAGCAAAGTGTCCAAAACTAGGGTTTTGAGTTTCCTCAGGTTAAAATGAGTTTCAAGGCCTCAAGTGAGCTTCATAACATCCCACATGTATTCACGAATCCACATGTCAAGTTTCAAAGCTTTCCTAAAGAGTTTTCCCAGTCAGATGATCAGATATGCAAAAATCAGTCAAAGTAGTTAAAAAGTCAAACTGAGGTCAACTATGGTCAAAATAAAGTCAAACTTCAAGATTTTTTGTCAAAATAAATTTTATGAAGTAAAATTAATCATTTTATCAAGGTTTTATCATGATTCATCAAGAAAGTCTCAGATCATCAAGAATTAGGAGTTTCTAAATTAGGGTTTTCTAAGGAAAAGTCAACTGAACTTTGACCAGCCATAACTTTCACATACTTCATCAAATTTTTTCCATCCATAGCTCATTTTGAAGGAAATTTAATTCTCTACAACTTTGTGTCTCACAAGCCAAGCCTAAAAATGCTTCATTTGGAAGGTATGAGCTAAAACATTACAGGTCATTTCAAAAGTCAACAAAAAGTCAACTTTTTCCAAAGGGCATAATTTTAAAATGGTAAAAGATATGGACATGAGACCAAAGAGGTTTGTTAGAGGACTCTTTAAGACTTCCAAAATTTCCAAGAACGCCTTCATAGACTTAAAATTGAGGGATTTATGTCTTGTCAAAGTTGGGAGATTTTGAAGGGGGTGTATGAAGAAAATAAGGGCTTAAATCTAATTTTTTCCAAATTGGCCTATCATTTTCAACCCAATCTTCATGATAACATCAAGCACGACCCAATTCAAATATTTTCTGATTTTTATAATTTATTTATTATTTATTTGTATTTTATTCATTAAAATTCATTTTAAATCAAAATAAAATATGAAAATACAAATATTTGATTTGATTCTTCTTCTAGAAGCTCTTAAACATCATTTAAGTTGATTGGATACTCTCCAATTTTGTGCACAACCAATTTGGAAACATATCATTTGATTTTTTTGATATTTTTTACCATAGCTTTCTTCAAAATCAAGTAACCTCAACCCATTGCCAAAAGACCCAATTTCTAACCTAAATTCACTCTATTATATATACAAAACAAAGACATAAGGGGATGGGACTTTTTTTGGAGAGCAAGAGGATCATATTCGTACTTTAAAAATTTTACAAAATTCAAAATTCGGTTTCCATAATCCACCACTTTTACAAGTTGATTAAAGATGGTTTCTGGATAGTTGGATTTAAGTTTCGATGCAGGAATCATAGGGTATCATGGAGAACTAAATTATTGGTTAATCTGATGTAATCTGTTTTCGTCGATACTTCGAAGGCTGCAGTAGTGATAAGAATTCCAGGCTGTAAGGTAAGTCAGGTAAGTACTACTGTTTCGATTTACTCCGAATTTTTACCAGAAGTTCAGAAAAAAATCGAAGAACAATACTCTTTTAGAATAAAATTCTAAAAGATTTCGACCCTCAAAATCGTAAATTCCTCTTTTTTCTATTTTATTTGATTTATTTTCTATTTTCATATTCTCAAAAAAATCTAAAATAAAATGTGCGTTCTTTATTTGATTTTTAGCATCGTTTTAATATTTTTTAGATTTTATTTTAATCGCTTTTCTTATTTTTCATTATTTTAAAACCTGCAGCGATTTTATTTGATCCTGTTTGTTTCTTTTTATATTCTTCCAATAGTATATACCAAAAATATGCAGGTGGGAGGAAGAAGATGGTGTGTGGCATGCGCTGATTGTCCTAGTGACAAAGACCTAAGGTTAAAAGTCTGAGGATGTGGGTTCAACACTCATTCCCAACATTTTGGCAAAGAAACGTGGGTTCAACACTCATTCCCAACATTTTGGCAAAGAAACATGGCGTAGCGTAGTGGCTGAAGGTTTTTGTTGGCAAAGGCAAAGTCAGGGGTTCAACACCAACCCCCAATATTTCGGGTATCTCTAACTTTATTTTTCCCTTTTTCATCAAATTATGTATTTTCTTTGAATTTCCTTATTATTATTATTAAACTAATTTCTAAAAGATAAAACAAAATCCTTTTTTTAAAACTTATATTTTTTTTCATAAACCTTAATTTTTTCCCTAAACCTTAATTTTAATCCTAAGTCTTAATTTTTTTCATAAACTTTAAACCCTAAAAATTTAGCCCTAATCTTTATCTTAAAACCCAGATTTCGCCCTAATTTTTACCCTAAAATTTTTCCTAAACCTTCAATATTTTTAAACCTTAAAATTATTCTCAAACCCTAACCCTAATTGTTTTCTTAACCTAGTTTGCAAACTTTTTTTTTCTAATTTATTCATTCATTGTTTGCCTGATTATGTAACTGCTTCGCCTTTGTAATAATTGGTTTTTATTCACTACAACAAACAAGACCTTAGACAGCGCTTTTTTTAGCCTTAGACAGCGCTTTAAAGCGCTGTCTAAACCTCCGCTGCTAAAGGTTTAGACAGCGCTTTTTAAAATGTGAAAAGCGCTGTCTAATCCCCCACCCTTAGACAGCGCTTTGGCCAAAAGCGCTTTAAAAGACCCTCTTAATTTAAATTTTTTAGGTACACCTTAGACAGCGTTGTTCAAAAGCGCTGTCTAAGCCCCCTACCTTAGACAGCGCTTTGGCCAAAAGCGCTGTCTAAGCCCCTCGTATTTTAATTTTTTTAGGTATACCTTAGACAGCGCTTTTCACAAAGCGCTGTCTAAGCCCCCCCCCCCCTAGACAGCGCTTTTGCCTAAAGCGCTTTCTAATCCCCCCCTTAGACAGCGCTTTTGCCAAAAGCGCTGTCTAAGGTATACGGAATTTTTTGTAGGATTTGTTTGTAACCACATTTTTTCCAGGTTTATAAACCAGAATTGGTACCTGTTTTCAACCAGATTTTTTCAGACAATTATCACATTTTATATATGCCATTTTGGCCTTTTTTTACCAAAATTTGGCTAACCAATTCAAACCAATTCAAACCAAATTTGCCATAAATGTATCAAAATATATACAAATTTATGTTTACATTTATAAGTCATTACATATACTACTACAAATGTACACATTAATTACACACTTTGAGCTCTATCATGTATTGACACCACTCCTCTTTGATTTCGTCCACTTGATCCTTTGTATAAGATGCACACTTGAATTCATCAAAGTACTACATAATAATATAACATATTTTGAATTAATTCCAACTATTTAATTATATGAGATATGTGTAAATATAAAAATAACTCATAAGTTAGAAATACATACATCGGTGGGAATCTCTAATCGGCCCAACATGAGAGTATCTCGCATAAACCTCAACATGAAATACCCGCAATCTATTTGATTACGTTGAAGAGGACACTACATATGAAAAAAAAATATGAATTATAAATCCTAAGTTTTATCAAGTGTAGTCATCACTAATATAATAAAAAACGCGGTAATTAAAAATATACCGCCACTTTAATCCATGAAATGGAGTTGGCGCCCCTCCTTGAGGTCTGGATAACTCGTTGGGCACGAAAAGCTTGTAGGACGCTAATAAAATAAAAATGAAGCAATTAGAACAATTCACATAAACTAAGAAAAATTTTGAACATTCTCACTTACGTGTCAATTAGGTCCTTCATAACCGGGTATGTTGTCCAATCATTTCCTAACGAGTCAAGATAATACACAATTTCTCGGATAGGATTGATTGCGAGCAACAACCAATGTCCACTGTAATGATTAGGCAAATGTTAGATGGTAACTTGGAAAATAATTATAATAGATGAATTTAGAATGAAATGCTAACCCGGTATTAAACGGTACAAAAAACAACTTCTCCGCCATTATTATTATTATGTAACTGCCCTTAAGCCATGTAATAGTGTAGGAATTTTATTTTCTGCTTTTTAATTTCTGCCATTTATTTTTCATATTAATTGCGTGGTTAGTAACATAGGGAGTGCCAAGAAACAAATGAACCATGAACTTAGAAAATTAATAATTAAGATAAATATCTGAAAACAACACTCACACACGTAAGTCGATCTAAGATCGCCGTCTGCACTTCCTAGGGAATCCCTCTTGGTTGCCTTATTGAAAATGGTCAAGTCCCTCGAATATAGGGGTGTCTTAAGCAAAGTCCCTTCACTTATAAAATCATCAAGTCCCTACAGATTTAAAAGATCAAATCCCTTTGAGGTTGCCTACGGAATAATGATCTTGTCCCTTCGAATAAATGATGATAGTCCCTACGAATTACTAAAGACACCCCTTAAGTTGCCTTCATTGACCATACGATGACCCTACGCCCGTCCCTTAAACAAATCCAAGGTAATGACTACCTATTCCTTAATAATAGGGATAGCCTTACCCTCGAAAGGACATATAAGAACATGAATGACTTAGTCTAGGGTAGGTACCTCATAGTTACTTGCTCACTCTTCAAAAATACTATTCACACCTCATAATATTTTCAAATATTTTCAAACAAGGCTTTGTATACATCCATACGAGGATCATTACAAAGTACTTAGAAAATTTCTAATCACACACTACACTTTTCAAAAATATTTAAGTGAGTTAAGTAACTAAGAGCCCATGGATAACCATGGATATAAAGGGTGCTAACACCTTCCCTTTATATAACCTACCCCCCCCCCCCGAACCCAAGTCTTTTCAAAATGGTCTTTCCTGTTCTTTTATGTCCCTTCCTTATGGATAAATTAAAATTCGGTGGCGACTCTTGCTATCCGCAACATTTATAGAAAGTCAGTTCTCCAACCGTGTTACAGAACTGGCTACTCTGCTGGGGATTTACTATGTAAAAGAGGGGTACCCTTAGGAATTAGATCACTTAAATTGTTTGCTTTGTTTGCTTTATATTACTTGTTGGGCTTTTTGCATGAAAGACCCTAACCCGGATCTAGTGTACCCTAGGTAAATGGCAATAGACCAAGGAAACTGTACGGCGTATACCGATATGGTTGATCTGGTGGCCATAGTTAGTGTGACTTCTTGGTTGGTGCTTATGTTCCTTAAGTAAGTTAAGGATAATATGGGGCTGCCATATGTTGTCAATACACTAACTGACTTTTAGAACCCTAGTTATCCCATCTTAGCCTTTAGAAAGTAGTGAGATAGCCGGTTTTGGAGAAGTCTAAAGTTGGTTGATACTCGATGTTACGCTCATTGAGATCCTAAACTTGGAGGGTTTTGGTTGGAAAGTAAGTTACCTACTGAACAACCACCTTGGGAAGCATCAGTGATATTAAGATCCCTTAGAACCCGGTTACTTTTGTAGGATAGGATGAACCATCTGAACTTCAGGGGAGGGTACTTACCTTTAAACCTCATGCAAGCCTTCAAACCTAGGGCTATTGTGTGACTTGTTTGTGTGTGCCACATGTTTGTGATTGAGCATAACATCATGACATCATGACATCATAAGCATAACATTTTCACTAACCATTTCAAGTACCAAAGGATTTATCTTTATTCTTTGTTGCAGGTCATGGCTTCTACTCGTAGGAATACAATCCGGATCAACTTTGTAGGGATACCTTCTAAGATTAAGGAATTGGTCTCTCAAGTTTCTGAAAACTCCCAATTCATCAAGAAGCATGGTCACCTACTGGATCTAGTCACTTCAGGGTTCAATGAAGACATGATGAGTGTCCTATTTTCAGTTCTTTGATCCTAAACATCATTGCTTGACATTCCCCGACTATCAGCTGGTACCTACAATGTAGGAGTTCTCCAAACTACTGGGTATACTTATCCTTGATTAGAGACCCTTCACAGGCTTAGAGAAGGAGCCTAAACCTGAAGTCATTGATGCATCCCTACATTTGAAGAAATCAGACATTGTCCTAGAAACGAGAAAAGGAGTTAAGGGTATTCTTGCTAAGGTATTGATGGAGAAAGCTCAAGTGTTCTTGAAGGCTATGAATTATGATTCTTTTGAGGAGATCCTAGCCATATTGATCTATGGATTAGTGTTGTTCCCTAATCCATACCAGTTCATAGATGTACACGCCATCAACATATTTCTAACTCTCAAGCCAGTGCTTACATTACTTGGAGATATCTTAAATTCTCTTCACACTCGTACTACGAAGGCGAGAGGAACTCTGATGTGCTGCATACCTTTATTGTCTAGGTGGTTTATTTCTCACCTTCCTCGATCGGGGATGAAGAATGAACAAGGGTTAAGGTGGTCTAAGAGAATTATGTCACTTCCTCATTCAGACATTCATTGGTGCTCTCGATCTATGGAGAATGTTACTATCATTGACCATTGTGGGGAGTTCCCTAATGTGCCACTCCTTGCCATAAGAGGGGGCATTACTTACAACCCTTCTTTAGCTCTAAGTTAGTTTGGTTATGCTCGGAGTAACGATCCTCATGACATGCTTATCCAGGGTATTGTGTTCGACTATGACAATGATCTTCAGGGTTACCATCAAAGATTTATACGAGCTTGGAACAAAGTGAATAAGATTGATAGCAAGACTTTGGAGCCAAAGTATTATATTCCTATGGAGCCTTATCTCATATGGGTGCGATCTCGTGCTCAGACTCTTATGATGCCATATCATATTGTTCTACCAGTTACTATGGAGCCTGTTGCTGAAGGAGATGTTCCTTATACCATCCTCCATCCAGACATGCCCACTGAGTTAGAAGAGTTGCAGAAGTCCCAGATTCAGTTGAAGGAGAAAAGGGATACTTTTGAGACTCATTTCAGAGCTAGTCAAGAGAGAATTCTGGAGCTGACAAGGCAGCTTCACGAGGAACGGAACCTCAACTCATACCTCAATCCAAAGAGGAAGCGTCTTTGGGAGACTTAAAACCCCATATATTTATTTTTGTACTTTATTGTTATTTCCTTTCATTGTAAGCCCAAGGGGCAGATTTATATTAAACACTTACTAATAAAATTTTGTTTTTGTTTTCTTTAAATAAATTTAAATCCTGCGGTCCTTGAAAACATTGCATATGCATCTACAAACCATATCATTGCATGATAGGTTTCCATAACAGGTTTCTCAATCTTCTCGCTGTTTATTTCACCAAAATGGCTCTAGAACAAACTATTAAGGATCTCCAAGCTCAGAATGCTCAGTTCCAAGAAGTGGTCCTAAATTTGTCCCAGGGGCAAAAATAATTGAAAGCACTCCTCTCTGAAAATCATGAAGATAATAAGAATGGTCAGTTGGAACAATTGCAAGTTGAGATGGAAGAAATTAGGATCCATATGAATGGCCAGGTGACACTTATCCTAAGTTTAGCTCAGGGGCAAGAAGAGATGAGAACCTTTGTCCACAAACTTCAGAGCAATATAGCTGGGAATCTAATCAGCATTCAACCTCCGATGAAACAAACTGACTTAGTTGAAAGGAGGATAAGGATAAGAGAAGGAAAGAGACCAACTACTACTGATAATTCTTCAGTTGAAGAAAACAGACCTGGTAAGGTTAATCCACCTCAACATAAGGAATGTAGAAGATAGTTCACTCGATCCAGCATACCAATGTTGCAAGTTTTGCAATGCTTGTTGGAGATGAAGCTAATCCCCTTGGTAAATCCTCCTCAAAATCTTAATACTTCCTCTCCTTGCTATAATCCCAAGGCAAGGTGTGGGTATCACTCCAACTGTCCCGGACATGATACTAATAGTTGTTGGGCATTGAAGAAAAAGATTCAAGACCTGATTAACGAAGGAATCCTCGAGGTTACGCCAGAAGGCCAGATTGAGTTCTTCTATCGCCCATCAAACATCAAAGTACCCAGACATCCGGAGTAACCAGTTTAGAGGAAGAGGCTTTGAGAACATTTGAATTTTCATTTGTAATTTCTTTTATTTGTTTAAACACTTACTATTATGTAAAAATTTTGTTTTCATTAATGCATTGCATATGTTTGTCTTGAATTAATCCATTCGTTTCACTATATTTTGAATTATGCTTCACATTTCTACTTTGTGATAATTAACTCCTGATAAAGCTATAAGCATGTAGAGGGAGGATGACGAAAACAATACCATAATCTTATGCAGTATGCTTTTGAACAGACTATGCTGACGATGTACAGGCATTGTTTCAATTCCTAAACAGTGGAGATATAAGGAAGTTAATCCCTAGTCAACCCTTTTGAGCCTATGAAGTAGGAGTTTTCATTCTCATGCAAATTAAAACCCTTATTCATAACCTGGGGCAGGGTAGTTACTCGGTTAACTCAACTATGCCAAATGTTTGTGTTGTACATAACTAATGATGTTTCCCAGTAATCACTAAAGTGTGCAAGTCAATATCTAGAAAAAGAAAAGCTCACTAAGTCAAAACCTATGAAGGAGACTTAGTAAAAAATTAAGACATCCCGCTGACTGTAACCTTGAAATAAACAGTTCAGGCAAAAAGAAGGGATAACAAAGTCAAAAGAAAAAAGGAGGTCACTATAGATCCTCAATAAAGAAAGATGACTGAATTTTCAAATAATTTTTTTGATTCCTGAATCATCACAAATGTCAGTGTTACAATTCCAAACTACTTTGGAACCTCAATGCATAAGTTAACCGAACATAGGACTGAAGAACATCACGAAGAATGGGTTGGGTACAAATAAATATGAGCCTTTATCCTTTGTTTCTTAAACCGTGAACCAGGCCATGTTATAACCCTTTAAAAGTCCTAACTGAAGCATGGTTAGTTTGAAAGCGTATTGCCACAAAAAGGTATCCTGACTCCTTTAGGGCTTATAATAAATCTTGAGTTAATATCACAATTTTTACAAACATTGTTTTACTAAAATAAATCTTTTTCAAAACTTCAAGACAGAAATAAGCACTGCATTTTGAATATCATTGTTTACATATAACTAAGTGTTTGACACACAGAGGAACTTACAGGATGAATGTTCAATAAACCAAAGTCCTTCTGATAGACAAAGTTACTTCCTGGATCAAAGCTCATGTATACAAAAGGGCATAGTCACTATTTCCCAATCAAGGGGCATGCCATGATACTGCCTATTCCATTTGGGGCAATCAGGTCAAGATTCAACTATGCTTAAATAGTCAGAGGGCAAATCTCTCCATTTGAAGTACCAAAAGTAACATTACAAAGTTCATGATGCCAGGGGCATATTATTGTGGGGCATTCTGCTTATTTCTCTTGAGGTATCTCCTTTTAGATACTTCCATTTATGGGATAATTCATCCTCAACCAAGGGGCAACACTCTCTTTCCAAATCTAATACCCAGAGCGTATATGGTTCATCACAATTTGAAGGCACGTTCCTCTCATTGTATTACCTTGATATTGGATTCTCAGCAGAAGCCATTGTGGAAATTAAATGTCTACGCCAATAGTATCAGACGGTGTCAGTATCATGCCTTCGGATCCATCCATGAGAATTTCTAGGAAATTATTCATGAAAGTTAAGAACCTCAGAAGCTCTAAATCCAATTGGTTATACACTTTCAAAGTTGAAACGATTCTATTTTCCGAATTCAGGTTTACTTTTCCCCCTTTTACTAAAGCGAGAAATGTACTTCGGTTATGTTTAAATGTATATATGCCTTTGAATATGATTGATGTTTACCAGAAATGCAGAAAATACATTAATAACATTTACCAAGGACAAACGGAGGTAGGAATTCAACGAATCCTCGTCGGTTCATCCCCACGGATTAATCTTTGTGGATATTCTTACGGAATAATTCAAGTAATATCTTATACTTCTAACTCTACAAAGTCTCCAAACAGTTTCATATCCTCCGAAGAATTGATACTTGACCAGATAAGTCTCTCGGATCAATGTCCATCACTTTTATCCTCAGTCAAGACATCCAGGAACTGAATCCTTCAATAAAGCACGAAAAACAAAAAATGGGAAGTTCTAAGTATGATGTTCTTAAAACAAGACGGGAACGAAGTCTTCATACTCTTCGGCAACGAATCAGGATTTATTTTCCCCAGTCACCAGTTGTTCTACGAAGCTAGTTATACGTTTCAACTACATAATTCATACATACATCATATCATATCATATTATACACATTCTTATAAAATATTATCTTGCAGATTGTTATATATATCATTATATTTGCACCATACTAACCTTGTTTTTCAGGTTAATTCTCCAGCAGACAAACTTCATCAACAACTTACCTTGGGTCGTCGTTTATTCTTCCAAATGGTTATCTTGTTACCTCGGGCCGTCGTTTACTCTTCCCGAAGGTTATCTCATTTTGGGTCGTCGATTATTCTTCCCAAAAGCCAACTTACCTTGGGCCGTCATTTATTCTTCCCAATGGTTATCTTGTTACCTCGGGCCGTTGGTTATTATTCCCGGAGGTTATCTCATTTTGGGCCGTCGATTATTCTTCCCAAATGCCAACTTACCTTGGGCCGTCGTTTATTATTCCTAATGGTTATTTTGTTACCTCGGGCCGTCGTTTATTCTTCCTGAAGGTTATCTCATTTTGGGCCATCATTTATTCTTCCCAAAAGCCAACTTACCTTGGGCCGTCGTTTATTCTTCCCAATGGTTATTTTGTTACCTCGGGCCGTCGTTTATTCTTCCCGAAGGTTATCTCATTTTGGGCCGTCATTTATTCTTCCCAAAAGCCAACTCACCTTGGGTCGTTGTTTATTCTTCCCAATGGTTATCTTGTTACCTCGGGCCATCGTTTATTCTTTATGAAGGTTATCTCATTTTGGGCCGTCGTTTATTCTTCCCAAAAGCCTACTTACCTTGGGTCGTCGTTTATTCTTCCCGATGGTTATTTTGTTACCTCGAGCCATCGTTTATTCTTCCCAAAGGTTATCTCATTTTGGGTCGTCGTTTATTCTTCCCAAAAGTCAACTTACCTTGGGCCGTCGTTTATTCTTCCCAATGGTTATTTTGTTACCTCGGGCCGTCGGTTATCTTCTCAAAAGCCATTTTGTTACCTAGGGTCGTTATTTATCCTCCCAAAAGCTAGATCTTCATATTGGGGATTGCTTTCCTCTCAAAGAAATATATCTGAAGAATTTTTCTCCGAATGGCATCTTTAAGCCCATTCAAGCATCATAACCAACCAACAGTATCATTTTACGCACATGCGAGTGCAAATTTTTGGGCTTTAGTGTTCAATCCTCTTCAAGCTTCAAGTCACGAGTGGCGTACATGCCAATCTAACTCCTCAGATTTCAGAAAATTGAACAAGGGGAAGCTGTTGCACCCCAAAATTTTCCCTCCCACAGTCAAGACAACCTCTCAAGACTTCTAAATGATCATAAGCTTCTCAATATTCTCAATTGATCAAGAAAGTGTGGAAGTTTCCCTAGACAATGCCTCCTCCTAAGCAAAGTGTCCAAAACTAGGGTTTTGAGTTTCCTCAGGTTAAAATGAGTATCAAGGCCTCAAGTGAGCTTAATAACATCCCACATGTATTAAAGAATCCACATGTCAAGTTTCAAAGCTTTCCCAAAGAGTTTGCCCAGTCAGATGATCAGATAATCAAAAATCAGTCAAAGCAGTTAAAAAGTCAAACTGAGGTCAACTATGGTCAAAATAAAGTCAAACTTCAAGATTTTTTTTCAACATCAATTTTATGAAGTAAAATTAATCATTTTATCAAGTTTTGATCATGATTCATCAAGAAAGTCTCAGATCATCAAGAATCAGGAGTTTCTAAATTAGGGTTTTCTAAGGAAAAGTCAACTGAACTTTGACCAGCCATAACTTTCACATGCTTCATCAAAATATTTCCATCCAAAGCTAATTTTGAAGGAAATTTAATTCTCTACAAATTTATGTCTCACAAACCAAGCCTAAAAATGCTTCATTTGGAAGGTATGAGCTAAAACATTACATGTCATTTCAAAAGTCAACAAAAAGTCAACTTTTTCCAAAGGGCATAATTTTAGAAAGGTAATAGATATGGACATGAGACCAAAGAGGTTTGTTAGAAGACTCTTTAAGCTTTCCAAAATGTCCAAGAACACCTTCATAGACTTAAAATTTAGGGATTTATGTCTTGTCAAATTTGGGAGATTTTTCAAGGGGGTGTATGAAGAAAATAAGGGCTTAAATCTAATTTTTTTTCCAAATGGGCCTATCATTTTGCAACCCAATATTCATGATAACATGAAGCACAACCCAATTCAAATATTTTATGATTTTTATAATTTATTTATTATTTATTTGGATTTTATTCATTAAAATTCATTTTAAATCAAAATAAAATATGAAAATAAAAATATTTGATTTGATTCTTCATCTAGAAGTTCTTAAACATCATTTGAGTTGATTGGATACTCTCCAATTTTGTGCAGAACCAATTTGGAAACATATCATTTAATTTTTTTGATATTTTTGACCATAGCTTTCTTCACAATCAAGTAACCTCAACCCATTGCCAAAAGACCCAATTTCTAACCTAAATTCACTCTATTATATATACACAACAAAGACATAAGGGGAAGGGACTTTTTTTGGAGAGCAAGAGGATCATATTCTTACTTTAAAATTTCACACAATTCAAAATTCGGTTTCCATAATCCACCACTTTTACAAGTTGATTACAGATTTTTTCTGGATAGTTGGATTTAAGTTTCGATGCAGGAATCATAGGGTATCATGGAGAGCTAAACTATTGGTTAATCTGCTGTAATCTGTTTTTGTCGATACTTCGAAGGTTGCAGTAGTGATAAGAATTCCAGGCTGACAGGTAAGTCAGGTAAGTACTACTGTTTTGATTTACTCCGAATTTTTTCCAGAAGTTCAGAAAAAAATTGACGAACAATACTCTTTTAGAATAAAATTCTAAAAGATTTCCACCCTCAAAATCGCAAATTCCTCTTTTTTCTATTTTATTTGATTTATTTTCTATTTTCATATTCTCAAAAAAATCTAAAAAAAAATGTGCGTTCATTATTTGATTTTATTAGATTTTTAGCATCGTTTTAATATTTTTTAGAATTTATTTTAATCGCTTTTCTTATTTTTCATTATTTTAAAATCTGCATCGATTTTATTTGATCCTGTTTATTTCTTTTTTATTCTTCCAATAGTATATACTAAAAATATGCAGGTGGGAGGAAGAAGATGGTGGTAGGCATGCGCTGATTGTCCTAGTGACAAAGACCTAAGGTTGAAAGTCTGAGGGTGTGGGTTCAACACTCATTCCCAACATTTTGGCAAAGAAACGTGGGTTCAACACTCATTCCCAACATTTTGGCAAAGAAACGTGGCGTAGCGTAGTGGCTGAAGGTTTTTGTTGGCAAGGCAAAGTCAGGGGTTCAACACCAACCCCCAATATTTTGGGTATCTCTAACTTTATTTTTCCCTTTTTCATCAAATTATGTATTTTCTTTGAATTTCCTTATTATTATTATTAAACTAATTTCTAAAAGATAAAACAAAATCCTTTTTTTTTTTAAATTTTTTTTTTTTCATAAACCTTAATTTTTTCCCTAAACCTTAATTTTAAACCTAAGTCTTAATTTTTTTCATAAACTTTAAACCCTAAAAATTTAGCCCAAATCTTTATCTTAAAACCCAGATTTCACCCTAATTTTTAACCTAAAATTTTTCCTAAACCTTAAATTTTTTTAAACCTTAAAATTTTTCTCAAACCCTAACCCTAATTGTTTTCTTAACCTAGTTTGCAAACTTTTTTTTCTCTAATTTATTCACTCGCTTTTATGTTATTCATTCACTGTTTGCCTGATTATGTAATTGCTTCGCCTTTGTAATAATTGGTTTTTATTATTTTCCGCCATTATTATTATTATGTAACTTCCCCTAAGCCATGTAATAGTGTAGGAATTTTATTTTCTGCCTTTTAATTTCTGCCATTTATTTTTCATATTAATTGCGTGGTTAGTAACATAGGGAGTGCCAAGAAATAAATGAACCATGGACTTAGAAAATTAATAATCAAGATAAATATCTGAAAACAACACTCACACACGTAAGTCGATCTAAGATCGCCGTCTGGACTTCCTAGGGTATCCCTCTTGGTTGCCTTATTTAAAATGGTCAAGTCCCTCGAATATAGGGGTGTCTTAAGCAAAGTCCCTTCACTTATAAAATCATCAAGTCCCTACAGATTTAAAAGATCAAATCCCTTCGACGTTGCCTACGGAATAATGATCTTGTCCCTTCGAATAAATGATGATAGTCCCTACGAATTACTAAAGACACCCCTTAAGTTTCCTTCATTGACCATACGATGACCCTACGCCCGTCCCTTAAACAAATCCAAGGTAATGACTACCTATTCCTTAATAATAGGGATAGTCGTACCCTCGAAAGGACATATAAGAACATGAATGACTTAGTCTAGGGTAGGTACCTCATAGTTACTCGCTCACTCTTCAAAAATACTTTTCACACCTCATAATATTTTCAAATATTTTCAAACAAGGCTTTGTATACATCCATACGAGGATCATTACGAAGTACTTAGAAAATTTCTAATCACACACTACACTTTTCAAAAACATTTATGTGATCTAAGTAACTAAGAGCCCATGGATAACCATGGATATAAAGGGTGATAACACCTTCCCTTTATATAACCTACCCCCCGAACCCAAGTCTTTTCAAAACGGTCTTTCCTGTTCTTTTATGTCGCTTCCTTATGGATAAAATAAAAGTCGGTGGCGACTCTTGCTATCCGCAACATTTATAGAAAGTCAGTTCTCTCACCGTGTTACAAATACATACAAAGACCTATTGTCAATGTTTTCTTGAGTCTACTGACTTAAACTAGTCACTCAAGGAAAACAAACGTATCTTTTACAAAGATAAATGAAGTAACTATAATGCTTATATAAGCTTTAATCACAAAGTGATTTGTTAAAATATATTTAGAACGGTATGAAGGAGTGTGAAGATACAACGTAAGAACCAGAGCTTTAAATCTTCAGCTTAAATCCTTTATATAGTTGCTTGAATAATGTAGTAGTTGGGAACATCTTGAGCTTGATTTGGATATAAGTTAATGCCATAAATCCTTCCAAAATAAGAGATTCTTGTTCCCAGCCTTTAATTAGATTTTCTTTATTTAATCATTAATGAGATAATCACAATCTTCTAGGCATGAACCAGAGTATATCAATTTGGGTACGCAACTTTAATGAAGTCTTTAAATGATAGATTCTCTTTAACACATATATCTTCTATATACGAGCGCAAGACTGCTTCTATTCCAATAAGCTTTCTTTTTAATAACTTCCTTTTTAAGAACTTCTACAATGCACAATTACAAAAGTTAATTTCTACACATATTAGAACTTCTATTCTTACAGAAGAATAATTGTTATCATCAAAACTATTAGAGGATTAGAATCAAAATTGTTCTAACAAATGCAATACAGGATTCTTGGTAAGGTTAATAGCCCTGGTAATGTCACATAAAATAGGAATATATTCAAGATTAACATTAAAGTCAAGCAATTATTGTTTGAGCCATAAAATTTGAGCACAACAATTACTGGCTGCAACGTATTCTGCCTCGGCTATTGACAAAGCAACAAAAACTTGCTTTTAGATATGCCAACTCACTGAGAAATTTGAAAAGAAATGACAAGTGCCACTAGTGCTCTTCCTTTCCAATTTGCACCCAGCAAAATCAGAATTGGAATACCTGACCAAAGAATAATCACTTCCCTTGGAAAACCAAATTCCAAACTTAGGAGTACCACAAAGGTGTCTAAGTATATGTTAAACAAATTTTTAATGTGATTCCTTGGGACATGATTAAAATCTAGAACACATAAAAACACTAAACATGATATCTAGACGAGATGCGGTAAGATAGAGGGGCGAACTGATCATACCTCTATACCTTTTTATATCCACGCACTTACCATTCTCATCCTGATCCAAACCTACCGCCATAGGCATTAGAATATCAATGGCTTTAGAGTTGATCATATTGAATCACTTGAGAAGCTCATTGCAATACTTAATTTGGCTTATAAATTTTCCTTCATAGAGTTGTTTGATTTGAAGTCTAAGGAAGTAATTTATCTACCCCATCATGCTCATCTCAAATTCACCTTGCATTAAGCTTGAAAATTCCTTGACCATATTTATGTTAGTAGATCCAAAAATAATATTATCTACATAAACTTGAACAAAAATAGAGTGTTTTCCTTGACGCTTAATAAAAATGTTAGTATCAACCTTCCCTCTTGAAAATCCTTGATTGAGTAACGATTTGCTAAAATTATCATACCAAGTACTAGGGGCTTATTTTAGACCGTACAAATCATGTTTAAGCTTATAAGCATTGTTAGCATTTTCATGATTCTCAAAATTGGGAGGTTGGGATACTTAAACCTCTTAATTAATGTATCGGTTTAGCAAAGCACTCTTGACATCCATTTGATGTAATCTAAAAAAATTTGAACAAGCAAAAGGCGTATAGCGTCGAGTCAAATGACCGGAGCATAGGTATCCTCATAGTAAATACCCTTCTCTTGGTTATACCCTTGAGCAACAAGGCAATCCTTGTTGCAAGTTATAATTTTGTTTTCGTCCAACTTGTTCCTAAACACTCATTTAGTGCCATTTACTAAATGGCCTTGTGGAGGAGGGGCAAGATCCCAAACCTCATTTCTCTTGAACTCATTAAGTTCCTCTTGCATTGCTAAATACAAATTTTCATCGAGTAAAGCTTCTTTGGAGATTTTAGGCTCAATTTGAGAGGCGAAAGAAAAATGATAACAAAAGTCACTTATCCTTGATCGTGTAGTGACTCCCTTTGATATATCTCCTAGAATATTATCGATGGGATGATGCTTAGAAGACTTCCATGAAAGGGATATATCATCTTTATTATTTGGATGATCCTCCTCTTTTTGTCTTTAGATCCTTGATCCGACTCCTCCTCAGATTTTTCCAGATTGGGTTTATCACTCTTTTCTTCTTGATCTTTAAGTATACTTTCCGAAGGAACACCTATACCATCAACACAAATACCTTCTCTGACATTTTTTGGATAAGATTCATCAAAGGAAACATGCACAAATTCTTCAACAATATGTAACCTCTTTTTGTATACTCTATAAGCTTTACTTGATTGAGAGTATCCAAGAAAGATACCTTCATCGACTTTTGAATCAAATTTACCAAGGTGTTCTTTACCATTATTCAATACATAACATTTACAACAAAAAACATGGAGATGTGAAACATTTGGCTTTCTATACTTTAAAAGTTCGTAAGGTGTTTTATTTAGAATAGTATGGATAACACCATATTCAAAACATAACAAGTCGTACTTATGGCATCCACCCAAAATTATTTAGGAAGACCATTGTCATTGATCATAGATCGTCCAAGATCCTCTAAAATACAGATTTTGTATTCCACGACACCAATTTATTGTGGTTTCCTAGGAGCGAAAATATTATTATCAATTCCATGTTGGTCACAAAACTCATCAAAGAGGTGGTTTTCAAATTTACCTCTGTGATTGCTTCGAACTGTAACAATACTAGTGTTTAATTTGTTTTGAGATAACTTGGAAAACTTTACAAAGGTCGAAAAAGTGTCACTTTTACTAGCCAAGAAAATAGTCCAACAAAATCTTGAGTCGTCATCTAAGATTACAAACCCATAATAATTTCCACCTAGACTTTTAATTCTAGATTGCCCAAATAAATACATATGGAGAATTTCAAGGGGTCTCGATGTAGAAACAACATTTTTAGATTTAAAAGAGATCCTGGTTTGCTTCCCCCATTATGCATGCATCACATATGTGATCTTTTGAAAATTTGATTTTGGGTAGACCAACTACTAAATCTTTTGAGACTACTTTATTTAGCAAGTCAAAGTTAACATGCACCAAACGCCTATGCCAAAGCCAAAAGTCATCACTCTTGGAAACAAGACATTTATTGACATTTAAGGACACTTCATTCAAGTCAAGCATGTATACATTATTTACCGCCAAGACCTTAAACACATCACCCTTATTATCATTATGTTAAATTATGCAACATTCTTTTTGAAAATGAAACTTTGTATCCTTTGTCACATAATTGGCTAATGCTAATTAGATTATGTTTAAGGCCTTCAACTAATAGGACATCTGAGATAGTAGTAGATGAGGGATTACCTACACTAACTTTTACTAGTATAGCTCCCTTGTTGTTATCACCATAGGTCACAAAACCTTTCTTCTTAGCCACAAAGTCAAAGAGTAAGGAGATGTCACCTGTCATATGTCTTGAGCACCCACTATCGAGAAACCATCTTCTCTCTATAGCCTTAAGACACTCCACCTACAAACTTAAATAAGGGAAATAGGTACCCAATTTTCGTCGGGTCCTTGTGTGTGAGTGAAACCTTGATTACATTTGGGCAACCATTTGAAAATGCCTTTAGGGACCAAAAACTCCTAAAATGACATTTGGCAATAATGTGACCCCTCTTGCAACAATAAAGATAGGCCAAGTTTGGTTTGGTGATACACTTTCCTACTTGATATTGTCGCTCCCCCGAAAAGACACCAAGGTCAGATAGGGTACAGACGCGAACGGTCGGCGAAAGGAGAAAATGAAGTGAAGGTGAATAGAGTCGCCAGCTAGGCATTTTTATCCCGAAGGAAAGGTAATGCTGCATAAACCTAGAAAATATATGGATAAGACGGTTGCGAACCAGAGAAACTGAGAAAGGGGGTTAATTACAACCTGGGATGGTATTAGCACCCAGATTGTCCGTCGTACTCAACGGGATCCACGCTTGAAAGTTTGCGTTTAAAAGGGGTAGTGTTTGTGCTATCTGTGTGCAAAATTTGGAAAAGAATGTACAAGTGTCAGTGCAGGAAAGTGAAGTGAGGTGCTCAGGAATGAGGCTTAAAAATAAAACTGAAAGAGGGGGGAAGACACAGAGACTTTTGTTCAATAACAATTAAGTTATGCCTACGTATCCTCTCGTGCAATGAGGAAGTCAGAACACCGTAGTTCGACTCAAAGAGACTGAAAATGAATTTGACTGTGAACTGCTTACTTGCCTATGCTCAAGTGTATGACTCGTCTGGCTCGAGTGCTAACTGTCTTGCATTAGACGGAAGAAGCGAGTTCTCGTTTGTGAGTGAAGATGATGAGAAAAGAATCCCGAAGGAGACAATTATTGTTTGTTTTTGTGTTTTCAATATTTTATTGCTTTTTGTGTTTGTCATAAGTTAATGAGCTTAAGCCTAAACCAATGGTTAGTAAACTCATTATATCCTCCCTTTGATTAGGGATAATGAGAATACCTTAAGCATGAGATAAACGTCTCAACTTAATTACCATGATGGTGTAGGATTAAGATCATTAACCTACTTGTGATTATTTAGATGTTTTTGGGTTTTTGTTTAGTGTTAAGTAATGAGTTTAAGCCATAATCAAGGATTAGTGAACTCATTACACAATCCTAATAGAAGGATAATAGATGAGCACACTTAAGCTGAAGAAGATACCTCAACTTAATCCATGATTAGGGATTAACCTCATGACAAAACAAGCCTTTATTAAAGTGGATTTTAATTAAGAGTGAGATTAAGAAGTGGATTTTATGGTTTGTAAGACAACTTGAGAGGGACTTGTCCATTAAACACTAGGGTTAGTCCATCTTAACCAATAAAGGAAGAATTAGAACCCTAATGCAAGGCCTAAGTTACAAGTTAATGTCTTGGTGATTATTAGATGGATTGATTAAGAGGTTTAAACAAATTAAGGGTTTAACACTTAGGATTAAAGTTATACACTCCATCCTAAGAGAAGGATGCAGGCATTACCCTAATTCCAAAGTCCTAAAGCCTTAAAGGTTTAGTCTCTAATGATGAGATGAGATGAGAGACACAAAGAAGACACAAAGGTGAAACATAAGGGGGACTAATCACAACCCTAATTATTATCATGCTTGGATGTTCCTATGGTTTGTGAGGCTTAAAAGAGATCTTCAAAGAAGCCACCAATGGAAAAAGCAGAAGAAAGGAGGAAGAAGCAGATGAATAAGTTACTTACTTCACTGAAGAAGATAAGTAACTTAGAGAAAGAAAGTGAGAGATCAACATGAATGAGCAAGCTCACTCTAAGACAATGAAAAATTCAGCAAGGATGCATATGAAGAAGATGAAGAGAAATGATAAGTGAAGGCAAATTCACTTCTCAAGTTAACTTACCACCTGAAAATGTTAGCATAAGGAAAGAAATAAAATGAAATGAAGCATATGCAAAGGTAAAAACCAAAACCAGAAGCAAACACATGATGCAAATGATAGCATAAGGAAACAAATGATGTTATGAAGCAAATGGGAAACATGAAAACACATAGATGTCTATGAAATGGATGCAAGGCATAACAAATGTATGAAGAAATGACCAAGCAATGTTCAAGAAATGTCTTAAGATGTCTAAGATGGCATACAAGTGCTTAGAATGTCATGGAAAATTCATATGTTCATGCAATGCAATGTAAGATGCAAGTATGGATGCTAAATTAGGGTTACATGAAAGGATAAGATGCATATGATCAAAACAGAAGCAATTCACATGATAAAAAAAATTGCAAATGAGCTCAAACAAACCCTAACCCCATATGATATCACACCCCAAAGGAGGAGATCTAACTCTTAACCTAAAGGAAGTTATGATTTTTCTAAGTTAATTAGGGTTTTTGGGTACCTTAAAAGGTAAAATGCAAATCAATTTGAATATGAAGGATAAAAATAAAAATAAAAATAAAAATGTTTTTGGGTGAAGAAATATATTTAGAATTAAAATGCAGAAGTAAATATTTTTGTGATTTTTCTAGGTATTTTAAATAAAATGACAAAGAAAATGCTATTTAAATGAAATTAAAATGAATTTTAATGAAAGTATGACAATCCAGTGGACCAGATTCAAAGCTGGGAAAAAGATGTTGACTGGCGCGCAGATCAAAGGTCCAAATTCAAACTGGCTTAATTCTAATTAATTAATTAAATTAATCCTGATTAATTCTTAATGATTCATCTCACCCGTCCAAACACGCGCGGGAAACCTAATCCAACGCTCCTCATTCAAACTCACACTAAACCCTAATTAAACCCTAATCACCTTCAGATGACCGGAACAGTGTTCCGGTCATCTTCTCCGGCGAGACCTCAACATCAACTTCTTCCCTAGGTCGTTTCAGGAGCTCTAAAGCTCCAGATCACATCCCTAAACCTTCCCCAGCAAGAATCAACCCTAAAAATCAATTTCTAATGCATCAAACTCAAGATACGATTCAAAACATCAAACTGAAAAAAGTTTCAGAGACACGGTACAACCTTAATACTCACCCATTTTTAAAACCAAGCATATCACAATGATCAGGGAGACACAAGGAACAATCTAAGAACTTAAAATAGCATTTCTGGAAAAAAAAAGAGTTCATGAGGTATACCTGAGCTGGAGCTTTGCAATCTGAGCTATCTGGCCTCCTCTTTGGTGCAAAAAGCCTCCACTTGATCCCCTGATGTTGTTACAAGGCTTGGAATGAGTTGAAATGAGCTGGATTGAGGGGTTGCAACTCAACTGGTCCAGAATCGTGTTTTGTGTTTGTGGGGTTTCAGGCTTGTTTGATGGTTGGAAAATGTAATATTGATGATAGTGAGTTGAATGGTGAAGTTTGTTTGAGGTTTGAGTGGCTGAGCAGAGAGAATCGAAAGCTTGAAGCTTGAGGATGATTTTGTGAAACTTGGCTTATGAGAGGTTCTGAGCTCCAATGTTATGTGAGTTAGCTTGCTTTGAGTCCACATAACATGTCTTGATAGGTCAGAAAGTGGGTGGTGGCCTGTGGTGATTGTCGCTCCCACCAAATGAAGCCGAGTCAAATGGGGTACAGACGCGAACGGTCGGCGAAAGAGGATGTGAGAACACACAGGAGTGGACTCACAGGGAATGAATAGAGTCGCCAACTAGGCATTTTTATCCCGGAGCAAAGGTAATGCTGCATAGACCTAGAAAGATATGGATAAGACGGTTGCGAACCAGAGAGACTGAGAAAGGGGGTTGGTTACAACCTGGGAAGGTATTAGCACCCAGATTGTCCGTCGTACTCGACGGGATCCACGCTTAAAAGATTTGTGTTTTAAAGGGGTAGTGTCAGTGCAATTTGTGTATAAAAGAGCTGGAAAAGGAGGTACAGGTGTTAGTGTAAGAGAAGTGATGTGTATAAGTGAAGTGTCAGTGTAAGAAACTGGAATAAGATGCTCAAGATCATGAGGCTAAAAGTATGATGCTGGAAAGAGGGGGAATATACAGAGACTTTTGTTCGATAACTGTTAAGTTATGCCTACGTATCCTATCGTGCAATGAGGAAGTCAGAACACCGTAGTTCGACCCAAAGAGACTGAAAGATGAATTGACTTGTGAACTGCTTGTTTGTCAATGCTCAAGTGTATGACCTGTCTGGCTCAGGTGCAAACTGTCTTGCATTAGACGGAAGAAGCGAGTTCTCGTTTGTGAGTGAAGATGATGAGAAAAGAATCCCGGAGGAGACGATTATTGTTTGTTTTTGAGTTTTCAGTCTTTTATTGCTTTTGAAAGTTTGTCATAAGTTAATGAGCTTAAGCCTAAATCAATGGATTAGTAAACTCATCACATCCTCCCTCTGATTAGGGGTAATGAGAATACCTTAAGTGTGAAGTCAGATTCTCACACTTAATCTCCTTTGATGCAGGATTAAGATCATTAACCTACTTATGATTATTTAGATGTTTTTGGTGTTTTTGTTCAGTGTTAAGTAATGAGATTAAGCCATAATCAGGGATTAAACAGACTCATTACACCATCCTAATAGAAGGATAATAGATGAGAATGTTTAAGCTGAGGAAAGCTCCTCAACTTAATCCATGATTAGGGATTAACTTCATGACAAAACAAGCCTTTGATTAAGTGAATTTTATTTAATGATATGATGATGAAGTGAGTTTTAGGGTTTGTAAGACAACTTGAGGGGGACTTGTCCATTAACACTAGGGTTAGTCCTTCTTAACCAATTAAGGAAGAATTAGAACCCTAATGCAAGGCCCAAGTTACAAGCTTGATGTCTTGATAATTATTATGTGAATTGATTAAAAGAGTTAAACACCTTAAGGGTTTAACACTTAGGATTAAAGTTATACACTCCATCCTAATAGAAGGATGCAGGCATAAGCTTAATCACAAAGCCTTAAAGCCTTTAGGGTTTAGTCCCTGATTATGAGGTGAGAAGAGAAGACTCAATGAGACACAAAGGCAAAACTAAGTGGGGGACTAATCAAAACCCTAATTATTGTCATGCTTGGTTGTTCCTAAGGTTTGTGAGGTTTACAAGAGAAGCAATCTTCAGAGGAACCACCAGGAAGCAGATGAAAGGGGCAAAGAGAAAGCAAAGTAACTTGCTTCATTCAAGAAGTCAAGTCACTTGAGGAAAGAAAGTAAGGAGAAGAAGAAAGAGCAAGCTCAATCTCAAACACATAACAAAATGCAACAAGGATGCATGAAAGAGATGAAAAGAAATTGTGAGAAGTGAAGGCAAATTCACTTCTCAAAGTTGCTTACCACCTGAAAAGTTAGTGAAAGAAATGCAATGCAATGCAAGATGAAGTGAAATGGCATGATGCAAATCAAAACCAGAAGCACATGCATGGTGTTAATGATGCTATGAGATGATGCAAACATGAAACAAAGCATGGGGATGATCATACAAACTTATGGATGCAAATGAAGCAAGTTAAGAACCATGAACATACATGAAAAGTTATGAAATGCAAATGGCATACAACATGGCAAATGCAAGATGCAATGATCAAACATGCTTTCAATATGTCTTAAGATGTCAAATGAATCAAATGAATGCACAAAATGCTATGGCAAGTCAAGGTATGCAAGCAAATGCAAGATGGATGCATATGGAAGCCCAAATTAGGGTTTATGATCAAAGCATCAAACAAAAACCAAAATCAGAAGCAAACACCAATATAAAAAATTGAAAATGCATTCAAAGGATCCCTAAACCCATACTAACTCACTGCCCAAAGGAGAAGTTCCAACTCTTAACCTAATAAAAGTTATGAATTTCCTAAAATTTCTAGGGTTTTAGGGTACCTTAACAAGAAAAATGCCAAACAAATGGAAACTGAAAGATCAATTCATGCCAAATTAATCTCACAAACTACATGACATGCTAAACACAATGCAAAAAGAATCAAAGTCCAACCCTCAATGGTTAGGCAGAAATGAATTTTTGAAGTTTGGATCAAAATAATGCCTTAAAAATGAATTAATTCCATGAAAATTTCTCAAAATGCATCAAGATCAAAAAAGAAATTTGGTTTGAGGGTTGGACAATGTTTCTAAATGGTTTTAAATGTTTCATGAATTTTTTGGTGATTTTTAAATACCTAAAAGTATTTTTAATTAATTAATTCTCATTAATTAATTAAAAATAAACTTTTAAATGATTTAAAAATATTTTCCAATGCAAAAAATAAAAATAAAAATGTTTTTGGTTTCTGAAAATTAATAAAAGTTTATACAAAAAATTTCAGAATTTTTAAGATGATTTTGCTATTTTTAATAAAATGTACAAATTAAATGAAATAATATGAAAAATAAAATGAAATAAAGCTGAAAAATGGAAAGTCAACACATCTAATGGTCCAGATTCAAACTCACACGCGCGGGAGTGGACCTGGCGCGCATCTGAACGGTCCAAATTCAAATTCCACTAATTAATGATTAAGCCCTAATCCAGCCCTAATGACTTTCAGATGACCGGAACAGTGGTTCCGGTCATCTTCTCCGGCGAGTCCAAAATGCTAAATCACTCTACACGCAATGAAAATGAAAACTAACTATCCAGAACTCATCCCCATTCAAAAACGAATCAAAACCCTCACTCAAACATCATTTATCATTCATAAACAGAGAGAATCGAATCAAACAATTTTTAGGGCAAAAATTTCAGACACAGCATACATCCTGGTTTCTCAACCATTTTCAAAATTAAGCACATATTCATGATCAGGGGAATGTATAGAAGCTATTTAGAACTTAAAATCATGCTTCTGGAAAAAAAGTTCATGAAGCTACCTGAGTTTGAAGCTTTTCAATTTGCAACTTTCTGACCTCTTCTCTTTGTGCAATCCACTCCTTTTAGGCCCCTGATGAAGTCTTGATGCTTAGAGAGAGTTTGTGATGGCTGGTTTGAGAGTTTGCAGCAGTTCTGTTCAAGGTCAAGTGAGAATCGTGTTTGTGATTCTATGGCTTTCAGACTGTTTTGAAGGTTGGTTTGTGTTCAGTGAAGCATGGTGAGAAGGTTTGTGAAGTTTATTTATGAGTTTATGGCCTGTGTGATGAGTTTCGAATGCTTTTGCTTTTGAGGGTGAAAATGAGAATGTTGTGTTGTGGTCTGTTTTAGGCTTGCTTCTTGTTGGGTTTGGCTTGCATTTTCTTTGTATAAACAAATGCTATTGGTCAGAAGAAGTGACATGTGCTTTATTGATTGGTATGATGGCTTTTGCAAAATGTCAACTTTTGTGTAAGAGAAGCATGGGTCACTTTCTAGCTAAGTAAAAGGAGGGTGTGCTGCGCAACATGATGTGAGGAAAGGCCTAGGATTGATCAGCACACTATCCAGCAAGTGGATGAGAAGTTATCATGTGTTTTGCAACTTGGCTTGCTTTTGGTTCTTCATGAAAAAGTCTTGCTCCATAAGCCATAAAACATGTGATCCCTTGGCCCATTCTGATTTTTAGGACTTGTATGTTCAAGTGGTGAAGTTTAGAAACCCATTTGATGACTTAATTGGCCTTGAGAAGTGAATTTGCAACTTTGCCTCTTTGGTGCATGACTTGAAATTTAGTGATTTTTGCCAATTTTGACAAACCATAACTTTTGATCCAAAATGAATTAGGTCATGTTCTTGTACTTTTTGAAAAGGGAAAGATCTATTCTACAACTTTCATGACCAAAGTTTTTTCATTTGAAGCTTTTTTGAATCAAAAAGTAAGGGTTGAAAAGTTGCTTAAAATGACAAATTCATTAAAAGTCAAACTTGCCCAAAAAGTCAACTTTGCAAAAGACTTGAAATTCTCCAATTTTGTGAACTTCCAACCTCTCCTATGATCAAATAAAGATCATATACAATCAAAATGATGAAGAATGCCCTTTGGTTGGGTCATTGGGGGCCTCAGATGCCCTGATTTTGCACTGACTTGCTTGAAAAATCAACTCTTGATCAGATGACCTCCCCATGGAATTTCTTCATGAAAATTGATATGCATACTCCCTATACCATATAGAGACCAATAGAAACAAGAATGACCAAAAAATTTGGAGTTATGGCCTTTGAAACCAAAACCCTAATTTTAGGTCATCTGTGCAGTCAAACCTGGCTCTGCCTCCATACCATTCTCAGTTCTTGTGATTTTTTTGACATTCTTGACTTTGAGAGGATGTAATATGATACTAGAACATACATGGATCCCTTTGAAGTGATTGATGGCCTTTGGAGTGGCTCAAGAAGCTCTTGGATTGCTTAGATCACAAACCCTAGATGCAGATGACTTTGAACCAATGCAGTGAACCAAAAATGTGGTATGAGATGCTATGATTGAGTTTATGTATATGAAATGATCACAAGCCATGGTGTGAATGGGTGAGGTCAAATTTGGGGTGTTTACAGCGATTGGTATGGGGCAAGTTGGAAAAAGTCAACAACTTATGTACTTGAGGTATGGGCTCATGTAGCAGCTGTTTTAGGGCATGTCCTAGTTCAGCATTGATCAAGGAGAGCCATGGGATTCATTTCATGCAGCTGGATGGCTTAGAGGCATGGCTTTCATAGGTTTTGCAACTGTTATGCATTTTGCCCCTTTTGAGAAATCTTGTGATGCAAGCCATATAAACTTGTGATTCCTTGGGCAATTCTGATGACAATGAGTCGTATTATGTTTGTATGATGCTTAGAGGTTGATTAGAGGTCACAAAATGGCTTGGTATGTGAAATTGCTGATGGGGCAAAGACGCGATATGTGTCTAGCGGTATCTGAACTGCAAGCACATAGCCTATCGAAGTAATATAAAAGATTGTCGAACCCACAGGGACTTTGTAATCACTCTAGTGCTAAAAGGTTTGCTAGTTTAGCTAAGGCGGATATTTGTCACGATTTTGGTTTTAAGGATTAAAACGGGAATTAAATTGAGTTTTAAGGAAATAATGAGAAGGCGGTCGGTATGTAATTATATTAACCTATGCAGGTCAATCTCACCTAAGCTTATAAAGATGGTTCACTTAAATTGTTCTGTAGAGATTATTAGTTTAAATACCCTCGACTCACACTCTTGTGGTCTTATCTCAGATCTTACTCCTAAAGCCCTATGCCTGCTCTCGCTAGCCCATAAGTGTTTAGAAAATAATTTTTGAAAACTTAATAAGTCTAATTCATTTTAAAGCGCTCTCGCTGTATTTAAATCAAATGCCTAACTTTAGCTATCTGGTTAAAATCTCACACTCTCGTGGTCTCGACCTAACCTATTACACTTTTCTTACTCTCGTAACAAAAAGATTAATTTTAATTATAAAAAGCCACAACCAGAATATAAGTTCTTAATTATTTTAGCTTAGATTCGATTTAACCGTTTTGGTTTAGTTTATTACATACCGCCAAATTAATTTAGTTACTCATTTTTATTATACCAACAGACAGATGCAGAAATAAATAAATATTAATCAAAGCATACATTATAAAATAATAATAATATCTTAACATAAACAAATAAATAAACTTAATATAAATGCAAAAATAAAAACCTGGATAATTAAATTCTTAAACTCCTTCTTCCACAGATTGACAAGCTCGGAGTGTCGGAATCGGAATCAAAATACAAAATACGAATTCTGAAGCTAGAAAGAAATTAATTTAAATAACAATTTCCTAATGTTGGAAATTGTTATTGAATTTGGGTTGGAAATAGAAACAGAAAAATAAAACAAGAACAAAGCTGGAAAAATTAAATGGGTTCAAGAAAAATTACGGCAGAGCTTCCGCGGAAAAATTAATAAAATACTCTATCGTTTTCAATTTGCAGCTTAGGTATTTATAAAACATGATTTTGGGCAGTTGAATTGGTGAGCGTGGTCTTCGTTCCAAAATGAGAGAATCCGGCGAAAGTGGCATACTGGGTTTGCTTTGTTGAGGAAAAATAGAAGTTGTCTTTGACTCGTTGCACGTCTTCATGAATGACTTCAATTAAATTAAACACATTTTCCTTGTCACGTTCGTGACAAGGGCGTAACGGTCATATTTTCCAATTCAAGCGTGTCACGGTCGTGACAATTGAGCAACGGTCGTGAGACCTCAAAGTAGAGTGTCACGGTCGTGAGGATGTTGTGACGACTGTGAGTGTAACAAAATATGCAGACTTAGCAGAATTGTTCTCTTCATCTTCTTTTCATGCTAGATTTGGTTCATTTGATCTTTTTCTCATAGTTTGGCTCTAGACATGTTATACCTGCAATGTGACATAAAAAACTCGAACAATCGGGAGTTAATAGGATCAATGTGCGATAAAACGGACTTAAAACGTAGTAATAAAGTGATATGATTTCTTGTTATCAAACTCCCCCAAACTTAAACCTTTGCTTGTCCTCAAGCAAATAGTCGATTGAAAAATGATCGAACAATTTTTATCAGACGCATACACATAACAAACCATATGAGAAATCATTTAGTTAGATAAACCGGTACTAGAATAGAACACTAACGATACACTAATGACACAAGCAACAAGCTAAGTCGTCGACTTCCCGTTAAACGAAACATTCGGTAATTGCGTTATAATTCTACCTATAGTCCTTCGATCTTGTTTCACCCGGTTTGTTATAGCGCAATCACATTAAGCCCTTTGCCTTAGCACGCACGTAGTGGAGTAGCCGGTTAGTGACTTTGATCCTTTATTAGCACGGGGTCTGGTACACGAATGTGGCAACCCTTTACATATTATCCAAATTGGAGGTTGTGGGGGATCGAGCCGTAGCACGCCCTACCAAGTTCAGAACCAGGTACCTCTGAACCAACCCGCAATGGACTCCTTCTTATATTTCTCATCTCTTATATGCGACCGTGTACTTTGGTGCAATTTCATTATATTGGCATCGAGATATGAAGGATCGTTTATAGATTAGGCATCAAACACTTATGTTCATCGGCTCCCCACATGGTTTGTGTTCAGACGGTGCTGACTGCTAGTATAAACTACTAGGGGTTACTTTAGAACTAAGACTTAAGGTGTAGTCGTAACAATTATCGGAATGGAATGCTTAAGTAGGGAGTCTAAGGTGTCAAGACTGTATTGATCTTGTTGGATCTTTCTCAGCTTCCTAACTACGATTTCATAGGTAAGTCGAGTAATGCGAAGATAAAGCAAAAAAAATTCGGTATGGCTAAATAAAGCGGGGAAGAATTGAAACTGAAGAAATAGCATAAATATTACTTTGTTTAATTTAAAATACGGAAAGGGAAATACAATGAAATGGAAAATGCGAAAAGGGAAAGGTATCTCTCCCACACTATATCAGACATTGTCCTCAATGTTGTGATATAATAGCGGGGAAAATACAATACAAAAAAAGAAATGCAAAAACAAAATGATAAACTAATGCTGCTGACGACCACGGCCTCGGCTTCTGGTGCGGGAGCGTCTGGTAGGAGTGGCTTCCTCATCAGAACCGGTGGTGGTGAGAGGGGTGACGTCTATACGCAAAGCTTCCAACTCGCTGAAAATCTCTCCTAGCTTCTCATCTGTTGTCCTCTGGTTACTGACAACAGTTGCAAGGAGTGCATCATATTGCTCTTTCTGCCTACGCTCAAGTGCGACATTCATCTGATTCTGTTGATGAATGGCACGGAGGATCTCTTCAAGGGTGATGTCAGCTGAAGGTGGCTGCCTGGTGGAGGACTCAGGGATGTCCTGAATTGGCTCAGCAGCATCCATCGCATCCTGCATCTCGTCCACAGGTGCATCAGGCTGCTCGTCAATAATTGGAACATGGCCTGCGGCATCTGGCAAATCAAATAGCCAATTGGCTCTGTTCGATGGATCAATGCGGTTCCTGCAAGGCAAAGTGATATGATGGTAGATGGTGCCTTGGATCACATGGTTGAACCTGCCATCCTCTCGCTGAGAGATCATATGAGCGGACTTGCAGTAGTTCTTGGTAAGTAGCTCCGGTGCTCTATGAGGCAGATGGGTGAGGTGGTCACCAAGCTCCAGCTGTATGGCAAGGGTAGTGACAATCCCGCCAATGTAGAAGGGAGTGGCGCCTCTATGCGCTACAGACTTAATATGGGCCAAAAGGAACGGAGCGGCATTGATGTGTTCTTCATTCAAGGCACAATGCAAGAATAAGAGCTCTTTGGAATTGAGCTTGTGGTTGCTCTCTCTTGCAAAGATTGTGTTGCATATGATACGATGGAAATACCGTATTGCTGGATTATGGATATGAGTGGCATTCAGACTCTGGTAGGCGGAAGCACGACTGTTTGTGATGTTGTGCCACAAAATGAAAGCAGCTTCATTAAAGTTGTCGGGCACGAGGAGGTGAGCATCGTCGCTGTGACTGAAGTCTAACAGTTCAGCGATTCTGGTTTGAGTGATTTGGAACTCTCTTCCAAGCATTCGGAATTTTGCAATGCCAATGAGTTGAATCGTTGATCCGGATGGTGTGATATATTGAAATGAACTTAGAAACTCCAAGGTGAGGTTTTCAAATGTCGGTTACGGTTGACTGCATAAGTCCCACAAGCCAACATGCTCAAGCAGTAGCTTCACTCCGTCGAGCAATCCTAACTCCCTCAAGCAGTCGAGGTCGACGTACCAAGTAGGTTGGATGCCTCGATTTTGAAACCTTACAAACTTCTCTCTTTGTGCTTCTCCTTGGTCTCCATCTCTAAACTGAATATTCTCCATTGCAAGCAAATGAGGTAAATGAGAGATAAGTGTTTGAGGTTTAGTGAGAAAATGTGAAGAAATTAATCGGATTATAATGGAATGAAGTGAATGTGAGGAGTTGTGATTAAATGAAAAGGTGGAACGGATTAATGGAATTGATTTGGGAGTAATGGGTGGTTACGGGAGAAGAAGAGGTAATGGGAGGTTAGATTTTTTTGTGAAAATAGAAATGGGGGTTGCGAAGGTGAACGGCCTCTGTAACTTCAGAGTTCGTGAATTATGGTTGTCACGGTCGTGAGGGGGGTCTTACGGTCGTGACGCGCTAAATAGCTCGTTACGATCGTGAGGGGATGGTGACGACCGTAATGACCACAAAATGTGGGATTTTCACAGAATGGATTACCTCAGTTCAGTTCAAATGTAATTCTTATCACTTCTAATATTTAATTCCAACATAAACATAACACATAATAGTGGATATATATATATATATATATATATATATATATATATATATATATATATATATATATATATATATATATATAAGCAGTGGATTTCATCACACGAAAGTTCACAATATATCCAGCAATTCAAATATATCAGCAAATAATGCAAAGCATGTAAATTGATTAAATTGGAAAATTGCATAAATAGAAGTACTTTGCTTTTGACATTAATATAAAGAAATTACAGTGATAAAAATACGCTATGAAATGTTGCAAAATATCAAAACTAACTAGAAACAAAAGCGAAAAGTAAGATAAATCAAATTACTACAACATTATCAAAGTTGCTTCTTCAAATCTTCAAGTGCGGAGTTTATATGATAGAATTGTTCACATGTTATGTCAGTTAAACCTATAACGTCCAATCGCATGCTTTTAACTTCATCCTTAACAGCATTAATATCAGCTTGGGAAACTTCAAGAGTGTTCAGAATTTTCTTTAAGTTGTCAGCATATCCTACTTGATTAATTTCAGGGGCTTCAATAACTTCATCAGTGTGGTCGATGTCATGGTAACCAGGAGGTGTCTCAGGGTCACTTTCTACATCAATAATTATGTCATCCCTCATTTGGTAGGATTGTGGTGTTTCGGGTATTGATGGATAGTCAGGAGGGGTAAGCTCATAAAGCCAATTATCTCTATTGTGAACACTGACTTTAGCATGGTTCGGTAATGTGAACATGGTTACTATTTCATTTCTGATTAGGTACTCGTAAGGTGGTTGTCCTAAGTTTCTTATAATTTGACGGTTAAAACAGAAGTTCAGATTCATAGGGCGGATGGTACCTAAACGGTTGCACTTGTGTAATTGGTATCTAAGTCCGAGGGCATCAACAATCATGGTGACCAGGCCTACTACCAATATTGGTAGATCAGGTTCCTCTTGGATGCGGGTAAAGGTTTTCATCATGAATGGTACAACATTAACGGGTTTTCCATCGGTCAAACAGGACATTATGAATATCTCATCTTTAGATACTCCAGCGAGGTTCTCTTCCTTTCCAAAGAAGGTGTGGGCAAGGATTTTATGAAAGTAGCGGATAGCAGGGTTATGTATTTCGTCATTGTTCATGTTATCCGGCTCAGGGTGGTAATTTCCGGTTAAGGTTCCCCAAAAGAATTCTAGCTCAATATCCATTAATTCTACCTGGGTGGTAGTAAAGGCAAAAGGTCCACTAGGGAATCCTAGTAGGTCAGCTAGTTCCTTATGGTTAAAGTCATATTCGATACCGAATAGTCGGAAACTAATAAATCCTTTCCTTAATCCAAATCCACGCTCGGGTAAGTAAACTAAGGAGCTTAAAAACTCAAGGGTGAGCTCGCGGTAAGTTACAAACTTTTGTTTTATGAGAGCATTCTCCCATCCAAGTTGGTTAAACAGGTATAGGATGCTATCATGTATACCTAAAGTTTCCATAGTCAGTTCATCATAGTACAGAGTCAAATCCATTTGTCTCTGTGATAATTCCTCAAATTTCATTCTTTGGTTTCTACCTCTAAATTTGGTTTCCATAACGTTTCTTGGTTGGTTAGCCATAGTTAGTGTTAATGTGGAGGAAACAAATCAGGGGGAAAAGGGAAGGTAGAAAAGACTTTAAAAAATTTGTAGCAAAGTAAATTTAAAAGTGATTTAGAAAATGAAAATTAAAATAAAGAAAATAAGAAAATAAATGCATAAATAAAGTCAATAATAATACTAATGAAATAAAACAATAAAATGATAAAATGGGTTGCCTCCCACTAAGCGCTGTTTTTATCGTCATAAGCCTGACGTAATGCTTAGGCGTAGATTAATCAGGGAAGTTAGTGGACAATTCTAAAAGCTTTAGACTATTCGCATAATCTCTATTTTCAATTTTATGGTAATGTTTTAATCGTTGTCCGTTTACTGTGAACGGTTCACTATTCCTACCCTTAATTTCTATTGTTCCGCTCGGGAACACTCTAGTTATTTCAAAGGGTCCTGACCATCTAGATTTTAGTTTTCTAGGAAAGAGCCTAAGTCTTGAATTAAAGAGGAGTACAATGTCTCCCACACTAAATTCTTTCCTAGATAGGCGTTTATCGTGCCATCGCTTGGATCTTTCTTTATATATCTTAGCATTCTCATAAGCATCTAACCTTAATTCTTCTAATTCATTAATGTCGAGGATTTGCTTTTCTCCAGCGGCATTGTAGTTTATATTGAGTGTTTTAATCGCCCAATATGCTTTGTGTTCTAGTTCTACCGGGAGATGACAAGCCTTCCCATACACTAGTTTGAACGGTGTAGTTCCTATGGGTGTCTTGTAGGCTGTCCTATAAGCCCATAAAGCTTCATTAAGTTTAGATGACCAATCTTTCCTAGATATGGCGACAGTTGTTTCTAGGATTTGTTTAATTTCTATGTTCGAGACTTCGACCTGTCCACTTGTTTGTGGATGATATGGTGTTGCTACACGATGTCTGACTCCATACTTAGATAGTAATTTGTCAAATATTTTCGAAATGAAATGCGAGCCACCGTCACTTATGACAAGTCTAGGCACACCAAATCTTGGAAAGATTATATTCTTGAAAAGCTTAAAAACTACTCGTGTGTCATTTGTAGGAGAAGCTATAGCCTCAATCCATTTTGAAACATAATCGACAGCTACGAGTATGTACTTATTACCGAAAGATGATGGGAATGGTCCCATGAAATCTATTCCCCAGACATCAAAGACTTCTACTTCTAATATTCCTCTTTGAGGCATTTCATCTCTTCTTGAAATATTACTGGTGTGTTGACACCGATCGCAATTTATAACAGCGATGTGGACATCTTTCCATAAATTAGGCCAAAATAGGCCGGCTTGTAAGATTTTTGCACAAGTCTTGGAAGTGCTTGCATGTCCACCATAAGGAGATGAATGACAATGAGCAATGACATCTTCTATTTCTTCTTCGGGAATACATCGACGAAAGATTCCGTCAGGTCCTCTTTTAAATAATAATGGTTTGTCCCAATAGTAATGCTTGAGATTGTGGAATAATTTATTTTTCTGCTGATAGGTTAAGTCAGGTGGAAGTGCTCCTGCAGCTAAGTAGTTGACAATGTCAGCGTACCATGGCATTCCTACGGTTGTTTGGATTGTTTCCACGGTTTTTGGTTCATCTATGTCTAACTGAACTGGGTCGCTTCCTATTCATGCTATCAGCTGTTCATACGGAAAATCGTCATTAATCGGCACTTGTTCGGGTTTAATACCTTATATTCTAGATAAATGGTCCTCTACGACGTTTTCAGTACCTTTCTTATCTTTTATTTCGAGAACGAACTCTTGTAAGAGTAAAATCCATCTCAAGAGTCTTGGTTTAGCATCTTTCTTGGTTAATAGATATCTGATAGCAGCGTGGTCTGTGTAGATGATTATTTTTGCTCCCACTAGGTAGGAACGAAATTTATCAAGCGCAAAGACAACTGCTAACAATTCTTTTTCAGTAGTGGCGTAGTTCATCTGAGCAGAATCTAAAGTTCTACTGGCATAGTAAATTGCGTGAAGTTTCTTATCCTTCCTTTGTCCTAGAACTACGCCTACAACATAGTCACTCGCATCGCATATGATTTCTCCCAGTTAAGCACGAGGTTTACTTTTACACATCTTTCTAACACCATTTCTAAATTTGAAAGACATCCTTCAAAACTTTGTCCGCATACAGAGAAGTCGTCCATGAACACTTCCATGATGTTGTCTATGAAATCTGCGAAGATTGACATCATACATCTTTGAAAGGTTGCATGAGCGTTACACAATCCAAAGGGCATTCGTCTATAAGCGAACGTTCCATAAGGGCATGTGAATGTAGTCTTCTCTTGATCATCTAGGTGGATCGGGATTTGGAAAAATCCTGAGTAACCATCTAGGTAACAGAAGTACGAGTGTTTGGCTAATCGTTCTAACATTTGATCTATAAAAGGTAGTGGGAAATGATCTTTTCGAGTGGCTTTGTTTAGTTTTCGATAATCGATGCACACTCTATGTCCGGTCACTACTCTTTGTGATATCGATTCACCTTTAGCGTTTTTCAGAACAGTGATACCTCCTTTCTTTGGTACTACATGTACTGGACTAACCTATTCACTATCAGAGATTGGATATATTATTCCAGCGTCTAGTAGTTTCTTAACTTCTTCCTTTACTATAGTGCTAAGGATTGGGTTAATTCTTCTTTGAGATTCTCTGGAGGTTTTGCAATCTTCTTCTAGCAGAATACGATGCATACAGATTGAAGGACATATTCCTTTGAGATCAGATATGTTATATCCTAATGCAGTTGGGTATTTCTTTAAGACATCTAAAAGTTTCTTTGTTTCGATTGTTCCTAAACTGGAATTGATTATAACTGGTCTTGTACATTCAGTGTCTAGGAATTCGTATCTTAGGTTCTTAGGTAAAGTTTTTAACTCTAATGTAGGTTTCTTCTTACTTGGCATGGGATCCGGTGTAAGTGCTAAACTTTCGCTTAGACTATCATCCTGATACGGTTTACGCCAATTGTCATCTTCGAAAATCGGAGGGATTTGAATTTTCATAATTTCAGAATAAGTAGTTTCTTTCATTTCCATTTCTCTTACACATTCGTCAATTACATCCAATAAATAGCATGTGTCCTCTATAGCTGGTGATTGTAAGAATTGTGTTAAAATAAATTCAACTTTCTCTTCACCTACTTCAAAGGTTAGCTTTCATTTCTTTACGTCTATAATAGCTCCGACGGTAGCTAAGAATGGTCTTCCTAGTATGATAGGTGTAGTGGAGTCTTCAGAGATGTCCATGATTATAAAATCAGTAGGAATGTAGAATTGTCCTATACGTACTGGGACATTTTCTAGTATGCCTACAGGATATTTAATAGAGCGGTCGGCTAGTTGAACAGACATTTTAGTTGGTCTTAGGTCTCCCATGTCTAGCCTTTTGCAAATTGTTAAGGGCATAACACTGATACTGGCTCCTAAATCGCATAGAGCTTTGTCAATGACGAATTTTCCAATCACACAGGGTATAGAGAAACTACCTGGATCTTTTAACTTAGGAGGCATATTGTTTTGAATTATTGCGCTACACTCAGCAGTAAGTGTAACGGTTCCGTTATCCTCTATCTTCTTCTTATTGGATAAGATTTCCTTTAGAAATTTAGCATACGTGGGCATTTGAGTGATAGCTTCTGTAAACGGAATAGTAATATTCAACTGTTTCAGAAGTTCAACAAATTTCTTAAACTGGCCCATCGTCTTGGAATTGGTTAATCTCTGAGGGTACGGAATTTGTGGTTTATAAGGTGGTGGAGGCACATAAGGCCTTTCTTTCTCCACTGCCTCTTGATTATTATCTTCCTTTTCTTCTGGTTCATTCTCCTTTTCAGTCGGTTTATCTTGCTTTTGGTACATGGCTGGATTGTCAAGTCTTGGATCGGCAGGTCCGTCAAGTTCCTTGCCACTTCTTAGTATCACAGCATTGGCCTGTCCTTTTGGATTAGGTTGGGGTTGTCCAGGAAATACTCCAGCTGGTGCAGCGGTAGGTGCTTGTTGTTGAGCCACTTGTGAAATCTGAGTTTCAAGCATTTTGTTATGTGTAGCTAACGCATCTACCTTGCTAACTAATTGATTAATCTGCTCACTAGTGTGTATGTTTTGGTTTAAGAAATCCTTGTTTGTCTGAGATTGGGTAGCTATGAAGTTCTCCATCATCAACTCAAGGTTTGATTTTCTAGGAACATTAGGAGCAGTCTTTTGATATCCTGGTGGTGTAGCTGGTGCTTGACCTGGTGCGTATAAAGCATTGTTATTCTTATAAGAGAAGTTCAGATGATTCTTCCAACCTGGGTTGTATGTGTTTGAGTACGGGTTTCCTTAAGCATAATTCACTTGATCTGTGGGAATTCCTGCTAATAGTTGACAATCAGGGACAACATGTCCTGGAACTCCACATAACTCACAGTTAGGTGTTACCGCAGCTACATTGGCTGTTGGTGTTATGGACAAGTTGACGATCTTTTGGTTAAGTTGGTCAAACTTTGCATTGACTTGGTCCATACTACTCACTTCGTACATACCTCCTTTTGTTGGTTTCTCAGTTGCGACTCTCTCGCTTCCCCATTGGTAATGATTCTGAGCCATACTCTCGATAAGTGCATAAGCATCATTATATTCTTTGTCCATTAGTGCGCCGCCTGCGGCAGCGTCAATCGTCATTCTTGTGTTTTACAAGAGTCCATTGTAGAAAGTATGGATGACCATCCATTCTACTAATCCGTGATGTGGACAAAGTCTCAGCATATCTTTGTAGCATTCCCAAGCTTCGAAAAGTGACTCGTTTTCCTTTTGCTTAAATCCGTTGATTTGAGCTCTTAGCATAGCTGTCTTGCTAGGTGGGAAATATCATGTCAAGAAGACTCTCTTTAGTTCCTCCCACGTAGTTACTGAATTCGAGGGTAGAGATTAAAGCCAGGCTCTCGCTCTGTCTCGAAGTGAGAAAGGAAAAAGGCGTAATCTAATAGCTTCTTGGGTAACTCCATTAGCTTTTACAGTATCTGCGTACTGCACAAATATCGAAAGATGAAGGTTCGGATCCTCGGTAGGATTTCCGGCGAATTGGTTTTGTTGCACGGCTGATATCAGCGAAGGTTTCAATTCGAAATCGTTTCGGTTGATAGCCGGTGCAGCAATGCTGGAATGCGGCTCAGCTTGGGAAGGACTAGCGTAATATTTGAGTGGATGATTTGGTTCTTCAGTCATCTCTGTGTCCTTTGATGTTCCAACTGGTTTAGGTGGATCAACTTGAAGATCTGGAATGTTGTATTTTCGTTCGTATTCGAATATTCGTCTTCTTACATGTAAGAAGCGTTCTAATTCTTGGACTGGAGGTTGCAAGTCTTCGCCTTGAGAGCGAGTACTTGGCATACACTCGGGAAATTAGATTAGGAAAAGAATAAGTTGTTACCTTAGTCTAGACAGTGCTACTCTAATAGTGCACTAGTGACTAAATCAAGGTCTCCGGCAACGGCGCCAAAAACTTGGCGGGGCTTCCGCGGAAAAATTAATAAAATACTCTGTCGTTTTCAATTTGCAGCTTAGGTATTTATAGAACATGATTTTGGGCAGTTGAATTGGTGAGCGTGGGCTTCGTTCCAAAATGAGAGAATCCAGTGAAAGTGGCATACTGGGTTTGCTTTGTTGAGGAAAAATAGGAGTCGTCTTTGACTCGTTGCACGTCTTCATGAATGACTTCAATTAAATTAAACACATTTTCCTTGTCATGAACGTTCGTGACATGGGCGTAACGGTCAGGTTTTCCAATTCAAGCGTGTCACGGTCGTGACAATTGAGCAACGGTCGTGAGACCTCAAAGTAGAGTGTCACGGTCGTGAGGATGTTGTGACGACCGTGAGTGTAACAAAATATGCAAACTTAGCAGAATTGTTCTCTTCATCTTCTTTTCATGCTAGATTTGGTTCATTTGATCTTTTTCTCATAGTTTGGCTCTAGACATGTTATACCTGCAATGTGACATAAAAAACTCGAACAATCGGGAGTTAATAGGATCAATGTGCGATAAAACGGACTTAAAACGTAGTAATAAAGTGATACGATTTCTCGTTATCAATTGCAAAAAATCCTCTTTGGTGTGAAAATGAAAATTATAGGATTTTTGCCAACTTTGCAAGGCCATAACTTGAGTTCCATCATGAATTAGAACATGTTCTTGTACTTTTTGAAAATTGAATGATCCAATCTACAACTTTCATGACCAACAATTTTTCATTTGAAGCATTTTTGGTTGAAAATGAGGAGGTTGAAGAACTTTCCCAAAATGGAAAGTTTCCATTACAAGTCATTTCCATTTTTGGCAACTTTTGGTTTGGCTCAAATTTCTTCAATTTTTTGAACTTCCAAGCACTTCAATGATCAAATAGAGATCATATAACTTCAATTTGATGAAAAATCCACTTTGGTTCCATTGTTGGGGTTTCAGATGCCCTGATTTTGCTCTGACTTGCTCAAGAAGTTACCTAATGAACAGATGACTTCCACAATGAATTTCTTCATCAAACTTGGTACATATGATCCTTATAGCATCCTAAGAACAATAGAAACAAGAATGACCAAAAAATTTGGAGTTATGGCCTCTGAAACCAAAACCCTAATTTCAGGTCATCTGTGCAGTGAAACCCTATCTCTGCTTCCATGCTTTCCAAGTTCTTGTGATTTTTTGAATTCCTTGATCTTTGAGGGATATAAAATGATGATAGAACACACATGGACCCTCTTGGAATGATTGGAGACCTTTGGAGTGGCTCAGATGGATCCTTGGATTGCTCAGATCATAAACCCTAGATGCAGATGAACTTGAACTATGCAGATGAAACAAAAATGCAATATGATATGATATGCTTAAACTAATGCAAATATGGAAGATCACAAGACATGGTGTGAAATTAGTGAGGGAAAATTTGGGGTGTTTACAGATATCTCACCACATAAGTGTATCTTTGATATGAATTATTCTTGCTACTTTTAAAATTAGATTGATCAATAGAAAATGTCGTTTTTGGTTGTAATGCCTTGTCTAATTTGGCTTGGAGAGTCTTAATCTCTTTTTGCCAAATGAAACAAGTTTCATAACTATGGAAATTAAATCACTCTCTCTTGTCTTCTTTAATGGGCTCCACCATAGAACGCTTGAGAGCTTCTAATTCATTTTTAGAATTGGAAACATTTGCCTCTAAATGTGTAAAAATATTTTTATTTGAGGCTAGGCTTTAAAATCTTCTTTAGCTTCTTGGGGGATAACTTTGAAAGTATTAAGTAAATCGGGATAAGACATTTTATCAAAATTATCATATTTAGCATGTCTTACTTGCTTTTTTCCCCTTTGATGAGCCATGAGAAAAAGGTTAACTTTCTCTTCTTCATCACTTGAGTTGCCTTTGCTTTAAGACTCATAATCACTTTCCCAAGCGATATACACTTTCCTAGCCTAGGTACTCTTCGTTTGATACTTGTCTTTAATTTTTTATTTCTTCAACAAAGGACAATCTGGTTCATGATGACGGGTTTTTCCACAATTATAACACGACCCCTTTGACTTAGAGCTTTTTATTTCATCTTGCTTTGAGGGTTTTGATTGCCGTCTATAGTTGACGAGATGTTTGTCCGAATGTTGGATTTCATTCTTTAAAAGATACCTATTGTACCTCCTCATAAATAATCCCATATATCCATTCATTTCTTTATCTTCATCACTAGACTCACTCTCACAATCATCTTCATGCACTTTCCTTTAATGCAATCGACCTCTTCTTGGTGTCTTTAGGTTTCTATTTCTTTTCTTTCTACTTGCTCTTTTCATGTTTCTATATATTCAAGAGCTCTTATTCATGTTCTTGGAACTTTCCCAATAATGTTGTCAAGTCCAATGTTGTTAGGTCATTAGCTTCCTTGATAGCCATAACTTTAGGTTGTCATTCCCTGGTGAGACATCTCAAAATACTGTTAGTAGAAACATTATTAGGATTAGTTTTACCAAGAGTATTTAAGCGATTAATTAGATGAGAGAATATCTTTCCTAACTCCCCAATTGTTTCCCCTTGGTTCATGCGAAAGAGATCAATTTTCTCATCTTCCTCATCCCAATGTGCTTCAGGTTTAGGTCCTAGAACGTTTACCGCATTCCTCACGGTAATCTCCATGGGACCGTCTTGGATAACCTTCCAGACCTTTCTATCAACCGAGTTGATGTGAATGCGCATACAACCCTTCCAATAACTATAGTTTTTTTGTTGAAAATCGGAGCTCTATTATAAGCCCTTTTTGGATCCTTATCCATTTTCTAAAAAGTTATATGTAAAGCACTAGATGAATCGGTACTCGTGATACCACTTTTTACACGACGGCGTGGATCTAGAAGGGGGTTGAATAGATCCCCTATTTAAAACCTAGCAAATTAAAAAAAATTGTTTAACTAGGTCACGAAAGCTCTCTGGAAAATTTCATCTAAAAAATGACTCGTTATTGGAAGATCGGATATGCACCAAAAACTAAATCGGATGAATATGATGGACCAATCAACACAATGCTAATTAATCACTTAAATAATGCAAGCAATGATAATACTACTTCCAACAATGTTAAGGAAGAAGAAAAAGAGCACTTAACACTTGGTGTGCATACCACACAAAGCCTTACTTTGCTACAAATGATAGTGCATAATTTTTCTTAAGTTGCAATCAAAATGATAGCAACAATTTATCAAACACCTTAAATGCACACCACTTGAGCACAATGATATCATCAATATCACACTATTCTAATTAGTGCAGAGTTTAAGAGAGAAAATAGGGAAAATATTGAAACACTTGTTGGAAGTCAATTTAGCACACACTTGGTGTGCACACACCACCAAGTCTCAACTTGACAAAAATTAATAGTGCAAAATTTTCCTTAGATGCAATCAAAGTGGTTGTAACAATTTATCAAACACCTTAATTGCACAACAATTTAGTGAAATGTAGTTACAAATCAATATCACACAATATTCAATTAATGCAGAAATTAAAGAGATAGAGAAAGAGAGAACAACACCAGATTTGTTTAGGCAGTTCTCTTATCGTCCTCGCATAGGGTACACCTACCCTCAATTCCAAAAAGAATTGAGATATTGATTATCAATTGAAAAGTTTGTACAAGAGAAGAAATAGTCATCACAAACCAATCCTAACTGTTGATGTAGATATTATTCCCTTCTCTCCCCTTGTTTCGAATTGAAACAAGTGCTTCAAAGATTCCGAACAAACCTCCGATTGTAGAAACCTTATTGCAAGAACCCAACATTCTTCAAACATCTAGCTCGACTGATTTCGATCGTGACATGCCTGAACCCAAACCTTTCTTCATAATCCTCCGGTTACCGTCACTTGTTTGAACAAACCCATCGTTCTTCAAACCTTTCACTCGGTTGAATCTATGAAGCAAAGACTTATGCAAAAAACCCAAATCCTAAAGATCTTGGTGGATAAAACCCTAAGATTTTATTCAAGAAAAACCCACAACAGCCTCAACCCAAACTTGATACAAGATCCTATGTTTGAATGTTATCACCAGATGCAACGCACAATGATCAACGAAAATGATTATGTGTAATTGTTGATTAATGCAAGAAAGAATAAAGATGAAGAGAAATGTTGTGTATATCTTTCACTTTTTTGTTAGAGATGAAAAAACAATACTCCGGCTATTTATATTAATTTCGGACCAAAGGATAAATAAGTAAAATTGGGCAGGAGAGAAAAATAATCAGATTTGGCGCCTAGTCTCAGGTTGAGTCGACCTCTATAAGCTTTGAGTCGTCATAAAGTTCCTTTTGAGTCAACCTGTTGTTAATCCCCAGTCAACCTATTGAAACCCGTAGGAAACATAAAATTTTACATATGTTTGAGTCGACCTAAATGACTGAGTGAGTCGACTCGTTTCCTTTGAGTCGACATGTTCAGTCAGTCCGTTGAGACCCGTAGTAATCAAGAAATCCTTCAACTAAATGAGTCGACCTGTTTGACTGAGTGAGACGGACTATTGAAGATTTGAGTCGACCTATCAACAGCTATGAGTCGACTCATTCAGTGTAAAATCTGATGAGTCAACCTATCTCCACCTATGAGTCAACTCATTTAGTGAAAATCGCCAAAACTGAAATTTTGAGAGTTCTTATGTCTAACCACGCCATTTGTGTATATATCTAAGGTATCAATAACGATCAAGAGAACAAAACCATATATGAGATACCTACTATATGCATAGACACAAGAATTGGTATTTTTTAACATGTTAATGATGGATGCATTCAATCATGCAATGACATCGTCCAAAGTACACACACTATGATCTACCTAAGTTTTGACATCATTAAAACATGATAAGGCACCTTTGCCCTCACCAAATCGTGTTATCAAGATCCTTGAATCATATCTTGATGTATTGGCTCATGCCTAAATGACAAATTCACTTTATAAGCCCTGACGAATCAAAACTCTAATTTTGGTGCATTAGATGACCTTGGGGCTTGATCAACTTGAAATGATGTAAACTTTTAATGGATTCAGGATGAATGGATCCTTTGATCTTTATGAATGAATGAGAGACTTGGTAAGTTGAAAATCATGCCAATTCTTTATTGATCCTTTGCCTGAGTCTATTTTGAGTCTCAAAACCCAAATTTATTATCAAAGCAAACAACCAACATGTCTTTGTTCTTTCAATTGGGTTAGTGATGCACAAAAGTATGTTCATGTGATGCTAATGAAATGAAAATGACATGGGATCTTAGGATAAAAAATTAGGGTATGACAAAAAGGAAGGAAAATTACATGCACATCATCATCGTAAGATGTCTACAACGAGTTTGAATAAGGAAATAAGGTTGCAAAAGAAACACTCACAGGCCAAGTAAAAACGGACTAGAAGTGATGAAGGTAGAAAAGGCATATCATTGGATTTATAGGAAACACGGAATCCTCTGGGAAAACACGCATCATTTTTGTGTTAGAAGATCAATGGGTATGATTACAGACATGTCCACAATAAAAGGACAATATTGTGTGGTCGTTTTCTAGGAACTAGTGGGATACCCATGCGGACGCACGGGTACCGCTGTGGATCTTTGAAATTGCACCAATAAATTATGTTCGGAAAAAGTTTAGAAAGAAAAAATTGAATCAATCATAAAATTGTTCCCTTTTATAACAATAGTATTTCCACCCCTATATAAAAATAGTTTTTATCAACAATGAATTTATTCCCGTATATAAATATTAATTTTATTTTACACGATTTATAATTTAAAAAATTGAATCAATAGTAAAGTTGTTATCGTATATAAATAATAATTTTATTTTACACGATTTATAAGTAAAAAAATGGAATCAATAGTAAATTTGTTCCCGTATATAAATATTAATTTTATTTTACACTATTTAGAAATAAAAAAATTGAATGAATAGTAAAGTTGTTCCCGTATATAAATATTAATTTTATTTTACACAATTTAGTAATAAAAAAATTGAATCAGTTGTAAAGTTGCTCTCATTTATAAATATTAATTTTATTTTACATTATTTAGCAATAAAAAAATTGAATCAATTGTAAAGTTGTTCCCATTTATAAATATTAATTTTATTTTACACTATTTAGATATAAAAAATTGAATCAATTGTTAAGTTGTCCCCGTTTATAAATATTAATTTTATTTTACAATATTTAGAAATAAAAAAGTTTAATCAATTGTAAAGTTGTTTCCGTTTATAAATATTAATTTTATTTTACACTCTTTAGAAATAAAAAAATTTAATCAATTGTAAAGTTATTCCCAGTTATTCCCATTTTTTTTGTTTTTGAAGTACTAATTATTAGAAATAAATAATTTATATTTATTAGTCATTAAGTTTGTAAGAGGGTATTTTAGTATTTTGTGTGATTTTGTAACCCTAGTTTTAGCCTATAAATAGACTAGGGATGTCACTCAATCATTTGGACAATCATTGTAACTTATTCCTATGTAGTTGTCATTCTCATTAATAGAATATTCTTTGTTTTCATCATTCACCTTGTGCACCAACAATTGGTATAAGAGCTCCGGTTCAGATTCTTGGGAAACACGAGTGAAAAAGTGAGGCTTGTGTGATTGATTTTTGGTTCTTGGAATATGATCAGAATCACATTGATTATGTGGGTTGGGAAACATTGTGTGGTGAGATCTGAGTGTATTACACAAGGTAGAAGACGATGAACGGAAACAACGACATGAACACCAAGCTTCCAGTATTTGACGGTAAAAACTAGACTCGTTGGATAATTCAGAGGTGTGTATTGTTCTGTGCTCAAGATTTTCTAGATCTTATCATTGATGGTTATGTTCCGGTAGTAGCAGATGCAACAGAGGAACAAAGGAACACGCAGAAAGATACAAGGAAGAAAGATCAGAAAGCTATGTTCTACATCCATCAGTGTGTGGATGCAAATGTGTTTGAGAAGATTTCAGATTCAACGATAACAAAGGTTGCGTGGGACACACTAGTCAGATGTTATAATGGTGATGCATCAGTGAAGAAGGTAAAGCTTTAGTCCTTGAGAAAGCAATATGAGAATCTCAACATGAAGAACAATGAGAATATTTCGGAGTACATCTCTAGAGTGATTCTGATCACTAATGAGATGAAAGCACGTGGAGAAACTCTTTCTGAACAAGTAATCATTGAGAAGGTATTGCGATCCTTTACCCCTCAGTTCGATTACATTGTGGTAGCAATATAACATTTTAAATATCAGAGAACTATGAGAATTAAAGAGATGCAAAGCAGTTTAAAAGCGCAAGAGTTACGTCTAACTGAGAGAACTTCTGAAAGGGAAGTAAAGCAGCATACTCTGAAAGTAGTTTCTGATAAGAGGCATCCGAATCAGTCTTGGTCAGAAGCTAGGAGAAGATCTTATGGTGGTCAGAAGTATGACAAGAGAAGTATGACAAGAAGAAGATTCAATGTTACTATTGTAAGAAGTTTGGTCACTTTGCTAAAGATTATTGGTCAAACAAAGAAAGGAAATTAGAAGAAGCGAATATAGCCAGAAGTTTTGATGAAGAATTTGTGCTACTGATGGCTTCTGAATCCAATGATATGAATTTAACAGACTGGTGGTATATGGACACTGGCTGCTCAAATCATCTTACTGGAAATAAGAAATGGCTGGTTGATTTTGACTCTGGAAAGAGGACAAAGATCAGATGTAATGTTGACAAATATCTTAACGCTGAAGGTATGGTGTAATACATCGTAATTTATTTAATGCTCTGAATGATATTATTTGATATTTATAATGTTTCGGGATGCTCTGAAAGATTTTAACAAAAATAATTAGAGCAGTCAATAATACTTATTTATATTAACAAATATTATCTGACTCAGAGGATTTATTAAATTGTGGATTAAGAGACATTTTTTTGGATGCTCTCTATTTGGACCCGTTATGGGGGAAAATAGGTTTTCCCTAATAACCTAAGTTTTCTTTTCTTATGTTTGTTAATAATAGAAAGGGTTAATAGTCATTTACCCCCCTGCAATATAGGCGAGATTTGATTTACCCCCCTTTAAAAAAAATTGGATTACCCCCCTAAAAAATTTGGGTGCCCCCCTAAACGTGTAAAAACCAGGGGGTTATATAAAAAAAATATTTTACAGGGGGTAATTTTTTCACCTGGGGGGCAAAAGACTTAGAATTTTAAAATTATAGGGGGGTAATCCAAAATTATTTTTTTAAAGGGGGGTAAATCAAAACACGAATATATTGCAGGGGGATAAATGACTATTAACCCTAATAGAAATATAGTAAGAGGAAAAGAGAAAGGAAAAGAGAAAGAAAGAAGAGAAGAGGGAAGAAGAAGAAAAGCTTGCAGGAGAGAAAAAAATCTTGATCATTGAAGTTTCCATCATTCATTCATCTCTCAATCTTCTCCATCATTCTTGCTATAGGTGGGTTTTTAGTTAGAAGCTTTTGTTTTAGATTTTGGTTGAGTTTTAGAGTTTATGAGTTTTAGGGTTTTGATAGAAAAATCATAGAATCGGTAGTTTAAACGGTTAGAAATCGATAAAAGTACTTGAGCATGTTGACATTAGGTATAAGAACCTTAGTTGTGATTGCTTGAATGTTTGATGGTGATTTGGTGAAGTTTTGGTAAGGATTTCATATGTTAAAAACGTGTTTTTCTGTCACTGACTTCTGGTTAACCAGTTAACCCAGGGTGTTAACCGGTTAACACAGCTGTATTGAGCTACTGGTTTCTGTTTTCTGGTTTGGTTAACCGGTTAACCCCAGACGTTAACCGGTTAACACTGTAAGTGTTGGAAAATATTATTTTGTTTCAAACTTTGAAAATTCATAACTTTTTCCTCGGTTATCCGATTTAAGTGTTCTTTATATCATTTTGAAGCTAAAAATATGTACTATCTTATGATGTGATAAATATTATTTTTACTCGACTTTTACCCGACTTTTCTGATTAACCGTAATAATTTTAATTAAGGAATTTGTGAGCTTTTAAGCATAAAAAGAAATGAATTGTGAGGTAGTAGTGTTACCCTAGGTTGATACAAACTGATTTAGAGACATGACAATGCTTATATGTGGATACTCGAATAATATCCTCGTATTAAGTAGTTGTGAATGGATGAAGGTTGTGTTCCCATCGCGATATAGTCCTAATTTAATTATGTTTCACTCGTGTCGAGGTCCCATGAGACAGGACGGCCGGGGATACATAATTAATCCGTGGATTTGATTTCCCTTAATAGATGAATGTGACCTATGCTTTTGTGCCCTGGTGTGGTTGGGCGAGGAAACTATCCATTAGGATAAGTAACGAATGACCCATGTTGAGATCTCCGTGCGTGGGATGGACGAGGAAAGTTACTTTATGGTAAGGTACCGTGACCCGTGCTTGTGTGCCCTTGAGTGGTTGGGCGGGGAAAGTACCTTTGATAGATGATGAGTGACTCGTGCTTGTTTTCCACTGGTGTGGTTGGGTGGGGAAAGTTATCTATACGTTAAGGATTGAGTAACCCGTGCTTGTGTGCCCTTGAGTGGTTGTGCAAGGAAAGATGCCTTAAAGCACTTTGTGCTCCATTGTTTCGTTGTTGTCACTATTTGTTATGTGAACTCAAAGTTTAGGTTTTCCCCCGACTTGAGTAGTGGTTAGATTCAAACCTTTAGAGCCGAGAGAACTCTAAGATAGGGAACTCATTGAGATGTTTTATCAAACCCCATGTTGTTGTTATTATTTTCAGGTACTTCAGGTTCCGCAAAGGTTAAGAATAAGGCAGTTTGATTATCCTTGCTTGTTTGATGGCTTTCTTCCACTGTGGACTTTTGAGATCTTAGGATCTAGTTCTTAGACTTTTTATTTTGAACATCTTGTATTATTTATAGCCTTTTTGTATTAGTACCTTATGTTGTAGTGGTTATATTTATGCAATGTGTTACTAAGAACTTGTTGTATTTTAGTACCAAACTTAAATTTATATATGAAAAATATGCTTTGATGCATGTCTTTTATATATGGGTATTACATATGGGAAATGTCAGAGTTATTCTGAACAATGGGAAAACAACATTGATTCAGAAAGTGTGGTATGTACCTGACATAAGAAGCAATCTGATGAGTGTGGGGAAACTAATTAGGAAAGGTTTTTCAGTTACCATGAAGGACAATCTTATGAAGTTGTATGACTGTAATCAGAAGTTGATTATGGAGTCAAAACAGTGAAGAAATAGAACATTCAAAGTGAATGTCAGAACTGCGGACTCAGAATGTCTTTGTGCAACAAGTGTTGTGGAGGAAAGTGAGTTGTGGCATAGAAGATTTGGTCATCTAGATTTGAGAAGCTTAGAGCATCTGAATTCAAAGAAGCTGGTATATCGAATTCCTACAATCAAGAAGCTTGAGATGTCATACAGAGTGTGAATGGAAGGAAAGCAACCAAGATTTCCATTTGTGTCAGAAGTAGCTCCAAGAGTCAAACATGCCTTAGGAGTAGTACATTTTGATGTGTGTGGTCCATTTCTAGTAGCATAAATTGGAGGGAACAAATACTTTGTGTCATTTGTTGATAAGTTCACTAGAATGACGTGGCTATCCTTCATTAAATATAAACACGAGGTGTTTACTGAATTCAAGAAGTTCAGATTGAAGGTTCAGAATCAGAGTGGTCAGACTCTAAAGATTCTCAGAACCGATGGTGGAGGTGAGTATAACTCCAAAGAGTTCCAGAAGTTCTGTGAAGATAATGGAATTGAGCATGAGGTTATTACTCCCTATACTCCTCAACCCAATGGTCTTGCTGAAAGAAGAAATCATACTTTGCTTGATATGACGAGAAGCATGCTAAAGGAAAAGAAGCTTCCTCAGAATTTGTGGGGAGAAGTTGTTACCACTGCAACATATGTACTCAACAGATTTCCAATGAAGAAAATAAAAGAAATAGTTCCTATTCAGAAGTGGACTGGAGATAAGCAGAGTGTCAGTCATCTGAAGGTTTTTGGTTATGTATGTTACATACATGTTCCAGAAGTTAGAAGACCGAAATTGGATGATAGAAGCAAAGTGATGTTACTAGAGGGGTACCACGGTACAGGTGTGCACAAGATTTATTGTCCAGAAACTAATAAAGTTGAATTCATCAGAGACATAATTGTGAAGGAATCAGAAGTTTGGAATTGGGAAAAGTCTCAATCGGACTCTGATTTGAGAACTTCTGAAGAAATCTCAGAACTAAGAATTTCTGAAGATGGAGTGAATTCTGATAATGATTCTAACTCTGATGGTGATTCTGATTCTGAAGAAGACTCAGAAGATGAAGGTGATTCTAATGACCCGGATTCTCTTGGTAATTCAGACATTGGGAATATGCTAGACTCTGAAGATGGTCAAAGTCAAGGCTCTGGAGGAAGTCAACCTTCTGAAGCTAGAACTTTTTAAGGAGAAACTTATGAGGTTCAAACATCCGATGGAGATTCTGAACAAGGTCAGAGGCAAAAAATAATCAGAAGAATTCCGAGAAGGTTTGCAGAGTTTGACATGCTGTAAGACACTGAAGTTGATTCTGAAGGAGAATTTATTCAATGTGCTATTTAGTAGACTCTGAACCCGTGAGTACAGAAGAGGATCTTAAGCAGAAAGTCTGGATGAAGGCCATGAAAGAAGAACTTGATGCTATAGAGAGAAACAAAACTTGGACGCTGACAGAACTTTCGAAGGACAAGAAAGCCATCAACGTCCGATGGGTTTTTAAGCAGAAGTTATAGCCAAATAGATCAATTGGCAAACACAAAGCAAGGTTAGTAGCAAGAGGATTTCTGCATAAACCTGGGCTTGATTATTCTGAAGTGTTTGCACCTATAGAAAGACATGAAACAATTGGATTGGTGATTGCAATAACGGCTAACAGGAATTGGCCTCTGATGCATTTAGATGTGAAATCAGTATTTCTGAATGGTCCATTACATGAAGAGGTGTACGTGTCACAACCTCCAGGATTTATTAAAAATAATCAGGAAAGGATGGTGTACATATTACATAAAGCTCTGTATCGATTGAAGCAAACGCCCAAAGCTTGAAATCAGAAGATTGATTCATTTTTCAAGGAACAGGGTTTTTCAGAAATGTGAGATGGAGTATGATGTTTATGTTCAGCATACTTCTGGAGGCAATATGATTTTGGTATGTTTGTATGTTGATGACATACTGCTGACAGGAAGTTCTAAACAAGAGATAGCCAAGTTCAAGAATGTGCTGATGAATGAGTTTGAGATTACTGATCTCGGCAAAGTGACATACTATCTAGGGATGGAGTTCACATATTCTGAGAAAGGTATCATTTTGCATCAGCATAAGTATGAACTTGATCTTCTGAAGAGATTTAAGCTGCAGAATTTTAAGACTGCTATCACACCTGCTGGCACAAATCAGAAACTAGATTCTGATTCTGATGATAAGGATGTGGATGCTACAACCTTCAAAAAATTGGTTGTTTCTCTGTGTTATTTGTGTAATACTAGACCTGACATTTGCTATGCAGTTGGAATGGTTAGCAGATTCATGAGTAAACCCAAGAGGTCTCATTACCAAGTTGTTGTCAGGATAATGAGGTATATCAAGGGAACTCTGAAGTATGGAGTGTTAATCCCTTCTGGAAGAAAGATTGAATTAGAACTTCTGAGCTATTCAGATTCTGATTGGTGTGGAGACAGAGTTGACAAAAGAAGTACTTCTGGGTAGTTGTTCAAATTTCCGGGAGGTCCTGTGAAGTAGAATATATTGCAGGTGTTGTTACTACATGTCAAGTTGTGTGGATTCTGAATTTGCTGCAGGATCTGAAGATCAAAGTAAAAAACCTCTGAAGCTGATGATTGACAATAAGTCTGTAATCATTCTTGCCAAAAACTCAGTGTTGCATGGGAGAAGCAAGCATATTGAGACCAAGTATCATTTTCTGAGAAATCAGGTTTAGAGTGGAGTGCTAGAAGTTGAGCATTGCAGCACCCAGAAATAGTTGGCAGATGTTCTAACGAAGGCCATCAAGACTAATCAATTTCTTCACTTAAGGGATGGAATTGGTGTAGTTAGTTTTTGAAGAAATATAAATTAATGAATAAGAAAAGTATTTTGAATAGCACCCTTTATTTTTTTTCGTTTTTGAAGTAGTAATTATTAGAAATAAATCATTTATATTTATTAGTCATTAAGTTTGTTAGAGGATATTTTATTATTTTGTGTGTTTTTGTAACCCTAGTTTTAGCCTATAAATAGACTAGGGATGTCACTCAATCATTTGGACAATCATTGTAACTTATTCATTTGTAGCCGTCATTCTCATTAATAGAATATTCTTTGTTTTCATCATTCACCTTGTGCACCAACAATAATTACTACTACTTTTTATGAGAAGAGAATAAAATATCACCTTTTTTTTTGTTTCTGAAGTAGTAAATACATTTAAAAAAAAACTAAACCAAGCTAACTAAAAAAATAAAAGTAACAATGTTACTAATAGGAAATGCAAAAAAAATTGTCCTTTTCACATCTAGATAGACAACTATAGTACTCAATCATCAAATAACTCTAAAATTATAGTTCTTAAAACCCCAATTGAAATATCAACGAAAGGCCATATATATATAATATAACAAACAAAATTAGTATAAATACATTTTTTGTTTCAATCATAGAATCAAATACTTAGACCCAAGAAAAAATTTCACCATGTGTGTTCGCTTCATCATCATCGTCGAACTCAAAGATTTGGGGCTCTTGTTCTTCAACATCAAAATGAAACCTCTCCATTCTTCGCCGTTTTTTTTATGATTTCTTCCTCCTTTGTCTAGTCCTTTGTTGCAGCATAACAAATGGTGAATGGACCGGGATGGGATCTTCGGGAAGTTGTTGTAGCTGCTCTACAGGTGGATGGACTTTAGGTGGTGGTTGGACCAGCACGTGAGGTAAGATGGGTTCGTGCGGCTGTTGATGAAAAAAAAGGTTAAAAAATAGAAGTTATAAACAAAGCAATGTTAACAGAGATATAAATAATAAATAGAAAATGATAGGCATGTTGTATCCTCACACTTTCAATGTCTTTCTGCAATTTCGCTTCCTTCATCTTCACAGTTTCAATTCCAGCCTGTTCCAATTCAACAGCTCGGAATCTGTCTACCTTTGATTCCTCCTTAGCACACTTTTGTTCGACCAATTCTTCCCTAATTTTCTTATTTGCTTCCTCATCCACTTTCTGTTATTCTTTCAACGCATTAGTAATTTTTTCCTTCTCCTCCATAACCTGATTTAACTCGTTCTGCAATTTTAAACCCTTTGCAACTCTGTGTACTTGTATCTGGAAAGAAAGGAAAAAAGGAATATATAAAGAAGAAGTTATGATCCGAGCAATGTTAATATAGATATAAATATTAAATAGCTAACAAAAGGTTGTACCTGTTCATGACATTGAGGGTTGAGTTGTTGTTGCATCACAAACTCTTCCGCGAAATTCGGATCATGGATGGACCCCATACAAAATAAGAGAGTATGCTGAAGTTATGTTGATACATGGTAAGAGGAAGAGATTGATTTATAAGTGTAAGTATGTGATTCTTAATCTACTCTCCCACCTTGTAAATGTAAATGCAATAATAAATGGAATAATTGTTATTGACACAATAAAAGAGAATTCAGATGGTCAAGGTAATCATTAAGTATACACCATAATGCATGAAGTTGAGTAGGCAAATATATTGTTACGAAAGTATTTTACATGGACTGGAAATTAATAGTTGTTTGAATATGAAAATTTAAGACAATAAAAAACTTCCCTTTTAAAGACAATGTAAGATGTATCAAGTTTGTGGCATATAATAAACTTCAGTTATTCTGCATATCAAAAATCCAATGAAATGAGGTTGGAATAAACCAGATACATAACAGGGAGGTAATCCGATCAAATCTCCCTAAATCCAAACAAACAAACCAACGACCTGCACACTGCAAAAGCAGATGCATAATCAGGGTCTATGAAGTTGCTTCTCATTAGCACTGAACGAACCCAAAATATAAAAGTTAAAGTTTTTTCCTATAATTTCTATAAATAATAAAGAAAACAATGAAGTAAGGGGAACTAGAGCAATGGAAGAATGCAACTTTAAGGAGAAACAATAGAGTTGGGGTCTCACCTCTAATATACCTGTAAAAAAATATTGGGGATATGTGTGATAGTTCCTCCAAAGAAACTTTGCAAAAAACTTGAGCCTTATTATGTTATCTGCAATAGAATAAAGAAACATCAGTATATATATAAAACTTAACTTCTCCTTACATTTATCAGTTCTGTTGATGGAATTAGAACTTGAGGCAGTGGCACACCATTTTGCACGCCCGTTCTCCTACTGGTTCATAAACCTGGTAATACAAAATCAACATTATAATAGGAAAAATCTACGACATAAGAAAAATCAGCTTGTAGTTCTAACAACTCGTACTCATAAAATTGGTTCACACCTTTATTTCCAATAACCCTAATTCTATTTGATGTGGAGACTGTGATAGATTCTTCAGGTTGTAGTTCAACACGTATCACCAAAACATTCTCCCAAATAGAAAGTCAGTATAAAGGCCAAACCACGCCAAAACCGGATTATTCATAGAAAACACCACTACTACGACTAACCAAATCTGAAACTGGGTAAACAAAATCCCTCTCCATCTGGTTCATTAACCTAGTAATACAAAATCAACATTATAATAGGAAAAACTCAATAAACATTTGAAATCAAATTCCTCCATGACAAAACTCAGTAAACCCTAACTTACCCAATTTGTGTTGTAGCTAATACATGTTTCCTCATTTTGAGACCAACAAAGCCATGGAAAGAGAATCCTGACAACCAAAATAGAGCAATGTTAAAAAAGAAATGTAGAGGATTCTGCTAAGAGAAGAAGGCCATCAGAGTGAAAAAGTACATTTTTGCATAATAAGGATAGAAAAACAAATGATTCATCGGTGAACCTTCTTCTCTTAGTAATGACACTTTCATGCGTATATGAGCAATCACACTTTCTGTGGGGGTTTCAGTGTGCATTTGTGGATAATCGAGCATATGAGCAATCCAACTTTTTGTTTAAAAGAACCGTTGAGGTGAAACGTGATCCGATGCGATATCCTATCTAAACATGCGCATATGACCAATCATATTTACCAATCAGCATCAACATTTATCAAAAAGTATGAGTCAATCAAAGTCTTAGTCAATGATGTTGTATAACTGGAATGAATGCAATACCTCATGAGATGCTAATTATACATCATATGGCACTAAAGAATGTTCCATGTGGTCCTCTAAGTAAGCCTAAACAATTATGGCACATTAATCCAACTTTGGGAGTAAATATTATTGGAGGAAACTCTTTAATACTGTCAATAAGAACCTGAAGAATAACAACATTAGAATCAAACAAAACAAAAACCAGTTATACACTTAAATCGGGAAGCATGTTAAGTTCAAGAGAATAATAACATATACGACAACCATAGTTTTTCAACAACCCAAGAGAACATTATCAGGTACAACAGGAAACCAAAAAATATTTTAACACCAACAAACAAATTGACTTACACTTACCCTTGCTTCTATTTCTTTACCAACTGATAGAGAAATCAATCTCCATACTGTCTGCGGCTGGTAGCGAAAAGCGGTCATCCAAATCCTTTCTAAAATCATCGATGGAAACCTGTTTATACAACCACCAGACTCATTGTTAAAACAAAATAACTTTAAAAAAACATAGCAAATGTTGAAAACAATAAATCAAACTAAACTCAAAGTTTAATGGAAGCTAACCTAATAACAAAACATAAACCCAATGTCACCACCACCACGTTCATCTATCGGAAACACGATGTTGAAACCACATATCTCACCACCATCATGTTCATCTATCAAAACCAGTTATACTCTTAAATCAAGAAGTATTTTAAGTTCAAAAGAACAATAACATGTACGACAACCATAGTTTTTCAACAATCCAAGAGAACAGTATCAGGTACAACAGGAAACCAAACAAAAAAGTTTAACACCAACAAAAAAATTGACTTACACTTACCCTTGCTTCTGTTTCTTTACCAACTGATAGATAAATCAATCTCCACATTGTTCGAGGCTGGTAGCAAAAAGCGGCCATCTAAATCCTTTCCAAAATCATTGTCGGACACCTGTTTCTACAACCACCAAACTCATTGTTAAAACAAAATAACTTTTAAAAAAACATAGCAAATGTTGAAAACGATAAATCAAACTAAACTCAAAGTTTAATGGAAGGTAACCTAATAGCAAAACATAAACCCAATGTCACCACCACCATGTTCATCTGTCAGAAACACAATGTTGACACAACATATCTCACCACCATCACGTTCATCTGAAAAAATCCTAAGTTTGTAATATGTGAAAAACCCTAACTTTCTCAAATCGTGGTTTGAAATCCATTTTAACATGAAACCCTAACTTTTTTATGCAATAAAAACCCAGAAATCACGAAGGATACATGAAAGAGAAATCCAGAAAAAACCCTTACTCAGGCAATGTTGAGGAACACCGAGGAAGACGAAGAACAAGTGATCTTACCTAATGATCAGAACTTCAACGACTGCAGACGTGGATCTTCAGGGTTGCTCGTGCGATGAAGAGAACGGGGGGTGTACCTACAAGGTACTTCGATTCCAAAGTAAGAATGGGCAGAAGAGTAAGAAAGTACGAGGATAGAATTTTAGGGGAGATAATTGAATACCTAACCCTCTCAAATGAGAGGGTTTATATAGAGAGCCCCCAGTGTGTGGCCAACGATCCTTATTTTTGGGCCTAGATCGTGGATCTACAAAAATAAGTAACTTCCGGGAAGGGAGCGAGGACGAGCATCCTGCTCGGGAGACTTGTGTGTCGGGCACGGAGCCCCGAGCGAGGATCTGTCCTGATCGATCTTGGGTGGTCCCAGCCCTAGCCGAGGAGAGACCGTAAACGAGAAGGAGAGACCAGGCACCCTGAAGATGGGTCCCCGGGATGATGAGTTATTAGGCCGTTTCTGGACCAAAAAGGGTTGGGCCAAACTTAGTTGTTGGACCAGTCTAGATGAGGAGCCCCCCAAGTCATTCCTTCTGGTTGGAGAAGTGATGACTTAAGGGTGTCTTACCATTGTCGTGATGGAAATATCCTCGGTATGTTTTATAATCATGGTCGTTGATGGAATCAGTCGTGGGATCCTGGTCATTGTAGAAGAGGATCCCAAACGTTTGGAGTGGCTGAAGCGACACGCGTGTGTCTTGGAAATTATGTGCATTTAATGAGTAATGATGGCTAACCTGTGGTCGTCCCTAGGCAACGAGTGCACCTTTCATAAGTTTGCAGACCGCACGTTCTCGTGCATGTGTTGGAAAGGCTTATAAATAGGGCGTTTGGCCTCATTTCCACACTTTTCGCTCTCCAATTTTCTGTTCGTGTAGTTCCGCAGCTCGCTTCCACCGTCAATCAGCCATCTGCCACCGCAACTCCCGAGCACGATCAACGACCATCGCAGAGAACTCTCATCTTATAAGTTTTGATTCTTTCTTAGCTCTATTTAGCTTCTGATTTTCGATAAATAGAGTAGTAACATGCGGTTAGGATAGCGTCTAGTGTGATAGCGGTGATTTAGATGAGAATGTAGGGTTCCCGCACAGTGATCGTCGCCTCTGTGGGCGGAGGCCGGTGGCGGAATAGTCACAGATATGGCGTTTTAGGGTTAGTCTGCATCGTGCACGTCAGCTTTGTTCATCTTCTCCGATTGAACTTCAACTGTAGTTCTGGTGACATTGTTCTTGTCTCACGAGGTCCTCGTGATGGCTTGAATTTGTTTTACCCCTAAGATTACCCAATTGTGGTTATTCCTTACGATTAAGGGCTTTGGACGAGGACAACGTCCTCTCCCCCTAGCGCGACCTTTCACTTGTCAAGTGGTGGAAGGGTGGATTTGATTTTGTCATCGAATTCACGTTTGCTTTCACTACTTTTCAGGTGCAACCATGTCCAACGACGACCGCATAAATATGGAAACTGAGGAGCTGTCTAGCGAGTCTACATCCTCTCCTGCTAACACTGAGCAAAGTTCGCCTTCGAGGAGGAGTTCGAAATCTTTTCCGGGTTCTGAAGAGACCACCTCATCTAGAGGCAACTCGGTTGAGTCTGAGGAGAAGGATGAGGGGACGGAGGAGGAAATCCTTGTAAGTGATGGGCTACTGCTGAGCTACTGAATATAATCCCATAGTATGCTCACGAAGTGGTAGGACCTCCTCCTGTGGTCGGAAATTCTGCAGACAGAATGGTGAGGTACCCGACCTCTGATGACCGGATTTGCATGGACTATGGCATGGACATGTTTCCGTTGTACGTGATTCTTTTTAAAGACATGAAGTTCAGGTTCCCCTTCACGGACTTCCAGCAAAGTGTCTTCATTCACCTGGAGCTCGCACCATCTCAAATCCATCCGAACTCGTTTGCCTTCATCCGGGCATTCGAGAAGACTTGTGTTTACTTACAGATAGGGGCGAAGCTTCCCCTGTTTTTCCATGTCTTCCACTTGCAACGGAAGGTCCTGAATGGCAAGTTTGGATGGGTATCTCTAAACCATAAGAGGAAGATCTTCAAGGCCTTCTCGGAATCGATAAGGGACTTGAAAGACCTTTATTTCTCGGTCGAACCTTTTTCTGATCGAGCCTTGAACTCCTACAAGTTCTGGGGGGTGGATGTTGACGACCAGGGAAATGTTGTGTTGGAAGGGGATAGGAAGGAAGTCCCCCGACTGCTATTGAAGTTCTTTTTTACCTTGTCTCGAGACCATTTTAATCGAGGAACTGACGAGTTCTTGGAGATCGGTTCTACTTTGGACGATAATGATCATGCCAGCTATGAGGCACTAATGAGTTATGTCTCCAAAATAACAATGAAGATGCACGTGGACAAGCACGGCCACGATATCCTGGACAAAGATGGGGGTGCCAAGGTGACCCCCCGATTTATTGAAGTATCCAAGCTCCTATCTTGTGCGACGGACGGGGACGTCCGCGAGTATCTTGTTATATTTATTGTTTATAATTTCTTATGCTCGTTTGTTATTTCCTTGTTTCTGACCATTTTATTTGTGCCTTTCCAGATTCAATGGTGAACCCTCAAGACAATTTGATGGCCAACCTGGGTAGGAAATGAGGAGCTAAAAAACTGACCTAGACACGTTTGAGAGACAAGGTGGTCACAGGTTCAGGCACCTCTTCACCGGTCAGTCACGGTTCTCCCGGGGGGGACCTCCAAAGTGGGAAAAGACCTAGACCTGACAACGTCGTAAATCTAGACGGTGATTCTCCGAAGCGTTCCTTCGAGCTTCCACCCTGCTTCCTCAAGTCAAACTTCTTCGAGGAGCACTCCCTCCAGGTCCAACGAGAAAACACCCTTCACTTGGAGCAGACAAGCCGACCAAACAGACGGGTTTGGTTAGCTCGGGATGTCAGTTCGGTTGTTCGAGTCTTAGATATGGCCTCTATGTTTTTCGAGGGAATGACCACTCAGGAGGAGGAGATCAACAGGTTGAAGGCTCAGCTAGCGGCCTCTGAAGAACTGTCCGGGGAGCGGGAGAAGTCTCTGGCCAAAGCTTCCAAGCGGGTGAAGGAGTTGGAGAAGTCAGAGGTTTCATCTAAAAAGGCTTTCGATGAAGAGATTGCTCGTCTGAAGGCCGACCTGACCCCGACTGAGGATGAGTCTGCGGAGATTAAGTCCCTTAAGACTCGTGTCGAGCTGGTGGCTAAGATCGAGGAGGGGTACATTGACTTAGAGGAAATGGCTAGTGTTGCCTTCAAGAATGCGGTCGAGCAGTTAAAAATAGTTAATCCAGGCTTGGAGTTCAACGAGGAAGGCACTAGTTTCATGTATAAAGCGGCAGACGGTGTTATCCACATTCCCGACTTCCTCAAGGACCACTTTTATGGACGAAGACCTTGGGAATCTTGTTGGGGGCCAACCAGGAGCTGACGACGAGGCTTGAATCATGATTCTCTTTGTATGATTTTTTGTTGGCTGGCCTGCGCGCCATAGCCTTTTATATTTGACGAGAGAGTATGCTCCCCCTTTTGTGTAACCTCGAAACAAGTCGGTCTTTTTGGCCGCATTTTTAATTTCATATTTACGACCTTGGTGGTCGGTTTCTACATTTCATTTGTTCGTAATGATGCGTCCGTCGGAGGACATATTTACTTATTATTTTTACTAAGTGTTTATGTTTTGGGAAGGTAATGCTCGGTTTTAATGTCTGTCTGTTTGGGGTACTGGGAAGAATGTCACCTGTAAGGCTGGCCGGGGGGAATGATGCTCGGAACATGTTGATGATCCGTGCTTCGCGTTGTGAACATCCCAATCGCGAGCTGGGTGTTCTTCCTGGTCTTGGTACTTAGACGACGAAGGACTCGTTTGAGGATCCAATCGTGTGGGGATGACCATCCTCGTTCACGAGGAGGGTCTCACCGAATTGAATATATGGTATGCCATACTTGTACCTAGGTATTAATTTCAGGCCGGTGCCGGCTAGTGCCTTAACTGTAATATTTTTTAAGTTTCTCGGCGTTCCAAGGACAAGCAACTTCTTCTCCTTGTAGATTTTCTAAGTAATACGCTTCGTTGTCCGTTTTTGCTCGAACTCGGTAGGGTCCTTCCCAGTTAGCAGCCAATTTTCCTTCTTTGGAATCTTTATGATTCCTTCTGAGGACGAGGCTACCTACCGGGAAAGCTTGCTTGATGACCTTAACGCCATGCCTTAAGGCAATCCTCTGCTTGAGGGACACCTCGCGTAGGGCTGCCCCCGACCTAACTTCCTCGACTAGATCGAGCTCTTTGCACAATATTTCTGCGTTAGTATCTTCGTCCATAGGAGCTTCTGTTCGTTTGGACTGGATGTGGATTTCTACTGGAATGATAGCTTCCGTGTCGTACGTTAGTCGAAAGGGGGTCTCCCCGATGGTTGAGTGGGGAGTGGTCTGGTAGGCCCATAGGACGTTGTGTAACTATTCGACCCACCATCTCTTGGTCTCGTCCAAACTTAGCTTGAGGCCTCGAAGAATGAACCTGTTTGGTGCTTCGACTTGCCCGTTGGTTTGCGGGTGCTCCACGGATGCAAAATGTTGTTTGGTCCTGATGTTAGCGACAAACTCTTGGAAATTCTTGTCCATGAACTGAGTGTCGTTGTCAGTAACGATCGCTTGGGGTATCCCGAAACGAGTGAGGATGTTGCATTTGAAGAAACGCAATATATTAAGGGCCATGAATTTGGCCAGGGGTTCGGCTTCGATCCACTTTGTGATGTAGTTAACGCCGACGATCAGGAATTTTTTTTTATTGGAACCGGCGACAAAAGGATCGAGGATGTCCAGGCCCCACCATGTGAATGGCCATGGGGAAGACATCGTTTTCAGCTCGTTCGGAGACACGAGGTGCATGTCCCCATGCCGTTGGCATTTTTCACATTTTTTCACGTGTTCTTTTGCGTCGTTCTGCATCGTAGGCCAATAGTATCGTGCTCAGAGGGCTTTCCTTGCTAGGGATCGTCCTCCCAAGTGTTTGGCGTTGATTCCTTCGTGGATCTTGCGTAGGATATATGGGATTAGTTCTTCCTCGACACATCTCAGGAGAGCTATGGAGAACCCTCGTAGGTAGAGTTTCCTTCGACCAGGACGTATGGGCATGACCATCATTTGACAATGCTAGCCTCCTTTGGGTCCTCGGGTAATTCGTCGTTAGTCAAGAATTTATATACGAGTGTCATCCAGCAGTTAGCGTCACTGATAACGTTGATGTCTAATGTTGCCTTCGATCCTTCGGTACTAGGCCTTGGAAGTATTTCTTGAATGACCGATTTATTTCCCCCCTTCTTCTTCGTGCTCACGAGTTTCGAGAGAAAGTCTGCTCGTGTGTTGTTCTCGCGAGGGACATGCCTTACTTCTACAGTCGTGAATTTCGAGATTTTTTCTTTGACGAGGGTCAGGTATTCTGACAAATTATCTCTTTTGACTGGTATTCCCCTTTCACCTGCATGGCTACAAGTTGGGAATCTGTGCAAATGGTGATCTCCTCTGCCCCTAGGTCGTCGACCAGCCTCAACCCTGCAAGGAATGCCTCATATTCCGCTTGGTTGTTAGATGTTGGGAAAGATAGTGAAAGGGATACTTTGATCAGAATACCTTGCTCGTTCTCCAGGATTACCCTCGCCCCGCTACCCGTCGAGCTCGATGCTCCGTCCATGAAAATAATCCATTTTTTTGATGGGAAGATCGGGATGTCTGGTGTGACCATTTCGGCCACGAAATCAGTGAGGGCTTGTGCTTTGATGGCGGCTCTACTTTCGTACTGAATGTCGAATTCCAATAGTTCGAGCGACCATTTTAACATCCTCCCCGCCACATCTGGTTGCTTGAGGAGTTGTTTAATGGGTTGATTCGTACATACGACGATCGTATGCGCGAGGAAATAATGTCGAAGTTGCCTTGCTGCATGGAGGAGTGCGAGGGTTACTTTCTCAATCTGCTGATACCTGAGCTCAGGCCCCTATAGGCTTTTCTCATGAAGTAGATTGGTTTTTGGCCTTCGGGCGTCTCTCTTACAAGCGCGACGCTTATAACCTCGTTTGCGACCGCGAGATAGAGAAATAGGGTTTCCCCTGCCACAGGTCGGGACAAAACCAGGGGTTCCGATAGGGTTTTCTTGAGGTGTTTTAGGGCCTGCTCGTAGTCCTCGGTCCATTCAAAAGCGGGCGTGTTGGGCTGATTTCACCACGAAGCGTGATAGCGAGGCGAGTACTCTGTTTTAAGATTGAATGGATTTTTTTGATGTTGGCGGGGACGTCTCGAAAAATGCTTGATATTTGTTGGGGTTGGCTTCTATTCCTCGTTCAGATAGATAAAACCCGAGGAATTTTCCCGCGCAGACTCCAAACGTACATTTATCCGGGTTGAATGGCATCTTGCATTTACGCGCCTGGTCGAAAATTCTTTCTAGGTGACAGGCATGATCAGTCTCCTCGTGGGACTTAACGATCATGTCATCCATATAAACTTCGAGCATGTTTCCGATTTCTGCTTGGTAGACCTTGTTCATCATGTGTTGATAAGTAGCGCCCGCTTTTTTTAGGCCGAACGATATTATGTTGTAGTAATAATTGCCTGATTCGGTCATGAATGCGGTGTACTTTTTGTCGGTCACGACCATGGGTATTTGATTATTCCCGGAGTAGGCGTCGAGGAAAGATACAAGTTTTAAACCTGCAGAGTTATCGACTAGTTTATCAATATTAGGCAGTGAATAGGCATCTTTCATGCATGCCCGATTAAGATCGGTGTAGTCAACACATATTCTCCATTACTTTTCTTGACAAATACAACGTTTGAGAACCAGGTGGTATACCTGGCCTCGGTTACAAAATTATCCTCTAGGAGGTCTTTTACAGCCTGCTCGGATGCTTCTACTTTCTCATGGGACTGCTTCATCCTCTGTTGCGCGACCGCTCGAGCGGCAGGGTTGATGGCGAGATGATGGCACGCTACCTCTGGATCTAAATCGGGCATCTCAGCTGTACTCCACGCGAACAGATCAACGTTCTCCCTCAGGCAGGCCTTGAGCTGCTTTCTGGCTAGGTCGGGGAGGTCAATCCCGATCTTGACGCCCTTAAATGGATCTGCACCCAACATCACCAGCTCGAAATCACCGTCAGGGATAGGTCGAGCGGCCGAGGAGAGTTTTGCGATCGACTGGGGTTGTTCGTCTTCCTCATTGAACCTGCTGTCTAGCTCGATGGAATCCACGTGGGGAAGTGCTTTCTGTTCCTCAGAAGAGCAAGGGAGCGTAGCCTTGATTGGCTAGAGTTTCGTGGTTATGATACTGAGACCTTTGGAATCGGCCTCGTAACATCTGCGAGCAGCCTCGATATCTCCGTGAAGGGTAGCCACCTATCCTGCCGAAGTGTAATACTTAATCTTCAAATGTATTGTGGAAGGCACTGCTATGAGCTTGGCCAGGGTTGGTCGTCCCAGAATACATTGGTATAACCAAGGGCAATCTATCACCAGGAATTGTACCTTGACTGATTGTGCTGTCTCTCCTATTCCGAAGGTGACGATCAGGTCTACATAGCCCTCATGGTCGGGATATTGTGCCATTGTAGGTCCCTAATGGCAGAGGTTTCTCAAGTCCCTTTGGGAGCCTTGTGGACATTATCTCCTCGGAGAGGGGGTCGCGAGACTCGTCCTCGTCACTAGAAAATGGGGTGACTGAACGAGAGCGATCACCGTGATGCCTGCGGGGAGGAGATCTTGATCGATTCCTATTGTCCTTGGGGGATGGTCGCGCCGCCTGCTGGAGGTTCCTCCGTGTCTTCTTGTTCTGAGGGGACTTGTTGTGTCTGGGAGTCTTCTTGATAGATTCGGAGACTTCTGGTTATTGATCCTTCCTCGGCCTAAATGATCTACTGCGGGTTCGGTGTTGTCATCTCGCAGGGGTAGGCGACCTGGGACTTCTTGATTTTTCAAGGATGTCCAGTCGTTTGCTCTGGCGAAGGAGTAGAATGTTGATGGTGTTGGTCGCTTCGATCAGTGCTTCCCGAGTTTGATTTGTCCCTTTCTGGAATAGGGATCAACGGGACATCAACGGGCGTGATGACAGGCTGATGGGATGGTTCAGGGGATGGAGATGTTGTTCGTCCATCCTGAGAGTGATATGTCTCCCCGAGGAGAGGGTTGTTCAGGACACTGCCCCGTTGCTTGACGGGGATGTTGGAAAGGACAAAAGCTGCTCCGAAATCCTCTTGGTGAGCCATCGAGAGTGAAATCGAGAGTGATGTTTTGTATTTATGATCGGAGGGTGAAAAGAAGGGGAAACGACGTTCCCACAGACGGCGCCACTGATCTTACCTAATGATCAGAACTTCAACGGCTGCAGACATGGATCTTCAGAGTTGCTCGTGCGATGAAGAAAATAGGGGGGTGTACCTGCAAGGTACTCTGATGCCAAAGTAAGAATGGGCATAAAAGTAAGCTAGTATGAGGATAGAATTTTAAGGGAAAGAATTGAATAACTGGCCCTCTCAAATGAGAGGGTTTATATAGAGAGCCCCCAATGCGTGGCCAACGGTCCCTATTTTTGGGTCTGGATCGTGGATCGCCAAAAATAGGTAATTGCCAGGAGGGAGCTAGGACGAGCATCCTGCTCGGGAGACCTATGTGTCGGGCACGGAGCCCTGAGCGAGGATTTGTCTTGATCGATCATGGGTGGTCCCAGCCCTAGCTGTGGAGAGACCATAAGCGAGGAGGAGAGACCGGGCACCCTGGAGATGGGTCCCCTGGATGATGAGTTATTGGGTTGTTTCTGGGCCGAAAAGGGTTGGGCCAAATTTAGTCGTTGGATCATTCCAGAACAACGGGTATACACCAACATTGAGGAAGACCAAGAGGAACTCCATTTGTTCCACCATCGTGACAGAGAAACATGTATGAGAATGAGAATGGTTTTGGTTCACCACCGTGAGAGAGAAACAATCGTCTGAGAGAAAGAGAAAAGAGAGAGAGAAAGGAAATCGAAAATTGAGAAGAGAGAGAAAGTTTTGTTAATGTTTTGTTTGAAATTTGAATAAGGGTACATCGAAATAAGTGAAAATAACATAGTTCATTTAATTTGAACCAAACGATATCATCAAATCATTACAATATAAAGATCAAAGGATAAAATAGAAAACCATGTACTTGAAACACAATCAAATGACATCATTAGTTATAAAAAATAAATTTTGGACAACAAATATCCTTAGTTTGGCGAGGTGACAGAAGAAGAGTGTGGGGTAAAATGGGTTTTTCCCCAACATTTAATTTTCTTATATGGTAGATTTTGATCGCTCATAACAACTTTAAAGAGAAAGAGCAAGGACCTTCACTGTAAATCTTAGGATTTTGATGTTCGTGAGATTTTCAATCATATGATTGTGATTAACACAACTTTAAACATGCAAAAAATTGACATTTACAGGTCCACCTCTTTAACTTTTTTTTTTCCTTAAGGCCGCATGTTTGGGGTCTCTAGACCACTATGGTTCTCCGTATTCACTTCGTTCCTATAGACCTCTGACTGAAACAATGGACCGTCATAAATATTATAGTCCTGATTAATACTGCAACATCTAACTTAAATAAAAATTTCGGATTTAAACACTTCTGGAACATTTATTCTATTTAAGATGTAAAAGGATCAAGAAAAAGAAGTAGAATATATTCAACAATAAGGGTAATACAAATTACAAAACACAAACTAGTCTTCCTTTCCCAAGCCCATAAGGCGTGAGTGTTTAAAGAATCTAGCAAATAATAGAAACTATACGGCCAAAATATGTTTCAATGGCCTATTTTAATATTTTTGGTCTGTAATTAATGGCCTATTTAATTATAATATAGTAAACATTTATTCCATTCTACATTTTATTCCAACCCAGTATATAAATTGGTGAATTACTAAAATTTGCCCCAAACTCTTTACACAGCACAAGTACTTCTGTCACATTCTTGCCTTAGCAACAACCAGGCTGACATTGTCATCATCAATTCCCACTGCTTCTGGCCTAGTCCATGTTTCCTTAAATTGTTCTTCAGTAACTCCTATAAAAAATAATCATTAAAAATAATAATTCTAAAATTAGAAAATTATTACAAATCAATATCATTATAATCTAGTTTTTAAAAAAATTCTCTGATTGCGGTTTGAACCACAACTTTATGTTTTTAGATATCTCAGGGACTATGACTCACCTGATATTGAAATTAGTCACATTTTAGTGCAGTTCTATGTAATATCAAGTATCCTGAGTAAGGATGAGAATATAATAGATCAGGTCAAGTTTTAGAAAGTTTGAGTCTAATCTATGATAAATTTTTAAAACTTGAGACAGATCTATTTTCATTTCTCATCCCTAATGGTATTGTGATGGTGTTGCTACCATTTTGGCTTACCTTTCCCCATTGCGGCAGTTGATGCAGCGCCTCCTTGGATAGTTTTAAGGTACCTATCATAGTAATTAGCACCAGCCCATTTCTGATGAGCAAGTGTATCAACACCATTCTTCCTTTCCTCTCTTTGAATCCTTTCAACATAAGCCAACATTCCCCTGCTAGCAAAATCCTTAGCAAAAGTTGAAGTGATTAATGCATTACAATGCAAACCACCAACAGTTATAAACTGCCAAACATATCCTAACTTAGCAATTTTAGGAATGAAATCTCTCATTTCGGCATCACTCATGCCAGAAGCATCCCAATTAAACGAAGGCGAAAGATTGTAACCAAGCATCATCTGCGGCCACTCTGATCTCACTCCTTCGGCAAACTGTGTGCATTCAGTCACATTTGGACTCGCTGTTTCCATCCATATAAGATCCGCGTGTGGCACGAAAGCGCATCCGCGAACAACAGCCGCGGTGACAGAGCCTTTAAACCTGTAAAACCCTTCTCTTGTTCTAGGTAAGTCCCATTCCCAAAACAAGCTCTTCAGACCTAATCTCTCCGCAATTTCCCTTCCTTCATCAATTGAAAGACACTTTTCGTAACTCGAAAAATGCATCCACTCGTTCAACTTCCTCGTTTTCTCTTCCTCGTTAGCATTTTGATTCTTAATTGCATCCACTACTGCTTCCGAGAAAGTCTTCAATTGCGCATTCGACAACCAATGATCCTCTAATGCCTGAAGCTCGGCTCCACTCTTGCCAGCCGCAAATCCCTGTGCCATAACTGTCGCTAAACTCTTCCACTTCATATTCGGATTCGTCACGCCCAAAATAAACTGATGATCCCTAGTATCGATATTCGATTGAATAAGATTAGCAGCAACAGCATCAGTTCTAGCAACCAAAACAGTTTCAACCCCCATAACATCAAACTGAAGCCTAGCAGCAACAAGCCTGTTAATATGTTCACTAACAGCAACCAAGACTTTCCCGGCCATGTGACCGCATTTTTTCGTCACAGAAGATTGATCCTCAATATGAACACCAGCAGCACCGCGTTCAACGAAAAGCTTACAAAGCTTAACAGTTGCTGTCGTGCCGCCAAAGCCAGTATCACCGTCAGCTATAATTGGTCTCAAATAATCAACAAAAGGAGTCCGTGCTCGATCTTCTCGTCTCATACTCATCCTCTCTTCTCTTTGTTTTCTGTCATGATACAGTTGAGCAAAGAAAAGATGTTCAACTTTGTTCGGGACAGTGTCGTAAGGATAATCAGCAAGATCAGGACCGGGTTCATTTGTTGATGTGTGAGTAGATGAACACTGCCAACCGGAGACGTAAATCGTGTCTAAATGTTTCACCATTTGAGTGACTTGAACTGGATCAAGTGTACCAAATGTTCTTGATGCTGTTTTGTTGATTTGGTGAGTTTTGAGAAGATTCCATAGCTTTTTGGATAATTCGTTTGAAGCATAGGTTTGTCTTAGGTTTCCTCTTAAGCAAACTACATCTTTAGCTGAGTATGGTCTTTGGGTTAGTTGGAATCTCTCAGAGTTCCACCATGCTTGTACCTCGGCTACTTCGGATTCGAATCTTGCTTCTTCTTCCACTATCTGTGTTCATTCGTATAATAAAAGATCATCAGATATAATAATTATTCAATATATTTAAAAAATAATAATTTCTTATAATGAAGAACTGAGAGATTAATAAGAATAAAAGAGTGCAGGGTATTGAGCTTACGGATGTAGGCACAAAACTTGAAGAGGTCATGGTTAGAACTTTCAACTCTTTCTTTTTTTTTAATGATAGATGTTACTTACACACAACTAAGTGAAGCTCATGCAAAATCTTGATCAATGTCCTCAATTTATATAGCTTCTGGTAATCCTTGTTGATCACGCTACTGGGATTTGAAATTTTAAGAATGGAAAATTGGATAGCATTATGGATTAGTGAAACAGACAAAAATAAAGTTGATCTAGCTACGTTTGATATTATATTTTCAAGGGAAAAAGAAAATGAAACATCTATAATATAATAAAATAAGGTGGTGTGGAAAATACAAATTTACCCCAATGTAAGATTTTGGCATGTCATCAAATTGAGGCTAAATGTGATTCAAAATTTACTTTATTGAATCAAATTTGTTTTTCAACCAACTTACTTGGTTAAGTTAGCCCTATTTTAATATGTTTTGACTTTTATTTAATTTTCTATAATATAATAAAATAAGGTGGTGTGAAAAATACAAATTTACCCCAATCTAAGATTTTGGCATGTCATCAAATTGAGGCCAAATGTGATTCAAAATTTACTTTATTGAATCAAATTTGTTTTTCAACCAACTTACTTGGTTAAGTTAGCCCTATTTTAATATGTTTTGACTTTTATTTAATTTATTAGTTTGTTTGTTCAAAACCAACAAAATTTGATGTCCTATCAACCATTTTATTTTTCTTAAATAACTCATTAATTTGTTTTTTTTTTCAAAACTAACAAAATTTGATGTCCTTTCAACCATTTTATTTTTCTCAAATAACATCTCAGAATTTTGCTTTTCGAATAAGTTTCCTCTCTTTCTTCTCTCTCCTTCTTCCACAATATGTTTCCTCTCTTTCTACTTTACTTTTTCCTTCTTCCTCATCTTTTTTTATCTTTTTTCTCCTTCTTCTCCCTCTTTCATCCTTTTCTCGATAATACTCTTTTGTTTTGACCTAAGATTATTGATGTGGCAGGAATGAGGAAGATGACGGCTAAGACATTTCCTTTACAACGATATGCGATATTACGGTGGTAGATCTGTGGTGAATCTTGGTAAAAAATGGGACTTGAGGCATGAATCTGAAGCATTAAGTTTGAATGTTCTTCTATAACTCTTCCCAACAATATTAACAATGAATTTGGGATAAAAAAATTATTCAATTGGACCTCATTTTAACCGCAAACTTAAATTTGATCTTGTATATTATTTTGTATGTAAAAGCTTATTTTTAGTGTGTTTGAAAACTCAAATAGTTGGAAACCCAACCTGGAGCTCCTCGTCAGCCGTTGATGAGTTATGCGATTTTCATCTTTGAAATCAATGAGTTATGTGATTTTCCTCTTTGGAACAGGTAGATTTTTTCCTCCCTCATTTAGAATGATCCCCAATATCCTTAATAAATCCATTCGTTCAAATTATTATTATCAACATGTCAATTTTGGTGTCACGTCCAATTTTCATTTTTCTTTTTTATATGATAATGAACTTAAATATGTTTGAGATGCGAAATGAAATATTCTAAATTTGACATAATTATATATATATATATATATATATATATATATATTGATGTTGGTGTCTGCATTGAATGAACCATTAGAAGCTTTATTTGGTGGAGCTAATTTTCCAGAGTTTATGGTGGGTGCAGTGGGGGTTGCCATCAGTGTTGTATTGATAATAGTGTTGCTGCTGTTAGTGCTATATTGAAGATTATCTTGTTGTCGTCCTTTGGAACTTCAATACTTGACTTTATTACTCTTTGTTTTATTCTCATGTTGCTCTTAATAGGTTATAATAGGCATGCTCATGGTTGTGTGTCAAGCATTTGTAATGTATGTTATAAATTTAATGAAGATGTCTTAATTTCACTAAATGTTGCCAAGCAACTAATTACTTAGGATTGCGATGATGAATCTTTGATTGTTATGATGGAAATGACAACTTCGTCACTTGAATGAAAGATGCTCAATATACTTCCAGTGATGTTTTTGACGATATTATGTGTACATGTGTTAGTGCAGATTATGATATGAATATGCACCAGAAAGAACAACTTCATGACAATGTTATGCCAATGATGCAATCTCAACATTTCTTTGTGAGTAACATGTTATGAAAGATCAAAAAGTCATGTTATATAGAGATCCATATATATATATATATATATATATATATATATATATATATATATATATATATATATATATATATATATATATATATATATATATATATATATATATAAGCTCTCATTTCTCAACTTTTCATGCTTTCAATTAGCAAATGGGGATGTCTGTTGGTTTCAGCTTAGGGGGAACATATTCATCCCATCATCCCCAACTGCAACAACATAATCTTTCATTCGGCAGTGGATTACCTAAGCCTTACGAAGACCACTTCAACTATATCTCTACTCAATGTGGCCTTCACCAAGCTAAAAAAGGGGTACGTTTTTGTCGGAATTTGTATCATACTGTCATTTTCACACATTTCCTTCGATTCGGTCGAAGATGTTAACCTTAAGATACAAAGGAATTAACAACAAATAGGTTCTTAGTCACAATGTCCTAGGATTCACTAGTTGATCCTTCAAGTAAACAAAAATATTTGGAGACCAGCGATTGTTTGCCATTTTTCAGGGTAAACAAATTGGCACGCCCAGTGGGACATGTACTAAGTTTTTCCTAGTTGTTTTCTTTACATTTTAAAAAGTGTGTTATTCTTAGGAACTTTTTCTGGGTATTTTGTATGTGACTAAGGAATGGTAAGGCTTTGTCTAGTATGTGTCGTCCTCCTATAGATAACGTTAATCCCTAGAATAATCCTGAAAATATAGTGTAACATCCAGGCACACCGACATGCAATAAGCTAGTTCATTCGACGCCAGTTAGGACAACGACTCTAGAGGCATCAATGACGCTAGCGACGATAGTTCCACCTCAGAGGACTACACCCTCTCTTCCACTAGGAAGAGTTCTTAATAATTATACGCTAGCGAGATATTTGTTTTGATTCTCAATGCCACAACCTGGAATAGACTATCCTTATGGTATGCCAACATCTAAGATGGCTAACCTGCAACTAAGTGTGTCAACTTTCGGTGACAATTATAGCAGTAAAATCGTGAGTGTAAGCAATTGCTTAACTTAACACAATGAAAACAGAGTCACCACTGCGCTTTTATTTTATTCCAAAAGGAATAGAAAAAAGAGCGAATAAATCCTAAAATGAATCTAAAAGCAAAAAGCTAAAGAAACAAATAGAGAACAGGTAAAGGGGTTGGTTACGAAATGGGAAGGTGTTAGCACCCAAAACGTCAATGGTACTTCACGGGAGCCCTTTGAAATATTTACGCTTTTGGTTTGAAAATGGTTTGGTAAATGAGAGTGAGGGGATGCGAAAAGAATTAATTTTTAATGTTTTTATGTTTGGAGAGGTTTACCACCTCATGCCTACGTACCCACAATGTGCAATGTAAGATCAAAGCCCCGAAGTTCGTGGTAAAAATAGTGAAAATTTGTTGGTTTTGATTGATTTTAAGAAGTAAAAACAATTTTTCAGTTTCAAGTGGATGGCCTCACAAATCTACCATGAGAATGAGGGTATGGACTCATACATCATTATGGGGAGGGTGCCAACTCGGATAAAATTGACGAGTATGCCACTAAACCCCTACAAATGACAAGAGACTCAATTACATCAAACTACAACCATGGAGATTGAGAATCTTGCACCAGATTAGAAAAAATGACTCATAGTCTAAACTTGAAAAGAAAACAAAAACAGTGCACAAAGGCACAAAACAACTTGAATGAGTTTGGTTCTTTTTAATTTTTGAATTGAAGTCAACATGATTAAGTTCATTGACATTTATTGAAAGAAAAGACAAAGTAAAAACCACTTTACAAAAAGTCAAGGTTTGAATTGTTAAAGTGGTGAGAATTTAAAAAGAAGAATCCTTTCAAAAATGGAGAAGGTTTTGAAAATTAAATAAAGGAAAGAGATGAAGAGGCTACCCTAAAAATAAAAGAAAAGAGGTAAGGGAGGAAAAATCTAACCAACTTGATGATACTTCACAGCATAAGCAAATAGTTCCATCCTTATAAGGATAAGCTAGCAAGTGGCCAAATAAAGGCTAAGGTACCAACTCCATGATGATCAAAGCAAAGGGAAAGTGTCCTAGAATCTAAATCCAAAACTCCAAGTCCCATGAAAAGGATGGTAACCATAGTCCAAGATTAGGAGCATAAGTTTTTTAGAGGTTTAAACCTTGATTAATGTTTTTGGTGTCCAAAGGACAAAAGAAAACAAAAGTACAAAGATAAAATGACATAAACATAAATATGATAATGGATGATATAAAGCATAATAAAGTAGAGAGAGAAGGGTGCAAAAGGTAAAATAAAAAGGATAGGGAGCAAAAGGTAAAATAAAAGCAATATAATAATATACAAGAATGTGGTGAACTTAATCATCCACAAAGCTAAAAGGCCAATGCGACAAACGAATTTCGTCTCACGTTTTGCACTATATGGTTGATCTATGTATTCAAATCATTAGTTAACAAAACTTGTCAGAAGAATGATAAAATAAAATCCTCTACAATAAAAAGTTTGAGAATTATGAGCTTAATACAAAGTCAACCATATTTGGGCTTACGCAACCAATCAAGGTTCGGGCCACGAAAGTACAAATGCCAATAAGGATTGAGAGGGACAAATGTAGCACTATGTTAAGCAATCGCCAAGTAACTTGTATAAAAGTTACCCTACAATGAGGCCAGTCAATACTGCAATTAAGATAACTATTATTTATGCTAATGCATGTTAGATCAACAACATATAAGTTGTCATTCAAAAACAATGTCACACGGAAAGAAAAAGGGTAATTATCTCGTCTAGAGCAAAACCCAATAAGATATTTCAAGATCCATGAGAGTTTCATTGATCAAAAGAAAAAAAAGAAAATAAAGGGATATGGATGGAGAAAAACCAAATTGAATCACAATTTAGATATCCTTCCATCTTTAAAATCAATCACCTTTAATTGATAGATTCAAGTTTAAAAAAAATGTATCACTAAACCAAAGTACCTCTTATGAATTTAAAAATCCATTTGGAGATCGATTTGAATTAATGAACATTAGTCTACTCTAATCAATATCCAAGGTACATTGAGATTAAAGAGGAATAATCTAAAAAAATGCTTTCCAAGGTTAAAATTAGAAAGGAGGGGAAGAAGAAGTAAAAGAAGGCAAAATAGTCCCAAAAAACAGGGCAAAAATCACTTCTGGAACAGTGTTAAATGATTAACACTTTAGTTAATCGATTAACATAGTCAAAATTGGAAATCTTGCGCTAATAAAAATTGGTTTATCGATTAACCAGTTTGTACTGCAACTGGTTAATCGATTAACATTGCACCAGAAGCAAAAAATAGCTAAAATTCAACATGACCCTCTTTCAAAACATTTTCCAAACACCTTGTGATCATAGATTTGAATTTTCAAGAATTTTAGAATAGAACACAACAAAAACCAGCAATCAAAATATAGAAAGAGATCCAAAAGGATCTAGCATAAGAGTCACCAAAGATCTACATTATGGATGATGAAGGTGAAGGTGTAACAATGATGTGAGATGAATTACCACTTCAAGTATTAGAACAACTCCAAATTACTCCACAAGCAAGATTGATCTATTGGAATTGATGAAGAAAAATGAAAAGGATGGAGGTTTAGCTCAAGTTAATCAAGAATTCAATGTGAATTCTTCATTACTTTTAAAAGAAGAAATTGAGCTTTGGTGAATTTTGATGGTTGGAGATATATTTTGCAAGAGGTTTTTTAGCTCTCTAAAGCTTGTGAAATGAATTAAATGAGGCTTCTATTTAAAGAGTTTAAGCTTGAAAATTTGGTGGAATGGAGCTTGCTTTAGGAGACCAAAATTAGGCTTGGAAATCAAATTTGGAGGGAAATTCATATAAGAGTGGTGAATAATAAAGGTATATGGTGGGAAGTGATCAAAGTGATGTAGGGTAATTAAAATGACGTGGTCTAGAATATTCCAAGTGAGATCAAGGGATGAGATAATGCAAAATTCTACATAATTGAAACCATTTTTTTAAAATTTGGCCAGGTTAATCGATTAACACATTGGTTAACCGATTAATCAATCCAAAATTTGAATTTTCCTTCTCTTTTGATTGAACTGTTGTTGCTTCGGCTCGATTATTTTGCGCGTTAAAGACGGTATTGAAATAAACACATGAACCTTGGAATTCCTTGAATAAATCAATTAAAACATGATGAATCCTTGATCAAATAGATTCACATGATTGCAGATCAATTTCGAATTTTTATCAGTGAAATTCATTCGAGCTATGGGACTGCTATTTTTGGTATTTTAACATGTTCTTCCCGTGAAAATGTTAATAAAAGAAAATAAAATATTTTTGGATTTTGATTAGATATTAGTAAACATAAACAAGTAAAAGGAACACAAAAGCAATGGTGATCCCCTGTGAGGTATAAACCCGCAATTGAGAATGACATAAGAACCAATGCGTGACCTTATTTGTATGCAATGATGCAAGTGAAAAACAAAATCTTAGGGGCTAAAATTAGGGTGTTATAGTTGCCCCTATTTAAGTTTCTTCAATATGGAGATGTGAATATCGACATCTTCGCTTCTACAGGATGGGAGAGACTTAAATATAGTAAACACAATTTTTGGCCCTAAGAGATCATGCCATGATATGAAAATGAGACGACATGCAAACCCAAGATCTCTATGGGAAATATAGCACCACAAGAGGCAAATAAAAGCTCGGGGGAACAAGAGAAAAATCTCGTTGGAAAAAAAACAAAAAACATCAAGAGAGTTTACTAGGAAAATAAATCACTGGATAGCCGACTCAACTTGGGGAATGATTGCGTATAAATCAAAACACAATCAAAGTATAACATTTCACTGGAGAAAGCATCAACCAATCAAAGTATTCAAATCCATAAAATGGAAAGAAACTAAGTTGGGAACAAATTATCTACTACCAGTCACTGGGCAAAGATAAAGATAAAAAAAAGATTTAAACAACCTGCTACCTATCACTAGGTAAAGGAAAAGTCAAAGAGATTAGGAACAAAATTATTGGCTACCAGTCACTGGATAGACGAACAGAAATTTATGAGGAACAACATTACCGACTACCAAGCAGGGTAGGAAAACCGAAATATATGAGGAACAACATTACCGACTACCAACTAAGAGTAGGTGAATCGAAATATATGAGGAACAACATTACTGACTTCCAACTAAGGGTAAGCGAACCAAAATATATGACATCATCTAGTACTTGTCGCTGGGTAAAAAAATATGCAGATAATAAACTCGAAAGGAAATATTACCCACTACCACACAAGTGATAGCATAAATCCAAAGTAATCAATCGAATAAGAGGGGAAATATTACCTACTACCACCAAAGTGACGTTTAAACCAAGGTAATAGACTCAAAAGGAAATATTACCCACTACCATGTATCTGATGCATGTATCCACTCTAAGGGGATACCATGTTAGGGACACACCATCAACATAAAATCTTCCACACTCCTTGGGGAAAAGAGGGAGCGTCCCTTTAAACTCGGATGGGGACAAATAATATCTATTGTAACCTTGTTGGGGATGGGATGAGGATCCACCAGTGGTGCAAATAAAGCGAAAACTATTGGGGTAACAAACATCAATCATCAACTCTGTAAAGGGAAACCACAATATTGAGGAATGATAACAAATTTGTCGGGGATTGGAAACATTTCAACAATCCTTGCTAGAGACAGAGAAAATTTATGCTATGAAATAAACATCAAGAAATTCTTTTAATAAACATCAATCTCTATGAGGGATAATCAACATATCACACCTACTCCACTTTGAGGAAAGGGTATGAGACTTTCTAAGGATTAAATAAGAACATGATGGAAATCATCACATGCAGATCTACTAGGAATATGAGAGGAAGACCTCTAGGGATTATCCACCAATAAAATTCTGGACTTCCCGATCCTCGTGGGGGTACCATAAGTTAACATCATAGCCAAAGCCAAATTATAAGGGATTTTAAATCAATACCCAACACTAGGTAAAATAAAACCTATCAATTGACAATTATACCAATACTTCTGCTAGGGGACATAACTAACTCAAGCCGAGGAACAAAATCGGAACTCGGCTAAGGATTCCCGTAAAAGAAACATTGCTTCTCAAATCATTAACAAATATGCTGAGGAAACAAAATCACTAAATACTTCAAAACACCATAATTGTCAAGAAAATATGTTTGGAGAAATAGTCAGATCAAACCCTGTTTTGGGAAGGGAAAATTATACACTTCAAGAGTTTGTTGTCACTAGAATAATTGTTGACATTCTTTCGTTATTCATAAACAAAGATAAAAATGTTTTTATAATCTTCAAAAGGTTCAAATGATTAAATTTGTTTAAAAAATTATCATAAAAAAATAAATGAAAATTTTTAAACAGAAACAACATAAAGAATTGCAAACAATTAGATAAAATCCCAAATTTTATTGATAGAATGGTTATCCGCAAATGTCGTGACTCCATGGATAATTACAAGTTTAAAAAATGGTAAATACATGGAAAAGGGATACATTGAAATACAATGATCACTATTCTCCCTAAAAACTTTGAACACCATTTTTCTTAGTACTTCAATAAAGGATGAGTGAATAAGAATCTTTGATGGGCAACCTTAATGGGGAATAGAATCCAAAATTTCCGGTTGTTTCAAGTGATCCAATCTGATCTGATGCAGTTACTTGCCAAGATCCCTAAATTTTGCCTAGATTTCCCTTTCAGTTTTTCAATCTACTGGGATAATTATTTTTGTTTATGTCTCTAAATATTTCTTGGACCGCCCTTTCGAGTTTTCAATCCATCGAGACACTCATTTTTTCCTAAGCTGCCCTTTCGGGTTTTCAATTTAGTGAGCTACTCTTTTATTCTTTTAGGCGATGTATTTCTTGACTGCATCAACATTCACAGGACGAGTGATCTCCTCACCCTCCATAGTTGAAAGAATCAATTAACCGCCAAAGAAGGCTTTCTTAACAACATATGGGCCATTATAATTAGGAGTCCACTTTCCCTTAGAATCAATAATGAAAGACTAGATCTTTTTGAGCACGAGGTCACCTTCTCTGAATTCATGAGGTCTAACCTTTTTGTCAAATTCTTTCTTCATTCTTTGTTGGTACAATCAACCATGGCATAAAGCCGTTATTCTCTTTTCCTCAATCGAATTCAAATGATCAAACCTACTATAACACCACTTAGCCTCAGTCAACTTGGCTTCCATCAAAACTCTCATTGATGGGATCTCAACCTCGACGGGGAGCACTGCTTTCATACCATATACAAGCAAGAAAGGGAGTGTCTTTGTTGAAGTGCAGACGAATGTATGTGTAAACACCCCAAATTTTCCCTCTCTCTTTCTCACACCTTGGCTTGTGATCCTTCATATTGCATTGCATAAGCATTCCATCTTACACTGCATAGTTTTATTTCACTACATAACTGCATCTAGGTTTTGTGATCTGAGTAATCTCAAAGGTCATGAAGCATTCCAAGAGAGTCCTTGAGTGGTCTATGACCATCTTATACTCCCATGGGTCTATTGAAATCAAGAAATGTCAAAGCATTGCAGAGGTATTGAAACTATGTTGAGGATTCCTACATAGATGACCTGAAATTAGGGTTTTGGTTTTGAAGGCCTTACACCCAAACTTTTTGGTCATTCTTATTTCTATTGGTCCATTTATGATATAAGGAGCATGTGTATCAAATTTCATGGAAAAATTCAATGTGGAAGTCATCTGATCAAGTGGTAACTTCCTGAGCAAGAAAAGTCAAATTATGGGCATCTGAGGCCACCAACAAGGGTACCAATGGGTCATCATCATCAATTTGAAGTCATATGATATTTATTTGATCATTGAAATGCTTGGAAGTTCACAAAATTGAAGAAAAATGAGCAAAGCCAAAACTTGCCAAAAATGGAAATGACTATAAATGAACACCCTTCATGGCCTGAAACAACACACAAGCTCAGATTGCCAAAATTAACTTGAAACTTTGTCTCTTTGAAACACACAATCCAACCAACAAAAACCAAAATTTCTTTCACCCTTCAACTCCTTATAACCTAAGGAACAAATCCCACCCATCACCATAGCCTGAAACAAGCCCAAACACAAACACGATTTCTGCAACTTCAGAATCAAAACTCACAAAATAGCCACCGTAAGCTCCATTCAAGCATCTCAATAGCCTCAAGAGTTCAAAGGGAGTTAGTTTGCACAAGAGGAGGGCCCAGAAAGCTGCATTTTGAAGATCTCCATCTCAGGTAACCATCATGAACATTTTTTCCAGAAGCATGCTTTCTTGTTAAAATATGAATCTACATGCTTCCCTGATCATGCTGATATGCTTAGAATTGAAAATGAGCTAGAAATGAGTGTGTATTGATGTTCTGAAACTTTGACCTAGAAACTTGTTTGATTCGATTCAGCCTGAATATGCATGATAAATGATTTTTGTTGTTTGATTATTGATGTATGTTGTTAGAGGAGTGATTTTGGGCAAGAAATTAGGAGTTTGGAAGCTTATAGAGGAAGTTGGCATTTTGGATGGTCGGAGAAGACGACCGGAGCTTATCTCCGGTCGCTTGAAAATGTTTAGGGTTTAATTTGCCAGATTGCACATGAGCCCTTGGATATTGATTAGGGTTAGCAACGAACGGTTCAAATGCGTGCAATTAGTTTAATCCTGATTAATTAATTATAAAACTCAATTAATTGCCAGATTGAATCTCGTCCATCAGATCACGCACGTATCTCAACTTTAAACCTAGGCCCTCAGATCTTCATACCCTTGGTCAATTTGACTTTCATCCTCAGCCTTTAGATCCTTCCCCCAGCCATCTGGACCATTAGATGCGCATACTTTCCCATTTTCTTTAATTTTGTTTTATTTGTTTTTATTTATTAAAAATACCAAAAACAATTTAAAAATTCTGGAAATTTTTCTCAACACTTAACATAATTTTCAGAAACCAAAAATATTTTTATTTTTATTTTTTCATTAAAAAATGCATTTTTAAATATTTTAATTGTATATTTTGATTAATTAATTCCATTTTATTAATTAAAAATACTTTAAAGTATCTAAAAATCACAAAACAATTCAGAGAGGTTCTTTAAACATTTCGAAACATTTAAAAACTCATCCCACAAATTTATTTTTGGTTTTGATCAAACTTTGCCAATTTTCTTTGAATTAGGGTTTCTAAATTCCTTATTTTTCAACCCTAACTTCAAAAATTCATAACTTTCAAACCAAGATGAGTTTGCATTTGATTATTTTTGCAATCTTTCACACTTGACCTCTAGTTTCTAAATATATTTTTGTCACATTTGTATCTTGCATTTTCAAATTAATGTGCATTTTCCCTTTGAGAAGTATCCAAAACCCTAGCAAATTTTAGGATGACCATAACTTGAACTTGGTAAACCTTTAGACCCCCCCTTTGGATGGTGATTTCATGAGTGCTTAGGATCCCCTTGGATGCATTTTCAATTTTTTATCTCTTGGTTTGTTTATGATTTTGAGTTTGTACATATCTTGTTTTTTAAACTAACCATTTCAGGTGCATTTGGTAAGTTAATCAGAATGTGGATGTGTATCAACATCCAACCTATCCTTATCTCTTTATTCTTATGCATCTTACTTGTTCTTGAAGTGAATCTCATTCACTTATGTCATCTCTTGTTCCTAGGTTACTTAACTTCTTCATGAAGTAAGTAATCTAATCTCATTTCTCCTTCTCTCTTTTCATCTGCTTCTTCCTTTGGTGGCCAATCTGAAGACTTCTCTTGATGCCTCACAAAACATAGGAACATCCAAGCATGATAATTTTAGGGTTGTATATAGTCCCCCCTAGTTTTTACCTTTTGAGTCTCCTTGAGTCTCTCTCTCTCTCTCATCTCATAATGAAGGCTAAACAGTTAATGTTTTGGGACTCTAAATTAGGGTTATGCATGTCTCCTTATCTTAGGATGGAGTGTATAACTTTGATCCTTAGTGCTAAACCTTTAAGTTGTTTTCACCTTAAATAAAAAACACCTAATAATAATTAAATACTTAAGCTTGTAACTTGGGCCTTATATTAGGGTTACATATCTGCCTGGTGGTTCAGAAGGACTAACCCTAGTGTTCAATGGATAAGTCCCCCTCATGTTAACGTCTTGCAAACATAAAAAAACACTTCTTCATCTCACCTTTAATTAAAATCCACTTAATAAATGCTTGTCATATAATGAATTTAATCCCTAACCATGGATTAAGTTGAGGTATCTTCCTCAGCTTAAGTGATCTCATTTATCATCCTTATCTTAGGATGGTGTAACGAGTTCACTAATCTTTGATTGGAGATTAAACTCATTACTTAACACTAAATAAAAACCCAAAAACAATTAATAATTACCAAAGTAGGTTAATGATCTTAATCCTATATCATCATGGTAATTAAGTTTGGATCTTCATCTCATACTTAAGTAGGCTTATTATCCCTAATCAGGGAATATATAATGAGTTTACAACCCCTGATTTAGGCTTAAGCTCATTATCCTATGCAAAGCACCAAAAACAATAAAATAATGAAAACACAAAAACAAACAATAAGCGTCTCCTCCGGGATTCTTCTCTCATCACATTCACTCTGAAAACGAGAACTCGCTTCTTCCGTCTAATGCAAGACAGTTAGCACTCGAGCCAGACGAGTCATACACTTGAGCATAGACAAGAAAGCAGTTCACAACAAAATCAACCAAGTATTTTTGAGTCAAACTATGGTGTTCTGACTTCCTCGTTGCACGAGAGGATACGTAGGCATAACTTAACAGTTATCGAACAAAAGTCCCCAGGTCTCCCCCCTCTCTCTCCTTCTAGCTTTTCTTCTCTAAACCCTATTTGAATTCAAGTTTCTTTTTTGCACTGACACTCTGTACATTCTAGCTTTTATACACAGATACACATACATTATCCCCTTTTAAACACAATCAAGTAAGCATGGATCCCGTCGAGTACGACGGACGATCTGGGTGCTAATACCTTCCCAGGTTGTAACCAACCCCCTTTCTCAGTTTCTTTGGTTCCCAACCATCTTATCCATACCATTCCAGGTTTATGAAACATTACCTTTCCTTCCGGATAAAAATGCCTAGCTGGCCACTCTATTCAACCTCAACCTCCAACATCACCGACGGTTCGCGTTTGCACCGGGACGAAAGTCCGGGTAGCGACAATATGATACCCATGCAAAGAAAAAAGGATCATCTCATGCCAATCCTTATATGTCACAACCATTTTCTGAATGATCTTCTTGATGTTCTTATTCACAACTTCAACAACCCCAATCATCTTCGGTCTATAAGGAAAAGAATTATGGTGTTGAATCTTGAATTCTTCACAAACCTCTTTCATCATATTATTATTCTATTTCGAACCATTATCACTAATGATCTTATTCGGAACACCATATCGGCAAATAATATAATTCTTGATAAACCGAACCACCACCATCTTGGTCATATTAGCATACGATGCAACTTTTACTCACTTGGTGAAGTAGTCAATAGCCACGAGAATGAAACGATGTCCATTCGAAGCCTTGGGTTCAAGTATTCCAATCATACCAATTCCCCACATATAGAAAATCCATGGGGTAGAATAACATTGAGATGAGTTGTTGGCACGTGAATCTTATCAGCGTAAACTTGGCACTGGTGGCATTTCTTCAAAAATTTGCAACAATTAGCTTCCACTGTCAGTCAATAGTAACATGCTTTCAACATATTTTTAGACATTACATACCAATTGGCACGAGTACCGAAAGATTCTTCATAAATTTCTTTCATTAACATGTCTTCTTCGTGTCTATCCACACATATGAGCAAGACCATGGCAAAATTTCTCTTGTAAAGCACATTCCCATTCAACAAGAAATTGCATGCCAATATCCTCAATGTCCTTCTATCTTTACTCGATGTCCCAAGTTGGTATTCCCGACTCTGGAGAAAAATTTTAATATCATAATACCCAGACTTGTCATCTTGGACCTCTTCAACTGTAAACACATGAGCTGGTCTCTCAAGACGTATCACATTATTCATAGGAACTTCATCCCATTGATTCACCTTTATCATAAAAGGTATGGTTGCCAAAGCATCTGCCATCTAATTATCATCACGAGGCACATAATGAAACTCAAATTTAGTGAAGAAAGTCGATATCCTTCTGGCATAATCTCTATACAAAATCAAGTGAAGTTGATGAGTTACCCACTAACCCTTGATCTGATTAATCATCAAGATTGAATCTCCATACACATCAAGATTCTTGATCCTCAAATCAATGGCTTCTTCAAGACCCATAATACAGGCTTCATACTCAACTTCATTATTGGTACAGTTGAAAGTCAATCTTATGGCGAATGGAATATATGAACCATGGGGAATAATGATCATTGCCCCAATTCCTTTTCCACATGAATTCACAGCTCCATCCAAAACCAAACCCCATCGAAATCCAAGCTCAGGAACTTCCTGTACTACCCCGTAAATTTAATTAATTATCTGAATAATATTAATTAAGATTAATAGGGTTCTGGTGTGCTCTGAGAGTTTTTAATAGAGACTTAGTAGGCTACACTACCTTGTGGAGACTTAGTAGCAAGACTAAGAAGTTATTATAACTAGATGGCGATGCCCGAACTTTTGGTATATGACATGTACTTTAGTCGTGTAAAGCTCTAGTGATGAGAATACGCTATATGGAAGATGTGTGAACCCATTGGGGTGTGTTGTTTTGGAAAAAGCATTATGACCTTAGGAATGTTTCATACATTCCCATTTGAGTGAAATCACATAATAGGAACCTAATTTTGTCGAAGAATTCCGTTTCATGAGCCAAGGGCTCCTCTGGAATATATGCATCCAATACTTGGCAGGTTTTATTCCCGCATGCAGTACGAATGAAACCTACAAGTAGAAACTTGTGGTGGTTTATGGACCACGTGAAGTGACAATTGTAAGGTTAATAGCCCTTCAATCCGAATCCATTTCATAAGTCAGGTAAATACAAGGATCCATGACTCGTGCCGACTCTTAGACGTAGGAGAGGACAAGAATAAGGGATGCCTTTGTGGTTCCGGATTAGTGATACCTTCGAGTAGTTAAAGTCAAGACATGTTTCCATATAAGTGTGATTGTTGTGAACTCAAGGTCTTAGTTCTTTCCGACTTTAGTAGGACTTTGTTTAGAAACTTGTTAAGCCGAGAGAATCCATAAGATAAGGACTCACTAAGATTTGTTATCTTACCCCTCATTGTTGATTATTGTTTCAGGTACTATAGGTTATGAGAAGAGTGAGGATACGTTTGTTTGACTTATCCTTACTAGTTGATATTTTAGCATGGCATGGGTTTCGCTGATGGAGTTTATTTTAAGATCATTGTTGATCTAGTTCTTAGTTTTTCTATTTTTAACATCTTATATACATCATGTCTTAGTTTAGACTTTTGTGTTCGTGCATTTAATGTGTGTAATGTGTTGAATAAGAGCTATTTGTATTTTAATATCCAAACTTTGATTCATATATAATATATATGATTTGATGTATGTTGTCATATATGGGTGTTACAGTTGGTATCAGAGCAGGTCGTATCCTCGACCTAGCCATGAAATGCTATAAGTATATATTTCCGCTTCATATGTGTCACGTCACCCTTGGTTTTATATGTTATAATTATGGTATTGATTATGATCAACTTAATCTTGTATGTATGATGTTTAGGAACATGGAAGACGGACACATAAGCAATTATGGTGGACATGGTAGACCCCAACCTAAAACTAATCCTCCTAATGGCGCCGCTGGTGTTCCATGGCCCCAATTCATGCAACAAATGCATCAACAACATAATCATTTTAAGGATCTGATGATGCAAAATTTGAACAGAGGTGCTAACACTTCAATGGTTATGACTGAGAATGTGAGTGGAACATTTTGGGACTTCATTCCTCCAGAGTTTCTTGGTATTTTCGATCTAGTTAAAGCTCATGAATGGGTATCTCGTATGTAGCATATTTTCATGATCGTTTCAGAGTGAGGAGAGCAAGGAGGTATTTTCTTCTTAAATGCTAAAAGGCCCGGCCATGAGGTGGTGGGAAAGTGCATCAGCTTAGATGACTATCCAGGACATCCCTAAAGAGTGGGATCAACTTAAGGGTATTTGCATGGAGAAATATTTCCCTAGTTCCTTGAGGACTCAGAAAGAGTTTGAATTTCAACAGTTGAGGCAGGGTAGCATGATTGTGGCCAATTATGCTGTAAAGTTTGAAAATATGGATGCTTACTCTAGGCAGGCTATGTATGTTCCAGATGAGAAATGGAAGGTGGATCAATTAATTTTTGGGTTGAGGGATGATATCGCTCACAATGTATCACAAAGGGAGTTTACTACATATTACGTGTTGCTAAGTCAGGGCTATGTGGCCGAAGGTTGTTTGAAGAGAGTTCAGGCTAAAGGGGATTCTAACAAGATGAACCAGAATGACCAAGGAAGATCAGGCCAACAGTATAGGCCTCGACCACAACCATTCAAAGGAAAGTAAGTGAAGAGTCCAAGATCTAGTTCACCTTCTGCTTGTCGTACTTGTGGAAGGAATCATTTTGGGAGGTGTGGTGTAATACCCATATATAAAAGACATACATCAAAGCATATTTTTCATATATAAATTCAAGTTTGGTACTAAAATACAATAAGTTCTTAGTAACACATTGCATAAATATAGCCACTACAATATAAGGTACTAATACAAAAGGATATAAATAATACAAGATGTTCACAAAATAAAAAGTCTAAGAACTAGATTCGAAAATCTCAAAAGTCCATAGCAGAAGAAAAGCCATCAAATAAGCAAAGATAATCAAGTTGCCTTATCTTTACCCTTTGCGGAACCTGAAGTACCTGAAATAACAACATCAACATGGGGTGAGATAAAACATCTCAGTGAGTTCCCTATCTTAGAGTTCTCTCGGCTCTATGGGTTCGATTATAATATTTTCTTAAACTCTGGTTACTTCTTTACAAGTAATCAAAACGGAATGGAAAACGTCCATACAATAAATCTCATCGCTTCACGTGGGACTCAGTGTAATACCCACCACCAGCCTAACCATGCTTCCCATGGGAATCAGTGTAATACCCACCACAAGCCTAAACCATGCTTCCCGTGGGACTTAGGGTAATACCCACCACAGGCCTAAACCATGCTTCCCGTGGGACTCAGTGTAATACCCACCACAAGCCTAAACCATGCATCCCATGGGACTCAATGTAATACCCACCACAAGCCTAAACCAGAGCAAGACTTCCCGTGGGACTCAGTGTAATACCCACAACAAGACTTACTTAAGACTATACAGAGGACACCGTGTATTACGCATCAATGATTCGTATCCTCTTAGGGTAGTCCTAACATCTCACAAGTTATACAACTTCGTTTCCAATATCTCAAACTTTTCCTAACTTAACATAATTACGATTTATTAGAAAAGTTGGGTAAAAGTTAGGTAAAAAATAATGTTTCTCGGCATCATAAGAAAGTACATATTGTTTAGCTTCAAATCGATATAAAGAGCACTTAAATCGGATAACCGAGGAAAAAGTTATGAATTTTCAAAGTTTGGAACAAAATAATTTCTCCCAAAAGCTACAGCGTTAACCGGTTAACGCCTGGGGTTAACCGGTTAACCAAACCAGAACAGAAAACACAAAAGCGCACAAGCAGCTACGTTAACTGGTAACACCCTGGGTTAACCGGTTAACTAGAAACCAGGAGCTGAAAAACACGATTTTCCCATAGCATAATTTCTCAAACTCACTACAAAACAACGTCAAGCATAAAAAAAATCACAACTATGTTCTTATACCTAATGTCACCGTGTTCAAGCATTTTTATCAATTTCTAACCATTTAAACTTCCGATTCTAAGATTTTTCCATAAAAACCCTAAAACTCATAAAACTCTAAAACTCAACCAAAATCTAACACAAAAGTTCTAACTATGAACCCACCTCTAGCTAGATGACTGGAGAAGATTGAGTGATGAAATGGGTGATGGAAGCTTCAAGATCAAGAGCTCTCTCTCTCTCTCTCTCTCTCTCTCTCTCTCTCTCTCCTTCTTCTTCTTCTTCTTCTTATTTCTCTCCCTTTTCTTCTTTCCCTTTCTATGTTTCTATTTATGAAAACAAATAGAAAGAAAACTTAAGTCTTAAAGGAAAAACATATTTTTCCTACCAACGGGTCCAAATAGAGAGTATCCAAAAAAATGTCTCTTAATCCACAATTTTATAAAACCTCTGAGTCAACTAATATTAGTTAATTAAAATAAGTCCCGTTGATTGTTCTAATTATTTATGTTAAAATTTCTCAGAGCAATCCGGAACCTCGTTAATATCAAATAATATTATTCAAAGCATTAAATAGATTACAAGGTATTGCATCCTCCCTCCATTAAATATAAATTCGTCCTCGAATTTAAAGATTACCTGAACAGGTGAGGGTACACTTCCTGCATCTCTGATTCTAGCTCCCACATAACATCTCCCAGATGCGTTACATCCCATTGTACTTTAACAAGTGAAATCTCTTTGTTTCTTAACACTTTGGTTTCTCTTCCAACAATACGGCTCAGCTGGGGTTCAAAATTCAAATCCGCTTCTATCTCGATGGAATCTGGAAGAATAGGCTGAAGAGGATCAGGAACGAACCTACAAAGTTGAGATACATGGAAAACATCATGCATTTCAAATAGAGAGGGTAGTAATGCTAATCTATAAGCGACTTCACCAATCCTTTCTAAGATCTGATACGGTCCTACGTATCTCAGACTTAACTTGTGCGATTTAAAAGGTCCTTTCAATCTCAATCTCGGGGTAACCTTCAAATAAACATTATCACCTTTATCAAATTCTAAAGGTCTCCTTCGATTGTCCGTATAACTCTTCTGACGGTATTGGGCTTGCTTAATCTTTTCTCGAATCATCCGAATCTTTTTTGTAGTCTCTTGGATAACTTCGGGTCCTAAAATCCTATCTTCACCCACTTCTGACCAACAAAAATGCGTCCTACACTTCCTTCCATATAAAACCTCATACAGATCCATTCCAATGCTCACATAGTAACTGTTATTGTAAGAGAACTCGATCAAAGGAAAAAGTTCCTTCCAATTTCCTTTTACTTTCCAACATACAAGCCCTTAACATATCTTCCATTGTTTGAATTGTATGTTCTGTCTGACCATCTGTTTGAGGATGATTAGAAGTGCTCAAACGTAAATTCGTACCCATAGAATGTTGGAACACTTTCCAAAACCTCGAAGTAAACTTCAGATCTCTATCCGAAACAATGCTACACGGAACACCATGCAACCTTACAATTTCAGCAATAAACAACCTCGCAAGATGACTTTCCTTGTACGTAGTCTTAACGGCTAAGAAATGCACAAATTTCGTTAGTTGATCCACAATTACCCAAACAAAATCATAACCACCTTGAGTACTTGTCAAACCCACTGCAAAATCCATGGAAATACTATTCCACTTCCAAATTGATATGTCCAAAGGTTGTAACAAACCACCCGGTCTTTGGTACTAAATCTTCACTTGTTGGCACATTGCACATTTGGACACAAACACCGTAATATCCTTTTTCATACCGGTCCACCAATACTCTTTCTTCAAATCTTGATACGTCTTCGAAGAACCTGGATGTATAGTAAAAGAACCTTTATGGGCTTCCTCCAAAATCTTTCTCTTTAATACATCATCATTCGAAATACAAATCCTTTGGTTGAATAGGACAATCTCATCCAACGCTCTTACAAAACCCGGTTAGAGTAACATCTCTTGCAACTTTTCATCTAGAACCTATGCTTGTTGAAATTCACTCCTTAAGTTAGAATTGATATTCAAATTTCCCATAATCACACCATTTGGAGTCCATACAAACTGAAGATTAAGATCTCGAAACTTCTCCAACAATGCATATTCCAACACCATCAATTCGGCACCATGAATCACTTTCCTACTTAAAGCATCAGCCACTTTGTTCGCTTTTCCCGGATGATACTTCAACTCTAAATCATAATCTTTCAAATACTCCATCCACCTTCTTTGTCTCATATTCAATTCCTTTTGATAAAATAGATACTTCAAACTCTTATGATCACTAAACATCTCAAAACGCACACCGTACAGATAATGTCGCCATACTTTTAAAGTGAACACCACATCCGCTAATTCCAAATCATGAGTTGGATAATTCGTTTCATGAACCTTCAACTGTCTAGAAGTATAAACGATAACTTGACCTTCTTGCATAAGAACACCTCCTAATCCCATCTTAGAAGCATCACAAAACACTTCATAAGATTTTCTAGGATCGGGAATGATCAAAACTGGAGCAGTTATCAATCTTTCTTTCAAACACACAAAACATTGCTCACAACTAGAATCTCATTCGTAAGCAAAGTCCTTTCTAGTAAGCTTAGTCAACGGTAACTCCAATTGAGAAAAACCTTTAACGAACCTTTTGTAGTAACCTGCCAAACCCAAGAAACTTCTCACTTCTGAAACACTCTTCGGTCTCTCCCAATTAATCACCGCTTCTATCTTTGATAGATCCACAACTACACCTCCCTGAGGTATAACATGTCCAAGAAACTTGACTTCTGATATCCAAAACTCACACTTGCTAAACTTGGCAAAAAGTTGCTTCTCTTGCAGTACCGATAGAACAATCCTTAGATGTTCTTCGTGCTCTTGTGGAGTATGAGAATAAATAAGAATGTAATCAATAAAGATTACAACAAAATGATCCAAATAAGCTTGAAATATCCGATTCATGTAATCCATAAAAATAGCTGGAGCATTCGTCACACCGAAAGGCATCACTAAGAATTCATAATTACCATAACGGGGTTTGAATGCAATCTTTGGTACATCGGAACTCTTCACACGAATATGATGATAGCCTGACCTCAAATCAATCTTCGAGAACATGCAGGCTCCATTCAATTGATCTAAGAGATCGTCTATCCTCGGTAAGGGATACTTGTTCTTGATAGTAACCTTATTCAACTTACGGTAATCGATGCACAGACGCATAACACCGTCTTTCTTCTTTACCAACAAAACAGGAGCTCCCCACGGTGAAACACTTGGTCTAACAAAATGCATTGCCATCAAATCTTCTAACTGATCCTTCAATTCTCTTAACTCAAGAAGTGCCATCCGATAAAGGGAAACAAATATAGGAGTTGTTCCCAATATCAAATCAACTGAGAATTCAACTTCCCTCATCAGAGGTAAGGAAGTGACATCCTCGGGAAAGACTTCAGGAAATTCACAAACTATTGGAATATTCAGAACTTGATAACTATTACTCTCCTCTTTAGTAAGGACAAGCAAAACATATTTCTCTTTCTCAAACAAAAAGTTTACCATTCCAACCGTACCTTCTAAGATCGTTGTCAACACATCTTTCAGAGGCGCTTCCACGGATGGAATGAGGATCAACTTCTCTTCACACCCAATGAACAAAGAATTAGTAAACAACCAATCCATTCCCAGGATAACATCAACTTTCTTAAGGGGAAGACAAATAAGATCAATCTAGAAAACTCTACCATCCACAAACAAAGTACAATTCTCACACATAAGAGGTGTCTCAATGGTTTCATCCATAGCGGTAGTAACCACCATCAGAGAAGACAAGGGAAAAAATTGCAACCCAAGCTGCTTCATATAACTATTAGACACAAAAGAATGTGTCGCTCCACATTCAAATAAAACAAGACAAGGATGTTCATTAACAAGACATGTACCCGCAATAAGAGAGTTGTCGGCTTTGGTCTTCCTTGCATCTAGGGTATAAACCCTTCCTTGAATCTGGTCTCTTTTCTATGGGAAATATCTAGCATAATGACCTACTTTCTGACAATTGTAACATGCCAGACCACTCAAATTACAACTTCCATAATGATTCTTATGGTACCTGGAACATAAAGGAAATCACTAGGTCTAGGATTCACCACTTGCTTCCCTTTGAAGGGTTGGGGCCTTGGCCTAAAAGGTTGATTCACCCTTCCACGATCACTTTGAACAACTCCTCCAGCATTTGCTTATGTCTGCACTTTCTTCAAACTATGATCAGCAACATAGAATTGCCTCAATAATTCAAAATAAGTAGTGAACTCCCTCTGAGAGACACTATGAGAAATTTCGACCCTTAAACCAAACAAAAACTGATCAATCTTCCATCTTTCATCTAGAACTTACATAGCTTTCCTAGAATAAGCTACCATGTCTTCAAACTTTTCTGCATAACTGGCCACAGTCATGCTTCCTTGTCTAAGCTGTTGGAATTCAAATTCTTTATGGGTCCTCAAAGAAATTGGAAAGTGTTTCTCTATAAAAGTTTCCTTAAACTGTTCCCACACCATCAGAATTCCTTGCACAATCATGAGATTAGAAGCACTCTCCCACCACCTAGCCGCATGGCCTTTCAACAAATGTGATGCAAAAGTCACCTTATTCTCTTCACTGCACAACACGATTGAAAGATTCTCTCCATTCCAGTTATCCATTCACGAGCTTTAATTGGATCCAAACCACCATGAAATTCTTGAGGATTCATGCGGAAGAAGTCACGTAAAGTCCCACCTCCAGTTTCAGGAACAACCACCTGAGGATGAAGACTCCCATTCATCTGGTGCATCATCTCCTGCATAAACTGATTTTGTTGCTGCTGCATCTGCTGCATGAACTGAAACAGAGGAGCATTCCCTTCACCACTGTCGCTCCCCCGAAAAGACACCTGGTCAGATAGGGTAGAGACGCGAACGGTCGGCGAAAGGATAAATGAAATGAAGGGAATAGAGTCGCCAGCTAGGCATTTTTATCCCGAAGGAAAGGTAATGCTGCATAAACCTAAGAAGATATGGATAAGACGGTTGCAAACCAGAGAAACTGAAAAAGGGGGTTGGTTACAACCTGGGAAGGTATTAGCACCCAGATTGTCCGTCGTACTCGACGGGATCCACGCTTGAAAGTTTGTGTTTAAAGGGGTAGGTGTCTGTGCTAATTGTGTGCAAAAGGCTGGAAAAGAATATACAAGTGTCAGTGCGAGAAAATGAAGTGAGGTGCTCAGGAATGAGGCTTAAAAAGGATGCTGAAAGAGGGGGAAGACACAGAGACTTTTGTTCGATAACAGTTAAGTTATGCCTACGTATCTTTTCGTGTAATGAGGAAGTCAGAACACCGTAGTTCTACTCAAAGAGAATGAAAGATTTGACTGTGAACTGCTTGCTTGTCTATGCTCAAGTGTATGACTCATCTGGCTCGAGTGCTAACTGCCTTGCATTAGATAGAAGAAGCAAGTTCTGGTTTGTGAATGAGTGTGATGAGAAAAGAATCCCGAAGGAGACGATTATTGTTTGTTTTTGTGTTTTCAATCTTTTATTGCTTTTTTGGTGTTTGTCATAATTTAATGAGCTTAAGCCTAGACCAAGGGTTAGTAAACTCATTATATCCTCCCTTAGATTAGGGATAATGAGAATACCTTAAGTATGAGATAAACACCTCAAACTTAATTACCATGATGTTGTAGGATTAAGATCATTAACCTACTTATGATTATTTAGGTTTTTTTGAGTTTTTGTTTAGTGTTAAGTAATGAGTTTAAGCCATAATCAAGGATTAGTGAACTCATTACACCATCCTAATAGAAGGATAATAAATGAGCACACTTAAGCTGAGGAAGATACCTCAACTTAATCCATGATTAGGGATTAACCTCATGACAAAACAATCCTTTATTAAAGTGTATTTTAATTAAGGGTGAGATTAAGAAGTGGATTTTATGGTTTGTAAGACAACTTGAGGGGGACTTGTCCATTAACACTAGGGTTAGTCCTTCTTTACCAATAAAGGAAGAATTAGAACCCTAATGCAAGGCCCAAGTTAAAATTTAATGTCTTAGTGATTATTAAGGTGGATTGATTAATAGGTTTAAACAAATTAAGGGTTTAACACTTAAGATTAAAGTTATACACTTCATCCTAAGAGAAGGATGCAGGCATAACCCTAATTCCAAAGTCCTAAAACCTTAAAGGTTTAGTCTCTGATTATGAAGATGAGAAGAGTGACTCAAGGAGACTCAGAGGTAAAAACTAAGGGGGGACTAATCACAACCCTAGTTATTATCATGCTTTGATGTTCCTAGGGTTTGTAAGGCTTGAGAAAGAGCTTCAAAGAAGCCACCAATGGAAGAAGCAGATGAAAGGAGGAGAAGCAGAAGAAACACGTTACTTACTTCACTAAAGAAGATAAGTAACTTGGAGAAAGAAGGTGAATGATGAACATGAATGAGAAATCTCACTCTAAGACAAAGAAAAATGCAGCAAGGATGCATAAGAAGAAGATGAAGAGAAATTAGAAGTGAAGGCAAATTCACTTCTCAAGTTACTTACCACCTGAAAATGTTAGCATAAAGGAAATAAATGAAATGAAAATGAAACATGTGCAAAGGTGAAAACCAAACCCAGAAGCAAACACATGATGCAAATGATGCTATTAGATGATGTAAAGGCATGCCAAGTGCTATGAATGTTCATACAAAGAGAAAGAATGCAAATGAAGCATGTAGGAAGCATGAAAACACATGGATGATTATGAAATGAAATGGATGCAAAGCATAGAAAATGTATGAGTAAATGACCAAGCAATGTTTAAGAAATGTCTTAATATGTCTAAGATGGCATACAAGTGCTTAGAATGTCATGGCAAGTTCAGATGTTCATGCAATGCAATGTAAGATGCAAGTATGGATGCAAGATTAGGGTTACATGAAAGGATGAGATGCAAATGTCAAAAACAGAAGCAAATCACATGATAAAAAATTGAAAATGAACTCAAAGGAACCCTAATCCCATATGATATCACACCCCAAAGGAGAAGGTCTAACTCTTAACCTAAAGAAAGTTGTGATTTTTCTAAGTTAACTAGGGTTTTTGGGTATCTTAAGAGGAAAAATGCAAATCAAATTGAAAATGAAAGATAAATTCATGACAAAAATATCCTAGAAACTAAATGCTATATTAAGAACAATGCAAAAAGAACCATTATCAAACCATTCATGGTTAGGCAGAAAATAATTTTCAAAGTTAGGGTTCCAAAAAGGGAATTTTATGAACCCTAAATTCAAGAAAAATGTCAAAGTTGGATCAAAACCAAAAAGAAATTTGTATGAATGGTTTGACAATGTTTCTAAATGTCCTAAGATGCAATTTGAATTTTTTTGTGATTTTTGGAAACCTAAATGGTATTTTAATTAATTAATTTCCATTAATTAATTAAAATAAACATTTAAATATTTTTAAAATGATTTTTTAATGCAAAAAATAAAAATAAAAATGTTTTTGGATGAAGAAAAATATTTGAAGTTGAAATGCAGAAGAAAATATGTTTTGGACAATTTTTACTATTTTTAATAAAATGACAAAGAAAATGGAATAAAATGAAAATAAAAATGAATTAAAGGGCTGGTCAACGCATCCAAGGGCTTAGGTTTAAACCTGGGGTTGGAGGGAAAGACTGCGCGCGCTATCCAATGGTTCAAATTCAAACTGACTAAATCTAATTAATTAATTTAATTAATTCAAATTAACCCTAATCTGAACTAATCCTGGCCACTCATTTTAAATTAATCCTGATCCAAGGGCCCAGAATGCGTCTGGCTCACTAAACCCTAAACATTTTTAGGTGACCGGAACACTGTTCCGGTCATCTTCTCCGGCCATCCAAAATTTCAGAAACTCACACACACATCAAATCTCCTAATTTCTTGCCCAGAATCACTCCTCTAACATCTAAGAACATGAATCCACAAACAAAAATCATTTATCATGCATATTAAAGCTGAATCGAAGAAAACAAGTTCTAGGTCAAAAATTTCAGAACAACCATACATACTCATTTCTCAATTATTTTCAAAACTAAACACTTCCCAATGATCAGTGGAGCATAAGGAATCATTTAGGAACTTAAAATTTCATTTCTGGAAAAAATGTTCTTGAAGTTTCCTGAGCTTGAGCATTCTCAGTTTGGAGCTTTTCGACCTCTTCTCTTGTGCAAATCTACTCCTCTTGACCTCCTGATGATGTTGGAATGCTTTGATGGAGTTTAGAATGGATGGAATGAGAGGTTGCACTCTTGCTGCACCAGAATCGTGTTTTGTGTAGAGGAGCTTTGAGGCTTGTTTGATGGTTGGTTTATGCTCTATGGATCATTTCTGAATGAATGGTGAAGTTTGTTTTGAAGTTTGATGGCTGGACAGAAAGTTTCGAAGGTTTTTGCTTGAAGGTGATTTTTTGTGAAGCTTGGCTTATGGGATGATCTGAGCTTGTGTGTGTTATGGTTTGGCTTGCTTTTGATCCACATAACATTGCTTGATAGGTAAGAAAGTGGGTGGTGGCCTGTGGTGATTGGTATGGGCAAGTTGCCAAAATGTCAACATTAGATGTACTTGAGGTATGGGCTCATGTTGCAGCTGTTTTAGGGCATGTCTTGGCTCAGCAAGGATCAAGGAGAACCATAGAAACAGATTTGGCATGCTGGCACAAGTGTATGGGAAGATCTATACCATTTTGCAAATTTGAGAAGTTTTGGCCCTTTTGAAATTTCTTGAAGTTCAAGGGATGAAAATGCATGATTCTTGGGCCAATTCTGATCAAAATAAGTTGTACTATGATGGTATGATGTTTAGAGATGCATTAGAGGTCATGAAATGGCTTGGCAAGTGGTTTTGCAAAAAATCCTCTTTGGTGCTTTCTTGAAAATTATAGGATTTTTGCCAACTTTGAAGGATCATAACTTGATTTACTTAATGAATTAGAACATGTTCTTGTTCTTTTTGAAAAGGGAAAGACCTAATCTACAACTTTCATGACCAAGAATTTTTCATTTGAAGCATTTTTGATTGAGAAAGAGGAGGTTGAAAAACTTTCCCAAAATGGAAAGTTTCCATTACAAGTCATTTCCATTTTTGGCAACTTTTGGTTTAGCTCAAATTTCTTCAATTTTGTGAACTTCCAAGTACTTAAATGATCAAATAAAGATCATATAACTTCAATTTGATGAAAAATCCACTTTGGTTCCATTGCTGGGGGCCTCAGATGCCCTGATTTTTCTTTGACTTGCTCAAGAAGTTACCTAATGAACAGATGACTTCCACAATGAATTTCTTCATCAAACTTGGTACACATGATCCTTATAACAGATTGAGACTATTAGAAATAAGAATGGCAAAAAAATTTGGAGTTATGCCCTCTGAAACCAAAACCTTAATTTCAGGTCATCTGTGTAGTGAAACCTTAGCTCTGCTTCCATGCTTTCCAAGTTCTTGTGATTTCTTGACTTCCTTGGTATTTGAGGGATATAATCTGATGATAGAACATACATGGACCTTCTTGGGATGATTGGGGGCCTTTGGAGTGGCTCAGATGGATCCTTGGATTGCTCAGATCATAAACCCTAGATGCAGATGAACTTGAACTAATGCAGTGAAACAAAAATGCAATATGATATGATATGCTTAAACTTATGCAAAGATGAAAGATCATAAGCCATGGTGTGAAATTAGTGAGGGAAAATTTGGAGTGTTTACAGCTGCCCCTATTCAAGCATGAGTTAGCTGTGCAGGATATAAGCAACAGGCTTAACAGACAAACGAGATAACTTGTGGTTGAATACCAAAGACAATCCAAAATTTGCACTCACTGGGGAGAAGAAGAAAAGGGATATAAATTGTAAAAGAAAGTATAGTATGATTATCAAATGAAGGTGATGGAGGACAACCATTGAGCAGAGGACGACTGCTGGGGATAAAGCAATGACGGGGACGACCGACATGCTGGGGAAATAAAGAGATCATGATGGGGACGACCATCAGGTAAGGAAACAAGATTCTCTGGGGATTAAAGTAAAGGTAATGATGGGGAAAGCCATCAGGTTTGGAAAGTAAAAGTAAACAACGATGGGGACGGCCATCAGGCTAAAGAATAAATGAAATAATAATGAGGGACGGTCATCAAAAGGTGAAGGACGATCACCTAGCAGGGGAAGGCTGCTCTTTATCACGACATAGGACGAATGTCTAATAGAAAAGGTCGATGATGGGGATGGCCATCGGGTAAGCATGATGAAGGACGATCATCAAGAGGTGAAGGACGATCACCTAGCAGGGTACGGCTGCTCTCGGGTTTATCATGACATAGGAAGAATGTCAGATAACAAGATCAACGATGGGGACGACCATCGCATAAAATGATGAGGGACGGTCATCAAAAGGTGAAGGACGATCACCTAGTAGGGGACGACTGCTACAATATCACAACATAGGACGAATGTCGGATAGAAAAGGGTTCCAATACTGGAGACTCCGCTGGGGAAGGGATGAGGGACGGTCATCCATAGGTGAAGGACAATCACCTGGCAGGGTACGGCTGCCGAAAGTATCACGACATAGGACAAATGTTGGATAAGAGAAAGAAAGTTGCTTTGCTGGCGACATACTGGGGAATGGTAAACACGGACGAGTGCTTACGGTTAAGAAATAAAGAGTATAAGTGTTTTGACGCTGTGTATAGATTAAAGATGCGGACGAGCATCCTTAAGACTATGATACAGACGAGTATTGGTAGAAACAATCGCTGACGCATGTTCAGAGATGATGGTACGGACGAGTACCAACTAGTTAACAAAGAACACGGATGAGTGTCAAATCTATGGGGAACAAGCGTATATACCAGATACAGACGAGTATCTGTATAAATATGAAAAAGTATTGTGAAGTATGAGAAAGACACGGACGAGTGTTCCACTTGATGGGAAAAGTGTGACACAGACAAGTGTCAGAAGAGAAAGTGTATAAGTTATGAACTTATATGTAAAAGGTGTTCTGGCGACCTGCGGGGATAGGATGACACGGACGGGTGTCGACAAGGGTGTATTATAAATAAGTGTTTGGTTTGTAACAAGTGTTTGGGCAACTGTGCTGGGGAGTGGTGACACGAACGAGTGTCAAGGGAGTGTATAGGTATCTATAGAGGATGTTTGTGGTTTATATCTGCAGGGGAATAGTATGACACGGACGAGTGTCAAAAAGGGATATATGAACATGCATTTGTGTTGGTGAGTGAAAAGGGGACGCTTTGGCTTTTATATACAAGGGATGAAATGTTGGTGGTATTTACAAGTGACTGATTTGAACCTGACTTGTGATCATGAAAATGTTTGATTTTTGCCGTAATGCTCCGTATTAGATGGAATGCTACGCTCTGTGAGGGAAAAAATGATGCGAATGCTATGATTATGCAAAAGAAACCGATCCGGGATTCGGATCCCACTACTGTGAAGATTTCTGGCTGATCTGCTTGGAAGGATATCCCAGCTGGGGAAGAGATCATTGGTAGATCTGATAAGATGTATGGCTTTGCTTGGGAAAATAGATCACTGATAGATTTATCCGGCAAGGAGAAAACCCAGTTGGGGATGAGAAAGCTTCCGTCACTTTGTTGTGTGAGAATTTCAGGCATTGCTCTTCTGGGGAGAGACTGGAAATCTACGGGGAGATGTTTTTTTTTGTTTTTGAGAGACCTGGCACTCTGTTTGAAGGAGGAAAGATCACTGAACAATCTTACTGGAGATATATGTGGGGGATCCCGGCTGGGGATGAGGAGGCTTTGACAACTCTGTTGGGGAAAAAGCATTTCAGATGCTGTTTGGAGGAAGTATGCTGGGGAAGTGATGCTTGGCATGCCCCATGCTACATATTTAAATACCTGCAACCTGTTAAGACAAAGAAACGCACAAGCATCCCGAGGTATCCCTTACCGGATTCCGTCATAGGAGTTAAGTATTCCTGAGAGTAAATATATTTCCCGCAAGCATTTATTAAGAATGGCACATTTGTTTCATGCAAACATTATCATGGATATTGGACATTTTGCAAACGAAACAAAAATGTTCGAAACAAGGTGTGACTGAAAATCTGATTTTATTAATCTGGGTGCCCTGAATTGGCAGATACAGTCAAAGAAACAAATTCCCTGGAATGAGGAGATCATTACAAATTGAAAAAAAGTAAAATTGCTGGCAATGTTAACGGCGCTTTAGGTGAGGTTCCCTTGCTATGACCTGTATGACCTTGTCGTTCTTCTTATCTTGCTTTCTGAAGAAGGTTGATTCTGACCGATGCTTTATCCTTTCGAAACTTGCCGTGTTGTAAGGGATACAGACGAATTCAGAATGCATTTGTTCTCTTATTCCCTTATTTTGCGTGGATCGCCCTTTCGGGTTTTCAATCCACCGGGATACCCATTTTTTGCCTAAGCTGTCCGATGTGGCTTTTCAACTCAGCGGGTGTATATTTTTTTATAATTTTCCCTTAGTTTTTCCCGAGTCTTTTTATTCTGTTTTTGACTCGCCGGGATGCCCTATTTTTGCCTGGACTTACATTCTATTTTTATGTCCAGTAGGTCATTTTATGCGAAGTATTTTTTAACTGCATCTGAATTCAAAGGGGATAAGAAATCTTCACCATCCATAGTAGTGATCATCAATGCTCCACCAGAGAAAACCTTCTTTACTATGAACGGACCATCGTAATTTGGAGTCCATTTGCCCCTGTGGTCTGTATGAGGAGGAATGAGTCTTTTCAGCATAAGATCTCCCACTTGGTATTCCCGAAGCCTGACTTTCTGATCGAAGGCTTTCTTCATCTGCTTCTGATATAACTGCCCATGACAAATTGCAGCTAATCTCTTTTCTTCGATCAGATTCAGTTGATTGTACCGAGACCGGACCCATTCTGCTTCATTCAACTTTACATCCATCAGTACTCGTAAGGAGGGTAATTCAACTTCAACAGGTAGGACTGCTTCCATACCATAAACAAGCTGATACGGTGTTGCCCCAGTGGACGTTCTGATTGAGGTTCGATACCCATGTAAGGAAAATGGTAGCATTTCATGCCAGTCTTTATAAGTTACCACCATCTTTTGCACAATCATCTTAATGTTTATTAGTTGCCTCGACAACGCCATTCATCTTTGGCCTGTAAGGAGAAGAGTTGTGATGTTGAATTTTGAAGTCCCGACACAGTTCTGCCATTATTTTGTTGTTCAAATTGGAACCATTATCAATAATGATTCGCTCGGATACTCCATATCGACATATGATGTCTCTTTTCAGGAATCTGGCTACCACTTGTCTGGTGACATTTGCATACGAGGCTGCTTCAACCTACTTGGTAAAATAGTCAATGGCTACCAGGATGAATCTATGGCCATTTGAAGCAGTCAGTTCGATATTTCAAATCATGTCAATGCCCCACATGGCAAAGGGCCAAGGTGAAGACATCACGTTCAAAGGATTCGGAGGCACATGCACCTTGTCTGCATAAATCTGGCATTTATGACACTTTGTGGCATAGGCACAACAGTATGCATCCATTGTGATCCAGTAGTATCCTGATCTTAACAACTTCTTAGCCAGTGCATGTCCTCCAGCATGGGTACTGAAGGATCCTTCATGCACCTCATGCATCAGCAGGTCTGCTTCTTTCTTATCAACACATCTGAGAAGAACCATGTCAAAGTATCTCTTGTATAACGAACCATCAACATTTAGGAATAAACTACCAGCCAACCTTCTCAATGTCTTCTTATCATTGGATGATGCCCTAGGTGGGTATGTCTGATCCTCTGAGAAGCTTTTGATGTCATGGAACCAAGGCTTGTCATCTTTAGCAACGTCCACGGAGAATACGTATGTTGGTTGGTCAAGTCTGGATACCGAAATCCGAGGTACATAATTGGCAGTCTGAACCTTGATCATGGAGGAAATGGTAGCTAAAGCATCTGCGACCTGATTTTCGTCTCGAGGGATATACTCAAGTTTGACTATTGTGAAGAAAGTCAATAATCTCCTCGTATAGTCACGGTATGGAATCATATGCTCTTGGTGGGTGTACCATTTGCCGTTGGTCTGATTGATTACCAAAGCTGAATCTCCGAATATAGTTAAAGTCTTGGTCCTGAGGTCAATGGCCTCCTCAAGACCCATGATACAGGCTTCGTACTCAGCTTCATTGTTAGTCCATGAAAAGGTGAGTTTTGTCGAGAAAGGCATATGAAATCCCTTAGGTGTAATGAGCACTACACCAACTCCACGACCATTCATATTAACAACCCCATCAAACATCATAGTCCACTCTTATTCTGGGTCAGGCCCTTCAGTGTGAACAGGCTCTTCATGATCTTTTGCTTTCAGGGACATGATTTCTTCATCGGGGAAGTCAAATCTCATTGGCTGGTAATCATCAATGGGTTGCTCAGCTAGATAATCAGACAGCACACTGCCTTTGATGGCTTTTTGAGATGTGTACTGAATGTCATACTCTGTCAGAATCATTTGCCGTCTTGCAACCCTTTCGGTAAGTGCTGGCTTCTCAAATATGTACTTTACTGGATCCATTTTTGAGATCAATAAAATAGTGTGAGTCAACATATACTGTCTTAGTCGGCGAGCATCCCATGCTAAAGCACAACAAGTTTTCTCGAGCAGTGAATAACGTTGTTCACAGTCGGTAAACGTTTTGCTCAGGTAGTATATTGCATACTCTTTTCGACCAGACTCGTCATGCTGGCCCAACACACACCCCATTGATCCTTCTAATACCGTCAGGTACATTATTAGAGGTCTTCCTTCACCTGGAGGCATAAGGATTGAAGGTTCTTGCAGTTATTCCTTGATTTTGTCAAAAGCCTTCTGACAATCTTCGTTCCACCTGACTGTTTGTTCCTTTCTTAACAATTTGAACAGGGGTTCACAGGTTGCGGTAAGATGAGATATGAACCTTGATATGTAGTTCAATCTACGTAAGAAACCCCGAACTTCCTTTTCAGTCCTAGGTGCAGGCATCTCCTGAATGGCTTTGACTTTGTTAGGATCAACTTCAATTCTCTTTTCACTTACGATAAATCCCAGCAACTTACCGGAACTTACCCCGAATGTGCATTTGTTGGGGTTTAGCTTTAACTGATACTTTCTCAGACGTTTGAACAACTTCAGCAGATTTACCAGATGATCTTCTTCAGTGAGGGACTTGGAAATCATATCATCCACGTAGCATTCAATTTCTTTGTGGATCATGTCGTGGAATAACGTTACCATAGCCCGTTGATAAGTCGCACCGGCATTCTTCAGTCCAAATGGCATTACCTTTTAACAGAAAGTGCCCCATGGTGTGATGAAGGTAGTCTTCTCCATGTCTTCAGGTGACATTCTGATCTGATTATACCCGGAAAACCCATCCATGAAGGAAAACACCGAGAACTGAGTTGTGTTGTCAAACAATACATCAATGTGAGATAAAGGGAAATCATCCTTTGGGCTAGCTCTATTCAGATTCCGGTAATCCACACACATCCTTACTTTTCCATCCTTCTTAGGCACTGGTACAATGTTAGCAACCCACGGCAGGTAGCTAGTCACAACAAGGAAACCGGCGTCCCATTGTTTTTGTACCTCTTCCTTAATCTTCATTGCCATATCCGGACGAGTACGGCGTAGCTTCTGCTTTACTGGAGGACAATCTTCTTTCAAAGGCAGCTTGTGCATAACAATATCAGTATCAAGACCTGGCATATCTTGATAGGACCAAGCAAAGACGTCAACGTATTCTCGAAGCATGTCAATGAGCTATTCTTTTATTGAATCTTGCAGACTGGCCCCAATTTTCACTTCTTTCAAATCCTCTTCGGTACCAAGATTGACTGTTTCAACCTCCTCCTGATGAGGAGTGATCTCTTTCTCTTCTTGTCTCAACAACCTGGCTAACTCTTCAAGTAACTCATAGTCTTCTTTAACCCCTTCATCGGCTTGATTAATCGGATTGTCAAAGTCATACAAGGTCATAGCAGTGCTGTTGTCGGTGCAATCATGAGGATAGTTTCTGCAAGGGTTGAGATTGGTTCGTTTTAGTGATCAGTTTTAATCTTGTTTAGAAAAGTGAAAATGAAGTTGTTTATTTTGAAAACATTGCCATTTTATTGTTTTGTACAAAAGTGAAAAATGAAAAGACAATGAGCGAAAAAGAGACTCGTTTGCAAAAGATGTTTAATATTCATTGATTAATCATTTGCACAAAATTACAATATGGCCCTATTACAAAATGAGTTCTGAAACCTTGGGCAAGATGCAGGACTTGATGCATGCTAAAAGGACAGGAAATAATAATTACTTTGCAGGAGTAACCCTTATAATTTCCTGGTAAGACCAGTTAAGGACTTGGTTCCCCGGGATCCTTGGACGTATCCAGTTCTCCAGGTTGTGGTCGCTTTCTGCCTCGTCTTCCAGATTGTTAACAACATCTGGGGTGAGCATCCCTCCACTGATGAATTTGGGCTCCTTGGCAGCCTCTGATTGATCTTGTCGGAATGGTCTGTAACCTAAACAGAATCTATCTTCCTTCTTTTCTACTGGCAGCAGCTTGCCCCAGCCTTGAGCATTACCTTCTTCAACAACCTTCCGGACTTGCTGATAGGAAACAATTGAAGTACCCATCCTGTCTTCCTAGGATGCAGTAAATACTTCAGTTGCTTCATTGACATTCAAGGCCTCAAACCCTTGGCTCATCGTCTCATGGATTTCACCATCCATCTCAATATACTTATATGTAGCCAGATGGCTAACAAATATGTCTTCCTCACCACATATGGTGATAATCTGTCCTTCCCATTCATACTTCAGTTTATGGTGAAGGGTCGATGTTACTGTGCCTGCGGCATGAATCCAAGGTCGACCTAGCAAACAACTGTATGTCGGTTGTATGTCCATCACATAGAAAATGGTCTTAAAGACTCGTGGACCGATTATCACCGGCAGCTCCACCTTACCATGAATAAATCTTTTGGAGCCATCAAAAGCCCTAACCACAAGATTACTTGGCCTGAGAGCTATCCCATCGTACTCGAGCTTGACAAGGGCTTTTTTGGGTAGGACATTGAGTGAGGACCCAGTGTCTACAAGAACATGGGATAGTACAGCTCCTTTGCACTCCAGGGTTATGTGCAAGGCTTTGTTGTAGAGACGTCCTTCTGTCGTCAAATCAACATCAGTGAACCCTAGCCCATGGCTAGTATTGACATTTGACACTACTGTTTCTAGCTGATTCACAGTGATCTCTTCTGGCACGTAGGTAACGTGCAGAACTTTGAGTAGTGCATCCCGATGGGTTTCGGAACACAACAACAGTGATAGGATTGAGATCTTTGAAGGAGTCTGGTGGAGCTGGTCCATAAATTTATAGTCACTTCTCTTAATAATTCTCATAAAATCATCCACATCTTGATCGAAGGATGATTTATGAGTTTCTTTCGGTGCAGATTCTTCAGGTATCACACTCTGCCCCTTGGCTTTGGCAACAGCCTCTGCCTCAGTGTTGGTTCTAGGGACTTGTGATACAAAAAGACGTCCTCTTCGGGCGAAGCCTCCACCTCCCCCAACATTATCCCCTTGGGGAGTGAGAACTAGAGAATCAAGAAGTACTTTCTCTCCGTTGTAGTACAGATCATCACCATAATGCCATGGTATGGCACTGTCTTTATCATATGGGATTGGCCCGGGCACCGTGATAGTGATTGGGCTCACTGCAGCAGATGTTGGGACTGTAATAGTCTGTGGGTCATAGAATATAGTAACAGGACCTCTGGTGGATGTTGGTGGAGGTGAATTGAAGCTTTGTTGAGACTGTTGTTGAGGTTGTTGAAAATTGCTGGAATTCGGGACCGTTGTCGGGTCATAATAAATTGTGACAGTGGACACATCATTGTTGGTGGTTGCTAAAGTTGTAGTAACTGGTGCAAAGGAATTGTTGTGTGTTGAAGTGACAGATGGAATGATTAGTGAAGTTGTAGCTGAATCAGTTAGAACAATGGTTGTTGCAGTTGTAGAAGAACCAATAAGAAAGATGGTTGTTGCATTTGTAGAAGATTCACTTGTTGTTGATAAAAGAGTTGTTGGTGTTGTAGACGCTGTGGTTGTAATTTGCAGAATGCCTTCATTAATCAAGTCATTGATGCCTTTCCTCAAGCTGGCACACCCATTCTCGGAAAGTTTGCATGATTTGCAACAGGCCTCACAACCTGGAAACACTTGGCACTTTAAAAGCTGGGCTTTAACCTCTACCAGAGGTGTCTGAATACATGCAATGTCTTCTATTAAACTCATGGGTGAACCATCCTCTATAGCATTAATCCTTGGCCCACTTTGGCTTGGCATAAGGTTTTTCATTACATTGGGAGGAGGTGCAAAGTTCAGGGCTTTTGAATCTACCAGATCCTGAACCTTCATATGCAGAGCTCTGCATTTTTCCGTAGAGTGACCAGGTGCATTGGAATGAAAAACACACCTAGCATTGACATCATAGTTTCTTGGAAGGTTTTGAGGATCAGGTGGAGCCAATGTCCTCAACTCAACAAGATTGAGCTTTAGGAGTTGTGGCAGCAGTGTAGCATATGGCATAGGCATGGGGTCAATTACTCGGTTGACCTGAGATGATCGCTGTTGAAACGGGAATTGTTATTATTGTAGCGGTAAAATCGTGAGTGTAAGCTATTGATTAACTTAACTCGATTAACACAGAGTCGCCACCGCGCTTTTCTTTATTTCCGAATGGAAAAAGGTAAAAGAACGAATAAAACCTAGAATTCTAAAAGCAAAGGCTAAAAGAAATAAACAGAGATTGGGTAAGGGGATTGGTTATGAACCGGGAAGGTTTTAGGCACCCGACTCATCCGTAGTACTCTACGGGAGCCCTTTGAAATACTTATTGCTTTTGGTCTGAAATTGGTTTGTTTAAAATGATGGAAGAGATGAGGAGAAGAATATTTTTTAAGGATTTTGTGTTTGATAAGGTTTTAAAGCCTTATGCCTACGTACCCACAAAGTGCAATGCGAGATCAAAACCTCGTAGTTCGTGGTACAAAGTTTGAAAAGAATAAGTGGGTTGAGTTGATTTTAAGATGTAAAGATAAGTCGTCATCCCTTAGCGAATAATTCCGCTAAAAGGGATGAATCATATCTAAACATGTGGAAAAGAAGAAAGGTGCATAAGGCACAAAAACAATTGAATGGATTTGTATTTTTTTAAATATGTACAAAAATGGTTTTAATATATTTACATGAATTAATATTTGGTTAAGAAAATAAAAGGAAAAGATTAAAAATCGCTTGACCTAAGTCAAGGTTTGTTTATGAAAGTGTTTGAAGTTTAGAAAACAAGAAAGTTTTGAAATAGGAAGAAGTTTTGAAAATTAAAGAATGGGGAGGAGATGAAGAGACTAGTCCTAATGCTTGAATTAAAAGCTAAGGAAAGAAATTACCAAACCAATATGTACAAATCTTCAAAGTTCGGACTTCCATCTTCAAAAGTTAATGACATCATTTGAGGCCAAGATTTCTAACCACTCCAACTTGAGCAAAGGGAATCCTAGAAGGTCTAAGTCCAATCTCCAAAAGTTCGGGATAGTAACCATAAGTCCAAAGTTAGAAGTCACAAGTTTTTTAAGAGTTTAATCCTTTATTAAGTATTTTGATGTCCAAATGGACAAAAATAAAAACAAACACAATATGAATATAAACAAGCACAATATGAATATAAACAATGATATATGATATAATATGGCAAAATATAATAAGGAGATAAGGGAGCAAGAGATTAAAATAAAAGGATAAGGTGCAAGAGATTAAACTTAAACAATTATATTCACATTATTATATTATTTACAATATAAGGTGGTATGATGAACTTAATCAAGCACAACCACAACAATGAAAATAAAATCGAGGCAACTGGATCCAAGTGGATCTTTAATCGAATCGGGACTAATATAGGTCTATGTTAAGCAATCACCGAGTAATTTACGGAGTAATTACCCTACAAATGAGGCCGGCCACCACTAATGAAAGTGGAAAATATTCGTGTTAATACATGTTAGAGAAACGATATAATGGATCGTTCTCCTAAAACATGCCACACTAAAAGAAAGAGAATGGTCTAATCTTAATCGAGATTATCGTTGAGTTTTCTCGAAAAAGCAACCTATCACAATCTCAAAGTATGGAGAATGATCCAAATGATCATTCATCCATAGATTTGAAATAATGAAGATTAAACTTAATCGGAAATCAACAATCCCGAATCGCAAGATTATCATCGACCAAAATTAAAAGGAGATGAAGAATAATAGATCCAAAATAGATCCAATAAAAGAAATCAAAACATTTTTAAAATCATTTTCTAAACTCTTTCAAAAAAAAAACTTCCTAGGAAATTCCTTTCTAAGTATCTTATTAAAATAATTTATAAAAATATTTTTTAAATCGTTTTTCCTAAGAAAACATTTCCATTAATTTTCTTTACCTCAATATTTTTTTGAAATCCAAATCTTAGTAATATAAAACTAAACTAATATAAAAAGGAATTTAAAAAAAAATAAAAAAAAAGGAGTGAGGTACTAAAACCCGCAGGAGGTGAGGAAAGAAGTGGTTCCAAGTCTTAAACCCAAGCCCAACATATATATATATCATTTCTTAAATACCAATAAATTAATTAATTATAAAAAATAAATAAATAAAGAAATCAGAAAAAGAAATGCAAATGAGATTGTTCTTCTTCTTCTGTAAACAATACGCAAACAAACAGGGGAGAACAAGGTCACAAACGGCGGCGGCAAATCAGAGTCAACAAACAAATCCGATTCTCACCTTCTCAAACAAACCGAACACGAATTCTCTCCTTCTCAAACGCGATCTTCCTTCTTCTCCTAATCGCGAATCAATCTCTCTCTTTCAATCCGAACTTCCTTCTGTTTAGGTCTTTTGGTTTTGGTGATTTGGGAATTGATTTTGGATTTAGGGATTTTGGGAGGTTGAAGATGGAATTGAGCAGCAATTTGAGTGGCTCTTCAAGCTTCTGAAAATGAGAAGAAGGGGCTTCAATTTATAGAAGAGGAAAAGGAAATGAATTCTGCGTTTTATGTTGACTTGAGAGCGTTTTGGTGCCGGTAAGATTCTCGTGCCTTTGCCTCTCAATTTCATTGCGTTTTGATTTTATTTTTTTTCAGGTGATTTTGTTGTGTGCAAGATACGTGAGCCTTGTGCATTCGCTTGCGTTTTGATTGTTGCAGTTGTGCGTTTTGATTTGTGATGAATTATTGTTTGGCTTCAGCAGGTGTATAACGCGTGCGAGAAATACGTGATGCGTTGATGTGTACGGACGGCTTGGTGAAAGCATGCTGTGAACTGAAGCCTTGCGTTTTGTTCATTTCGGGATTGCGTTTTAACAGGTGCAGGAGACGTGTGGTAAGTGTGAAAGCTTGTGGATTGGGCCTGGCTGTTGATTTGTTGTTGGCTTGTTGTTGTGTATGGGCGAGAAGCTTGTTGGCTTCGCTGTTGGAGGCTTGTGTTTTTGCTGGCTTCGGCGTGAGGCTTTGAGAAGTGATGGGCGCGTGCTGAGTTTTGTGATGTCTTGTGCGGCTGGACTTGTGTTTGTTGTTGTCACGCGCGGAGACTGGCTTGTACTTGTTTTTTAGGATGCGGATGAAACTTGGCTAGCAGCTGGGAGAACGGCTTGGCCGAAGAAGTTTGATGATGTCTGGCTGTGTTATTTTTGCGTGCTGGAAAAGTGAGAAAAGGCTTGTCACGTGGGGGGAATTTGCGTGCGGCTGCAAGTTGCCGTGGAAAACTTGGCTTGGTTTGCTCGCAGGCTCTTTTGCTTGGTGGGGCCAGCTTGGGGTGTTGTTTGCTATGCAGCTGAAGTTTGAAGGTGTGTGTGAGAGTGCAAGGTGGGCCAGGGAAATTGGCTTGAGTTTGTGACGGATTGTGCAAGCTTGGCTTCAAATATCTTTGGTAGTTTTTCTTTTTTAATGACAATGGGTTAAGACAAAAGTACATGGGCCATGGAAGAAAACATATGGGCTTAATGAATTTTGTAAATGGAAAAAAAAATGATTTTATTTAATAATAGCTAGAAAAAAGAATGAATTAATTGGATAAATGTGAGAAAGAAAAAAAAAAGAATTGAAAATGGAAAATAATGGGAATTGGAATGAAAGAATTTAAAATATCGGGAATCGAAAGAAAGAAAAAAAATGATTAATGGACAAAATTTGAAATAATGAAAAAAAAGCACATAGATGAATAAATGGATACAAAAAATGGTTTGATCAAAAAAGAATAATGGATATGAAATGATGATTTTTTAAAGGCCTACGACCAATTCCCGATTTTTCCACAAGCCTCTGATAAAATGAATACAGCCAATCCTGAACCACTGAATAAATCCACAACTCAAACCACAACCACCGTCTGAAATTTGTCTGATTACTTCCTGATGATTTGAAACCAGACTGAGGAAAATAAATCCTTCGATGAATCACTGATGAACTGATGAGCCAATGAACGGATAAACACTGAAGATTCGAAACCGCAACACACTGCCTGATAACTGATGAACAAAACAAACTTTGCACAGAAAACAAATGTCACACAAACCAACTTGTACTTTGAAAACGCATTGCCTGATGAATGAATTACTGGCACACACAATTGACAGTCAACACAATCTTTTAATAGTTTGACCAGATTAGGTCAAACATCCACTTGAAATTGAATTGTGACTGAACAAACGCATCTGAATGAAATTACTGTCTCATCTTCGCAAACCTGCAACACAGAGAAGAAGAAGAACACTGCAACATATTTTTGTATTTTGGTTAGAAGACAGTAAATATAAATAAATATAAAATAGTAAAAATAATGGTGATCCCCTGCGAAGCATAGACCCGATCTGAGGAGAAACTCGGAACCTGTGCGATCTTGCTTGTATGCACAATGCGAATGATATGCGAAACAATCTTAGGGCAAAAATTAGGGTATTACAGCTGCCCCTATTTAAGTTTCTTCAATCCGGAGATATGAAGATTGACATCTTCGTCTCTACAAGATGGGAGAGACTTAAATACAGAAAACCCAATTTTTGTCCTAAGAGAACAAATGATATGATATGAATATGATATGCAAACCCAAGATCTCTGTGGGAAAAATAATGACCACCAGAGAAAAGCACAATTTGGGGACACAGAAGAAAATCCCGCTGGGGAAACAACAGACAGACAACAAAAGAGTTACCAGGAAAATAAATCACTGGATAACAGATTCCACTTGGGAAAAGATATGATATAATCAAGAACAACATCCAAACAAGAAAAAATAAACACCCTTCCAGGAATATTAACCAAATAAATATTTGAATCCAAGAAATGGAGAAATATTGTGTTGGATAAGAATCATCAACTACCTGATTTACTGGGTAGGAAATATAACAGACTCGACTATCAATTTACTGGATAGGAGCAAAATGCGGAGGGATAACCTCAATTACCTTTTTACTGGGCAAGAAACTCTCAACTACCTAATTTACTGGGTAGGAGCAAAATTCGGAGGAATATCCTTCACTACTTTTTACTGAGCAGCAAAACTTTCAAACTACCTGATTTACTGGTCAGGAGAAAACAAATGACTCAACTATCGATTTACTAGATAGGAGCTAAATAAAGAGGAATGACCTCAATCACCTTTTTACTGGGTAAGAAAAATTTTCAACTACCTGATTTACTGGGTAGATAATATAACAGACTCGACTATCGATTTACTGGATAGGAGTATGATCCACTACCTGATTTACTGGGTAGGAACTCAATCAGATTACCTTTTTACTGGGTAAGAAATATTCTCAACTACCGGATTTACTGGGTAGGAACTCAATCGAATTACCTTTTTACTGGGTAAAATGAAAAATATCTGATTACATTACCTTTTTACTGGGTAAGAAAATAACTTGACTACCGGATTTACTGGGTAGAACAAATTCTCGACTACCTGATTTACTGGGTAGGAGCTGAATCAAAGAATAACAAACTCTATTACCTTTTTACTGGGTAAGAGGCAGAAATCTCGACTACCGGATTTACTGGGTAGGAACTCAATCAAATTACCTTTTTACTGGGTAAATGAAAAATATCTGATTACATTACCTTTTTACTGGGTAAGAAACTCTCAACTACCTGATTTACTTGGTAGGAGCATATAAAGGACTCGACTATCGATTTACTGGATAGGAGCAAAATACAGAGGAATATCCTCAATTAACTTTTTACTGGGTAAGGAAAAAATGAACTCGACTATCGATTTACTGGATAGGAGTATGATCAACTACCTGATTTACTGGGTAGGAACTCAATCAAAGAGAAACAACTTCTATTACCTTTTTACTGGGTAGAAACTCAATCAAATTACCTTTTTACTGGGTAAGATGAAAATATCTGATTACATTACCTTTTTACTAGGTAAGAAAATAACTTGACTACCGGATTTACTGGGTAGAACAAATTCTCGACTACCTGATTTACTGGGTAGGAGCATAAGGGACTCGACTATCAATTTACTGGATAGGAGTATGGTCAACTACCTGATTTACTGGGTAGGAACTCAATCAAATTACCTTTTTACTGGGTATAAAGGATAAAATCTCGACTACCGGATTTACTGGGTAGGAGCACAAGTAAAAGAAACTTGATCAAATTGGTAATATTACCCACTATCGATTTACTGATAGCTTAAATCCAGAGAAAATATGCGCAAGCTGGAGAACATGTTGCCCACTATCAAATAGTGATAGTTTAATTCCAAAGCAATAATATCCACAACAGGGGACCAAAGTTCAATCCAAGAACAAATTGGAAAGAAACGGTCAAACAAGACTCATCCCAAGGAGGAAATATCTCAACTGGGGAAAATTCCATCCAGATAATAAACTGGGGAGGAAACTGAATCAACATCATCCACGAGAAACAAACTCAGTGGGGAATTAGAAAGGATTAACTCTTTCTGCTTAATGGTCGACACTCTAAACTTGAGAGGAATACGACACACACACTCTGTGGGGGAAATCCACACCAAAGAGCAGATAACAATGATAAACGCAAGAATGCAAGCAAACAATGCTATGCTTATGCGTATGAATATGCTTATGAATATGCTGACAAAACAGACATAAAGATAAGAAATGGGTGACATGAACACCACAACCACCGGATACTCGGCTAATCCCAAGGCAACCATGCGGGGAAACATGCTGGAGATTCAATCTTGAAATCTGCCGGGGAATATCATAAGTCGTCAAAGGAATAAAATCCTACTACAAGGCTCAAATCCTGATAAAACAGCATCTGCTAGGAATATCATCCTGCTGAGGAAAGGTAATAATCTGCTGAGGATGGAAATATTCTTGATGAAAATCAAGCTTCACGAGGAATAACTGTCATATCACTCCTGCTCCACCTGGGGATATAGTGCCAGACTTGCTAAAAAAATCACATAGGAACCTGCTGGAAATTCACACATGCAGTCCTACTGGGGATCCATATGGGGATATCAGAAGTTAACATCATAGCCAAAACACAGTTACGAGGGATTTTAAATCAGTACCCAACATAGGGTAAAAGAAAACCTCTAAACTGATTGCTATATCAATACTTCTATATTCAAGGATGCAAACAAATCGAGCTGAGGAACAAGAGCTCAGCTGGGGATTCCCAATACTTCTTGGTTTAAAGATAACTGGCTGAGGAAAAGACAAACACTCAGCTAGGGATTCATAAGAACATCCCTTCCAACAGCTCTTCTGGGGAATACATACACTCTCCATTCAACATCATGGTTGAGGAACAAAACATCATTAACATCAATTTGTCAAGATTATCCAGGAACAACCGAATCAAACCCTGCTTTGGGAGAGATGAGTTACACACATCCAGACTTTACCATTCTTGGAATCACTATTGATATCCTTTCTTTGTTCATATATCAAAAAAAACTTTAGTCAAGGATGAGTAAATAAGAATCTTTGATGAATAATTCTTCTGAATGATAGAATCTGAAATCCTCGGTTACTACAAGCGATTCAGTCTGTCGACACAGCTACTTGCCATGATCCCTAACTTTTGCCTAGATTGCCCTTTCGGGTTTTCAATCTACCGGGATAATTATTTCTGTTTTTGTCTCTAATTTTTTGCCTGGACCGCCCTTTCGGGTTTTCAATCCACCGAGACGCTCATTTTTGCCTAAGCCGCCCTTTCGGGTTTTCAACTTAGCGAGCTGTTCTTTTATTTTTTTAGGCGAAGTATTTCTTAACTGCATCCGCATTCACAGGACGAGTGATCTCCTCACCATCCATAGTTGCAAGAATTAATGAACCGCCAGAGAAGGCTTTCTTAACAACATATGGTCCATCATAGTTCGGAGTCCACTTGCCCCGAGAATCTTTAAGGAAAGACTGAATCTTTTTGAGTACGAGGTCGCCTTCTCTGAATACACGAGGTTTGACCTTCTTATCAAAAGCTTTCTTCATTCTTTGCTGGTACAACCGACCATGACACAAAGCTGTTATTCTCTTTTCTTCAATCCAATTCAACTGATCAAATCTACTTTGATACCATTCAGCCTCAGTCAACTTGGCTTCCATCAGAACTCTCATTGATGGGATCTCAACTTCGACGGGGAGCACTGCTTCCATACCATAAACAAGTGAGAAAGGGGTTGCCCCTGTTGAAGTGCAGACAGATGTACGATACCCATGCAAAGCAAAAGGGAGCATCTCATGCCAGTCTGCTCGGAAATTAGAAATGCTACTACTGAACAAATCTCTGTCCCACCAGCAAACTGCATCAAGTTGAAAATCTTTTGAGAGAAATCATGCAAAGCTGCTTGGAGATTCTTGAAGAAAGTTGCCCCAAGTTCAATGACTGATAAAGGTAAACTGATAATGGATTCAATTCTTGATTACTTCCGGAGAAAATACTCATATCTTTGGAATAACTGTTGAGAGAATAAACTGATCATGGCTTCAGTTCTTGAAATGATTGTTAAGAAAATAACCCAGAGATGAATCTTGCAGAGAATCTTCTGACTAACCATATCTGAGAATAACTTGCACTGATCAACAACTCTTGAACCATAGGACCTGAGGAGAAATTGCCCCTGATAAGATCACCGACCAAGTTTCTCAACTGTTTGAAAATTCCTTGATGAGGAAAGTTTATTTGCAAATAAAAATGTTTGTACAAACCTGATGATTTTAATGCAAAGTTCAATGCAAAGTTTGAAATCAAGAATCATTTTTGGAATGAAATTTATTGATGTAAAGTAATTGAAAACATTGTCAAAACATGGTGGTTGAGACAACATTAAAGATAAAGCAAAAGTAAGAAAACAAATGATTGGTAAAGAACTTGGGAGTCAGTTTACGCAACCTCGTTGTAATATGCTTTTCAAAAGAAACCTGGATTCAATTAGGACTTTTGAAGGTTGTAACGTGGTCTGGTTCACGGTTTATGAATCAAAGGATATAAGCTCAAAGTTTATTTATACCTAACCCCTCTTCGTGATGAACTTCAGTCCTACATTCAATTAATTCAGCCTATGCATTCAAGTTCCCGAACATTTAGGATTGCACGGATGAAGATGGTTCATAAGCCAAAGGATTTTGATATAACAGTCACATCTTTCCTTTTGTTATTTCTAGTGAGGACTTTGGTCAACTCAACTTATTTTTGCTGAGAATTTTGATGACCTCTTGATAAGTATTTCTTTTTATTATCCCTAATTTTTGCCTGAACTGCGTCATTTCAACTTACAGCCAGCGGGATGCCCCAGTTTTTGCCTAAGTCTCCTTCATAAGTTTTGACTTAGCGGGCTTTGATTTTTTTTTTCAATAATTTTTCACTATCATTTTTTTTTGAAAGATAATGACTGCATGGCTTAATGATTACGATGAACCATCATTGGCTTTTGAATTGAGAAACATCTTCAACACTTCTTGATGTGTGTGAAGGAAAACTTGAGATCGCAACCTTTGTTGAAAGGTGTCTTGAATGATTCTCTTGTACTTGAATGCACATTCGAATTAATTGAGAACTACCCATCCCCGGGTTAAAATTAAGGGTTTTTTCGAATAGAAAGAAACTCCAACTTCAAGGCTCAAAAAGGGTTGACAAAGGATTAACTTCCTTATTTCTCCAGTGTTTGGGATTTAAAACAACGCCTGTATATCATCAACCAAGTCTCAATTGAAAGCATACTAACAACAATTATGGGTATCTCGTTTTCATCATCCTCCCTCCAATCATTATGAAAGCTTGAGACAAGATAAATGAACTTGAAATGTAAAACATAAAGATGCAAATAATAAATGAAATCAAAACAAAGCAATGCTCATTTCATTAAAACCAACATGAAAGTACAAACAAGCTTAAAAGCAAACAACTTAATATGATTGAAGAAAAATCGCAAACATAAAGAAACAATAGCCTAGTGATCCATCAGCAACAAAGGATGAGCTGTCCCGTCTGAGATTCTGGCCTTGGAGAAAATCTGACAGTTGAATTCCTCTAGAAGATTCATTTCTCATGATTCGGAAAAGGGTTAGTATCCTCAAAAGTGATCATCCCATTTCTAAAAAGCTCTCTTACTTTAGCCTTCAATGCAAAACAGTGTTCTAGGTCATGACCAGTTCCACCTTGATGAAACTCACAACGAAGATCTGATCTATAACCAACCGGAAGAGGATTTGGAACAGGAGGCGCAGGCCTAGTAATAATCCAATCATTCTGGACCAGGTAAGGATACAACTCAGCATAAGTCATCGGAATAGGATCAAATTTTGGCCTACTCCTAGCATTACGATTCTGGTTCTGGCAAATCTTTCCATGCGTAACGAAATCAAACATTTCTTCATCTTCATCGGACGCATTACCAGGACAACCATCAACCATGTTCACAGACACATTACCATGCTTCGGCAACGGATTCTTCTGCACATTAGGATTAACATCATTGAAATACAGAACATTGTTCCTCATCAATTTTTGTACTTCAAACTTCAGCGGGTAACAGTTCTCAACATCATGCCCCGGGACACCTTGATGAAAAGCACAATGAGCTTCTGGCTTATACCACCATGGAATAGTCTCTGGAACCGGAGGTGGTGGACGAGTCTGCACAAGATTCTCTGCAATTAAAGATGGAAGCAAGTCTGCATACGGCACAAGAATAGGATCAAAGCTTGGCTTACTCCTAGCATTACGATTCTGGTTCTGGCCAACATTCCTTTGAATAGATGGACCATTGATCATCAGAGCGACTGCAGTAGGGTATGATTGTTCATGGTGTTGTTGTCTGCGACGAGTCATCCCAACAACACTTGTTTCACCAGCAGAAACATTGACTTGAGGCATGACAATCCTCTGAGGTTGAGTTTCCCTGATGATCAAAGCCTGTAGCATCTCCATGATCTGACTCACATTGCTTTTCAACTCATCAAGGTCTTCCCTAACTTTCTTGTTATGTTGGGCTTGATTTTCCATTCTCAATCTAATAACTCTCAATCTGTTAGCAGCTCTAGTACCGTATCTGTGGTGAGGAGTCAGCTTGACGGATCAACAGACAACTGAGGAAAGAAACAACCGGGATGAGTTCCCACACAACTCGGATGAACACAAGAATATGTGAGGATGCAATGATATGCAATGCTCACTCCCATTTTCAGAAAAACAACCCGATTATTGCAAACGTGGTCAACATCGAGAATACTGTCATAAAAAAAAATCTTGACAAAAAGGAGAATTTACTTTTTTTTTCCAAATATTTGCAATAATCGGAATTGTCTTCCTTGAAAAATGGTTGTGATGATGATCATGATGAATATGTAGATGCAACAACCACAAACAAGATCACGCAAAGCACTCAGGTTCAAAGGTTTAGGTCACGAGCATGGAGTCAAGGGATAAGAACCAACCCACACAGGCATGTACTAAGGTTTGGTCTTCATTGTACCTGCAAGAAACCAAAAGGGTGCTAACAGAGGTGCCCGGAGTTAACAGCCATCTTTAGAATTTTATCGGTACGTTGGATTACTCCCCAACCGATAACATTCTTAAAATAGACCTCGTCCGAGTGTAGTATCGCGTGACAACCGCCTTAGATTTACATCCAGACAGCTTCCGCACTACGTTCCTAAATTGGCTTAGATGGGTTAAGGGTTCTAAGGTCCTCAGTATGATCAGCTCAAGGTCGGAAAATAATGCCACGTACGATTACTCGTCATGACATTGATAGTCCAAGAGAGCCTAACCGAGTGGAGATTATCAAATTGATATTGCTTTGGACTACTCCATCACATATCGCTTCGAATATCGCCGTCCTATCATAAGTGTCACTCAGATCCGGGTTAGAATCTATCTCACACAGAGGATCACCAAAAACCAAAACGGAACAAACAAATAACAAACAAGTCAAACCAAAGCAATAAATAAATCAAAGTAGGCTAAATCCGCTTAGAGATTACTCCCCAGCAGAGTCGCCACTTTTCTGTAGCGGCAAAATCGTGAGTGTAAGCTATTGATTAACTTAACTCGATTAACACAGAGTCGCCACCGCGCTTTTCTTTATTTCCGAATGGAAAAAGGTAAAAGAACGAATAAAACCTAGAATTCTAAAAGCAAAGGCTAAAAGAAATAAACAGAGATTGGGTAAGGGGATTGGTTATGAACCGGGAAGGTTTTAGGCACCCGACTCATCCGTAGTACTCTACGGGAGCCCTTTGAAATACTTATTGCTTTTGGTCTGAAATTGGTTTGTTTAAAATGATGGAAGAGATGAGGAGAAGAATATTTTTTAAGGATTTTGTGTTTGATAAGGTTTTAAAGCCTTATGCCTACGTACCCACAAAGTGCAATGCGAGATCAAAACCTCGTAGTTCGTGGTACAAAGTTTGAAAAGAATAAGTGGGTTGAGTTGATTTTAAGATGTAAAGATAAGTCGTCATCCCTTAGCGAATAATTCCGCTAAAAGGGATGAATCATATCTAAACATGTGGAAAAGAAGAAAGGTGCACAAGGCACAAAAACAATTGAATGGATTTGTATTTTTTTAAGTATGTACAAAAATGGTTTTAATATATTTACATGAATTAATATTTGGTTAAGAAAATAAAAGGAAAAGATTAAAAATCGCTTGACCTAAGTCAAGGTTTGTTTATGAAAGTGTTTGAAGTTTAGAAAACAAGAAAGTTTTGAAATAGGAAGAAGTTTTGAAAATTAAAGAATGGGGAGGAGATGAAGAGACTAGTCCTAATGCTTGAATTAAAAGCTAAGGAAAGAAATTACCAAACCAATATGTACAAATCTTCAAAGTTCGGACTTCCATCTTCAAAAGTTAATGACATCATTTGAGGCCAAGATTTCTAACCACTCCAACTTGAGCAAAGGGAATCCTAGAAGGTCTAAGTCCAATCTCCAAAAGTTCGGGATAGTAACCATAAGTCCAAAGTTAGAAGTCACAAGTTTTTTAAGAGTTTAATCCTTTATTAAGTATTTTGATGTCCAAATGGACAAAAATAAAAACAAACACAATATGAATATAAACAAGCACAATATGAATATAAACAATGATATATGATATAATATGGCAAAATATAATAAGGAGATAAGGGAGCAAGAGATTAAAATAAAAGGATAAGGTGCAAGAGATTAAACTTAAACAATTATATTCACATTATTATATTATTTACAATATAAGGTGGTATGATGAACTTAATCAAGCACAACCACAACAATGAAAATAAAATCGAGGCAACTGGATCCAAGTGGATCTTTAATCGAATCGGGACTAATATAGGTCTATGTTAAGCAATCGCCGAGTAATTTACGGAGTAATTACCCTACAAATGAGGCCGGCCACCACTAATGAAAGTGGAAAATATTCGTGTTAATACATGTTAGAGAAACGATATAATGGATCGTTCTCCGAAAACATGCCACACTAAAAGAAAGAGAATGGTCTAATCTTAATCGAGATTATCGTTGAGTTTTCTCGAAAAAGCAACCTATCACAATCTCAAAGTATGGAGAATGATCCAAATGATCATTCATCCATAGATTTGAAATAATGAAGATTAAACTTAATCGGAAATCAACAATCCCGAATCGCAAGATTATCATCGACCAAAATTAAAAGGAGATGAAGAATAATAGATCCAAAATAGATCCAATAAAAGAAATAAAAACATTTTTAAAATCATTTTCTAAACTCTTTCAAAAAAAAAAACTTCCTAGGAAATTCCTTTCTAAGTATCTTATTAAAATAATTTATAAAAATATTTTTTAAATCGTTTTTCCTAAGAAAACATTTCCATTAATTTTCTTTACCTCAATATTTTTTTGAAATCCAAATCTTAGTAATATAAAACTAAACTAATATAAAAAGGAATTTAAAAAAAAATAAAAAAAAAGGAGTGAGGTACTAAAACCCGCAGGAGGTGAGGAAAGAAGTGGTTCCAAGTCTTAAACCCAAGCCCAACATATATATATCATTTCTTAAATACCAATAAATTAATTAATTATAAAAAATAAATAAATAAAGAAATCAGAAAAAGAAATGCAAATGAGATTGTTCTTCTTCTTCTGTAAACAATACGCAAACAAACAGGGGAGAACAAGGTCACAAACGGCGGCGGCAAATCAGAGTCAACAAACAAATCCGATTCTCACCTTCTCAAACAAACCGAACACGAATTCTCTCCTTCTCAAACGCGATCTTCCTTCTTCTCCTAATCGCGAATCAATCTCTCTCTTTCAATCCGAACTTCCTTCTGTTTAGGTCTTTTGGTTTTGGTGATTTGGGAATTGATTTTGGATTTAGGGATTTTGGGAGGTTGAAGATGGAATTGAGCAGCAATTTGAGTGGCTCTTCAAGCTTCTGAAAATGAGAAGAAGGGGCTTCAATTTATAGAAGAGGAAAAGGAAATGAATTCTGCGTTTTATGTTGACTTGAGAGCGTTTTGGTGCCGGTAAGATTCTCGTGCCTTTGCCTCTCAATTTCATTGCGTTTTGATTTTATTTTTTTCCAGGTGATTTTGTTGTGTGCAAGATGCGTGAGCCTTGTGCATTCGCTTGCGTTTTGATTGTTGCAGTTGTGAGTTTTGATTTGTGATGAATTATTGTTTGGCTTCAGCAGGTGTATAACGCGTGCGAGAAATACGTGATGCGTTGATGTGTACGGACGGCTTGGTGAAAGCATGCTGTGAATTGAAGCCTTGCGTTTTGTTCATTTCGGGATTGCGTTTTAACAGGTGCAGGAGACGTGTGGTAAGTGTGAAAGCTTGTGGATTGGGCCTGGCTGTTGATTTGTTGTTGGCTTGTTGTTGTGTATGGGCGAGAAGCTTGCTGGCTTCGCTGTTGGAGGCTTGTGTTTTTGCTGGCTTCGGCGTGAGGCTTGGAGAAGTGATGGGCGCGTGCTGAGTTTTGTGATGTCTTGTGCGGCTGGACTTGTGTTTGTTGTTGTCACGCGTGGAGACTGGCTTGTACTTGTTTTTTAGGATGCGGATGAAACTTGGCTAGCAGCTGGGAGAACGACTTGGCCGAAGAAGTTTGATGATGTCTGGCTGTGTTATTTTTGCGTGCTGGAAAAGTGAGAAAAGGCTTGTCACGTGGGGGGAATTTGCGTGCGGCTGCAAGTTGCCGTGGAAAACTTGGCTTGGTTTGCTCGCAGGCTCTTTTGCTTGGTGGGGCCAGCTTGGGGTGTTGTTTGCTATGCAACTGAAGTTTGAAGGTGTGTGTGAGAGTGCAAGGTGGGCCAGGGAAATTGGCTTGAGTTTGTGACGGATTGTGCAAGCTTGGCTTCAAATATCTTTGGTAGTTTTTCTTTTTTAATGACAATGGGTTAAGACAAAAGTACATGGGCCATGGAAGAAAAACATATGGGCTTAATGAATTTTGTAAATGGAAAAAAAATGATTTTATTTAATAATAGCTAGAAAAAAGAATGAATTAATTGGATAAATGTGAGAAAGAAAAAAAAAGAATTGAAAATGGAAAATAATGGGAATTGGAATGAAAGAATTTAAAATATCGGGAATCGAAAGAAAGAAAAAAAATGATTAATGGACAAAATTTGAAATAATGAAAAAAAAGCACATAGATGAATAAATGGATACAAAAAATGGTTTGATCAAAAAAGAATAATGGATATGAAATGATGATTTTTTAAAGGCCCACGACCAATTCCCGATTTTTCCACAAGCCTCTGATAAAATGAATACAGCCAATCCTGAACCACTGAATAAATCCACAACTCAAACCACAACCACCGTCTGAAATTTGTCTGATTACTTCCTGATGATTTGAAACCAGACTGAGGAAAATAAATCCTCCGATGAATCACTGATGAACTGATGAGCCAATGAACGAATAAACACTGAAGATTCGAAACTGCAACACACTTCCTGATAACTGATGAACAAAACAAACTTTGCACAGAAAACAAATGTCACACAAACCAACTTGTACTTTGAAAACGCATTGCCTGATGAATGAATTACTGGCACACACAATTGACAGTCAACACAATATTTTAATAGTTTGACCAGATTAGGTCAAACATCCACTTGAAATTGAATTGTGACTGAACAAACGCATCTGAATGAAATTACTGTCTCATCTTCGCAAACCTGCAACACAGAGAAGAAGAAGAACACTGCAACATATTTTTGTATTTTGGTTAGAAGACAGTAAATATAAATAAATATAAAACAGTAAAAAAAATGGTGATCCCCTGCGAAGCATAGACCCGATCTGAGGAGAAACTCGGAACCTGTGCGATCTTGCTTGTATGCACAATGCGAATGATATGCGAAACAATCTTAGGGAAAAAATTAGGGTATTACAGTTATTATTGTTGTATGATCTCTGTTGAGGAAATTGTTGTTGTTGCGGAAAGTGTTGTGGTTGTTGAGTATACTGAGGAGGTGGAGCAGGGATAGTAACAGCAGAAATTGTCTTGGGTAAATATTGGGATCTCCCTCTTCCCATGTGCATAAAGTTTGTCTCACCGGATCTACGGGGCCCAGCAAATGTTTTCCTTGTACTGCTCGAACTGGCACCGTTATCGGAGATCTTTCCCATCTTCAGTAGGCTCTCTATTATTTCCCCTGCTATCACCACATCTGCAAAGCTGGTAGAAGAAAATGTAGCCAATCTGTCAATGTAGGTTCCTTGGAGAGTATTCATGAACATGTCTGCCATTTCCCTTTTAGACATAGGGGGTTGTACTGCAGCAGCAAGTTGCCTCCACCTTTCGGCATATTCTCTGAAGCTTTCACGGGAAGATTGGGACATTCCCATTAGAAGGGTCCTGTTTGGAGCCATGTCCAAGTTATACTGATACTACCGGATGAAAGCTTCAGCCAAGTCTTTCCAGTTCCTCACTGTGGCTCTAGTCAAATGGGAATAACATTCCCGGGATGCCCCTGTTATGCTATTCTCGAAGTAAAACATCCACAGCTTTTCGTCCATGGTGTATGCTTTTAACCTTCCCAAGAATGATTGAAGGTGGGTGCGTGGACAGGATGTGCCATTATATCTTTCAAAACACGGGGGTTTAAATTTGTGAGGAATTCTCACCCCTTCCACCAGTCCCATGTCCATGACATCAAACCCTAGGGAATTATGGGATTCAAAAGACCTCAGCTTCTCTGCAATCTCATCCAATCGACGGTCGTAAACCTCGTCCCCAGCCCCAACAACTGTAAACTACTCTTCTTGAGGATCCTCTTGCAAGACCCTTCCTCCAGTAGTGTTACCCAGAGTATTTCTTATGGCATTGATTTCTGGGTTTAGATGAGGCCCAAACTCTGGTGGATCAGTGCGAGGTTGCACGTGATCGTTGTTACTAGTACCTCCTATACCTGGATGGTGTTCCTAAGGAGTTTGTCTTTCAACCAGCTCCCTTAGTCTTTCCTGGATCTGAGCTAAACCAGTCATTACAGTCGTGAATTGGGTCATCTGATTCCTCATCTCAACCCTCTCATTGGCCATCTGGGCCCTTACTTCATTCAAGTCTTGCTGAACTTGATCCATCTGGAGTCCCGGAAGGTTGTTTCTTGTCGGGTACCAGTGCGTTCTGTTGACATGAAACACTCTTCTGCAAGCAATGTTTCCTGAAACCACAAGAAAGTGAGAAACAACAATAAAAACAAAAACCTACAAAACAAAGAAGATGTTAGTATGCAATGAAATATGCCTATTTTTCTTCCAAGGGTATCCGGTTTGGTTCTTTGGTTTTGACCTTTCTAGACCTCGAGGAAATGCTGATGATGAAGAAAGATTAAACCCACCAAAAATAATACAAACCAATATATTACAAAGAGTGAAAATACATAGTTTGATTACAATAACATCCCCATGGTGGGTCAAAATACAACAACAAAAGAAAAGTACAACAAAATAAAAGTACAAGAAAAAGAATCAAACATCCAATCCAAAGTCATCCTCCCTGAGTTCCTTCAGGAGGGCCTCAGTCACTGGACCTACTGGGTGCTATGTAATAGTCCTGATGAGGAGGTTCCTAGTAGCAATGGCACTGGTTAAATTCTTATGCTTGTCCTGATCCTTTGACCTCTTAGACCCCGCCCGGAGTTTCAATTCAGATATCTCTTTCTGAGCTACCAACAAAGCCTCCTGATGCTTCTTTTCACTAGCCTCCAACTGCTCTATCTTAGCATGAGTCCTTTGGTCTTCTTGTGCACGGGCTTCAGTGATCCTGATCCACCTAGCCTGGCTTTCCTCTAGATAATGCTCTGCTCTAGCCTTCTAAGTCTTTGCTTCCTTGCAAGCATTCTTCAGTACTAACTCCCCTGCCCTAGCCTTCCTGATGTAGTCATCCATCTTCTCAATCTTTGTCAAATGCTCAACCCTGAGCCTTTCCAATATCTCATTATCTAGACGACCGTCATTTCTCTCCCAGAGAGTCTTCTTCAAGGCTTTAGATAGCTGAGTATTTCTCTCTTTCAGATTTTCAAACTCTTCCAAACTGACAGTAGCTGCAGGTTGTACTGTAGAAGGTCCAGGTATATCTTCTAAAGTGAAGGGCATCCGGGTGATCTGAGCTCTGGTACGAGACCAATTAGAATAGTATGTTGAAGCAATGTTGTTGCACTTGCCCAGGATGGTTGTCCCTTTAGTCTGGATGTTGTCCCAAGCCCAGGAAGCTTGCCTGACAACAATAGAGTTGGGTTGGATTTCACAGTAGAGGGTCTCAGCCAAATCTTGTCCTCTGGGAGGGTGGACCAAAGCATATCCCAATTGTCTTTTAAATAGTAAAGGGTTGTAGTTGATGCATCCTTTCACTCCTATCAAAGGCACATTAGGATACTGCCCACAGCTAGTAATAATGTCCTTGCCTCTGGTGCTCTGAGTGCACCATCTGATGTCATCTGATGTCAACGCAATAAATATCTTAGCCCAGTTCTTCTGCTGATGAGGGTTCATGAAAGTATCTATTTTTGGCAAGTGTCTTAGCAGCCAAGAGTAATAGAGAGGAGCACAACATCTGACCAGTCTTCCTCTTTGCTTTTCATTCCTCTGATGTACTGAGTAGTAGAAGTCTCCAAGAAGGGTAGGAACTAGTTTCCTTAGTAAGAACAGGTGAATGACATTCTTGCTCACAAACTTTGGCTCATCGGAAAACAAGATAACCCCATATATACTGAGGGCTAGAAGTGCACAGATATCCTTCTATTCTCCTATTGCAGCATGCAGGGTAGCCTGGGAGATCAAGAAGTCTAGGTGAAGGCCTGGAACCCCAGCCTTGGTTGTCATGTTCTGATCAATGAGGGCAGGATCCAAATGCAATGCCCTGGATATGTCTTCATTTTGTGGAGCAACCATCTCAGGGTTGAAAGGAATTCCTCTCCTGATAGGAACTCTTAACAACAAGGAAAACTCTTCTAGCAAAGGTCCCAACTGGAAATCAGAAAATGTGAAGAATCTGAGTGGAGGATCATAGAACTGCAAGCAAGTATGGATCATGCTCCTCTGAGATGCATCTAGATCCATGACCATGTCCAAAATGCCTCCATAATGTTCTCTGAATAGTGGGACATGATCAGGGGTGATAAGGGGCTGGATCTGCCTGATTCCAGTCAAGGTGGGCTCAAAGTAGTGGTATGTAATGTTGCTCTTTCTTGAAGTGTCCATGTTGGTGATGGATGCCGATGAAGAAGCTGAGAGCAACTGCTGATGAAGGTCACTGAATGGGATGCTGGAGATGAGTCTCTGATGAAGATGGCTGGAGGAGAATCATTGACAAACTGATGAAGGTGCTGGAGAAGATAATTGAAGGAGTCTGAGCAGCAGAAAGGGTCAAAACCAAACTAAAGATAAAGATGGATACGCTGTAAAACAAATAAGAAAATGTTAAATGATGCAAAAATGATGTATGCAAAATGATATGCAAAGGGTTTGTGATCAAATGCTAGATCTTTTTATCTGCCTTGGTAAAAGTCCATGTATGTTTATAAGTCCGGATGGAGGCTTAGAAATCCAGTATCCAGGTGGGGGACTCAAATAAAGAGTCACAAGTCTAGGGTAATCACAAGAATTGTCCAAATATTACAACCTTAACAAATCTAGTAACAAAGGGTATGATGAGGCCAAGGGTTCCTGCAAACCTGTAAACATCCCAACCCCCTCACATGTAATGTTCTAGAATAAGGATCCTCAGACTTGGATAAGTTATGAGAAGTGTAAGCACTTCTAACCCGGAGGTACAATGTTCACAATAACCATAAAAGATCCTCCTCTAATTCACCTCAGATGTTAAAGGTCATAAAAAGGTCATCCAGACTTAGCAGGCTTCCCAGATAGCCCTAATACTACAGGAAATCCGTAGCACAGAGTTCTCAAGAAGAAACCCATGTTTGAACCGTGTTTCATATTCCCGCACCAGACCGAAATGGAATGGGAAAGAATATGAAGCCACTCTAGCCTATGTGTCACTCAGGTCCCCGATATAGGACCTTATCGCTCAATGATCCCCACCCACCAAAACAGACAAGAGATCCAACACATGATAATGACAGTATGAAATGCATAAAATTGTAAAAGAAAGCAATAAATAAAGTTGTACATAAAGAAATAAATAAAGCAAATAAATAAGCACAAGTAGCACATAACACCCCCGTAAACACAAATCAAACAAGCGCTAGGAGGAACCCACAAAAAGAACTAGAAGCCCTGGTTGCAATATAAGGATTCCCCAGCAGAGTCGCCAAGCTGTCGCGCCCCCGAAAAAGACACCTGGTCAGATAGGGTACAAATGCGAACGGTCGGAGAAAGGAGAAATGAAATGAAGGGAATAGATTCGCCAGCTAGCCATTTTTATCCCGAAGGAAAGGTAATGCTGCATAAACCTAAGAAGATATGGATAAGACGGTTGCGAACCAGAGAAACTGAGAAAGGGGGTTGGTTACAACCTGGGAAGGTATTAGCACCCAGATTGTCCGTCGTACTCGACGAGATCCACGCTTGAAAGTTTGTGTTTAAAGGGGTAGGTGTTTGTGCTATCTGTGTGCAAAAAGCTGGAAAATAATATACAAGTGTCAGTGCGAGAAAATGAAGTGAGGTGCTCAGGAATGAGGCTTAAAAAGGATGCTGAAAGAGGGGGAAAACACATAAACTTTTGTTCGATAACAGTTAAGTTATGCCTACGTATCCTCTTGTGCAATGAGGAAGTCAGAACACCGTAGTTCGACTCAAAGAGAATGAAAGATTTGACTGTGGACTGCTTGCTTGTCTATGCTCAAGTGTATGACTCGTCTGGCTCGAGTGCTAACTGTCTTGCATTAGATAGAAGAAGTAAGTTCTCATTTGTGAATGAGTGTGATGAGAAAAGAATCCCGAAGGAGACGATTATTGTTTGTTTTTGTGTTTTCAATCTTTTATTGATTTTTTGGTGTTTGTCATAAGTTAATGAGCTTAAGCCTAGACCAAGGGTTAGTAAACTCATTATATCCTCCCTTAGATTAGGGATAATGAGAATACCTTAAGTATGAGATAAACACCTCAAACTTAATTACCATGATGATGTAGGATTAGTGATGAGTTTAAGCCATAATCAAGGATTAGTGAACTCATTACACCATCCTAATAGAAGGATAACAGATGAACACACTTAAGCTGAGGAAGATACCTCAACTTAATACATGATTAGGGATTAACCTCATGACAAAACAAGCCTTTATTAAAGTGGATTTTAATTAAGGGTGAGATTAAGAAGTGGATTTTATGGTTTGTAAGACAACTTGAGGGGGACTTGTCCATTAACACTAGGGTTATTCCTTCTTAACCAATAAAGGAAGAATTATAACCCTAATGCAAGGCCCAAGTTACAAGTTAATGTCTTAGTGATTATTAAGGTGGATTGATTAAGAGGTTTAAACAAATTAAGGGTTTAACACTTAGAATTAAAGTTATACACTCCATCCTAAGAGAAGGATGCATGCATAACCCTAATTCCAATGTCCTAAAACTTTAAAGGTTTAGTCTCTGATTATGAAGATGAGAAGAGGGACTCAAGGATACTCAGAGGTAAAAACTAAGGGGGGGACTAATCACAACCCTAGTTATTATCATGCTTGGATTTTCCTAGGGTTTGTAAGGCTTGAGAAAGATCTTCAATGAATCCACCAATGGAAGAAGCAGATGAAAGGAGGAGAAGCAGAAGAAACAAGTTACTTACTTCACTAAAGAAGATAAGTAACTTGGAGAAAGTAGGTGAATGATGAAATGAATGAGAAAGCTCACTCTAAGACAAAGAAAAATGCAGCAAGGATGCATAAGAAGAAGATGAAGATAAATGAGAAGTGAAGGCAAATTCACTTCTCAAGTTACTTACTACCTGAAAATGTTAGCATAAAGGAAAGAAATGAAATGAAAATGAAACATGTGAAAAGGTAAAAACCAAAACCAGAAGCAAACACATGATGCAAATGATGCTAATAGATTATGCAAAGGCATGCCAAGTGCTATGAATGTTCATACAAAGAGAAAGAATGCAAATGAAGCATGTAGGAAGCATGAAAACACATGGATGATTATGAAATGAAATGGATGCAAAGCATAGCAAATGCATGTGGAAATGACCAAGCAATGTTTAAGCAATGTCTTAATATGTCTAAGATGGCATACAAATGCTTAGAATGTCATGGCAAGTTCACATGTTCATGCAATGCAATGTAAGATGCAAGTATGGATGCAAGATTAGGGTTACATGAAAGGATGAGATGCAAATGTCAAAAAAAGAAGAAAATTACATGACAAAAAATTTCAAATGAACTTAAAGGAACCCTAATCCCATATGATATCACACCCCAAAGGAGAAGGTCTAACTCTTAACCTAAAGAAAGTTGTGATTTTTCTATGTTAACTAGGGTTTTTGGATATCTTAAGAGGAAAAATGCAAATCAAATTGAAAATGAAAGATAAATTCATGACAAAAATATCCTAGAAACTAAATGCTATATTAAGAACAATGCAAAAAGAACCATTATCAAACCATTCATGGTTAGGCAGAAAATAATTTTCAAAGTTAGGGTTCCAAAAAGGGAATTTTATGAACCCTAAATTCAAGAAAAATGTCAAAGTTGGATCAAAACCAAAAAGAAATTTGTATGAATGGTTTGAAAATGTTTCTAAATGTCCTAAGATGCAATGTGATTTTTTTTGTGATTTTTGGAAACCTAAATGGTATTTTAATTAATTAATTTCCATTAATTAATTAAAATAAACATTTAAATATTTTTAAAATGATTTTTTAATGTAAAAAATAAAAATAAAAATGTTTTTGGATGAAGAAAAATATTTGAAGTTGAAATGCAGAAGAAAATATGTTTTGGACGATTTTTACTATTTTTAATAAAATGACAAAGAAAATGGAATAAAATGAAAATAAAAATGAATTAAAGGGATGGTCAACGCATCCAAGGGCTGAGGTTTAAACCTGGGGTTGGAGGGAAACACTGCGCGCGCTATCCAATGGTTCAAATTCAAACTGACTAAATCTAATTAATTAATTTAATTAATTCGAATTAACCCTTATTTGAACTAATCCTGGCCACTCATTTTAAATTAATCCTGATCCAAGGGCCCAAAATGCGTCTGGCTCACTAAACCCTAAAATTAACCCTAAACATTTTCAGGTGACCGGAACAGTGTTCCGGTCATCTTCTCCAGCCATGCAAAATTTCAGAAACTCACACACGCATCAAATCTCCTAATTTCTTGCCCAAAATCACTCCTCTAACATCCAAGAACATGAATCCACAAACAAAAATCATTTATCATGCATATTAAAGCTGAATCGAAGAAAGCAAGTTCTAGGTCAAAAATTTCAGAACAACCATACATACTCATTTCTCAATCATTTTCAAAACTAAACACATCCCTATGATCAGTGGAGCATAAGGAATCATTTAGGAACTTAAAATTTTATTTCTGGAAAAAATGTTCTTGAGGTTACTTGAGCTTGAGCTTTCTCAATTTGGAGCTTTTGGACCTCTTCTCTTGTGCAAATCTACTCCTCTTGACCTCCAGATGATGTTGGAATGCTTTGATGGAGTTTAGAATGGCTGGAATGAGAGGTTGCACTCTTGCTGCACCAGAATCGTGTTTTGTGTAGAGGAGCTTTGAGGCTTGTTTGATGGTTAGTTTATGCTCTATGGATCATTTCTGAATGAATGGTGAAGTTTGTCTTGAAGTTTGATGGCTCGACAGAAAGTTTCGAAGGTTTTTGCTTGAAGGTGATTTTTTGTGTAGCTTGGCTTATGGGATGATCTGAGCTTGTGTGTGTTATGGATTGACTTGCTTTTGATCCACATAACATTGCTTGATAGGTCAAAAAGTGGGTGGTGGCATGTGATGATTGGTATGGGCAAGTTTCCAAAATGTCAACATTAGGTGTACTTGAGGTACGGGCTCATGTTGCAACTGTTTTAGGGCATGTCTTGGCTCAGCAAGGATCAAGGAGATCCATAGAAACAAATTTGGCAAGCTGGCACAAGTGTATGGGAAGATCTATACCATTTTGCAAATTTGAGAAGTTTTGGCCCTTTTGAAATTTCTTGAAGTTCAAGGCATGAAAATGCATGATTCTTGGGCCAATTCTGATCAAAATGAGTTGTACTATGATGGTATGATGTTTAGAGATGCATTAGAGGTCATGAAATGGCTTGGCAAGTGGTTTTGCAAAAAATCCTCATTGGTGCTTTCTTGAAAATTATAGGATTTTTGCCAACTTTGAAGGATCATAACTTGAGTTCCATAATGAATTAGAACATTTTCTTGTACTTTTTGAAAAGGTAAAGACCTAATCTACAACTTTCATGACCAAGAATTTTTCATTTGAAGCATTTTTGATTGAGAAACAGGAGGTTGAACCAAAATGGAAAGTTTCCATTACAAGTCATTTCCATTTTTGGCAACTTTTGGTTTAGCTCAAATTTCTTCAATTTTTTGAACTTCAAAGCACTTCAATGATCAAATAAAGATCATATAACTTCAATTTGATGAAAATTCCCCTTTGGTTCATTTGTTGGGGGCCTCAGATGCCCTGATTTTGCTCTGACTTGCTCAAGAAGTTACCTAATGAACAAATGACTTCCATAATGATTTCGTCATAAACTTGGTACACATGATCCTTATAGCACATTGAGACTATTAGAAATAAGAATGGCCAAAAAATTTGGAGTTATGGCCTCTGAAACCAAAACCCTAATTTCAGGTCATCTGTATAGTGAAACCTTAGCTCTGCTTCCATGCTTTCCAAGTTCTTGTGATTTCTTGACTTCCTTGGTCTTTGAGGGATATAATATGATGATAGAATATACATGGACCCTCTTGGGATGATTGGAGGCCTTTGGAGTGGCTCAGATGGATCCATGGATTGCTCAGATCACAAACCCTAGATGCAGATGAACTTGAACTAATGCAGTGAAACAAAAATGCAATATGATATGATATGCTTAAACATATGCAAAGATGAAAGATCACAAGCCATGGTGTGAAATTAGTGAGGGAAAATTTGGGGTGTTTACAACCACCCGACTGATCATTAACAGGAGGAGTGACACTAGGCCGACTACGAGTTCCACGCTTACTAGCCATATCCCTAAATGTCATCAAAACATGATTAAGTTGATCAAGCTTAATACCATAAACATAACATTTAGTTCTATAGTGAGATTACGTATATGAACGGAAGGAAACACTTATAATATTCCAAATTTAGGTCGAGGATACGACCTACTATGATACCAACTATAATATCAACCACAAGCCTAAACCATGCTTCCCGCGGGACTCAGTATAATACCCACCACAAGTCTAAACCAGAGCAAGACTTCCCGTATGACTCATTGTAATACCCACCACAAGTCAATACTCGCCCTACCAACAGTACCTCAAGCCTTTACAGATGTTGCCCGTGGGACTCAGAGTAATAGCCACCATAAGACTTACTCAGGTCTATACGGAGGACACTGTGTATTATACATCAACGATTTGTATCCTCTTAGGGTAGTCCTATCATCTCACAAGTTATACTACTTTATTTCCAATATCTCACACTTTTCCTAACTTAACATAATTACAGTTTATTAGAAAAGTCAGGTAAAAGTCGGGTAAAAATAATGTTTCTCGGCATCATAAGAAATAACATATTTTTAGCTTCAAATCAATATAAAGAGCACTTAAATTGGATAACCGAGGAAAAAGTTATGAATTTTCAAAGTTTGGAACAAAATAATTTCTCCCCAAAGCTACAACGTTAACCGGTTAACGCCTGGGGTTAACCGGTTAGCCAAACCAGAACAGAAAACACAGTAGTGCACAAACAGTTGCATTAACCAGTTAACACCCTGGGTTAACCGGTTAACCAGAAGCTGAAAACACGATTTTCCCATAGAAGAATGTCTCAAATTCACTATAAAACAACATCAAGCATCAAAACAAATCACAACTATGTTCTTATACGTAATGTCAACATGTTCAAGCATTTTTATCGATTTCTAACCGTTTAAACTTCTGACTCTAAGATTTTTCAATAAAAACCCTAAAACTCATAAAACTCTAAAACTTAACTAAAATATAAAACAAAATTTCTAACTATGAACCCACCTCTAGCAAGATGGTTGGAGAAGATTGAGTGATGAAATGGGTGATGGAAGCTTCAAGATCAAGATCTCTCTTCTTCTTCTTCTTCTTCTTCTTCTTCAAGACCTCCTCTTCTTCTTCTTTCTCTTCCTTTTCTTCTTTCTCTTTCTATGTTTCTATTTATGAAAACAAATAGAAAGAAAGCTTAAGTCTTAAAGGAAAAACATATTTTTCCTACCAACGGGTCCAAATAGAGAGTATCCAAGAAAAATTTCTCTTAATCCACAATTTTATAAAACCTATGAGTCAGCTAATATTAGTTAATAAAAATAAATCCCGCCGATTGCTCTAATTATTTTTGTTAAAATTTCTCAAAGCAACCCGAAACCTCATTAATATAAAATAATATTATTCAAAGCATTAAATAAATTATGGGGTATTACATGTGGTATGGAAGGAGTGAGATGTTATCAGTTTTAGAAGGTAGGGCACTTGGCTAAAGATTTCCCATAGGGAAAGAGTCAATTTCAAGGGAAGAACATTGGTATAGTTTATAAATTGGATGCTAGGAAGACTAAAGGTGATAATTCCTTAATTGTTGGTACATGTCTAGTTAATGGACATCCTTGCTTTGTATTGTTTGATTATGGAGAAACATATTCTTTTGTGTCTACCTATGGTTGTCACTATCGCCATCGATGAAATGATCGAGACGATGTTGATGTGTGAAAATTGTGTTTGATCCGTGAATGGTAGGGTTTTTCAGATTGTTCTTATTTGCTTACCGCTTAAGAAAATTGATGTTATTTTGGGAATGGATTGGCTCTTTGCTAATTCAATGTTTATCGAGTGCAAAGAAAAGATAATCATTATTCCATCTGTTGAAGTTCCTCCGAAGGATGTGTTGACAACAATCTTAGAAGGCACGGTTGGTATGATAAATTTCTTGTTTGAGAAGGAGAATTTTGTTCTCTTGTTTTTAACTAAGGAACCTGGTAGTGTTCAGCATGTGATGAATATTCCGATTGTTTGTGAATTTCCGAAAGTCTTTCCCGACGATGTTACTTTTCTTCCTCTGGTAAGGGAGGTAGAATTCTAAATTGACCGGTACTGGGAACAACTCCTATATCTATTTCACCTTACAGGATGGCACTGTTGGAGTTAAAATAATTAAAGAATCAATTAGAAGAATTGATGGCTAAGCATTTTTTTAGACCTAGTGTATCACTGTGGGGAGCTCCAGTGTTAGTTGTGAAGAATAAGGATGGTGGAATGCGTTTGTGCATCGACTACCGTCAGTTGAACAAGGTAAATATCAAGAACAAATACCCCTTACCAAGGATAGACAACCCGTTGGATCAATTTAAAGGAGCCCGGGTGTTCTCAAAGATTGATTTATGTTCGGGTTATCATTAGATTTGTGTGAAGAGTGCAGATGTACCAAAAATCGTATTTGGACCCGTTACAGTCATTACAAATTCTTAGTAATGTCTTTCGGTGTGACGAATGCTCCAACTATTTTCATGGACTATATGAATAGGATTTTTCAAGCTTACTTAGATCAATTGTTGTGATCTTTATAGACGACATTCTTATTTATTGTTGTAATTCACAAGAGCATGTAGAACATCTAAGAATTGTTTGTCGGTGTTGCAAGAGAAACAATTTTTTGCTAAGTTAAACAAGTTTGAGTTCTGGATGTTAGAAGTTAAACAAAGAGGTGTGGCGGTAGACCCATCGAAAGGGGAAGCGGTTATTAATTGGGAGAGACCAAATAATGCTTCAAAAGTCAGAAATTTCCTAGGGTTGGCTGGTTACTATATAAGGGATTTTCTCAGTTAGCACTACCGATGACAAACCTCACTCGAAAATAAATTACTTACGAGTTGGATTCCAGTTGTGAATAATGTTTTGAGAGATTTAAAGAAAGATTGACAACTGCTCATGTTTTGACTATTCCATATCCCAACAAGTCGTACCAAGTTTTCTGTGATGCATCGCAAATGGGTTAAGGAGGTACTTTAATGCAAGATGGCCAAGAGGTGGCATATGCTCTCAGAAGTTAAAAGTTCATGAGAATAATTATCCAACTCATGATTTGGAGTAAGTTGTAGTATTTTTTTACTTTGAAAGTGTGGTAGGATTATTTATATTGTGCATTTTGAAATGTTCAGTGACTACAAATGTTTGAAATATTTGATCAAAAAGAGTTGAACATTAGACAAAGAAGATGAGGGGAATACTTGAAGGATTATGATTTATAACTAAAGTACCATTCAGGGAAGGAGAATAAAGTAGTAGATGCCTTAAGCCGAAAGGTGATTCATAGTGCAGATTTGATGATACTAGAGTATACCTTATTGGAAAGGTTTCGGGATCTTAATCTTTAATTTGTTTGGACACTTGATGGTGTGATTATGGTAAATTTGAATGTAAATTCTACCTTAAGAGATGAAATTCAACAAGGACAGATGTTGGATGAAAAGTTACAAGAGATACTACTTCAACTGGGTTTCTTACGGGAAGAGGATGAAATCATTCTTTTTGGTCAAAGAGTTTGTGTTCTGAATGATGTGGTATTAAAAAGGAAAATTTTAGATGAAGCACATAAGGTTACTTTTACGATACATCCTGGTTCTTCGGAGATGTATCAATACTTGAAGAAATATTATTGGTGTTCTGGCATGAAAAGAGACATTGCAGTGTATGTGTCAGAATGTGCAGTATGTTAACAAGTGTAAATTGAACATCAGAGACCGGGCGGTCTGTTGAAACCTTTAGATATTCTAGTTAGGAAATGAGATAGTATTTCTATGGATTTTGTAGTTGGAATACCCAGTACACAAGGCATATATGATTCTATTTGGGTGATAGTGGATCGACTAACGAAATTTGCGCATTTCTTAGTTGTGAAAACTACTTTTATAAGGCAAGTCATCTTACAAGGTTATTCATTTATGAAATTGTGAGACTTTATGGTATTCCTTCGAACATCATTTCGAATAGAGATTTGAATTTTACTTCAAGATTCTGGAGAGCTTTTCAACAAGATATGGGTACAAAGTTAAATATGAGTACATCGAATCATCCTCAAACGGACGGTCAGATGGAATGCACAATCCAAACTATGGAAGATATCTTGAGGGCTTGTGTTTTAGAGAGTAGAGGAAATTGGAAGCAACTCTTTCCATTGATTGAGTTCTCTTAAAATAACAGTTATCACGCAAGCATCGGTATGGCCCCTTACGAGGCTTTGTATGGGAGAAAGTCTATTCAAGGAGGGGAGGATGTAATACCCTGTAAATTTAATTAATACTCTGAAGAATATTAATTAAGAATAATAGAGTTCCAATATGCTCTGAGAGTTTTTAACTTAAATAATTAGAGCAACCGACAGACTCGAAATAAATAGTTAATATTATCTGACTCAGAGGTTTTGTTAGTTAAGCGACTCAAAGACATTTTTGGATACCCTCTATTTGGACATATTATGTAAACAATATATATTATATCAATATAACATATACAATTATTTCATTGTGTCAAAAATAGAAACAAGGAGAGATGAAGAAGAGAAAAGTGAGAAGAAAAAAAGGAAAACTTGAAATAGAAGAAGATAATTGAATTATCAAGTTCCATCATCCATCATTCATCTCATAATCTTCATCATCTTCATTTCTAGGTGAGTTTAGTTATAAGCTTTTCTTTTAAGAGTTTTCTTGAGTTTTAGAGTTTAGGTTAGATTTTAATAAAATCGTGAAATCGAAGTTTCTAACGGTTAAAGTGTTGATTAAATGCTTGAGAGTGATCATTATTTGCGTACTTTTCTCTGTTGATGATTGTTATAATGTTTGTTGGAGGTTTGGTTGAATTTGAGAAGGATACAATACCACAACAACAAGTATTTTTGGTTCTGCGCCTTAAGTAATCGGTTACCCTCTATGTAGTAACTGGTTACCCTTTGAAAATCTGGACTTTTTACGTAGAAATGAACTAAGTAACCAGTTACCCTCTGGGTGGTAACTAGTTACCAAAATGTGCCTCTAACTTTCATTTAGCCTCTATATATCAAGTAACTGGTAACCCTATAGGTAGTAACCAGTTACCACTGTTTTTATAAAAATATTTCCTAAAATGTATAACTTTTCACTCGGGTGTCCGTTTGATGCGTATTTTATATAGATTCGAAGCTGAAATGATATTCTATCTATTGAAGTGGAAAATTTATTACTTTTTTCGATGAATTTAATTATTTAATCGGTTTGTTCGAGTTATGTGATTTATGGAAACAAATTATAAAAGCATAGAGACTAGGGTGAGTGAGGAAACCTTGTACACTACCTTGTGGAGACTTAGTAACATGACTAAAAGTTATTAGAACTAGATGGTGATGCCCGAAATTTCGGTATACGACGTGTACCTTAGTCGTGTAAAGGTCTAGTGGTGAGAATACACTATATGGAACATGTGCGAAACCGTTGGGTGTGTTGTTTGTGGAAAAGAAATTATGACCTTAGGAATGTTTCATACATTCCCATTTGAGTGAAATCACGTAATCGGAACCGAATTTTCCCTGAGAATTCCATTTCTCTAGTCAAGGGCTCCTCTGGAATATACGCATGCAGTACTTGGCCAGTTTGATTCCTGTGTGTAGTACGAATAGAACCTACAAGTAGAGACTTATGGTGGTTTATGGGCCACATGAAATGATGATTATAAGGTTAATAGACCTTAAATCTGAATCCATTTTATATGCCAATTAAATAAAAGGATCCGTGACTTGTGCAAACTCTTAGACGTAGGAGAGGACGAGAATAGGGAATGCCTTTGTGGTTTCGGATTAGTGATACTTTCGAGTTGTTAAACTCAAGAAATGTTTCCGTATGAGTATGAGTGTTGTGAACTCAAGGTCTTAGTTCTTTTCGACTTGAGTAGGATTTTGTTTAGAACCTTGTTAAGTCGACAAAATCCATAAGATAGGGACTCATTGAGATTTTCTATCTCACCCCTCATTGTTGATTATTGTTTCAGGTACTATAGGTTCTGAGAAGAGTAAGGATAAGGTCATTTGACTTATCCTTACTAGTTTATATTTTGGCATGGCATGGCTTCCACTGATGGAGTTTATTTTGAGATCATAGTTGATCTAGTTCTTACTTTTTTTTTTATATTTTGAACATCTTATATACATCATGCCTTAGTTTAGACTTTTATGTTCGGGAATTTAATGGATGTAATGTGTTGACTAAGAACTTATTTCTATTTCAATATCCAAACTTGGATTCATGTATAATATATATGCTTTGATGTATGTTGTTATATATGGGTGTTACACTTCCTCAATAAAAGGCTCATCACAATCTTTCATTTTCAAATACATCACGTCCTCATCACAGAAATCAAACTTGATAGACTGGTAATCATCAATTGGCTGGTGTGAAAAATGGTCATCCAAAATACATCCTTTTATAGTTTTTTGAGCTCAATACTCGATATCATATTTAGACAACAGCATTTTCCAACGAGCAATCCTCCCAGTTAAAGTGAACTTTTCAAAGATGTACTTGATCAGATCCATTTTAGATATCAACCAAGTTGTATGATTCAACATATATAAGTGAATACACTTGGAAATCCAAGCTAAGGCACATGTTTTTTCAAGAAGGGAGTACCGAGACTCACAATTAGTGAATTCTTACTCAAATAGTACATAGCAAATTCTTTTCTACCAAATTCATCTTGCTGACCAAGCACACATTCCATGGAATCTTTCAACACGATTAAATATATGATCAACGGTCTACTTTCCACTAGAGGAGACAAAATAGGAGGTTCAAGCAGATATTATTTGATCCTTTCAAAATATTTCTGACAATCATCAGTCCAAATACAACCTTAATCTTTTCAAAGCAACTTGAAGATCAAAGCACATGTGGCAGTCACATGAGAGATAAACCTCGAGATGTTGTTCAAACGACCCAAGAATCCTCTTACCTGCTTTTCAGTTCTTGGTGTAGGCATTTCCTGAATAGCTTTCATTTTATTAGGATCAACTTCAATGCCTCTTTGGCCAACAATGAAACCCAATAACTCTCCAGAATGAACACCAAAAGTGCATTTGTTCGGATTCAAACGAAGCATAAAAATTCCTCAACCTTTGAAATAATTTCAATAAATGCTCAACATGATCTTCTTCAGTCCTCGACATAGCAATCATATCATCAACATATACCTCAATTTCCTTGTGCATCTTGTCATGGAATAGAGTAGTCATAGCTCTTTGGTATGTCACACTAGCATTCTTCAATCCAAAGGGCATCACTCTATTGTAGAATGTTCCCTATGGTGTAATAAATGTTGTATTTTCCATGGCCTCGGGTGCCATCTTTATCTAATTATAACCGGAAAATCCGTCCATAAAGGAGAAAACATTGAACTTAGTCGTATTATCTACCAACACATCAATGTATGGTAATGGAAAATCATCTTTTGGACTAGCTTTATTTAGATATCTATCATCCACACACATTCAAATTTTTCCGTCTTTCTTTGGAACAAGCATAATATTGGCCACTTATTAAGGATAATCAAATGTAACAAGGAAACCGACATCAATATGCTTTTGAACCCCCTCTTTAATCTTTACTGCCATATCAGGATGAGTTCTTCTCAACTTTTGCTTCACAGGTGGACATTCAGGCTTCAACGACAATCTATGCTCCACAATATTAGTATCAAGACCTGTCATGTCTTGATAGGACCAAGCAAAAACATCAACATACACTCTAAGAATCTCTACCATTCTCTTCTTAACATTAGGACCAAGCAGTGCCCCAATCTTTACTTCTTTCTTATCATCTTCAGAACCCAAGTTGATCATCTCTATCGAATCTCCACAAGGTTGAATGACTTTCTCCTCGTGCTCAAGCAACCGAGAAATCTCATCAAGAATCTCTTCAACATCCTCTTCTTCAGCTTGAAACATAGGAAATTCAAAGTTGGGAGTGGGCATAAGATCATTGTTTTCAATGGATTTAACAATCAATCTGCATAATGATTTATTTTTTATTTTAGAGTATGAATAAAAGTGCAAACATCATACAGTTAAAAAGTGATTATTATTTTTTCAGATTTTTATGTTACCATTTTTTAGAATTAAAAAAAAGGAAAAACATAATATGGAATAAACAAAATAAAATTTTATTGATGATGATAAAAATTTGAAACAAAACACTATAAATTTCACTTTCACCTTGGGTAGAGTGAAAGGATTTTTGAAAGAAAATAAAAGAAAAATTACTTCGAAGCATGAACAATAGAAGGATCATCAACAAAAATCTAGTTCTGGAAAATACTTCCATGCATAACAAATTTAGGCATTTCTTCCTCTTCATCATCTTCAATGATGGTAACATCAAAATGATCTTTGACGTTGATAAACCCAACACTTCAGAATCTTTCCTGAATAATCTTTGGTTCTTTGATAACCAACCCTGGCGCAAAAATGAGTCTGACTCCCTCATTATTATCAGCAACATCAATAACTTGTCCCCTACCATCATACAAACCAGTTTCAAGCATACATAAAGCATCCTTGAGAGAAGACATAGGCAAGACATTTTTCTTAGCAACATTAATAGCAACAAAAAGAGCTTGGAACGGAGTTCCAATGTCTTCATCAAATTCAATAAAATAAAAGGATGACAAATTGCTTACTAGCATCACCTTCTCACCGCCGACAGTCACTAATTTCCCATTTTTCACAAACTTCAGCTTCTGGTGAAAAGTGGAAGTCACAACTCCTGCCTCATGAATCCAGGGTCTTCCAAGGAGACAACTATAAGCCGAATGTATATCCATTACCTGGAAAGAAATTTAGAATACAAATGGTCCAATCAGAATAGGAAGATCAACTTCATTGATCACTGTTATCTTTGAGCCGTCAAAGGCTTTCACCATAATCCCACTATATCTCATGGGAGCACCTTAGTACGCAAGCCTAGAAAAGGTCGACTTTGGCATCACTTTTAAGGATGATCCAGTATCAACTAGCACATTAGACATGGCATCATCCTGACAATTCACTAAAATATGCAAAGCAGGATTATGATTCTTTCCTTTTGAAAATTTTCTAAATATGCTTCACCAACTGGACTTACTATAGCATAGTAATCCAAGAACTGGAAATCTTCAACTGCACTGTGCCACTATCTTGAATCAGAAATCCAGAAAGAGAGTAACTCTCATCCACCTTCAAGAAGAACAAATCTTCTTAAGTCTTCAACTCATCACTCTTCTGCCTAAGAGCAATTTGTTCCAAGACAATACTCAAGAACAATCAACTGCCACACTCTGATTATCTTGATTTTTCGAATCCACTTTAGAGATCAACCAATTTCTACAGTTTGATCACCTACTTTATGAATCCTCATATGAAAAAGCCAATTGCCACACTTGTCTTCTTCACGTTTATCAGAAATCCTCCAAAGATATGCTAACCAATAAAGTTGAACTTCAGCAAGCTGTCAAGATAACAGTCCTTTTGAAGCATTCAATCCCTGTAGATCATTCTATCTTAAATTGATGTGCCACTCCACTAATTATATTTTGATATTGAACTAGATGTTTGAACATTGTTAGTCCACATCCAGCTGTTAAATTCAGCTCCTTCTTCTGCCACTTGAAAGAACCTCCTTCCTTTACATAACAAGAGTTCCATGCTCTTATAGACTTGATTCATCAACCAAGTTTGAGTAAACAACCTCCATTCTAATGGTTTTGCAGAAAATCCTACCAATATCACATATTGATGAGAAACTTCCACTGTTTTCTCCAAAGTCTTCAAACCTGCCACTATGTGAATCTTCATAAGGAATAGTTCAGAGCTACACCTTATAGTTATACCAAGGATGACATTTCTCCCTGAGTAAATAAATCTTCACAAAGTCCTGATGATTTAGCAATAATAACTTCATGATAATAAACACCTTCCTTGTCAAGGGAAGAACAAAACTTCAGCTGCACCTTCCAAACAAATTGTTGCATGATATCACATTAACCACAATACAATCGAACTGATTTACAGTCACACCATGGTCCATATAATTTTGTTCAAGAATTTTCTGTAAATACTCCATATGAGCCTCAGAACACATCAAGAGTGACAAAATTGATATCTTGAACGGAGTATTTAACAGTTTATCAGCAATGTTGTACTCGCTCTTTTATATCAATTTTAAAACCTCATCTTCATTAAATTTATGATTAAAATAACTGAATTGGCCTGAATGGGCAATAACATCTTCCTTTTGAACTTACTAAATTGCACTTACATCTTTTGTTCTCTTTAGAGGATTCGAAGAAATAACTCTACCACTTCGAGTAACTCTAGTCACATAAGCAATGCTAACTACAAACTTTGGAGAAGGAATAAGAATTTCCTTTCCGTTCTTTAACATCGTAACATTATATTGACACAAAATAACTTTATCAAACTCATATGGGATTGGACCAGGTAAATTAATCACTAATAGAGAAACATCATACTTGCGACTATCAAATGAAATAACCACCCGCTCAAGAATATTGAAATGAGGCACAATGACATTCACTTCATTCTCGTACTCATCTCTTTTTGTTGTTACTTTAATCAACTTTTCATCCATCATTTTCTGAAGATCACTTTTAACAATTACACAACCACGAGGATTCACCGAACAAATGCAACAAGCAGCATAATCATGATCAATATCGTGGTATTCACTTAAGAAAGAATGCATCTCAACCAAAGATCTTCGTATCTAATGGACATTATAAATCTTGAATAGGCTAGGAAAACCATCAACCATGTTCACAGACACTTTACCATGATTAGGCAACATATTTTTCTTAACATTTGGGTTAATATCATTGAATGACAAAATGTTACTCCTTATCAATTTTTGTACTTCATAATTCAATGGATAACAATGCTCAATATCGTGCCCCGGGGAACCTTTATGAAAAGCACAATGAGCTTCTGGATTATACACCCATGGGATAACCTCTGGAACCGGAGGTGGAGAACGTGTATGAACAAGATTCTTCTCAATCAATGATTGAAATACCGCACCTCAAAAAATACGACCTCACGATAAAAGTTTGCAGAAAAAATGTTCAAATAGATCCGCCATCGAACTTATTTTATTCCAGAAAAAGGAAAAGGAAAATATCAAAAAACCTTTTGAAAAGAGAAAATGGTCTTCAAAACCAAATTCTAGGTTCGGGAGTTGATTCCTTAAGGGGAAGGTACTCAACGGGAACCTCTTAGTTTGATTTGTGATTGAATGTTAAAGAATGTCATTTGTCTTCTTCGAATGATAAACGGAAAGTAAATGCAAACGATTCTAATATAAGGTTAATTACTAAAGGGGAAATGGGTGGTAATGTTCCTAGGGTGCTCGACAAGGAGTAAGATTCGTGTGCCTAAGTATTCCCTTATGCAATGTGAAAGTCATAACCTCGTAGTTCGTGGATCTACAGTTGGTTAATTGTTGATTTTATTAGGTGTCAATTACTCACACCTGATACAGATGCCTCGTGTCTAAGAAATTGAAGAAAAGCTTCGGAGATCCAACACTTGTCTTTTTCACCTTTGTTTCAATAATTACTAAGTGTTTTGATTAACTAAGACCACTTGACGTTGGATCAAAGGTTTGAATCTTAGTGACATTTTAGTTTTTTGAGGTTTGATGGCAATGCGCGAGGCACTCGACTTACGGATGAATGCAAATGGAGGTTTATTGTTTGATTGGTGAGGTGGATCTAATTCCTAGTTCCTAGAGGTGGTCCTAGCAATACAAAACCATAACCGAAGGAAATATGCAAGTGTGCGACTGAAACCACTTGGTGTTGGACCAAGGGTTCACGAACAAAGTCAATACTAGTCCTTAGAGGTGCTCCTAGTGATCGAAACGATAAATGCAGAAAAGTAAATTTCGTATAAATAAAAATGGGAAAGGGATACAAAATAAATTACACGGAAAGGCAACCGATTAATGGTCTCGTCTTAACCAAGATTTGTGATAATCTCGATTTTTAGACTTTCATAGACCAAAATGCTAAAAAATAAAATAAAGTACAATAAAATAAATTTCCGAAAGGAAAATAAAATGGTCTCATCATTTAATCGAGATTTCAAGTCGGCTTACAACGAATCTCAAGATCTAGATTTCATCGACCATAAATCAAAATAAAAACGATAAATAAAAATAAATTAAATTACTTTTGGCCTCATATTATTCAAATTTGATTGATTTAATGAAATCGAACATATTTGACCGTTTGTTATATCATCAACCCCAAAAATAAAGTGAAGTTAAAATAAATCTAGAGAAAATAAATGGACTAAATTATTTATGAAACAAAAATTGTTAGATAAATTAACAAGTAACAATTATCAAAGGAAAATAATTAATTAACAATAAATAAATTAAAACAAACAACTCAAAAAAAACAAATAAAAGTAAGAGGGAGATATTGTATCAGATCGGTGGTGACAATAGTATGAAAAAAATCTAAAACTATATGGCTCCTAGGCCCACATCAAGGTGTATGCAAAAAGTGAAAAAAAAAAAAAAAAGAATCCTAATTACTATTAGTAATTTTTGGTCAAAAAGGCTAAGAAAGAATACACTAAATGCATCTATTAAACATGCTTTTAAAATCAGCTAGAAACAAGGGCCATGACCCCTTGGACAGTGAGATTTGTTGGAAACAGTATAATTATCACAGGTCAATAAAATAACATAAAATGTTTTAAGAAACAAAATTGAAACATTTATCTCTCTCAAAAGTTCATTGGCTTCTCTTTCAGTTTCTTTTTAAAATCGTTTCCAATCCTCCCTCAAGAACATAATGATTTAGAGCAGACTAAAACAAAAAATGAGAAGAACAAACCCACCCTTTTTATGATTCTCACGACGGTCTCAGTCATAACTCACGATTGACGATTTCATTTTTCCTTTCTAAGATCAGTTTCGCGATTTTGTTTGACAGATTTCGCGATTTGAGTTTTCGGCGGTGTGAGGATGAGTTGCGATTTATGGTTATTTGGAAGTTTGTTTGGTTATGGTGAACAGGTGTGCATAGTGGTCTGGTTCTCACTCTTTTTCTGTGATTTCACGGTTTTATGGTTCAGTGTGGGCGTGGATGATTTGTATGTGTGTTTCGGATTCAGTTCATTTGTTGAAGATGGTGGTGGAGTGATGAATGAATGGAGGTCAGTCGATAATGAAGGGATGTTTATTGAGATGAGTATGAAGATTTTGTATGCTTTTTTTTAAGCTTGATGATGTGATTTTGTGCAGAGGTTTTGGTATTTTCAAGCTTCCTGATGAGAGTGTGAGAGGAGAGTTTAAATATGAGATTAAAAGGGCATAAATGGTAGAATTGAGGGAAAAGATTGGATGGGTTGTGATTTTGTTGTCAAGAAAATGGTACAACTGCATTTTGTGGGATTTGTGGCGTCGTGTTTGTTATCATGTGTCGCTATTGCGTTTTGTGAAAAAAAATAACGCTGCGGTGAGGGCTACGTAGGCATAATCGTTGTTGTTGTTGTTGTACATTGCGAGTAAAGTCCGTGAATTCGTGAAATACGCGTGTGAGTTAATTGGTAATTGAGGATATGTTACTGAGTGGTTTGTATTGTGGGACCATGGTGTAGCTGTGAAAAATTATTATGAAATTTGGGTGTTTGTGGTAAGAGAGTGGGAAAAGAATGTACGGTGGAAACATGATACTGATATTTGTTTGGAGACTTCTTGAGGTTTTAAAACTAATAACTATAATAATGGTAAGAATACTAATACTAATAATAATAATAGTAGTAGTAATAACAATAATAATAATAGTAATAACAATAAAAATGGAAAATACTAATAATAGTAATAATAATAATAGTAATGATAATAAAAATGATTTTTTTTTTAAATTTTTGGATATGAAGTGGATAAAAGTGATAAATAATTTTGATGTGGATAACTTGGACTTGAAACATGGACTATTTTGGTAAGATGATTTTTTTTGGGTAAAAGAAATAATAAAATAAAAAGGTAATGATAAAAATGGATAAAAAAATGGGAATGGATAAAAATGGATGAATTGCTACAACACCAAAATCCACTGATCAATAGCACAAGCACATAACCTAAAAAACATGAACGAACCCTGACTCGGTTGACTGAACAAACTAAAACGTATTTTTTTGAATTTTATGAATAAAGGTTAGACATAAATAAAAATGATCTACAAGTAGGACAAATTTTGGGTATGATATGAAACAATTCTGCATACGACATCAGAATGGGATCAAAGTTTTCCTTTGTAAGACTTTGTTGATTACCATTCTGTTGAACACAAGGCTGCTGAAAACGAGGTTGATACTTTGTAGCCACTGGAACAATTAGCGCCACATTAATTACCGGAGTTACTGAAGCTACGTGTTATTGGTGATGTACTTCTCGGCCGCGAGGTCTCCTATACCCCTCACGAGACATAACATTAGTCTCACCTTCCTTCTTCTTACCAAAACTAAACCTCTTAAAATTTGAACCAAAATTACTCTCTTTACTCAAACTTCCTCTACAAACACCTTTAAATCGTATTTCCATATTCACCATTTCTGTAAAATTACCTGGAGCGCTTGCAATCATCCTCTCATAATAGAAAGAACCTAAAGTCTTTAAAAATATCTTCGTCATATTTTTCTCTTCCAACAGAGGATTAATCCGATTTGCAAGCTCGTGCCATCTTTGTGCCTACTCTTTGAATGTTTCTTTGGCTTTCTGAGCCATAACACATAGTTGATATCTGTTTTGTGCCATATCAACATTATACTTATACTATATCACAAAAGCCTCTCCCAAATCATTGAAATAATGGATTTGATTGTTGTTCCAGACCCATATACCACTTCAGTGCTGCACCAATCAAATAGTCTTGGAAGTAATGAATCAGAAGCTGATTATTGTCTATTTGAGTAGACATCTTTCTTGAACACATGGTTAAGTGGCTCAAGGGACAAGAATTTCCTTTGTACTTCTCAAACTCAGGCAGTTTGAACTTGTGAGGAATCTTGACATTAGGAGCCGAAGAAAGCTTATAAGCATCTTTCCCAAATAACTCTTTACTTCTTACAACTTTAACTTCTTTTGCATTTCATCAAACCGGCCTTGAAAATCATCAAGCCTTTCATTCACACCAGTGCCTTCACTAAGCTTAACATGGTAAATCACTTCATTTATCCGCAGAGTAGTATGAATCACAGGCAATGCTGTAGTCATCACAGGAGGATGGGGTGGCTGATTCTGAGCAGCCACCAAATTCTTCCTCATAGTAGTTAACCTTTTCAGACTATCCTTCATATTATTGACTTCTTTGAGGAGTTCGCGATTCTCTTACTATAGAGCTTCCAACATCTTCCTTTGATTAGCCCAAGTATTGTAACGATGAGTCAACTTGCCAAGGGAACTGGATGAAGACCAAGAAACACATAAGAACCATGTAGAACTCTCAGGAAGCAAGACCAATGCAGGCATGATGAGAAGATTATAACTTTAAAGTTCAAGTTTCAACAATCTTAATACATAAGAGAATAAAAAACTAAGCCTATGGGATCATATATAAAGAAACCCCAAAACTAGGTTAGTACTTTATATGAATCCTTTTGATCTCTTTCTTGTAATGAGTTTCCATGTCTTACTTATTCTTCACAAGTTTATCCACAATAGCCTTCCATGCACCAGAAGCAGAAGGAATAACAAATGAAGTACTAGAGGAAAATAAATCCTCTTGGACTCTCAACTTCTTTTTGACATGTTTCTCAAGTAGCTCGATAAGATCATCTTTATCTTTCAATTTCTCTTTCATAGTTGACTTCTCAAGTAACCAAGCTTCTTTCTCTTGCTTCATCTTGTCCAACTTTTCTTGAAGCACAACCATTTCATCAACAAGAGGAAGAAAAGCTTATCAAGGCAAATTAGGAAACAAAAGTTCCTCAAGAGGATAAGGCATCTTGAGCTTACAAGCTCTAGATCGAACCCACTGAATATAACACTCGGTAATAAAAGATTGCTTGGTACTTCCTTCAAGCAATACCCAAATTTTTGTCTAGCAAGAAAATGACTGTAACTAATTCCACCACGTGTACCAAGAAGAGGTACATTCTGAAATTCTCCACAACCATCAATAATCACTCTGGTATCATAATTTGAGCAATACCAGTTCATATCAGCATGGGTAAGAGACATAAGTCTTTGTGACCATCTTCTCTTCTCTCTATTCTCAATGAAGACGTTAGACTTTGGTAGGTGCAAAATAAACCGCCTATATAGAAGAGGCGCACAAGAAACAATCTCTTTATCACCCTTAGAAGTCCTATGGTGAATAGAATGATACATATCTCCAAGCAAAGTAGGCACTAAATTTCTCTTAAAAAAAATTAGAATAGCATGCTCTTCAACAATAACATCTAGGTTGGGAAACAACACAATACCATACATGAGCAAAGCGAGAATAGTCTCGAATACATCTCTATTACACGTATCGAGAGAAGTATAAGCTCTCCCCATTAATAACTTAAAATTGATTCCACGAACATCCCTGTCGCTCCCACCAAATGACACCTGGTCAAATGGGGTACAAACGCGAACGGTCGGCGAGAGAGGAGAACACACAAGGGTGAACTGAAAAGAGTCGCCAGCTAGGCATTTTTATCCCGAAGGAAAGGTAATGCTGCATAAACCTAAAAAAGGATGGATAAGACGGTTGTGAACCAGAGAAACTGAGAAAGGGGTTTGGTTACAACCTGGGAAGGTATTAGCACCCAGATTGTCTGTCCTACTCGACGGGATCCACGCTTGAAAGTTTTGTGCTTAAAGGGGTAGTGTCAGTGCTATTCTGTGTGCAAAGGCTAGAAAAGAATACAAGTGTCAGTGTAAAAGAAGTGTGAAGTGAAATAAAGTAGTGTCAGCGCAAGAAGAGAGTGTGAAGCTCAAGACTATGAGGCTCAAAGAATAATGCTGGAAGAGGGGGAATATACAGAGACTTTTGTTCGATAACAGTTAAGTTATGCCTACGTATCCTCTCGTGCAATGAGGAAGTCAGAACACCGTAGTTCGACTCAAAGAGACTGAAAGATAAATGACTTGTGAACTGCTTACTTGTCTATGCTCAAGTGTATGACCTGTCTGGCTCAGGTGCAAACTGTCTTGCATTAGACGGAAGAAGCAAGTCCTCGTTTATGAGTGAATGAGGTGAGAAGAGAATCCCGGAGGAGACGATTATTGTTTGTTTTTGGTGTTTTCAATCTTTTATTGATTTTGGAGTTTGTCATAAGAAAATGAGCTTAAGCCTAAACAACGGGTTAGTAAACTCATTACATCTTCCCTTGGATTAGGGGTAATGAGAATACCTTAAGTATGAAGTAAGCACCTCACACTTAATCACCATGATATAGGATTAAGATCATTAACCTACTTGCAATTATTTAGATGTTTTTTGAAGTTTTTTTTTTAGTGTTAAGTAATGAGTTTAAGCCATAATCAAGGATTTAATGGACCCATTACACACTCCTAATAGAAGGATAATAAATGAGAACATTTAAGCTGAGGAAGGCTCCTCAACTTAATCCATGATTAGGGATTAACCTCATGACAAAACAAAACCTCTATTAGAGTGGATTTTAGTTAATGGTAAGATTAAGAAGTGGATTTTATGGTTTGTAAGACAACTTGAGGGGGACTTGTCCATTAACACTAGGGTTAGTCCTTCTTAACCAATTAAGGAAGAATTAGAACCCGAATGCAAGGCCCAAGTTACAAGCTTAATGTATTAGTGATTATTAAGTGAATTGATTAAAGGATTTAAACACATTAAGGGTTTAACACTTAGGATTAAAGTTATACACTCCATCCTAATAGAAGGATACAGGCATAACCCTAATCACAAAGCCTTAAAACCTTTAAGGTTTAGTCCTTGATTAAGAGATGAGAAAAGAAGACACAAAGATAACACAAAGGTAAAACTAAAGGGGGAACTAATCAAACCCTAATTGTTAACATGCTTGGGTATTCCTAGGGTTTATGAGGCTTGCAAGAAGATCTTCAAGGAAAAGCCACCAAGGAAGAAGAAAGATGGAAGGAAAAGAAGCAGCAAGAAGCAAGACAACTTACTTCACTTAAGAAGATAAGTTGCTTGAAGAAATAAGATGAGGAGTGAGCCTGAATGAGCAAGCTCACTCTAATACACAAGTAAAATTCAGCTATGATGCATAAGAGAGATGAGGAGAGATTATGAGAAGTGAAGGCAAATTCACTTCTCAAACACTTACCACCTGAAAAGTTAGCAAAAGAAATGAAATGAAATGAAAATGAGATGAAATGCAAAGATGAAAACCAAAGTCAGAAACATATTCATGATGCAAATGATGTTGTGAGATGGTATGAAAGCATGTCAAGGGATGAGTATGATCATACAAAGAATTGGAATGCAAATGAGACATGTAAGAAGCATGAAAGTTCATGAATGCACATGGAATGAAATGGATGCAAAACATGGAAAATGAATGGTGCAATGATCAAACATGATTTAAATGTGTTCTATGATGTATTATATGTCATGTGGATGTGCAAAATGTCATGGAAAGTTCATGTATGCAAGCTTATGTAAGATGGATGCAAGTGAAGATGCAAATTAGGGTTTATGTACAACATGAGATGCAAAATTCAAAATCAGAAGCAAAGCATGAGATAAAAAACTGAAAATGGACTCAAAGGGACCCTAAACATATACAAGTTCACTTCCCAAAGGTGGAGACTTAACTCTTAACCTAATAGAAGTTATGATTTTTCTAAGTTGCCTAGGGTTTTAGGATACCTTAAGAAAAAAAATGCAAATCAAATCAAAATTGCATAATAAATTTATGAGAAAAATATGCTTGAAACTACATGCTAAATGAAGATCAATGCAAAAAGAATCAAAGTCATGTCATCCATGGTTAGGCAGAAATTAGTTTTTGAAGTTAGGGTTCAAAAATAGGGATTTTATGAACCCTAAATTCAAGAAATTTGTCAAAATATGTTCAAAACCAACAAGAAATTTGTATGGATGGCATGACAATGTTTCTAAATATATTGGGATGGTTCATGATTTTTTTGGTTATTTTTGGAAACCTAAATGCATTTTTAATTAATTAAAATACTTTAATTAATTAAAAATAACATTTAAATGTTTTTAAAATGCTTTTTAAATGCAAAAAATAAAATAAAAATCATTTTTGGGTTGAGAAAATTATTTAAAGTTTGCATGCAAAAAATAAAAATTTTGGGATTTTTCTAGCTATTTTAAAATAAATATGCAAAATTAATGAGAAAAATATGAAATAAAACTAAATTAAATGAAAAAGTAAACCAATCTAAAGGCCAGGATTTAAATGAAACGCGCGGGAGTTGACTGGCGCGTGAATGGACGGTCCAGGTACAAACTGGAAAATTTAAATTTAAAACCTAATTAATTAAGTTAACTAAGTGGATTAGGGTTAAGTGGAACGATCTGGGCCATCAAACACACGCGGGAAACAAGATCGTACGCCCCAAATTCAAACTAAACCCTAAACCTGATTACAAACCCTAATTACTCTCAGGTGGCCGGAAATGACCTCCGGTCATCTTCTCCGGCCACCTCTTCCCTGAGAAAACCCTATCTCACTCCCCAGGCTACAAAAATGTGCCAAAATCTCCAGAACTCATCATTGATCAACAACAAAATAGAATCCAACAACAAATCTCATTTATTTTGCCTCAATACCAAGATTCGAACACAAACATAAAAACTGAAAAAAATTTAGAACATGCATACACACTCAAATCTTAATCATTCTTCACCATTCAAGGCTCATTGTGATCAGTGGAACACACTCTACCATTCTATAACTAAAAAAACAAATTCTGGAAAAATGTTTCAGGGAGGTACCTGAGCTTGAGCTTTCTCATTTTGGGACTTTTAGACCTTTTCTCTTTGCGCAAACCACTCCCCTCGAACTCCTGATGAAGCTTTGACACTTTGAAAGAGTTTAAAAGGGGGGTTTTGAAGATTTGTGCTTCAACTGGCCAAGAATCGTATTTTTGCTTATGGTGTTTTCAGGCTGTTTTAGTGGGTGGAAAATGATCAGATGGTGATGGTGGGTTAATCTATGAAGTTTGTTTGAAGGTTTTTGGCTTGAGTGCTGAGTTTCGAAGAAAAATGCATAAGGGGAAGTTTTGATGAATGCTGAGTTGTGTGTGTATTCAGGCTTGCTTGTTGTATGTGTTGAGTTGATTTTGGTCCATGTATCAAGTTTTGATAGGTCAGAGAGTTGTTGGTGGCCTATGTCGCTCCCACCAAAATGACACGGGGCCAAGAGGTGTACAGACGCGAACGGTCGGCGAAAGAGGAAGAGAACACACAAGGGTGAACTCAGAAAGACAAGAGTCGCCAGCTAGGCATTTTTATCCCGGAGGAAAGGTAATGCTGCATAGACCTAGAAAGATATGGATAAGACGGTCACGAACCAGAGATACTGAGAAAGGGGGTTAGTTACAACCTGGGAAGGTATTAGCACCCAGATTGTCCGTCATACTCGACGGGATCCACGCTTAAAAGATTTGTGTTTTAAAGTGGTAGTGTCAGTGCAATCTGTGTATCAAAGCTGGAAAGAATGCAAGTGTTAGTGTAAAAGAAATGTGAAGTGTATAAGAGAAGTGTCAGGGTAAGAACAAGAGTGAAATGCTCAAGACTATGAGGCTTAAAGAATAATGCTGGAAGGAGGGGGGAATATACAGAGACTTTTGTTCGATAACTGTTAAGTTATGCTTACATATCCTCTCGTGCAATGAGGAAGTCAGAACACCATAGTTTGACTCAAAGAGATTGAAAGATAAATTGACTTGTGAACTGCTTACTTGTCTATGCTCAAGTGTATGACCTGTCTGGCTCAGGTGCGAACTGTCTTGCATTAGACGGAAGAAGCGAGTTCTCGTTTGTGAGTGAATGAGATGAGAAAAGGATCCCGAAGGAGACAATTATTGTTTGTTTTTGTGTTTTCAGTCTTTTATTTCTTTTTGATGTTTTTCATAAGTTAATGAGCTTAAGCCTAAACCAAGGGTTAGTAAACTCATCACATCTTCCCTTTGATTAGGGGGTAATGAGAATACCTTAAGTATGAAGTAAGCACCTCACACTTAATCACCATGGTGTAGGATTAAGATCATTAACCTACTTGTGATTATTTAGATGTTTTTGTTGTTTTTGTTTAGTGTTAAGTAATGAGTTTAAGCCATAATCAAGGATTTAATGGGCTCATTACACCATCCTAATAGAAGGATAATAGATGAGAACATTTAAGCTGAGAAAAACTCCTCAACTTAATCCATGATTAGGGATTAACCTCATGACCAAACAAAGCCTTTATTAAAGTGGATTTTAGTTAATGGTAAGATTAAGAAATGAATTTTATGATTTGTAAGACAACTTGAGGGGGACTTGTCCATTAACACTAGGGTTAGTCCTTCTTAACCAATTAAGGAAGAATTAGAACCCTAATGCAAGGCCCAAGTTACAAGTTTGATGTCTTGATGATTATTAAGTGAATTGATTAAAGGATTTAAACACATTAAGGGTTTAACACTTAGGATTAAAGTTATACACTCCATCCTAATAGAAGGATGCAGGTATAAGCTTAATCACAAAGCCTTAAAGCCTTTAGGGTTTAGTCCCTGGCTATGAGATGAGAAGAAGAGACTCAAAGATGACACAAAGGTAAAACTAAATGGGGGACTAATCAAACCCTAATTTGTTATCATGCTTGGAGATCCTAGGGTTTATGAGGTTTGCAAGAAGAGAAAGATCTCCAGAGAAACCACCAGGAAAGAACAGATGAAAGGAGAAAGGAGAAAGGAGAAGCAAAACAACTTGCTTCACTTAAGAAGACAAGTTGCTTGAAGAAAGAAAGTAAGATGAACATGAATGAGCAAGCTCAATCCAATACACATACAAAATGCAGCAAAGAAAGTATGAAAGAGATGAAAAGAGATTGTGAGAAGTGAAGGCAAATTCACTTCTCAAACAACTTACCACCTGAAATGTTAGCACAAGAAAATGAAATGCAATGCAAATGAGATGAAATATCATGATGCAAACCAAAACCAGAAGCATAAACATGATGCTAATGATGCTAAGAGATGATGCAAACACATGACAAGAGATGAGAGTGATCATACAAGCATAAGGATGCAAATGAGACATGTTTTGAACCATGAAAGTTCATGAAAAGTTATGAAATGCAATGGACATACAACATGGCAAATGAAAGATGCAATGATCAAACATGATTCTAATATGTCCTAAGATGTATTATGAATCATGAAGATGCACAAAATATCATGGCAAGTCATTGGATGCAAGCTAATGAAAGAAGGATGCAAAGGAAGGCACAAATTAGGGTTTACATACAACATGCAATGCAAAAACTCAAAACCAGAAGCAAATGACATGATAAAAATTTGAAAATGCAATCAAAGATACCCTAAACCTATACAAGCTCACTGCCCAAAGGAGAGGACCCAACTCTTAACCTAGTGAAAGTTATGAATTTCCTAAGATTGCTAGGGTTTTGAGGTACTTTATCAAGAAAAATGAAAAACAAATTGAAAATGCAAGATCAATTCAAACCACTTTTATCCTATAAACTACATGCTATGGAGGATGCAATTCAAGAAGAATCATCATCCAACTCTCAATGGTTAGGCAGAATGAAATTTTCAAAGGTTGAACCAAAATATTGCCTTAAAATGAGATTAAATCCAATGAAAATGATCAAAAGGCATCAAGAACAAAAAATAAATTTGGTTTGAGAGTTGGATAATGTTTCTAAATGTTTCTAAATGCAATGTGAATTTTTTTGTGATTTTTAAATACCTAAATGTATTTTTAATTAATTAATTTTCAGTAATTAATTAAAAATAAACATTTAAATGATTTAAAAATAATTTTCAGTGCAAAAAATAAAAATAAAAATATTTTTGGGTTTTAAAAATTGATGAAATCTTTGAAAAAAAATTTCATAATTTTTAAATGATTTTTGCTATTTTAAATAATTCGTGTAAATAAAATGAAAAGAAGATGAAATTAAAATGAAAATAATGAAAAGTATGCAAATCTAAAGGCTGACATTCAAATGGTTTTGGAGGGATTTGATTGGCGCGTCATCCAACGGCTGCAATTCAAACTGACCTGATTAATTTAAAAACCTAATTAATTAAACTAATGACGTGGATTAGGGCTTAAGTGATGAATCTGAGCCATCCATTCGCGCGGGAGTCAACAAAAGTCCACAAAATTTAAGGTTCACATTCAAACCAAACCCTAATCATAATTAAATCCCTAATGACTTACAGGTCACCGGAGAAGAGCTCCGGTCGTCTTCCCCGGTGACACCCTCCCTGAGAAATCTCAAACTCACTCTCCTGGCCATTTCTGGAGCTCTAAAGCTCCAAATCACTTCCTCTCACCTTCCTAAACTCATCCCTGCCCTCAAATGGAATTTATTTCTCACCATTAACAGGATTCGAAGCTATGAACAAAAATGGCAGAAATTTCAGGCAAACAATACACTCTCAATTCTTCATCATTTTCAAAAATAAAAAGTTCAATGAACTCAGGGGATCAAACTTAACAAGTTGAGAACTTAAAATAGAGCTTCTGGAAAAAATAAATTTCGAAGCTACCTGAGGTGAAGCTTTCAGTTTGGAGCTTTCAGCCTGCCTCCTTGCTTCCAATCACCTCTACTAACCTCCCTCAAGTGTTTGCGAAGCTTGATTGGAGTTTATTTTAGCTAGTTTGTGAGTTTGAAGGAGTTCTGTTCAGAGAGGGGAGGAAATCGTGTTTTGATTTCAGGTGGTTTCAAGGCAAGGTGAAGGGTCAGGGATGATCAGTGGAGTGTTTTGAGACGGATGGTGGAAGAAATTTTAAGTTTTAGTTACTGGATTGAGAGATTCGATAGAAAATGCAAAGGGAGGGGTTTTTGTGTATGCTGACTTGTGGGGTGTTTCAGGCTCCAAGATCTTATGAAATGGCTTGCTTGAAGTGTGTTTGTAAAGTCTTGATTGGTCAGTATAGTTGGTGTGGCACTGTGGGATTGGTATGGGGTTTTTTGCAAAAAGTCATGTCTAGGTGTAAGAGAGGTATGGGCTATGGAAGTGAAGGTACAAATAATGGCTTGGCTGCAGCTTGAATCAGGGAGAACCATGGAAATGGATTAGAGGCAATGCAACAAGTGGATTAGGGTTTGTGAGATGTTTTGCAACTTTGTCCAACTTTGGCCCTTTTGGAAATTTATGAAGTTCAAGGCACCAAAATGCATAATTCTTGGGCCAATTCTGATTTTTAGAAGTCACATGAGTATGTTGTGAAGAGTTTGTGCACATTTGAAGTCCTTAGAATGCTTGATCATACCATTTTGCAAAATGCCTCTTTGGTACAAAACTTGAAATTATGTGATTTTTCCCAATTTTGACAAGCCATAACTTTTGATCCAAAATGAATTAGGACAAGTTCTTGTACTTTTTGAAAAGGGAATGATCCATTCTACAAATTCCATGACCAAAGTTTTCTCATTTGAAGCATTTTTGAATCAATTTGAGGAGGTTGAAAAACTTTCCCAAAATGGCAAGTTTCCATTACAAGTCACTTTCCCAAAAAGGCAACTTTGCAAATGGCTTGAAATTCTTCAATTTTGTGAACTTATAACATATTCTATGATCAAATAAAGATCATACACATTCAAAATGATGAAGAACACCCTTTGGTTGGGTCATTGGGGGCCTCAGATGCCCTGATTTTGCACTGACTTGCTCAAGAAGTCATCCCTTGATCAGATGCCTTCCCCATGGAATTTCTTCATGAAAATTGATATGAATTATCCTTATGACATATAGAGACCAATAGAAACAATAATGACCAAAAAATTTGGAGTTATGGCCTTTGAAACCAAAACCCTAATTCTATGTCATCTGTGCAGTTAAACTTGGCTCTGCTTCCATGCCATTCTCAGTTCTTGTGATTCTCTGACTTTATTGACTTTGTGGGGATATAATATGATGTTTGGACATACATGGACCCCTTTGAAGTGATTGATGACCTTTGGAGTGGCTCAAATGGCTCAGGGATAGCTCAGATTACAAACCCTAGATGCAGATGACTTAGAAGCAATGCAATGAGACAAAAGTGTGGTATGAGATGCTATGATTGAACTTATGCATATGAAAAGATCACAAGCCATGGTGTGAATGGGTGAGGGTAAATTTGGGGTGTTTACAGCTGCCCCTATTCAAGCATGAGTTAGCTGTGTAGGATGTAAGCAACAGCTTAACAGGCAAACAAGATAACTTGTGGTTGAATACCAAAGACAGTCCAAAATTTGCACTCACAGGATGATCCGCTTGAAGTGAATGTCCCAGCTGGGGATAAGATCCTTGGTAGATCTGATAAGATGTGTCTGTATAGGGAAACAGGTCACTGATAGACCTATCCTTGTAATAGGGGACCCAGCTGGGGGTTTGTAGAAGCTTTATTCACTCTGTTGTGATTTCTTCACGCGTTGCTTTTCTGGATAGAGGTTGAAACTCTGTGGGGAGATGGTTCGCTGGCTTTTGTACTTGGCTGAGGAGGAATAATAAATGGCAACTCAGCTGGGGAGAAAGCACCTCCGGTGCTAATTGGGAGATAGACTGGGTAGAGAATGATTTTCTAGCTTGCTGGGGTGAAGCTTTCATGCCCTATGTCGTGCTTTGAATACCTGCAATCCTGAAAAGACAGAGAAACGCACAAGTAATCCCGAGGTATCCCTTACCAAATTCGATCATAAGAGTTTTGACACTCCCGAGAGTAAGTATATTTCCTGCAAGCACGTATTTTTTAGAAGAGAAACATCTGTATTTATGCAATCAGTATCTTAAAGACATCAGACATTTTTGCAAACGAAAATAGAATGTATAAGACGAAGCATGACTCAAAACCTGATTTTATTAATTTGTGTGCCCTGAATTGGTAAGATACAGTCAGAGAAACAGATCTCCTGAAATGAGGAGATCGCTACAATTTGAAAGACAAAAAGATGCTGGCAATGTTGATGACGCTTCAGGGAGCTTCCCTTTGCTATGACTCGTATGACATTTGACGTTCTTCTCGTCTTGCTCTCTGAAGATGGCTGATTCTGAAAGAAGCTTGATCCTTTCGAAGCTTACCAAGTCGTAAGTGATACAGATGAATTCAGAATGCAGTTGTTCGCTTATTCCCTTATTTTGCGTGGATCGCCCTTTTGGGTTTTCAACCCACCGGGATACCCATTCTTGCCTGAGTCGTCTAATGCGGCTTTTCAACTCAGCGGGTGTACATTTTTTATTTATTTTCCCTTATTTTTGCCCGAGTCTTTTATTCTGTTTTTGACTCGCTGGGATGCCCTATTTTTGCCTGGACTTACATTCTGTTTTTATGTCCAGCGGGTCATTTTATGCGAAGTATTTTTTAACTGCATCTGAATTCACAGGGGACAGGAAGTCTTCACCATCCATAGTGCTGAGCATCAGTTCTCTACCGGAGAAAACTTTCTTTACTATGAATGGCCCTTCATAGTTCGGAGTCCACTTACCCCTGTGGTCTGTATGAGGAGGGAGGAGTCTTTTCAGTACGATATCTCCTACTTGGTACTCTCGGAGCCTGACTTTCTGATCGAAGGCTTTCTTCATCCTTTTCTGATATAGCTGCCCATGACAAATTGTAGCCAATCTCTTCTCTTCAATCAGATTCAGTTGTTCGTATCGGGATCAGACCCATTCTGCTTCGTCTAGCATAACATCCATCAGTACTCGTAGGGAGGGTAATTCAACTTCAACAGGTAGGACTGCCTCCATACCATACACAAGCTGATACGGTGTTGCCCCAGTGGATGTTCTGACTGACGTACGGTACCCATGCAATGCAAATGGTAGCATTTCATGCTAGTCTTTATAGGTAACCACCATCTTCTGCACAATCTTCTTGATATTCTTGTTAGTTGCCTCAACAACGCCATTCATTTTTGGCCTGTAAGGAGAAGAATTGTGGTGTTGGATCTTGAAGTCCCGACATAGCTCTGCCATCATTTTATTGTTCAAGTTGGAACCATTATTAGTAATGATTCGTTCGGGTACTCCATACCGATATATGATATCTCTCTTCAGAAATCGGGCTACCACTTGCCTGGTAACATTCGCATATGAAGCTGCTTCAACCCACTTGGTAAAATAGTCAATGGAAACCAGGATGAATCTGTGGCCATTATAAGCAGTCGGTTCAATCTTGCCAATCATATCGATGCCCCACATGGCAAAGGGCCAGGGTGAATACATTACATTCAGAGGATTTGGAGGCACATGCACTTTATCCGCGTAAATCTGGCATTTATGGCATTTCTTGGCATAGGCACAACAGTCAACATCCATTGTGATCCAGTAATAACCTGATCTTAGCAACTTCTTGGCCATGGCATGCCCTCCTGCATGGGTACCAAAGGATCCTTCGTGCACCTCGTGCATCAACAAGTCTGCTTCTGTTCTATCAACGCACCTGAGAAGTACCATATCAAAGTTTCTCTTGTACAGGGAACCATCAGTATTCAGGAAGAAACTACCAGCTAGCCTTCTTAATGTCTTCTTGTCATTGGAAGATGCCCCAGGTGGGTATGTTTGATCCTCCAAGAAGCACTTAATGTCATGGAACCAAGGCTTATCATCTTTTACAACGTCTGCTGCAAATACATATGCTGGTCTGTCAAGTCTGGACACTGAAATCCGAGGTACGAAGTTGGCAGCTTGAACTTTGATCATGGATGAAATGGTAGCCAGAGCATCTGCAAACTGATTCTCGTCCCGAGGGATATACTCAAGCTTGACCGTTGTAAATAAAGTCAATAACCTCCTTGTATAATCCCTGTAAGGTATCAGATGATCCTGGTGTGTGTACCATTTACCGTTGGTTTGATTAACTACCAGAGCTGAATCTCCGAACACAGTCAAAGTCTTGATCCTGAGGTCAATGGCTTCCTCAAGACCCATAATACAAGCTTCGTATTCAGCTTCGTTGTTAGTGCAGTTGAAGGTGAGCTTTGCCGAGAAAGGCATGTGAACTCCTTTGGGTGTAATGAGTACTGCACCAACACCACGACCATTCATGTTAACAGCCCCATCAAACATCATGGTTCATTCCTCTCCTGGGTCAGGCCCTTCAGTGTGAACGGGCTCTTCATGATCTTTTGCTTTTATGAACATGATGTCTTCATCAGGGAAGTCAAATCTCATAGGCTGGTAATCATCAATAGGTTGCTCAACAAGATAATCAGACAGTACATTGCCCTTGATGGATTTTTGAGATGTGTACTGAATGTCATATTCTGTGAGGATCATTTGCCATCTTGCAACCCGTCTGGTAAGTGATGGCTTCTCAAATATATACTTGACTGGGTCCATCTTTGAGATCAATAAGGTAGTGTGGGTCAACATATACTGCCTCAGCCGGCGAGCAGCCGACGCTAAAGCACAACAAGTTTTCTCGAGCAGTGAATAACGTTGTTCACAGTCGGTAAACTTTTTGCTTAGGTAGTAAATTGTATACTCTTTTCGACCAGACTCGTCATGCTGGCCCAGCACACACCCCATTGACTCTTCCAATACTGTCAGGTACATTATCAGAGGTCTTCCTTCAACTGGAGGCATAAGGATTGGAGGCTCTTGCAAGTATTCCTTGATTTTGTCAAAAGCCCTCTGGCAGTCTTCGTTCCACCGACCGTTTGTTCTTTTCTTAACAGCTTGAACAAGGGTTCACAGGTTGCTGTAAGATGAGATATGAACCGTGAGATGTAGTTCAATCTACCTAAGAAACCCCAAACTTCTTTTTCTGTCTTCGGTGCAGGCATTTCTTGAATGGCTTTGACTTTATCAGGGTCAACTTCAATCCCTTTCTCACTTACAATAAATCCCAGCAGCTTACCGGATCGCACCCCGAATGTGCATTTGTTGGGGTTTAACTTCAATTGGTACTTGAAATTCTGTGATCAGGTATGAGATGTCGAATGAGATGTTTAAACACTCGAAGACTTAACTAAAACTTAAAGTGCAAAAAAATTAAACAACACAGGAATTTGTTAACCCAGTTCAGTGTATAACCACACTTACATCTGGAGGCTACCAAGCCAGGAGGAAATCCACTATAAGTAATATTAATTCTAGACTTAAACCACCCAGTTTAATCTTTCACTTAATATCTACCCAATGCAATTTCTACCTAAGACACAACTTAGATATGAGTACCAACTCACTCCCCCTCAATCACACAGTGATCTTGTTTACAAGTTTAATAAAATTGAAGACATACTTCAAACAAAAAACAACTTGATCTTACTTCACAGTTTCAATCAAGACACAAATACACTTTTGCTTAAAAGCTCATAAAGTGGTACAATAAAACAACCTGCTATTAAAACTCAAAACACCCTATTTTGTCTTCTGAGATTCGTGCTCTATTCTGAGAGTTTCTGTTGCTTAAATAGGTGTTTGGATTTTGGGCTTTCTGTAGGTTTATCCAATCCTTAAAACGCATGCTGCTTCCACCTTGAATTAGGGTTTGTTACTTCCTAGATTCTAGGTGATTCAGTTGTTCTGATTATGCTGAAGACATATAACAATACTCCCTACAGATGCGCCTTGTTCTGTTTTATCCATCCATAATTAATTCCAGATAACTTTCCTTAATTTACTCAGTTCTGTTAGTCATTAATTAATTCTGGTAGCAGGTTTGAGATGTCACAACATCTGTTGGGACATCCTGAAAACTGAACTTACTTCATTAACTGATACAATGTCACAACATCTGATGTGACATCCTGTAAACTGAACTTATATCATTAACTGATGCAATGTCCCAACATCTGGTGTGACATCCTGAATTAAGTTCATTTACTTATACTCTGTTTGATAATGTCCCAACATCTGATAGGACATCCTGAACTAAATTCAACAATTCTTGTTGGTCAAAAATTCTGCCAATTCTAAACATCTACAGTACTTCCTCAGACGCTTGAATAGCTTCAACAGATTTACCAGGTAGTCTTCTTTTGTGAGGGACTTGGCAATCATGTCATCCACATAACATTCGATTTCTTTATGGATCATGTCGTGGAATAATGTTACCATAGCCCATTGATAAGTTGCACCAGCATTCTTCAGTCCGAATGGCATCACCTTATAACAGAACGTGCCCCAAGGTGTGATGAAAGTTGTCTTCTCCATGTCTTCAGGTGACATTTTGATCTGATTGTATCCTGAAAATCCGTCCATGAAGGAGAACACCGAGAACTGAGCCGTATTATCAACCAATACATCAATGTGAGGTAAAGGGAAGTCATCTTTCGGGCTGGCTCTGTTCAGATCCCGGTAATCCACACACATCCTCACCATGCCATCTTTCTTAGGCACAGGTACAATATTAGCAACCCACGGTGGATAGCTAGTTACAGCAAGGAAACCGGCATCCCACTGCTTTTGCACCTCTTCTTTTATCTTCATTACCATATCTGGGCGAGTGCGGCGCATCTTCTGTTTTACCGGCGGGCAGTCTTCTTTCAGAGGCAGCTTGTGCATGACAATATCAGTATCCAACCCTGGCATATCCTGATAAGACCAAGCAAAAACATCCACATACTCTCGAAGCATATCAATCAGTTGTCCCTTCACTGAATCTTGTAAGCAGGCCCCGATCTTAACCTCTTTCACATCTTCTTCCGTACCAAGATTAACTGTTTCAACCTCCTCCTGATGAGGAGTGATAACCTTCTCCTCTTGCCTTAACAACCTGGCTAGCTCTTTAGGAAGCTCATAATCTTCTTCAACCCCTTCGTCAGCTTGATTGATTGGATTGTCAAAGTCATATGAAGTCATAGCAGTGTTGTTGTCGGTGCAGTCTGAAAGGCACTCTCTGCAAGGGTTTAGATTGTTCATTTTAGTGATCAATTTTAATCTTGTTTAGAAAAAGTGAAATGAAGTTTTCATTTTGGAAAACATTGCCATTTTTATATTTGTACAAAAAGAAAAATGAAAAACAGTGAGCGGAAAAGGAAAAGACTCATTTGCAAAAGATGTCCGATATTCATTGATTAATCCATTTGCACAAAATTACAAGATGGCCCGATTACAAAATGAGTCTTTGCAATTGTGAGGCAAAAAGGCGTCCGCTTCTGGTGAAGCCTCCGCCTCCCCCAACATTATCAATCTGTGTAGAAGAGGTTGAAGAATCCAAAGTGATTTTCTCCCCGTTGCAGTAAAGGTCAGAGCCATAATGCCAAGGTATGGCATTACTGCTTTCATATGGAACTGGTCCAGGCACCGTAATAGTAACTGGACTGACTGCTGCAGAGGAGGGCACTGAAATGGTGTGCGGATCATAGTAAATTGTGACCGGTGACCTGGCAGGAGGTGCCACTGCTTGTTGTTGGAAATTGTTGTTTGGAGGAACATTTGATGGGTCATAGTAAATGGTGACTGCTGAGACATCTTCATTAATTTCTGTTGGCGTTGTAGAAGATTCTGCTGATAAAAAGGATGCTGATGTTGTAGAAGAAATGGTTGTTGACATTTGATTTGTTGAAGTGATGGGTGAAGCCATTGTTGATGATATTGATGAATCGGTTGGAATGATTGTTGCTGTTGTTGTAGGAGACTCAGGAATTGTTGTCAAAGGGATTGCTGGATTTGTAGGCGCCGTTGTTGAGATCTGAAGGATACCATCCTTGATAAGACCATCTATGCCGCTTCTCAAGTTATCACACCCGTTTACTGTAATGTTGCAATACCCACAACCGAGCTCACACCCGGGAAACACCTGGCACTCTAGAAGCTGAGCTTTAATTTCGACCAGAGGTGTTCGAATTTGTGCAACACTGGTGATCAGAGTAGATGGTTTGTCTTCCTCGATGGCATTAATCATCGGCCCCCCATGGTTAGGCATAGGATTTCTGTTGACATTTGGAGGAGGTGCGAAGTTGAGGGCTTTATAATCCACCAGATCTTGAACTTTCATTTGCAATGCCCTACACTTCTCCGTATTGTGGCCAGGTGAATTAGAGTGAAAAGCACATCTGGCGTTGACATCGTAATTCTTCGGGAGATTGGAGGGATCTGGTGGTGCCAATGTCCTTAGCTCAACCAAGTTAAGTTTCAGGAGTTGTGGCAATAAGGCAGCATAAGGCATAGGGATAGGGTCAATCACCATATTTGCCTGTGACGGTCTTTGCTGAAAAGGTCTTTGCTGTTGATTGTTGTTATTGTTGTTGTAGGTCCTCTGTGGCGGATATTGAACTTGCTGCTGATAATGAGGTTGTTGTGGTTGTTGATATGCTGGTTGCTGAGGAATCGAAGCTGGAATAGTGACAGCTACTACTGATCTGTGGACATACTGAGGTCTGCCCCTGTTGGCATGAATGGCATTTGTCTCACCGGTCCTCCGAGGTCCCACAAAAGATTTCCTGGAATTACTTGACGAACTTGCACCATTATCAGAAATCTTACCCATCTTTAGAAGACTTTCAATTCTTTCACCAGTTATAACCACGTCTGCGAAGCTAGTAGAAGAAAAGGCAGCCAACTTATCAATGTATGTTCCTTGCAGGGTATTCATGAACATGTCGGCCATTTCTCTTTCCGACATGGGTGGCTGGATAGCAGCAGCAAGCTGTCTCCACCTTTGGGCATATTCCCTGAAGCTTTCCCTGGAGGATTGAGACATTCCCATCAAGAGGGTCCTGTTAGGAGCCATGTCCAGGTTATATTGGTATTGTCTGATGAAGGCCTCAGCTAGGTCCTTCCAGCATCTAATAGTAGCTCTGGTCAAATGTGAGTACCACTCCCTTGAAGCCCCAGTCAAACTATCTTCAAAATAGAACATCCACAACTTTTCATCCATGGTATATGCTTTAAGTATCCCCAGAAAAGACTGCAGGTGAGTTCGTGGATAGGAGGTTCCATTGTATTTCTTGAAGCACGGGGGTTTGAACTTGTGAGGGATCCTTACCCCATCCACTAACCCCATATCCATGACATCAAAACCCAGGGAATTTTGAGACTCCAGAGATCTCAACTTCTCAGCAATTTCATCAAACCTTCGGTCATAGACTTCATCCCCAGCTCCCATGACAGTGAATTGCTCCTCTTGGGGGTCTTCTTGTAAGATCCTCCCCCCAGTAGTATTTCCTTGCACATTAGCCAGGATGTTGACTTCCAGATCTAGATGAGGTCCAAATACAGGTGGGTTGACATGAGGCTGACCCCTCTCATTGCTGCTTGTTCCTCCAGTCCCTAGGTGTTGTTGTTGTTCAGTTCGCCCCCTTGTTAGACATAAATTGGGGCCAAAGTTACTAATACAAAATGACAATTCAGCAGTCATTACATTTTCCTCACATACAGTTTTTCACTCAGACTCCTCATAGTCAGTTTCTTCCTCTTCATCAGTCTCCTCATCAGAAGTAGCAGATTTCTGAGCACTTTCTTCAATCTCCAGTCTTTGGATAATCTCCTCAAGCTTCTGCTTCCTTGCATCCAGTTCTTTGCATTTGATCTTCAGCTCAGCAATCAAGGCAGCTTTGGAAATTGGAGATTTTGCCTTTGAAGGACCAGCAGATGTCCCAGAGGGAGCTTCAACATCAGCTGCATGATGACTCAGGAACAGCTTGTAGTGGAAGGCCAGAGGGCTTTCTCTTTTGCACATTGTTTCCTTCTCAGTGAGGATACCAGGATACTGACTCAGCATTATTCCACACAGCAAGGAAGGGAAGGCAATTGGCAGCTTTGTTGTAGATGATCCAGCATGCTTCAATGTCTGATCAAAGATATAAGCTCCAAAATCCAGCTTTGTTTGGGTGCCCACAACATATATGAACCTGCCCAAACCAGTTGCTATTGAGGAGGTATGATTGGTAGGGACCCAGTTTGCAGTGCCAATCCTATGCAGTATGGCATACTTCCTTGTCAGCATGCTAACAGATAGCTTCCCTTTGACTGGCCAAGTCTTGACCTGATTAGCAGTGATAACCTTGCATACCTGGTTATCAGTCTTCCCTAACTCATTTAGGCCATCAGATTCTCTTCCAAGGTAGTGGTTGATAACCCTAGGAGAGAATTCTACACACCTCCCTCTTACATATACTTTTCTAAAGTCAGCAGACTTACCATCAGCACAATCTTCTTAAAGGTTGACTATGAATTCCTTGACTAGCAGCTCATAGCAAGGAGAGAAATTTGATACAGTTTTAAATAGGCCAGCAGAAGAAATGAGATCAATTACCTCAGTGCACTCAAGTGCATTACTGCTCAGCTCTCTTTCAAGGGCTACCCTTCTTTGATAGTCAAACTTCCATCTGTTCACACTTGACACATGATGAAAAGAAATGTTGTCCAGAGGAGCTTCTGGAACAGCAGTTTATGACCTTGAAGGTGCTGGTTTCTTCTTTGGTGGGGATGTTGGGACATCCTCTTCAACATCTGAATCTGGAGGAGTGACAGCTTTCCTCTTTTGTGTTTGCACCTTGCTCCATTGTTTTGTAGGACCAAAGACAACTTTAGCTTTGTCCTTCTTTGGTGTAGCTTGCTTCTTCTCAGGAGTTGCATGTCCTGCATTCTTCTTTTCCTTCTTGGTTCTAAGCCTTTTGGCTATGCTAGGGTTGACAGAAGCAATGATTTCTGTATCAGAATCATGCTCTATGTTCACAACAGGAGGAGGTTGAGCAGTCTCCTCTTCAGCAGGTGGTTCAACAGAGATTTGATCTTCAGTGGAGGCCTTGTGCTGGTCCTCAGATATTTCTTCAGCAGCATCAGATGAGGCCTTTTGCTGGTCCTCAGATGTTTCAACATTTATTGGGACATCCTGTTGAGCAGGAGTGTCCTTTTCAGCCTGAGTTTGTTGATCTTCTTGTGGAGCTGGCATGGTGTTCAGAGGAACAGATATGCCACTTACCACTCTTTGCTCAGATAAGATCCTGTTTACCAGCTCCTTTATGGAATCATCCACATATGCAGAAGCTTTTGGAGTAGTGTTTGATGGTGAAGGCAAGCCTTTGGCCTTGCTGAATACAGGATCCTTTGTCCATTTAGGGGTTCTTGGTTTTTGAGCAAGAGGAACACTTCCTCTGATTTCGTCCAATGGAGTTGAATCCATAGGTACCATAGAGATGGGGGTTGCATGCACCACATCTTCCTTGTTGAGGATTTCTTCAGAAATGTTAGGGTTTTGGTGATAAGCCATTTTCGAATGTGGTGAAGAAGGAGATTGAGATTGGTTGAGTTTGATGATCTCTGAAAGTTAGTTATAGCAAGCAAGTTGTTGTGAGAGAATGATGAGAAGATGAATAGCTGAAAGTGAGCTGTTATTCTTATAAGAGCCGTTACTTGGAGAATTTCTAGGAGTGGAATACACAAGGTGTTTGACCAGACTGGTGTTGCCATCTGGTGATCATGCCACACAATGTCATATGACATGTTGGCACATCTCCATAACTGCTAAATTTCACATAAGCAGATTCCCAATTTACCCCTTAGGTTTTCAAATTGGGTAGCATCCAAGGCTTTAGTAAATATATCAGCTAACTGTAGATTTGTAGCTACATGTTCCAATGAAATCACTTTCTCTTCCACAAGATCTCTTATGAAATGATGTCTGATATCAATATGCTTGGTCCTGCTATGTTGGATAGGATTCTTTGATATGTTAATAGCACTTAAGCTGTCACAGTACAATGTCATGACATCTTGTGGGACATTATACTCAGTGAGCATTTGCTTCATCCAAACCAATTGTGAACAACTGCTTCCAGCTGCAATATATTCAGCTTCAGCAGTAGATAAGGATACACAATTTTGTTTCTTACTGAACCAATAAATCAAATTGTTTCCTAAAAAGAAGCATCCTCCTGAAGTGCTTTTTCTGTCATCAGCACTTCCAGCCTAATCAGCATCACAGAAGCCAGTGAGAATTGGTTTGCATCCATGAAAGTACATTATGCCATAATCACAAGTACCATTGACATATTTCAGAATTCTCTTGACTTGGTTTAGATGACTGACTTTTGGATCAGCTTGATATCTTGCACAAACACCTACTGCAAATGATATGTCTGGTCTGCTAGCAGTCAGATATAATAAGCTTCCAATCATACTTCTATATAGACTTTGATCTACACTCTCACCCTTGTCATCTTTAGTCAGTTTTAAATGTGTGGGGGCAGGAGTTCTCTTATGAGTAGCACTGTCCATCCCAAATTTCTTGACTATGTTCTTAGCATACTTGCTTTGGGAAATGAACATGGAGTCCTCCATTTGCTTTATTTGCAGTCCAAGAAAGTAGGTTAATTCTCCTACTAGGCTCATTTCAAATTCAGATTCCATCTGATTGACAGGTGCATTAGAGTGAAAAGCACATCTGGCGTTGACATCGTAATTCTTCGGGAGATTGGAGGGATCTGGTGGTGCCAATGTCCTTAGCTCAACCAAGTTAAGTTTCAGGAGTTGTGGCAATAAGGCAGCATAAGGCATAGGGATAGTGTCAATCACCCTATTTGCCTGTGACGGTCTTTGCTGTTGATTGCTGTTATTGTTGTTGTAGGTCCTCTGTGGCGGATATTGAACTTGCTGCTGATAATGAGGTTGTTGTGGTTGTTGATATGCTGGTTGCTGAGGAATCGGAGCTGGAATAGTGACAGCTGCTACTGATCTGTGGACATACTGAGGTCTGCCCCTGTTGGCATGAATGGCATTTGTCTCACCGGTCCTCCGAGGTCCCACAAAATATTTCCTGGAATTACTTGACGAACTTGCACCATTATCAGAAATCTTACCCATCTTTAGAAGACTTTCAATTCTTTCACCAGCTATAACCACATCTGCGAAGCTAGTAGAAGAAAAGGCATCCAACTTATCAATGTATGTTCCTTGCAGGGTATTCATGAACATGTCGGCCATTTCTCTTTCCGACATGGGTGGCTGGACAGCAGCAGCAAGCTGTCTCCACCTTTGGGCATATTCCCTGAAGCTTTCCCTGGAGGATTGAGACATTCCCATCAAGAGGGTCCTGTTAGGAGCCATGTCCAGGTTATATTGGTATTGTCTGATGAAGGCCTCAGTTAGGTCCTTCCAGCATCTAATAGTAGCTCTGGTCAAATGTGAGTACCACTCCCTTGAAGCCCCAGTCAAACTATCTTCAAAATAGAACATCCACAGCTTTTCATCCATGGTATATGCTTTAAGTCTCCCAGAAAAGACTGCAGGTGAGTTCGTGGACAGAAGGTTCCATTGTATTTCTCGAAGCACGGGGGTTTGAACTTGTGAGGGATCCTTACCCCATCCACTAACCCCATATCCATGACATCAAAACCCAGGGTATTTTCAGACTCCAGAGATCTCAACTTCTCAGCAATTTCATCAAACCTTCGGTCATAGACTTCATCCCCAGCTCCCATGACAGTGAATTGCTCCTCTTGGGGGTCTTCTTGTAAGATCCTCCCCCCATTAGTATTTCCTTGCACATTAGCCGGGATGTTGACTTCCGGATCTAGATGAGGTCCAAATACAGGTGGGTTGACATGAGGCTGACCCCTCTCATTGCTGCTTGTTCCTCCAGTCCCTAGATGAGGTTCCTCGGGAGTTTGTCTCTCTACTAATACCCTCAGCCTTTCCTGACTCTGGGCTAAGCCAGTCATTACTGTCATGAATTGGGCCATCTGGTTTCTCATCTCCACCCTTTCATTAGCCATCTGGGTTCTGACCTCTGTCAGGTCTTGCTGTACTTGCTCCATTTTGATACCCGGAAGGTTGTTGCGAGTAGGATACTGGTGTGCACGGTTGACAGGGAACACTCTTCTGCGAGCAATATTTCCTGAATCACAACAGAGTTAGAAACAAACAAAATAATAACAAAACCTACAAAACAAAACAAAAGTTAGTATGCAATGCAGTATGCTTATTTATTTTCCAAGGTATCCGGCTTGGCTCTTGGTTTTGACCTTTCCAGACCTCGAGGAAGATGTTTTGATGTTGCTTGAGAAAAGAAACTCATTGAAACAAACTAACAAATACATTACAAATGATGGATAACACATAGTTTGTTTTTTACAACACAAGCCCCTGAGGGGTCAAAATACAACATAAAAGAAAAGTACATCAAATGGAAGCAACAACAAACAAAAGTCAGACATCAAGTCCAAACTCATCCTCCTTAACCTCCTTCAAAAGTGCCTCAGTTACAGGACCAGCTGGATGCTCTGTAATAGTCCTGATAAAGAGGTTCCTAGTGGCAATAGCAGTGGTCAGCTTCTTGTGCCTGTCTTGGTCCTTTGACCTCTTCAAACAAGCTCTAAGCTTCAACTCTGAAATCTCCTTCTGGGCTGCCAGCAAAGCTTCCTGTTGTTTCTTTTCATTTGCCTCTAACTGCTCAATCCTGGCTTGAGTCCTCTTATCTTCTTGAGTACGAGCTTCAGTGATCCTGACCCACCTAGCTTGACTTTCTTGCAGATAGAGATCAGTCCTAGCCTTCTGAAGCTTGGCCTCCTTACAGGCATTCTTCAATATTTGCTCCCCAGCTCTTGATTTCTTGATGTAGTCCTCTGCTTTCTCAATCCTGGCCAGATGCTCCACTTTAAGCTTCTCCAACCTCTCAATGTCTAGACGACCATCACTCCTCTCCCAAAGGGTCTTCTTCAGAGCTTGAGACAGATTCTCATTCCTTTCCTTCAGCTTCTCAAATTCTTCCAGGCTGACAGTGGCTGCTGGCTGTACTGTGGAAGGTCCAGGTGTGTCCTCAATGGTGAAGGGCATCCCAGAAATCTGAGCTCTATCATGAGACCAATCATAATACTGAGCTGAAGCCACATTATTGCACCTCCCAAGAATGGTTATCCCTTTGGTCTGGATGTTGTCCCAAGCCCAGGATGCTTGCCGGACAACAGCTAGATTAGGCTTTACCTCACAATACAGGGTCTCAGCTAGATCTTGCACTCTAGGAGGGTGTACTAAAGCATAGCCCAGTTGTCTCTTAAACAACAAAGGATTGTAGTTGATGCAACCCTTCACTCCTACTAGAGGTACATTGGGGTACTGCCCACAGCTAGTGATGATGTCCTTGCCCTTGGTGCTCTGGGTGCACCATCTGATGTCATCTGAAGTCAAAGCAATAAGTCTCTTAGCCCAATTCTTCTGTTGGTGAGGATTCAGGAAGGCATCAGTATTAGGTAAGTGTTTGAGTAGCCAGGTATGAAACAGAGGAGCACAGCATCTCACCAACTTTCCTCTTTGTTTCTCATTCCTCTGATGAACAGAATAATAGAAATCCCCCAGCAATATGGGTATTGGGTTCCTCAAAAGGAAGAGATGAATGGCATTCTTGCTGATAAATTTGGGCTCATCTGCAAATAGTATAACCCCATATATGCTGAGGGCTAACAATGCACAAACTGCCCTCCATTCTCCCAAAGAGGCCTTCAGGATGGCCTGAGAAATCAAGAAGTCTAAGTGTAAACCAGGGATCCCAGCCTTTGTTGTCATGTTCTGCTCAATCAAAATAGGCTCCAGGTACAGTGCTTTTGCCACCTCTCCATTGCTGGGAGAAGTCATCTCTGGGTTGAAGGGGACACCACCCCTGACAGGTACTCCAATCAATGACGAGAACTCCTCCAATAGAGGTCCCAACTGAAAGTTTTGGAATGTGAAGCATCTCAAAGGAGGGTCATAGAACTGTAAGCAGGTGTGGATCATACTCCTCTGAGAAGGGTCCAGGTCCATAACCATATCAAGGATGCCTCCATAATGCTCTCTGAATAAAGGGATGTGGTCTGGAGTGATAAGTTCCTGGACCTGCCTGATACCAGTTAGCACAGGCTCAAAGAAATGGTATGAAATGTTGCTCTTCCTGGGTGCAGACATGAGTGCTGATGAAGAGCTGAAAACAAGTGCTAATGAAGATCAAGATCAATACTGGAGATGAGCCACTGATAGGCTAGTACTGGTGATGATGAAGATAGCTGAAGCAGGCAACTGATGAACAGAGGTCTATGCAGATGAAGGGGTCAAAACCAAGCCAAATAAAATGTGGATACCCTGAAAAACAAATAAACAAATGTTAAATGATGCAAATGATGAGTATGCAAGTGATATGCAAGGGTTTGTGATCAAGAGCTGGATCTGATTATCTGTCTTGATATATAAGGTCCATGTATGTTCAAGAAGTCCAGATGGAGGTTCAAAAATCCAGTAACCAAGGTGGGGGACTCAAATAAAGAGTCACATGTCCAGGGTTAAATCACAAGAACTGTCCAAACTAGAGTACTTTTAATCAAACAAGTAACAGGGTATGATGTGGCCAATGGTACCTGCAAACCTGCAAACAGCCCAACCCCTTCACAGGTAGTGTTCTAAAACAAGGATCCTCAGACTTGGATCAGTTATGAGAAGTGTAAACACTTCTAACCCGGAGGTACAGTGTTTACAATAACCATAAAAGATCCTCCTCTAATTCACCTCAGTTTCTGAAGGTCATAATAAAGGTCATCCAGACTTGGCAGGCTTCCCAGATAGCCCTAGCACTACAGGAAATCTGTAGCACAGAGTTCTCAAGAAGAAACCCACATCTGAACCGTGTTTCATATTCCCGCACCAGACCGAAATGGAATGGGAAAGAACATGAACCACTCTAGCCTAGTTGTCACTCAGGTCCCAGGTATAGGACCTCAAACTCTAAATAGAACCCCACCCACCAAGACAGAAAACCATATCCAGCAATGATAATATGACTGTATGAAATATAAAACTGTAAAGAAAGCAATAAACAAGACTGTACATAAAGCAATAAATAAAGCAAATAAATAAACACAATTAGCACATAACACCCCAGTAAACACAAATCAAACAAGCGCTAGGAGGAACCCACAAAAAGAACCAGAAGCCCTAGTTACAGCATAAGGGTCCCCAGCAGAGTCGCCAAGCTGTCGCTCCCACCAAAATGACACGGGGCCAAGAGGGGTACAGACGCGAACGGTCAGCGAAAGAGGAAGAGAACACACAAGGGTGAACTCAGAAAGACAAGAGTCGCCAGCTAGGCATTTTTATCCCGAAGGAAAGGTAATGCTGCATAGACCTAGAAAGATATGGATAAGACGGTCGCGAACCAGAGATACTGAGAAAGGGGGTTAGTTACAACCTGGGAAGGTATTAGCACCCAGATTGTCCGTCGTACTCGACGGGATCCACGCTTAAAAGATTTGTGTTTTAAAGGGGTAGTGTCAGTGCAATCTGTGTATCAAAGATGGAAAGAATGCAAGTGTTAGTGTAAAAGAAATGTGAAGTGTATAAGAGAAGTGTCAGTGTAAGAACAAGAGTGAAATGCTCAAGACTATGAGGCTTAAAGAATAATGCTGGAAGGAGGGGGGAATATACAGAGACTTTTGTTCGATAACTGTTAAGTTATGCCTACGTATCCTCTCGTGCAATGAGGAAGTCAGAACACCGTAGTTAGACTCAAAGAGATTGAAAGATAAATTGACTTGTGAACTGCTTACTTGTCTATGCTCAAGTGTATGACCTCTCTGCCTCAGGTGCGAACTGTCTTGCATTAGACGGAAGAAGCAAGTTCTCGTTTGTGAGTGAATGAGATGAGAAAAGGATCCCGAAGGAGACGATTATTGTTTGTTTTTGTGTTTTCAGTCTTTTATTGCTTTTTGATGTTTGTCATAAGTTAATGAGCTTAAGCCTAAACCAAGGGTTAGTAAACTCATCACATCTTCCCTTTGATTAGGGGTAATGAGAATACCTTAAGTATGAAGTAAGCACCTCACACTTAATCACCATGGTGTAGGATTAAGATCATTAACCTACTTGTGATTATTTAGATGTTTTTGTTGTTTTTGTTTAGTGTTAAGTAATGAGTTTAAGCCATAATCAAGGATTTAATGGGCTCATTACACCATCCTAATAGAAGGATAATAGATGAGAACATTTAAGCTGAGAAAAGCTCCTCAACTTAATCCATGATTAGGGATTAACCTCATGACCAAACAAAGCCTTTATTAAAGTGGATTTTAGTTAATGGTAAGATTAAGAAATGAATTTTATGATTTGTAATACAACTTGAGGGGGACTTGTCCATTAACACTAGGGTTAGTCCTTCTTAACAAATTAAGGAAGAATTAGAACCCTAATGCAAGGCCCAAGTTACAAGTTTGATGTCTTGATGATTATTAAGTGAATTGATTAAAGGATTTAAACACATTAAGGGTTTAACACTTAGGATTAAAGTTATACACTCCATCCTAATAGAAGGATGCAGGCATAAGCTTAATCACAAAGCCTTAAAGCCTTTAGGGTTTAGTCCCTGGCTATGAGATGAGAAGAAGAGACTCAAAGATGACACAAAGGTAAAACTAAATGAGGGACTAATCAAACCCTAATTTGTTATCATGCTTGGAGATCCTAGGGTTTATGAGGTTTGCAAGAAGAGAAAGATCTCCAGAGAAACCACCAGGAAAGAACAGATGAAAGAAGAAAGGAGAAAGGAGAAGCAAAACAACTTGCTTCACTTAAGAAGACAAGTTGCTTGAAGAAAGAAAGTAAGATGAACATGAATGAGCAAGCTCAATCTAATACACATACAAAATGCAGCAAATAAAGTATGAAAGAGATGAAAAGAGATTGTGAGAAGTGAAGGCAAATTCACTTCTCAAATAACTTACCACCTGAAATGTTAGCACAAGAAAATGAAATGCAATGCAAATGAGATGAAATGTCATGATGCAAACCAAAACCAGAAGCATAAACATGATGCTAATGATGCTAAGAGATGATGCAAACACATGACAAGAGATGAGAGTGATCATACAAGCATAAGGATGCAAATGAGACATGTTTTGAACCATGAAAGTTCATGAAAAGTTATGAAATGCAATGGACATACAACATGGCAAATGAAAGATGCAATGATCAAACATGATTCTAATATGTCCTAAGATGTATTATGAATCATGAAGATGCACAAAATATCATGGCAAGTCATTGGATGCAAGCTAATGAAAGAAGGATGCAAAGGAAGGCACAAATTAGGGTTTACCTACAACATGCAATGCAAAAACTCAAAATCAGAAGCAAATGACATGATAAAAATTTGAAAATGCAATCAAAGATACCCTAAACCTATACAAGCTCACTGTCCAAAGGAGAGGACCCAACTCTTAACCTAGTGAAAGTTATGAATTTCCTAAGATTGCTAGGGTTTTGAGGTACTTTATCAAGAAAAATGCAAAACAAATTGAAAATGCAAGATCAATTCAAACCACTTTTATCCTATAAACTACATGCTATGGAGGATGCAATGCAAGAAGAATCATCATCCATCTCTCAATGGTTAGGCATAATGAAATTTTCAAAGGTTGAACCAAAATATTGCCTTAAAATGAGATTAAATCCAATGAAAATGATCAAAAGGCATCAAGAACAAAAAAGAAATTTTCATAATTTTTAAATGATTTTTGCTATTTTAAATAATTCGTGTAAATAAAATGAAAAGAAAATGAAATTAAAATGAAAATAATGAAAAGTATGTAAATCTAAAGGCTGACATTCAAATGGTTTTGGAGGGATTTGACTGGCGCGTCATCCAACAGCTGCAATTCAAACTGACCAGATTAATTTAAAAACCTAATTAATTAAACTAATGACGTGGATTAGGGCTTAAGTGATGAATCTGAGCCATCCATTCGCGCGGGAGTCAACAAAAGTCCACAAAATCTAAGGTTCACATTCAAACCAAACCCTAATCGTAATTAAAGCCCTAATGACTTACAGGTCACCGGAGAAGAGCTCCGGTCGTCTTCCCCGGTGACACCCTCCCTGAGAAATCTCAAACTCACTCTCCTGGCCATTTCTGGAGCTCTAAAGCTCCAGATCACTCCCTCTCACCTTCCTAAACTCATCCCTGACCTCAAATGGAATTTATTTCTCACCATTAACAGGATTCGAAGCTATGAACAAAAATGGCAGAAATTTCAGGCAAACAATACACTCTCAATTCTTCATCATTTTCAAAAATAAAAAGTTCAATGAACTCAGGGGATCAAACTTAACAAGTTGAGAACTTAAAATAGAGCTTCTGGAAAAAATAAATTTCGAAGCTACCTGAGGTGAAGCTTTCTGTTTGGAGCTTTCAGCCTGCCTCCTTGCTTCCAATCACCTCTACTGACCTCCCTCAAGTGTTTGCGAAGCTTGTTTGGAGTTTATTTTAGCTAGTTTGTGAGTTTGAAGGAGTTCTGTTCAGAGAGGGGAGGAAATCGTGTTTTGATTTCAGGTGGTTTCAAGGCAAGGTGAAGGGTCAGGGATGATCAGTGGAGTGTTTTGAGACGGATGGTGGAAGAAATTTTAAGTTTTAGTTACTGGATTGAGAGATTCGATAGAAAATGCAAAGGGATGGGTTTTTGTGTATGCTGACTTGTGGGGTGTTTCAGGCTCCAAGATCTTATGAAATGGCTTGCTTGAAGTGTGTTTGTAAAGTCTTGATTGGTCAGTATAGTTGGTGTGGCACTGTGGGATTGGTATGGGGGTTTTTGCAAAAAGTCATGTCTAGGTGTAAGAGAGGTATGGGCTATGGAAGTGAAGGTACAAATCATGGCTTGGCTGCAGCTTGAATCAGGGAGAACCATGGAAATGGATTAGAGGCAATGCAACAAGTGGATTAGGGTTTGTGAGATGTTTTGCAACTTTGTCCAACTTTGGCCCTTTTGGAAATTTATGAAGTTCAAGGCACCAAAATGCATAATTCTTGGGCCAATTCTGATTTTTAGAAGTCACATGAGCATGTTGTGAAGAGTTTGTGCACATTTGAAGTCCTTAGAATGCTTGATCATACCATTTTGCAAAATGCCTCTTTGGTACAAAACTTGAAATTATGTGATTTTTCCCAATTTTGACAAGCCATAACTTTTGATCCAAAATGAATTAGGACAAGTTCTTGTACTTTTTGAAAAGGGGATGATCCATTCTACAACTTCCATGACCAAAGTTTTCTCATTTGAAGCATTTTTGAATCAATTTGAGGAGGTTGAAAAACTTTCCCAAAATGGCAAGTTTCCATTACAAGTCACTTTCCCAAAAAGGCAACTTTGCAAATGGCTTGAAATTCTTCAATTTTGTGAACTTCTAACATCTTCTATGATCAAATAAAGATCATACACATTCAAAATGATGAAGAACACCCTTTGGTTGGGTCATTGGGGGCCTCAGATGCCCTGATTTTGCACTGACTTGCTCAAGAAGTCATCCCTTGATCAGATGCCTTCCCCATGGAATTTCTTCATGAAAATTGATATGCATTATCCTTATGACATATAGAGACCAACAGAAACAAGAATGACCAAAAAATTTGGAGTTATGGCCTTTGAAACCAAAACCCTAATTCTATGTCATTTGTGCAGTTAAACCTGGCTCTGCTTCCATGCCATTCTCAGTTCTTGTGATTTTCTGACTTTCTTGACTTTGTGGGGGATATAATATGATGTTTGGACATACATGGACCCCTTTTAAGTGATTGATGACCTTTGGAGTGGCACAAATGGCTCAGGGATAGCTCAGATTACAAACCCTAGATGTAGATGACTTAGAAGCAATGCAATGAGACAAAAGTGTGGTATGAGATGCTATGATTGAACTTATGCATATGAAAAGATAACAAGCCATGGTGTGAATGGGTGAGGGAAAATTTGGGGTGTTTACAGCCTATGCTGATTGGTATGGCTCAAATTGCATAAAGTCAAGAAAGTTGTCCTTTGAGGTATGGGCTTATGGCAGGCTGGTTATGAGGCATGGCTCGAGTCAGCTGGCTTTAGGGAGGTCCATAGAAACTGATTTGAGGAGCTGGCACAAGTGGATATCAAGATTTGTGCCATTTTGCAAATTCATGAAGTTTTGGCCCCTTTTGGATCACTTAATGATCAAGGCATGAAAATGAGTGATTCTTTGGGCCATTATGAGTTTTAGGTCATGTATCATGTTTGTGTAATGGTTAGAAGTCAATTAAAGGTCACATTTTGCCTTGACATTAGTTTTTGCAAGTTTCCCTCTTTGGTGCATAAGTGAAATTTAATGATTTTTCCCAACTTTGCAAGGCCATAACTTGAGTTCTATGATGAATTACATCAAGTTCTTGTACTTTTTGAAAAAGGAATGATCCAATCTACAACTTTCAAGACCAAGAATTTTTCATTTGAAGTATCTTTGAATCAAAAAGAGGAGGTTGAAAAACTTTCCTAAAATGGCAATTTTGCATTACAAGTCACTTTCCCAAAATGGCAACTTTGCAAATGGCTTGAAATTCTTCAATTTTGTGAACTTATAACCTCTTATAAGATCAAATAAAGATCATATACACCCAAAATGATGGAGAAGACCCTTTGGTTGGATGATTGGGGGCCTCAGATGCCCTGATTTTGCACTGACTTGTTCAAGAAGTCATCTATTGATCAAATGCCTTCCCCATTGAATTTCTTCATGAAAATTGGTGTGTAGGATCCTTATGACATATAGAGACCAATAGAAACAAGAATGACCAAAAAATTTGGAGTTATGGCCTCTGAAACCAAAACCCTAATTTTAGGTCATCTGTGTAGTTAAGCTTGGCTCTGCTTCCATGCCTTTCTCAATTCTTGTGATTTTATGACTTCCTTGATCTTGGGAGGATATAATATGATATTTGAACATACATGGACCCTTTTGAGATGATTGAAGACCTTTGGTTTGGCTCAGATAGCTCATGGATTGCTCAGATCACAAACCCTAGATGCAGATGACTTGAACTAATGCAGTGAAGCAAAAATGCCACATGATATGGTATGGTTGAACTAATGCAAATGTAGAAGATCACAAGCCATTGTGTGAACTTAGTGAGGGAAAATTTGGGGTGTTTACAGCTGCCCCTATTCAAACATGAGTTAGTTGTGCAGGATGTAAGCGACGGCTTGACAAGCAAACAAGATAACTTGTGGTTGAATACCAAAGATAGTCCAAAATTTGTACTCACTAGATGAAGAAGAAAAGGGATATAAATTGTAAAAGAAAATAAAGTATGATTATAAAGTGCGGGCGACGGAGGACGACTGCCGAGCAGAGGACGTCTGCCGGGGATAAAGCAATGACGGGGACGGCCGACATGTTGGGGTGATGGAGGTATCATGATGGGGACGGCCATCAAGTTCATAAACTAAAGGGTAAACAACGACGAGGGATGGCCACCGGGTTAATGAAATCAAAGGTGAAGGATGATCACCTAGCAGGGGACGACTGCTCTGTTGGGGAGAAGGATGAGGGACGGTCATCCAAGGTGAAGGTCGATCACCTAGCAGGGTACGGCTGCCGAAAGTATCACGACATAGGACGAATTTCGGATAGAAAAGGTCGACGATGGGGACGGCCATCGGATAAGCATGATGAAGGACGTTCATCAAGAGGTGAAGGACGGTCACCTAGCAGGGTACGACTGCTCTCGGGGTTTATCGTGACATAGGACGAATGTCAGATAGCAAGATCAACGATGGGGATGGCCATCAGATAAAATGATGAAGGACGATCATCAAGAGGTGAAGGACGATCACCTAGCAGGGGACGACTGCTAAAATATCACGACATAGGACGAATGTCGGATAGGAAAGGGTTCCAATAATGGAGACTCCGCTGGGGGAATGATGAAGGACGATCATCAAAAGGTGAAGGACGATCACCTGGCCGGATACGGCTGCCGAAAGTATCATGACATAGGACGAATGTCAGATAGAAAAGAAACTTTGTTTTTTACTGGGAATTTGCTGGGAACTCTTCTGGGGAATGGTAGATACAGACGAGTGTCTACATTCAAGACAAGAAATGTATAAGTGTTTGACGCTGTGTATAGATTAAAGATGCGGACCAGCATCCTTAAAACTATGATACGGACGAGTATCGGTAGAAACGAACGCTGACGCATGTTCAGAGATGATGATACAAACGAGTATCAACTGGTTAACAAAGAACACAGACGAGTGTCGAATCTGAGGAAGATAAGTGGTGTATACAAGATACGTACGAGTATCTGTATAAGTAAAAAGTAAACATGAGTGAGACACAGACGAGTGTTCAATATGCTGGGGAGAGTATGATACAGATGAGTATCATAAGAGGAAGTGTATAAGTTATGAACTTATGAATGTAAGAGATATTCTGATGCTCTGTGGGGATAAGATGATACGGACGGGTGTCAGAACAAGCGTCTTATAATCAAGTGTTTGGTTTTCCATAAGTGTTTTGGTAATCATGTCGAGGGATGGTGACACAGACGAGTGTCCAAAGAGTTTATAGATATCTGTTTGTGGTTTATATCTGCAGGGGAGTGATACGACATGGACGAGTATCGGAAAAAGTATATATGTGCATTAGTGAGTGCAAAGGGGAGGCTTTGGCTTTCTGCTGTGACTGTGGGTCTTTGTATATATATATATATATATATATATATATATATATATATATATATATATATATATATATTGCTGATGGAATGTTGATATATACGGGTGTTTGATTCAAAACATGACTTGTGATTATGCAATATGTTTGACTTTTGCCGTAATGTTCCGTATTAGATGGAATGCTACGCTCTGGGGGGAAATATGATGCGAATGCTATGATTATGCAAAGATACCGATCTAGGATTCGGATTCCGTTGCTGTGAAGATTTATGATTGATCTTGTTTTGAAAGAATATCCCAGCTGGGGATGAGATCATTGGTAGATCTAACATATATGATTCTGCTCAAGGAAATAAATCAATGATAGACCTATCTTGGTAATGAGGGGCCCAGCTGGGGTCTGTGACAGCTTCCGTCACATTGTTGTGAGATCTTCAGACATTGCTCTTCTGGATAGAGGTTGGGCTCTGCAGGGAGATGGTTCCCTGTCTTTGCACTTGGCTGGGGAGGAACGATCACCGAACGACCTTCCTAGTGATTTCTGCGGGGATCCTGCTGAGGACGATGTACTTAGATGGGGAAAAGGGGCCCTTTTGATGTTGTTCTGATGGGGAGGAGCTTTCATGCCCCATGCTATGCTTTGAATACCTGCAATCCTGTTATGACAAAAGAAACGTACAAGCATCCCGAGGTATTCCTTACTGGATTCCATCATAGGAGTTTAGACACTCCCGGGAGCAAATATATTTCCTTCAAGCATGTAATTTAGAAAAGACGCATCTGTATTTATGTAATCAATATTTTAAGGACATCGGACATTTTTGCAAATGAAAATAAAGTGTACGAGACGAAATGTGACTGAAAATCTGATTTTATTAATTTGTGTGCCTTGAATTGGCAAGTACAGTCAAAGAAACGAATCCCCTGAAATGAGGAGATTGTTACAAATTGAGAAACAAAGAGGTGCTGGCAATGTTGCTGACGCTTTAGTGTGCTTCCCTTTTACTATGACTTGTATGACATTGACGTTCTTCTCATTTTGCTTTCTGAAGAAGGCTGATTCTGACCAAAGCTCTAACCTTTCGAAGTTTGCCATGTTTTAAATGATACGGACGAATTCAGAGTGCAGTTGTTTTCTTATTCCCTTATTTTGCGTGGATCGCCCTTTCGGGTTTTAAATCCACCGGGATACCCATTTTTGCCTGAGCTGTCCAATGTGGCTTTTCAACTCAGCGGGTGTACATTTTTTATTTATTTTCCCTTATTTTTGCCCGAGTCCCTTATTTTGTTTTTGACTCGCCGGGATGCCCTATTTTTGCCTGGACTTACATTCTGTTTTTATGTCCAGCGGGTCATTTTATGCGAAGTATTTTTTAACTGCATCTGAATTCACAAGGGACAGGAAGTCTTCACCATCCATAGTCCTGAGCATTAGTGCTCCTCCAGAGAAAACTTTCTTTACTATGAATGGACCATCGTAATTCGGAGTCCACTTGTCCCTATGGTCTGTATGAGGAGGAAGGAGTCTTTTCAGCACAAGATCTCCTACTTGGTATTCCCGAAGCCTGACTTTTTGATCGAAGGCTTTCTTCATTCTCTTCTAATACATCTACCCATGACAGATTGCAGCTAACCTCTTCTCTTCGATCAGACTCAGCTGTTTGTACCGGGATCGAACCCATTTTGCTTCATTCAGCTTAACATCCATTAGTACCCGCAAAGAGGGTAATTCAACTTCAACAGGTAGGACTTCCTCCATACCATACATAAGCTGATACGGTGTTGCCCCAGTGGATGTTCTGATTGAGGTACGATATCCATGCAAGGCAAATGGTAGCATTTCATGCCAATCTTTGTAGGTAATCACCATCTTCTGCACAATCTTCTTGATATTCTTGTTAGCTGCCTCTACAACGCGATTCATCTTTGGCTTGTAAGGAGAAGAATTGCGGTGTTGGATCTTGAAGTCCCGACACAGCTCTGCCATCATTTTGTTGTTTAAGTTGGAACCATTATCAGTAATGATTCGCTCGGGCTACCACTTGCCTGGTGACATTGGCATACGAAGCTGCTTCAACCCACTTGGTAAAATAGTCAATGGCTACTAGGATGAATCTGTGGCCATTCGAAGCAGTCAGTTCAATCTTTCCTATCATGTCAATGCCCCACATGGCAAAGGGTCAAGGTGAAGACATCACATTCAAAGGATTGGGAGGCACATGCACTTTAACTGCATAAATCTGGCATTTATGGCATCTCCTGGCATAAGCACAACAGTCTGCATCCATTGTGATCCAGTAGTAGCCTGATCTTAACAACGTTTTAGCCATTGCATGCCCTCCAGCATGGGTACCAAAATATCCTTCGTGCACCTCGTGCATCAACAAGTCTGCCTCTGTCTTATCAACACATCTGAGAAGTACCATGTCAAAGTTTCTCTTGTACAAGGAACCATCAGCATTCATGAAGAAACTACCAGCTAGCCTTCTTAGTGTCTTCTTATCATTGGATGATTCCCCAGGTGGGTATGTTTGATCCTCCAAGAAGCATTTGATGTCATAGAACCAAGGCTTATCATCTTTATCAAGGTCTGCAGAGAATACGTATGCTGGTCTGTCATGTCTGGATACTGAAATCCGAGGCACAAAGTTGGCAACTTGAACATTGATCATGGATGAAATGGTAGCCAGAGCATCTGCAAACTGATTTTCATCTCGAGGGATATAATTGAGCTTGACTGTTGTGAAGAATGTGAGTAACCTCCTTGTATAATCCCGGTAAGGTATCAGATGCTCCTGGTGAGTGTACCATTTGTCGTTGGTTTGATTGATTACCAGAGCTGAATCTCCGAATACAGTCAGAGTCTTGATCCTGAGGTCAATGGCTTCCTCCAGACCCATAATACAAGCTTCGTATTCAGCTTCGTTGTTAGTGCAGTTAAAGGTGAGTTCTGCCGAGAAAGGCATGTGAACTCCCTTAGGTGTAATGAGTATTGCACCAACACCACGACCATTCATATTAACAACCCCATCAATCATCATAGTCCATTCTTCTTCTGGGTCAGGCCCTTCAGTGTGAATAGGCTCTTCGTGATCTTTTGCTCTTATGAACATGATGTCTTCATCAGGGAAGTCAAATCTCATAGGCTGGTAATCATCAATGGGTTGCTCAGCAAGATAATCAGACAATACACTGCCTTTGATGGCTTTCTGAGATGTGTACTGAATGTCATACTCTGTTAGAATCATTTGCCATCTTGCAACCCGTCCGGTAAGTGTTGGCTTCTCAAATATGTATTTGACTGGGTCCATCTTGGAAATCAACAAAGTAGTGTGGGTCAACATATACTGCCTTAGTCGGCGAGCAGCCCACGCTAAAGCACAACAAGTTTTCTCGAGCAGTGAAAAACGTTGTTCACAGTCGGTAAACGTTTTGCTTGGGTAGTATATTGCATACTCTTTTCGACCAAACTCATCATGCTGGCCCATCACACACCCCATTGACTCTTCTAATACTGTCAAGTACATTATTAGAGGTCTTCCTTCAACTAGAGGCATAAGGATTGGAGGCTCTTGTAAGTATTCCTTGATTTTGTCAAAAGCCCTTTGGCAGTCTTCATTCCACCTGACCGTTTGTTCTTTCCTTACCAATTTGAACAAAGGCTCACAGGTTGCTGTAAGATGAGATATGAACCTTGAAATGTAGTTCAATCTTCCTAGGAACCCTCGAAATTCTTTCTCAGTCTTCGGTGCAGGAATTTATTGGATGGCTTTGACTTTATCAGGGTCAACTTCAATCCCTTTCTCACTTACAATAAATCCCAGCAGTTTACAGGATCGCACCACGAATGTGCACTTGTTGGGGTTTAGCTTTAGTTGGTACTTCCTCTGACGCTTGAATAGTTTCAACAGATTCACCAGATTGTCTTCTTCTGTGAGGGACTTGGCAATCATGTCATCCACATAACATTCAATTTCTTTATGGATCATGTCATGGAATAATGTTACCATAGCCCGTTGATAAGTGGCACCAGCATTCTTCAGTCCGAATGGCATTACCTTATAACAGAATGTGCCCCAGGGTGTGATGAAAGTTGTCTTCTCCATGTCTTCAGGTGACATCTTGATCTGATTATATCCTGAAAATCCATCCATGAAGGAGAACACCGAGAACTGAGCCGTATTGTCGACCAATACATCAATGTGAGGTAATGGGAAGTCATCTTTCGGGCTGGCTCTGTTCAGATCCCGGTAATCCACACACATCCTTACTTTTCCATCCTTCTTAGGCACAAGTACAATGTTAGCAACCCACGGCAGGTAACTGGTTACAGCAAGGAAACTGGCATCCCACTGTTTCTGTACCTCTTCTTTTATTTTCATAGCCATATCCGGACGAGTACGGCGCAACTTCTGTTTTACTGGCGGACAGTCTTCTTTTAGAGGCAGCTTGTGGATAACAATGTCGGTGTCCAACCCTAGCATATCCTGATAAGACCAAGCAAAAACATCCACATATTCCCGAAGCATGTCAATGAGTTGTTCTTTCACTGAATCTTGCAGATGGGCCCCGATCTTCACTTCTTTCAAGTCTTCTTTTGTACCAAGATTAACCGTCTCAACTTCCTCCTGATGAGGAGTGATAACCTTCTCCTCTTGTCTTAACAACCTGGCTAGTTATTCAGGTAGCTCATAATCTTCTTCAACCCCTTCATCGGCTTGATTAATTGGATTGTCAAAGGCATACAAAGTCATAGCGGTTGTCGGTGCAGTCTGGAGGGCACTCTCTGCAAGGGTTTAAATTTGTTCATTTTAGTGATCAGTTTTATCTTGCTTAGAAAAAGTGAAAATGAAGTTATTATTTTGAAAAACATTGCCATTTTATTTTTGTACAAAAAATGAAAAACAATGAGCGTAAAAAGAAAAGACTCATTTGCAAAAGATGTCCAAATATTCATTAATTGATCGTTTGCACAAAATACAAGATGACCCGATTACAAAATGAGCCCTGACATCTTGGGCAAGATGCAGGACTTGATGCATGCTTAAAGACAGGAAATAATAATTACTCTGCAGAAGTAACCCTTATAATTTCCTGGAAAGACCAGTTTGAGACATGATTCCCCGGGATCCTTGGACGTATCCAGTTTTCCAGGTTGCACTCGTCTTCTGACTCATCTTCCAAACTATTCACAGCATCCGGGGTGAGCATCCCCCCGCTGACAAACTTGGGCTCCGTTGCAGCCTCTGGTTGATCTTGTCGAGTTGGTCTGTAACCCAACCCGAATCGGTCTTCTTTCTTCTCAATTGGCAGCAGTTTGCCCCAGCCTTGAGCGGTACCCTCCTCAACAACCTTCCGGCCTTTTTGATATGAAGTGATGGAAGTCCCAGACACAGTAGATGCTTCATTGATATTAAGGGCCTCAAACCCCTGACTCATGGTCTCATGGATCTCCCCATCCATTTCTATGTACTTATACGTAGCCAGCTGGCTAACAAAGATGTCCTCCTCCCCACAGATGGTGATGATTTGGCCTTCCCACTCGAATTTTAACTTCTGGTGAAGGGTAGACGTAACAGCGCCAGCGGCGTGGATCCAGGGTCTACCCAACAGACAGCTGTAGGCCGGCTGTATGTCCATCACAAAGAAGGTAGTTTTGAAGGTCCGCGAGCCAATCAACACAGGCAGATCAATCTCCCCAAGCACTGATCTTTTAGAGCCATCAAATGCTCTCACCACCAAATTACTTGGGCGTAATGCCAATCCGTCATACTCCAGCTTCACTAAGGCTTTCTTTGGTAGGACATTAAGGGAAGACCCTGTGTCCACCAATACATGAGACAGAACAACACCCTTGCATTTCAAGGTGATATGCAAAGCCTTGTTATGGTTGCGCCCCTCCGTTGTTAAATCAGTACTTGTAAAGCCCAGTCCATGACTGGTGTTGACATTTACAACCACAGTTTCTAACTGATTAACAGTAATCTCCTCCGGAACATATGTTGCGAGCATGACCTTCAACAATACATTCTTGTGGGTTTCAGAACCGATTAACAATGATAATATGGAGATTTTGGAGGGTGTTTGGTGAAGCTGGTCTACCACCTTGTAATCACTCCTTTTTATGATTCTCATGAACTCGTCTACATCTTGTTCAAAAGATGTCTTCTGAGTTTCTTTGGCAGATGGCTCTTCAGATACCACATTCTTTCCTTTTGCCTTAGCAGCAGCTTCTGCTTCAGCATTAGGTTTTTGTGTTTGTGAGGCAAAAAGGCGTCCACTTCTGGTGAAGCCTCCGCCTCCCCCAACATTATAAATTTGTGGTGAAGAGGTTGATGAATCCAAGGTGATTTTCTCACCATTGCAGTAAAGATCAGAGCCATAATGCCAAGGTATGGCATTACTGCTTTAATAAGGAACAAGCCCCGGTACCGTGATGGTAACTGGGCTGATTACTGCAGAAGAAGGAACTGTAATGGTGTGAGGATCGTAGTATATTGTGACTGGTATTCTGGCAGGAGGCGCCACAATTTGTTGTTGGAAATTGTTGTTGTGAACATTGGTTGGGTCATAGTAGATTGTGACCGTTGAAACATCTTCATTAATGTTTTTTGGCGTTGTAGAAGATTCCTTTGATAAAATGGATGTTGATGTTGTAGAAGGAACAATTGTTGAAATTTGACTTGTTGAAGTGATGGACGGAGTAATTGCTGGTGATGTTGATGAATCAGTAGGAATGATTGTTGTTGCTGTTGTAGGAGAATTTGTTGTTGCTGAAGGAATGTTTGTTGATGTTGTAGGAGATTCTATTGTTGTGGAGACAAGAGTTGCTGCAGGAGTTGTTGAAGTAATTTGCAAGATTCCATCTTGGATAAGGCCATCTATGCCAATCCTTAGCTTTTAACAACCATTACTAGCTGTCTTACACAATTCACAGCAGGCCCCATAGCCCGGGAACACTTGGCATCTTATAAGTTGAACTTTGACTTCAGCCAGTGGTGTTTGAATCTGTGTAACATTATCAATCAATGTAGATGGTTGGTCCTCCTCAATAGCATTAATCCTAGGCCCACCATGATTAGGCATAGGATTTCTGTTGACGTTCAGAGGAGGTGAAAAATTGAGAGCTTTAGAATCGACTAGATCTTGTACCTTCATCTGTAAGGCCCTACACTTCTCAGTATTGTGACCAGGTGCGCTGGAGTGGAAGGCACACCTGGCGTTGAAATCATAATTCTTTGGGAGATTGAGAGGATCCGGCGGTGCCAACGTCCTTAACTCAACTAGGTTAAGCTTCAGGAGTTGTGGCAAAAGAGCAGCATAAGGCATAGGGATAGGATCAATCACCCTATTTTCCTGAGATGGTCTCTGTTGGAATGGACGCTGTTGTTGGTTGTTATTGTTGTTGTTGTAGGTTCTCTATTGCGGAAAGTGAGAGGGTTGCTGATAGTGATGTTGTTGTTGTTGTTGTTAAGGATATGATGGTTGTTGTGGAATTGGAGCTGGGATGGTAACAGCTACTACTGAACTGTGAGAATACTGGGGCCTGCCCCTGCTTGTATGAATAGAATTTGTTTCACCTGCCCTTCGGGGTCCTGCAAAAGGTTTTCTAGGATTGCTAGAGGAACTTGCACCACTGTCGGAGATTTTGCCCATCTTCAAAAGACTTTCAATTCTCTCACCAGCTATAACTACATCAACAAAACTGGTAGAGGAGAAAGCAGCAAGTCTGTCAATATAAGTCCCTTGCAAAGTGTTCATAAACATGTCAGCCATTTCTCTTTCTGACATGGGTGGCTGGACAACAGCAGCAAGCTGTCTCCACCTCTGAGCATAATCCCGAAAGCTCTCCCTTGAGGACTGAGACATGCCCATTAGAAGAGTTCTATTGGGGGCCATGTCCAGGTTGTATTGATATTGCCGAATAAAATCCTCGGCCAAGTCTTTCCAACACCTTATGGTGGCCCTAGTCAGGTGCGAATACCATTCTCTCGAAGTTCCAGTCAGACTGTCCTCAAAGTAGAACATCCATAACTTCTCATCCATGGTATAAGCCTTGAGCCTTCCCAAGAAAGACTGTAGATGAGTGTGAGGACAAGAGGTACCATTATACTTTTCAAAGCATGGGGGTTTGAATTTGTGGGGAATCCTCACCCCATCTACTAGTCCCATATCCATCACGTCGAAGCCCAAAGAATTCTGAGATTCCAAAGATCTTAACTTTTTAGCAATCTCATCCAATCTTCTATCATATACCTCATCTCCAGCCCCAATGACAGTGAACTGTTCTTCTTGGGGATCCTCTTGCAGGATTCTGCCCTCAGTAGTATTACCTTGAACATTCGTCGGGATGTTAACTTCTAGATTCAAGTGAGGTCCATACTCTGGTGGGTCAATACGAGGCTGCCCCCGTTCATTATTGCTGGTTCCTCCTGTCCCAAGGTGGGGTTCCTCAGGTGTCTGTCTTTCCACCAGTTCTCTCAACCTTTCTTGGCTCTGGGCTAAGCCAGTCATGACAGCCATGAATTGAGACATCTGGTTTCTCATCTCTAATCTCTCATTGGCCATCTGATTTCTGACCTCAGTCAGGTCCTGTTGTACTTGCTCCATTTGAATGCCGGGAAGGTTGTTACGAGTCGGATACCGGTGCATGCGGTTGACAGGGAACACTCGGCGACGAGAAATGTTTCCTGAGATCACAACAAAGTTAGAAACAATAATAATAACAAAACCTACAAAACAAAAACAAAGTTAGTATGTAATGCAGTATGCTTATTTGTTTTCCAAGGTATCCGGGTTGGTTCTTGGTTTTGACCTTTCCAGACCTCGAGGAAGATGCTTGATGTTGTTGAGAAAAGAAGCCCAATGAAAACAAACTAATATATTACAAATGATGAAACATACATAGTTGTTTTACAATACATGCCCATGGAGGGTCAAAAAATACAACAAAAAGAAAAGTACATCAAAATGAAAGAACAACAAGCAAAGGGAAATCAAACATCCAATCCAAACTCATCTTCCCTGACCTCCTTCAGGAGTGCCTCAGTCACCGGACCAGCTGGGTGCTCTGTAATGGTCCTAATGAGGAGGTTCCTGTTGGCAATGGCAGTGGTCAGCTTCTTATGCTTGTCCTGGTCCTTGGATCTTTTCAACCCTGCTCTAAGCTTCAATTCTGAAATCTCCTTCTGAGCTGCCAACAAAGCTTCCTGCTGCTTCTTCTCATTGGCCTCTAGCTGTTCAATCTTGGCTTGAGTCTTCTGGTCTTCTTGTACACGGGCCTCGGTGATCTTCACCCACCTAGCCTGACTCTCTAGCAGATAGTGCTCAGCCCTAGCTTTCTGAATCTTGGCCTCTTTACAGGCATTCTTCAATATCTGTTCCCCAGCCCTTGCTTTTGTTATGTAGTCTTCTGTCTTTTCAATTTTGGCAAGGTGCTCAACCCTGAGCTTTTCCAATCTCTCAATGTCCAGACGACCATCACTTCTTTCCCAAAGAGTCTTCTTTAAGGCGTGAGATAGCTGCTCATTCCTTTCCTTCAACTTTTCAAATTCCTCCAGGCTAACTGTTGCTGCAGGCTGTACTGTGGATGGTTTAGGTGTGTCTTCCAAGGTAAAAGGAATTCTGGTAATCTGAGCTCTAGTACGGGACCAGTCTGTGTACTGAGCTGAAGCAACATTGTTACATCTTCCAAGAATGGCTATCCCTTTTGTCTGGATGTTGTCCCAAGCCCAGGATGCTTGTCTGACAATAGCTGAATTAGGTTGCACTTCACAATATAGGGTCTCAGCTAAATCCTGTCCTCTAGGAGGGTGAACTAAGGCATAGCCCAATTGTCTCTTAAATAGTAAGGGGTTGTAGTTGATGCAACCCTTCACTCCTATCAGAGGCACATTTGGGTATTGTCCACATCTGGTGATAATGTCCTTTGCCTTGGTGCTATCGGTGCACCATCTGATATCATCTGAAGTCAAGGCAATGAACCTCTTGGCCCAATTCTTCTACTGGTGTGGGTTCAAGAAGGCATTTGATTTAGGCAAGTGTCTGAGTAGCCAAGAATAGAACAAAGGAGCACAACATCTGACCAACTTCCCCCTTTGTTTTTCATTCCTCTGATGAATAGAATAGTAAATCCAATAGCAGTGTAGGTACTGGGTTCTTCAGAAGAAACAAATGGATGGCATTCATGCTGACAAATTTAGGCTCATCTGCAAACAATATAGCCCCATATATGATGAGGGCTAAAAGTGCACAGACTGCCCTGCATTCTCCCAATGAAGCCTTCAGGATGGCCTGAGAAATCAAGAAGTCTAAATGCAAATCAAGAATCCCAGCTTTTGTAGTCATGCTTTGTTCAATAAGGGCAGGCTACAAGTACAGTGCCCTTGCTATCTCTTCACTTCCAGGAGCAGTCATCTCCTGGTTGAAGGGGATTCCACCTCTGATAGGTACTCCAATCAATAAAGAAAACTCTTCCAGCAGAGGCCCTAACTGAAAGTCTGGAAAGGTGAAGCACCTCAGTGGTGGGTCATAGAACTGCAAGCATGTGTGGATCATGCTCCTCTGAGAAGGATCAAGGTCCATAACCATATCCAGGATACCTCCATAGTGTTCCCTAAACAGTGGGATGTGGTCAGGTGTGATAAGTGACTGGACCTGCCTGATACCGGTCAAAATAGGCTCAAAAAAGTGGTATGATATGTTGCTTTTCCTGGGAGTAGCCATGAGTGCTGCTGAAGAAACTGAAGATAAGTGCTGATGAAGATCACAGACTGAGATGCTGAAGGTGGACCACTGACAGACTGGTGCTGGTGAGGGTGGAGATAACTGAAGCAGATAACTGATGAAGACAGTTGAAGCAGAGGTCTATGCAGAGGAAGGGGTCAAAACCAAAACCAAGATACAATGAAATGGATACCCTGAAAAGCAAATAAAAAAATGTTAAATGATGCAATGATGATATATGCAAATGATATGCAAGGGTTTGTGATCAAGCTGGATCTGATTATCTGTCTTGATATAAGGCCCATGTATGTTCAAAAAGTCCATATGGAGGTTTATAAAACCAGTATCCAGGGTGGGGGACTCAAATAAAGAGTCACATGTCCAGGGTTAATCACAAGAACTGTCCAAAGTGGAGTACTCTTAAACAAAATAGTAACAGGGTATGATGTGGCCAAGGGTTCCTACAAACCTGTAAATAGCCCAACCCCCTCACAGGTAGTGTTCTAGAACAAGGATCCTCAGACTTGGATCAGTTATAAGAAGTGTAAACACTTCTAACCCGGAGGTAAAGTGTTTACAATAACCATAAATGATCCTCCTCTAATTCACCTCAGCTTCTGAAGGTCATAAAAAAGGTCATCCAGACTTAGCAGGCTTCCCAGATAGCCCTAGCACTACAGGAGATCTGTAGCACAGAGTTCTCAAGAAGAAACCCACATCTGAACTGTGTTTCATATTCCTGCACCAGACTGAAATGGAATGGGAAAGAACATGAACCACTCTAGCCTAGGTGTCACTCAGGTCCCAGGTATAGGACCTTAATCACTCAGTGAAACCCCACCCACCAAAACAGAAACCAGATCCAGCAATGATAATGACAGTATGATGTATAAAAAACTGTAAATGAAAGCAGTAAATAAAGCTATGCATAAAGCAATAAATAAAGTAAATAAAATAAACACACATAGCACATAACACCCCAGTAAACACAAATCAAACAAGCGCTAGGAGGAACCCACAAAAAGAACCAGAAGCCCTGGTTGCTGTATAAGGGTCCCCAAAAGAGTCGCCAAGTTGTCGCTCCCACCAAATGACACCTGGTCAAATGGGGTACAGACGCGAACGGTCAGCGAGAGAGGAGAACACACAAGGGTGAACTGAAAAGAGTCGCCAGCTAGGCATTTTTATCCCGAAGTAAAGGTAATGCTGCATAAACCTAAAAAGGGATGGATAAGACGGTTGCGAACCAGAGAAACTGAGAAAGGGGGTTGGTTACAACCTGGGAAGGTATTAGCACCCAGATTGTCCGTCGTACTCGACGGGATCCACGCTTGAAAGTTTTGTTCTTAAAGGGGTAGTGTTATTGCTATTCTGTGTGCAAAGGCTGGAAAAGAATACAAGTGTCAGTGTAAAAGAAGTGTGAAGTGAAATAAAGTAGTGTCAGTGCAAACAGAGAGTGTGAAGCTCAAGACTATGAGGCTCAAAGAATAATGCTGGAATAGGGGGAATATACAGAGACTTTTGTTCGATAATAGTTAAGTTATGCCTACGTATCCTCTCCTGCAATGAGGAAGTAAGAACACCGTAGTTCGACTCAAAGAGACTGAAAGATAAATGACTTGTGAACTGCTTACTTGTCTATGCTCAAGTGTATGACCTGTCTGGCTCAGGTGCAAACTGTCTTGCATTAGACGGAAGAAGCAAGTCCTCATTTATGAGTGAATGAGGTGAGAAGAGAATCCCGGAGGAGACGATTATTGTTTGTTTTTGGTGTTTTCAATCTTTTATTGATTTTGGAGTTTGTCATAAGAAAATGATCTTAAGCCTAAACCAAGGGTTAGTAAACTCATTACATCTTCCCTTTGATTAGGGGTAATGAGAATACCTTAAGTATGAAGTAAGCACCTCACACTTAATCACCATGATGTAGGATTAAGATCATTAACCTACTTGCAATTATTTAAATGTTTTTTGAAGTTTTTGTTTAGTGTTATGTAATGAGTTTAATCCATAATCAAGGATTTTATGGACCCATTACACCATCCTAATAGAAGGATAATAGATGAGAACATTTAAGCTGAGGAAGGCTCCTCAACTTAATCCATGATTAAGGATTAACCTCATGACAAAACAAAACCTCTATTAGAGTAGATTTTAGTTAATGGTAAGATTAAGAAGTGGATTTTATGGTTTGTAAGACAACTTGAGGGGGACTTGTCCATTAACACTAGGGTTAGTCCTTCTTAACCAATTAAGGAAGAATTAGAACCCTAATGCAAGGCCCGAGTTACAAGCTTAATGTCTTAGTGATTATTAAGTGAATTGATTAAAGGATTTAAACACATTAAGGGTTTAACACTTAGGATTAAAGTTACATACTCCATCCTAATAGAAGGATACAGGCATAACCCTAATCAAAAAGCCTTAAAACCTTTAAGGTTTAGTCCTTGATTAAGAGATGAGAAAAGAAGACACAAAGATGACACAAAGGTAAAACCAAAGGGGGAACTAATCAAACCCTAATTGTTAACATGCTTGGGTATTCCTAGGGTTTATGAGGCTTGCAAGAAGATCTTCAAGGAAAAGCCACCAAGGAAGAAGAAAGATGGAAGGAAAAGAAGCAGCAAGAAGCAAGACAACTTACTTCACTTAAGAAGATAAGTTGCTTGAAGAAAAAAGATGAGGAGGGAGCCTGAATGAGCAAGCTCACTCTAATACACAAGTAAAATGCAGCTATGATGCATAAGAGAGATGAGGAGAGATTATGAGAAGTGAAGGCAAATTCACTTCTCAAACACTTACCACCTGAAAAGTTAGCAAAAGAAATGAAATGAAATGAAATGAAAATGAGATGAAATGCAAAGATGAAAACCAAAGTCAGAAACATATTCATGATGCAAATGATGTTGTGAGATGGTATGAAAGCATGTCAAGGGATGAGGATGATCATACAAAGAATGGGAATGCAAATGAGACATGTAAGAAGCATGAAAGTTCATGAATGCACATGGAATGAAATGGATGCAAAACATGGCAAATGAATGGTGCAATGATCAAACATGATTTAAATGTGTTCTAAGATGTCTTATATGTCATGTGGATGTGCAAAATGTCATGGAAAGTTCATGTATGCAAGCTTATGTAAGATGGATGCAAGTGAAAATGCAAATTAGGGTTCATGTACAACATGAGATGCAAAATTCAAAATCAAAAGTAAAGCATGGAATAAAAAATTGAAAATGGACTCAAAGGGACCCTAAATCTATACAAGTTCACTGCCCAAATGAGGAGACTTAACTCTTAACCTAATAGAAGTTATGATTTTTCTAAGTTGCCTAGGGTTTTAGGATACCTTAAGAAAACAAATGCAAATCAATTAAAAATACATAAGAAATTTATGAGAAAAATATGCTTGAAACTACATGCTAAATTAAGATCAATGCAAAAAGAATCAAAGTCATGTCATCCATGGTTAGGCAGAAATGCGTTTTTGAAGTTAGGGTTCAAAAATAGGGATTTTATGAACCCTAAATTCAAGAAACTTGTCAAAATATGTTCAAAACCAACAAGAAATTTGTATGGATGGCATGACAATGTTTCTGAATATATTGGGATGGTTCATGATTTTTTTGGTGATTTTTGGAAACCTCAATGCATTTTTAATTAATTAAAAGACTTTAATTAATTAAAAATAACATTTAAATGTTTTAAAAATGCTTTTTAAATGCAAAAAATAAAATAAAAATCATTTTTGGGTTGAGAAAATTATTTAAAGTTAGCATGCAAAAAATAAAATTTTTGGGATTTTTCTAGCTATTTTAAAATAAATAAGCAAAATTAATGAGAAAAATATGAAATAAAATTGAATTAAATGAAAAAGTAAACCAATCTAAAGGCCAGGATTTAAATGAAACGCGCGTGAATGGACGGTCCAGGTTCAAACTGGAAAATTTAAATTTAAAACCTAATTAATTAAGTTAACTAAGTGGATTAGGGTTAAGTGGGACGATTTGGGCCATCAAACACACGCGGGAAACAAGATCGTACGCCCCAAATTCAAACTAAACCATAAACCTGATTAGAAACCCTAATTACTCTCAGGTGGTCGGAAATGACCTCCGGTCATCTTCTCCGGCCACCTCTTCCCTGAGAATACCCTATCTCACTCCCCAGGCTACAAAAACGTGCCAAAATCTCCAGAACTCATCATTGATCAACAACAAAATAGAATCCAACAACAAATCTCATTTATTTTGCCTCAATACCAAGATTCGAAAACAAACATAAAAACTGAAAAAAATTTAGAACATGTATACACACTCAAATATTAATCATTCTTCACCATTCAAGGCTCATTGTAATCAGTGGAACACATTCTACCATTCTATAACTAAAAAAACAAATTCTGGAAAAATGTTTCAGGGAGGTACCTGAGCTTGAGCTTTCTCAGTTTGGGACTTTTAGGCCTTTTCTCTTTGCGCAAACCACTCCCCTAGAACTCCTGATGAAGCTTTGACACTTTGAAAGAGTTTAAAAGGGGGGTTTTGAAGATTTGTGCTTCAACTGGCCAAGAATCGTATTTTTGCTTATGGTGTTTTCAGGCTGTTTTAGTGGGTGGAAAATGATCAGATGGTTATGGTGGGTCAATCTATGAAGTTTGTTTGAAGGTTTTTGGCTTGAGTGCTGAGTTTCGAAGAAAAATGCATAAGGGGAAGTTTTGATGAATGCTGAGTTGTGTGTGTATTCAGGCTTGCTTGTTGTATGTGTTGAGTTGCTTTTGGTCCATGTATCAAGTTTTGATAGGTCAGAGAGTTGTTGGTGGCCTATGCTGATTGGTATGGCTCAAATTGCATAAAGTCAAGAAAGTTGTCCTTTGAGGTATGGGCTCATGGCAGGCTGGTTGTGAGGCATGGCTCGAGTCAGCTGGCTTTAGGGAGGTCCATAGAAACTGATTTGAGGAACTGGCACAAGTGGATATCAAGATTTGTGCCATTTTGCAAATTCATGAAGTTTTGGCCCCTTTTGGATTACTTAATGATCAAGGCATGAAAATGAGTGATTCTTTGGGCCATTATGAGTTTTATGTTATGTATCATGTTTTTTTAATGGTAAGAAGTCAATTAGAGGTCACATTTTGCCTTGACATGAGTTTTTGCAAGTTTCCCTCTTTGGTGCATAAGTGAAATTTAGTGATTTTTCCCAACTTTGCAAGGCCATAACTTGAGTTCTATGATGAATTAGATCAAGTTCTTATACTTTTTGAAAAGGTAATGATCCAATCTACAACTTTCATGACCAAGAATTTTTCATTTGAAGCATCTTTGAATCAAAAAGAGGAGGTTGAAAAACTTTCCTAAAATGACAATTTTGCATTACAAGTCACTTTCCCAAAATGGCAACTTTGCAAATGGCTTGAAATTCTTCAATTTTGTGAACTTCTAACCTCTTATAATATCAAATAAAGATCATATACACCCAAAATGATGGAGAAGACCCTTTGGTTGGATGATTGGGGGCCTCAGATGCCCTGATTTTGCACTAACTTGTTCAAGAAGTCATTTATTGATCAGATGCCTTCCCCATTGAATTTCTTCATGAAAATTGGTGTGTAGGATCCTTATAACATATAGAGACCAATAAAAACAAGAATGAGCAAAAAATTTGGAGTTATGGCCTCTGAAACCAAAACCCTAATTTTAGGTCATCTGTGCAGTTAAGCTTGGCTCTGCTTCCATGCCTTTCTCAGTTCTTGTGATTTTCTGACTTCCTTGATCTTGGGAGGATATAATATGATATTTGAACATACATGGACCCTTTTGATATGATTGAAGACCTTTGGAGTGGCTCAGATAGCTCATGGATTGCTTAGATCACAAACCCTAGATGCAGATGACTTGAACTAATGCAGTGAAGCAAAAATGCCACATGATATGGTATGGTTGAACTAATGCAAATGTGGAAGATAACAAGCCATGGTGTGAACTTAGTGAGGGCAGATTTGGCAATAACTTTGGTCGGAAGCTCCTTTTCTAAACCAATGAATAGAAACTCCATATTCAGAATCGGAAAATCCATTCAATAGGAATACTCCTCTAAGGTTGGCACAAGCTAATAATCGGAAAAGGGGAAACAACGATGTAATATATCATAATACTGAAGCAAGGAATTAAGGATTCCCTTCGGTACATTGGTCTTCAGAATAAACAAAAGTCTACCATAACATTTCTGGAAATCATCAATATCAACCACCAATGATCCAAGCTTTTTAAACTCTCCTAAATTAGGAATCTTGAAACGGTACTTCTGAGTGTTCCTCCTTCCGATATCCAAAATCAAAGATATATGAAATATTTGAAAAATTTCCTATAAGTCGCTTGAAATCTTGAGAACAATGCTCATGAATGCATGGGTGCATGTATGCAACAAACAAAAAAAAGATCCCACAAAGCACACGGGTCAAGGTTTTGAGTCACGCGCAAGGAGTCAAGGGATAAATCAAAGTAGGCCGATCCCACATGAAGATTACTCCCCAGCAGAGTTGCCACTTTTCTGTAGCGGTAAAAATTGTGAGTGTAAGTTATAGATTAACTTAACTCAATGAAAATAGAGTCGCCATCACGCTTTTATTTTATTCCAAAAGGATAAGAAAAATAGAGTGAATAAATCCTAAAATGAATCTAAAACAAAAAAAAGCTAAAGAAACAAATAGAGAACGGGTAAGGGGTTAGTTACAAAATGGGACGGTGTTAGCACCCAAAACATTTGTGGTACTCCACGGGAACCCTTTGAAATATTTACACTCTTGGTTTGAACTCACAATGTGTAATATAAGATCAAAACCTCATAGTTCATGGTAAAAATAATGAAAATTTGTTGGTTTTGATTAATTTTAAGAAGTAAAGACAATTTGTCCCTTACAAGTGGATGACCTTACAAATCTACCATGATAATGGGGGTATGAACTCATATGTCATTATGGGGAGGGCGTCAACTCAGATAAAATCAACGAGTATGCCACTAAACCCCCATAAATTACAAGAAACTCAAACTACAACCATGGAGATTGAGAGTCTTGTACCCGACTAGAAAAAATGACTCATAGTCTAAACTTGAAAAGAAAACAAAAAGGCACAAAATAACTTGAATGAGTTTGGTTCTTTTTAATTTAGGAATTAAAGTCAACATGATTAAGTTCATTGACATTTATTGAATGAAAAGAAGAAGTTAAAACCACTTGACAAAAACTCAAAGTTTGAATTGTTAAAGTGGTGAGAATTTTTAAAAAGAAGAATCCTTCGAAAAAGGGAGAAGACTTTGAAAATTAAAGAAAGGGAGGAGATTAAAAGGCTACCATAAAAATAAAAGAAAAGAGATAATGGAGGAAAGATCTAACCAAGATGATACTTCCAAGCATAAGCAAAAGAGTTCCATCCTTATAAGCATAAGCTAGAAAGTGGCCAAATAAATACGAAGGTACCAACTCCATGATGATCAAAGCAAAGGGAAAGTGTCCTAGAATCTAAGTCAAAAACTATAAGTCCCATGCAAAGGATAGTAACCATAGTCCAAGATTAGGAGAACAAGTTTTTTAGAGATTTAAACCTTTATTAATGTTTTTGGTGTCCAAAGGACAAAAGAAAAGAAAAGCACAAAGATAAAATGACATAAACATAAACATGATAATGGATGATATAAACAAAAATAAAGTAGAGGGAGAAGGGAGCAAGAGGTAAAATAAAAAGGATATGGAGAAAGAGGTGAAATAAAAGTCATATAATAATATACAAGAATGTGGTGAACTAAATCATCTACAAAGATAAAATTCCAAAGCGACAACCAAATCACGTCTCGCGTTTTGCGTTATATGGTTGATCTATGTATTCAAGTCATTAGTTAATCAAACTTGTCAGAAGTTTGATAGAATAAAAGCCTCTACAACAACAAGTTTAAGAATTATGAGCATAATACAAATACCAACCATGTTTGGGCTTACGCAACCAATCATGGTTCGGGCCACGAAAGTACAAATGCCAATAAGGATTGAGAGGGACAAATGTAGCGCTATGTTAAGTAATCGCCAAGTAACTTATATCGAAGTTACCCTATAATGAGGCTGATCAATACCAATTAAGGTAACTATTATTTGTGATAATGAATGTTAGATGAACAACATATAATTTGTCATCTGAAAACAATGCCACATGAAAAGAAAAAGGGTAATGATCTCGTCTCGATCAAAATCCAATAACAGATTTCAAGATCCATGAGACTTTCATTGATCAAAAGAAAAAAAGAAAATAAAGTGAAAGGGATGGAGAAAAACCAAATTGAATCACAATTTAGAGGTAATTCCATTTTTAATATCAATCACCTTTAATTGATAGATTCAATTTAAAAAATGTATCACTAAACCAAAGCACCACTTATGAATTTAAAAATCCATTTGGAGATCGATTTGAATTAATGAACATTAGTCTACTCTAATCAATATCCAATGTCCATTGAGATTAAAGAGGAATTAACCTAAATTAAATGCTTTCCAAGGTTAATATAAGAAAGGAGGGGAAGATGAAGGAAAAGAAGGAAAAACTGTGCCAACAAATAGGGCGAAAATCACTTCTGGAACAATGTTAATCGATTAACAGTTTGGTTAATCGACATAGTCAAAATTTGAAATCCTACGCTGAAAAACACTGGTTAATCGATTAACACTTCACTAAAAGCCGAAAATTAGCTAACATTTAGCATGATCCTCTTTCAAAACATTTTCCAAACACCTTGTGATCATAGATCTGAACTTTCATGAATTTCATAGTATGAACACAACAAAATCCAGCAATCAAAATAAAGAAAGTGATCCAAAAGGATCTAGCACAAACCAAAGATCTACATTGTGGATGATGAAGGTGAAGGTATAACAATGTTTGAGATGAATTACCACTTCAAGAATTAGAACAAATCCAAATTAATCCACAATCAAGATTGATCTCCTGAAATTGATGAAGAAAAAAGAAAAGGATGAAGGTGTCGCTCAAAGTTAATCAAGAATTCAATGTGGATTCTTGTTAAGTTTCAAAACAAGAAATAGATCTTTGGTTAATTTTGGTGGTTGGGGATATATTTTGCAAGTGGTTTTTTGGATCTCTAAAGCTTGTGAAATGAATGAAATGAGGCCTCTATTTAAAGAGTTTAGGCTTGGGAATTTGGTGGAATGGAGCTTACTTTGGGAGATCAAAATTAGGCTTGGAAATTAAATTTGGGGGAAATTCATAAAAGAGCGCCACTCCCGGGATTTCCATCCTGGTACAGACGCGAAAGTGGCGCAGAAAAAGGAAAAGTCTCCAACCAGACATTTTTATTCCGAAAGAAGGGCAATGCTTCACAAACCCGAAAGAAGGAGAAAGCGGGGTCTCACGAACCAAAGAGAAAGGGTAAGGGAGTCAGTTACGAACTGGGAAGGTATTAGCACCCCAGATTATCCGTCATACTCGACAGGATCCACGCTTGCTATAACTGTTTCAAAGGGTGAAAGTATCTTCTACTGCTGCAACTGCTACTAGAAAGGACTGAAAAGAAATAAGGAAGAATGAAATGAAAATATAAGGAGATGAAATGGCATGAAGATCGAGGAAAGAGACTAGAGGATTATGTTCGGCAAGCAATGTCGCTAGTGCCTATGTATTCCCTTTGTGCAATAGGAAATTCAGAACACCATAGCTCGACTCAATAAGACTAACACTACTTGCTTGTATATTTTTTGGATTGAACTACTTATGTATATGCTCAGGTGTTGCAGGCTCGTATGAAAAGAGTTCCTTTACCGTCTTGAAAATGATAGGTAGGAGCATGTTCTTTTGTTTAGAGTGAAGGAGATGAGAATAGAATTCCCGAAAGAAAGACGCTTATTGTTTGTTGAAGGTTTCTTATAAGCTTTTTATTTGAGAGTTTGCATAGGAGAGTGTATTCAAGTCTCATTCAATGGAGTGTGTACTTCTTTCATCACTCCAAGATGGAATGAAGAAGAAGCACGCCTAAGTATGGAGAAGATCCCCAAACTTAGTTCCAAGGATTGAGGCTCAAGCATAGTAGCCTATTTTATTTATTGTGTTTTGTTGTTTTTTGAGTGAAGAATTATTTTTTAGATTTTCTTTGTGAAACAAATTCATGTTGAAGGCTTGTGCATCATGCTAGACAAGCTCACATCATCCCAAGATGGGATATATGCAAGTACCCCATGGAATAAGGCTATGGCACAAGAAGTCATTTCAACCTTTATTAAGTGTATTTTTAGCTTTTTGTTTTTAGATGAGAAAGAGAAGACTCAAAAGAGACAAAAAAGACAAAAAAGGTAAAAAGTCTAAAGGGAAATTAAAAATCCTAAGAGTTGTCATACTTGGATGCCCTATGGTTAGTGAGGTATGAGATCTCTATCCTAAAAGAAAGGAGAAGAATAGAAGAAAGAAGAAGAAGAAGAAGACGAAGAAGAATAAGAAATCAACTTACTTCCAATATGGAAGTTAAGTTGTTTCTAAGGGGGGTGAGAGAAGATTGTACAAGTGAAGCATATTAAAAGCTTAATCAAACACAAATTGAAATCTTAAAAAGACGAGGGAAGAAGTTAGAATGTGTATGCATATCCACACTCTTATGACTTACCATAGTCCCTGAAAAGTTAGCAAATGAAACACAATTTCAAACAAGAAGTAAAAGAGAAGCCAAAAAAGCAAAGACACCATATGAAAGGGATTCTAAGGTATAAGAAACTTAAAATTCAGAATCTAATCACAAAAAAAGCTCTAAGAAACCTAAGGTACCTCAAGAAATCTAAATTAGGTCAAAGAAGAACCAAAGAAACAAACAAGTTCACTAAAGGCAAAACTTAAGAAGTATGAATGCATTTGATGTATACCATGAATTAAAGCATGTATGAATCATCAAAGTCAGAATGTGATGACCTGTAAAGATGCCTAAGATTATAGGAGATGAACATACAAAGGATGCATGAATTAGTTCATAAGGAGATTAGATGAAGAAAAGAAAACAAGTTCATGTTCACATAAGAAGAAACATACAAGTTAAGATTACAAGTCAAAGATGAACAATGCAAATGAATGGATGCAAGTCAGTAGCATATGACCAATATGAAATTATAAGAATGCAAGTATGATCATACAAAATTCACATATGAAAGATGTCAAGACATGTCAAACATGTAAACAAAAGATGAACACATAAAGAGTGGATGTCACATACTTGAGATGCAAGTCACAAATGCAAGATGGCATACTAAAATGAATGCACATGAGGATGAGTTAAGTGACATACTATCGCTCTCGGGATTTTCATCCTAGTACAAACGCGAAAGTTGCACGGAAAAGAAATAGAGTCGCCAACCAGGCATTTTTATCCCAAGGAAAGGGAAAGGTAATGCTGCACAAACTAGGGAGAAAGGAAAGAACAAGGTCTTGTGAACCAGAGAGACTGGGTTCGGGAGTTGGTTACGAACTGGGAATATATTAACACCCCAGATCATCTGTCATACCCGACGATATCCATGCTTGCTTGAACTGTTTCAAAGGATAAGAATAAACTGCTGCTGAATTGAAAAGAAATAAAGAATGAGAAAAATGTAGGGAAAATAAAGAATGTGCACGAATGGCCTCTACCCCACTTCCTAGGTATCTCATGGGAATGAGAATCAAAGTTAACGTAGTTCCCCTAACTAGGGAGGAAACTTGTTTATTTGTGTTTTTTATGATTGAACCGCTTATGCCTATGTTCAGGTGTTGCAGGCTCGCCTTGGACGAGTACATTTACCGTCTTGAAAATAGACAAGTCGAAGCGAGTCCTTTCGTTAAGAGTGAAGGAGATGAGAAGATAATTCCCGCAAGAAAGATGATTGTTGTTGGTTTGTAGCTTTTAAAAGATTTTATTGAGTTTGGCACAAGAAAGTGTATTCAAGTCCTTTTCAATGGAGTATGTACTTCTTATATCACTCCAAGATGGAATGAGGAAAAGGTGCACCCAAGCAAGGAGAAGACCCCCAATACTTGGTTACAAAGATTAGGGCTCAAGCACAATAACTCATTGAATTTATTAAGTGTTTTTGTATTTTGAAGTAAAGAAGTGTTTTTAAGCTTTCTCTGGTGAGAATGACTTCAAATTTAGACTTGTACATCATGCTAGACAAGTTCACATTACCCTAAGATGGGATAGATGCAAATTCCCTATGGAATAAGTCCATAACACAAGAAGTCATTCCAACCTTTATTAGGTATTTTGAGTTGTTTTGAGATGAGAGAGAGAAGACTCAAGTTAAGAAAGGGAAAACACTAAGGGAAACTAAGACTCACCCTATGTTATTCTGCAGTGGAGATCCTAAGGTTAGTGAGGTTTGAAGAACTCTAAACCTAAAAGGAGAAGAAGAAAAAGTTCTAAATCACTTCAAAGGATTGCAGATGAGATTAGAACTTAAAGGGATGGAAGGAATGAAATGTCAAAGAAGCATAAGAATGATTTTCACAATCACATAAAATAATGCTTTTAAAAAGTGAAGGAAGAAGAGGTATAAGTATGGATAAGCATCCACATACTCAATCACTTACTATATCCCCTAAAAAAGGTTAGTTTCACAATAATTTGAATATTGTAACAATGACAAAGGATTAATGACAATTAAACATTACACGCCTCCTAAAATGGAACTAGGGTTCAAAATAAGACCTAAGTATAAAGGTGAAGGTAACTAAAGGTTATATGACTCCTAAAGTCATAACCTAATCCTAAATGAACTTAAAGAGTTCAAAGTACTTAAACCACACCAAACAAGTTCAAAGAAGCCTAAATAAGTAAAGAAGTTCTAATGACTTCCAAATGAAGAAGTGGAGATGCATAAGTGAATAAACATGGTTGAATGCATATGAAAAACATCAAAGTCAGAATATAATGTCAAATTAGAATGCCTAATGTTATTCTAAATGATCATACCAAACTTCAAATGTTAGTTCATGGTAGAGTGAGAGATGAAGAGAAGTGAACATTCACATGTTCAAAAGAGAACAAACACACAAAACCAAATTATAAGTGAAAGTCAAACATGAATGGATGACATGAGATGCTAAAAGTCAGTAGCCTAAACTCTTAATGGATTTCCTATAATGATTATGAATGAACATACAAGTCATGTTGACAAGCATTTGAGTGATTGAGGGATTAAGATGGAGAGGAAGTAAGAAGAAGTGAGCATACATCATGTAAGCATGAACACAAGTTAAGATGTAAATCAAATGAACTAAAAGTGACCTAATATGATGGAAGTCAGTATCACATGATTAGTATGACATGTTAAAGGTGCACATATAAGCAAGTTAAGTGCACATGGCAAACAAATTCAAACAATTCACATAAAGATGAAAAAGTTGTCACATTAGGTCAAGATGCTTCATACATGAAATGAATGGCAAATGATGCAACATATCATGAAAGTATGAATGAGTATGCATGAAGTCAGAGGCATACATGATTTATAATACAAATGAGATTATTGGTATGAAAGTATTGCAAACATACAAGCTAATGTGAGAAGCGTGAGATAAAGGATGTGGAAGAATTAGGTCAAATGGTACAAAGGTGCATCATACAAACCCCAAAAGGAAATACTAAGTCTAATGGATCTATAATTGATCACACAAGACCACTAAGGTTCTAAAAAAACATGGCAAACACTTACAAGTGACCTCTAATGATGGCATAAACGCCCACAACCAATTAGGGTTAGAAGTGATTAAGGAAGTTCATGAAAAAGTAATTTCATTTACAAGTAATCAAAAATGCATCAAACAACATTCAAAAATTGTAAAATTAGAAGCCTAAGGTCCTAAGTCAGAGGCTAAACATAGGCTAAAATTTCATGAAAAGATTCACAATGGAACTAATTCAAATGATGCCTTGAAGTTCAAGTAAGGATCTATAGACAAGTATGCACAAATGATGGGCCAAAATGTAATTAGAAAGAGTTTAAGAATATGCAAAAATATTTTTAATGAGGTTCAATGAGTTATGGATTTAATTAAAAAAGTACCATTTGAAAATTTTAATGAGCATTGTAAAATAATTCTTTGAACTTGATGTGTTTGAATGAAAACAATTTGAAAGGAAAATAAAAGGAAATTGTGATTTAATATGAAAAATGTATAAAAATAAGAAACAATAAATATGCAAAATTATTTTAATGTCTTAACATGATCCATGATTTTTTTTCATAAATTTTAGATGCTTGGAAATGATTTAAGAAAATTAAAATGCCAAACATGTAAAATAAAATGAAAAAATAAGAGAAATGAGCCTAAGGGTGCTACACTAACAAATTTCACATACAAAAATGACATGGGCCCAGACTTGGGGGTGTGGAAAACAATCTGAGCCTAGTCCTAATGTGCTGAGTCCTTTGGTTCCATGGTGGACTCTCAGTCAAAAAACTTTGACTCAATGTGAACCCTTGGATGCAGTCGATGAGATATAATCATGAAAGTAGCTACATCTAATAGATAAGAATGCATGCACATGTTATGAATGATGAACACACAAACACCACATAAGTCAACGTCAACAGATGAAGAACATGAAAGAATTAATGGTTCATTAATGTGCTGGAAAGCCATGGTGCGTTGGATCAAGTGAATCTAAAGGCTACGATTTAAAGTTACAAACCCTAGCCTAAAAATCTTACCAGCCGGAGAAGGACCTCTGGTCATCTTCTCTGGCCATCTCCGGCCAACTGAACATGCTACAAGTTTCTAGAAAATCAAAAAATCATATACCAAACTGAAGTTAAGCTCAAGGAGAATTCAAATCTACCATCAAAAATCACAAAGCAAGCATACACAGAGAGATTCGAACGAATCAAATTTTCCCTAAAATATGTCTACACCTCTAAAAGTCCTATCAACTAGCTAGATCCATTCATGTGCTTCTACTAAGCTCAAATCAAGTGAAAATAAAGTTAAGCAAGTGTAATTTGAAGCAGAGTGAATTAATGAAATCAAACTTGAAAGAGATGAAACCTTAAGTAAAACAAAAAACCAGAGATGCTGCAATGATTTCTTCAAGTTGTTAGAGAAAAATAAATGTTTGAATCTTGAAGTAAACTGTGAGAAATTTTAAACTGAACTTGATGAAACTTAAGGGTTTTAACTTCCAATCACTTGATATTTATTCAAATGAGCTTGATGATGAAGATATGATGAAGATGATGATTAAGAAACTTGAGAATTAGTGGGAATGAGAGAGAGATAGAGTTCAGAGAGAAATATGTGCGTTCAAAATCTAAAAATTATGAAAATGATGAATCTCCCCACAAATTGTGTTATAGATCCTTTTTATAGTTAGCTTCTAAACATCAGGGTTGATGGTTAGATCGATGATTAATTGTTATGCAGTGAGTAATGAAGGTGTATGGCTCAATTTGAAGGTGAATTCGAAAGTGAGTGTGCAACTGAATTTAAAAATGCTTTGGATCAACTATGGCGAGGTTCATGGAGCTTACAATGCATCTGAAGTTGATATCCAATGATATCTGATAATGGTATGATGTTATGCAGCTTTTGCTTCTCATGTCATTTTTTGAAATTTTTTCAATTTGATGCATGACCATGTATGCCACCATGCACATATTTGAATGAGCTCTTGATTGGTTGAATGGAACAATATTGAATGGTACATAATGCATGTGTGTGTAGGACTGAATCAATTGACCAAGGATTTCATGATATGATGCTTGCCTTACAAGAAAAGCCAACTTCATGTGCCCATGTTTGAAGGTGAATATCTCTCACTTACATGGACGAATTTGGGATATCTTATGCTCAAATGAAAGAAGACACATCAAACACAAGTTTGATGTTTGATCCAAATTGAGATGAAGTCTTGAAATTCCTCAAAAGTGGCAATGAACATGATCACATGTGACTGCATATGAGATAGCAAAATGGGTGTGCAAGCATGGCATGATGCCCAAGGCCAATTCATTCCCATGGTTCCCTCTTTGATGCCTCATATCTTTTCAACCTTTGATCAAATGAATTTTTCCCAACATGAAAGTTTTAGAAAACATGGAAATGAACAACTCTAATGTTAAACATTTTTTAATTTGGAGCATTCTTGATGGAGAAAACTAGCTGGACATTTGGAACACCACATGTTTGATGAATTTCCTGGCCTCTGGCAATCCCATGACCTGGCTTATATGCAAAGTTGCCCTACTTTTGTCAAACTTTGATTGATCATATCTCACTCAATTTTGATCCGATAGAGATGTTATTTCTATGAATTAGAAGCTCAAGACGTGCTCTTTAATTGGATCAACTTAGGCCTGAAGTTTGAAGCTTTTATCATGGAGAAAGAGGGCTTGCAAGTAGGTGTGAAAATGGCCTAAATTTGCCATAAATAAAAACCTAAGTTTTTATTTTAGGCAGGTTTGTGATTTCTTGATTTTTACATGATTCTCTTGACTTTTCTTTATCAAATTTCAATCATTGAACATGTTTAACTTGTGGAACATCATTTTGACCTCAAAAAGTTAGGAGTTTCCTCTGCACATTTTACTTTTCCCCAATTTCTTGATTTTCAAGTAACTGACCAATTGGAAACCTTCTGAAATGATTCAATGGACAATATTCCATTCCTAGATACTTGACATCATGTGGAAAACATTCAAATCAAGTTTGAACCAAAATTTCATTAGGAAGCCCTTTGAATCAGAAAGCCTAATTTTGGCCCCTTTTATTAAGAGATGTTGCACTGCTTCAACTTCTGGATCAATCCACTCTTTCTGAATACTCGAGGATTCATTTGAGATTGTGTAGACCATACGAGACCCTTGATGCTTAAGGGGATACACTTGGCTCTTATACCTTGACTTTGAATGGCCATAACTTTGCAAATAAACTAATCACACACCCTAGGCATCAACCAATGAATGTATTATTTCTTTTCTTGTGATTTTAATGCAATGCAATGTGTGAGAATGATATGCCACACATTATGAAAATGAGAGGGAAAATTTTAGAGTGTTATAGCTGCCCCTATTCAATAAACGCTAGACCTGAATGTATGGTAGCAATTGCTTTCTGACATTTAAGGTATAGAGGGATTGAATACTCGAATAAACCGGAAAATTTGTACTATGTGGAAAAAAGAAAATTATACGGAAGAATGTCATTCTTGGATGACACCTCAAAGAAACGAGACCGGAAATGGACGAACTCGAAAAGAATCTATCACACTTGTGGTGATAAAGAAAATAAGACACACCGTGAGTGAGTTTGAAAATATACCATCGTACTTAGATGATAACTTACAAGAAACGAGACCATCATACTTAGATGGAGTCGAAAGAAATGAGACTATCGTACTTAGATGATAACTCAAAAGAAACAAGACCATCGTATTTAGAAGGAATTGAAAGAAATTAGAGCATTAGATTGGTTAACAACATCAATTAGATTGACTGTTGTAGGTTCAGTATAATTAGCCTCGGCTAGTTGAAGAGGATCAATATCTATCTTCATCTGAGCTTTTAGCTTTTCTATGAATTTGAGCCTACCCTCCTGGATAGCATTTTTCACCAAATCCCTAAAAAGAAAACATTAAGAAGTTTTATGACCCAAGTAACTGTGGTATTTACAAAAACCTTTTTTCTTTCCTTGGTCTAAAGGCGGCATTTTAGCGCCTGGTAGCACAAGTATTTGGCCGTCCTTAACTAGTAAATCAAAAATTTCATAACATTTAGTAGCATCTAAAGTATATGTTTTCTTAGGATATTTGTCGTTCTTTTTAGTTTCGAAAAAGTTTTTTTCCATTAGAGGGAACTAAAAGCTTGCAGGCATAAGGAGGACCCTGCTTAAGTTCAGCTAGGTCTATCTTATTATCCTCTAAAGGTACGAATTTTTCATGGACTTCTTCGACCTCGTCTTGATAGTCCACATAGTCTATCTTCTTATGTTTATTCGTTCTAGCTTTTTCATCCTTAAGACGTCCAAGCTACTGAACTCTATCCGCTAGCTGGGCCATGTCCCTCAGGTACCGAGTATCCAGTTTCTTCCTGATGGAATAATCAAGGCCACTAGCATCCATTTCGAACAATTCATGCTCAGGTACTTATGTAAAGCATCTGGCCTTGAGTAGCCAAAATATGTTCAAGTAATCATCAATAGATTCATTGAACTTTCTTTTGACACTAGCCAATTCTTTCAGTCTAATCTCTGTCTGTCCCATGTAAAACTTCTCATGAAACAAACGCTCTAATTGAGTCCAATTACAAATTGAACCAGGTGGAAATGTAGTAAACCACGTGAAAGAGTTCTTGGTGAGAGAACTATGGGAATATTTAACCCTAAGACTTTCGTCATTTGCTAGCTATCTTGCTTCTATCACATAATGTGCCACATGTTCGACTATGGACTTTCGTATCTCCTGAGAACTTGGTAAACTTAGGAACCTTTGTCCTAGGAGGTAGTTCTTCTTGGAGTAAATACTCCGCTATTGGTGAAGTGAAATTTTGCCTAGCAAAGCCTGTGTTTATCCCACTTCTAGCCATTATTCGTTCGACCATGGTTGCTAAATTATTTTCTGCTGCCAAATTGTTCTGTTGAACTTGGTGAACCACTTGATCTGCATCTTGAAGCCTATTTATTACTCTTACTCTTGGTTCATCCTCTTATGGGATTTGTCTTTGATTCCTAACATGTTCAAGCTCAAATGGTTTGAATCCTAGAGGATCCACTTGACCTTGTGGTTGTGTGGTATCTTCCATATTCACTCTTTGATTTGAATGTTGAGGCATTGCTGGAACTCCAATGAATTATGTTATGTGCGCCATTTGGGTTACCATTTGTCGATTCGTCCGGTCTGTATTCCGAATCAGAGGTTGAAAAACGTCTCCCATAGTTTGAGATAAATTATGAACCATTTGCATGTTGCTTTCATCCATCTATTGTCTCAAATATGCCACAGACTCATTTGTTAAGGTATGACTTTGCGTCGAATTCCCCAACTGACCAACTTGGTTACTCCTTCTCATGTTTATTGCCGAATCAGATTCTTGTAATGGCGAAGGAATAACATGATCAGAAAAAATAGGAGGTGCATTCCTTACTCATGCCATTGTGGTAGTTGATAGCCCAAAGAGTCTAGGTTATTGCTGAGCAAGAGTGGATCCAAAAGGCCTAAACACAGTTGAACTATGTGGAAGAGTCTTGGTAACGTGCCCAATGTACTCCAACACTTGCTGAAAATAAGGCTTTTTGACCGTTTCTCCTGGACCTGTCGAAGGGGTTGGTTCTGACAACACTGTTGGTGTTGTCGACGCCCCTGTCAAAGGGTTGGAGACTGGTACGGCCTCATTTCTTGATCCATCTTGTACACTTGTACTGCGAGCATTCAAACTGCTCACTTGAGGATTCGACCCACTTGTTACGGGGATTGAATCAGTCGTATTTCCCTGGCTAGATGCCATCTTTCTTATGTCTCTCCTTCTTCTTGGTATATAGTCATCTGTGTTAGCTACTTTCTTACTTCTCAAATGCATGCACTAAATAGCATTCCTTTCGACCAATATGCCCGTGTAGAGGAAGTTACAAAACAAGGAAGTTACAAAAATGGAAATGTCTGAAACAAAAACTGCTATAAAACAATTTCCTTAGCACTGTCCCACTGGGCGTGCCATTTTGTTTACCCCCAAAATTGGTAAACAAGTGTTGATCCTCCAAAGACACCTAAAATACCTTTGGTTACTCACAGGATCGACCTGATCGATCCTAGGATATGTGCTAAGGTTTGGTTATTTGCGTAATCACAATGTTTTTGGGAAACTGTCTATGAATCCTTAGACAAGACTCAGAGATTGTTTTGAACAAAGAAAAATGAAATAAAATGCAAGGATTTAAAAATAAAGGAATGTAAAATACAAGACTTGAAATATAAATGAAAGTAAGGATAAGACATGAAATTTAAATGAAAGTAAAGACAAGGCAGGGAATGTAAATGAATTTTTAAAGGCAATGCTTGAAATGTAAATGAAAGTAAAGACAAGGCAAGGAATGTAAATTCTTGAATTGTAAAGAAATCAAAGTAAAATGCATGAAAATTAAATTGCAGAAAGTAAATATTTTAAAGATAAAAGACTTGAAAGTAAAATACTTGAAAGTAAATTTTACATTAAAGATAAAATTGACATGAAGATAAATTTGATGGTGTTTCAATCACATACATTCTCACTACACCCGTTTCTCTACACGCGGACACTTTGAGTCGGGAGTTACTAGTACATATGATTTCCACACAATCATTCACATACTAAACGTAGCTATTTATATACATTACAAAGTAACCGTTTTGGACAGTTACTTCCTAAAACTATCCTAAGATGGTGACACTTGTCCCACTACTTCTTGTAGAAGCTTCATCTTGCGCCACTTGTATCTGTATTTGAATTGAAGATTACCCACTTTCCCTCCAAGTTTGATTGTGTGAAGACTCTCGGTAACCGTTGCCATCTTTGTTGAACTCCCTTGGTCGAATCCTCTCAACACTTAGAAAATAATTCAAACTTAGAGTATTCCTAAGTATGAAAACTAGTAGGTGGGTTCCTTTGAATCTCATCCTTTATTAAGCAAGGTCGAAGACCTCTTTTTAGCTCATAATATAATTACTCATTTATTAAGCCAAAATAACCTCATTAATTGCTAGCTTAGAAATTTAAGGATAACAAGAGCCCGGACCTTTTTAGCCAACATCTAGAAGTCATGGTGATTACCCTTAATACCAAATCCCAAATCCTCATTCTCCATAGGGAATTGGTCAGCTTGATTGTCTTCCACGTGATGAACTAGAACAGGAATACCCACATGGGTAGGAGGCCTTTCAACTCCTGTTGGCACACCAGTGGCATTGACATGATTACCTTGTGCATCTACATTGACTTCGGTGCCTGGAGTCTCCATATGTGGCGCATCGAGCCTTTGAACCATAACTCGTAACTCTTGTTGCCCCATGGAATCCCCTTTAATCATATTCATGAACTCATTCATGCATGTGCAGAGCTCATCCAATTCAGTTTGAACAACATCCATGACGTTTCGCTGATTTTGGCGAGTGGCATGCCTATGAAGATGATGATTCGCAATCCTTCCTGAATAAAAAAATAAGTTAGGAAGCCTGGACAACCTGCAAAAGAAATGCAAACATGATATGAATGATATGAAAATGATGTGTTCTCCCATTCTCAAGGCCTTTTATGTCCCTATTCCGATATTCAAGAATATGAATGTCCAGATGGCATTTAGGGCTTTGACTTTTGAGAAGAAAAACTCATATGAAGCTCAGATAAGATAATTGTGACGAAGCGAAGCCTGGAACACGTGTCGGTGCATAGAAAACAATCAGAAATTTGCACCATATCAGATAACATGAAATAAAACCCGAGAGTAACAAAAAATTTCCCTAAAGGGTTGCAAGTGCTTTCAATAAGGAAAAATAACCAGAGTATAAAGGATTCCCACAACAAGCCTGAGGGTAATCCGACAAAAAAAGAAACTAGGCCCTATGAATCTCCATATCCTTCAACCTCCAGCTAAGACGCTTGACAACCTCGAACAATTGGGCGACATCCGGATGACTTGGATCTTCAATGAGCTTTTGAATGAGCAAATCCCTTTTAATCTCACTGATTTGTTGTAAGAAGACCTCCTCATTGTCCCTACTGGAACCTGGCTCAGACCTGGCCCTCTTAATATCTGCACAGACTTTAAGTTATTCTACTTCTTTCTGAACATCCTCCATTGCTTTATGACCTTGTTCTAACTTCTGGATGAACCCATACGATGCTCGTGGGCTAACTAAAGTTCTTCTTTCCGACTATCCAGTTGTACCTGAAGTTCTTCAATCTTGTGCTTGTATTCAGCTTCAACTTCTTTCTACTTCTTATGATTTGTCTCCCATCATTCTTGCAAGAGAGTTATACCTTCATTGGCCTCAACCAAAGACTCCTTGATCCTTCGACGCTCATTTCTTTTGCTGATCTCAACCAAGCCCTTTTTCTTAAAGTATAGTTCCTTGTCTTCGAAGTCTGTCTGCTCGATCTTCACCATTCTCTCAGCCCTATGAACCTTTTCTTCTAGCTTCTTATTAGAGTGCACCATCTCTTCATACAAACCATGAATATTTTGAAACTCCTCCAAAGGTACAGTGGCCTGTGACTTGACTTCCTTGTGATATAAAGGAGGTTCCACAGAAAATGGGAGAAGTATAACTTCCACAAAATATTTCAGCCAATCAATGTATGATGCATAAGCCTTGGGATCCACTTTCCTAAACTCCATATTTCCCTTCTTGACCTTAATATTCCAAACATTAGAAACTTGGATTGATAAATATTCATTTCCAGCAGCCGGAAAGTACAAGGATTCTGCTATGTCTTTGTCTTTAGGAGGAGTCTTCAACGGATAACCAAACTATCTGATAGCCAACACCATGTTGTAATTAATTCCCCCTTTCCGTCCAAGCAAGGGAACATTTGGGAATTTTCCATAGCTGGTGATCAACTCTTTACCAGCTGAGTTCTTATTATAACACTAAGTGATGTCGTTAGAAGTTAGGCCCATAATAAGCCTCTTGGACCACTTAACATCTCCTTTGAGTTCCACGAAAGGTCCTGACTTGGGAATATGCCGAGCAAACTAGATATAAAATAATGGTGCATAATAAAGTACTAATCCTCCCCTTTTTCTCTCATTCTTGTAGTGAACAGAGTAGTAAAAATCTCTTAACAAGGTTGTTATAGGATTCCTTTTGATGAAATGGCTATTGCATCCATGCTTACAAATTCTCTCTCACTTGGGAACAGACTGATCCCATACACGATTAAAGCTAAAAGTGCACTGAAATTCACCCACCTTTTCTTTTCAGCACATTTTCTGGCTTCAACAATCAGGAATGCCACATGAAATCCCTTGCTCTCTTTCTTCTCTTTGAGGTTGTCAATAACCAAAGGCAGCTTCAAGCGGGTTGCTTTGGCAATATCTTTGTTTGAAGAACCCTATCTGAGCTATAGAACAGAGGACTCTCTTTAACTGAAACCCTTAGTTTACTGGCAATCTCCTCCAAGGTGGGTACCATAACATAATCGGGAAAAATGAAGCACCTTAACTGGGGGTCATAGAACTGGAGAAGAGTGTAGAGGTCGTCCTATTGCTCTGGAGTGGGTTTGTCCAAGTAACTCAAAACTAGCCCATACTGGGCCCTGAAGTCATCTAATACCTGGTCATTCATCAAACTGACTAACTTTATGTTTTTTATGATTGAACTGCTTATGCATATGCTCAGGTGTTGCAGGCTCGCCTTGAACGAATGCATTTACCATCTTGCAAAGAGACAAGTCGAAGTGAGTCCTTTCATTAAGAGTGAAAGAGATTAAAAGAGAATTCCCACAAGAAAGACGCTTGTTGTTGGTTTGTAGAATTTAGAAGCTTTTATTGAGTTTAGCACAAGAAAGTGTATTCAAGTCATTTTCCATGGGTATGTACTTCTTACATCACTCCAAGATGGAACAAGGAAGAGGTACACCCAAGCAAGGAGAAGACCCCTAAGACTTGGTTCCAAAGATTAGGGTTCAGGAACACTAATTCATTGAATTTATTAAGTGTTTTTGTATTTTGAAGTAAATAAGTGTTTTTTAAACTTTTCCTTGTGAGAATGACTTCAAATTTAGACTTGTACATCATGCTAGACAAGTTCACATTACCCCAAGATGGCATAGATGCAAATTCCCCATGGAATAAGTCCTTAACGCAAGAAGTCATTCCAACCTTTATTAGGTATTTTGAGTTGTTTTGAGATGAGAGAGAGAATACTCAAGTTAAGAAAGGGAAAACACTAAGGGAAACTAAGATTCACCCTATGTTATTCTGCAGTGGAGATCCTAAGGTTAGTGAGGTTTGAAGAACTCTAAACCTAAAGGAGAAGAAGAACAAGTTCTAACTCACTTCAAAGGATTGAATATGAGATTATAACTCAAAGGGATAGAAGGAATAAAATGTCAAAGAATCCCTTACATAAAAGGTTAGTGTCACAATAATTTTCGTATTGAAACAAAGACAAAGGATAAATGACAATTAAACCTTACACACCTCCTAAAATGTAACTAGGGTTCAAAATAAGTCCTAAGTCTAAAGGTGAAGGTACCAAAAGTTTATATGACTTCTAAAGTCAGAACCTAATCCTAAATGAACTTAAATATTTCAAAGTACTTAAACCACACCAAACAAGTTCAAAGATGCCTAAAGAGGTAAAGAAGTTCTAATGACTAGCAAATGAAGAAGTGGAGATGCATAAGTGCACAAACATGGATGAATGCATATGAAAAACACCAAAGTCAGAATTTAATGTCAAATAAGAATGTATAATGTTATTCTAAATGATCATACCAAAATTGAAATGTTAGTTCATGGTAGAGTGAGAGATGAAGAGAAGTGAACATTCACATGTTCAAAAGAGAACAAACACACAAAACCAAAGTATAAATGAAATTCAAACATGAATGGATGACATGAGATGATAAAATTTAGTAGCCTAGACTCTTAATGGATGTCATATATTTTTTATGAATGAACATACAAGTCATGTTGAGAAGTATTTGAGTGATTAACATGTAAGCATGAACACAAGTTAAGATGCAAATAAAGTGAAATAAAAGTGACGCAAGATGATGGAAGTCAGTAGGACATTATGAGGATCACATGTTAAAGATTCACATATAAGCAAGTTAAGTGCACATGGCAAACAAATTCAAACAATTCACATAAAGATGCAAAAGTTGTCACATTAGGTCAAGATGCTTCATACTTGAAATGAATGGAAAATGAAGCAACATATCATGCAAGTATGAATGATTATGCATGAAGTCAAAGGCATACATGATTTATAATGCAAATGAGATGATTGGTATGAAAGTATTGGATGCATACAAGCTAATGTGAGAAGCATGAGATGAAGTATGCGGAAGAATTAGGTCAAATGGTACAAAGGTGCATCATATAAACCCCAAAAGGAAATCCTAAGTCTAATGGACCTATAATTGATCACAAAAGACCACTAAGATTCTAAAAAAACATGGAAAACACTTACAAGTGACCTCTAATTATGGCATAAATGCCCACAACCAATTAGGGTTAGAAGTGATTAAGGAAGTTCATGAAAAAGTAACTTCATTTACAAGTAATCAAACATGTATCAAACAATATTAAAAAATTGTCAAATTAGAAGACTAATGTCCTAATTCAGAGGTTGAATATAAGCTAAACTTTCATGCAAAAATTCACAATGGAACTAATTCAAATGATGCCTTGAAGTTCAAGTAAGGATCTATGGACAAGAATGCACAAATGTGGGGCCAAAATGCAATTATAAAGAGTTTAAAAATATGAAATAATATTTTTAATGATGTTCAATGAGTTATGAATTTAATTCAAAAAGAACTATTTGAAAATGTTTAATGAGCATTGCAAAATAAATCTTTGAACTTGATGTGTTTGAATGAAAACAATTTGAAAGGAGAGTAAAAGGATATTGTGATTTAATATGAAAAATGTACAAAAATTTGAAACAAAACATATTCAAAATTATTTTAATGTCTTTACAAGATCCATGAATTGTTTTAGGAATTTTGGATTCTTGGAAATGATTTTAAAAAATTAAAATGCCAAGCATGTAAAATAAAATGAAAAAATAAGAGAAATGATCCTGGGGGTGCTACACTATCAAATTTCACGTACAAAAATTACATGGGCCCAGACATGGGGGTGTGGAAAACAACCTGAGCCCAATCCAAATGCACTGAGTCCTATGGTTCCATGGTGGACTCTCAATCAAAAAAGTTGACTCAATATGAACCCTTGGATGCAATCAATGAGATATGATCATGAAAGTTTATACATCTAACGGATCAGAATGCATGCACATGTTATGAATGATGAACACACAAACACCACATAGGTTAAAGTCAATAGATGAAGCACGTGTGAGAGATGATGGTTCATTAATTTTCTAGCAAGGAATGGTGCATTGGATAAAGTGAATCTAAGGGTAACGACTTAAAGTTACCAACCCTAGACATCAAATCTCATCGTCCAGAGAAGGACCTACGGTCATCTTCCCGGGCAACTCCGGCCAATTGAACATGCTACATGTTTTCAGACATCAACAAATCATATACCAAAATTAAGCTAAGCTCAAGGAAAAATCAAATCCACCATAAAAATCATAAAGCAAGCATACACAGAGAGATTCGAACGAATCAAATTTTCCCTAAAATCTTTCTACACCTCTAAAAGGCCTATAAGTAGCCAGATCCATTCATGTGCTTCTACTAAACTCAAATCAAGTGAAAATAAATCTAAACAAGTGCAATCTGAATAAGAGTGAATTAAAGACGTCAAACATGAAAGAGATGAAAACTTGAGTCAAACAAAAAACCAAAGATGGTGCCATGATTTCTTGAAGTTGTTAGAGCAAAATAAATGCTTGAATCTTGAAGAAAACTGTGAGAAATTTCAAATTGAACCTGATGATACTTGAGGATTTGAACTTCTAATCACTTGATCTTGATTCAATTGAGCTTCATGATGAAAAGATGATAAAGATGATGATGAATAAACTTGAGAATTCGTGGCAATGAGAGAGAGAGAGAGACTTCAGAGAGAAATGTGTGTTCAAATTCTAAAAAAATTGTGAAAATGATGAAGCTCCTCATAAAATCTATTATGGATCCTTTTTATATCATTATTTAGCTTCTAACCATCAGGGTTGATGGTTAGAGCCATGGTTAATTATGGTGTAGTGAGTAATGAAGGTGTATGGCTCAATTTGAAGCTGAATTTGAATGTGAGTGTGCAGTTGAACTTAACAAAGCTTCGAATAACCTATGGTGAGCTTCATGGAGCTTACAATGCATCTAAAGTTTCTATCCGATGATATCTGATAATGGTATGATGTTATGCAGATTTTTCTTCTCAGTTTATTTTTTGAAATCTTTCCAATTTGATGCATGATCATGTATGCCTCCAAGCACATAATTGAATGATTTCTTGCTTGGCTAAATGGAATAATCCTGAATGGTACATAATTCATATGTGTTTGGGACTGAATCAATTGAGCAAGGATGTCATGACATGATGCTTTCCTTGCAAGAAAAACCAGCTTCATGTGCCCAGGTTTGAAGGTGAATATATCTCACTTCCATGGATGAATTTGGGATGAATAAGGGAGTCGGTTACAAACTGGGAAGGTATTTGCACCCTAGATCGTCTATCGTACCCGACGTGATCCACGCTAGCTAGCATTGTTTCAAAGAGTGAGAAAAAATTGTTGCTGAACTGGAACTACTACTAGAAAGAGAAAGAAATGGAATAGGAAAATGAAGAGAAAATAAATAAAGTGCTCGAATGGGCCCTACCCCACTGCCTACGTATCTCATCAGAATGAGAATCAGAGTTGATGTAGTACCCCTAACGAGGGAGGAAAGCTGCTTGTTTGTGTTTTTTATGGCTTAAACTCTTATGTCTATGCTCAGGTGTTGCAGGCTCGTCTGGAATGATTGTGTTTACCGTCTAGCAAAAGACAACTAGAAACAAGTTCTTTCGTTAAGAGTGAGGGAGATGAGAAGAGAATTCCCAAAGGAAAGACGTTTATTATTGGTTTGAAAGAGTATTCAAGTCCCTTTCCAAGGAGAAGACCCCCAAGACTCGGTTCCACAGATTAGGGCTCAAGAACACTAAATCATTGTACTTATTAAGTGTTTTTGCATTTTGAGGTGAAGAAGTGTTTTTTAGCTTTTATTTATGAAAATGACTTCAAGTTTAGACTTGTGCATCATGCTAGACAAGTTCACATTACCTTAAGATGGGATAGATGCAAATTCCCCATGGAATAATTCCATAACACAAGAAGTCATTTCAACCTTTATTAAGTCTTTTGAAGTTATTTTTAGATGAGAAGAGAGAAAGCGCCAAAAGGACCTCAAAGGTAAAATGTCTAAGGGAAAGTAACAATCCTAAGAGTTGTCATGCTTGGATGTCCTAGGTTATTGAGGTTCAAGAACTCTATCCTAGTGAAGAAGGAAAAAGAAGAAGAATAAACGAAGAGAGAAAAAGATTAGAATGCAAATTACTCCCAAGATGGAAGTTAAGTTGTTTCTAAAGGGGGGTGAATGAGAATTATGAAAAACAAAGCAACTTAAATGCTTTCACAAACACAAGTATTAAGTCTAAAAGAGAAAGGATAATATGGAATGTGGTAGCACGTCCACACTCCTAAAACTTACCTAAGCCTCTAAAATGGTTAGCACAAATAAAACAAATAAACAAACATCACTTACTACATCGCTCTAGCATTTACATAAGCATGAAAGCAAGTAAACAAACAGAAACAACATATAATAGCCCATATTCAGCACCAAAACACATGTTAAAATCCAAAACAGAACATAAACTGCATACTTTTTATATCCCTTATGCAACAAGACAACCATTAAATACAAGGCATATTTAGATGCAAAATGAAAATACCAACATTACAATGCAACACTCCTTGTATCATGCACCAATTGCACACCAAAAATGCATCATAATCACATATCAATGGGCATGGATGAATCAAATCAAACCAAACATGCGTATGCATCAAGCAATTTCAAATGCATCACATGACCAAGAAATGAACATGCAAGATTAAATGCACTTATGATCAACATGTAACCAAGAATATATGCTAATGCAAACATCTCACCACATGGATATAATGCGGAAAGAAAAAAATCCATCCATATTGAATCATGTATCCACTTTTGGCCAAATATCCATATTCATGTAATTTCAAGCTTATGTGTGTGAATTATGAAAACATGAGGCACAATGCATACACAATGAAAATCAGAAGATCAAACACTTTTTATCATGCAAACATGTCTATGAAAACATTCAAACATCATGTACAATACTTCATGGATGGAAAACATCAATTATACCAAGAATCGAGAATGCACAAACTCATGCGTCGAAAGAATGTAAGCATACACCAACATGCATGCAAACAACTCGAAACAATCATCTAAAATGATATCATAATGATCCATGATGATTAATGATGGAATGATATGCAAACAACCTTGAAAAGGCACAAAAAATTCAAATTGCATTAGTGTTAATCGATCAACCAAAGTGTTAACCGGTTAACGGATCCAAAACCTGCAGATCTGGAAAAATTACATTGTGTTAACCGGTTAACCAAAGTGTTAACTAGTTAACACTGAACTAATAGCAATAAAACCTACAAAAAAAGGCACTTCTAGCAACAACTTATTTCCATAATCACCAGAGGTTCCAACAATAAATTATGCACGAAAATGATATCAAATCAAACACAAATCAAAGATACATTGGATGCACAAACATCAACACAAAAATTAATTCATCAATTGTTCAATCAACACAACTACATTATGGATCTACATCAAGAACATGAAAATAAGCTAAAAATAGAAGTAGATATGAAATTAACCAACCTATAAACTGAGATTTTCTTTGGTAAACATTGATTAAGCTGCAATTGATGAATCAAGATGGGAAATCCCAAGATCAAATGCTCCTCTTCAAGAAATTGCAAAATAAATACAAAATAATGAACTTGATGCAAAAATCTCAATCCAAAAGCACTTCCACAAAATATTCAAATCCAAACCAGTAGTGAAACCAAAATTTGATGTATAGAGATTCAATGGATGAAGGCTTAGTTCCAAGATTAATAAATTTCAATGTGAAATTTGATAATCCTTGAAGAAAATGGAACTTTGCGTGTGTGAGGGTTTGAAGAAAGTTGAGAGAAATGTGAGAGAAAAATCAGAAAATTGAGAGGGAAATGAAAATTATGAAGTATGTGTGTTGAGGTTTGTAGATAAATGGCATAAATACCACTTAGGTTTGGGGTCCAAAATATGGCTTGGATCTTGAATTGGAGCTTGCTTAGAAAGGTGATTAGGAATTAGCTTTAGGATTAGGCTTGGTAATCACTCTAGATCCTTCTCCGTAATTCCACTTTTAATTGAAATGAAATAAATCAAATAAAATAAAATGGAAAAATGCACAAAACCCACCATACTGCTAAATCTCCAGAAAATTCAAAATTCGCGCACGTTAACTGATTAACGAATGTATTAACTGGTTAAAGCATTCAATTTTTGAATTTTCCCTCCTTTTGGTGGGAAACCTCAGAAATGCATCTATGTCGTCCGTTTTGGTCCTGTTTTGCCTCTAAAACTTGATGATTGATAATACCACCTGATCACGTGCCTTATGCTTGATTACAAATTCTTTTTTTCTATTCTTTTATTTTTATTTTTTATTATTATTTTTATTGAATGCAATGAAAATGTATGATGAATGCCATGAAAATGACAGGGAAAATTTTGGGGTGTTACAACTGCCCCTATTCAATCATCAATTAATTTGAAAAGGATGAGAGCATTGGCAGTCAGACGCTCGAGATAAACTATGATTGAATATCAAAAACAGACCATAAAATTTGCACTCTGATGAGAAGAAGAAAAGGGATATAAACCCAACCAAAGAAAATTCTTCTTGGAGAACTCTGGTGCGGAGAAAGGTAACCAATGATAACAACGAAAAATTGTCTTTTGAACGACGCCAAGAGAATACTGGCTTGCAACAACAACGATGCCAGGAAAATCATAGCATTTACGACTCAAACAAAGAGGAGTAACATCAACTGATTTATAACTAAGATAAAATCAAACGATCTGACAAGGAAATGGTATCAACCGATCCATAACTCAGATAAGATCAAACGATCTGACAAGGAAATGGTATCAACCGATCCATAACCAAGAATATGAGAGTGTAACATCATAGGATTTACGACTCAAACAAGGAAAAGTAACATCAAGAAATTTACAACTCAAAAACAATATCAAACGATCTAACAAGGAAATGGTATCATAGGATCCATAACCAGGAATACGAGAACGCAATATCATAGGATTTACGACTCAACAAAAGAGGAGTAACATCAACCGATTTACAACTCGAACAAGATCAAACAATCGGACTAGGAAATGGTATCAAACAATCCATAACCAAGAATATGAGAACCTAACATCATAGGATTTACGATTCAAACTAAGAGGAGTAACATCAATTGATTTACAAATCGAACAAGATCAAATGATCTGACAAGGAAATGGTATCAGCCGATCCATAACTAGGAATATGAGAATGAAATATCATAGGATTTACGACTTAAAAAAGGAGGAGTAACATCAAGCAATTTACAACTCAAACAAGATTAAACGATCTGACAAGGAAATGGTATCAACCGATCCATAACCAGGAATATGAGAACGAAATATCATAGGATTTACGACTTAAAAAAGGAGGAGTAACATCAAGCAATTTACAACTCAAACAAGATCAATCGATCTGACAAGGAAATGGAATCAAATAATCCATAACCAGGAAATGAGAAAACAATATCATAGGATTTACGAATCAAATAAGGTGGAGTAACATCAAGCGATTTACATCTCAAACAAGATCAACAGGAAATGGTATCAAATGATCCATAACCAAGTATATGATAACGTAACATCATAGGATTTACGACTCAAAGAAAGAGGAGTAACATCAAGCGATTTACAACTCAAACAAGATCAACCGATCTGACAAGGAAATGGTATCAAACGATCCATAACCAGGAATATGAGAACATAATATAATAGGATTTACGAATCAAACAAGGAGGAGTAACATCAAGCAATTTACAACTCAAACAAGATCAACCGATCTGACAAGGAAATGATATCAAATGATCCATAACAAGGAATATGAGAACATAACATCATGTGATTTATGACTCAAAGAAAGAGGAGTAACATCAAGCGATTTAAAACTCAAATAAGTCTTTTTGTACGAAGACAAACGACTACTGGCTTACTAGAAGGACGATGGACTTAATGGAGTAGTAATATCAATCAACTTACAAATCAAGTAAGATCAAACTGGAGGAATTATTCTGCAGGGGATTATCAATTATTCCATTATCTTTGGAATTCTACTGGGAAACCATTTTGCTCTGATTTAGCTGGGGATGGTTTCAAACATAGATTCCACTGAGGGATGATGTGTATGACCCATTGTTTGTTGGGAAAGGACCACAACGAGTACCATTTGTTGGGGATAAGAGTTGTAAGGCGTCTCTCGCTGGGGAGAAGATATAAAAAGCACCTCTTGGTATGAATACTCTCTTCTTGGGGGAATACCACACCTTTTAACACCTTGCTCTAGGAAGAATCTGAGGGTGATGATTCTATTCAGGCTCTGATTGGGTACAAGATTTCCACACTGGTCCGTGCTGAAAAATGATGATGTTTTTCAAGCCTTTGCTTGTATTTTTTACAAGAAAATTGTCTCAAGAGGATTTTACAGGAGACCTGGCATCCGAAACTCCCCAGCATCTTCAAACTCTTTGAGAGACTCATTGGATCTCGAAATGACTGCTCCAGACTGCATGGTGTACGAAGGAATTTGTTTCAAGAAGATTCCAAGCCTCTCCTCAACAATTTCAATGGGCGCTCCCCATGGAACTTTTTCTCTTCAACCTTTTGTCGATAAAGGTATTCTCCTCAGCAAGTCCAGTGGGTGTTCCCCATGGAACTATTTATCTTTGTTGAAACTCAGTTTCTCAGTTTTTTCAATTTATTTCTCCAAAAATGTTTTTACCAAGTGTTATTCAGTGGTCGTCCCCCATTGGATAATTCTCTTCAACCTTTTCATCCCCAAGCAATTTTACTCTTTTTACCAGCATTTCTCAACCAGGTCATCATACCATCCTTTTGGTGGTAACGGTATATAATTTTCATTCACCCGGTATTCCTTTTGGTGGAGGGGGTCGTCTTACCATCTTTTGGTGGTAGCGATATTTAATTTTCATTCACCTGATATTCCTTTTGGTGGAGGGGGTCATCATATCATCCTTTTGGTGGTAGAAATATTTAATTTTCATTCACCCGATATTCCTTTTGGTGGAGGGGGTCGTCTTACCATCCTTTTGCAAATACCATATCAACAGAGGCAAGCTCGTCCAGCTAACAGGGTGATCGAGGCAATCCCGATGACGTACACAACTCTACTCCAGAGATTGTTATACTTGAACTTGGTGCAGTTGAGGACGTTAGCACCACCTCCACCTGGAGAACTTCCAGTGGGGTATGATGCTAATACAAGATGCGCATTTCATTCAAGAGCTCCCAGGCACTCAACAGAGAAGTGCAGGGCATTGCACCATAATGTCCAAGACTTGATTGATTCGAAGGCAATCAACTTTGCACCACCTCCAAATGTTACATCAAACCCCATTCCAAATCATGGAGGGTCCAGGATAAACGTTGTCAATAATGGTGAAAGGTTGAACTTGATTTTGAAATTGGGTGAAGTGAAGACTTCCTTGTTAGTCGTGAAAGACAGATTGTTGAAAGGGTAGGTGTTCCCAGGTTGTAATGTTGACTGTGAGGATTGTATGAATTCCATTAATGGTTGTGAGGATTTGAAAGCTGGGTTGCAGTGCTTGATCAATCAGGGGTCTTTACAATTCGACAGGGTTGACAATAAAAGTGATTGCGTGTCTACCTTAACAATTTATTTTGATCCTGCTGAAGCTCCCATCCGAAGAGAGTCGGTGAAGATCTATGTTCCCGAAGTGAGTCCAGTAACTATCACTGTTCGGGGACCAGTTCCTTATGCTAATGACAAGGCCATCCCTTGGAACTATGGCTCAGATGTGTATGTAGAAGGTCAGAAATTGGAAAGTCAAGCGGTGACAATTGACCCGACTGTTGTTAATGTCGGAGGAGTTGGAGGATTTACTCGGAGTGGGCGTCTCTTTGCTCCTCAAGTTCTTAGAGGTGATCCCAGACTGAAGCTGCTACAAAGGCTAAGGGTAAAAAAATAGCAACTGAAGAGGTGACAACTCCTTCTTCCGGTCAGGGCACTTTTGAAAAGGAAGTCGAAGAGTTCATGAGAATAATTAAGAAAAGTGACTATAAGGTGGTTGAACAGCTGAATCAGACCCCGTCCAAGATATCCATATTGTCGCTGCTGATGTGTTCTCAAGCTCACCGAGAGGCTTTGCTGAAAGTTTTGCAAATGGCGTATGTACCACAGGAGATAATGGTCAACTAGTTGGAGGTTGTGGTAGGCAGCATAAACGCCAGCCATGGGTTGGGTTTCACAGATAGAAATCTCACTTCGGAGGGACGTAATCACAACAAAGCCTTACACATCACCATGGAGTGTAAGGGTGTTGTTCTATCATACGTCTTGGTAGATACAGGCTGTTCTCTCAATGTGCTTCCTAAGAAGGCCTTAATGAAGCTGAACGTTAATGGAATTGTCTTACGACCTAGTGATTTGATTGTGAAAGCCTTCGACGGGTCACGAAGGTCCGTGTTCGGGGATGTAGAGTTACTAGTGAAGATTGGGTCTCGGGTATTCAAGAGTATATTCTATGTTATGGATATTCAACCCGCTTATAGTTGTCTGTTGGGACGTCCTTGGATTCATGCTACTGGCGCAGTGACATCCACGTTGCATCAGAAGTTGAAGTATGTGGTAGACGACCAAGTTGTTACTGTATGCGGAGAAGAAGATATTTTCGTAAGCCATCTATCAACCTTCAAGTATGTGGAAATGGACGGGGAGATCCATGAGACACTTTGCCAAGATTTTGAGACGGTCAATGTCAGTAATTTGTCTCCAACAGAAAATGTTAGGAGTTTTATTTTCTTTACAACAACAGAGTATGAGTTATGTAAGCTCCCTTTGAGTCTAATAACTCATAGTTGAGTTTTTTGCCTCATCGTTAAGAAATACTTTTTCAGAAAATAAATTAGTTCTCTTAATAACATCAAAGTTTGAGGTTTGTAAGCTCCCCCTGAGTCAAACAGTTCTAAGGTTGAGGTTTGTAAGCTCCCCCTTAGTTTCATATATAAGAAAACTTAAATGAATTCATTTTAACTTCCTTTGGAAACAACAGAATACGAGGTTTGTAATCCCCTTCCGAGTCTCATAGAATAAGATAGGGGTTTGTAAGCTCTTACTTATTACTATGTACATGAAAGTTAAAATATGTCGCCCATTTTAAACTTTTAGCAACACCAAAATCTAATATTTGTAAACTCCTTTCGGGTCTGATAAGTTAAGTTAGAGTTACATCAAAGTTTGAGGTTTGTAAGCTCCCCCTGAGTCAATGAATTCTAAGGTTGAGGTTTGTAAGCTTCCCCTTAGTTTCATATATAAGAAAACTTAAATGACTTCATTTTAACTTCCTTTGGCAACAACAAAATACGAGGTTTGTAAGCCCCTTCTGAGTCTCATAAAATAAGATAGAGGTTTGTAAGCTCTTACTTATTACTATGTACATGAAAGTTAAAATGTGTCGCCCATTTTAAACTTTTAGCAACACCAAAATATAAGATTTGTAAACTCCTTTCGGGTCTGATAAGTTAAGTTAGAGGTTTGTTAGCTCAGACTTAAACTTATGTATAAAAAGGTTAAAATTATGTGCTCGGGCATGCAATCATCAAAACAAGAAAATAAATGACGAGTATATACAACTTAATTGGATATTCAATGGGTTCAGTTTACACTTTAAGTACTTACTATTTTCTCCCCCTTTTGTCACAAAAAATAACAAGACAAAAAAAATAAAGAATGAAATTAGAAAATAAATAAAGAAAATAAATTAAAAATAAAATACTTAATTAATAAAATACAAAACATCATTACTTGATCAATTTCCAAGAAGGAAGACAAATCAAGCAACTAGAGTAATTATGGTTTCTATAATGTATGCATTCAAATCTTAGTTGTAGTTACACTTCTAAGAATCAAGCAAGGATTAATAAAAATCCACCCTCATAATCTACTTTAATCAACAAACTCTCAAGGAAATGTAATCCTCAGCTGAGAGTCATAATTCCTCTAAAATATTTGAAAAAATTGAGAGCTCTAAGAATACTGAGAATCAGTCCTTTTAGTTGCAAGCAACAATTGAATCTTCAACCAAGGAGTCCCTCTCTCTGTCATCTCACTCTCCAGACAAGGAATCAACTATAGAGTTTGAACCATATTTCAAAGAAGATGAAGATTCTACTCACCCTACAGTGAGACCTCAAAAGAGACCGATGATGAAGAAGAAAAATGGAGTCAAGATGTTTGACTACTCTATCCTAGAGCCAAAGGAAAAGGAAGAACCTGTTGACTAAGAAGATGAGGAGTAGATACAACAATAGTGGAAGATGTTCCTATAGAGATGCTATGGTTACGGATTTAGTTTAGGCTTAGGTCATATTTGTATAAATTATAATGAAATCCATGTTTAGCTTGATCAATAGAATTTTATTTTACCTTAAACTAAGTTTTGATTTACATGCATGTGTATTCCAATCATTAACTCATAAGATAATATGAACAAACACTAATTAAATAAACTGACCCAAACAAACAATGAAAAATTGATAAAACATAAACTTATGCTAGATAAAAGAATCTTTAAATAGGCCAGACTGATAGATACAATATTTAAGATTTATCATTAAAGTATTGATAAGATATGACTAATACTTAAATAATATTAAACTCAGAAGGATCTGGGTTCCAAAGAGAGATTTCAGAAAGGCAACACTATTGAATACAACAACTCAGTCAAACAAAGGCAAATCAACATCTGAAGGATCTGCAGACAAGCAGATAGCTTCTGAAGCACTTTCCTCTTAATCAACCTTTGTGAAGACACAAAAAAAAACATCTTCTGGGTGTAGATGTCGACAACATATGGTAGGGAAGCATGGCAAGATTTCTTAGATAATCTTAATATGTCAGATGATCCTAGGGAGTTCCTTAGGGCATATCCAATAAAGTAGAGAATCTAATATTTCTTGTAATTTTTCCTTTCAATTTAATGAAAATAGTGCATTCAAAAAGTTATTTTCTCCTATTTCTTTAAGCAAATTCTTGTAAGCAGCACAAATTATATATTAAATTATTTAAAACTGAACAACAACATAAACTAACAAAGAATTAATAATAAGAAGCTTAAATAATTTATTTCAACAAGGATACAAAGAATACCTAAGTAAAATCCTAACATCAGAATATTTCATAGATAACTTCAAGCTTATCTCTCGAAATCTTGGATGAACTAGCTCCAGAAGTAATGCTAATCCCATACTAAACAAGTAATTCAGAAATTACTCCTCCATAAGTGTAGCACCCTAATTTCCCCCCCTAATATTTTGAATGTTTTCATTTGCATCATTGCATACAAACAAGATCATGCACTGACTCTTCCATCATTCTCAGTTACAAGTTTATGCCTCACAGGGGATCACCATTGCTTTTGTATGCTTTTATTTGTTTATATTTACTAACCTTTAATCAAAATCCAAAAATATTTTGTGTTTTCCCTTTTATTAATTTTTCAGGAAGAAAGCAAGAACATCAAAATAGTTCCTCAGCTCGAAAAAAATTCATCTTAACAAAGTCAAAGTTGATCTGCAAGCCATTCAAATTTATATGATCAAGGATTTCCTAATTTTTATTGATTATTATTCAAGGAATTCCAAGGTTCATGTGTTTATTTCCATGACTTCTTTGTTGAGCAAAATAATCGAGCCGAAACCACAACAGTGCAAGAAAAGGCAATATTTTTCAAAATTGTACAGTGTAACCAGTTACACACGCAAAATTTTGGAAATTTTGGCAGCAAATTCAAATTTTGTGATTTTGCACCAAATTAAATTCCCCCTCATCATCAAAATTAATTCCCACCATGAAACCTTCATTAATCACCACTCTTTTGCTAATTCCCCTCCAAATTTGAATTCCAAGCCTAATTTTGATCTCCCAAACCAAGCTACAATCCACTTAATTTCCATACCAAAACTCTATAAATAGAACCATTATTCTATTCAAATATCAAGATTTTGAGAGCCAAAAAAACTCTTGCAAATTATATCCCAAACCACCAAAATTCACTAAAGCTCAATTTCTTCTTTTTAAAGTTAGCAAGAATTTACACTGAATCTTGTTCAACTTTGAACTAAACATTCATCCAACTCATTTTTCTTCAACAATTTCAGTAGATCAAACTTGTTTGTGGAGATCTTGATGTAATTTGAAGTTGTTCTCATTCTTGAAGTGATAATTCATCTCACACCATTGTTGGATCTTCATCTTCTTCTTCCATAATATAGATCTTTTGATTACTGGTATTTATTATGGTTTTACTCTAAAATTAGTGCAAATTTAGATCTATGATCACAAGGTGTTTGAAAATTGTTTTGAAAGAGGATCATGCTGAATTTTGCACTTCTTTTTGCTTTTGCGCGTAGTGTAACCAATTACACAACATGTGTTAACCGGTTACACAATGTTAATTTTTCCTTCTTGCTGCATTTTGAACTATGTAACCGGTTACACCCTAGGCAGTAACCGGTTACACTGGAACAAAATGGAAATATTTTGTTGTTTTGGGGCTGTTTTTGGTTCTTGTTTCTTCTTCCTCTCTTCTCTTATTTTAACTTTGGAATACATTACTAAGATTAATTCCTCTTTAATTTCAATGGAATTAAGATATCAATTAGAGTAGATTAACATTCATTAATTCATATCTATCTTCAAGTGAATTGTTAAATTCATAAAAGGTGATTTGGATTAGTGATATGTTTTCACACTTGAATCTATCAATTAGAGATGATTGAACTTAAATATGGAAGGAACTTAAAAGTGTAGTTCAATTTGGTTCTTCTCCATCCCCTCCCTCTAATTCTCCTTATTATTTTGGTCGATGAAAGTCTTATGGATCTTGGAATTTATTTGTTAAATTCATGATCAAGACTAGATTGTTATCTATTTTCTTTTCTTGGGGCATTGTTTTCAGATGACAACCTACATGATGTTCATCTAACATGCATTAGAACTAATAATAGTTACCTTAATTTATATTGATCGACCTCGTTTTAGGGTGACTTCTATATAAGTTATTTGGTGATTGCTTAATATAGCGCTACATTTCATATCCTTATCGTAATTTGTTTTTTCGTGACTCGAACCTTGATTGGTTGCGCAAGCCCAAACATGGTTGATCTTTTGAGCTAAGTTCATAATTCTCACCCTTGTTGTTGTATAGGCTTTGATTCTATCGATCTTCAGACAAGTTTTGTTAATAAAAGACTTGAGTGCATTGTTCAACCAAAGACGCGAGACATAACTCAGTTGTCGCATTGAGCCTTTTGGAATTGTTGTCTTTGTGGATGATTGAGTTCACCATATTATTGTGTATATTATATTGATTTTAGGGATAATTATACGAAACCCCCTTGCCATTAGGGCGAGATTCGGTTTTGCTCCCCTGAAGTTTTTTTTTATCAACTCCCCCTTATAAAATCAAAAACCATATTTCACCACCCCCTTTTACTTATTACTGTTCATCGTCTTCCCCAACCACTCTCCTGCATCCTCTCCTTCATCACCAAATTCTGGAAACATGCAACTCACACCATCCTTCACAGCAACCGGTGTACCTTTGTTGTACCAGAAGTAGGCTATAATAAAATTCAAATTTTAAATTTCCAACAACAGAATACCCAATTTCTAGGGTTTAATTGAATTGATTCAAAAGAGGATATGGAGAAAAAGAGTATGAATATGGATGATTACTCGATTGGATCTTTTCCTACCTATTCACTTACAAACATGTTTGATTTATCTGAAGAAAGGAGTTTCATGGAGCTATTAGGTGTGCCAAACATGAACAATAGTTACAGTTTACTTGATTTACCTGTGGAAGTCAAGGAATCACTTGCTGAGAATAATGGAAATGGAAAAGAATCATGTTCAGAGATTTTGAACAGTCAACAACAACCTGCTACTCCTAACTCTTCTCCTATTTCATCTGCGTCTAGTGAAGCACTCAATCATGAACACAATAAAATTGTTGACCAAGCCAATCATCATCTCCAAAAATAGTGAGTAGATACTTTCCTTTTCTTCTTCTGTCTTTTCAGCTTTTAATTTTGTTCTTAAACATGAGATTTTATTTTGATTCTATTAACAATTTCATGGTAACAGCCATGGAGAATCACTGCGAGAGAGAATAGAAAAAACAATTAATCGAAGAATTAGTAAACACTGATTCTGATTCTGTAAAATTTAGAAGAATAAAATCAAATGATGAGAGTGATAATAATAATCTTTTAGGATGAGAATTGAAATTGGATTGACGAAAAGGGGTTTGTGACGATTGTGTTATCTTGATTCGTCAAAGTCGTAATCAATTTTCGAAATCAACAGTATGTTTAAGGGAAAATGGTTTGGAATCAATTTTGGATATGTTCATGAACCCTAATTTGGTGATGAAGGAGAGGATGAAGGAGAGTGGTTGGGGAAGATGATGAACAATAGATAAGTAAAAGGGGGTGGTGAAATATGGTTTTTGATTTTATAAGGGGGAGTTGATAAAAAAAAACTTCAGGGGGGAAAAATCGAATCTCGCCCTAATGGCAAGGGGGTTTCGTATAATTATCCCTTTATTTTATTACTTTTTTTCTCCCTATCCTTTTTATTTTTACTTCTTGCTCCCTTATCTTTATTTTCTTATTATTTATATCACCCATTATCATGTTTATGTTTATATCATTATCTCTTGTGCTTTTCTTTTCTTCTTGTCCACTTTTGGACACCAAAAACATTAATAAAGGCCTAAACACTTTAAAAGACTTGTTCTTAACTATGGACTATGGTTACTATCTCATGCTTTGGAGGATTTCTACATTTTAACTATGTACTTAGTACTACGAATTTATCCCATTGCTTGATTATTATGGAGTGGTTATGCTAGCCTTTATCTGGCTCATCATTTGCTCAAGAGGATGGAAATCTAAGTTATTTATGCTTTTAAGTATCTCCAAATGGTTAGATCTTTCCTATCTTATCTCTTTTATTTTATTTTTAGGGTAGTCACTTCATCTCCTTCCATTCTTTAATTTTCAAAATCGTTTCCCTTTTTTTAAAGGATTCTTCTTTCTTAAAACTTTCACCACTTTAATAATTCAAACCTTGACCTTGGTCAAGTAATTTTTACCTTTTTCTTTCATTTCTTAATAAATACTAATGAACTTAAGCATATTGGCCATTTTCAAATGACCATAAAAAATACAAAAACTCATTCACCCTTTTTGTGCTTTGTGCACTTTTTATTTTAACTCTTTTCATATGTTTAGACATGATTCATCCTTTCTAGAGGAATTATTCGCTAAGGGATGACGACTTGTCTTTACATTCCTAAAATCAATCAAAGCCAACAAAAAACTTTGTTCTTTTTACCACAAACTACGGGGTTTTGATCTTACATTGAACTTTGTGTGTATGTAGGTATGAGGTGGTAAACCTCTCCAAACACAAAAATATTAAAATCAATTCTTTTTCTCATCCCCTCACTCTCATTTAATAAACCCTTTTTAAACCAAAAAGCGTAAATATTTCAAAGTACTCTCGTGGAGTACCACAGACGTTTTGGGTGCTAACACCTTCTAATTTGTTAACCAAGCTCATTACCCATTCTCTATTTTTTCTTTTAGCTCTAACTTTTAGATTCATATTTTTAGGATTTATTCGTTCTTTTTTCCTTTTCCTTTTGGAATAAATAAAAGTGCGGTGACGACTTTGTTTTCTTTGAGTTAACTTAATCAATAGGTTACAATCACGATTTTTACCGCTACAATAAGGAATACAAAAAGTCTTTCCCTTTTGAAAAGTGGAAAGATACATCTTCAAATGATCAAACATAACTTGAGGTAGATCAATCTTCAAATCTGAATTGAGAATAAGAAGAAAATATTGTTCTATAGGGTCCACATGGTCTAAATCTTTATCCTTAAGAAGTAAGTTTGAGTTCATAATCTGACACCAAACAACAACTTCAGGAAGAAGATTTGAGACCTCTGATTCTTTGGAAGGTTTAATAAAGATACGCGAAGTAGGAAGATAATAATACCAAAAAAAAGTTCTTAGAATATCAACAACCTCTTCAAAATTGATTATATTAGCAGTTTCTTTAGAAGAAACTATAGTAGAGGCATCATTTACTTTTTACAAAATTACACTTTGAATTAAGCTCTTTAATGGAAGCATTCATCCAAAACTCTTTGAAAAGGCTTGGATAAGTAAAACCACAAAGCATCTCAAAGTAGCCATCCCATCCTTGTTCATACACAAACTTTCACAATTTGAAACCAATTTTGAGCAACTCATCAAAATCCACAAACTTTTCATTTATGATAAGGAGCTGATTCAACAGAGAGTTAGTTGAGGTACCCATCTCTAGTTCGGTTAGTTGAACACACACCTAGAGAGAAAGTATAGAAGGAAGGTAAGAAGAAGACAAAGAACTGAACATGAATCTTAAAAGGAATAAGAATCCTGTCAGAAAGGACACAATGATGTTTCACAAATCAAGGAATAATAGTAGCAACTATCAAAGAGGAGAACATCATTACCCAAGGGTTCTTATCCAACAAATATATTAATTCCACAAGGTAATTTTCATATTTATAAAAATTTAAGCACATAAAAGATTTGCAAGAAATCTTTTACTTGAACTGCTATATCATAAGTAAGGAATCTTCTTTACAATCTTAGAATCAGACAACATTCAGAACCAATCAACTATCATAATCTAAATTACTTTAGATCACAACAAAGATATCATTTGTATCTATGATTCTATTTAGAACTAACACTTCATCTTAAAACAAGAGTCATAAGTGATAGATGATTATTGAATTCTCTTCAAAATTTCTGATAAGGAATAGTGTTGTCACACCAAGTTAGAAAAATGTTTCTATAAATATGATCATTATCTGGTTTGATAAGACATTCAACATAGATACAATAGAATTTCTTCTTAAAGAATTCTGAAGTTTCTTTTCTCAAAATAAGTTCTCTATAAATCTAACAGAAACTTTTGTATTTGTTTCCATGCAAATGTTTTATTGAATCAAAATATAGTACCAAAAAAAGAACAATAATAACCTTTTTTTAATGTTCTTTTAGCCAGACTTGATTCAATATTCAGACTTGACCAATAGAATCTGAATATAGCTTTGAGTGGATTTTAGTTCAATGACTGTCTAACCATTAAATCCACTACTCACGCCAAATTAAGTACCACCAGTACTTAAATCTGATTTGTTGGCTCTTCTTCCAGCAAGAGTTATACACAATCCTAAGGAAGATACCTCTGCTTCTTTCCTTGAGATCTGCGGAAAATACATCATGATACTCATACTTCTATAATACCATACATATATATACAAGAAAAATCTTCCTTCCCTTATGCCTTAGTATATCCAACATCATCAAACATCATTCTAGAGTATGAGTCCATAATAGAACGTGATGAGAAAAAATGTTGTTATAAGCATGGTTTCTAAATTCATTATCTAAGATCAAATCTTTTGACACTTAAGTTATTAACAAGCTCAGAACCAGATTATGTTATCTGTAACGCTTTGTCATAAAGTAAATATGAGTAATATATTAGTACAACTGACAGAAGCATAAAGAGAGACCAAATTTTTCTCATAGAAATGTTTCTAACAATAAAATGCATGATTATCCTCAATCAATAAGAAAATTGAGTCTCTTAAGATATTATCTTGAAGAGCATGCTCCACAATATCAAGTATCTCAAAGTGATAAGGGCTTAGTCACCACTTCCTACCTCTTAATACAAGATATTTATTTCAGAATACAAATGTTTCTCTTTATATGTATTCTGCACTAATGTCAGCTTCAAAGATTTTGATCAATGAAAAAACACTAACATTAGGTCCATGTAGTGTATCTTATTGTCCTCTGATTTTCAATCAGTTATAAATAAAAGTATTTTAGAAGTTCTTGAGTTAGCTCATCAATCATTATAAGGTATTATCTATTTAGCTAGCGAGGAAGTTCTTCTGATAAGAGGCATAAGTATCTTATCACCTGTTCTTCCAAGGAACTAAGCTAAATAGAATATATGATGTTGTTGAAAGACTTTCAACATCTAGCTCCATTTCTATTCTTTGATTAATTTAAATATAAAACTTTATATCACAGTGGATTCAAGCAGTAAACCACTTGAAGAACTATTACCTTGGATGTAAGTCATAACGTATCTTCTCAGAATTTGCTTGAAGATACTAGATGAAGTGTAATTGTTCAAGCTTCCAGAATCTGATCTCATTAAATATGATCACAAAATTTCAAAGATAGTCCAAGCATCAGACATATCAATGATGTTGGTATTCTCATAAGTGAGATATAACACCTACCAGAATGCAACTATCTTCATAATACTATTTAATAAGCTTCTTCTGAGTTGATGAAAAATATTTTTAAAACTAATCTTCTAAATCATCATCAACTTCTATAGTAATACCTTTTGCAAGGATATTTTATAGACCTTCAACAACCCTTTATCAGAACCAATAAGTTAAAAATAATCATAACTTCTCCATCATTTAAATCTAGGGGAATCACCCTTTGGATATGGTAGGAAAAGCCTTATAATATTTTTCATATGGAATTTGATTCCTTCTTGAATAAGAAATATACTTTTCTTATTTGATCATTATCTGCACCACTATTAAGTGTTAAATACATATCATAATTTGATACCAATTGAAGGTGTGAAAAGTACACAACAAGGGGGTTGAATTGTGTTTCGCTTTTCTTTAAGTTCACTTTTAGTCAAGGATGCAGAACCAGAACTGATGTTCATATTTTTTCTAATTTATTTGGCATCGGATACATAACAGAAGTAAAGTAAATAATCATCAAAAGACATAAAGATTTATCCTAGTTCCTCCTTTAACTAAGAGTAATCCACTCCCCTTGATTCACAAGAGCTTTTCATTATAATCATTCAAATTACAATCCCTTGTGATTCTGCACAAGTCTTTTACAATTGCTTAGACCCACAATCTGAGACTATCCTTGCTTACACCACATGTCTAAGACTTACCCTTGCTCAAGTCTTCTGATCCAAGCCTCCTGCTTCAATATCTTCTAGCAAAGACTTCTTTTTGCTTAAAGCACATGTCTAATACTTCCCTTGCATAGACTGACTGTCCATGGCTAACTGATCATCCTCTGAACGAGCCACCTACTCTTCTGGTCATCCAGACTGAGTCTTAACCTGCTTAGATCCACACCTGAGACTCCTTGCTCAGTCAAACTAGTTGAATAATACTTTCACAACTTAATCACTCATGTAATGAGATTTACGTGGCTTAAGCATCTTGGCTCAAGACTTCTGATTAAGCACATAGAAAGAGTCTTAATTTAAACTACTGAAGGCTCAACATGATAGAGAACAAGGTGTAAAAAATATAGTTATCAGAGGTACTTGAAATCACCATAACAAAGACCTAAAGTGTAAGACCCCAATTATACTCGATAATTATTAACAAAAACAAAGTATAAAAACTTCAACAAATTAAATTGAGATGATACATTTCAACTTTATAACATCATTCAACACTTGATAAGTCTTTAAAACAAATACTTTATTACTATGCAGCGGATTCATAAAAAACAACTTAAATTGTATTCAACATCAAAGCAACTTAAGAAATAAAAAATTCTTTAATTAAACAACTTAAAATTCGGCAACTATCATAAAAGTCAAAATCAGCATAAAACAAGTGTTATCCCCCCGAGTGCTACGTATCAGAGCGACAACACTGACTCGATTATACTAAGGTAACTCTATCCTACTCTTGATTACCTGCACATTACCAACAGAGGGCAACATTCAAACATAAGGTGTGAGATATCTAATAATATAATCAAGAATATGATAAATAACATATGAATTAGATTACATAGATCACCACTTCACAAACAACTTAAAAACCAACATGAAACGACAACACAACAACATAACATGCATCTTGATATGTAACTTAGATAAATGTGTTGCACGTGGTACCATCAGAACAAAACTCCCAACTTATAATCAAGCCAATTAATAGAGGCGTCAATACAAGGCATAAGCCTTCAACTTTTTTTCCCCAATCCAGACCAACATACCGAGCAAAACGCTCCAACGTATTACGACATGCTATGCGACTCAACATGATTATAAAACAATAAAAACTATAACAACATAATAACACAACAACATTCAAGTTTGGCCAAATTCCTACAACTCATGATCTTTCCATTTATAAGGAACTGCAACATACAACAACAACCAACAACTTTCTATCTTATAGCAAAGCAACACAACGCAAGCACAACAAACCATACCACACTCTTACTTACAAGGTCCCGACTAAACCGATTAATCAACTATTTACTACATTCTATTATTACTTCCTATTACAAGTTATTAGTTTTCTTCTGCTAAATCATTACAGTAACCAACACACCAAAACCACTACTAATCTTATTCCACTATTAACTATTTTTATTTTACTAATTCATTTTTATATCAATTATTGACTCTTTGTTAATTAATTATTGTGACCTATGTTATTTCATATATTGTTCTACATCTGATTCATGTTACAGGAATTAATTTATGATATACCAAGTTTAGCAGATAGCAGAAAATATAACACATAAGCCAAAACGACGAATTCTACTAACCTTGTGTGACCATCGTCACACGTTTTGTGACCCTCATCACAATTGGGCTTGTGACGATCGTCCCAGGGATGTGACGGATGTCATAATTCCCAGACGGATGTCAGAAATAAGGGACAGTCGTCCCACATCCCAAATCTGCAACACTATCTGCTTCTTTCTGCTTCGTCTATGCAAACTTCTCTGTCTAATTCCTTCTCCTATTATTTACCAATCAACCGACACAAAATTCAACAAATAACACAACACTTCCATAATTTTCTTAATCATCAAAAAACAACTTATTCATCAAAATAACTTATTTATCAAAACAACTTATTTATCAAAACAAACAACAATTGATAGTAACTGTAATACCCATATACAAAAGACATACATAAAGCATATTTTTCATATATAATATTGAAAATTTGGTACTGAAATACAAATAAGTTCTTAGAAACACATTGTAAGAATATAGAACTACAACATAAGGTACTAAACAAGTCTATAAAATAGTACAAGATGTTCAACTACAAAAAGATCTAAGAACTAGATCCGAAGATCTCAAAAATCCACAGCGGAAGACTAAGCCATCAACTAGTAAGGATAATCAAGTCGCCTTATCCTTACCCTTAGCGGAACCTGAAGTACCTTAAATAACAACATCAACATGGGGTGAGATAAAACATCTCAGTGGATTCCCTATCTTAGAAATCTCTTGGATCTAAGGGTTATTCTCAACGAAACTCGCATGTTTCACAAACCAATTCACACAAGAACCAAGATCATAGGGGAAACTAAGGTCCACACACGATTTCAAAATACCAAATAGGGGAATGTCTACCTCAAGTCCTTACGGATGCTCTAGTAAAACACATAGTAACCACTTTGAGACTTATACAAGACCTTACGGAGGAATTGACATAACACGTTCTTCAATCTTTACAGATGCTTCCCGTGGGACTAAAGGTAATCCACCTCAAGACTTACTCAAGATTGATACAAAACTAGATAGTAATTGCCTCAAGTCCTTACAGATGCTTCACGTGGGACTAAGGACAACCCACCTCAAGGCTTACTCAAGACCTTACGGAGGACTTATAGTCTACACATCTCAAATCAACGCCCATGCACACAACGGATACCTCAGGTCCTTACGGATGCTCTAGTGAAACACATAGTAACCACATAGAGACTTATACAAGACCTTACGGAGGATCCTAAAAACAAAACATAATTCATAATTCAAACGAGTTTAAGGGGAACCTAGATACCTCACAAGTCATACCTTTCTCTATTTTCATCAATTCACACTTTCCATTTTATCAAGTTTTGGCCATTTGAAAAAGTCGGGTAAAAGTCGGCTCGAAAATAATGTTTCTTGATCTTAATAGATAGGTTATGTCATTAGCTTCAAAACGATATGTGGAACTCTAAAAACGGATACCCGGATCATAAGTTAAGAATTAAATACCAAAGTTGGAACCTACAGGTCTCGCTGAGCGAAAATCACCCTAGAACTTCCGTTTTGCGAGGTCTGCTCGCTGAGCGAGCTACACCAGTTCAGTAATTTCTAGCCTTACGGGAAAACCCCTCTCCCACACCCAATCTCTCCCAAACATCAACCATTGTAGAAAAACATAATTAAACATGTTCATAAACATCATATAAGCATTTTAGTTAGGTTTTAATCGAGTTTTAACCGTTAAACTTTCTATTTTTCCTAGATTTTCCAATTTTTCCCTAACCACAAAAATCTCTAAAACTCAACCAAAATCAAAGATAAAAGTTTCTAACTAAGAACCCACCTCGAGAGATGAAGATTGGCTGAAAGATTGAGTTGATTCGACGGACGGATGATTGAAAATGAGGGATTGAAGCTTTTGGGGTTTTCTCTCTTCTTCTTCTCTTCTCCTCTCCTTTTCTTCTTTTCTTCTTTCTTTCTAACTTCTTCTTTCTCTCATATTCTTTCTATTTATATAAAAATACAAAAACTTATATTTTTACCAATGGGTCAAAAATTAGAGAGTATCCAAAAATGTCTCTTAATCCGATATTTTAAAAAAACCTCTGAGTCCGCTAATATCAATTAATAAAATAAAATCCCGTGAATTAATCTATTTAATTCCATTAAAATTTCTTAGAGTATTCCGGAATAATACTATTATCAATTAATATTGTTCAGAGCTTTAAATAAAATACGGGGTATTACATCCCCCCCCCCTTAAATAAAATTCTTCCACGAATTTAAAGGATTACCTGAATAGGAGAGGGTATGATTCCTGCATTTCTGATTCCAACTCCCACGTAGCATCACCCGGATGCGTCTCGTCCCATTGCACTTTAACAAGTGGTATCTCTTTATTTCTCAACACTTTGGTTTCTCGCCCAACAATACGGCTCAGTTTGGGTTCAAAAGTCAAATCTGCTTCTATCTCTATAGAATCCGTTAGAATAGGTTGAAGAGGATCAGGAATGAACCTACGAAGTTCGGATACATGAAAGACATCATGCATTTCAGATAGAGATGGTGGCAAGGCTAAACAGTAAGCAACTTCACCAATCCTTTCTAGAATCTGATACGGTCCTACGTATCTCGAACTTAACTTACGCGACTTAAACGGTCCTTTCAATCTTAATCTCGGAGTGAATTTCAAGTACACATGACCGCCTTCACCGAATTCTAGAGGTCTCCTTCAATTGTCAACATAACTCTTCTGACGATCTTGGGCTTGCTTAATCTTTTCTCGAAAGCATACGAATCTTTTCCTTAGTCCCTTGAATAATTTCTGGTCCTGAGATCCTATCTTCACCCACTTCGGACCAACACAGTGGTGTTCTACACTTTCTTTCGTACAAAGCCTCATACGGAGCCAAACTGATGCTTGCATGGTAACTATTGTTGTACGAAAATTCGATCAACGACAAAAGCTCTTTCCAATTTCCTCTACTCTCTAAAACACATGCTCTCAACATATCCTCCATCATTTGAATCGTATGTTCCGTCTAACCATCCGTTTGAGGATGATTAGAAGTACTCAAACGTAAATTCGTACCCATGGCTTGTTGGAACACCTTCCAGAACCTCGAAGTGAACTTCGGATCTCTATCTGATACAATACTAGACGGGACACCATGAAATCTCACAATTTTAACAATAAACAACCTTGAAAGCTGACTTGCCTTATATGTAGTCTTCACGGCTAAGAAATGCGCATATTTCGTTAGTCCGTCCACAATCACCCAAACAGAGTCATAACCACCCTGAGTACTCGGTAGACCCATGTAACACGGTGGGAGAACTGACTTTAGTTAAATGTTGAGCGTAACCAGAGAAACCATCCATGAAAGAGAATACTTTATGTTGAGCAGTGTTGTCTACCAGAACATCAATATGAGGAAGTGGAAAGTCATCTTTGGGGCTGGCCTTGTTCAAATCCCTGTAATCTACACAAATACGTACCTTACCATCTTTCTTAGGTACCGGTACCACATTTGCAACCCATTGAGGATAAGAAGTCACAGCTAAGAACCCTGCATCAAACTGTTTCATTACCTCTGCTTTAATCTTTTCTAACATCTCAGGAAGCATGCGACGAACCTTCTGCTTCTTTGGACGACAATCTTCTTTTATCGGTAAACGGTGAACCACAATGTTTGTATCCAACCCTGGCATATCTTCATAGGACCAAGCAAAGATCTCCACAAAATCATGTAACATCTGAATTAATCTGCTCTTAACACCATCTTCTAATACAGCCCCTATCTTGACCTCTTTCATGTTTTCTTCAGTTTCCAAATTCACAACTTCGATTGGCTCTTCATGTGGTTTTATAACTTTCTCTTCTTGTTGTAAAAACCTAGCAAGCTCTACAGGTACTTCACAATCTTCCTCCTTTCCATCTTCAGCTTGATAGATCGGATTCTCGAAATTATAATTGGCAATAGTAGAACTGTTATCAACAGGATCCAGAGTGGATGAGGATCTGCATTTTAGTGATGTGGGTGTGTGTAAGAACACATAGCTGATAAAACAAAAATAAATTAAAAGAAAGACAAGGAACACAATATTTACGAAAGCGAAACGTCCATTGATTTTTATTGAATGAAGTATGCAAATGAAATGACATCCCGAAACAAGCATACCATTGTGCCCCGGGTAAGGCACAAGGCTTAAAAGTTTAATTGTTCAAAAATTACAAACTTAATAACAACACAGTAATAGTATTTACTCCTGACTAAAGGAGATTGGAATAACGTCTTCAGCCTTCCAATTGTTGAGCCCATCACCCACAGTAGGAAAGATCCAGTCATCCAGGTTGTAGTCTTCACTATAGTCACCCACAACATTGATTTGATCTTTCATAACCCCTTGATTGGTGATACGAACAACACGAGCACGACGAACAACCTTCTGGGACTCTGCAGTGAAACCCAAACCAAACTTGTCAAACTTGTAAGGAATGTCAGGAAGATGACCCCAAATAGTACAACCACCTTCTTCAACCACAGCTCTAGCATCTTTGAGGGAGGCTATTGTAAGAGGTACTCTGGTAACCACAGGAACTCTTTTGACAACAGGAGGAGCTTCAGTAGCAGGAACAACCCAATGAACTACTTCAAATGTCTGGCACGGAGTCTCAACATATTCACCTTCCACTTCAACATACATAAACGTATTCACATGACTGATCATATATTCTTCCTCTCCGTAAACAGTGACAACCTTTCCCTTCACTGGATATCTCAACTTCTGGTGTAGAGTGGAGGTCACAGCACCTGCCCCATGGATCCAGGGGCGTCCAAGCAAACAGGAGTACGCAGGACGAATATCCATTACATAAAAGGTAGAATTGAAAACTTGAGAGCCTACTTTGATCGGGAGATCTATTTCTCCATGCACCACTCTTCTTGAACCATCAAAAGCCCTCACCACTATATTACTTGGTCTCAACACAACATCTTCAGGGCTAAGCTTGTTCAGACCCTCTTTGGGCAGTACATTCAGTGAAGAACCATTGTCTATCAACACATGAGATAGGGTAGTGCCCCTACACTCAATAGAGATATGTAAAGCTTTGTTATGGTTCCTTTTGGAAGGAGTCAAATCAGCATCAGAAAAGCCCAACCCATTATCATAAGTCAAATGTGCAACACAATTTTAAAATTTATCCACAGAAATCTCATTTGGTACATGAGCAGTCTTCAAGAACTTAATCAAGGCTTTAGCATGAGCCTCAGAACACAGAAACAAAGACAACATGGAAATTTTGGAGGGAGTATGCCCCAACTGGTCAACAATATCATAATCACTCTTGCGAATGATCTTCAAGACTTCTTCCATCTGTTTAGAAAGATTCTCAGCAGCTGGTGCCTCAGTTTGCACAGGTTCAATCACAGGACCTTTGCCCCGAGCATCAGTATTTGTTTCAGCAGTAGTAGTTGGAGTAACTGTATTCTTGGAGGTAGCCGGAGGAGAGAAAATTCTTCCACTTCTGGTGATCTTACTAGATCCAGCAATATTATCAACATCAAGGTTATCATTAGCAATAGGTGTATCAGTCAAAGGTTCCTGTTTAACACCATGGATGTAAACATCAGAACCATAATTCCAAGGTATAGCCTTATCAGAAGTATAAGGAATAGGGCCAGGAGTGGTAATAATCATGGGGGCCACTCTAGCTTCAGCAACAGTCTTCACAGGGCCTTCAGTAGTAATCTTGATGGGACCCCTATGAGTGATCTTGACAGGGCCTTTGGAGGTAATCCTCACTGGTACTTTATCAGCCATATTCACATCTTCAACCTTTGCACCATGAGTTAGATGTTCAACCATACCTTCCACAGAAGGTGTCCTCTCAAACAATATGGTGTAATTGTCCATGAGGCGTTGAATACCATCCTTCAACTTCCAGCAGCTATCAGGTTTATAAGCACAATAAAAACAATCTTCATTACATCCTGGAAAGAACCCAGCTTGTACCAACTTCTTCTTAATAACAGATAATGGAGTAGTCACATCTGCAACTGAGGAAATATATGAAACTTCATCAATGGCATTAACAGTCTTCTCATGATTTGGCATGGGAGAAGTAATCACATTTGGGGTCCCAGGAGGATCAAATTCAATCTCTCCAGCATCAATCATATCTTGAATCTTGTTTTTCAATATCCAGCAGTTGTTGGTGTCATGTCCCGGACAATTATAATGATAGGAACATCGTACATTAGAGTTGTACCGAGGAGAAGAAGTATTAGGATTCTGAGGAGGGTCCTTCAGAGTGATGAGTTCCCTTTTCAAAAAGTGTTGCAAGGCTTGGGCCAGTGACATGTTGATCTTGGTGAACTGTCTTCTAGGCTTCTGCTGATTGCTCTGTGGTGGTTCTGGTGTTGCAGGAGTAGGATTGGAAATGTGAACTGCTCCCACAGATTGGTGATTCCTACTACGACTAGGTTGACCATACCCAGCATTAGACTCCTTCTTCCCACTAGGGGGCTTCTTGGAAGTGCTTAATGAAGAGGCACCCTCCTGTATCTTTCCATTTCTTATACCACTCTCCACACGCTCTCCAGTCATTATCAGCTCAGTGAAACCAGATGATGAGCTTCCAATGAGGTGACTATAGAACGGACCATTCAGCGTACTCATAAACATATCCACTAGCTCCCTGTCAGACAGAGGAGGTTGAACTCTGCCAGCCGGGTCTCTCCATTTCTGGGCATACTCCTTGAAATTCTCCTTAGCACCCATTGACATACTTTGGAGTTGCATGCGAGTAGGTGCTAAATCAGCATTGTATTGGTATTTCCTGTAGAAGGCCTCAGCAAGATCATTCCAATCACGAATATTGACACTCTCCAATTGATAGTACCATTCCAACTGAGCTCCAGACAAACTCTCTTGGAAGAAATGCATCCACAATTTCTTGTCAGCAATATGTGGTTGAATCCTCCGGACATAGGACCTTAGATGCAGCTTGGCACACGAGACACCATCATACACTACAAAAGCAGGAACTTTGAAACCAATAGGTATAACCACTCCAGATATTAAGCTCAGATCTTCAAAATCCAGCCCAGAAGACTTTTGTAACTCCATAGCATTCATTCTATCCACCAACATCTTGAACTTATCTTCATTAGGATCAAGATAGTAATTTGCTTCAGAATTAGAATCCCCCATAGTATTATGGAGACTGCCTCCCTCTTTCTCAGACTCCTCAAACTCATAATCTTCAACCTGTTCCTTTGTCTTGACAGGACCTCTGAATCTTCTTCCCAGATTGATAAGGCCTCCTGATCTTCTAGCCTTCTTAGTCTTCTTAGCCAGCAGTGTCTTCAATTCATCATGTCCTTTGGACAAGTTCAGGATTAGCTCTTGGAATTGTGCATTTTGTGCCTGGAGATCTTTGACAATCTATTCAAGAGCCATTTCTGCTGAAATATATAGCGAGAAGATAAGATACATGTACATAAGAAGCTTGTGATGCAGTAATATGATATGTAAATGCGTATGCAATGTTTTCAAGGACCGCAGGATTTAAATTTGTTTAAACAACCAAAAGTAAACTTTTATTAGTAATAAACTTGTTTGCCCCTTGGGCTTACAATAAAATGAAATGAGTACAAAAGATGGGGTTTTAAGTCTCCCATGGACGTTTCCTCTTTGTGTTGAGGTATGAGTTGAGGTTCCGCTCCTTGTGAAGTTGTTTTGTTAGCTCCAGGATTCTTTCTTGACTTGATTTGTAATGAGTCTCAAAAGTATCTCTTTGCTCCTTCAACTGGATCCAGGACCTCTGTAACTCTTCTATGTCAGTGGGCATGTCTGGATGAAGAATGATATAAGAAGTATCTCCTTCAGCAACAGGCTCCATGGTAACTGGCAGGATAGCAGGATATGGCATCATAAGAGTCTGAGCACGAGATCGCACCCATCTGAGATAAGCTTCCATAGGAATAATGTACTTGGGCTCCAGAGTCTTGCTGTCAACCTTGTTCACTTTCCCCCATGCTCGTATAAACCTTTGACGATAACCTTGCAGATCGTTGTCGTATTCAAACACAATACCCCGAATCAACATGTCATGAGGACCATCACTCCGAGCGTAACCAAACTGACGTACAGCTAAAGAAGGATTGTAGGTAATGCCCCTCTTATGCCAAGGAGTGGCACATTAGGAAACTCCCCACAATGGTCAATGATAGTAACATTCTCCATAGATCTAGAGCACCAATGAATATCTGAATGAGAAAGTGACATGATCCTTTTAGACCACCTGAACCCTTGTTCATTCTTTATCATTGATCGAGGAAGGTGAGAAATAAACCACCTAGACAATAGAGGTATACAACACATCAGAGTTCCTCGTGCCTTTGTAGTATGTGTATGAAGAGAGTGTAAGATGTCTCCAAGTAATGTAGGCACTGGATTATGAGTCAGAAATATGTTGATGGCGTGTACGTCTATGAACTGGTCTGGATTGGGGAACAACACTAAGCCATAGATCAATAGGGCTAAGATCTCCTCAAAAGCATCATAACTCATAGCCTTCAGGAACACTTGAGATTTCTCCATCAATACCTTATCAAGAATACCCTTAACTCCACTCCTTGTTTCTAGGACAATGTCTGATTTCTTTAGATGTAGGGCTGCATCAATGACTTCAGGTTTAGGCTCATTCTCTAAGCCTGTGAAGGGTCTCTAATCAAGGATAGGTATATCCAGTAGTTTAGAGAACTCTTCCATTGTAGGAACCAGCTGATAGTCGGGGAATGTGAAACAGTGATGTTTAGGGTCAAAGAACTGAAACAGGACACTCATCATGTCTTCATCAAATCCTGAAGTAACCAAGTCAAGTAGGTGACCATGCTTCTTGATGAACTGGGATCTTTCAGAAACTTGAGAGACTAATTCCTTAAGCTTAGGAGGTATCCCTACAAAGTTGATCCGGATAGTATTCCGACGAGTAGAAGCCATAACCTGCAACAAAGAACAAAGATAAATCCTTTGGTCCTTGAAATGGTTAGTGAAAATGCTATGCTTATGATGTCATAATTTTATGATGTTATGCTCAATCACAAACATGTGGCACACACAAACAAGTCACACCAAAACCCTAGGTTTAGAGGCTTGCATGAGGTTTAAAGGTAAGTACCTTCCCCTGAAGTTAGTTGGTTCATCCTGTCCTACAAAAGTAACCGGGTTCTAAGGGATCTCAATATCACTGATCCTTCCCAAGGGTGGTTGTTCAGTAGGCAACTTACTTGCCAACCAAAACCCTCCAAGTTTAGGATCTCAATGAGTGTAGCATCGAGTATCAACCAACTTCAGTCTTCACCAAAGCCAGCTATCTCACTACTTTCTAAAGGCCAAGATGGGATGACTAGGGTTCTAAAAGTCAGTTAGTGTATTGACAACATATGGCAGCCTCATATTATCCTCAACTTACTTAAGGAATATAAGCACCAACCAAGAAGTCACACTAACTATGGCCACCAGATCAACCATATCGGTATACGCCGTACAGTTTCCTTGGTCTATTGCCATTTACCTAAGGTACACTAGATCCGGGTTAGGATCTTTCACACATAAAGCCCAACAAGTAATATAAAGCAAACAAGGCAAACAATTTAAGTGATCTAATTCCTAAAGGTACCCCTCTTTTATTAAATCCCCAGCAGAGTCGCCAGTTCTGTAACACGGTGGGAGAACTGACTTTAGTTAAATGTTGCGGATAGCAAGAGTCGCCACCGACTTTTATTTTATCCAAAGGAAAGGGCATAAAAGAACAGGAAAGACCTTAAAAGATTTTTGAGTTCGGGGGGTAGGTTATGTAAAGGGAAGGTGTTAGCACCCTTTACATCCATGGTTATACATGGGCTCTTAGTTAGTTAGCTCACTTTAAACTGTTTTGAGATGTGTAGTATGTGGTTAAAAAATTTCTTAAGTACTTCATAATGATCCTTGTATGGATATATATAAAGACTTTGTTTTGAAAATTGTTTGAAAATGTGAAGTGTAATGAAGTAATTTTGAAGAAGTGAGCAAGTACTTAAGAGGAACCTACCCTATGTTTAAATCTTTACTGTTCTTGAATGTTCTTTCAATGGTAAGACTATCCCTATTATTATGGAATAGGTAGTCATTACCTTGGATATTAAGGGACAAACTTAGGGTCATCGTATGGTCAATGAAGGCAACTTAAAGGATGTCTTTAGCAATTCGTAGGGACTATCATCATTTATTCGAAAGGGACAAGATCATTTACGAAGGCAACATCGAAGGGACTTGATCTTATAATATTAAAGGGACTTGATGATATTTCATGAGAAGGGACCTTGCTTTTAGACACCTTACTTGACCTTATAGTTAGGCAACATGAAGGATAACCTTAGGAAGTGAAATGGCGATCAAAGATAGACTTACGTGTGTGCGTGTCCATATTCATATATTTATCTTTATTAAGTTAGTGATTCTAAATTAATTTTAAAATACAAACATGTTATCACTCCCTATATTTACTAACCATGGCAATATAAACATTTATAGATAAAATAAAGACAAAAATAACCCTGTGACTATTACAATGCTTTTGCAGTTACATAAATATAGAAACGATTAAATATATATAACGAAATAATAAAAAGGGTTAGTAATAAAAATAATTATAAGAAAAAGGAGGTTAGCACAAAAATATATACAAGTTAATTAATTATTTTTCAATTAAATAAACATTTTTTAAAAGAATTTTTTGAAAGAAAATATAATGAGAATAATAATATGAAGTTATGGGATAAATATTTACAAAGAAAATATTATTAATTATTTTAATTAGATATTAGAAAAGTTTGATTAATTTTAATATTTAAATAAAATAAGAACTAGGGTTAGAAATTTAAAAAAAATTAGGGTTTATGAAATTAGAGTTATGAATTTTAGAAAATAGATTTTTAACTTAAACTTAATTAAATTATATACATATATAAAAAAAACATATAATAAAATAACTATACTAATTAGATTTTAAGAAAATAATATGAATTTTAAAAGAATATAAAGTTTTATTAAAAAAAATGATTTAGTTATTTTTTAGAAACTATTTTAATTAACTTAAAGAATAAAAATAAAGAAATAACAAAATAAATGAAAAAGCCTAAAAAAACAGGACCTGGGATTTGAACCCAAGTCCTTTACCTAGCCAATATGATCCAAAACCAGCTGAGCCACTGCGCACGCTTGGCAACTATCCACCACAACATGGTTTTGTTATCATCCTGTAAAACAAATTAAATTAAAGCAAAAAAGTTCCCTTGGCCGGTTTCGAACCCAGGCCTTTCATCATGATATACGCGCACCAAAACCACCAGAGCACTCATGCTCTTGTGAAATATAAACGCAACATATATAATATAAAATAAGTAAACATTTGAATTTTGGATTTCGCGCCAGATCACTTCATCTTCTTCCTCATAACCTGCGAAATTTCCTACGAAATTTCCTACGAGCTTTCCTGCGATTCTGCGTTCGTATGAAAACCTGCGAATGTCAAACACCATACAAACAGTGAAATTTCACGAAATTAACAACGCCATTGAGTTCCTAATGACATTTACGATCTTTCCATGTCTTTAGAACTCATTTATCTTGGCTAAGTGGTAAAACCCTAAAAGAGGCCGAAAACCCTAACAATGGTGGAATTCGTTCTAGTCCATGAAACTCAAATCAAACTGTCCAGAAAGCTTCAAAACTTCCCAATAAACACAAGTCAATGGTTAGTTTCAGGTTATAGTGCTTAAATATATAAAATCAAAAACACATAATAAGAGGATGAAGATGAATTCGGCTATGGCATATGAGTAAGTTTCAGGTGTTTTTGAGAGTTGGGATCGATTCAGTGGTGTCCCAGGATCCTTTCTATGTCTTTAAAATACCTTTAAAAACTCTCTAGAGATGAATCCGAATTTGGATTTTTAAAGGAAATTTCAAAGTTTGAATGTGTACTTGGAGGCCCTGAATCCGTGTATTCTTGTTTGCTATGTGTTGTTTATATACCATGTAACAGAATTAGGTCAAGAGTTTGATCCATCCTTTGGACTTTTTGATCCATAGAGATTGAAAAAGATTTGATCTTAAAACTTGAATTTTCTTGATCTAACATTGCCATATTGGTATGGTCTGAATTATATTGGTATGAATCAAGCTTAAATGAGTGTTAAGACTTTCTAGAACCAAAATCAAATCAAATATCCATCCTTTTATATTTTATTTTAATTTAAAATGATTTTTAACATAAAAAATCATAATAAATAAAATAAAATGAATAAAATTATGAATAAATAAATTTTAATTCGTGCATGATGTCATGGAAATGTTTGGATCATAAAAAAGCAAGCCCATTTGGTGAATTATGGTTTTAAGACCCCATTTGCTTCATAAACCTCTCAAAAATTTCCCAACTTTGCAAGGGCACAAATCCTTCAATTTTAATGCTATGAAGGTTTTCTTGGACATTTTAGAAAGCTTAAAGAGTCCTCTAACCAACCTCTTTGGTCTCATGTCCATATCTTTTACCATTCTCAAGTTATGCTCTTTGGAAGTTGTTGACTTTTTGTTGACTTTTAAAAGGACCTATAATGTCTTAGCTCATACCTTCCAAATGAAGCATTTTTGGGCTTGGCTTGTGAGACACAAAGTTGTAGAGAATTAAATTTCCTTCAAAATGAGCTTTGGATGGAAAATATTTGATGAAGCATGTGAAATTTATGGCTGGTCAAAGTTCAGTTGACTTTTCCTGTGAAAACCCTAATTTAGAAATTCCTGATTCTTGATGATCTGAAATCTCCTTGATGAATCATGATCAACCCTTGATAAAATGATGAATTTTACTTCATATACTTGATGTTGGAAAAAAAATCATGAAGTTTGACTTTGGTTTGACCACAGTTGACCTCAGTTTGACTTTTTGACTGCCTTGACTGATTTTAACCTATCTGATCATCTGACTAAGCAAATCTTTTGGGAATGTCTTGAAACCTGACATGGGGATTCTTGCACTCATATAGGATGTTATGAAGCTCACTTGAAGCCTTGGAAGTCCATTTAGCCTGATGAAAGTCAAAACCCTAGTTTAAGATGCATTGCTTAGGAGGATGCATTGTCTGAGGGAATTGTCAAATTTTCTGACTAATTGTGAACCTTGTGAAGCTCATGAGATGTCTTGTGAACCTTATGATCTTTGTAAACCTCTTAGTACACAATGTCTTATCCTGTGGAGGGCAAATTTTTGGGTGCAACAACCCACTGCAAATTCCATAGAGATACTATCCCATTTCCAAATTGGGATGTCCAAAGGCTGTAACAATCCACCGAGTCTTTGGTGCTCAATATTCACTTGTTGACACACCGCACATTCTGACACAAATACCGCTATGTCCTTTTTCATTATGGACTACCAATACTCCCTCTTCAAGTCTTGATACATCTTCGAAGAACCCGAATGTATCGTAAAAGAACCTTTATGTGCTTTTTCCAAAATCCTTCTCTTTAACACATCATCATTCGGAATGCAAATTCTTTGATTAAATAGGATGATCCCATCTAATGCTCTCACGAAACCCGGTTGGAGCAACAGTCCTTGCAACTTCTCATCTAAAACTTACGCTTGTTGAATATCATTCCTCAATGTAGAATTAATATTCAAGTTTCCCATGATTACACCATTCAGAGTCCAAACAAACTGAAGATTAAGATTTCAAAACTTTTCAAACAATGAATACTCCAATACCATCAATTCGGCACTATGAATCACTTTTTTACTCAAGGCATCTGCCATTTTGTTTGCTTTTCCGAGGTGATACTTCAACTCAAGATCATAATCCTTCAAATACTTCATCCATCTTCTCTGTCTCATTTTCAGTTTCTTCTGATCAAAGAGGTACTTCAAACTCTTATGATCACTAAACATCTCAAAACGCACACCATACAAATAGTGTCGCCACACTTTCAAGGTAAACACCACGGCTGCTAATTCCAAATCATGCGTAGGATAATTCTTCTCATGAACTCTCAACTGTCTGGAAGCATACGCCACCACCTGACCTTCTTGCATGAGAACACCTCCTAAACCCATCTTTGAAGCATCGCAAAACACTTCATAAGATTTGTTAGGATCGAGAATAATCAAGACTGGAGCAGTTGTCAATTTCTCCTTCAACCACACGAAACTTTATTCATAACTGGAATCCCATTCATAAGCGAAGTCCTCCTAGTGAGTTTAGGTAATGGTAATGCCATATGAGAAAAACCTTTAATAAACCTTTTGTAGTAACCTGCCAAACCTAGGAAGCTTCTCACTTCGGTGACATTCTTCGGTCTCTCCCAATTAATTACAGCTTCTATCTTTGACGGGTCTACAGCTACACCTCCCTGTGATATAACATGTCCAAGGAACTTGACTTCTGACATCCAGAACTCACACTTACTAAACTTAGAAAAAGGTTGCTTTTCCTGCACTATCGATATGACAATCCTTAGATGTTATCCGTGCTCCTGCGGAGTACGAGAATAGATAAGAATGTCATCGATAAAAATCACCAAAAATTTATCCAAATAATTCTGAAATATCCGATTCATGTAGTCCATAAAAATAGCTGGAGCATTCGTCACACCGAAAGGCATCACTAAGAATTCGTAATGACCGTAACGGGTTCTAAACACAGTCTTCGGAACATCAGAACTCTTCACACGAATCTGGTGATAGCCCGATCTCAGATCAATCTTCGAGAACATGCAAGCTCCTTTCAATTGGTCTAGCAGATCGTTTATCCTTGGTAAGGGGTATTTATTCTTTATTGTGACCTTGTTCAACTTACGATAATCGATGCACAACCGCATACCACCATCTTTCTTCTTTACCCACAACACAGGAGCTCCCCATGGTGAAACACTAGGTCTTACAAAATGTTTTGCCATCAAATACTCCAATTGATCCTTCAACTCTTTCAACTCGAGCGGAGCCATCCAATAAGGGGAAACAGATATAGGAGTCGTTCTCGGTATCAGGTCGATTGAGAATTCAACTTCCCTCACCAGAGGTAAGGAAGTGACATCTTCAGGAAAAACATCTGGAAATTCACAAACTATCGGAATGCTCAAAACTTGCTGATCATTACTCTTCACTTTAGTAAGGACAAGCAAAACAAATTTCTCTTGTTCAAACAAAAATTTTACCATTCCAACCGTACCTTCTAAGATCGTTGTCAAAACATCTTTCGGAGGCACTTCAATGGAGGGAATGAGGATCAAATTTTCTTCACACCCAATAAACACAGAATTAGCAGAAAACCAATCCATTCCCAGGATAACATCAATTTTATTAAGGAGCAAAAAAATGAGGTCAATCTGAAAGATTCTACCACTCACGAACAACGTAGAGTTCTCACACTTAAGCGGCGTCTCGACAGTTTCATCCATAGCGGTAGTAACCACCATTGGAGGAGACAAAGAAATAGTTGCAACCCAAGTCGCTTCGCACAACTAGTAGATATAAAAGAATGCATAGCTCCACAATCAAATAAAACAAGACAAGGATGGTTGTTAACAAGAAAATTACCCGCAATCAAGGAATTGTCGCCTTTCATCTTCCTGGCGTCCATAGCATAAACTCTCCCTTGAGTCAGATCCTTTCTCTGAGGGCAATCCCTAGAAATATGTCCTTCCTTCTGACAATGATAACAAATTACACCGCTATGCTCACACCTTCCAAAATGATTCTTGCGACATCGGGGGCAAGAAGGAGGAGCACTAGATCTAGGACTCGACACCTGTTTCCCCTTGAAGGGTTGAGGCCTTGGCCTAAAATATTGACTAACCCTCCCCCTATCTCCTTGAACCGCTCTTCTAGCATTGGCTTCTGTTTGCACTTTCTTCAAACTATGTTCTGCAACATAGCATTGTATCAACATCTCGGAGTAGGTAGTGAACTCCCTTTGAGATACACTATGCGAGATTTTGGCCCTTAGTTCAAACAAAAATTGGTCAATCTTCCACCTTTCATCAGGAGCATACATAGCCTTCCTAGAGTAGGCCGCCATGTTCTCAAACTTCTCAGCATAACTGGCCACAATCATGCTCCCTTGCCTCAATTGTTGAAATTCAAACTCTTTTTGTGTCCTCAAGGAACTTGGGAAATACTTATCCATAAAAACTGTCTTAAATTGCTGCCATACCCTCAGAGTCCCTTGCACCATCATCAAATTGGAAGCACTCTCCCACCACCTAGCAGCAGGACCCTTTAGTAAATGAGACGCAAAAGTCACCTTGTCTTCTTCACTACAAATCACAATCTGGAATATCCTCTCTATTCCAGTCACCCATTCATGAGCCTTAACTAGGTCCAATCCTCCATGAAAATCTTGGGGGTTCACGCGGAAGAAGTCTCTAAATGTTCCACACATAACTCTAGGAGAAACCACATGAGGGTTAAGGCTCCCACTCATCTGATGCATCATTTCTTGCATGAATTGGTGTTGTTGTTGCTGCATCTGCTGCATAAATTGGAACATAGGAGCATTCCCATCGCTACCTGCTTGATCGCTACCTGGAGGAGTGACACTGGGCCGAGCATGAGTTCCATGTCTACCAGCCATATTTCCTAAATGTCATCAAAAAAAGATTAAGTTGATCAAGCTCAATACCATAAACATAACATTTAGTCCTATCGCAAGTCAACGTGTATGAACGGAAGGAAATACTCATAATATTTCAAGGCTAGGTCGAGGATACGACCTGCTCTGATACCAACTGTAGTACCCATATACAAAAGACATACATAAAGCATATTTTTCATATATAATATTGAAAATTTGGTACTGAAATACAAATAAGTTCTTAGCAACACATTGTATAAATATAACCGCTACAACATAAGGTACTAAACAAGACTATAACATAGTACAAGATGCTCAACTACAAAAAGATCTAAGAACTAGATCCGAAGATCTCAAAATTCCACAACGGAAGACTAAGCCATCAAATAGTAAGGATATCAAGTCGCCTTATCCTTACCCTTAGCGGAACCTGAAGTACCTGAAATAACAACATCAACATGGGGCGAGATAAAACATCTCAGTGGATTCCCTATCTTAGAATTCTCTCGGCTCTAAGGGTTATTCTCAATTAAACTCACATGTTTCACAAACCAATTCACACAAGGACCAAGATCATACGGGAAACTAAGGTCCACACACGATTTCAAAATACCAAATAGGGGAATGTCTACCTCAAGTCCTTATGGATGCTCTAGTGAAATACATAGTAACCATTTTAAGACTTATACAAGACCTTACGGAGGAATTGACATAACACGCTCTTCAATCTTTACGGATGCTTCCCGTGGGACTAAAGGTAACCCACCTCAAGACTTACTCAAGATTGACACAAAACTAGCATAGTACTTGCCTCAAGTCCTTACGGATGCTTCACGTGGGACTAAGGACAACCCACCTCAAGGCTTACTCAAGACCTTACGGAGGACTTATAGTCTATACAACGGATACCTCAAGTCCTTACGGATGCTCTAGTGAAACACATAGTAACCACATAGAGACTTATGCAAGACCTTACGGAGGATCCTAAAAACAAAACATAAATCATAATTCAAACGAGTTTAAGGGGAACCTAGATACCTTACAAGTCGTACCTTTCTCTATTTCCATTAACTCACTTTCCATTTTATCAAGTTTTGGCCATTTGAAAAAATCGGGTAAAAGTCGGCTCAAAAATAATGTTTCTTGATCTTAATAGATAGGTTATGTCATTAGCTTCAAAACGATATGTTGAACGCTAAAAAAGGATACCCGGATCATAAATTATGAAATAAATACAAAAGTTGGAACCTACAGGTCTCGCTGAGCGAGCTACACCAGTTCAGGAAGTTCCAGCCTTACGGGAAAACGCCTCTCCCACACCCAATCTCTCCCAAACATCCACCATTGCAGAAAAACATAATCAAACATGTTCATAAACATCATATAAGCATTTTAGTTAGGTTTTAATCGGGTCTTAACCGTTAAACTTCCGATTTTTCCTAGATTTTCCAATTTTTCCCTGACCACAAAAATCTCTAAAACTCAACCAAAATCAAAGATAAGAGTTTCTAACTAAGAACCCACCTCGATAGATGAAGATTGGAGGAAAGATTGAGTTGATTCAACGGACGGATGATCGAGAATGAGGGAATGAAGCTTTTTGGGATTTCTCTCTTCTTCTTCTCTTCTCCTCTCCTTTTCTTCTTTTCTTCTTTCTTACTAACTTCTTCTTTCTCTCATATTCTTTCTATTTATATAAAAATACAAAAACTTATATTTTTACCAATGGGTAAAAAATTAGAGAGTATCCAAAAATGTCTCTTAATCCGATATTTAATAAAACCTTTGAGTCTGCTAATATCAATTAATAAAATAAAATCCTGTGAATAACTCTATTTAGTTCCGTTAAAATTTCTTAGAGTATTTCGGAATAATATTATTACTAATTAATATTGTTCATAGCTTTAAATAAAATACAGGGTATTACAGTAACAACTTATGTACCCAATCCCATAAAAATTCATCATATAATCTTAATTATAAGGTTAGAACTCCACCCTTACCTTTGGAATGAAGGCGATTCTAACACTTTTTGATCAAAACCCAAGCTTTTTCCTCTCTAGGAACTTCACGTAACCACCTTTTTCCAACTTCTTGTTTTTCTCCTTACTGATAACCTATTTCCTCTAATCCTAGTTAACTTATGGTTTTTCTTTTAATTAATCTTATCAATTCTATCGGGCCTAACCCCCCCCCCATAATTGCTACTTTTAATTACTAAACAAGCCCATGTATCAAAATAGCACAATTCCCCTAATAACTCACAACTTAATTTACTCAACTTAGTCCAAGTAATAACATTACAACTTACATCAACTTAATCGACTTATTCAACTTAATTCCAACCAACTTAGTAATTCAACGCAAAACAACACCAAACATACGACAATATTTAATTAAATAAATAATTAAATAATCAGGGCCTTACAACTCACTCCATTTAGAAAATTTTCGTTCCTCGAAAATCTTACCTTGATCAAATAACTCGGGGTAAGACCCTCGCACCTTGCTTTCCAACTCCTACGTCATACTTTTTCCGGATGCTCCCAACCAGATGACTTTAACCAACACAATCTCTTTATCTCTTAGAGTCTTCATTTCACGTTCCGCGACCCTTACATGTATCGTCTCAACAATAAGATTATTCCGTACTTACACATTATCCATACTAATCACATGAGATAGATCTGAAATGTACTACCAAGGTTATGACACGTGAAACACATCATGCAAATTTGACAGATTAGGCGGTAAAGCCACCCTATATGCAACCTTTCAAACTTTGTCTGAAATCTGATACGGACCAATAAAACGAGGAGCAAGCTTCATAGACTTCAATGTACGACCAACACCGATTACGGGTGTAACTCTCAAAAACACAAGATCACTAGCTTGAAATTCCAAATCTTTTCTTCACTTGTCATGATAACTCTTCTGCCTACTTTGGGAAGTTTATATTTTTTCTCGAATCAACTTCACCTTCTCGGTAGTCTCTAGAACAATCTCTGGTCCAAGTACTACACTTTCTCCAGAATCATCCAAACACAAAGGAGTCCTACATCTTCGACCATACAACGCTTCAAAAGGTTTCATTCCAATACTAGAATGGTAGAACCCAACGACTCATGCAAACTCTTCCAAAAATAAGAAGTAAACCTCAAATTTTTATCTGATACAATACACAAAGGAACACCATGCAACTTAAAAATCACGCGAGTATAAATATCTACCAACTTAGATACTGGAAAACTAATGTTAATAGGAATAAAATGAGCCGACTTAGTAAGCCTATAAATAATCACCCAAATCGAATCATGTCCTTTTGAATTATTAGGAAACCCCATCACAAAGTCCATCGAAATGCTATCTAATTTCCATTCTGGAATTTCTAACGGTTACATCAATCCTGCAGACTTTTGATGTTCAACTTTCAACTTTTGACATGTTAAACATGCATACACAAAATGCGCTACATAATTCTTCATCCCAGGCCATCAAAATAAATTCTTCAAATCTTGATACATCTTTGTAGCACCTGGATGAATACTCAAATTACTTCTATGACTCTCTTCAAGAATAATTCTCTTCATCTCTGCATCATCAGGAATACAAATTCGATCACAGAACCTCAACACACCTTGAAAATCCAATTTGAAATCATTATTTTCAGACTGATCGATCTCCACCATCGAATCTACTAACTTCACATCTAACTTCTGAGTCTCTCTAATACCATCTAGAAAAATCATTATTAATCTTCAACATTTCCAACATAACACTCTTCGGTGTCACTTTGCAATTTAAACTCATATCTCTAAACTATTCAACTAGTTCCAACTTTTTAACCATCATCACCGACATATGAAACGTTTTCCTACTTAAGGCATCGACTACAACATTGGCTTTACCTAGATAATAATTTAAACCAAAATCATAGTCCTTTAATAACTCTAACCACCTTCGTTGCCTCATATTCAACTCTTCTGATTAAACAAATACTTTAAACTCTCATGGTCACTAAACAATTCAAATTTAGAACCATAAAGTTAATGCCTCCAAATCGTCAACACAAAAATAACTGCATCAAGTTTCAAATCATACGTATGATAATTCTTCTCATGAGCTCTCAACTGCCTCGACGCATAAGCAACCACCATATTATTTTGCATAAGAACACCTCCTAAGCCCATCATAGAAGCATCACAATACACCACAAATGGTTCACCCAAATTTGGTAATGTCAAAATCGGAGCCGATGTCAACCTCTTCTTCAATTCGGTAAAACTTTATTCGCACTGAAAATCCCACACAAAAGCTTTACTTTTACAAGTCAGCTTAGTCAGTAGAAGTTCCAACTTAGAAAAACCTTCAATAAACCTTCTATAATAACTGGATAGACCCAAAAAGCTTCTAATTGTTGCTCCCGGGATTTTAATCCTAGTACAAACGCGAAAGTGGTACGGAAAAAGAAGAAGAGTCGCCATCTAGGATTTTTTACCCCAAGGAAAGGGAAAGGTAATACTGCAAAACCCAAGGGAAAAGGAAAGAATGAGGTCTTGTGAACCAGAGAGAACGAGTAAGGAAGTCGGTTACATGAAAGGAAGGTATTACCACCCATTTACATCCGTCGTAATTGACAGGATCCATGCTTTCTTGTACAACTCAAAGGGTATTAATCTGCTTCATCTACTGCTGAACTGGGAAAAACGAACGGGAAAAATGTAGGGAAAAGAAATAATTATGCTCGAATGGGCCATAGCTCACTGGCTACGTATCTCATAGGGAATGAGAATCAGAGCCAACGTAGTTCCCCTAACTAGGGAGGAAATTTATTTGTTTGTGTTTGTTATGATTGAACTTCTTATGCCTATGCTCAGATGTTGCAGGCTCTCCTTGAACAAGTGCGTTTATCGTCTCGTATAAGTCAAGTCGAAGTGAGTTCTTTCGTTAAGAGTGAAGGAAATGAGGAAAATTCCCACAGGAAAGACACTCATTGTTGGTTTGGAGCTTTGTAGAAGCTTTTTATTTGAGTTTGCATAGGAGAGTGTATTCAAGTCTCATTCATTAGAGTGTGTACTTCTTACATCACTCCAAGATAGAATTATGAAGAAGTACACCTAAGTAAGGAGAAGATCCTCAAGACTTAGTTCCAAGGATTTAGGCCCAAGCACACTAGCCTACTTTTGCTTATTAAATGTTTTGTTTTTTTTGATAAAGAAGTGATTTTTAGGTTTTTTGTATGAAAAGGACTTCATGCTAAGGCTTGTACATCATACTAGACAAGTTTGCATTACCCCAAGATGGTATAGATGCAAATTCCCCATGGAATAAGTCTATGACACAATAAGTTACTTCAACCTTTATTAGGTATTTTTGAGTCATTTTGATATGAGAAAGATAAGAACTCGAAGAAACAAAGGTAAACCTAAATGGGAGACTAGGACACACCTTAGTGTTATCATATAATGGATATCCTAAGGTTAATGAAGTATTATAATCCTAAAAGTAAGAGATAAGAAGAATAAATTCTAACTCACTTCAAAGATTGAAGATGAGATAAGAACTGGAAGAGATGAAAAGAGATGACATGTCAAAGAAGCATAACATGCTTTTCATAATCACATAATAGAAATCTCTTAAAAGAGAAGGGATAAGAGATATGAGTATGGATAAACATCCACATATTCAATTACTTACCATAGCCCATAAATAAAAGGTTAGTGTCACAATAATTTGCATATTGGAAACCAAAACAAAGGAATAAAGACAATTAAACCTTACACACATCCTAAAATGAAACTAGGGTTCAAAATAAAACCTAATTCTAAAGGTGAATGTACCTAAAGGTCACATGACTTATAAAGTTAGTAGCTAATATCTGAGATATCTACCTAAGTCTAAAAAACTAATCACAAGCAAACTAAGCTTAAACTATGACTTAATTTCCAAGGAAGTTCCAAGTGAAGTAAGTGTAGGAAGAATGAATGATTATGCAAGATGAACATGTATTAATGCTTCATGAATGGTCAAAGTCTGTAGCATACATCCTTAATGAATGTCCTATAATGTTTATGGATGGGCATACAAAGCATGGAATTAAGCATTCAAGTGATAGAAGGATTAAGATGGAGAAGAAGTAGGAAGAAGTGAGCATGTATCATGTAAAAATGAACACAATTCAAGATGAAAGTTAAAGGGGGAAAGATGATAATAATATTATGAAGGTCAGTATCTTATGATAAACATAACATGTTAAAGATGCGCATACAAGCATGCCAAATTCACATTGAAAACATGTTCAAACAATTCACCAAACATGCAAAAGAAAGTCACATAAGGCAAAAATGCTTCATACTTGAGATGGATGACAAAATATGAAAAATGACATACATAGATGGATGCTTATGCATTAACTCAGTAGCATACTTGATGTGTAATTAACATGAGATGAAGTCGTGAACATGTTAGAGGCATACAAACAGGTGTAAGAAGCATAGTAGGAAAGCCATGGAAGGACTAGGTCAAAGTTGAACAAATGATGCATCATACAAACCAAAAGACAAACACAAGTCAAATGGACATATAAATGATCAAACAAGACTTATAAGAGTCTAAACTAACCTAGAAACCCCCTACAAGTGACCTTAAATGATGGAATAAATGCCTTCAAGCAATTAGGGTTAAGGAAGTGATGAGAAAGGATCATGAAAAGTGACTTCAATTACAAGTAACCAAACACATACCAAACAATGTTCAAAAATTATGAAATTGTAACTCAAGTGACCTAAGTCAGAGGCTAATCACATACCAAAAGCTCATACCAAAATTCAATAGGGAACTAGTTCAATCAATTGTTTAAAGTTGCATAAGGATCAAATGGCGAGGATGCAAAAGGAAGGGACCAAATGCAATTAAAAATTATTTAAAAAATATGAAAACAATATTTTTATGAAGTTTAAGGTGTCTTTAAATGGATGCAAAACGAATGGTTGAAAACTGTTTAATGGATTATGCAAAAGAAATTTTTGAAGTTGAAGGGTTAAAATAGAAACAAAACCAAAAGAAAATAAAAGAAAATATTATGAAAAATGCCAAATCAAAAATATAAAATATAAAAAATTAGTTAAATGTGAAAATGAGATACATGACTTTTACATGATTTTTTAATGATTTAAAATGATTTTAGAAATTAAAATGTGAAACTATATGAAAAAAGAAAATAAAATGGAAGAACACAATCCAGGGGGTTCAGAAATAGTAATTGTCACGTTTTTAAACAAAATTGGGCTCAAGGGAGGGGTGTTAAAAGCAAGCCCATACCAACTAAGAAGTCAGCGTAGCTCAACAAAACTATATGGACCTCAGTCAACTTAAGACTCTCATCCACACCACACAAACAATACAACGCATGATATCCAGTCAAACAAAAGTAAGAGTAATTAGGATGAATGCTCATGATCAAAGCACACCACACAAAGCATGGGAACACAAACATAATACACAACTAATAATAAAATATGAAAATGAGGCATGTGAGACCCAACCTCACTCATTAATGTGTTGTTAAGACCATATGCGCTGGATCAATCTAATCGGATGGCTGTGTTATAACGTTGGTGGTTCTAGGGTTTAACATAATCTCACAGGCCGGAGAAGACTCTGATTGTCTTCTTCGGCCACTCTCTGGTCAGGCCAGTTTGCAAGCAAACCAAAATGTAAGATCCTTATATCAAATTGAAGCTAAAGCTATGGAGATCACAAATTTGTCCTTATATTTCACAAACAATGCATACACAATAAGAATCGAAGACAAGAAGATTTGCCCTAGAAATTGAACTATGCTCCTATGGAGCCTATCAACTAGCCAGATGTGCAATAACTTCTACTAAGCTCAAATCTAACAAGAAACAAAGCTGAAATACTTGAAACTGAAGCAAGAGAGTATGATTAAATTAAAACCTGGCTATGCAGAATCTTGAAGCAGCCATGAATACCAGAGATCATAGCTTGTTCTTGAGCTTCAGTGAGCAAAATAAATGCTTTCAGTGATCAATACTTGCTTAATCTTGCTCAAAATCCATTGATGATTATGAATTGATGAAGATTAAGATGAAGAACTCGTTTGATTCAGAGAGAGAATAAAGATGAATTTTTTGTGAAAGTGTGAAGAATGAGCTCAAGTTAGCTTGAAATTTTTTTATGAGATCCTTATAAACCCTTTGTTAGACTCTAACTACCTCATTTGGTAGTTAGAACCATGGTTAAGTTAACTGTAGTGGCTGAAGCAATGAAGGTGTGAGAACCAAGTTCAAAAATGAAGGAGATGGGTGAATGGCTCGTGCATTATAGCTTATGATCCAATGCAATGAGCCTTATGAAGCTTATAATGCAGCTGAGATTGATGTTTAATGAAGCATGATGATGACATGATGATGTTATAAAGATGGCTTTCCATGTAAGCTTCCAATTTTCTCCTTTGGTGCATGGCTCGCATATGTATGTATGATCTTTGATGGTTCAAATATGAGGAAAACCAATGTAATATGTGTATGTGCATGAGTTGATATGCATCAAGAACCAAATTATACAAAGATCCCTTCTATATTTGGCAGCCATGATACCAATGAAAACATGGACCTTTGAAGGAAGATTTCTTCATATTCAAGGAATGAAATGATTCATTCTTGGAGTCAATGGGAATATGCAACAAGATAGAACATTATTGGTGTTTATCTTAAATGGAATTAAAGCCTTTAGAACACTCAAAAGTAACATTGAAGCCCAATGATAAAGACTGTACATTGGCTGGCCATAATGGGATGCGTGTCAGGCTAGATGCCCAAGGCAAATTCAATTCCATACACCTCTCTTTGAAGCTTCTTATCTCCTTATACATTGGTCAAAGTTGAAGAGGACATGAAAAAGAACAACTTTGATGTTCAAAATTTTTTAATTTGAGGCTTTTTTATGGAGAAAAATTACTAGACATTTGGAGCACCACTTGTTTGATGAAATGTTTGGCCCCTGGCATGCCCGTGACTTGGTTTCTAGGCAAAGTTTCCCAATTTTTGTCAAACTTTGATTGATCATATCTCACTCAATTTTGATATAATGGAGATGTTATTGCTTAGGATTTGAAGCTCAAGATGTGCTCTTTAATTGGATCAACTTATAACTGAAGTTTTAAGCCTTTATCTTGAATAAATAGGGCTTGCAAGTGAGGTGCAAAGTGACTTAAAACTTGCCATAAATGGAAACCCTAAGTTTCTATTTTAGGAAGGTTTGTGATTTCTTGATTTTTCCACTATTCTCTTTCCTTTTATTGATAAACTTTCAACCATTGAACATATTAAACTTGTGGAATATGATTTTGACCTCAACAAGTCAGGAGTTGACTTTTTCCTATGCACAGTTGACTTTTCCCCAATTTCTCGATTTTTAAGTAATTGACCAATTGAAGACCTTATGAAATGATTCAATGGACAATATCTCATCCCTAGATACTTGATATCATGGGAGAAACATTGAAATTAAGTTTGAACCAAAATTTCATCAGTAAGCCCTTTGAATCAGAAACCCTAATTTTGGCCCTTTTTGTTAGGAGATATTGCATTGCTTGAACTTCTTGATCAATCCACATCCTCCAAAGACTTGAGGGGTTATTTGAGATTGTGTGGGATGTAAGGAACCCTTGAAACTTGTTGAGAGACACTTAGCTCTTGTTCTTGTTCTTGGATGATCACACACTTTGATGAATCACTAACCACATGCCCTATGCTTCAACTATGAATATTATGCTTTCTCTTCTCTTGATTTAAATGCAATGCAATGCATGGGAATGGCATGCCAAGTGTTATGAAAATGAGAGGACAAATTTTGGGGTGTTACAACTGCCTCTATTTAATCAACTGTAGATCTGAATGGATGATAGCAATGGCTCTCAGCCGTTCAAGGTATGGATGGATTGAATACCCGAATAAACTAGAAACTTTGCACTCTGTGGGAAATAAAATATGATGGGAAAGATATCATTCTTGGATGACAAAAAAGGAGAACAAAGACTGACCTCGATCAGACCCTACGGGGAGAAGTATTGACCTCGATCAATAAACTTAAAATGGCCTACGATCCTCAAATGATAGCCACAACAAACAAGACCAACCTCGAAAGAAATTGAAAAGAGAATGCCATCCTCAAATGACAACTAAAAAACGAAACTGACCTCAGACAGAATCGAAATGGTGTACCGACCTTGGTCGATAACCAAAAGATACAAACACTAACCTTGACCAGGTTGAAAAGAGAATTGTTGACCTCGATCAATAAACTCAAAATCTTCTATCATCCTCAAATGATAGCCATAACAACAAGATCAACCTCAAAAGGACATGAAGAGAGAATGCCATCCTCGAATGACAACTCAAAATACGAAAATGACCGCAGACAGAATCGAAATTGTGTATCGGCCTCGGTCGATAACCAAAAGATACAAAGACTGACCTCGATCAGACTTGGCAAAAAAGAAATACTGACCTCGATCAATAAAATCCGAAGGGTCTATCATCCTCTAATGATAGCCAACACAACAAGACCACCTCAAAAGGACTTGAAGAGAGAATTCCATCCTCAAATGACAACCCAAAATAAGAAACTGGCCGTAGACAGATTCGAAATGGTGTATTGGCCTCGATCAATAACCAAAAGATACAAAGATTGACTTCGACCAGAATTTGAAAAAGGGAAATATTGACCTTGATAAATAAACTCAAAATGGTCTAACATCCTCATATGATAGCCACAACAACAATACCAACCTCATAAGGATTGAAGAGAGAATTCCATCCTTGAATGAAAACTTAAAATATGAAACTGACCCCAGACAAAATCGAAATAGTGTATCGGCCTTGGTCGATAACCAAAAGATACAAACACTGACCTCAAAAAGGCTTTGAAAAAGAAACAATATTGACCTCGATCAATAAAGTCAGAATGGTCTATTATCCCCGATTGATAGCCAAAACAACAAGACCAACCTCAGAAGAACTTGAAGATAGAATTCCATCCTCGAATGACAACTCAAAATAGGAAACTGACCGCAGACAGAATCAAAATGGTGTATCAGCCTCAGTCGATAACCAAAAGATACAAAGATTGACCTCAATCAGTCTTTGCAAAAGAGAAATATTGATCTCGATCAATAAACTCAGAATGGTCTATCATCCTCGAATGATATCCAAAACAACAAGACCAACCTCAAAAGGACTTGAAGAGAGAATGCCATCCTCGAATGACAACTCTAAATACAAAACTTACCGCAAACATAATCGAAATGGTGTATCAGACTTGGTCGATAACCAAAGGATACAAAGAGTAACCTTGATCAATAAACTGAAAATGATCTAACATCCTCGGATGATAGCCAAAATAACAAGACCAACCTCAAAAGGACTTGAAGAGAGAATGCCATCCTCGAATGACAACTAAAAATACGAAATTGTCCGTAGACAAAAACGAAATGGTGTATCTGCCTCGGTCGATGACCAAAAGATACAAAGACTGACCTTGACCAGACTTTGCAAAATAGAAGTATTGACCTCGATCAATAAACTTATAATGGTATACCATCCTCGAATGATAGCCAAAACAACAAGATCAACCTCAGAAGGACTTGAAGAGAGAATGCCATCCTCGAATGACAACTCAAAATACAAAACTGACCACAGACAGAATCGAAATGGTGTATCGACCTCAATCGATAACCAAAAGATACAAAGACTGACCTCGACCAGACTTTGCAAAAGATAAATATTGACCTCGATCAATAAACTCAAAATGACCTACTATCCTCGAATGATAGCCAAAACAAAAAGACCAACCTCAGAAGGACTTGAAGAGAGAATGGCATCCTCGAATGACAACTCCAAAATAAGATCCTCAGATCTAACACGAAACTGCCCTCGAATGGAATAGAAATAGAATATCACCCTCAGATGATAACTCAAATAAATTTCCTCCACAAGGGAACAAACCAGAAGACTTATTTTGGGAAAGAAATGGGACACCATAAAGATTCGTAGATCTTCACACCTGGTTATGATCGAAAAGAAACTGTTGAGGAATGAAGCGAACAAACTCTTAGGGATGTCACTGTTTTATTGGGGAATTATTAACTTCTGGTATATGGAATCAAAATTGACTTATGCTTCGTATGCATGCTTGAATTTTCCTATGGCGTAATGCTCCATATCAATGAAAATGCTACACATTTAGAGGATGCAAATGTAATGATGTTTACTAAATATAAATGTAAAGGATATCTCCTGAAGAGGAAGGTAACAGGTATCCCTAGCAACTTTACGGGGGAAGAAAATCACTGATCTAATTTTATGAATCCATGTTGGAAAAAAATATCTAATGGTGAGGATGTTAATGATATACTGGCTCTAAACTACCACCAATGACAAAAATAATTTGGACTTTGAGAAGTTTAAAAGTGATGACCCTGCTGGGGAAGGTCTCATCTGACAGGAATTTGATTGGGAGATACACCACCCGTAGAACTCCGTTGGGAAATTGACAACATTCTGACCTGGCGGAGGAAAGGGTTTGCTGATACTCTGATGAGGAAAAACATTAGTTGAGTAATCCCTTTGGCATAAAGTCCTCTGTTGGGGAGAGACGCCAATAAAGATTGGACTTTGGTTAGGGAAGACCGCGAGCAACACTATTCAAGAAGGAAAACCATCAAACTTCTCATTGTCTTTGCCGCTGCTAGGGAATAAGGAATCCTCATGTACCGCTAAGGATAAGATGAATTTTGTGATGGATACTTCCTCGTTGAAGGAAGACTCTCTTCTTGGGGACATAAACCTTCTATTACCTTATTGGGGATGATTTCAATCTCCAACTCCATTGGGGATGATGGGGTATGAACCACCTTTAATTGAGAACATCAAGAAGAATGCTTTCTACTGAGGATAAGAATTTTAAGTCGTATCTTTTTGGGGATAAGAGATATAAAGCATCCCTTAATAATGATACCCTCGGATCGGGGAACACCAACCCCTTTTGTTTCCCTGTTAGAGAAAGGTAATCCACTGAGACCTACTAAGGAATCAATATCAATGAAGCTTATTGAGGAAAAAGCTCCCTAATGCCTCGTGTTGGTAAGGGCTTTGTTTTACTCCATACTTACAAATTAGTGAATGCAACTGATAGTTCCTGCAAAAGATAAAATTAGACAAGCTCGTGTGCCACAATTCTATGGTATGAGTTTGCCATCCCTATTACTTAACAATTAAAGTATATGTCAAGTTTTTTACTCTTAAGCATGTATTATAAGGCATCAATATCTTCGCAATGAAATATCTATCATAATATTTGGACGTTTGTAATCAACAATGGTAAATGAAAACAAAAACAACAAAAGCTATTTGGATGAAATGCATTTTATTGATTGAAAGGTGGTCGTGAATAGGCATTACACCAGGAAGCAATTCTTAGAAAAAGGAAATTGCACAAAAGGAAAATTAAATTATCCTAATGGAAATGTGGAATTGGGCCCCATCAAGTTCCAACTTGGCTATGGCTCGTATGTCCTCGAGACTCTCTGTATACTTCTCCTTTTGAGGAAGACGATTGGATTGTTTCAATCCCTCTTTTGCATGGACCGCCCTTTCAGTTTTTCAATCCACCAGGATACCCTTTTCTTGTCTGATTTGTCCAATAAGACATTTCAACTCACCGGGTGTAAATTTTTTGTTTATATCCCTAATTTTTGCCTAAGCCTTTCATTTATTTTTGACTCACTAGGATTCCTTTTTTTCCTGGACTCTTTATTCTATTTTTGTCGAGCAAATCTCTTTTATACGAAGTATTTTTTAACCGCGTCTGCGTTGATAGGGGATGGAAAGTCTTCTCCATCCATGGTTGTTAGTATCAAGGCTCCACCCGAGAAGACCTTTTTAAACATGAATGGGCCTTCATAATTAGGAGTCCACTTGCCCCTGTGATATGTTAGAGGAGGAAGGATCCATTTTAGCACCAAGTCACCGGGTTTGTAACATTGAGGCCATACATTCTAATCGAACGCCTGTTTCATTCTCCGTCGTTACAACTGTCTATGGCATATAACTGCTAAACGTATCTCCTCAATGACGCTCAACTAGTTAAATCTGGACTGAATCCATTTAGCTTCATCAAGCTTAACATCCATCATTATCCTCAAGGAGGGGATGTCAACTTCAACTGGTAGCACTGCCTGCATACCATACACTAATGAGAATGGGGTTACCCTGGTTGAGGTGCGTACAAATGTTGGGTACCCATGCAATGTGAATGGAAACATCTCATTCAAATATTTATATGTCACAACCATCTTCTGTACGATATTCTTGATATTCTTATTGGTCGCCTCGACGACGCCATTCATCTTCGAGGGATATAGAGAAGAGTTATGATGTTCGATTTTGAAATCCCGACATAACTCCGCCATCATCTTGTTATTAAGATTGGAACCATTATCATTAATGATTCTCTCGGGTATTCTGTATCGACAAATGATGTCTTTCTTTAGGAATTGGGCTACCACTTGCTTGGTAACATTGGCATAAGATGTCGCTTCCATCCATTTGGAGAAGTAGTCAATGGCCACCAGAATGAAGCGATAATCGTTTGAAGCAGTAGGCTCGATTTTTTCGATCATGTCGATGCCCCCACGTTACAAATTAAAGGGCCAAGGAGAAGACATGACACTCAATGGATTAGGAGGAATATGCACCTTATCAATATAAATTTGACATTTATTGTACTTGCGGGAGTATTTTCAACAATCAGATTGCATGGTCATCCAATAATACCCTAATCTCGAAAGTTTCTTTGCCATGGCATGTCCTCCAGCATGGGTACCGAAGGATCCTTCGTGAATTTCCTACATTAACATGTCTGCTTCGTGTCTATCCACACATCTGAGTAGAACCATGTCGAAGTTCCTTTTGTATAACACATCATCCTAATTTAAGAAGAACCCGCCAGTCAACCTCCTTAGGGTTTTCTTATCTTTGCTAGATGCCCATGTCGGGTATTCTTGAAATTTCAAGAAATGTTTAATATCGTAGTACCCATTCTTTTCGTCGTCAGTAACATCAGCTACAAACACATAAGCGGGTATTTCATGACGAGATACCACAATTCTGGGCACATAATTCCATTGTTGGACTTTAATCAGGGAGGACAAGGTTGCTAGAGCATCGGCGAACTAATTTTCGTCACGAGGCACATAATGAAGCTTTACTGTCGTGAAGAATGTCAACAATCTCCTCGTGTAATCCCTATATGGAATCAAATTTGGTTGATGAACAAGCCACTTTCTGTTAACTTAATTAGTGACCAAGGTTGAATCACCAAAGATATCGAGGATCTTAATTCACAAATTAATCGCCTCCTCAATCTCCATTATGCAAGCTTCGTATTCTGCCTCATTGTTGGTGCACTCAAAAGTCAAACAGGCAGTGAAAGGCATATGAACTTCTTCTGGTGTGATAATGACGAAACAAACTCTGCTACCATTCATGTTAACGGCCCCATCAAACATAAGACTCCATTTGGATTCAGGGTCTGGCCCCTCCTCCGAGAGTGGTTTTTCAAAATCTTTTGATTTGAGGAACATGATGTCTTCATCAGGGAACTCAAACTTCATTGGCTGATAGTCATTAATTGGTTTTTGGGCCAGGTAGTCTAGCAATACACTTACCTTGATGGCTTTTTGGGAAGTATATTAGATGTCGTATCCAGTCAAGACCATCTGCCAACGAGCAACTCTTCTGTTTAGTGTTTGTTTCTCGAAGATGTACTTAACAGGATCCATATTGGAGATCAATAAGGTCGTGTGAGTAAGCATGTATTGCCTCAATCGCTTAGTAACCCATGTCAGTGTGCATCATGCCTTCTCAAGCATTGAGTATTTGGACTCACAATCTATGAACTTCTTGTTCAGGTAGTAGATGGCATGCTCCTTCCTACCCGTTTCATCATGTTGACCGAGAATGCAACCCATTCCCTTCAAGTACTGTAAGATACATAATCAAAGGCCTCCCTGGAACCAGAGGCATGAGAATTGGAGGTTATTGTAAATACCCTTTTATGTTGTCGAAAGCCATTTGGCAATCTTTGTTCCACCTGACATCCTGATTCTTTCTCAAGAGCTTGAATATTGGTTCGTATGTAGCTGTTAGGTGAGATATGAATCGTGCAATGTAGTTCAATCATCCTAAGAAGCTACACACTTCTTTATCTGTTTTAGGCTCAAGCATTTCTTATATAGATTTCACCTTTGTAGGGTCAACCTCAATCCCCTTTTCGCTTACAATGAAACCCAGAAGTTTACCGGAGTGCACTCCGAAGGAGCATTTGTTTGGATTCAACCTCAGTCTGAACTTTCGAAACTTGGCAAACAGATTGGCCAAGTTGACCAGGTGTTTTTACTCTGTTTGTGACTTCACAATCATGTCATCAACATAGACTTCAATTTCATGATGAATCATATCATGAAAGAGAGTCACCATTTCCCGTTGGTAAGTTTCCCCAGCATTCTTAAAACCGAACATCATCACTTTATAACAGAAAGTTCCCCAAGGGGCGATGAATGTAGTTTTTTCCATATCATCTGGCGACATTTTGATTTAATTCAAGCCCGAAAAGCCATCCATGAAGGAAAAAACCGAGTATTGAGCTGTGTTGTCGACCAACACATTAATGAGAGACAACGGGAAATCGTCCTTGGGACTAGCTCTGTTCAAAATTTGGTAGTCAAGACAAATCAGAACATTACCATCCTTCTTCGGCTCCGACAAAATGTTGGCAACCCTTGGTGGATAACTCGTAACAGCCAAAAACCCAACATCAAATTGTTTCTAAACCTCTTCCTTGATCTTTATTGCCATATCAGGTTGAGTTCTACGCAATTTCTGTTTCACTGGGCAGTCTTCTCGAAGTGGTAGTCTATGTACTACGATATCGGTGTCAAGCCCCGACATATCTTGGTAAGAACAGGCAAATATATAAACATATTCTCGAAGCATGGAAATCTATCGGCTCTTCACGAACTCTTTTAATGCGGACGAGATCTTTACCTCTTTCTTAGCCTCTTCAGTACCCAGATTCATGATCTCAATAACCTCTTCGTGTGGCTGAATCACCTTCTCCTCTTGCTTTAACAACCTGGCTAATTCGTCAGGCAATTCACAATCTTCTTCACCTTCCTTGTCGGCTTGGTAAATTTGATTATCGAAGTCATAGCGAGTCATAACAGGATTGTCATTGATGGGACCCAATGGGGTGAGTTCTTGTTGCTGCGTAACAATGATGATCTCTTTGGACGACTAGCTATTAAGATCCACTCCTGGGACACTCGGCTTGATCCAATCGTCTATTTCACAGTCACTGTCAGCTATATAATCCTAAATGGTGCAAATACGATTTTGATCCACCAATCCAGCACTAGAGAAAGTGATTGGTGTCGCTCCCAAAGATTTGCATCCCGGTGCAGACGTGAACGGTCGGTGAAAAAAGGAAATGAAGGAACTGAATAGAGTCGCCAGGTAGGCATTTTTATTCCGAAGGAAAGGTAATAATGCATAAACCTAGAAAGAGATGGATAAGACGGTTGCGAACCAGAGAAATTGAGAAAGGGGGTTGGTTACAACCTGGGAAGGTATTAGCACCCGATTGTCCGTCGTACTTGACGGGATCCACGCTTATAGGATTGTGTTTAAAGGGGTAGTGTATGTGCTATCTGTGTGCAAAAGCTAGGAATGAATGTACAAGTTTCAGTGCAAAAGGGTGAATTGCTCAAGAACTGAGGCTTTTAAGTAATGCTGAAAGACGGGGAAGACACATAGACTTTTATTCGATAACAGTTAAGTTATGCCTATGTATCCTCTCGTGAAATGAGGAAGTCAGAACACCGTAGTCCGACTCAAAGAGACTGAAAATTAAATTGACTGTGAACTTCTTGCTTGTTTATTCATCTCTTTCCAGGTTTATGCAGTATTACATTTCCTTCGGGATAAAAATGCCTAGTTGGCGACTCTATTCAATTCAACCTCATCTCTCTTTCGCCGACCGTTTGCGTCTGCACCTTGGGACCTAGTGTCTTTTTAGGGGAGCGACAGATGTGAACACATTATGAGATTTATAAGAAGTGTATAACATGGATACAAGATCTATAAAGTAAATTTAGAAAGATCAAAGTGGAGGAAGAATGAGAATTATGTCAAATGAGGTACATAAGAACATAAGTGAAACTTATAGAACAAGTAAACCAAAATCTCAACCCAAGGACCTATAAATGGATACAAGTGAATTTTAGACATAAAAATGAAACCTAAGAACTCAAGTGAAGGACCTCTAATGAATGGCATAAATGCCTTACTCAAAATGAGATTAGAAGGATGAGAAAAGAAGGCAAAAGTAGTGACTTGAGAAGGAAGGTACCAAATAAATGCTTATGGACATGAAAAAATTATGACAATTGGTATTCAAAGTCACCAACTAGTGACAAACAAACCTCTAAAATATCTCATAAAAATTCACATTTTAACTCACTCAAATGAAGGTGCAAAGTCAATTAGGGTTTTGGAGGATTATGTTCAAAGGAATGACTTAAAATGGTACAAAAGATGTCCTAAAAACTAAGGGAAATGTTTTTGAGAGCCTCAATGTGTCCTATGGATAGGGTAAAAATAATGAGCTCAAGGCCATTTTTGGTTTAGGAAAAATAAAATGAAGAAGGGAAAGGTGGTAAAGAATGAGGAAATTTTAAAGGAAATTAAAAGAAATATAAATTTTGGATCCAAAAATAAAAGAAAATGAAATTAAAAAATATGGAAACGTTTTTATAATATTGTGAAAAAGGTCCATGAATTAATTGGGAATTTTCGGTGATCATTTGGTATTTTTATAAAATCAAAATTGGAATGGAATTAAAATGAAAATTAAAATGAAAAGAAAATAGGAGGAGGTGTAAACAGAAAAGATTTCCAATTCAAAATCACTGGGCTTACGCAAAGGGGTGGTGATATCAAATGAAAGCCCAATCCATTGGTACGCTGAACATAAAAGATATGGTGGACTTTAGTCAATTGGTTGACTCCACAAGAACCCTAAGATTCATCACACGCACGCAAACTAACCAAGATAATTGAATCAAGTGGGTGAGAGGATAGACACATGGCATAAAGGATGGGGAATCACACACTATAATATTTAGGTCACTTATGAGAGCACGTGGATGGCATGTGAATCATTAATTCACTGGAAAAACAAGGAACGTGGGATTGAGAAGATCAGACGGCTGGGACTTAATTTCATGAACAAAGTTAGGGTTACTATTCCATCACCGGAGAAGACCTCCGGTCATCTTCTCCAGTGACATTCAGTTAAGTAAAAACATCACACTCCACTAAAATGAAAACTAAGCACATCAAAATGTTCATTAGGCTATGCAGAACAAGAATCTAGGTTCAAAATTCCATAATCATACACACAGTGATCAAATCGAAGCATAGAAGATCCAACCTAAAATCTGCATCTAAGCATATAGTGTGCATATCATCTAGCCATAAGATCACAAGCTTCTATTAAGCTTCAAGCATCACAAAATAATAAAAAATAAGCAAAATCGTGCCAAGAAAAGTTGAAGTGAAACCTGAAATTGCAGAGCTTCAATTGTTGAAGAAAACCAGAGGTGAGGATCCAAAGCTTGATGAAATGTGATCTTGATCTTCAATTGAGTGAAATAAACACTCTAATCTTTGAATTCTTGGAAAAAATGTGGAAAGTACAGAGATTATGTAGAAGCTTGTTCTTGAATATTTACACTAATTCAGCCATGGAGAGTGAGAAGATCATGAAGATGATGATGAATTGATGATGATTGATGTTTGTGGATGAAGAATTAGGAAAGTTTGAAGAAAAATGAAGTGATGTAATCTTCCAAGACCAAAGAAAATGTGAGATTTTCTGTGAGATTTCGAGCAAATGGTGATGGTTCTTACAATTCAGTTAGAGTGATCCTTTTATATCCATGGTTAACAGTTAACCAACTCAGTTAATTGTTAGAACTATGGTTAAAGTTAACTTGAGGTGAATGAACAAATTGAAGGGTGTGTAGTGCAATGGCAATGTGAAACTGAATGCAGCTTGATTAGTTTTCTCAAATAAGATTCTATGTGATGCTGAACATGACTTTTATGGTGAGCTTTAGTGATGTACAATGAAGCTGATCCTCAATGCAGAAAGTGATTCAAGGCATGATACTCACTTGTATCCTCAAAGTACATGGCATTTGGAGTGTACATGAACACATTTGATAACTTGACTCTAAGGGATGAGGTTTGTGATTATAGCATGCTAAGTGAAGTATACAAACTGAACTGAGGTGAAATCATCCCATGATTTAATGACTTAGCATGCAAGAAATCTGGTTACATATCATGATCTTCAATGGAGTGTAACTTCAAGCTCAAGTCACTAACTCATGTACTTCTTGGGCTCAATTTGAAGGGAATGCTTCATAGAACAAGATTGAAGTTCACACCATTATGAAACAATGCCTCTAAGTCATTCAAAATGGTCATTAAACTTCATGCAATGTGACTGCATATTTGGCCTGCAGAGGTTTGGCGTGCCTAGGGCAAAAATTCTTATGACTTGATCAGTGTTGGACCATGACTCTGAGCCCCCATAACTCTTAAACCTTTGATCAAATAAAAAGTTTCCAAACATGAAAGTTGTAGAGGAGACAACAATGAACAACTTTTATGTTTGGCAAAAATTCATTTAAGGCCTTTTTGATGGAGTAAATTGGCCATACATGTTGCACATCACATGTTTGACAAAATACCTTGCCTGGCGCGCGCATGAGACATTGCCATGACTAGCCATGACTTGGATTTTGCTCTAGTTTGATCAAACTTTGATTGATCATAACTTTATCAATTTTAATCCTATGAACATGATCCATCTATGTATTTGAAGCTTAGGATGCCCTCTTTCAAACAGTCCAAGTGGATTTTTTGTTTAACTCTTGAATTGGGAGAAGGCCTCTCTTGAACATGGTTGCAAAATGGCCTAAACTTGCCATTTTAAGAAACCCTAAATTTCCCAAAAAGGAAACTTTTGATTTTCTTGATTATTGATGATTCCTCCATCATTTCTTGATCAAATTTTGTCCATTGACTCCTTGTAACATCAATTTCATGATTTTGACCCCAAAAAGCCAGGAGTTGACTTTTTCCTCTGCACAGTTGACTTTTCCCAATTTCTTGATTTTCAAGTAACAGATCAATTGAAGACCTTCTGAAATGATTCAATGGATGATTATACAACCCTAGAAATTTGATATCATATGGAAAATAATGGAATCAAGTTTGAACCAAAATTTCATTGAGAAGCTCCATTAATCAGAAACCCTAACTTTAGCCCTTTTTGTTAGGAGGTGTTGCACTGCTTGAATTCTTTGATCAATCCACCTCTTTCTAAGACTTGAGGAATCCTTTGAGATCTTGTGGTATGTTAAGAACCCTTTGAAAATTGTTGTGAAGCCATGTGACCCTTTCATTTCTTTTAGATGATCATCAATTTCATCAGTCATTAATCACATGCACTATTCCTCTAACCATGAATGTTATGCCTCAATTTTCTTATGTAAGGATGTGGAAGTATGTATGCAATATGATATGTTAAAGGCTATGAAATGAGAGGGAAAATTTTGGGGTGTTATATATGAGATCATTTTTGTGACTTATTGAGGCATGTTTAGACAATTATAAGTCTTCCTTGATGCAATTATAGGTCATTGGTTTGAATTTGATGTTTGCTTGGTGTACATGTTCAATACTTGTTTCACATTTCTCTTTTTGACCATATTCCTCATCATTTCTCATCTAAGTTCCAAATTTACTTGTAATTGGTTTATTTATGCCATGCCATATCATCCATTTGCATTTCATATGATGTATTCCTCTGACTTTAAAGCATTACATTCATCCCATATGTCATTCATGTCTTACTTTGCATACTTGAACATGATTCATCCAAATGCATGTTTCTACTTCTTCTAGCTTCTAAATGCTTGTAATTGCTTGAATGTGATTGGTTTGTATGCTTCATTTTCATCTTAACATGTCATATCACTTCTGAATTTGATACTTGAGTTTCATCTTGAACTTTCTTAGGTTTGACTTGTGCCCTAAGTAACTTCTTTCCATGTTTAATTCATGTTCATAGCTTCTCACTTCTTCTCCTAATCACTCTTAATGCTTAAATACTTGATTGTATGCCTTATGTGACATTTATACATCATGTTTAGGCACATGTTTAGTTCATCCACATTCTAACTTTGACATTTCGTGAAACATTATTGTATGATCACCTTGCATATTCATTCATTCTCTTTCTACTCCTTCTTTAATGATCTTCTTGGTTGTTTTGCAACTTGTTTGCATTCTTCTTGTTTGAGTTTGCTTGATAAGAATTATAGTTCATGTTTGGGGTTCACATTCTGACTTTGATGCTTTTGGTTTGGGTAATATTCTTTTCTCTTTGAGTTGTGCTTTGTTTGAAGTTCGTTTGCCTTTGTTTTGCTTATGCTTGCTTTTGCTAACCATGTAAGGGCTAATGGTAAGTCAAAGGGATGTGGATGTGCTTCCACATTTCATCTTCTCCTATCTCTTTTACATTTCAAATATGTGTTTTTAAGCATTCAATATGCTTTTGCTTATACAATTGCATTCATTCCCCTTTAGAGGAAACTTATCTTCCATCTTGGAAGTAAGTTGTTTTCTAATCCTCTTCTTCTTATTTTCTTCTTCTCTTCTCTTCTCTTCTTCTTCTTTATTGGGATAGAATTATCTTCTAGCCCCACTAACCTAGGTCTACCCAAGCATGATAATTTAATTATGTTTAGTTTCCCTTAGACTTTAACCTTTGGTTCTCTTTTGGTGCTTCTCTCTCTCATCTAAAAAAAAAAAGCTAAAAAACATCTAATAATTATTAAAGTGACTTTGTGTGTATGGAATTTTTGTAAACACCCCAAATTTTCCCTCACTTTTTCTCACACCATGTCTTATAATCTTTCATATTACATTTGCATAAGCATATCATCTCACATTGCATAAACAACTTCATCAAATCATTGCATGGTTGCACAGTTAGGGTTTGTGATCAAATGAATCCAAGAAGTGATATGAGTTATCTCAAAGGTCTTGAAGCATTCCAATATGGTCCATTAGTGTTCTATGATCATCTTATGCTCCCAAAAGTTCATTAAAGTCAAGAAATTACAAAGCATTGCAAAGGGATAGAGGAAGACTGGAGATTTCCTGCACAGATGACCTAAAATTAGGGTTTTGGTTTTAGAGGCCTTACACCCAAATTTTTTGGTCATTATTGATTCTAATGGTCTTAATATGTTATAAGGAGCATGTGTACCAAATTTTATGAAGAAATTCATTGTGGAAGTCATCTGATCAACTGGTAACTTATTATGCAAAAAAAGTCAGAATCAGGGCATCTGAGGCCACCACCAATGGTACCAAAGGGTCATCTTCATCATTTTTAGGTTCTATGATCTTTATTTTATCTTATAAGTGGTTATAAGTTCACAAGATTGAAGAATTTCAAGGCATTTGCAAACTTTCCATTTTTGGGCATGACTTGTAATGAAAACTTTCCATTTTGTGAAAGATTTTCTACCTCCTCTTTCTTGATCAAAAAGGCTTCAAATGAAAAATCTTCAAACATGAAAGTTGTATATTGGATCTTCACATTTTCAAAAAGTACAGTAACTCCTCTTGATTCATCCTAGAACTCAAGTTATGGTGTTTCAAAGTTGGGAAAATTCTTATAATTTTCAAGTATATGCCAAAGAGGGATTTTTGCAAAATCAAGTTTCAAGACATCTAATGAACTCTAATCAACTTCTAAGCTTCATTACATATAATGCAACATTTCTTGACCAAAATCATGCCAAGAATCATAAGATTTCATGCCTTGCCCTTCAAGAAAATTCAAAGAGGGAAAATTGCAAAATCCATGCTATCACATGAATCAAGCCATCCAGTTCATGAAATCTGATCCAAGGGCTCTCCACAATGCTAGCTGAGGCAGGACAAGCCATAATATCTTCTCTGACCCGTGCCATACTCATAGTTGCCAACTTTTGACTTTTTTTTGCAAATTGGCCCATACCAATCACACTATGCCACAACAACTCTCTGGACAATCAGCATGACTTATGTGAACCTCATAGACCTCAAACATAACAACATTGAAACCTGAAAGAAGCCATACAATTAGAATCACAAAACTTGCAAAAAACTTCATTCCTTCGAATCTCTCAATACAGCCAACAAAACTCAAAGCTTTCTTCGCCATTCATCTCCACATCACTCATAGAACACAAAGCACCCTTCACAATGCCCTGAAAACCACTGAATCAAAAACACGATTTCTGCCTTAGCAGAACTGAAACTCTCAAACCAGCTCATATAAACTCCATATAAGCCTTTCAGAAGCACAAGGGGATCCATTGGAGTTGCTTTGCACAAGAGGAGAGGCCAGAAAGAACCAAACTGAAAAGCTTCAACTCAGGTAGTCATCAAGAGCATTTTTTCCAGAACCTTTATTTTAAGTTATAGAATGAATCTACATGCTCCTCTGATCATCATGATGTGTTTGGTTTTGAAAATGAGTGGAAAATAAGCATGTATTGACCTTCTGAAAATTTGCCCGTAAAATGTTCTTGCTTTGATTCTCTCTTTTGATGCGTGATAAATGTTTTAGATGGCTGGATTCTTGTTCTATGTTGTTTAATGAGTGATTCTGGAGATTTTGGGAGCTTGGGGTGGCCTAGGGAGTGAGTTCAGATGAGGGTGTCGCTGGAGAAGACGACCGGAACATTGTTCCGGTCGCGTGAAAAAGATTAGGGTTAACTTAGGGTTAATTAGCCAGGTTTGAATTCTGACCCTAGTATCATGTTTCCCGCGTGCGTGAATGGCCAAGATTGAGTCATTAAAACCCTAAACCTAATTAATTAATTTAATTAATTTTAATTAATCAGAGTGAATCTCAACCACCCAAACACGTGCCAAGTCACCTCAGCTTCAAATCCTGGCCTTTGATCATGCATACTCTTATTTTCTTTTATTATTTCATTTTTCTTTTCATATATTTATTAAAAATATGTTTAAAAATCTCATTTTCTGCATTTTCATTTCAAATATTTTTCTAAACTCAAACATTTTTACTTTTAATTTTTGCATTAAAATTATTTTTAAATCATTTAAATGTTTTATTTAATTAATTAATTGATTTTAATTAATTAAAAATACATTTAGGTATCTAAAAATCACAAATAAAAAAAAAATTATGAAGCATTCTTAGGCATTTAGAACAATTTACAAACTCACCATACAAATTTCTTTTTAGGTTTGATCATGTTTTCACAATTTTCTTTGAATTAGGGTTCATAAAATTCACATTTTTCTAACCCTAACTTGAAAAAATCATTTATGATCAACCATGATGAGTTTGAACTTGGTTCTTGTTTCATTCATTCACACGTTTCATCTAGTATCTAGGTTATTTAACTCATAATTTTGCATTGCAGTTTCAAATTGTTTGGCATTTTTCATGAAGAAGTACCCAAAAACCCTAGTTAACTTAGAAAATTCATATATTTTCCTAGGTTTTTCTTTTGACCTCCACCTTTAGGGGGGTGACCTTTTGTGTGTTTAGGGTTTGTTTGATTTCATTTTCAAATTTTTATCATGATGTATGCTTCTGTTTTGGTCATATGCATCTCATACATTCATAAAACCCTAATTTCTCATGTTCATTTGCATTCAACTTTGCATATCATTATCATGTGAACTTGCCATGACATTCCATGATCTTGTATGTCATCTTAGACATCTTAAGACATGTTTGAATATGCTTTATCATTTCTTCATTCATTTGGTATGCTTTGCATTCATTACATTTCATGTTTATCCATGTGTTTCTAAGCTCCTAGCATGTCTGTTTTGCATCTCATCTTTTGTATGATCATTCATATGCATTATGTATGATTTTGCATCATCTCATAACACATTTTCATCATGTTTACACTTCTGGTTTTGTTCTTTGCACCTTCACTTGCTTTATTTCCTTTTGCTTGTTATCTTTTGCATTCACACTAACATTTCAGGGGCTTATGGTAAGTTGTTTGGGATGTGGATTTGCCTTCACATCCTACCTATTTTCATCTCTTCATTTTCATCCTTTTACTTGTCTTTAAAGTGAACTTGCTTCACTTGTGCCCTCTTGCTCCTATCTCTTTCTTCTAGGTTACTTATCTTCTTCAGGAAGTAAGTAACATATTCTCTTTCTCCTTCTCTTTTCATCTGCTTCTTCTTCCTGTGTGGCCTCCTGAAGATCTTTTCTTTAAGCCTCACAAACCATAGGAACAACCAAGTATGATAACTTTAGGGTTCTACATAGTCCCCCCTAGTCTTTTACCTTTGAGTCTCCTTGAGTCTCTCTTTCTCATCTCATAATCAGAGGCTAAACACTTAAAGCTTTAGGACTTTGAATTAGGGTTATGCTTGTATCCTTATCTTAGGATGGAGTGTATAAATTTAATCCTTAGTGTTAAACCTTTAATTTTTTTACACCTCTTAATCAAAACACCTAATAATGATTAAGACTTAAGCTTATAACTTGGGCCTTATATTAGGGTTACATCTCTTACTTTTGGTTAAGAGGGACTAACCCTAGTGTTTAATGGACAAGTCCCCCTCAAGTTGTTTTACCAACTTAAAACTCACTTCTTAATCTCACCCTTTAATTAAAACCCACTTAATAAAGGATTGTTATATAATGAATTTAATCCCTAACCATGGATTAAGTTGAGGAGTCTTCCTCAGCTTAAGTGTTCTCATCTAATATCCTTCTCTTAGGATGGTGTAATGAGTTCACTAATCCCTGATTAGAGATTAAACTCATTACTTAACACAAAACAAAAACCCAAAAACACTTAATAAATACCAAAGTAGGTTAACGATCTTATTCCTATATCATCATGGTAATTAAGTTGAGATCTTTATCTCATGCTTAAGTAGGCTCATTATCCCTAATAAAGGAGGATATAATGAGTTTACAACCCTTAGTTTAGGCTTAAGCTCATTATCCTATGCAAAACACGAAAAACAATTAAAAACTGAAAACACAAAAAAACAAACAATAATCGTCTCCTCCAGGATTCTTTTCTCATCACACTCACTCTGAAAACGAGAACTTGCTTCTTGCGTCTAATGCAAGACAATTAGCACTCAAGCCAGACGAGTCATACACTTGAGCATAGAAAAGTAAACAATTCACAACAAAATCATCCCAATCTCTTTGAGTCAAACTACGGTGTTCTGACTTCCTCATTGCATGAGAGGATACGTAGGAATAACTTAACAGTTATCGAACAAAAATCTCTTTGTCATACCCATCTTTCAGCTTTCTTTTCTAAGCCTCATTCTTGAGCATCTCACCCTTCTTTTTGCACTGACACATTGTACTTTCTCCCTAGCTTTTCATACACAATCAGCACATACACTACCCCTTTTAAACACAATCAAGTAAGTGTGGATCCCGTCGAGTACGACGTACAATTTGGGTGCTAATACCTTCCCAGGTCGTAACCAACCCCCTTTCTCAGTTTCTTTGGTTCGCAACCGTTATGTCCATACCCATTCCAGGTTTATGCAGCATTACCTTTCCTTCGAGATAAAAATGCCTAACTGGCGACTCTATTCAACCTCAACCTCCAACATCGCCGAACGTCCGCGTCTGCACTGGGACGAGAGTCCGGGGAGTGACAACTCGGCGACTCTATTGGGGATCTTTGCAACCAGGGCTTCTGGTTCTCTTGTGGGTTTCTCCTAGAGCTTGTTTGTTTGTGTTTACTGGGGGTGTTATGTGCTATATGTGTTTTTGTTTTGCTTTATTTATTGCCTTCTGTACAGCTTTATTTACTGCATTTACTTTATCATTTTCAATTATCGCTTTATGCATTTCATTTTATTATCATATCATGTGCTGGATTTTCTGGTTTGCTTTGGTGGGGGGATTCCAGTGAGAAAGGTCCAACACAAAGGCCTGAGTGACAGACATAGGATTAGAGTGGCTTCAAATTCTTTCCCATTCCATTTCGGTCTGGTGCGGGAATATGAAAAACGGTTCAGACATGGGTTTCTTCTTGAGAACTCTGTACTACGGATTTCCTGTAGTGCTAGGGCTATCTGGGAAGCCTGCTAAGTCTGGATGACCTTTTTAGATGACCTTCATCAAATGAGGTGAATTAGAGGAGGATTCTTTATGATTAGGGTAAACATTGTACCTCCGGGTTAGAAGTGTTTACACTTCTCATAATAAATCTGAACCTGAGGATCCTTGTTCTAGAACAATACTTGTGAGTGGGTGGGGTTGTTTACAGGTTTGCAGGAACCCTTGGCCTCAACATACCCTGTTACTGGATTTGTTTTAAGGTTACAGTACTTTGGATTGACTCTATGAAACCCTGGACAAGTGACTCTTTATTTGAGTCCCCCACCTGGTTACTGGTTCTCAGACCTTCATCCGGAATTCTGAACACTCGTGGGTCCTACCAAAGGCAACAGACAATCCAACACCTGATCACAAACCTTTGCATATCATAAGCATACATCATATTTCATCATTTAACATTTGTTTATTTGTTTTACAGGGTATCCACTTCCTATTGGTTTGGTTTTGACCGTTCTTCTGCTCAGATGTCTTCTCCAACACTTCTTCAGCTATCTTCTACAACACTGCTTCAGCCATCCTCTTCAGCTATCTGTTTTGGTTATCTTCTCCAGTTATCCTCATCAACATATCTTCAGTATGGATCCAACCAGAAAGAGCAACATCGCATACCATTTCTTTGAGTACCCTTTAGCAGGCATCAGGCAGATACAGGCTCTTATCACTCCTGATCATGTCCCCTTATTCAAAGAACATTGTGGTGGGATCCTGGACATGATCATGGACTTGGATGCATCACAGAGGAGCATGATTCACACTTGCCTTCAGTTCTATGAACCTCCTCTATGATGCTTCACTTTCCCAGACTTTCAGATAGGTCCTCTATTAGAAGAGTATTTTATGTTGTTGGGTGTCCCTATCAGAAGATGAATTCCTTTCAACCCTGAGATGACTGCTCCTAAGAATGAAGACATAGCTAAGGCTCTACATCTGGAAGCAACTATCATTGATGATCATATGACCACAAAGGCTGGAATCCTAGGCCTCCATCTGGATTTCTTGGTTACTCAGGCTACAAAGCAAGTTGCAATGGGGAATTGGGAATCTGTTTGTGCTCTCTTGGCTCTTAGTATATATGTATCATCTTGTTTGCGGATGAGCCAAAGTTTATAAGCAAGAATGCCATCCACATCTTTATGCTCAGGAATCCAGTTCCTACCTTGTTGGGAGATTTCTACTATTCAGTTCATCAAAGGAATGAGAAACAGAGAGGAAGACTAGTCAGATGTTGTGCACCTCTTTTCTACCGTTGGTTGATGAGACATATGCCGAAGACGGAAGCTTTCCTGAATCCACATCAGTCAAGGAATTGGGCTAAGAGAATGATTTCCCTCACTTCAGAAGATATCATGTGGTGTACCCATAACACCAAGGGCATGAACATAATTACAAGTTGTGGACAATATCCTAATGTACCTCTTATTGGAGTAGAGGGTTGCATCAACTACAATCCTTTGCTTTTCAAAAGACAATTAGGGTATGCCTTGGTACATCCACCTTAAGAACAAGAATTAGCAGAGTCTCTTTACTGTGCCATTTTGAACAATCATGCCACCGTCCGACAAGCAGCCTTGGCTTGGGATAACATACAGACTAAAGGGACTGCTGTTCTGGGTAAGTGTAACAACATAGCTTCTGCTCAGTACACTGAACGGTATCGCATCAGAGGATAAATCACTCGCATTCCATTCACCCTGGAAGGTGTGCCAGGGCCATCAGTAGTGGAGCCCATAGCTATAGTCAGTTTGGAGGAATTTGAGAAGCTGAAAGAGAGGAATGCCCAACTTTCTAAAGCCTTGAAGAAGACCCTTTGGGAAAGGAATGATAGTCGTCTGGATAATGAGAGGTTAGAGAAGCTTTGTATCGAGCATGTGACTAAGATTGAGAAGACAGAGGATTTCATCAGAAAAGCCTGAGCGGGAGAACTGGTATTGAAGAATGCTTGCAAAGAAGACAAGATTCAGAAGGCCAGAGCTGAGCACTATCTGGAAGAGAGTCAGGTTAGATGGATCAGAATAACTGAAGCTAGTTTACAAGAAGATCAGAAGACACAAGCTAAGATAGAGTAGCTGGAAGCCAATGAGAAGAAGAATCAAGAAGCCTTGTTAGCAGCACAGAAGGAAATCTCCGAGCTGAAACTCTGAGCGGGGTTGAAGAGATCAAAAGAACAAGACAAGTACCAGAAATTGACAAACGTCATTGCAACCAGAAACCTTCTTATCAGGACCATCACAGAGCACCTAGTCAGGCCAGTAACTGATGCTCTCCTGAAAGAAGTCAAAGAGGATGAATTTTGGATGGATGTTTGATTTTTCCTTACTTGTATTTTATTTTGGTTGTACTTTAATTCTCCATGATGATTTTGTTTGTATTCTTGACTTGAATGTATGTATTTTGACATGTTGTAATGTTATGGTTTATGTGTTGCCTGGATCTTCTTTTGAACTTCGTTTACGTCAACATCTCCATCATTCCCAGAGGTCTGGAATGTCAAAACCAAAGAGCCAAACCGGATACCCTCTGAAGACAAATAGACATACTGCATTGCATGCTAACCTCATCCTCATTTGTTTTGCAGGTATTTTGTTGTTTTTTTCTCACTTTGCTGCTTGTTTCAGGAAATATTGCTCGTAGGAGAGTCTTTCCCGTCAATCGCATCCACCGGTATCCGACCAGAAATAACGTTCCGAGCTTACTGATGGATCAACTTTAGCAAGAACTGACAGATGTGAGGACTCGGATGACTAATGTGAGGACAGAAGTAAGGACTCAGATGAACCAATTCATGGTTGTGATGACTGGGCTGGCACAGACCCAGGAAAGATTGAGGGAGTTAGTAGAGCGGCAGACTCTAGAAGATAACCATGCAGGTACTGGGGGTACAAGTAACAACACGTGCGATCAGCCGCAAGCAAATCCACCAGAGTTTGGGCCCCACATCAACCCTGAAGTCAATGTTATTGGAAACACTCAGAGAAACACTGGAGATCGTGTTCTACAGGAAGATCCTCAGGACGAGCAGTTTACAGTGTTAGGTGCTGGAGCTGATGAAGTTTATGATCGTCGTCTGGACGAAATATCTGAGAATCTGAGTTATCTGGAATCCCATAACTCTCTGGGTTTTGATGTGATAGATATGGGACTAGTGGAAGGAGTCAAGATTCCTCACAAGTTCAAACCTCCTAGCTTTGAGAAGTATAATGGTACCTCTTGTCCTCGTACCCACCTTCAATCCTTTCTGGGGAGATTGAAAGCTTATACCATGGATGAAAAACTGTGGATGTTCTACTTTGAAGACAGTTTAATCGGGGTATCCCGTGAGTGGTATTCTCACCTATCCAGGGCTACTGTCAGAAACTAGAAGGTCTTAGCCGAGGCCTTTATATGCCAATATCAGTACAACTTGGATATGGCTCCCAATAAGACCCTCTTGATGGGTATGTCACAATCTTCAAGAGAATGTTTCCGGGAATACGCCCAAAGGTGGAGACAACTTGTTGCTGTTGTCCAGCCACCTATGTCTGAAAGAGAAATGGTTGATATGTTCATGAACACATTGCAAGGAACCTACATTAATCGGCTTGTTGCTTTCTTCTCTACCAGTTTTGCTGATGTGGTTATAGCTGGTGAGAGAATTGAAAGCTTATTGAAGATGGGTAAGATCTCTAACAACGGTGCTAGTTCCAACAATACAAAGAAACCCTTCTCCGGACCTATAAGAACAAGAGAGACTAAAGTAGTGCATGTTAACAGAGGTAGACCCCAGTACATGCAAAGATCAGTAGCTGTTATCACCATTCATGCTCCAGCACCTCAGCAACAATAGTATCCACAACAACAACACTTCCCACAGCAACAATAGTTTCCTCAACAACAGAGATCTTATAGCAACAACAACAACAACCAACAACAACGTCCGATCTAGCAAAGGACTTCACAAATCAACAGAGTTACCGATCCCATCCCGATGCCCTATGCTGCTCTACTTCCACAGTTATTGAAGCTCAACCTGATTGAATTAAGAACCTTGACTCCACCTGATCCTCTAAATCTCCCAAGGAACTATGATGTCAACGCCAGATGTGCTTTCCACTCCAATGCACCTGTCCATACAACAGAGAAATGTAGGGCATTGCACATGAAAGTTCATGACCTAGTTGATTCCAAAGCTTTGAATTTTGCACCTCCACCTAATGTTACAAAGAATCCAATACCGAATCACGATGGGCCACAGATTAATGCTATCGAGGAAGACCAACCAGCAATTCTGATTGATGACATTGCAAACATTCAATCACCCCTGGCCGAAGTGAAAGCTCAGCTATTGAAATGCCAAGTGTTTCCGGGTTGTGAAGCCTATTGTGAAGCTTGCAAAGTTTCTACCAATGGTTGTGTAAATCTGAGAAAGGGTATTAGCAATCTTATCAAAGAAGGCATCCTACAGATCACTTCAACAGTTCCCACTACTAAAACTTCAACAAACATCTCTTCTACAACATCAGCAGACACCATTTCAAAGGCACCTCCTACAACATCAGCAAACATCATTCCAACAGAGTCTACTACAACAATAGCAACTATAAATGAAGACGTCTCAACGGTCACCATTTATTATGATCCAACAACCATTCATGTTTCAGATTCTCTTGACAACAACTTTTAGCAACACCCTCCTCAACATCAACAACTTCCTGCAACTGCACCATCTTCAAACAGACCTCCTGTCACAATCTATTATGATCCACAAACTGTCACAACTCCTTCCGCATCAATCAGTCCTGTTACCATCACGGTACCTGGACCAGTCCCATATGATAGTAGCAGTGTCGTGCCTTGGCACTATGGCTTAGATCTATATTGCAACGGAAAGAAAGTCACTTTTGATTCTTCAACTTCTACACCACAGATTGATAATGTCGGAGGAGGTGGAGGATTCACTCGAAGCGGATGTCTCTTTGCTTCATAGGTTCCAAGAGTTAATGCTGAAGCAGAAGCTGCTACCAAAGCTAAAGGCAAGAATGTGGTGCCAGAAGAACCAATTGCCAAAGAAACTCAGAAGACGTCCTTTGATCAAGATGTAGACGAGTTCATGAGGATTATCAAGAAGAGTGACTACAAAGTTGTTGATCAGCTCCATCAAACTCCCTCCAAGATCTCTATATTATCTCTACTCATGTGTTCTGAGGCCCACCGGAATGCATTGCTCAAAGTCTTGCACGCAGCTTACGTGCCTGAGGAGATTACAGTTAATCAGTTAGAAACGGTGGTTTCAAATGTCAATACTAGTCATGGACTAGGGTTCACCAATGTTGGTCTGACGACGGAGGGCCGTAATCACCTTAGAGTGTAAAGGTGTTGTACTTTCTTATGTCTTGGTTGACACTGGGTCATCTCTCAATGTTCTTCCAAAGAAAGCCTTTGTCAAGCTAGAATATGATGGTCTTGCACTCCGTCCGAGCAACCTGGTTGTGAGAGCTTTTGATGGCTCTAAGAGGTCGGTTCTCGGAGAGATAGGGCTGCCTATGGTAATTGGCCCATAGATTTTCAAAATTACCTTCTATGTGATGGACATTCAGCCTGCCTACAGCTATTTGTTGGGTCGACCCTGGATTCATGCCGCTGGCGTAGTAACATCGACCCTTCACCAGAAGTTAAAATACGAGTGGGAAGGCCAAATTATCACAATTTGTGGAGAAGATATCTTTGTCAGTCACCTGGCTACATACAAGTATATTGAGATGGATGAGGAGATCCATGAAACAATGAGTTAGGGTTTTGAAGCTCTCAATGTCAATGAAGCAACAACTGAAGTGTCTGGTACTTCAATTGCTTCTTACAAACAAGCTCGGAAGGTTTTTGAAGACGGGAATGCCCAAGGCTAGGGCAAGCTGCTACAATTTCAGATCAAAGAAGACAAATTTGGTTTGGGTTACAGACCATCCGGACAGATCCAAGAGGAGGCTGTTGAAGCTCCCAATTCGTAAGTGGGGGAATGCTGACCCCGGATGCTATCAACAATGTGGAAGACGAGGCTGAAAGCGACTACAACCTGGAAAGTTGGATTCTTCCAAGAGTCCTAGGCCAACAAGTCCCCAATTGGTCTTCCCAGGAAATTATAAGGGTTACTGCTGGAGAGTAATTATTATTTCCTGTTTTAAGCATGCATCAAGTCCTGCATCTTGCCCAAGGTGTCAAGAATCATTTTGTAATAGGGCCATATATGTATTTTATGCAAATTGAAATTAATGAACAATGGACATCTTTTGCAAACAATCTTTTTGCTCACTATCTTTCATTTTTGTTATTTTCGCACAAAACAATAAATGACAATGTTTTTCTAAATAAAAACTTCATTCACTTTTTCCAAATAAGATAAAATCAATCACTAAAATGAACAAATCTCAACCCTTGCAGAAATAGTCCTCCAGATTGCACCAACAACGACACTGCTATGACCTCGTATGACTTCGACAATCTGATTAATCAAGCAGATGAAAGGGATTGATGAAGACTATGATTTTCCTGAAGATTTGGCCAGGTTGTTGAGACAAGAGGAAAAGGTGATTGCTCCTCATCAGGAGGAGGTTGAGACTATCAATCTTGGTACCGAGGAAGATGTGAAAGAGGTGGAGATCGGGGCCAGTCTGCAAGCTTCAGTGAAAGAATAACTCATCAGTATGCTTCGAGAGTACGTCGACATCTTTGCTTGGTCCTATCAAGATATGCCAGGTCTGGATACGGATATTGTCATGCACGGGCTGCCATTGAAAGAAGATTGTCCACTAGTTAAACAGAAATTGCGCCGTACTCGCCCGGACATGGCCATGAAAATCAAAGAGGAAGTACAAAAGCACTGGGACGCCGGTTTTCTTGCTGTAACTAGTTACCCGCCGTGGGTTGCTAACATTGTACTCGTACCTAAGAAGGATGGAAAGGTGTGTATGTGTGTGGATTACCGGGATCTGAACAGAGCAAGCCTGAAAGCTGATTTCCCATTACCTCACATTGACATATTCGTGGACAACACAGCTCAGTTCTCGGTATTTTCCTTCATGGACGGATTTTTTGGATACAATCAGATCAAGATGTCACCTGAAGACATGGAGAAGACAACCTTCATCACACCTTTGGGCATGTTCTGCTACAAAGTAATGTCGTTCGGTCTGAATAACGCCGGTGCAACATATCAAAGGGCTATGGTAACGTTATTCCATGATATGATCCATAAAGAAATCGAATGCTATGTGGATGATATTATTGCCAAGTCCCTCACAGAGGAAGATCATCTGGTGAATCTGTTGAAATTGTTCAAGCGTCTGAGGAAGTTTCAGTTAAGGTTGAACCCCAATAAACGCACATTCAGAGTACGTTCTGGTAAGCTACTGGGTTTTATCGTAAGTGGAAAAGGAATTGAGGTTGATCCTGACAAAGTCAAAGTTATTCAGGAAATGCCTGCACCTAACACTGAGTAATAAGTTCGAGGGTTCTGAGGTAGATTGAACTACATATCAAGGTTCATATCTCATCTCACTGCAACCTGCGAACCCTTGTTCAAACTGCTAAGAAAGGAACAAACAGTCAGGTGGAATGATGATTATCGGTGAGCTTTTGACAAGATCAAGGAGTATCTGCAAGAACCTCCAATTCTCATGCCTCCAGTCGAAGGAAGACCTCTAATCATGTACTTGATAGTATTAGAAGAATCAATGGAGTGTGTGTTGGGCCAGCAAGACGAGTCTGGTCGAAAAGAGTATGCAATATACTAACTAAGCAAAAAGTTTACCAACTGTGAACAACGTTATTCACTGCTCGAGAAAACTTGTCGTGCTTTAGTGTGGGTTGCTCGCCGACTAAGACAGTATATGTTGACACATACTGCCTTATTGATCTCAAAGATGGATCCAATTAAGTATATATTTGAGAAGCCAGCACTTACCGGAAGGGTTGCCAGGTGGCAAATGACTCTAACAGAATATGACATTCAGTACACCTCTCAGAAAGCCATCAAGGGCAGTGTATTGTCTGACTATCTGGATGAGCAACCCATTGATGATTACCAGCCTAAGAGATTTGACTTCCCTGATGAAGATATCATGTTCTTAAAAGCAAAAGATTGTGAAGATCCTATTTACACTGAAGGGCCTGACCCAGAAGAAGCATGGACTATGATGTTTGACGGGGCAGTTAATTGCAACGGTCGTGGGGTTGGTGCAGTGCTTATTACACCTAAAGGGGTTCATATGCCTTTCTCATCAAGGCTCACCTTTACCTGCACTAACAACGAAGCAGAATACGAAGCTTGTATCATGGGTCTTGAGGAAGCTATTGACCTCAGGATCAAAACCTTTAATGTATTCGGAGATTCAGCTTTGATAATCAACCAGACCAATGCCAAGTGGTACACTCATCAGGAGCATCCCTACGGTGACTATACGAGGAGATTATTAACCTTCTTCACAACAGTTAAGCTTGAATACATCCCTCGAGATGAGAATCGGTTTGCAGACGCTTTGGATACTGTTTCATCCATGATCAAAGTACAAGCTACTCATTATGTACCTCGAATTTTGGTATCCAGGCTGGACAGACCGGCATATGTATTCTCTGTGGACACTGTCACTGATAACAAGCCTTGGTACCATGACATCAAATGCTTCTTGGAAAATCAGACATACCCACCTGGGGCATCGTCAAACGATAAGAAGGCATTAAGAAGGCTAGTCGGCAGTTTCTTCCTTAATGCCGATGGCTCTTTGTACAAGCGAAATTTCGACATGGTCTTGCTCAAATGTGTTGACAAGAAAGAAGCAGACATGCTGATGCACGAAGTACATGAAGGTTCTTTCGGTACCCATGCCGGAGGACATGCAATGGCAAAGAAGTTATTAAGATCGGTTACTATTGGATCACAATGGATGCAGACTGTTGTGCCTATTCCAAAAAATGCCACAAATGCCAGATTTACGCAGATAAAGTGCATGTGCCTCCGAATCCTTTGAATGTAATGTCTTCACCTTGTCCCTTTGCCATGTGGGGCATTGATATGATTGGAAAGATTGAACCGGCTGCTTCAAATGGTCACAGATTCATCTTGGTAGCCATTGATTACTTTACCAAATGGGTTGAAGCAGCTTCGTATGCAAATGTCACCAGGCAAGTGGTAGCTCGATTTCTGAAAAGGGATATCATCTGTCGATATGGAGTTCCCGAGCGAATCATTACTGATAATGGTTCCAATTTGAACAACAAGATGATGGAAGAACTTTGTCGGGACTTCAAAATTCAACATCACAACTCTTCTCCTTACAGGCCAAAGATGAATGGAATTGTTGAGGCCGCTAACAAGAATATTAAGAAGATTGTGCAAAAGATGGTAGTCACCTACAAAGACTGGCACGAAATGCTACCATTTGCCTTGCACGGGTACCGAACCTCTATCAAAACCTCTACTGGGGCAACACCTTATCAACTTGTGTATGGTATGCAAGTTGTCCTACCTGTTGAAGTTGAACTACCCTCCTTACGGGTAATGATGGATGTGAAACTGGATGAAGCAGAATGGGTCCGATCTCGTTATAATCAACTGAGTCTGATTGAAGAAAAGAGATTAGCGGCCATCTGTCATGGGCAGTTATATAAAAAGCGAATGAAGAAAGCCTTCGATCAAAAAGTTAGACCTCGGGATTACCAAGTGGGAGAGCTTGTTCTGAAAAGACTTCTTCCTCCTCATACAGACCACAGGGGAAAATGGACGCCAAACTACGAAGGCCCATTCATAGTAAAGAAAGTTTTCTCTGGTGGGGCACTGATGCTCATTACTATGGATGGCGAGGATTTCTTATCTCTTGTGAATTCAGATGCAGTTAAAAAATACTTCGCATAAAAGACCCGCTGGACATAAAAACAGAATGTAAGTCCAGGAAAAAAATAGGGCATCCCGGCGAGTTAAAAATAGAATAAAAGACTCAGGCAAAAATAAGGGAAAAAATGTACACCCGCTGAGTTGAAAAACCACATCGGACAGCTCAGGCAAAAATGGGTATCCTGTAGATTGAAAACCCGAAAGGGCGACCCATGCAAAATCTGGGCAAAAGCGAACAATTTCATTCTGAATTCGTCTGTATCACTCATAACATGGCAAGCTTCGAAAGAATAAAGAGTCGGTCAGAATCAACCTGCTTCAGAAAGCAAGATAAGAAGAACATCAAGGTCATACATGACATAGCAAAGGAAGCTCACTGGAGCGTCAACTTCAACATTGCCAACACTTTTATTTTCTCAATTTTACAGCGATCTCCTCATTCTAGGGATTCGCTTCTTCACTGTACTTGCCCATTCAGGGCACACAAATTAATAAAATCATAATTTTCAGTCACAATTTGTTTTGTACATTTTTGTTTCGTTTGCAAAATGTCCAAAGTTCATAATACAACACTTGCATGAAAACATATAAGCCATTTTCAATATATGCTTGCAGGAAATATGCACTCTTGAGCAAATCGAACTCCTATGATGGAATCCAATTGAGGATACCTCGGGACACTTGTGCGTTTCTTTTTAATAGGTTTCAGGTACTCAAGACAGACAATCTCACAGCATGGGGTATATCAAGCCTCATATCCCTAACCAAGTCAGCAATCACCTCATCAGCAGGGCTACTTGATAGAAGTATTCCCCCACGAAGTTGTCATCCCCTCAGTTGATCGTTCAAGAAACTCATTAAATCCCCAGCGTGCCGCTTGGACGAAGGAGTTACAACATATTACTTCCCAGAAGTTCTCTTCTCCCCAAGCAGAATCTCCCGAGCAATGCCTGAATGGCTCTTCCCCAGTAAAGTTGCCTGGAACTCTTTCTCCCTAGCAAAGTCGCCAGGAACTTCTTTTTCCCCAAAGAGTTGCCAAAGTCTTCTTTTCCCTAGCAAAGTACCTAGGAATTTCTTTTTCCCCAAAGAGTTTCCAGAGTCTTCTTTTCCCAAGTGAGATATCCAGAGTTTTCCTCAGCTGAGTTGCTAAGATCCTCTCATCTCCAGCAAGTTGCCAATTTTTCCCCCAGTAAATTTGCCAGGATCTTCTTTTCCTCAACGGAGTCGCCAGGATTTTCTCATCCTCAGTAGAGTGGGAAGAGTCCCATTCCTCAGCCAGTCGCCAGGACTTTCTGCTCCCCATTAGAGTTGCCAGGATTATCTCATCCTCAGCAGAGTCGGCATAATCGCTTTCCAGCAAGTTGCCAAAGTTCTTCCCAGTAGAGTTGCCAAGGTTTTTTGTTCCCCAGCGGAGTTGCCGAAGCCTCATCATCCCCAGAATGAGTCTTTTCAACAAAATCTTCCTCAGCTGAGATCTCCACAGAATTCTCTAGAAAGATCGTTCGGTGATCTTTTCTCCCCACAGATCGGCCAATGATCTATTTCCCTAGCGGAGTTCTCCCTCTAGACAGATCGCCCAGAGATCTTTCTCCTTGCAGGATCCGGATCTCGGATCGGTTATCTCATTTTCATATTATAGAATTCGCATCATATTCACCAAACAAAGCGTAGCATTCCGTCTAATACAGAGCATTACGGCAAAATAAATTCAAAATTTTTCATGATCATAAGCCAGGTTCGAGCCAATCACCTGAAAACATCGGAATCACTTCACCAGCAATATACAAAGCTTATCCCCCGTAGACAAAGCCATAATACCTTTTTACACTCTCAATACAGATACTTGTTCATACTTGTACATATTCTTTTTGACACTCGCCCGCGTCATACTTCCCCAGCAAGTCAAACACTCGTCTGTGTCCCTTGCTCAATCCTTTTGACACTCGTCTGTGTCTTGCACATGTTTCCCCAGCAGGTCAAACACTTGTACATACTTATACACAAACCTCTAATACTCGTCCGTATCTTGTACGTATCATCTCCTCAGCAGATCAACACTCGTCTGTGTTCCTTGCTTAACCGATTGATACTCGTCTGTATCATCATCCTTAAACATGTGCCAGCGTTTGTTTCCATCGATACTCGTCTGTATCGTGGTCCTAAGGATGCTCGTCCGCATCTTTAGTCTATACACACCGTCAAACACTTATACCTTTTATTTCAAGGCGTAAGCACTTGTCCGTGTTTACCATTCCCCGGTAAATCACTGACAAAATAACCTTTCTATCCGGCATTCGTCCTATGTCGTGATATTTTCGGCATCCGTCCCCTGCCAGGTGATCGTCCTTCACCTTTTGATTATTATCCCTCATCATTTCATCTGATTGTCGTCCCCATCTTTGATCCTCTTATCCGGCATTCGTCCTATGTCGCAATACTTTCAGCAGCCATACCCTGCTAGGTGATCGTCCTTCACCTTTGGATGATTGTCCCTCATCATTTATCCGATGGCCGTCCCCATCGTTGACCTTGTTATCCGACATTCGTCCTATGTCGAGATAATCCTCAAAAGCAGTCGTACCCTGCAAGGTGATCGTCCTTCAACTCTTGATGATTGTCCTTCATCATGCTTATCAGATGGTTGTCCCCATCGTTGATCTTTTCTATTCGGCATTCATCCTATGTCGTGATATTTTCAGCAGCCATCCCCTGTTAGGTGATCGTCCTTCACCTTTTGATGATCGTCCCTCATTATTATTTCATTTATTCTTTTACCCGATGGTCGTCCCCGTCGCAGTTTATTTACCCTTCGACCTGATGGTCGTCCCCGTCAGTGCTTTCCTCATTCCTTTTAATCCCCAGAGAGTTTTATTTCTTTACCTGATGAACGTCCCCGTCGTGGTCTTTTCCTTTACCCTGATGATCGTCCTTCATCAGTTTACCCGATGGCCGTCCCTGTCGCGGTCTCTTTATTTCCCAGCATGATGGTCGTCCCCGTCATTGCTTTACTTACTGTTTTTCATCCCCAACAGTCGTCCTCTGCTCGATGATCCTCATCCATCGGTTTCATTTCATACTCATACTATAATGCCTGTTACAATTTATATCCCATTTCTTCTTTTAATGAAGAGTGCAAATTTTGGACTGTCTTTGGTATTCAACCACAAGTTATCTTGTTTGTTTGTTAAAGACAGGCGTTTACACCCTGCACAGCTAACTCATGCTTGAATAGGGGCAGCTGTAAACACCCCAAATTTTCCCTCACTTTTTCTCACACCATGGCTTATAATCTTTCATATTGCATTTGCATAAGCATATCATCTCACATTGCATAAACAACTTCATCAAATCATTGCATGGTTGCACAATTAGGGTTTGTGATCAGATGAATCCAAGAAGTGATATGAGGTATCTCAAAGGTCTTGAAGCATTCCAAGATGTTCCATGAGTGTTCTATTATCATCTTATGCTCCCCAAAGTTCATTAAAGTCAAGAAATCACAAAGCATTGCAAAGGGATAGAGGCAGACTGAAGATTTCTTGCACAAATGACCTAAAATTAGGGTTTTGGTTTCAGAGGCCTTACACCCAAAATTGTTGGTCATTCTTGATTCTAATGGTCTTAATATGTTATAATGAGCATGTATACCAAATTTGATGAAGAAATTCATTGTGGAAGTCATTTGATCAACTAGTAACTTATTGTGCAAGAAAAGTCAGAATGGGCATCTGAGGCCACCACCAATGGTACCAAAGGGTCATCTTCATCATTTTGAGGTTCTATGATCTTTAGTTGATCTTATAAGTGGTTATAATTTCACAAGATTGAATAATTTCAAGCCATTTGCAAACTTTCCATTTTTGGGCATGACTTGTAATGAAAACTTTCCATTTTGGTAAAGATTTTCAACCTCCTCTTTCTTGATCAAAAAGGGAAAATTGCAAAATCCATGCTATCACATGAATCAAACCATCAAGTTCATGAAATCTGATCCAAGGGCTTTCCACAATTCTAGCTGAGGCAGGACAAGCCATAAGATCTTCTCTGACCCGTGCCATACACATAGTTGCCAACTTTTGATTTTTTTGCAAATTGGCTCATACCAATCACACTATGCCACAACAAATCTCTGGCCAATCATCATGATTTATATGAACCTCATGGACCTCAAACATAACAACATTGAAGCCTGAAAGAAGCCATACAATCAGAATCACAAAACTTGCAAAAAACTTCATTCCTTCGAATCTCTCAATACAGCCATCAAAACTCAAAGCTTTCTTCACCATTCATCTCCACATCACTCATAGAACACAAAGCACCATTCACAATACCCTTAAAACCATTGAATCACAAATACGATTTCTGCCTTAGCAGAACTGAAACTCTCAAACCAGCTCATATAAACTCCATCTAAGCCTTTCAGAAGCACAAGGGGACCCATTGGAATGGCTTTGCACAAGAGGAGAGGCTAGAAAGCACCAAACTGAAAAGCTTCAACTCAGGTAGTCATCAAGAACATTTTTTCCAGAACTTTTATTTTAAGTTATAGAATGAATCTACATGCTCCTCTGATCATCATGATGTGTTTGGTTTTGAAAATGAGTCGAAAATAAGCATGTATTGACCTTCTGAAATTTTGCCCGTGAAATGTTCTTGCTTCGATTCTCTCTTTTGATGCATGATAAATGTTTTTGATGGTTGGATTCTTGTTCTATGTTGTTTAATGAGTGATTCTAGAGATTTTGGGAGCTTGGGTGGCCTAGGGAGTGAGTTCAGATGAGGGTGTCGCCGGAGAAGACGACCGGAGCACTGTTTCGGTCGCCTGAAAAAGATTAGTGTTAATTTAGGGTTAATTAGCCAGGTTTGAATTCTGACCCTAGGATCATGTTTCTCGCGTGCGTGAATGGCCAGGATTGAGTCATTAAAACCCTAAACCTAATTAATTAATTTAATTAATTTTAATTAATCAGAGTGAATCGCAACCACCCAAACACACGCCAAGTCACCTCAGCTTAAAATCCTGGCCTTTGATCTTGCATACTTTTATTTTCTTTTATTATATCATATTTCTTTTCATATATTTATTAAAAATAGCAAACTTATGTTTAAAATTCTCATTTTCTGCATTTTAAATTCAAATATTTTTCTAAACTCAAAAACATTTTTAGTTTTAATTTTTGCATTAAAAATGTTTTTTAAATCATTTAAATGTTTTATTTAATTAATTAATTGATTTTAATTAATTAAAAATACATTTAGGTATCTAAATATCACAAACAAAATTCATGAAGCATTCTTAGGCATTTAGAACAATTTACAAACTCACCATACAAATTTCCTTTTAGGTTTGATCATGTTTTCACAATTTTCTTTGAATCAGGGTTCATAAAATTCATATTTTTCTAACCCTAACTTGAAAACATAATTTCTGATCATCCATGATGAGTTTGAACTTGGTTCTTGTTGCATTCTTTCACACATTGCATCTAGTATCTAGGTTATTTAACTCATAATTTTGCATTGCATTTTCAAATTGATTGGCATTTTTGATGAAGAAGTACCCAAAAACCCTAGTTAACTTAGAAAATTCATATCTTTGCCTAGGTTTAGCTTCTGACCTCCACCTTTTAGGGGTGACCTTGTGTGTGTTTAGGTTTGTTTGATTTCATTTTCAAATTTTTATCATGATGTATGCTTCTGTTTTGGTCATATTCATCTCATACATTCATAAAACCCTAATTTCTCATGTTCATTTGCATTCATCTTTGCATATCATCATCATGTGAACTTGCCATAACATTCCATGCTCTTGTATGTCATCCTAGACATCTTAGGACATGTTTGAACATTTCTTGATCATTTCTTTATTCATTTGGTATGCTTTGCATTCATTACATTTCATGTTTATCCATGTGTTTCTAAGCTCCTAGCATGTTTGTTTTGCATCTCATATTTTGTATGATCATTTATATGCATCATGTATGATTTTGCATCATCTCATAACACATTTGCATCATCTTTACACTTCTGGTTTTGGTCTGTGCACCTTCACTTGCTTTATTTCCATTTGCTTTGCATCTTTTGCATTCACCCTAATGTTTAATGGACAAGTCCCCCTCAAGTTGTCTTACCAACTTAAAACTCACTTCTTAATCTCACCCTTTAATTAAAATCCATTTAATAAAGGCTTGTTATATAATGAATTTAATCCTTAACCATGGATTAAGTTGAGGAGTCTTCCTCAGCTTAATTGTTCTCATCTATTATCCTTCTCTTAGGATGGTGTAATGAGTTCACTAATCCCTGATTAGAGATTAAACTCATTACTTAACACAAAACAAAAACCCAAAAACACTTAATAAAAACCAAAGTAGGTTAATTATCTTAATCCTATATCATCATGGTAATTAAGTTGAGATCTTCATCTCATGCTTAAGTAGGATCATTATCCCTAATCAGGGATGATATAATGAGTTTACAACCCTTGGTTTAGGATTAAGCTCATTATCCTATGAAAAACACCAAAAACAATAAAAAACTGAAAACACTAAAAACAAACAATAATCGTCTCCTCCGGGATTCTTTTCTCATCACACTCACTCTAAAAATGAGAACTCGCTTCTTCCGTCTAATGCAAGACAGTTAGCACTCGAGCCAGACGAGTCATACACTTGAGCATAGACAAGTAAGCAGTTCACAACAAAATCATCCCAATCTCTTTGAGTCGAACTACGATGTTCAGACTTCCTCATTGCACGAGAGGATACGTAGGCATAACTTAACAGTTATCGAACAAAAATCTGTTTGTCATCTCCCTCTTTCAGCTTTCTTTTCTAAGCCTCAGTCTTGAGCATCTCACCCTTCTTTTTGCACTGACACACTGTACTTTCTCCCTAGATTTTCATACACAGTCAACACATACACTACCCCCTTTTAAACACAATCAAGTAAGCGTGGATCCCGTCGAGTACGACGGACGATTTGGGTGCTAATACCTTCCCAGGTCGTAACCAACCCCCTTTCTCAGTTTCTTTGGTTCGCAACCGTCTTATCCATACCCATTCCAACTTTATGCATCATTACCTTTCCTTCGGGATAAAAATGCCTAGCTGGCAACTCTATTCAACCTCAACCTCCAACATCGTCGATCGTCCGCGTCTACACCGGGTCGAGAGTCCAGGGAGCGACACTTATGCCATGGAGAATTTGTATTCATCCCATCTTGGAATAATGCAAAATTTTCTAGCATGATGTACAAGTCTAATCATGAAGTAATTTTCACAAAGAAAAGCCTAAAAAGCAATTCTTCACTTCAAGAGGAAAAAACACTTAATACAAATGAGGTAGTATACTTAAGCCCTAATCTTTGGAACCAAGTCTTGGGGATCCTCTCCTTACTTAGATCTCTGAGGAATAGAACTTGAATACATTTTCCTATGCAAACCTCAGAGAAAAAGTTTCTAAAAAACACTGAACAAACATTAAGCGAGTTTCCATCGGGAATTCTCTTCTCACCTCTTCACTCTAAACTAAAGGACCCGCTTCGACTTGTTTTTTGTAAGAAGGTAAATACACTCATGCCAGACGAGTCTGCAACACCTGAGCATAAACAAAAGCAATTCAATCTTAAAAAGCACAAGAAAGTTTCCTCCCTAGTTAGGGGAACTACATTGACTTTGATTCTCATTTCCCGATGAGATACGTAGGCAGTGGGGTAGGGCCTATTCGAGCACTCTCTTTATTTTCCCTACATTTTTCCCATATCTTTTCTTTCTCTTTTTCAGTTCCAGTAGCAGTTCCAGTTCAGCAGTAGCTTACCCTCACCCTTTGAAACAGTTTTAGCAAGCGTGGATCTCATCGGGTATGACGGACGATCTGGGGTACTAATACCTTCCCAGTTCGTAACCGAATCCCGAACCCAGTCTCTTTGGTTCGCAAGACCTTGTCCTTTTCTTTTTCCTTCGGTTTGTGCAGCATTACCATTCCTTCAGGATAAAAATGACTGGATGGCGACTCTTCCTTCTCCGTGCCAATTTCACCTCTGTACCAGGATGGAAATCCCAAGAGCGACAAATACGTGTAAGCAACAAAGCGAGAAAGTCGTAGGAAAGACATGATCAATATTGTGATGTCATAAATATATGATATATATCATGTTTTGTGTTCATGTTTTTTTACTCTTCCATGTGCTGATATCTGAAATATATGATATATATTGTGTTGATATCTGAAATATAGAGACTCGGTGGAATTGTCCCATGTTGTACATATGAAGATGACGATGATCAATTTCCTGAAAGAGATGTTGTACGTGGTGCAAGTACAAAAGGAAGTTGTTCATCTTCCCCTACCATTAATGAGATCCATAATGAGTTATTGACTCCTTCTGAACAATCATATACCAAAATGTTAAGTGACCTTATCGACAAGACATAACTAATTAATCCTCTAGAGCTAGACCATGGTCGAGAGTTAGAGTGTTTTTATGTCAATCCTAAAGATATAAAGGATATGGTCATTAGAAATTAGTGGTTAGACACAGGGTTAATATTGGTTTGGTGCATATAAGTATATAAAATTGAATATCTCATCATGGTTTTGTACATTCATCAGATACTTACTTTTTCAATTCCTCACTCTTTTTTAAAAAAATATTTAACCATTTAAGTACATTCACATTGTTTGTATAAAATTACATAAATCAAATATTTATGAATTTTTTGATCCAGTTGATATTCGATTTAAAAATAATTCTGCAAAAAAGACTGAAGAATACAAAACATCATTGTTAGATGAAAAAAAGAAAATTACTTAGCACCATTTATCCATGAGTGGATAATTTTGAAATTGTGGTTTCTCAATTATATATAGTTTGTTTCCATGTTTAACCAAATACTAATTATACATGCATGTGTTCATTAAGTGAACATTTTCAATTGATCACAGTATCTCTTCGGACGAATATGATAACTACAGTGTGTCCTTACACCATCCACTTGAACTAAAGATGAAACAAATTACTACTAGGGAAATTTATGATACTTTTAGTAATATTTTCTTTGACTTTGTAATAAGTTTAGCGTGCAATATTTTTAAAATCAATTTCAATATACATTGTTGTGGAATGACACTATATTATGAACAATTCTAGAAAAAGCTCATATGTTGTATGCTCATGGTAAGTGGATAACTACATTGTGTCCTTACACCATCCACTTGAACTAAAGATGAAACAAATTACTACTAGGTAAATTTATGATACTTTTAGTAATATTTTCTTTGACTTTGTAATTAGTTTAGCATGTAATATTTTTAAATCAATTTCAATATACATGGTTGTGGAACGACACTATATTATGAACAATTATAGAAAAAGCTCATATGTTGAATATATATATATATATATATATATATATATATATATATATATATATATATATATATATATATATATATATATATATATATATATATATATATATATATATATATATATATATATATATATATATATATATATATATATATATATATATATATATATATATATATATATATATATATATGCATGTGGTTATAGTTTATGAATGTTTAAATTTGTAGACGAGGAGACAAGCAGAGGGATACGAGTGTTAGTATTATGTAATGAAACACATTTTAAACATTGTCTCTACCAACATTATTGATTCTTGGATCAATTATATATTATATCATGAAATGTTTACAATAACATATATTTAGCTTAAGTTTGCTTTTATGTTTCAAATCATGTGGTATTCAATTTTCTTCACTTTTTTGTTGACATTGAACGACAGGACACATTTCTCCCTCGATGACTCAAATAACATCCGTAAACGTTGTACTTTTATTTTCAATGCGCTAATTGAAAAGGGTGCTAATGTATGACTTTGGTTGTGATGTTTGTAAATATATAATTATGATATAATTTGATGTTTGTAATATATGACAATGGTATATACATATTTGTTTGTAAATAATATTTTGGCTTTGATGTAAAAAATATTTAGTTAATATATTTATAAAATATAGGTACAAAAAATACAGGTTTATAGTATATGGAAAATTTGAAGAAAAAAATTTAAGAAAAAAATAGTATTTCACAATGTTTATTTACAATAATCATTGTAATAAGTAGTGTGCCAATTAATTAGATACCATACAATCACTGGGTTTCGAACCTATGACATTATATATTGCACAACAGTTGTTTATTCTAAGTGTTATGATATATAACAGTCACACACTCGTGGTGGAAAACAACATACTAACAACCACATTCTACCTCACGACGTTTGGTGAACCATGATGGTATCCATTTTCCAATCGTTGTGAAATGTTTGTAGTAGTGATACTTTATCACACAATCCCTTAACCAAAGCTTTTCACGAGTTTAGCTTTGAACACAAACAAATAATTCCTAAATTGATGAATTGCTGAACTAAGGTGAAAACAAAACTTTCTTGGTGAACTTACAAATATACTCTTCCAGAATTACAAGTGTGTCACTTGCAAAATGTCCTTCTTGAAAGCGTTACGGCTAAAATTTATTTAGAAAAAGTAAACAAAAATAATTTTAAAGAGAGAGTGAGGAATAAGAGATCATGTTTATGTATTTGAAAATATGTGGATGTGAAAATATGTTGAGTGTGCGTGAACAACGCCCATAGCATCTTTCTAATCAATCATTTACTATAGTTATTACATGTTTTCTAGATGTGACGCTCATTACTCAAACACAATGTCCATTCCTTAGATAATTATCCCGAAGCGCGAGAATGTGGGAAGTGACATGTCTCAAGTCCACAACAGTGCAATGAAGGGGTCAGGGGGAAAAGAATAACGGTCTCTTGAATAATAAGGGATTAATTGTCTCATTTACATGCTCTTTTGGAAACAGTTTCTACATTTTAGGAGTATGAGATCCATGCCAAAAAATTTATATAAATACCTCAACCTTTAGGTTAAAACGGATCCCAAGATGATTACGCAAATACCATATACATATATTTTCACTTCCCTGCATGAGTTATTTTTTAACCTCATAACAAATCCTTAAAGCCTCTGACAACCCTTAATTATTAGAGATTCTCACATATTGTAATTTTAGCAAGGACAAACTTATTTTATTCGCCATCATTTTACTTTATTTTTATAAATGAACATCTTTAAATAACTTTCTTTAAAATTATAAAGATTGTTGAACGATTATTATATCTCATTATTCTCTATGGATACGATATACAAATATATTTATTTTTGTTCTTCAACAAAATGATGTCGTTATCGAAAATTGTCATTTAGATCTTATATGAATAACAATAATTTTTTGATCATTTTAAGTAATTTAAAAATTGTATTCATATATATGCATAAACTTAATTGTTTATATTGCTAAGTTATTTGGTTAGATTAATAAAAGAATTATAATAAAAAAAATATTAATTTTATCAATGAAATTAATACAACTAATTATTTAGTTAAGAATTGTCTACAAGAAACAAAATATATTTTTGAGATAAATTTTTTTTTGGATAGACAATGATGTGAGATTATAGTTTTACCTCACATCATTTCATTCACTATATAGGGGCTAGTTTGTAAATAAATAAAAACTAAGTTATTATTTCAAAGATAATTTTTTTAGTAATTACAATTTATTAAGTATTTAAAAATTTGATTTTAGAGACATAAATATCATAGACAAATTATTTTTAGACACATAAATGTTAATAATTAGTTGTTCTGTTAATATTTTCATTTTTGTCTATTTGATTTTGAGTTAACTCTTTAGATCCTTCAGTGAGATGATATTGGTGCGAGGTCAATTATAATTCACCTCTCTTCATAAAGATTTGTTATTTCATGAGGATTGGAAGTAGAGAAACTACCACATTTAAAACTTATGAGTCTTAGTCGATATATAATTTGATTAATAGTATTAAAGTTGGGTTAAACACATTAATAATCTTAGGGTTGGGTTAAGTGTTTAATCGATCACTGAGCTCGAACCAAATCTACATGTTCATCAATGGATTGGATTAAATTAGTTTCGTGGATCATCTATTAAATATAAATTCTAAATTCTAAATAAAATAGCAATTTAATTAACACATTTAGTTTTCGAGAATTTAATTTGAATAAAATTATTCGATTAATATCTAAAAACTCTTTTACAATTCAGACCAGGTTAGAAAATTCTACAAATAATGTAAACTATAATTTAAAAAGTAAAATATATCTCTTTGAATAAATAAAGTTGATTTTTCAAATTTAATTTAGACTAAGAATTTTACAATTAGTAAAAAAAATATATAATTGTATTATTACAAACATGAATTTTACAAACATGAATAAAATAGTATCATATATATATATATATATATATATATATATATATATATATATATATATATATATATATATATATATATATATATATATATATATATATATATATATATATAGTACATCAATGTCATTATCCAAAGTAAATACATCACTGTCATAGAAAATACATATAGCTACGGTATGTGCAGAAGTAGATCCTCTCCACCTCCTCTCATCTGCATGCCCCTTGTGCACGCTCTCCTCTGTCTCTGTCTATGTCGTATCGATTGCCTATCCCACCAGTCCTGGCGCGATGTCTGTGGTACTATGTGCCACTAAATGCCACCTGAATCATCTCTTCCACTATATGCATGGCATCAGACCCCTTAGGGAAGAAACATGCCTCACTGCTTGTCCGCCCAATCCTAACTACTTGTAGACATATAGGAACCAGATCTTGAGTATGGTCCAACTAGGACTGCTCCTCCTCTAATATCTCCTGATGTGCTAGTTTGGGAGGATCACTGTTTATAGTGGGAAGCATCAAGAGGTGTGAGGTGGTATAGAATCAACATAGCTCCAGTTGTACTCAACTTTAATCGCACGAGACTCTTCAGGTACCTGATGGTGCTGAAACTCACCAAAGATCTCGTCTATCCGACAACAGATAATGAGCAGAGGAGCGGAAACAGAAGGGTTTTGGGGAATGGTCTAGGCATAGCCGAACTACCGCATGATGTGCTCGGGAAGATATCACGCAGTGATGGTCGAGTTGCATGTCTCCCATCCTCTATAAAGTGAAACCTCATCGAACGCGTGCATCGCATGGTGATCTCTGTAAAGTCGTATCTAACATCCTCGGCAACCATGCGGTCCAGACACACTCTGTAAGGATTTACCAACTTGTTCCCTCTCAGCAGGCAGAAGGCACGTGTTGAAGGCCATTCCACCGTGTACTCCTACACATACTCCCAACCATGTATCTGCGGAAAATGTTGGACGATTCAGGACTTAAATATTAAAAAAATGGTATCAAGAAAATATCACGAAAATATAAGAAAAAAAAGTCTAAGGGTTTAAGATTGGTACCATATATAGTGAACAACTGCCCGCAACAGTTCTAGTAGCCCAAAGACATCCAGTAGAGAGTCCGGAGTAAGTGCATGCCAATGTCGCTACATCTCAGTTGTAATCATGATTTGTCGCTGGATCTAATAGTTACCTCAGCTAAACCATATATGTATATGAGGAGCTGGTGTCCACAAACAGCTACGTGCCCACCAAATATAGCAGATAACATTGCAACGCCTGCTGTCTGTGAACCTTTATTTTTGTTGCGTCACCAGCTACCTGTAATATAGCTGTCAGGGCCCATGCATAATAAGTGGCCAAGGTCGAATACCTCACATGTGTTCTACGAGTCGTATCAGTCTCCACCAGCGCATCCTCTAGAGTCACCCTGAGCTCCTAAATCAGCATATCCAGAGCTTCCTCCTTCGACAGCTTCCCGTGATGAGGGAGGATACCCATATCGTAAAGGTTGATAGTAATATCCTCGTGTGATAGATGGAAAGAGGGGGTCTCTGTATGCCACCTCTCCACAAAATCCATGAGCATATCGATATGTATCACGAAATACCCAATCTCAGCAAGGTCCTTCAAACCAGATGCAACAATGGTTGACAGGAGCCAATCGTCCTCTGGTGGAGTCACTCTCTTGTGTCAATGGTTATATAACCTCTGAGCTTGATGTGCCTGAAAATTATCAAAGAAACAAATTTTAATAAAAAGAAATGGTACATATAGTATTTTATGAATGAAAAAAATGAGTAATGTTACCTTTCCACGCCAGACACATGGGGCAGCATGCTCTGTGTAACCCAACAACAAAGACATGTTAGATAGACCACCCTGGATAACTCTCAGGAGCAGTGGCAGCAGCATCCACTCGTGTCTCCTCAACTCCCTCTTGGGTCTGCTTAGGATCCTCAACATAATGTTCAAGTAGTTGAATCGGACTCTCCTGGTGTCTCCTCTGGGAGGACGAAGACTGTGAAGTACCATCAAAAGCATCCCATTTCCTCCGGGATGAATAAGTGCCTACAACTCCAGATGTAGACGGTACGTCTGACTGGACATGGGCCTTCTCCTTCTGGACGGAGAGATATTGAGCAACTCGATCATGTATCCGTCTCTCTGTAGGAATCTGATAGTCTGATTCTAAAGAAGACATATTATCTGCAAACCAATAAGTTAAATTAAGATACAACGGAAATAAAAATAAATAAAAATTAACATTCAATTGTTACGCAAGTGTACATACGGAAGCACCCAGGATATAGAAAATATGGGTTGTTCCGCAAATGCATCTACGGAATGTGTTAACGTTCAATGTTTTGCTGATGTACTTGCGGAAGCTTCTAAGACTTGAGAAAACAATGACGAACACCATTAACGTCTCACTTGAAGAAAATTTCAAAAACAACCCCCTAATCGTTCGTTTAAATCCTTAAAAAAGTATCTACAGTGTCTCTAAACTATGTTTCTAAACTTATCCAGTGATTTCTACACCTAAATTGCTATTCTAAATCGATACGGAGAATATTCAAAAAAAACTCGAACACTCGAAAACTTACCGATTGAAATGAGCTTCAAATATTTATGACGTAGTTGATCGTCGCAAATGATCCTCTGTGTCGAAGTCGACCGAAAACGGTGCGATTTGGTGAAATTTGAATTTGTGAGGCTTGGGAGAGTTTGTAGAGATTGAAGTTGAGGAAGATGAAAATTGAAAGTGAGGGAGGAGAATGGTTCTGCGTGCAAAGTATATCAAAATATGTTCCTCAACTACATTTGAGGAAAAGTTTCGTTGTGTATCCACGGAACAAATCAACGTTTAAATAAAAAATTGTGCGTCCAGAGATACATCAGCGGAAGCAGTGAGGACAAAAATGGAAACGCACATGGTGTCTAAGAGCCCCATGGGGTTTGATAAGTAATTCTCTTTAAAAATTCAAATCCGTAACCTGAACCAAATATCAATAGATTTGAATAGATTGGTTCGGGTTGAATCCATATATGTTTGAATTGGATAAAAATAAGAATTCAATTGAATTGATTAAATGAGTTTGCGAATTAGTCCGTATCATAAACACCCATGTTAGAAATACTATTTGGTATACACTGATCCAAAACAAATTAGTTTAGTGCAACCAAACCAATCCATTTGGGTTGTGACTTGATAGGAACAATGATCATCCAACTTCTTATCTGGATCAGTCGGCATCTTTTATTGTCTTGAATTGGGAGAGTAGTTTTCTGAACGTAAAACCGATAAGAGAAGTATGGGACTATTGTTGAAAGGAACAAGTTGATTATATATAATATGATCCACTATTGTTGTTTTTTTGGATTTCGCAACATTATTTTCTTAGGATAGATAGCCTTGTCGTTAATTCAATCATCGAAAGAGATGGAAGAAAGTGTGGGAATTTGAATTAACACAATCATATGTCAAGTTGTCCGGAATAGAAAATGTAAGGATGATGATCATATAAGATTTGGATCATATAAGATGGTCGTGTTTTTCTATTAAACTTTTACCTGTTCTTTTGTATCCCATTACATATATATGTATGTATTTGGTACCTACAAAATCTAACATGGCCCTGACGTCATTAAATAAAAATATTCGAAAAAGAAAAATAATTTTATTTATTCAATAAACGTTTAATTATCCTTAAATATTCAAAACAATTTAATCACTTAAAAACATAAAATCTCAGCCTCTCACTCTCGTTTGTTCTCCCCCTTTCATAAATTTTAATCTTTTGCATCTACCATCATTTTTTTTCAGGAGTTTGTTCCATTCCATTGTATGCAATTTAGAGAAACCCTAAACCATTGTTGTCTACATCATCCCCATCACAAACAATGATGTCCAAAAAATTGTAAGCAAGTAGTGACACAGAATCTCCTTTCACGTCGTGCAAAAGTAATAAATCCTTGACGAATAATCTTATTGTACGAACACAAAAGAATTATATGTCATCGATAGGGCAATACCCTAGCAAAGCAGAAATTGTCCACATTTATGTATTCTCTATAAATTATATCAAAGCTCTCGTAATAGAAATGACTCGGATTGGATGAATATGTTAGGTCCTGTTTACCTAGGTCATGTTTGCCTCAATTGGAATTTAAATGATTTTGCAATTAAGTTCATTTCATTTAAGTGATTTTTATTTTAGTTGTTTTTTCAAAAACTCATATTATTGATTTCTCTAGATATACACCGATAGGATGAAATTCAATACTTAAATTCATTGGTCTCTGTTGTTCAATAATTTTTTACTATGCACAGTCATGCACTTGCAGAGTATTAGTATTTAAGAAAACATTATTTTTCTTTGTCATTCCATGAACAAGATGGTCCTTCATTTGATTTTGAATATTTCGAAGATCATTTGAGTATGTTCTTTCGAATGATTGTAAGGAGTTGTATGATAGGTGTATGATGAAAATGATGATTCTTCGGATTTTTCTTCTTCATCTTTGAGTTGTTGAACTAGTTTGTTTAATTTCTTTACAATTTGCTTCATCTTAATTTTTCCTTAATTTCATGAAGGCTCCCTTCTTTTGATTTAAGAGTAAGATAACTTCCAATTCACAACTTTTAGATATTTGTTAGTGATACAATTTCAAACATAATTATCAATTTTTATAAATTTTGATAAACAATCAAGAGTGATATCTTTATCTTTTTCACCTCGTGTGTTCATCTTCTCTAGTTTGATACTTGAAAAATTCCATATTTTATTTCAAGAGTATCTCACGTTTCCTTGGCAATATTGCATTGATGAACATAGTAAAATTTGCTATCATTTATAGACCTAGTTATAAAGCTATTGATTTTGAAATCTATCTCATATTTTCTATTTTCCTCTTTAGTCAAAAGGGAATCATGTTTATCTACTATTTCATATTTTACTTGATGAGTAGTGATAAATAGACAATTGACTATTATTTCCCACAATTCATGATTTATGATTTTTTTTTTAAAATTCTAAACCAAGCTTTCCAAAGATCAAATCTAATATTATTGAAAAGTAGTGGTATGTTTAGAAAAGTTCCCTTGTCGGAAGTCATCTTCCTCCTGAGATGATTAGTCCTTAAACGGGAGTTAGATGTTAATACCACTTATTGGACATGTGAATTCCCATATAAGAGGGAGGTGAAATGTATGGTCCCGAAAAATATGGTTCTGAAAAACTTTGTAGATTAAAATTAGAGTTTAAAAATAGACAAAATACCCAAAATAGTCCCTTAAATCCATCACTGGGTCCAGTTTGATCCATTATCTCTAAAAGGTGACAAAAAGGTCCTTTAATTTTTTAAATTGTACCAAATAGATCCTTTCCGTCCGCCACCCCCAAACAGACGTTAACTTTGTCATATGTGGCAGCTGACAGGGCATTTGAAGTCTTCTTCCTCCTTTAAACTGAGATTGTTCATCCCCAATTAGTGTCATGCTTTTCTAGGGTTGCTGAAAAATTTCTCTTCATCCCCAAATTGATTCAAGAAAAAGCATAGGGTTTGTGGATTTGAGCTGGTCACAAACATGAAATCCAGTGAGTCGATGTCGACGCCAGTGATGAAAGCAAAACACATGTGCAACCTGCTGAGATTGAGATTGTGAAGCCTGCTGAGATTGTGAAGCCTACTGAGATTGCACATGTGATGGTTGCTGAACAAATGCTTCAGATGGTTGGCCTTGTGATACCTGCTGACTGGTGTGGTCCTTGCAGATCAGTTTATTATGACCTGCTTTTTTTCACCTACTACACCTAACATTAAACCCAGTCCTTCTCATCTTTTTGTCTGAACCATCAATCTCACCTTGCTCTAAATTTATTCTTTTCTTTGGCCTTCCAAGCATCTTCCTATACTTAGGAGGCTTCACATCTGGATAATCAGTTCTGGCCCACAAATTAGAACCAATAACTCGAAAAATAACAAACTGATAGACCTCCATGTATCTCTCCTTTCTATAATATTCTAGAATGTAGTCAGCAATGTTGTAGTTTCTACTCTTCATGGCTGACAAGGCATGTACACAAGGAAGGTCTGTCAGATCCCATCTTCTACATGAACACGTTTGCTCCTTAAGGTCTACAGTGAATTTATCAGCTTGGTTTTTTATATGCTTCACCTCAAAAATATGTTCAACAACCATCTTATAAGCACAAAATCACTATAAGCACAAAATCTACTATAAGCACAAAACTGTTATACCGATTGAAATTCATATACCTGACAATTCAAAGGTTGGTGTAAGAGCTTGTTTTTTCAACTTTCTTTCTTATGTTTGGTAGGACTTCCCCATCATCCATATTCTGAAACCTCATCCTATTTGTTGCCCATCTCTCCATCATATATATCCTTATTTCTTCCACCATAGTAATTAGTGGTTTTGCTCTTGAATCCAGAATAATACTATTGAATGCCTCAGACATATTGTTGAGGACTGCATCACATTTGTTACGAGTCTTGAAATATGATCTGCTCCAATATCTTGGTGAGTGCTGATCATATGCTTGTATGCTTCCACATTGATTTCCTTCATCCCTTTCATCTCTCTTTCCCAAGCTTTGTAATATGTGGACTTTGCAGCTTTCCAGATAATTTCCTTGAGTTTCTTGCCTGGATATCTTTTTCTGAAATTATTATAAAGATGTCTGACACAAAATCTTTGCTCAGCTCCAGGTAGCAACTCATCCATGGCAGGTAATTAACCCTTTGTACAACGAAAATAACACAAGTTAGTACAAATAACATAAGTAACTATAAGTAAACATAACTTAGAAAATATTTACCTTTTGTTGATAAAATATATAAGTGTATGTGAGACACTTTTCTCTCCCACCTAGATCATCAATAAGAAGCTCCAAGAACCAAGTCCAGTTATCTTTATTTTCACTTTCAACCACGGCAAATGCTATTGGTAGCATTTGATCATTTGGATCTCTACCAATGGCTGCCAAGATTTTCCCTCCACACAACCCTTTCAAAAAACAACCATCTAACCTAATGAAATTTCTACATAATTTAAAACTCTCCTTACAAGCAGCCAAGCAAATGTACAACCTCTTAAAATATGGTCTATGATCTGCAGAACCCTCTGGTACAGGATGCACATTGACTTTCACAGTAGAACCTGGGTTAGATCTCAAAAGTTCATGGCAATAGTCATAGATCTTTGTATAGTCCCCAAGAAAAGAACCATCTACCATGTCTCTAGCAGCAAATCTTGCTCTTATGGCCTTTTGCTTGCTAACACCTACATTCCATTTTTTTGTGCATTTTCCTTTATGTCTACAAGCTTCAATCTTAGATTGGATTTCACTGAATTTTGTAGCCTCTTACTTAACCATTTTGTACCCATCAGCTTTACATTGTACTCTCTACTATAACTATGGTTGTCTATGATCTTCCTTAGTTGCCAAGAATCCTCATTAGGTAAATTTTCACAGTAGGCTTCCCAATCACATCCTTCCTTGCATCTAACCCTCACCCTTACCTTGTCATTCTTAATGTACCTAAGACCCCTTCCAGATTGCACTGCATATGATGCTATAGCTTCTTTGAAATCAGCCTTGGTTGTGAAATACATCCCAACCTCCCATTTGAAATTTGACATGTCTTTCTGTGATTTAAAAATATGGTACTTTTTCCTAACAACATCACTAGTATCATCACTTTCACACCCACTTTGTAAATCATCACTTTCATTATCATTGACTTTATCTTCACACTTTTCTTTACCCTTTTTGATCTTCCCCTCATGATCATTCACAGATTCCATCACATCACCCTCCTCATCAAAATCATCATCAAACTCATCTGATTCATCATCAAAACCAACTTCCATTGCACTGTCATAATTGAAGTTTTCATCCTCACTATCATCAATATTATTCCCATCACTTTCATTCACATTCACGGGATCACTATTATTCCCTTCATTCTGATTTAAAGCATCCTCTTCCATCCTTGGAGTTGTCTTATTCAAGGGCTCAGTATTATTCACCTCAACATTAACTTCCTCAAGCATTGCAGCAATTTGGGTATTTTGCCTTAAAAATATTCTTAAAAAATTTAGGTATTAGCTAGCGGAAAATAAATTTCGAAATGCAAATTATAGAAAAGAAAGAGTTAAGGGAATATATGAACACCAAGATGTATAAAGGTTTGGTCAAACAAGAAAATGGCATACTCTTCTAACCTAAATAGCAACGCTTGGAATTTAGACATTGAGTCTTCTCTTTGTAACGGTGGATTAAAACAGTTAGTCCTCCTTCAACAAATAGTAGATCCAAGCGATTAGTCTTCTTTCCACAAACAATGTAACGCCCAAAAATATTTAGATTATTTATTTAATTGGTTTATTATGAGTATTTACGATTTATCGGTGTAAATGTGATGTATTATTGAATATGATATGTTTTATATGGTGTATTGTGGGGTAGAGTCAATTAAGATGAATAGGAGGATTATTTTTATTTGAGAACATTAGTTTTAATTATTTAGAATTTTTTAATATTAAAATAAAGATGATATATGGTGTAGAGAGGATAAGAGAAAAGTGGTAATATTCATGAGGATTAGTGAGGGAAAGTTGGGAAAGATATATTAGGGGTCCTAGGGGTAAGTTTGACAAAAGGAAAATTGAGGTTTGAAGGAGCGAAAAAACACAAGGAATGGGGGTTGGAATTGGGTTTTCAAAAACAATGATAATAAATGACATTTTAATTTATCCTGGTTCGTTTGAACTCAAACTACATCTAGTCCACCCGCCAAGGTGATTTGCCTCTCTCAATGAGGTCTTAATCCACTATTTAAAACTTGAATACAACCACTAAGACTTATAGTCAAAGTCTTCTTGAGTGTACTGACTACACATGTCACTCAAGGAATTTTACAAAGAGTTTTACAAAAGTTGTAACAGAATTGCTTCAAAAAGCAATTATCACACAGTGATAGTTTTTACAAAGTTAAGAACAGATAAAAAGAAATTGATAAGAAATATTTGTGCGTGGAAGAAGAAGCTTCAATTTATTTAAATGATCTCCTTTTATAAGCGTTTAATGGAGAGTTCCGTTGAGAACATCTGGTGTCATTTTTGGAAGATTGTAAATAGTCATAATGTCCTTCCAAAAATAAAAGATATTGTTCTCAAACATTATTCTTGATTCCCTCTTAATTTCCTTTTATTATGAGAATTAGAATGTATTTTATTCACATCAGAATATGTTTGAATTTTGTAGCTATAAAAACGTATTTGATGAGAACTTCTTTCTACCATCAGATCTTCTACAAGTGATGCGCTTAGCTTGTAAAGCATTAGAATATGCTGAGCAACTTAGAGATTGTCTTCTCATAATAACTTCTATACTGCACATAGAAGATAATTTTAGTTCTATAATTTGTTCTTATAAAATATTGTTATCATCAAAACTCTATCAGAGAAGTAGAATCAAAATCTTGTTCTAACAATCTCTCCCTTTTTGATGATGACAAAATATTAATTTTGATTTAGAACAAAGAATTAAAAGGTAAGGAAACTCTTTTTAGATGGTGAAATATTCTTTCAGAAATTTTATAAGAAGTTCTTTAGCTTATGCTCCACCTGAGTTGATTACTTATCTTGTTTTATAAATAACTTAGACAGTTTGACCAGAGTATTAATATGTTTGAGGCCTAGTCTTGATAAACTGTTATAGATCAGAATCATTTACTTTTCTCCCCCTTTTTGTCATTACTCAAAAAGACATAAAAAAATGAAAGTTAACAGAGTCAAAAGAGAAAATCTTCATTAATCAGATAATCATGGAAAACATTGGACAAAACATAGAAATATCATAAAAACAAGAAAACAAACAAACAAAAGGAAAATCATAAGACATAATCATGGTTGGGGGTTAATCTTGGTAACTAAAGCTTCCAAAAGATTATGACTATTTACAAACAATTGAAGGAGAGAAAAATAAAAGGGAATGGGGGGTTGGAATTGGGTTTTCAAAATCAATGATAATAAAAGACACTTTGATTTATCCTGGTTCGTTTGAACTCAAACTACATCCAGACCACCCGCGAAGGGTATTTTCCTCTCTCAATGAGGTCTTATTACACTATTAAATACTTGAATAAAACCACTAAGACCTATAGTCAAAGTTTTCTTGAGTCTAATGACTACACTAGTCACTCAAGGAATTTTACAAAGAGTTTTACAAAAGTTGTAACAGAAATGCTTCAAAAAGCTATTATCACACAGTGATAGTTTTTACAAAGTTAAGAACAGATAAAAAGAAATTGATAAGAAATATTTGTGCGCAAAAGAAGAAGCATAAATTTCTTCAAATGATCTCCTTTTATAAGCGTTTGATGGAAAGATCCGTTGAGAACATCTTGTGCCATTTTTGGAAGATTGTAAATAGTCATAATGTCCTTCCAAAAATAAAAGATATTGTTCCCAGCCATTATTATTGATTCCCTCTTAATTTCCTTTTATTATGAGAATCAGAATGTACTTAATTCATATCAGAGTATGTTTGAATTTTGCAGCTATAAAAACATATTTGATGAGAACTTCTTTCTACCATCAGACCTTCTACGAGTGATATGCTTAGCTTGTAGCATTGGAATATGTTGAGCAAATTAGAGATTGTCTTCTCATAATAACTTATATCCTGCACATAGAAGATAATTTTAGTGATATAATTTGTTCTTATAAAATATTGTTATCATCAAAACTCTATCAGAGAAGTAGAATCAAAATCTTGTTCTAACAATCTCCCCCTTTTTTATGATGACAAAACATTAATTTTGATTTAGAACAAAAAATTAAAAGGTAAGGAAACTCCCTTTAGATGGTGATATATTCTTTCAGAATTTTTATAAGAAGTTCTTTAGCTTATTCTCCCCCTGAGTTGATTACTTATCATGTTCTATAAACAATTTAGACAATTTGATCAGAGTATTAATATGTTTGAGGCTTAGTCTCGACAAACTGTTATAGATCATAATCATTTAGTTTTCTCCCCCTTTTTTTAATTACTCAAACATACATTAAAAAAATTAAAGCAAATAGAGTTAAAAGAGAAGATCTTCATTAATCAGATAATCATGGAAAACATTGGACAAAACATAGAAATATCAGAAAAACAAGAAAACAAACAAACAAAAGGAAAAGCATAAGACATAATCATGGTTGGGGGTTAATCTTGGTAGATAATGCTTCCAAAATATTATAACTATTTAAAAACAATTGAAGGAGCGAAAAAACACAAGAAATGGGGGATGGAATTGAGTTTTCAAAAACAAAGATAATAAAATACATTTTGATTTATCCTGGTTCGTTTGAACTCAAACTACATCCAGTCCACCCGCAAATGTGATTTGCCTATCTCAATGAGGTCTTAATCCACTATTCAAAACTTGAATACAACCACTAAGACCTTTAGTCAAAGTCTTCTTGAGTCTACTGACTACACTAGTCACTCAAGGAATTTTACAAAGAGTTTTACAAAAGTTGTAATAGAATTGCTTCAAAAAACTATTATCACACAATGATAGTTTTTACAAAGTTAAGAATTGATAAAAAGAAATTTATAAGAAATATTTGTGCACGGAAGAAGAAGCTTTAATTTCTTCAAATAATCTCCTTTTATAAGCGTTTGATGGAGAGATCTGCTGAGAACATTTGGTGCCATTTTTGGAAGATTTTAAATAGTCATAATGTCCTTCCAAAAATAAAAGATATTGTTCCCAGTAATTATTCTTGATTCCCTCTTAATTGCCTTTTATTATGAGAATCAGAATGTACTTAATTGACATCAGAGTATGTTTTAATTTTATAGCTATACAACGTATTTGATGAGAACTTCTTTCTACCATCAGATCTTCTACGAGTGACGCGTTTAGCTTGTATAACATTAGAATATGTTGAGCAACTTAGAGATTTTCTTCTTATAATAACTTTTATCCTGCACATCGAAGATAATTTTAGTGATATAATTTGTTCTTATAAAATATTGTTATCATCAAAACTCTATCAGAGAAGTAGAATCAAAATCTTGTTCTAACAATCTCCCCCTTTTTGATGATGACAAAATATTAATTTTTATTTAGAACAAAGAATTAAAAGGTAAAGAAACTCCCTTTAGATGGTGATATATTCTTTCAGAATTTATATAAGATGTTCTTTAGCTTATTCTCCCCCTGAGTTGATTACTTATCTTGTTCTATAAACAATTTAGACAGTTTGATCAGAGTATTTATATGTTTGAGGCTTAGTCTTGATAAACTGTTATAGATCAGAATCATTTACTTTTCTCCCCCTTTTTGTCATTACTCAAAAATACATAAAAAAAATGAAAGTAAACAGAGTCAAAAGAGAAGATCTTCATTAATCAGATAATCATGGAAAACATTGGACAAAACATAGAAATATCAGAAAAAACAAGAAAACAAACAAACAAAAGGAAAAACATAAGACATAATCATGGTTGGGGGTTAATCTTTGTAGCTAATGCTTCCAAAAGATTATGACTATTTAAAAACAATTGAAGGAGCGATAAAACACAAGGAAGGGGGGTTGGAATTAGGTTTTCAAAAACAATAATAATAAAAGACACTTTGATTTATCCTGGTTCGTTTGAACTCAAACTACATCCAGTCCACCCGCCAAGGTGATTTGCCTCTCTCAATGAGGTCTTAATCCACTATTCAAAAATTGAATACAACCACTAAGACCTATAGTCAAAGTATTCTTGAGTCTATTGACTACACTAGTCACTCAAGGAATTTTACAAAGAGTTTAACAAATGTTGTAACAGAATTGCTTCAAAAAGGTATTATCACACAGTGATAGTTTTTACAAAGTTAAGAGCAGATAAAAAGAAATTGATAAGAAATATTTGCGCACGGAAGAAGAAGCTTCAATTTCTTCAAATTATATCCTTTTATAAGCGTTTGATGGAGAGATCTGTTGAGAACATCTGGTGCCATTTTTGGAAGATTTTAAATATTTATAATGTCCTTGCAAAAATAAAAGAAATTGTTCCCAGCCATTATTCTTGATTCCCTCTTAATTGCCTTTTATTATGAGAATTAGAATGTACTTAATTGACATCAGCGTATGTTTTAATTTTATAGCTATTAAAACGTATTTGATGAGAACTTCTTTCTACCATCAGATCTTTACGAGTGATGCGCTTAGCTTGTATAGCATTAGAATATGTTGAGCAACTTAGAGATTTTCTTCTTATAATAACTTCTATCCTGCACATAGAAGATAATTTTAGTGATATAATTTGTTCTTATAAAATATTGTTATCATCCAAACTCTATCAGAGAATTAGAATCAAAATGTTGTTCTAACAATCTCCCCCTTTTTGATGATGAAAAAACATTAATTTTGATTTAGAAAAAAAAATTAAAAGGTAAGGAAACTCCCTTTAGATGGTGATATATTCTTTCAGAATTTTTTAAGATGTTCTTTAGCTTATTCTACCCCTGAGTTGATTATTTATCCTGTTCTATAAACAATTTAGACAGTTTGATCAGAGTATTAATATGTTTGAGGCTTAGTTTTGATAAACTGTTATAGATTAGAATCATTTACTTTTCTCCCCCTTTTTGTCATTACTCAAATTTCATAAAAAAATGAAAGTAAATAGAGTCAAAAGAGAAGATCTTCATTAATGAGATAATCATGGAAAACATTGGACAAAACATAGAAATATCAGAAAAACAAGAAAACAAACAAACAAAAGGAAAAGCATAAGACAAAATCATGGTTGGGGGTAAATCTTGGTAGCTAATGCTTCCAAAAGATTATGAATATTTAAAAACAATTGAAGGAGCAAGAAAACACAAGTAAGGGGGTTGGAATTGGGTTTTCAAAAACAATGATAATAAAAGACACTTTGATTTATCCTTGTTCATTTAAACTCAAACTAAATCCAGTCCACCCGCCAAGGTGATTTGCCTCTCTCAATGAGGGCTTAATCCACTATTCAAAACTTGAATATTACCACTAAGACCTATAGTCAAAGTCTTCTTGAGTCTACTGACTACACTAGTCACTCACGGAATTTTACAAAGAGTTTTACAAATGTTGTAACAGAATTGCTTCAAAAAGCTATTATCACACAGTGATAGTTTTTACAAAGTTAAGAACAAATAAAAAGAATTTGATAAGAAATATTTGTGCGCGGAAGAAGAAGCTTCAATTTTTTCAAATGATCTCTTTTTATAAGCGATTGACGGAGAGATCTGCTAAGAACATCTGGTGCCATTTTTGGAAGATTTTAAATAGTCATAATGTCCTTCCAAAAATAAAAGATATTGTTCCCAGCCATTTTTCTTGATTCCCTCTTAATTGCCTTTTATTATGAGAATCAAAATGTACTTAATTGACATCAGAGTATGTTTTAATTTTATAGCTATAAAAGCGTATTTGAGGAGAACGTATTTCTACCATCAGATCTTCTACGAGTGATGTGCTTAGCTTGTATAACAATAGAATATGCTGAGCAACTTAGAGATTTTCTTCTTATAATAAATTATATCCTGCACATAAAAGATAATTTTAGTGATATAATTTGTTCTTATAAAATATTGTTATCATCAAAACTCTATCAGAGAAGTAGAATCAAAATCTTGTTCTAACAAGGTTAGTGATTCATTTTGTACGATCGAATTTGTCATACCCTAATTTTTTATCCTAAGATCACACATCATTTGCATATCATCGACATCTCATGAATGTACCTTTATACATTACTAACCCATTGTGGAAGTACAAAGTGTGTCGTATGTTTTACTTCAAAAATGAATTAGGGTTTTGAGCCTCAAAAAGGGACTCAGGAAAATGATCAATCACGAATTGGCATGATCTTCAATTTATCAAGTCTCTCATTCATCCATAAAGATCAAGAGATCTCTTTTATCAAAAATCAAGTACAATATTACATCATTTAACGTTGATCAAGCCACAAGTTCATCTGATGCACCAAATTAGGGTTTTGATTGATCAAGACTTACTAAGTGAACATTTCATCTAAGAATGAGCCAATATCTCTAGATATGATTCAAAAAGCTCAAATACACCATTGAACTCTATTCATAAGTGTTAGTTATGTATTTCTAGGATTGGCATCAATATTGTAAAACAAATATAGTAGCAATATATTGTATAGGGTTTTGCAAAATAAGAACATGTTAAGCAAAGAAGTTCTATTGTGTGTCTGATCATGTTGAGTTGAAGTGTTTCAACATCTGGATAAACATGTCGAAGAAGGTGTCCTATGTAGTCATTTGATATCATGAAGTGATACAGGTGGATTGAAGATTCTGTTATAATTTAACAGAAGCAGAATATTCATAAATTCTAAGGCAATCCAAGGTAGCACTGATTTAAATATCTTGAAGATTCAAATCTAAACTAAATAAAAATATTGAATAAATATAGACTTTCTAAATATAGAGATATTTTAGGAAATTATAGTTTTGAAGATCTTTTTGTAGCAGATTTTTCTGCATATTTGTAGCAGTTGTTATGTTGCGTTTTAGGATGCCCAAATCCAGTTGGGAATAGGTTATAAAAAGAAGTCTTGTAACCTAGTTTTAGTAACCAACCAAAGATGTAAGAGTTGTATCATTAGGTTTGAGTCTTGTAACAACCATATGCTAAACGATGTAATCATTCAAGATGTTTTTGTGTAAACCTCGAAGCTGTTAAGTAAGAGGTACATTGTTCTTGGAGGAAGCTTTTAAGCAAACTCTAAGGTATTATCATGGAAGTGAGTCTTCTGATTCTTGACTATTAATTTATTATCACTGATGTGATTGAGAGGGAGTGAGATAGTTTTCTCATATTTAGGAGTTCCTAGATAGAAGTTGCATTGGTAGTGATTAAGTGATAAGATCGTAAATTGTGTGGTTTGCTGAGGGTCTTTTAATTGATACTACATAGTGGATTTCCTTTCTGGCTTGGTAGCCCCTAGAGTAGATGTGATTGCATCAGACTGGGTTAACAATTTGATTGTGTTATTTACGCTTTTATGTATTGTATTATGCAGTATTCTTGTTGAATGTCAAACCAGGTGTCTAAACATCCTGTAGGATATTAAGAATCTGTTATATCATAATACAGTAATGTTGCTGGTTGTACCTTGCCATGTTTTTCTGTAATAGACCAAATGTCTCGACATTGTATTCGACATTTAGTTCTGTCATACAAGAATTTCAATAAGTCTAAATTGCATCAAGGGATGGATTCATTGAAAATTGAGAATTAGGGTTTCTCTAATTAAATTGCATCTGGTACACAATGCAAAAGTTTGAATTTTTGGTCAACATCAAGTTTTAAGAGCCATTATTCAATAAAATAGGATCCATAGTTGCATTTGATCAAAGATTAATAAAAAAATCAAGTTTACTTGCAAAAGAAGAAAAGTTGAAGAAATGAAAAATTTAACTAGGTCCATGAAATTTCAAGTTCAAGTACCTAACTTTCAAGGCCATAACTTTTGATCCAAGCAACCATTCTCTTTTCTCCAAATCTCAAATGGAAGATATCATTTCATACAACAAGAATGTCATACATGATAATCTCCATGAAATTCATGGATTTTAAGTTATGAAGTAATGAAAATCAAGGTTCAAAGTTGTAAAATATCAACACTTAATGAAAATCTGCCTATGTTTTTTTCAGCCAAAAACACCAAACTTTGAGGGCGTATTTCATTATGATCCAAGATGAATCAAGACCATGGATAAACATCAAAGTTGAAGTGCAACATACCAGCTTTCCAAAATGTTCAAGAACACAATCTAATTCCACTTGAGCAAAGATTTATGAATTGAACAATATGCCTTGTTGCAACTGTTTTTGCAAGACAAGTATAGCATTTTCTTTGCCACACTGTAGCTCGGTTTTTATGGTTTCAAAGCACAACCGATTGATGTTGAAGTTCAATTTATTTTTTATCTATGAAGCTGATTAAGGAAGGGTAATAGATGTCACCATTTAACCCTTCTTACATACTGAGTTTAAACAGGTGACTGTTGGTTTACAAATGCTATCAAAAGAATGGGTCCCTTTTAGATTATTCATAATAAGTTTAGGATATATTTGTTATTCTTGATATCTATGATGGTTTCTTGAATTAGGGATTGTGAGTGAGTTGAGATTTGGTAAGATAAGTGAGATTTCTGTTTCTTTTGTATTTTAGAGGATTTTCTGATGTTTTTTTTATAGGTTTGAGGACCTAATTGTTGTGTTTTGTTTGATGTGCTTGCAAAGATCTTACGACCTTCTGCCTACATACCCCTAAAAAGAGAATTGAGGGATTATAGCATCGTAGTTCCTCCTAAGGTTAAGGCTAAGAAGAGGGCTTTTTGTGTCTTGATCAAAGCACAAGATGAATGATGCTTAAATGGTTTGCTTGATTTGAGTCAAAGCGGAAAATTTGTAGTTCGGTTCTTGAATTGAATAGTGTAACACCCTGAAATTTGTCCTCTTATTTATTACCAATTTCAAGTAGCTTATGCTTCATTTCCACATAATTCAACATATCTTTTCATGCATTACATTGCCTTCAAATCATAAATCATAATAATAAAAATAATAAAACTAAAGCATACATCATCGGCTGAAGCATAGGGCATGTGATCAAGGGTTATTTGGTGGCAATATCAATTATCAGGTCTCAGAAGGAAAATAAGCTCAGAACGAATTACCAAAGCCGAATATCCAAGGTTTTCCACCAAAAAAGGAAAAATATTCAAATTTTGAACTAAGTAATCGGTTACCACGTGTAATTTTGGCTAATAATTCATTTTTTTAACATGGAGGTATTTTTCCACACTTTTCACTTCAACTTTGCACTTCATTCAAGCTATTTCAAGGGAATGTTCTAGAACAATCCACCACTTTCAAAGGGAAGGTTCTAGAAGTTTTTCTTAACTAACTCTTTAACCATAATTTCAAACCTCACTCTTAAGCTAATATCCAAGCCTCACTCCTAACTCAAAACACATTCCAGGCCTAAGAGGTATATAATCATTTTTTGTTCCAAACCTCACATCAACAATTCATTTTTTCACATTTTCTCTCATCTTTCTCAATTTTCTCTCACTTTTCTCTCATTTTCCAAAACCCCACACAAAGCTTCATCTTCCAAAATTCTCAAGTTTTGCATTGAAACTTGAAGAATTTGAAGTTAAACCTCCATCATTGCTTTGATTTCATGGATTATTGAAGGATTTACTATTGTTTTGGTGTTGAATTCACATCTTGGAACTGGTTCTTGAAAGAGTTCATCAAGGTTTTCGCTAAATCACATTTATTTTGCGTATACTTGCGGAAGAGCTTCAGATCTACGGATTTCTCGTTAATAGCGTGTTGATCTCTCGTTGAAACAATTACCAAAGCACACCTCAGCTTTGTAGGTTGGTGAAACTCATAATCACTTATGTTTTAAGTTATTTCTCATTCTCTCGACACGTGTGTTCATCGCATTTTGTTGATTTTTGATGCATTAATTAATTGGATCATTAGGTTTTAGGATCTCGACGGGTTTATGGTTCCAATTGGTGTTGAATTAGTACATTTAGGCGTAAATTTTGTGTTCAATTGATAAGTGTTGCATTAAGGACTTATTGGGATAAGCTCCTGCTGAATTTTCCTTGAAATGCATAATTTTTTATTCTGGTCCCATAGTAACCAGTTACTCCCAGGACGGTAACCAGTTACTTAGTGTATTTTTGTGTAAAAAGCTGTTTTTTTGAACTAAGTAACCGGTTACCCCCGGGTTGGTAACCAATTACCACTGAACAAGAACCAAAAATCTTGCATTTTATTGCATTTTTGTTATCCATTCCCTCTCCAATCATCATGGATCTTTAGGATATGATTTTAGGATGTTTTTAGGAGCTGTTTTGGTGCAGGTTCATGTATCTTTGACATCTTTCGACATGTATGTTGTTCATTTTCGATTGTTTGCATAATTATGTATTTGCATTCTCACATATCCATGTTCATATTACTCATGTTACATTTATGATGTTGTTGTTTGATGCATATCCATGTATTGTTACTCATGCATTTACATGTTAAATGACTTAATTCTGCCATGCATTTCACTGCTGCATTTTTTAATAGTAGCTGTTAAATGTATGCTGCCATGCCTTATTTTTGCACTTTTTACACCTGCTGCCTTGTTGTTAGGTAGCTGTAATAAGCTGTTTATATGCCATTTGCATGATATAATTGATTGTATGTTGAAGCATTGTAGTAGCTGCTGACCTTGGAATTTATCTAGCCTTTAGTAGCTTTAGGTTTGAGTCTAATTTGAACACTAACCCTTTTAGGAGATGTTTGATGGCTTAATTGTCTTCTTCTTTTTTTATCATTTTTTATTTCATAAATCATCGATTTTACTAACCTTTTCAGGGGCTAATGGTATGTATGAAGAATGTGGGTGTGCATCCATATTCTACCTTCTTCTCTCCTGTTTTAAGCTTTCTCTAAGTGTGATTGCGACAAACATTTTATGCTTCTTTGACATTTCATTTCTCTTCATCCCCTTTGTGTTCTTATCTCATCTTCAATCTTTGAAGTGAGTTGGAACTTGGTTTTTCCTCTTCTTTTTAGGATTATAATACCACACTTAAACATAGGTTCTCTTAACATGATAACATAGGGTTCGTCTTAGTCTCCCTTAGAGTTTTACCTTTGTTTCTTTGAGTTTTCTCTCTCTCATCTTAAAACAACTCAAAAATACATAATAAAGGTTGAACTTCTTCATGTGCCAAGAGACTTTTCCATGAGGTGCTTGCATTCATCCCATCTCGGGGTGAGTTGTAAGTCATCTAACATGATGAACAAGTCTTAGCATGAAGTTGTATCGCAAATAAAACCAAAAAATACTTCTTTATCAAAAACATCAAACACTTAATAAGCAAAAGTAGGCTAGTGTGCTTGAGCCTCAATCCTTGGGACTAAGTCTTGGGGATCTTCTCCTTACTTAGGTTTGCTTCTTCTTCATTCCATCCCGGTGTGATGTAATAAGTACACACTCCATTGAATGAGACTTGAATACACTCTCCTATGCAAACTCAAATAAAAGCTTCTAAAAAGCTCCTAACTAACAATAAGCGTCTTTCCTGTGGGAATTCTCTTCTCATATCCTCACTCTAAACGAAAGAACTCGCTTTGACTTATCTTTTGCAAGATGGTAAACACACTCATTCCAGACGAGCCTGCAACACCCAAGCATAGGCATAATCAGTTTAATCATAAAAAACACAAACAAACAAACAAATTTCCTCCCTAGTTAGGGGAACTACAATGACTCTGATTCTCACTCCTGATGAGATATGTAGGTAGTGGGGTAGGGCCCATTCGAGCCCAATTATTTCTTTTCCCTACATTTTTCCCGTTCTTTTTTTCTAGTTCAGCAGTAGAAAAAGCGGGTGTTTATACCCTTTGAAACAGTTCAAGCAAGCGTGGATCACGTCGAGTACGACAGACGTGAAGGGGTGTTAATACCTTCCATTCATGTAACCGACTCCCTTACCCATTATTTCTGGTTCGTAAGACCTCGTTCTTTCCTTTCCCCTGGTTTGCGCAGCAGCCCATTCTCAAACTTGAGACACTTAGAAATTTCAGCATCAGCACGATTGTAGTAAGGACAATACTTCCCTAGCCTCTCTAACTTAGCAGCGTACTCTACCATCGTCATATTTCCTTGATTCAACTCAAGGAACTCCACCTCCATCTTACCACGAGCATCTTCAGGAAAATACTTTCCCAGAAACTCCCTCATGAACACTGCCTAAGTCACCACAGTGTCGACATCCTCCAAACGCTGACGAGTATTATCCCATCAGTCTTCAGCCTCCTCAGACAACATGTGGGTAGAAAATTTTGTGCATTCATACACGACATCACCCTAAAAATCTTCTCAATCGCCTTGAGTCACTTCTGTGCGCTCTGCGGGTCATGATCTCCTTCAAAAACTAGCGAACTATTACTCTGAAACTTCTCCAAAGCACAAAACTCATCTTGTTCATTGTTTCGAGTCGTAGCTTCAACAAGTGTTGCAACAACTTCAACAAGAGAACATATGTTATTTCCAGCCATTCTGCACAACACTTACAACATCAGAAAAGAAAAAATAATCGTTAACAAGTAACGACTAATAACAGACCGACAATGACACTTGGTCGGGCAGACTGGCCTGCTCTGATACCACTAATGTAACACCCTTTACCCTTCAATAAAATAAATACATGATTATTCACTAAAATCAGAGTATAAACAAAAGGGTATCACATTTCTTCTATAACAAACATCATTAAAAACATCATCATTTTTTCTTGTCCCGTAACACGGGTTACAACGTGCATTCATATTTTTAAACTAACATCATTACGCAGCGGATCATCAGTCATCAACTTAACTAACTCAAATATGAAATTTAAAATCTATTTCAAAACATCATTAACTCAAGGTAAAAACAAGTGAACATAGCGGTTCTCAAGCGTTCCCAACCTGATGTGACATGACACAGAGCAAGACACCCTCCTAAACTCTATAAACGACAAAAGAAATAACACTCCAAGCTACGTCCACACACCAAGCTTATTCTTCAGTATTTGCATGATGGCATAATAGACCATCACCAAAGGCAGGCAGGGTGAGTAATCACAAATCGATATAATTGACATAAAGTAAAGATAATCATGCAACATTTCATCAGGTAGCAATACATCATAATTTTCACCCATCACATCATAAAACTCATCAAACATCTATTCAACACATATGCATCATGTTATGCCACCAAGAATGAAATGCAACTTGATAAAATGCATGTGGTCCTGATTTCAACATGTGATGGACACTGGGCCATCTACCCTCCACAATGGAGCACAACATAATCAACATAACCCCGATCCACACTATGGGATCGAAGCTTCCAACAACATAGGTATGCCATGAATGCAACGATACAAGAATTCAACATCATTCAACATTTGCATTGACATACATGTTAATAAGCATCATATAATAACCTACTTCTTATCTTCGTTTCTATCATAAAATAATCGCTAAAATATCAATAGAAATCATGGTAACCAATATAATATATCGCCACACCAATACATCATATCTACGCATCATTAGGTAATTTTCTGTAATTAAATCACTAATTCTTCACTTCCATGGCTCGCTAAGCAACCCCAATGCTCGCTAAGTGATAACGAGAAAAAGTATCGTTTTATTACTATGTTTCAATGCCGTTTTATCGCACATTTATCGTATTAACACCCGATTCTTCGAGTTTTCTTTGTCATTTTGCAGGTATAACAATTATAGAGATAAATCATAAGACAAAAGTGAAATGAACAAAAACAAGCATGAAAAGAAGAAGAAGAAGAAAGGAATTCTGCATAATGCTGCATAATTTGCAACAGTCACGACCGTCACCAAGCTATCACGACCGTGACACGCTAATTGGACCAGTCACGATCGTCACCAAGCTGTCACGACCATGATGCGCTAAAAATGAAGATAACGCCCGTGACACCTTTGTCACGAACGTGACAAAGGGAAAATAGGTTTACTTGAATTGATTTGGTCATGAACGTGCTACGTGAAGTCAAAACGTTTCCTATTCTTCCGCAGACTCAGTAACACAAATTTTTCCTGGATTCTCTCTTCAACAACGAAGCCCACGCATGATTTCAACTGCCAAGCCCAAATTATATTTTCTATAAATAGCTTTATTTCAAAGTAGAAACTACAGAGTTTAATTTTAATTTTTCTTGCGGAAGCTCTGCCGTATTTTATTTGCACCCTATTTCATTAATTTTTCCAGCAATTATTCTTATTCTTGTTTTATTTTCTATATCCCAACCAAATCAAATAACAATTTCCAACATTAGGAAATTGTTATTATTTAATTTCTTTCAAGCCTTTAACATTTCGTTAAATTTTATTTCTGATTCCGATTCGCACTCCGAGCTTGCCAGACTGTGGAAGAAGGTGTTTACAATTTTTATTATTCAGGTTTTTAAGTTTTTCGCATTTATATTAATTTAATTGTTTATGTTAAGAATTTATTTTTATTACTTTATAATGCATACTTTAAATTATGTTCATCTGTTTCTGCATCTGTCTGGTATAACAAATATGAGTAGTTAAACAATTTAGGGCGGTATGTAATTAAAATAAACTAAATCGGTAAAATCGAATCTAGGCTTAAAACAATTAAGAACTTAAAATTTTGGCTGTGATTTTTTATTATAAACATTAATCTTTTTGTTACGAGAGTAAGGAAAGTGTAATAGGTTAGGTCGAGACCACGAGAGTGTGAGATTTTAACCAGATAGCTAAAGTTAGGCATTTAATTTAAATACAGCGAGAGCGCTTTAAAATGAATTAGACTTATTAAGTTTCCAAAAATTATCTTCTAAACACTTATTGGCTAGCGAGAGCAGGCATAGGGCTTTAGGAGTAAGATCTGAGATAAGACCACGAGAGTGTGAGTTAAAGATATTTAAACTGGTAACCTCTACAGAATATATTAAGTGAACCATCCTTATAAGCTTAGGTTAGATTGACCCGCCTAGGTTAACATAATTGCATACCGACCGCTTTCTTATTATTTTATAAAACTAAAATTTAATTCCCGTCTTTAATTCTTAAAAACAAAAAAACGTGACAACCATCCACCTTAGCTAAACTAGTAAACCCTCTAGCACTAAGTGATCATAAAGTCCCTGTGAGATCGACAATCCTTTGATGTGCGCTTGCAGTTAAGATACCGCTAGACACATATCGCGTCTTCGCGCCCATCAAGTTTTTGGCGCCGTTGCCGGGGACCTTAATTTAGTTACTAGTGCACTTTAGAGTAGCATTGTCTAGACTAAGGTAACAACTATTTCTTTTCTTAATCTAATTTCCCGAGTGTATGCCAAGTACTCGCTCTCAAGGAGAAGACTTGCAACCTCTAATCCCAGAATCGGAACGCTTCTTACACGTAAGAAGGCGAATATTCGATTACGAACGAAATTACAACATTCCAGATCTTCAAATAGATCCACCTAAACCGGTCGGAACATCAAAGGACGTAGAGATGGCTGAAGAACCGAATCATCCACTCAAATATTACGCTAGTCCTTCGCAAGCTGAACCACATTCCAGCATTGCCGCACCGGCTATCAACCGAAATGATTTCGAATTGAAACCTTCGCTGATATCAGCCGTTCAACAAAATCAATTCGTCGGAAATCCTACCGAGGATCCGAACCTTCATCTTTCGATATTTGTGCAGTACGCAGATACCGTAAAAGCCAATGGAGTTACCCAAGAAGCTATTAGATTACGTCTTTTTCCTTTTTCACTTCGAGACAGAGCGAGAGCCTGGCTTCAATCTCTACCCTCGAATTCAGTAACTACGTGGGAGGAACTAAAGAGAGTCTTCTTCACAAGATATTTCCCACCTAGCAAGATAGCTATGCTAAGATCTCAAATCAACGGATTTAAGCAAAAGGAAAACGAATCACTTTTCGAAGCTTGGGAACGCTATAAAGATATGTTGAGACTTTGTCCACATCACGGATTAGTAGAATGGATGGTCATCCATAACTTCTACAATGGACTCTTGTACAATACAAGAATGACAATTGATGCTGCCGCAGGCGGCGCACTAATGGACAAAGAATATAACGATGCTTATGCACTTATCGAGAGTATGGCTCAAAACCATTACCAATGGGGAAGCGAGAGAGTCGCAATTGAGAAACCAACAAAAGGAGGTATGTACGAAGTGAGTAGTATGGACCAAGTCAATGCAAAGTTTGACCAACTAAACCAAAAGATCGATAACTTGGCCATAACACCAACAACCACCGTGGCTGCGGTAACACCTAACTGTGAGTTATGTGGAGTTCCAGGACATGCTGTCCCTGATTGTAAACTATTAGCAGGAATTCCCACAAATCAAGTGAATTATGCTCAAGGAAACCCATACTCAAACACATACAACCCAGGTTGGAAAAATCATCCGAATTTCTCCTATAAGAACAATAATGCTTTATACGCACCAGGTCAAGCACCAGATACACCACCAGGATATCAAAAGACTGCTCCTAATGTCCCTAGAAAATCAAACCTTGAGTTGATGATGGAAAACTTCATAGCTACCCAATCTCAAACAAACAAGGACTTCTTAAACCAAAACATACACACTAGTGAGTATATTAAACAATTAGTGAGCAAGGTAGATGCGTTAGCTACACATAGCAAAATGCTAGAAACTCAGATTTCACAAGTAGCTCAACAACAAGCACCTACCGCTGCACCAGCTGGAGTATTTCCTGGACAACCTCAACCTAATCCGAAAGGACAGGCCAATGTTGTGATATTAAGAAGTGGAAAGGAACTTGACGGACCTACCGATCCAAGACTTGACAATCCAGCCATGTACCAAAAACCGGATAAACCGACTGAAATGGTGAATGAACCAGAAGAAAAGGAAGATAATAATTAAGAGGCAGTGGAGAAAGAAAAGCCTTATGTGCCTCCACCACCTTATAAACCACCAATTCCGTACCCTCAGAGATTAACAAATTCTAAGACGATGGGCCAGTTTAAGAAATTTGTGGAACTTCTGAAATAGTTGAATATTACTATTCCATTTACAGAAGTTATCACTCAAATGCCCTCGTATGCTAAATTTTTAAAGGAAATCTTATCCAATAAGAAAAAGATAGAGGATAACGGAACCGTTACACTTACTGCTGAGTGTAGCGCAATAATTCAGAATAATATGCCTCCTAAGCTAAAAGATCCAGGAAGTTTCTCTATACCCTGTGTAATAGGAAAATTCGTCATTGACAAAGCTCTATGCGATTTAGGAGCCAGTATCAGTGTTATGCCCTTAACAATTTGCAAAAGGCTAGACATGGGAGACCTAAGACCAACTAAAATGTCTGTTCAACTAGCCGATCGCTCTATTAAATATCCTGTAGGCATACTAGAAAACGTCCCAGTACGTATTGGACAATTCTATATTCCTACTGATTTTATAATCATGGACATCTCTGAAGACTCCACTACACCTATCATACTAGGAAGACCATTCTTAGCTACCGTCAGAGCTATTATAGACGTAAAGAAAGGAAAGCTAACCTTTGAAGTAGGTGAAGAGAAAGTTGAATTTATTTTAACACAATTCTTACAATCACCGGCTATAGAGGATACATGCTATCTATTGGACATAATTGACGAATGTGTAAGAGAAATGGAAATGAAAGAAAGTACCTATTCTGAAATTATGAAAATTCAAATCCCTCCGATTTTCGAAGATGATAATTGGCGTGAACCATATCAGGATGATAGTCTAAGCGAAAGTTTAGCACTTACACCGGATCCCATGCCAAGTAAGAATAAACCTACATTAGAGTTAAAAACTTTACCTAAGAACCTAAGATACGAATTCTTAGACCCTGAATGTACAAGACCAGTTATAATCAACTCCAGTTTAGGAACAATTGAAACAAAGAAACTTTTAGATGTCTTAAAGAAATATCCAACTGCATTAGGATATAACATATCTGATCTCAAAGGAATATGCCCTTCAATCTGTATGCATCGTATTCTGCTAGAAGAAGATTGCAAAACCTCCAGAGAATCTCAAAGAAGAATTAACCCAATCCTTAGCACTGTAGTAAAGGAAGAAGTTAAGAAACTACTAGACGCAGGAATAATATATCCAATCTCTGATAGTAAATGGGTTAGTCCAGTACATGTAGTACCAAAGAAATGAGGTATCACTGTTGTGAAAAACGCTAAAGGCGAATCGATATCACAAAGAGTAGTGACCGGACATAGAGTGTGCATCGATTATCATAAACTAAACAAAGCCACTCGAAAAGATCATTTCCCACTACCTTTTATAGATCAAATGTTAGAACGATTAGCCAAGCACTCATATTTCTGTTATCTTGATGGTTACTCAGGATTTTTCCAAATCCCTATCCACCCAGATGATCAAGAGAAGACTACATTCACATGCCCTTATGGAACGTTCGCTTATAGACGAATTCCCTTTGGATTATGCAACGCTCCTGCAACCTTTCAAAGATGTATGATGTCAATCTTCGCAGATTTCATAGACAACATCATGGAAGTGTTCATGGACGACTTCTCTGTATGCGGGCAAAGTTTTGAAGGATGTCTATCAAATTTAGAAATGGTGTTAGAAAGATGTGTAAAAGTAAACCTCGTGCTTAACTGGGAGAAATGTCATTTTATGGTCAGAGAAGGAATCGTACTAGGACACGTTATATCTGACAAGGGAATTGAAGTTGATAAAGCTAAGATAGAAGTCATAAAAGATATTCAACCCCCTAAGACCGTTCGAGAAATACGAAGCTTTTTAGGACACGCCGGTTTCTACCGACGATTCATCAAAGATTTCTCGAAAATCACTAAACCTCTTACCGGTTTATTAATGAAAGACGCTGAGTTCATATTCAATGAAGATTGTCTTAAAGCATTCGAAACTCTAAAAACAGCCCTCATCACCGCACCAATCATGCAACCCCCTGACTGGAGATTACCTTTCGAAATCTTGTGCGATGCGAGTGACTATGCTGTAGGCGCAGTTCTAGGACAAAGGAAGGACAAGAAACTTCACGCAATTTACTATGCCAGTATAACCTTAGATTCTGCTCAGATGAACTATGCCACTAATGAAAAAGAATTGTTAGCAGTTGTCTTTGCGCTTGACAAATTCCGTTCCTACCTAGTGGGAGCGAAAATAATCGTTTACACAGACCACGCTGCTATCAGATATTTATTAACTAAGAAAGATGCTAAACCAAGACTCTTGAGATGGATTTTACTCTTACAAGAGTTTGATCTTGAAATAAAAGATAAGAAAGGTACTGAAAACGTCGTAGCGGACCATTTATCTAGAATAGAAGGTATTAAACCTGAACAAGTGCCGATTAACGATGATTTTCCGTATGAACAACTGATAGCACAAATAGGAAGCGACCCAGTTCAGTTAGACATAGATGAACCAGAACCCGTGGAAACAATCCAAACAACCGTAGGACTTCCATGGTATGCTGACATTGTCAACTACTTAGCTGCAGGAGCTCTTCCACCTGATTTAACCTATCAGCAGAAAAAGAAATTCTTTCACAATCTCAAACATTACTATTGGGATGAACCATTATTGTTCAAAAGAGGACCCGACAGAATCTTTCGTCGATGTATTCCCGAAGAAGAAATAGAAGATGTCATTGCTCATTGCCATTCATCTCCTTATGGTGGACATGCGAGCACTTCCAAGACTTGTGCAAAAATCTTACAAGCCAGCCTATTCTGGCCTAATTTATGGAAAGATGTCCACATCGCTGTTATAAATTGCGATCGGTGTCAACGCACCGGTAATATTTCAAGAAGAGATTAAATGCCTCAAAAAGGAATATTATAAGTAGAAGTCTTTAACGTCTGGGGAATAGATTTCATGGGACCATTCCCATCATCTTTCGATAATAATTACATACTCGTAGCTGTCGATTATGTTTCGAAATGGATTGAGGCTATAGCTTCTCCTACAAATGACACACGAGTAGTAATTAAGCTTTTCAAAAATATAATCTTTCCAAGATTTGGTGTGCCTAGACTCGTCATAAGTGACGGTGGCTCGCACTTCATTTCGAAAATATTTGACAAATTACTATCTAAGTATGGAGTCAGACATCGTGTAGCAACACCATATCATCCACAAACAAGTGGACAGGTCGAAGTCTCAAACAGAGAAATTAAACAAATCTTAGAAAAGACTTTCTCCATATCTAGGAAAGATTGGTCATCTAAACTTAATGAAGCTTTATGGGCTTATAGGACAGCTTACAAGACACCCATAGGAACTACACCCTTCAAATTAGTGTATGGAAAGTCTTGTCATCTCCCGGTAGAACTAGAACACAAAGCATATTGGGGGATTAAAACTCTCAATATAAACTATAATGCCGCAGGAGAAAAGCGAATCCTCGATATTAACGAATTAGAAGAGTTAAGGTTAGATGCTTATGAGAATGCTAAGATATATAAAGAAAGAACTAAGCGATGGCACGATAAACGCCTATCTAGGAAAGAATTTAGTGTGGGAGACGTTGTACTCCTCTTTAATTCAAGACTTAGGCTCTTTCCTGGAAAACTGAAATCTAGATGGTCAGGACCCTTTGAAATAACTAGAGTGTTCCCGAGCAGAGCAGTAGAAATTAAGGGTAGAAATAGTGAACCGTTCACAGTAAACGGACAACGATTAAAACATTACCATAAAGTTGAAAATAGAGATTATGCAAATAGTCTAAGGCTTTTAGAGTTGTCCAATAATTTCCCTGATTAATCTACCCTTAAGCATTACATCAGGCTTTTGACGATAAAAACAGTGCTTAGTGGGAGGCAACCCATTTTATCATTTATCATTTTATTGTTTTATTGTTTTATTGTTTTATTTCATTATTATCATTATTGCTTTTATTTTATTTTCTTATTTTCTTTATTTTAATTTTTATTTTCTAAATCACTTTTACAGATTTTTCTAAAGTCTTTTCCACTTTCCTTTTCCCCCTAATTTGTTTCCTCCATATTTACACTAACTATGGCTAACCAACCGAGAAACATTATGGAAACCAAATTTAGAGGTAGGAACCAAAGAATGAAATTTGAAGAGTTATCACAGAGGCCAATGGATTTGACTATGTACCCGGATGATCTGACTATGGAAACTTTAGGTATACATGATAGCATCCTATACCTGTTTAACCAACTTGGATGGGAGAATGCACTAATAAAACAAAAGTTTGTGACTTACCGCGAGCTCACCCTTGAGTTCCTAAGCTCCTTAGTTTACTTACCCGAGCGCGGTTTTGGATTCAGGAAAGGATTTATCAATTTCCGACTATTCGGAATAGAATATAACTTTAACCATAAAGAACTAGCTGACTTATTAGGATTCCCTAGTGGACCCTTTGCTTTTACTACCACACAGGTAGAATTGATGGACATTGAGTTGGACTTCTTTTGGGGAACCTTAACCGGAAATTACCATCCTGAGCCAAATAACATGAACAATGATGAGATACATAACCCTGCTATCCGCTATTTCCATAAGATCCTTGCCCACACCTTCTTTGGAAAAGAAGAAAACCTTACTAGAGTATCTAAAGATGAGATATTCATTATGTCCTGTCTGACTAATGGCCAACCAGTTAATGGTGTGCATTTCATGATGCAAACCTTCACCCGAATCCAAGAAGAACCTGATTTACCCATATTGGTAGGAGACCTTGTCACCATGATTGCTGATGCCTTAGGACTTAGATACCAATTACACAAGTGTAACCGTTTAGGTACCATCCATCCCATGAATCTGAACTTTTGCTTTAACCGCCAAAATCATAAAAAATTTAGGACAACCACCTTACGAGTACCTAATCAGGAATGAAGTAGTAACCTTGTTCACATTACCAAACCATGCTAGAGTCAGTGTTCACAATAAAGATAATTGGCTTTATGAGCTTACCCCTCCTGACTATCCATCCACTCCCGAAGCACCACAATCTTACAAGATAAGGGATAACATAATGACCGATGTAGAAAGTGACCTGATGTGAAAATAGCAAGTGTACTATTTTTCTCACTGTAGTAATAAAAGGGAAATTCCCCGTTTGTCGATCTCAAGGACTGCTTGACGATACAGAGTTTATAGATTGTTTCAATTAGACAAAAGCCTTTGGTTTTTGCGTTGTGGTGTAATTATACTACCAATTGCGAATAAATAAAACAAGTAAAAAGGTTGAACGAGATACAAATGAGAGAAGATTGCTAGGGTTCGGTGAATGAAACTTCTTGTAACAGATATAATTTATGACGGCGTAGAGCTATTCCTGTCAAATTAATTCCGGTCCTCAAGGGTATCTATTCTTAAGTCCTTAGTAATAGACCTTTGATTATGTAACCTAATTACTATGTCCATAAACAATTAGGTTCATACTCAAGCATTCACATATCAAGAATTACCGGTCAGATAGAAAATCCCTAGTCCTAGGTTATTTTTACTATCCAAAGTTCTTATCCAGGTCAATGAATAATTGCTGTCCCGCTTACACTATTCATAAGAATCATCATTCGTTGGTCCGACAAATAACGCATAAAGAACGGCGATAAGAACAAATTAATGGAAAAGAAGAAATAAGCAATACTTTCATAAACATCAATACTGTCACATTCAGAATCAGGGTCACCCCCTAGCAATGGGGGGTTTAGCTACTCATAATAAAAGTAAAAACAAAGATGAATATTGTTGTCATTACAGAATTTCGTGAGAAATCAATCTTCAATAGTCGGAAAACTCTTGAACATATGAATCCCGTGATCTTCCTTGAGTCTCCAGCTCTCAAAACGCGTATATTTTCTCTCCAAAAAATCCAACCCCCGGAAAATTGTGGTCTGGCCTCTTAATAGCTATTCAGTTGGATTTTTCCTGAATTTTTGCTCCATACGCGTACTGCGCTGTCCCATACGCGTACTGTCTAGTAGGAAACGCGTATTGGACGTAACACAGCATCTGGTACGCGTATTGGCCAGCCTGTTACGTGTATTGCCCAAGTTGTTACGCGTATCACCAGAAGCTTGTATTTTGGCTGAATTTTCCTTCCCTCTGGTCATTTGCGTATGGTACGCGTACTGGAAGGTCCATACACGTATCAAGTAAGGTCATACGCGTATGGACAGCAGGTTCTCCAAAAATTGACTTTTTCTTCCGTTTTCTTGCTCGGGCTCGATTTCTCATCTGACGTTTGATCCCCTGAGCTTCCAAACTAGCTTTTTACCTGCTGACATACCAAAAAGTGTAAAATATCCTCAAGAAACTCATCAGTAACAACACACTTACTATCATGGAATTGAGCTTATTTCTAACGAAAAATGCTTCAGTTTACACAGTTTACCTGATTTATTTACGGTTAAATAGTGGAATGTCTAGCATAAATGGTGATTGATCACAACCCCAAACTTAGCTTGTTGCTTGTCCTCAAGTAACATCTTATTACCTTCAAAACTCATGTCACCCCAAACTTACTGTAAAACAGTTCTTACCACAATACTGCTGAAATCTTTCGCACTGGACCTCTTGATGTTTTTCAGGTTTTCTGATTCTTCCACATAGCCAACGAGCTAGAAACTCTTTCCCTCAGAGATATGACTTCACCTGTCAGCTTATATCACACTCTCACCAAGTCTCTCTGGGTTAAAGTTTTATCACTCTCAAATCACAATATGCAATATCAAATCAACAGTTTGAATAAATTCTCTCATCCTATCAACATGTACAATCACACACACTTTTTGAGGTCTTTTAGGGTTGTAACGGGGCTTGGGTTTAGGTAGGCTATGAAGGTGGAACCTAAGGTTTATGTTTATTATATTTATTTATTTATTTTTTATTTTTTATTTTTTATTTTTTTTTTTGTGGTTCAGAGTACATGAAATCATTCTCTTACTACGTTTCTTTGTTATTATTCCTGTAGGGTTATGCAATCCTCTTTTCCTTTTATTTCTAGTGAATGTAGCATCTTTCAAAAGCCGTTCTTCGCTTTTCTCTTTCTTTCTTTTGGTTATTATTACTTTTTTTTTTATACGACATTCACTTACTATTCATTGACTGCAAAGCAACCCCAAACTTAGATAGAAACGTAGATATGAAATCACTTCTCACATACTCTGAACAGGGTAAGATAGGTCCAGGGTCATGGGTTTAGAAAAAAAAACGGGTATATCAACAATAAATGATTAAAGGCTCAACGGGGTAAAACAATGGATAATAATGATAATAATGGGATGGCTAGAAAGGCTCTAGGTGATAACAAAAACATGCCTCAGTGTGTGTATTCGTACAGCTAATAATAACAAAAGAACGTACGCAAACCAAGATTGATAAAGACATACCTGATATCGCTCATATGATAATAAGTGTTTGGCTTTTTATGAACTCACCAGGACGGGTTAAGCTGACTTGTTCTATCATACCGCTGAGTTCAAAGCTCATGCTCGTGGTTCTGATGTTAATCTTAACCAGTGCGTCAAATCATAAACAACAGTATCTAACGTCAGGGGACTGAAAGGGAGGATGCCCAAGTAGTTGGTGTAAGTGATCGCGAAACCAATAGCCAGACATAGTCACGTATCTAATGAAATAAACAGGAAAATTGAGATAAACCAAATCACATTCATTAGAATTCTCCAACCCATAATAGGTGGTTACATCAAAGCAACAGAAATTAAACTGCATAACTAAAAAAACACAAAAATTAAACAAATAAAACCAAAAGTACAGAAACAACAATCAAAGTAAATCACTCTGTCCACCGTCCTGCATGTGTGTATCAAAATTAATCATATCTGTCGGGTCCAAAATAGTCTGCCCTCGTGCGAATGCCGAGATAGGCGTCAATGTCTCTGTGTGGCCCGACGGAGACTGCTGCTGGGGTGGTGTCTGATGCGGTTGTTGCTGCGGTGGCTGCTGCGGAATCTCTCCCCCTATCTGCACTGGCTGGTTCCACCAAGGATAGGTGAACTGGCCAAAATGAGGGGCTGGAGGCGGTCCCGAGAATCTATCTCTGAAGCGCTGTGCCTCCCCCCACAGATCCGTCTGATGAGTCAGAACTCTCCCTGATAGCCCATACTGAAAACAGAAGTCCTGCATCAAACAAAACTGGGACATCTGCATCCGATACTCTCTGGAGTTCTCATCAATCGGAGGAGGCTGAGGTGGCTGTGTACCTGCTGCAGTTGGCTGAGCCTCCTGCTGCGGAGCACTGGTGCTTCCCTCCCTGTCTCGTGGTTGCCTCAGAGGTCGGGGCTGATCATCTGTGACCGTCCTCTCTTTCATCCAGTGGGCGTTCAGCGGTGCAGCTGGTCGCAACATCAGCGAATCAGAGAAGTCTGGGACACCCGCTTTTTTGCACAGCAGGTAAATCACAGTCGCATGGCCTAAGGATTTCTTAGGCGACTGAGCTATGTCATCCATATCAGCAGCTATGATTTGTCCAATGTTCACTTGTTTCTGACGCAGGATCTGATGGAGCAGTAAGGCACGTTCGGATATTAATTCTGACCCGCTTCGATTAGTACTCAGATTGTGATGAATGAAATAGGCCAAAGCCTTCGGAATCGGTGCTAGATCAACCACCATAACCTTTGCAGGAGAGATTTTGGACGTGGGTGCCCAATCGTGGCCTGGCCTAATCAGTGAATTCTTCATGTCAGCATAAGGCCAATGGTTTTTGTCCGACCGTTTCATCTCATTAAACGGACAAACGGAATCATAAAACTTGCATTTCAGCACCCTATTGATCGTTCTGCCATCAAATTTGATCGCTGTGCCCCTGACCCATGATACGAATGCTGCATTACCTGTGGGATCGTCTTCGTCAGATGTTACCCTTAACGCATTCGCGTAAAACTCCCAGATCAAATCCAGTGAAACAGGTTGGATTTTGTCATTAAAATAGATCAACTTCTGCTTCTTTAGGATATTCGTGACCTCTGGATACGTATCATTCTGATACATCCAATGTTTTTCTTCAACCATGTTTCGTCCCTTTATTTGTTCATAACGCTCTGCATGGTGGGTGGTACGGAAGTTGTTGATCTCGGACGGTGATTGAGACATGATGTTGCTCTGTGGACTAAATGAAAAAGAAGAAAACAGAGAAAATTCACAGTAATACGCAGAAAATACGTAATGAAAAAGTGAGAAAATGAAGTCCGTACGGACAAAAATATATATACAGCCCCATGAAACCAGATACGCGTAATATACGCTGCAGATACGCGTATCAGACTGCCTTACGCGTACCTTACGCGTATCACTTTGCCATACGCGTATCATACGCTGCAAAAACAAGTGTAAAAAGTGATCTGCGTAACAGATCACGTATCATAAGGTGATACGCGTATGGCCTGGTCCCTTACGCGTATCATACGCGTATGCTTCGTCTATACGCGTATCATACGCGTTTCACCAGAGGCATGCACTTTTGATGACCAATACGCGTATCACAAACCCATACGCGTATTGGCAGTTTCATTTTCAAAATTTTTTTCTTTTTGTTTTCTATAAAAAATTTTCTTTTCTACATACTAACTGACTTGGCAAAAATAAAACGAAAGAAAGAATCAAACCTCCCTTGGGTTGCCTCCCAAGCAGCGCTTCGTTTAACGTCGCATGGCTCGACGGGACACCTCATACTCAGAGGAGTTTAACGGATTCAATTGGCCCCCCTTCACCGGGATTGTATGGCTTTAACCTCTGACCATTAACTTTGAAAGTGTCGTCATTCTTCTCATTTTTAAGCTCTATTGCTCCATAAGGAAGTACTTTGTTAATGACGAACGGTCCAGACCATCTTGACCTCAATTTCCCTTGGAACAACTTCAACCTGGAATTAAACAAAAGTACAAGTTGTCCCTCCCGAAATTCCTTTTTCTGGATCTTTTTATCATGCCACTTTTTTGTTTGTTCTTTGTAAATTTTGGCATTTTCATAAGCTTGATTCCTGAATTCTTCCAACTCGTGAAGTTGAAGAATTCGGGATTCACCAGCTTTGAAAAGATCACAGTTAAGGAATTTGGAGGCCCAGAAGGCTCTGTGCTCGAGTTCGAGTGGTAAATGACAAGCCTTACCGTAAACTAATTGATAGGGAGACATACCTATTGGTGTTTTAAATGCAGTCCTGTATGCCCACAATGCATCATCCAGCTTTACTGACCAATCTTTCCGGGAAGCACTTACCGTCTTTTCCAAGATTTGCTTTATTTGACGGTTAGATACCTCCACTTGCCCACTCGTCTGGGGGTGATATGGTGTGGCTATCTTATGTTTTACATTATACTTCTTCAACAGATTCTCAAAGAGTCTATTTATAAAATGCGTACCTTGGTCACTAATTAAAGCCCTTGGTACCCCAAACCTAGAGAAGATGTTATGCCTCAAGAACTTCACCACCACTTTAGCATCATTAGTTGGTAATGCCACAGCTTCTACCCACTTTGACACATAATCGACCGCAACCAATATGTAATTCTTACCAGATGATGGCGGAAAGGGTCCCATAAAATCAATTCCCCAAACATCAAACAGCTCAACTTCTAGCATGGAGTTTTGTGGCATCTGATTCCGTTTTGTAATGTTACCTATTCGTTGGCACCTATCACATTCTCGGACTATAGAATTTGCATCCTTGAATAGCGACGGCCAATACAAACCCGATTGGAGGACTTTTGCTGCAGTTCTATCTCCACTGAAATGTCCACCATACTCAGAATTATGACAAGCTTTCAGAATGCCGGCTTGCTCTCTTTCTGGAACACATCTTCTAATCAAACCATCCACTCCCTTTTTGTAAAGAAATGGATCATCCCATAAGTATAACCTGCAATCATAAAGAAACTTTTTCTTTTGGTGAGAATTAAAGTCATCAGGTATAACCCCACCTACCACATAATTTGCATAATCAGCAAACCATGGTATCTCTTGAACAGCAAGTATTTTCTCATCAACGAATGTGTCCTGAATAGGATGTTCCTCCTCAGTTTCTTTGATTGGGGACATGCGAGATAAGTGATCCGCGACCGTGTTCTCGCATCCCTTTTTGTCTTTGATTTCCAAATCAAACTCCTGAAGGAGGAGGATCCATCTCAAAAGTCTCGGCTTCGATTCCTGCTTAGCAAACAAATACTTTAAAGCAGCATGGTCAGTATACACAATGACTTTTGAACCAAGCAAATATGATCTAAATTTGTCAAAAGCATAAACCACGGCCAACAACTCCTTTTCGGTAGTTGCATAATTCATTTGGGCCGGGTTAAGGACATGACTAGCATAATAAATCACATGCAATAATTTGTCCTTTCTCTGTCCTAGGACAGCCCCCACAGCAAGGTCACTTGCATCACACATTATTTCGAAAGGCAATGACCAATCGGGGGCGATAACAACAGGTGCACTGATCAACTTAGTCTTTAAAGTTTCGAAAGCTATCATGCAGTTTTTATCAAAATTAAATTGCTTGTCTTTGACTAGCAAATCAGTCAACGGTTTGGCGACTTTTGAGAAGTCTCTGATAAACCTGCGATAAAAACCTGCATGACCCAAAAAACTCCTTATCCCTTTTTCATTCACAGGAGGTGGAAGGTTAGCTACCACCTCCACTTTGGCTTTATCCACTTCTATTCCTTTGTGGGAAATTTTGTGTCCTAGCACAATTCCTTCCTGCACCATGAAATGACATTTCTCCCAATTGAGAATAAGGTTAGTTTCCTGACATCTTTGCAAAACAAGAGACAAGTTAGCTAAACAATTATCAAAAGAAGAACCAAACACAGAGAAATCATCCATAAACACCTCCATATACTTTTCAAGCATGTCGGAGAATATAGATGTCATACACCTCTGAAAAGTCGCTGGGGCATTGCACAGCCCAAATGGCATTCGTCTGTAAGCGAAAATACCATAAGGACATGTAAATGCCGTCTTTTCCTGATCTTCCGGGGCTACAGCAATTTGGTTGTATCCCGAATATCCATCCAGAAAGCAATAATACTCATGACCTGCAAGTCTTTCTAACATTTGATCAATAAATGGGAGAGGAAAATGGTCCTTTCTTGTTGCAGTGTTCAGTCTTCTGTAATCGATGCATACTCGCCACCCTGTCACTGTGCGAGTTGGGATCAATTCATTCTTTTCATTTAGAATTACTGTGGTTCCTCCTTTCTTGGGTACCACATGCACTGGACTCACCCACGAGCTGTCAGAAATTGGGTAAATCATTCCCGAATCTAACAACTTTACAACCTCTTTCCTTACCACTTCTTTCATTGCTGGGTTTAACCTCCTCTGTGGTTGCACTACCGGTTTCTGATTATCCTCCATCAGTATCTTATGCATGCATACTGTGGGGCTAATACCTTTTAAATCCTCAATAGTCCACCCAATAGCACTCTTATGCTTCTTTAGTACCTGTATTAACTTTTCCTCATCTATGGCATTTAGCTCAGAACTGATAATAGCAGGATAATTTGTCCCAGATCCTAGAAAGACATATTTAAGATTTACCGGCAATTGTTTTAATTCAAAATTTATACCTGGTTTACTTACCTTTTCATTTTCTAATTCTGGTGAAGATCTCAGGTCCTCCCACCGACGTGGTTTGGATTTCATCCAAAGAGGTTGTGTATCCAGCATGGCAAGCACTTCTTTTTCTTTTTCATCATCATTCTCTTCAATCTCTCTGACTGACAGACTCAGAACTCTTTCCAATGGTAATTCAGGGAACTTTCTTTGCATTGTGCTAGTCACTATTTGATCAATTACTTCAACAGAGTGGTTTGTACACATTTCCTCTTTATGTTTCATAGTATCCCGGACATCAATTCTGAGCTCTTCATCATATACCTTTAGGGTCAAGGTACCTCCCTCAATGTCTATCATGCATCTACCTGTTTCTAAGAACGGTCTTCCCAGAATCAGAGGTATCTCTTCATCTTCTGGCATTTCCAAAATTACAAAATCAACAGGAAAAACAAATTTATCAACTTTGACCAGAACATCCTCAACCACCCCAAAAGGTCTCTTCACTGAGTGGTCAGCAAACTAAAGTGTCATTCTGGTATCCTGAACATTGCCAATTCCCAGCTTCCTGTAAATAGACAAAGGCATAAGGCTAACACTAGCACCCAAATCAATCAGCGCCCTTTTAAAAGACCTATCTCCAATGGTACACGGGATGGTCACAGACCCTCTATCTGGCTTCTTTACTGGAATCTTCATACACTGCAAAATAGCACTACAAGTTTCAGTTAATATAACAGGGTCAGCGTCAGTGGTGCGCTTCTTGGAGATGATGTCTTTCATGAACTTCGCATAGATAGGCATCTGCTCGAGTGCCTCAGAGAATGGAATATTGATTTCTAATTTCTTGAACAATTCCATGAATTTCTGAAAATTTTTCTCATCTTGCTTCTTCTTTTTGTTTCTTTGTGGGAAAGGAAGCTTAATGATGGATTTTGGTTCAGGTAGCTTTTCTTGTACCACCGGCATTTTCACACTTTCTTCCTCAGGTGGTGTCTTATTCTCTAAGATTTCCAGGTCCACTTCACACAATGTATCTTCTTCTTCCTCCTTCTTCTTAAGATCTTCAACAGATTTTCCGCTTCTTGTTGTTACCGCACTCACATTATTGTGCTCCCTTGGATTTGTCACTGTTGCACTAGGTAATGCGCCTGGTATTTGGGAATTTGTTATCTGTTGTGCTATCTGACCCAATTGAATCTCCAGATTTTTAATTGATGCGTTGGTGCTTTTCTGATTATTCCTGGTTTCCTCCTGAAATTGCATATTATGAGTTGCCATCTTCTCTATAGCAATCTCCCAATCCGCTTTCTTCCGTACCTGTTGCTGATAAGGTTGCTGTTGGTACGGTGGTTGTTGTTGTGGAGGTCCTTGAATATTACCTTGCTGATCTTTCCAAGAGAAATTAGGATGATTTTTCCACCCCGGATTATAAGTATTTGAGTAGGGATTATTCTGTCTCAGGTAATTTATAGCTTGCACTTGTTCTGCGGTTGCAACACAATGCATGGTAAAATGTGGTCCACTACAAATCTCACAAATCATGGTCGGAACCGGTTGCACTTGAGCAACAGTCTGGGTACCTATATTCATAGCTTTCAATCTTCTTTCAACCTCAGCTGCAATTTGGTCTTCCATTTTCACTACCTGATTTGCTAATTTCAAGTCAATTTTTCCTTCCGGCTGATTCACAGTGCGGTCATATAATTCCAAATGCTCATTTGCTGCAATAGCTTCGATGATCTTTTTGATACCGGTTGCTGTTGAAAAATTAGATGAGCCACCAGCAGCTGTATCAATGAGTTGCTTAGTTTTCATTTTCAGCCCGTTTACAAAATTCTGCATTTGTTCAGTTTCATCCAAATTATGTGTAGGACATGCAACTAAACATCTCTTGAATCTTTTGTATGCATCTCCAAGTGTCTCTCCGTCTTTCTGTTTAAAATTCACAATGTCATACCTCTTACGGATATACACAGAAGCAGGAAAATACTCGTTCAAGAATGTTGTTTCCATTTGTTGCCAAGTAGTAATGCTTCCTGCGGGTAGGGAATAGAACCATTCCTCAGCGTCCTCAGATAAGGTGAATGGGAACATGACCAATCTCTTTGCCTCTTCAGAATGCCCATCAATTTTTAATGATGTGGTCATAGTCAGAAACCTCTGCAGATGCTTGTTTGCATCCTCATTGATTTTTCCTGCAAAAGGTTTACTTTCTAACTGGCGGATGGTTGAGGGATGTAACTGGAAGTGAGCAACATTAACAGGTTGGTTAACAATGGTCAACCGCACTGCTGGGTTATTCTGTCTGCCATAATCACCTAAAAGTCTCTCTGCTGGAGGTGGGTCTGCAGCCATGTTTTCGGAGTGAACAGAAACTGGAGTGACAGGTGTGGCCGGTTCTTCGGTGTCAGAATTGGCCAGTTTCTTTCTTCTTGCTTCTCTGAGCTTTTTGCGCAGTGTTCTCTCTGGTTCTGCGTCAAAATGAAAATGAGCTGAGGCCTTACCTCGCATACACAGATTAGAAGAAGTTAGTTATTATAATAATAAAAATAAAATTAACAATAAATAAAATTTTGGATGCAGAGCAACAAAATTCTAATTGAAAATAATTTAATAAACTCTACTATCTTTGGCAGTCCCCCGGCAACGGCGCCAAAAACTTGATGTGAAAATAGCAAGTGTACTATTTTTCTCACTGTAGTAATAAAAGGGAAATTCCCCGTTTGTCGATCTCAAGGACTGCTTGACGATACAGAGTTTATAGATTGTTTCAATTAGACAAAAGCCTTTGGTTTTTGCGTTGTGGTGTAATTATACTACCAATTGCGAATAAATAAAACAAGTAAAAAGGTTGAACGAGATACAAATGAGAGAAGATTGCTAGGGTTCGGTGAATGAAACTTCTTGTAACAGATATAATTTATGACGGCGTAGAGCTATTCCTATCAAATTAATTCCGGTCCTCAAGGGTATCTATTCTTAAGTCCTTAGTAATAGACCTTTGATTATGTAACCTAATTACTATGTCCATAAACAATTAGGTTCATACTCAAGCATTCACATATCAAGAATTACCGGTCAGATAGAAAATCCCTAGTCCTAGGTTATTTTTACTATCCAAAGTTCTTATCCAGGTCAATGAATAATTGCTGTCCCGCTTACACTATTCATAAGAATCATCATTCGTTGGTCCGACAAATAACGCATAAAGAACGGCGATAAGAACAAATTAATGGAAAAGAAGAAATAAGCAATACTTTCATAAACATCAATACTGTCACATTCAGAATCAGGGTCACCCCCTAGCAATGGGGGGTTTAGCTACTCATAATAAAAGTAAAAACAAAGATGAATATTGTTGTCATTACAGAATTTCGTGAGAAATCAATCTTCAATAGTCGGAAAACTCTTGAACATATGAATCCCGTGATCTTCCTTGAGTCTCCAGCTCTCAAAACGCGTATATTTTCTCTCCAAAAAATCCAACCCCCGGAAAATTGTGGTCTGGCCTCTTAATAGCTATTCAGTTGGATTTTTCCTGAATTTTTGCTCCATACGCGTACTGCGCTGTCCCATACGCGTACTGTCTAGTAGGAAACGCGTATTGGACGTAACACAGCATCTGGTACGCGTATTGGCCAGCCTGTTACGCGTATTGCCCAAGTTGTTACGCGTATCACCAGAAGCTTGTATTTTGGCTGAATTTTCCTTCCCTCTGGTCATTTGCGTATGGTACGCGTACTGGAAGGTCCATACACGTATCAAGTAAGGTCATACGCGTATGGACAGCAGGTTCTCCAAAAATTGACTTTTTCTTCCGTTTTCTTGCTCGGGCTCGATTTCTCATCTGACGTTTGATCCCCTGAGCTTCCAAACTAGCTTTTTACCTGCTGACATACCAAAAAGTGTAAAATATCCTCAAGAAACTCATCAGTAACAACACACTTACTATCATGGAATTGAGCTTATTTCTAACGAAAAATGCTTCAGTTTACACAGTTTACCTGATTTATTTACGGTTAAATAGTGGAATGTCTAGCATAAATGGTGACTGATCATGACCCTGAGACACCTCCTAGTTACCATGACATTGACCACACTAATGAAGTGATTGAAACCCCTGAAGTAAATCAAGTAGAATATGCTGACAACTTAAAGAAAATTATGAATACTCTTGAAGTTTACCAAGCCGATATTAATGCTGTTAAGGATGAGGTTAAAAGCATGCGATTGGACGTTATAGGTTTAACTGACATAACATGTGAACAATTCTACCATTTAAACTCCGCACTTGAAGATTTGAAGAAGCAACTTTGAAAATGCTGTAGTGGTTTAATTTATTTTACTTTTCGCTTTTGTTTCTAGTTAGTTTTAACATTTTGCAAACATTTTCGTACCTTATTTTTATTAATGTAATTTTCCTTCCATTATATCAAAAGCAAAGTACCTCTAGTTTTGCCACTTTCTATTTTAATCAATTTCTATGTTTTTCATTACTTACTGTTATATTTAAATTGATTAATATTTTATGATTTCTCGTGTGATGAAATTTGCTGCTAATATATGTTGATCCAATATTATATATATTGTTTGTGTTGGAATTAAATGAGAACTTAAAAAAAAATTGCATTGAACGAAGTGAGATAATGCATTCTGTGAAAAAATTATAAGTTTTTAAGCCCTCACGATCGTCATCCATCTCTCACGATCGTGACAAGCTATTTAGCGTGTCACGACCGTCATCCATCCCTCACGACCGTGACGACCCCTGTTATACGAATTCTGAGAAACAGAACCGTTCACCTTCGCAGAACCCACTCCTCCATTTTCATAAAAATAAGAAACCTCCCATTATCTCCTCATTATCCCGTAACCTCCCATTACCCTCAATCAATTTCATTAACCTCTCCATTTATTCCAAACCTCTCACATTCACTCATTTCACTATAATCAGAACCAAATTCTTCACATTTTCCATTTTCTCACAAAAACTCAAAAACTCTCATCTCTCATTCCCGTACCTTGCATGCAATGGAAGACATCCAATTTAGAGATGGTGAACATGGAGACACCCAAAGACAAAAGTTTATCAAGTTTCAGAACCGTGGCGTCCAACCCACTCGGTATGTCGACATTGACTGCTTGAGGGAGTTAGGACTGCTCAACGGCATGAAGCTCCTACTTAGGAATGTTGGTTTGTGGCACTTGTGCAGTCAACCACAGCCGACATTTGAACTCCTCACCTTGGAATTTCTGAGTTCGTTTCAATATGTTACACCTCCCGGTTCATCAAGTCAACTTACCGGCGTTGCAAAGTTCAGAATGCTCGAACGAGAGTTCGAAATCACGCAAACAAGGATCGCCGAACTGTTAGGTTTCGATCACGGAGACGATGCTCATCTCCGCGTGCCGGAAAACTTCAGCGAAACTGCTTTCACCTTGTGGCACGACATCACCAACACCCGTGCTACTGCCTTTCAGAGTCTGAATGCTACCCACATCCATAACCCGACGATCCGATATTTCCATCGCATCATCTGCAATACTATTTTCGCAAGAGAGAGTAATCACAAGCTTAACTCCAAGGAGCTCTTGTTCTTGCACTGTGCCTTAAATGACGAGCGCATCAATGCTGCCCCATTCCTTTTATCCCATATCAAGTCTGTAGCGCAACGAGGCGCAACCCCCTTTTACATAGGCGGGATTTTCACCACCCTTGCCATTCAGCTGGAGCTTGGTGACCTGATTATCCATTTGCCTCGCAGAGCCACAAAGTTGCTTACAAAGAACTATTTCAGGTCCGCCCACTTGATATCTCAGAGAGAGGATGGTAGGTTCAACCCTGTTATCCAAGGCACCGTTTATCATCACATCACATCACCTTGCCGTTCCGTGACCGCATCGATTCGTCCAACCGAGCCAACTGGCTATTTGCTTTATCGGATGCTGCAGGCCACGTCCCCATTATTGATGAGCAGGCCGATCCACCAGTGGACGAGATGCAGGATACCATGGATGCAGCTGAGCCAGCACAGGACATTCCTGAGTCCTCCACCAGACAGCCACCTGCACCAGAATTCACACTTGAAGACGTCCTCCGTGCCATTCATCAGCAGAATCAGATGAATGCCGCACTTGAGCGAAGGCAAAAAGGGCAATATGACGCACTACTTCCAGCTGTTGCCAGTAACCAGAGGACGACAGATGAGAAGCTTGGAGAGATTTTTAGCGAGCTAGAGGCCTTGCGTATTGATATCACTGATCTCACCACCACCGGTTCTGATCCAGAAGCGACTCCGACCAGACGCTCCCGCACCAGAAGCCGAGGCCGTGGTCGTCAGCAGCCTTAGTTTATGATTATGTTTTTGTTTTTCCATTTCTGTTGTTTGTATTGTATTTTCCCCGCTATTATATCACAACATTGAGGACAATGTCTGATATAGTGTGGGAGAGATACATTTCCCTTTCCGCATTTTCCATTGTATTTCCCTTTCGTATTTCAATTAAACAAAGTAATATTTGTGTTATTTCTTCAGTTTCGAATTTTCCCCGTTTATTTAGCCATACCGAAATTTTTTGTTTTATCTTCGCATTACCCGACTTACCTATGAAATCGTAGTTAGGAAGCTGAGAAAGATCCAACAAGATCAATACAGTCTTGACACCTTAGACTTCCTACTTAAGTATTCCGTTCCGATAATTGTTACGACTACACCTTAAGTTTCAGTTCTAAAGTAACCCCTAGTAGTTTATACTAGCAGTCAGCTGTAAACACCCCAAATTTGCCCTCACCCATTAACACCATGGCTTGTGATCTCCTCATATGCATAAACTCAATCATACCATCTCATATTCCATTTTTGATTCACTGCATAGGTTCTAAGTCATCTGCATCTGGGGTTTGTGATCTGAGCAATCCAAGAGCTTTTGAGCCACTCCAAAGGCCATCAATCACTTCAAAGGGTTCCATGTGTGTTCTTATATCATATTACATCCTCTCAAAGTCAAAAATGCAAAAGAATCACAAGAACTGGGATTGGTATAGATGCAGAGCCAGGCTTGACTGCACAGATGACCTAAAATTAGGGTTTTGGTTTCAGAGGCCATAACTCCAAATTTTTTGGTCATTCTTGTTTCCATTGGTCTCTATATGGTATAGGGAGTATGCATATCAATTTTCATGAAGAAATTCCATGGGGAAGTCATCTGATCAAGGGTTGACTTTCTGGACAAGTCAGTGCAAAATCAGGGCATCTGAGGCCCCCAATGACCCAACCAAAGGGTGATCTTCATCATTTTGAGTGTATATGATCTTTATTTGGTCATGGGAGAAGGTTGAAGTTCACAAAAATCAAGAATTTGAAGTTTTTGCAAAGTTGACTTTTTTGGGCTTAGTTGACTTTTCAAGAATGTGTCATCGTATGTCACTTTTCAAGCCTTGCTTTTTGATCCAAAAATGCTTCAAATGGAAAAACTTTGGTCATGAAAGTTGTAGAATACATTTTTCCCTTTTCAAAAAGTACAAGAACATGATCTAATTCTTCTTGGATCAAAAGTTATGGTGTGACAAAGTTGCCAAAAATCACTTATTTTCAAGATGTGCACCAAATGAGAAATTTGCAAAATCATGAACCAAGGCTGTTTGTAGCTTCTAGTTGACATCAAACCAATGTACAAACATCACATAAGTCCTAAAGGTCAGAATTGAACCAAGAATTCTCATGTTTCATGGCTTGTGGAATGAGAAAATCACATGTGAACCAAAGTTGAAACAACTTGCAAAATCATCATCACACTTTCCCCACTTGTTACATTGGATGCTGAACCTTGCTAGCCTCCCATACACACCATGCTGCGCCAGCCCTAGCCATTGTACCAAGCTAGAACTCAAGCCATACCTCTCTTACAAAAAAGTTGACTTTTGGCAAAAGCAAACATCCCAATCACAGCAGGCCATGTCACATCCTCTGGCCACTTGGAATTGTTTATACTATCCTTTAGCAAGCAAAACATATGAGGAAGCCAAGCTGAAACATACCAGAACATCACATACACAAAAACACTCCATTTTGCATTTTCCTTCGAATCTGCCTCCACAGCTCAAAAACACTCAAACCAATTCCACTACTCATCTCACCATGCTTCATTGGTCCCAAACCAACAAGACTCAAGCCTGAAACCAGCATGAACTGAGCTTCACCATTTCTCATCTTCAAAACCAGAACTTTTCGAATCCCATTATCTAGCCATCAAACACACCATTTTTCTTCACCAACAAGTCAAACACACCTAAAGGAGCAAGAATCCACCATTGGAGTGGCCTGAAACCTCCCTATTCCTGACTGTGCCATCTGCTACACCAGAACCATTCCCCTCAAATCAGCCATCCACAAGAGCTTTGAGGTATCCCATTGAGACCAGGAGAGTCAAGGAGGTTCATTTGCACACAAAGAAGGCCCTGGAAGCTCAGTTTTGAAGCTTTCCAGCTCAGGTATGATCATGAACATTTTCTCCCAAAGCTTGCATTTTAAGTTATAAACTGGTTGCTTTTGTCTTGCTGATCATGGGGATGGTTTTAGAATTGGAAATGAGTGAGAGATGATCATTTTATGCTTCTCTGAAATTTCACCCGTGGATTTTGTTTTCTTCGATTTGCATGATTCTTGGGGTTTAAATGATGTTTGAGGGTGGATTCGTGTCCTAGGATGTTAGAGGATCCTTTAGGTGTGTTTAATTTGTTGAGTGGTTGCCTGAATCATGTTTTAGGGTTTTGGGGTCGCCGGGGAAGATGACCGGAGCTTCTCTCCGGTCACCTGAATGTGTTTAGCCCTAATCTCAGGCCATTAGTGCCATTTGAATGTGAAGCGTAGGATTGCTTTGACCCATTGACCTGCCGCGCGAATGAATGGCCCAGATCCTCTTGCTTTGCCCTAATCCACTTAGTTAGTTTAATTAATCCATAATTAAATTAATTAACTCAGATGCAATCCCAGCCGTCCAGATGCGCGCTGGTCAACATATTCAAATCCAGAGTGAATCTCAGCCTCTCCTTCTGTTTACTTCTCCATTTATTTGTTTTTTTATTTCATTTCTTTTCATTTTATTTGCACAATTTATTTAAAATAGTAAAAATTGTTTAAAAATTATGAAACTTTTTCTCAAGAGTTTTATTAATTTTTATGACACAAAAATATTTTTGTTTTTATTTTTAGCATTAAAAAAGTATTTTTAAATATTTAAAGGATTATTTTTAATTGATTAATGGAAATTAATTTATTAAAAATACTTTTAGGTATTTAAAAATCACCAAAAAATTCATGAAATGTTCTAAGACATTTAGAAACATTGTCCAACCTTCAAACCAAATTTCTTTTTTGATCTTGATGCATTTTGAGAATTTTTCATTGAATTAAATTTATTTTTGTGCATTAATTTGATCCATAGTTCAAAAAATCATTTCTGCCTATTCATGAAGGATTGGACATTGATTCTTTTTGCATTGCATTGTGTTTAGCATGTAGTTTTTGAGATAAAAAGGCCATGATTTGATCTTTCATTTTCATTTTGTTTGGCATTTCTTTTGTTTGGAAACCCTAAAACCCAAGCAAATTTGTAAAAACCATAACTTGAAATTGGTGAGGAGTTGAGACCTCTCCTTTGGGCATTGGTTTAGTATGGGATTAGGGATCCTTTGTGTGGAATTTTCAATTTTTTATCTTAGGGTTTGCTTCTGATTTTGACTTTTGTTTGATGTTTGGTTCATAAACCCTAATTTGGGGCTTCCATGTGCATCCCTCTTGTATTCTCTTGCATAACATGACTTGCCATGGCATTTCAAGCATCCATTTGACTCATTTGACATCATAAGACATATTGAAAGCATGTTTGATCATTGCATCATGTATTTGCCATGTTGTATGTCATGTGCACTTCATAACTTTTCATGTATGTTCATGATTCTTAACTTGCTTCATTTGCATTCATGAACTTGTATGATCATTTCCATGTGTTGCCTCATGTTTGTAGCATCTCATAGCATCATTAGCATCATGTAAATGCTTATGGTTTTGTTTCTCATCATGTCATCTCATCCCATTGCATTGCATTCCTTTTCTAACCTTTCAGGTGGTAAGTGACTTTAGGAAGTGAATTTGCCTTCACTTCTCATAACTTTTCTTTTCATCTCTCTTGCATCCATTGCTGCATTTTTGTTGGTGTATGAGATTGAGCTTGCTCCTTCTTCTTCTTCCTACTTTCTCTCTTCAAGTGACTTGACTTCTTGAATGAAGCAAGTCACTTTGCTTCTCTTGATCCTTTCATCTGCTTCCTGGTGGTTCCATTGAAGACTTCTCTTGAAAACCTCACAAACCTTAGGAACAACCAAGCATGACAATGATTAGGGTTTTGATTAGTCTCCCCTCTTAGTTTCACCTTTGTGTCTCTCTTGAGTCTTCTCTTCTCATCTCATAATCAGGGACTAAACCCTGAAGGCTTTAAGGCTTTGTGATTAAGTTTATGCCTGCATCCTTCTCTTAGGATGGAGTGTATAATTTTAATCCTAAGTGTTAAACCCTTAATGTGTTTAACTCCTTTAATCAATTCACTTAATAAGTATCAAGACATCACACTTGTAACTTGGGCCTTGCATTAGGGTTCTAATTCTTCCTTAATTGGTTAAGAAGGACTAACCCTAGTGTTAATGGACAAGTCCCCCTCAAGTTGTCTTACAAACCCTAAAAATCATTTCATCATCTTACCATTAAATAAAATCCACTTAATCAAAGGTTTGTTTTGTCATGAGTTTAATCCCTAATCATGGATTAAGTTGAGGAGCTTTCCTCAGCTTAAACATTCTCATCTATTATCCTTCTATTAGGATGGTGTAATGAGTCTGTTTAATCCTTGATTATGGCTTAACCTCATTACTCAACACTAAACAAAAACAACAAAAAACATCTAAATAATCACAAGTAGGTTAATGATCTTAATCCTACACCAAAGGTGTAAGTGTGAGAAGCTGACTTCACACTTAAGGTATTCTCATTACCCCTAATCAGAGGGAAGATGTGATGAGTTTATTAAATCCATTGGTTTAGGCTTAAGCTCATTAACTTATGACAAACTTTCAAAAGCAATAAAAGACTGAAAACTCAAAAACAAACAATAATCGTCTCCTTCGGGATTCTTTTCTCATCTCATTCACTCACAAACGAGAACTTGCTTCTTCCGTCTAATGCAAGACAGTTTGCATCTGTGCCAGACAGATCATACACTTGAGCATAGGCAAGCAAGCAGTTCACAAGTCAATTCATCTTTCAGTCTCTTTGGGTCGAACTACGGTGTTCTGACTTCCTCATTGCACGAGAGGATACGTAGGCATAACTTAACGGTTATCGAACAAAAGTCTCTGTATATTCCCCCTTTTTCTAGCCTCATTCTTTTAGCCTCATGATCTTGAGCATCTTATTCCTGTTCTTGCACTGACACTGTACATTTATACACTTCACTTCTCTTACACTGACACCTGTACATTCTTTTCCAGTTTCTTTTATACACAAATTGCACTGACACTACCCCTTTAAAACACAAATCTTTTAAGCGTGGATCCCGTCGAGTACGGCGGACAATCTGGGTGCTAATACCTTCCCAGGTTGTAACCAACCCCCTTTCTCAGTCTCTCTGGTTCGCAACCGTCTTATCCATATCTTTTTCTAGGTCTATGCAGCATTACCTTTCCTCCGGGATAAAAATGCCTAGCTGGCGACTCTTTTCATCTCCAGTGAGTTCACTGCTGTGTGTTCTCATTGTTCCTCTCGCCGACCGTTCGCGTCTGTACCTTTATTTGGGCCAGTCCCACCTATCGGGAGCGACAGCTTGGCGACTCTGCTGGGGACCCTTATACTGCAACCAGGGCTTCTGGTTCTTTTTGTGGGTTCCTCCTAGCGCTTGATTGATTTGTGTTTACTGGGGTGTTATGTGTTATTTTTGTTTGTATATCTGTATTTATTTTTGCCTTATGTACAGTTGTTTTACTGCTTTCTTTATAGCTTTATGCATATAATATCATATTGTCATACTGTGCTGCTGGCTGGATCTGTTGTTTGCTTTGGTGGGTGGGGTTCTATTGAGAGTTAAGGTCCTATACCTGGGACCTGAGTGACACCTAGGCTAGAGTGAATCATATTCTTTCCCACTCCATCTCGGTCTTGTGTCATTAATGTATCGTTAGTGTTTTATTCTAGTACCGGTTAATCTAGCAAAACGATTCCTCGTATGGTTTGTTATGTGTATGCGTCGATGGAAACTTGTCCGATCATTTTTCAACCGACTATTTGCTTGAGGACAAGCAAAGGTTTAAGTTTGGGGAAGTTTGATAACGAGAAAAAGTATCGTTTTATTACTATGTCTCAATGCCGTTTTATCGCACATTTATCGTATTAACACCCGATTCTTTGAGTTTTCTTTGTCATTTTGCAGGTATAACAATTATAGAGCTAAATCATAAGCCAAAAGTGAAATGAACAAAAAAAAGCATGAAAAGAAGAAGAAGAAAGGAATTCTGCATAATGCTGCATAATTTGCAACAGTCACGACCGTCACCAAGCTGTCACGACCGTGACACGCTAATTGGACCAGTCACGATCGTCACCAAGCTGTCACGACTGTGACGCGCTAAAAATGAAGATAACGCCCGTGACACCTTTGTCACGAACGTGACAAAGGGAAAATAGGTTTACTTGAATTGATTTGGTCATGAACGTGCTACGTGAAGTCAAAACGTTTCCTATTCTTCCGCAGACTCAGTAACACAAATTTTTCCTGGATTCTCTCTTCAACAACGAAGCCCATGCATGATTTCAACTGCCAAGCCCAAATTATATTTTCTATAAATAGCTTTATTTCAAAGTAGAAACTACAGAGTTTAATTTTAATTTTTCTTGCGGAAGCTCTGCCGTATTTTATTTGCACCCTATTTCATTATTTTTTCCAGCAATTATTCTTGTTCTTGTTTTATTTTCTATATCCCAACCAAATCAAATAACAATTTCCAACATTAGGAAATTGTTATTATTTAATTTTTTCAAGCCTTCAGCATTTCGTTAAATTTTATTTCTGATTCCGATTCGCACTCCGAGCTTGCCAGACTATGGAAGAAGGAGTTTACAATTTTTATTATTCAGGTTTTTAAGTTTTTCGCATTTATATTAATTTAATTGTTTATGTTAAGAATTTATTTTTATTACTTTATAATGCATACTTTAAATTATGTTCATCTGTTTCTGCATCTGTCTGGTACAACAAATATGAGTAGCTAAACAATTTAGGGCGGTATGTAATTAAAATAAATTAAATCGGTAAAATCGAATCTAGGCTTAAAACAATTAAGAACTTAAAATTCTGGCTGTGATTTTTTATTATAAACATTAATCTTTTTGTTACGAGAGTAAGGAAAGTGTAATAGGTTAGGTCGAGACCACGAGAGTGTGAGATTTTAACTAGATAGCTAAAGTTAGGCATTTAATTTAAATACAGCGAGAGCGCTTTAAAATGAATTAGACTTATTAAGTTTTCAAAAATTATCTTCTAAACACTTATGGGCTAGCGAGAGCAGGCATAGGGCTTTAGGAGTAAGATCTGAGATAAGACCACGAGAGTGTGAGTTAAAGATATTTAAACTGATAACCTCTACAGAATATATTAAGTGAACCATCCTTATAAGCTTAGGTTAGATTGACCCGCCTAGGTTAACATAATTGCATACCGACCGCTTTCTTATTATTTTAATTCTTAAAAACAAAAAAACGTGACAACCATCCACCTTAGCTAAACTAGTAAACCCTCTAGCACTAAGTGATCATAAAGTCCCTGTGGGATCGACAATCTTTTATATTACTTCGATAGGCTGTGCGCTTGCAGTTAAGATACCGCTAGACACATATCGCGTCTTCGCGCCCATCACTAAGCATGCTACTCTCGGGTTGGAGAAAATTCACAATTTACACTGCTTGCTAAGCAAAAATCTGTTCGCTAAGCGGGCTATGTGAATTTCAGAATTTCAGTTTTGCGATGATAGCAAACTCTGCTACGATATTTCACCCCAAAAATACAGTTTTTCATCATTTTAAAACATAAATTCATTAATAGAACCTATAACTAACACACATACATCATTTACAACATACAATACACAACAATTCATCACTAATCCCTCAATTCTACTTATCAAATCCTAGGTTTTCTCTAAAACCCAAATTATTCTCATTACCTAAACTTTACATCAAAAACATTGAAAAGCGATACTCCTCATACCTTAGAGTGAAGCTTTTATACGGTCTTTCTCAAAAATCACCGGGAATTTCTTCAAACCTTAGTTTTTCTTCTTCGTTCTTCAGACCTCTGCTCTCCTATCTCTCAAACGCGATCGTGAAATTGATCGTATTCCTAAACCTCAACTTCTTTTTTGTCAATCTTACCCCTAGGACCATAATTATGTTTTCCCCATTATACCCCTACTAATTCTCCACAAAAGAGCATTATACCTCTCATACTTCTAATTTATTTATTTTAATTAACTAATAATATTTAAATAACACAACTTACATTATTCAGTATTACCATTAAATAAAATAATTTCATCACTAAAACACAATAACAAACACACCAAAAATTATCAAATTATCATAATAATTAATTAAATTATTAAATTACGAAATCAGGGCGTTACAGACTATGCATTGATATATATATATATATATATATATATATATATATATATATATATATATATATATATATATATATATATATATATATATATATATATATATATATATATATATACACACCCGCGAGGAGCAACAAGGTGATATTGTCCATGTCCCATTACATTCGCCCATAATAAGAGAACGTGGAAGGTGACATGTTTTGGTTATAACTGTCGTAAAATGAGTCTAGGGAATAATCCATGTCTCTCTAAGAAATGGGAATTCAATCGTCAACTCCCCCATTTTACTAGTGTTTGCTACATGTGAAAGAACTCTAAATCAAGGCCCACAAGTCCATATAAATGCCCAATCTTTGAGTTGGAAAGATAAATCTCATATTCACATAAAAAAAACTCTAAAATAGAGTTTTCCACCCTCGTAAACTTGTTCTAACACCTTAGGAATACTAAAGTATATGGAAAACCTTACCAATGAAGGGTTTCTACATGTCTGTACCTTTTTAGATAGTACAAAAAAGTTATTAAACGAGATATCGAGATTAATGATTTTGACATAAACTTGATTATGAATAAAATATTATAACGAAAATTGATCTATGTAGTCAACTCTAATTAATTGGATAAACATGAATTGTTGTTGTAATAAATTAATAAATATTTTTTTAACATATTATTCAAATCCTAACGCTATTATCCATTTGAGAGATAAGTCACCACATTATAGTCGTTTTATTATATCAATAAATTATTAATATTGTTTTTTTTATTATATCTTTAAATGTTTACTATCCTTTCTTCTTTTAATTATATAAATTTATCATTCCATATTATTAATAAATAATTTTATAAAATTCTTCATAATTAATATTTTCCGTACAACAATTCTTAATTTTTTTTCCAATAAGTATGAAAATTTTAAAACAATTTATAATTAAAAAAAAAAGGAGGGAGTATTTCTTTTGTTTTTCTAGTTAGGAAAGTATTATGGTTTTGTTTTATTTGTGGTAAGACAAAAAATTGAGCATCATTGCTATTTGCAAAAGTAAATCACTTTATAACACATAATTTTAAAACTTAATATCTTTTATTAGAAAAAATTAAAAATAAATATCATTAAACTGTTTTAATATATTTTTTTAAAGTAGTTGAATAAAACATACACACAAAATAGTTGAAATTGGTTAATGAACTTGGACCAAAATATTGATTTTAGAGTCTTCAAAGTTTGAATTCATAAGGTCTAACAAAAATGGTACATGACGGTGTGAATTCCATATATATTTATTTAGTCAAAAAGTTATTTGAAATTAATATTATTTAGTCCAGTCAAAATAATCAATATAACCTCACGAAACTTCACATCACATTCATATTATTTGTTTTATTCTATTTTAAAGTTAAATTTTAAAATAACTAAATTTAATTAGGCTTTGTCCACATAAATGAAAGAGAGATTCTAGATGCATGTTAATTTATTATATTTTGATAAATGTTCTAGATGAATGTTTAACTAATACTAATGTTTATTTATAATGATTTAATTTTCTAACATGAAATTGAAATGTGTTTTACGAAATTCTTTGTTTACTCGATTAATGTATGCAACACGACAACATAATGTACCAGCTACCACAAGCTCAACTACTACTTCTCAAGAAATTTCAAAGATAAGTTAAAACCTTTAACCAAAAAATATAAATAACAGAATTTAAATGATTCAAATCCACGTTTATGTTTGGATTTAACTTATTATTAAATTTCAAATCGAATATAGTTGTCGTGTTTAAGTTCTTTGTTATTTTGAAACATTGGTTTATTCTTTCTTGCGCTCTTTTAAACTCTTCAAAATAAATGATACTAGAGTTTTTTTAATTGAAATTGTCTAACGCTGCTTCCAAATGTTATTATGCGGGCGAGAGCCTCAAGTGTTATGTTTCAATAAAGCAACACACATTAAAATTATCCGATATGACATATACATTTTATTTTACTTACATTTTAGATTATGTAATTGATTTGAGCATTTGAGTGTTAGTTTTGGATCCATCCATATGTGTTGTTGTATCAAAGATTCATATCATTGTATCAGGAGTCCATCACCACAAATCAATCAAAATTTTGATTCTACTACGGAACAATGACATTGTTTGTGAGAATCAGCAATTTATTCCCACAAGGAACTTCATAGAATCTCTCGATCTAGCGGCGCTTCAAACCATCCTCATCAATGATATATGTGAGAAAATATTGTGTGACAAAGATTCTCTATTGAAAAACCTGTTCCAAATGACATTTTGATGCTAGGATTTTGAGATTGTGAGAAGGTGTATGAAATCCCTGACGTTGCGATATTGTTGATCATAACAGACAGTGTAGCAAACCACACGATATTTGGTCTCCTTATAGACATAGGAAGTTCGTGCAACTTTTTTTACGTCAAAATACTATTGAAGTTAGGACTTCATGAGCAAGATCTGGATTTGTGTAATGATAAAAGCCTCTTCACATTAAATGAAGAATGAAGGTCATCCCCGACAAATGTGAAGCGGTCATCCGAATGAATGCACCAACCACAAAGAGGAAGGTTCTGAAGTTGAATAGGATGCTTACCGCATGGAACATGTTTGTCTTAAAGGACACCCAACATGCACTGCCATTCTATTGATTTTTAAGGATGGAATTGCAATTCGAAAGGACATCAGAATGTGAAAGGGCCTTTGGGTTGTTAAAAACAACATTAGCTACACCTCCGGAACTTACTCGATTGATCCCCAATAAATTCCTTTATCTTTACCTGGTAGTGTTCGAATAAGTTGATAGTGATGTTCTAATTAGGGAGCCCGATTCAACTAGAATCTTGTGTATTTCATATCAAAGGATCTCACGGGACCGGAAACGCACTATTAAAAGATGGAAAAGAAAGCCTTAGCATTGGTGATTGCATTGATAAAGATTTGAAGGTATTTTCTAGCACACTTTATAGTAGTTCGGACTAACTTGTTCGATGAAATAGGTACTTCAGCGACTAGACTTAGCAGAACTGCTAACTAAATGGTCTATCAAAATGTCTTTGTTTTATGTTTCTTTGGAAGTAAGGAAAGCGTTAAATGTCTAGTTGTTCATATACTTCCTAGCATAAATGACTCTCTTCCTACCTAAGCCAACTCACACTTTGATGGTATTTACTATTGGATCATTTAATAGTCGGGCCAATGTTTTTAGCTAAATTCTAGAAAATAAGGTCGGCCTCATGGTAGAAGTCTCATTAAACTTTGAATTTTATTCCACCTACAATCAAGTTTATTATGAAGCAATCAATGTTGGGAACGTTAAATTGACTACAGATTCTAAAGATAGTTGTTTCTCAAGTAAAGGGAAAAGTACACACTAATAACCATTTCTGCAATGATATTTGAGGAAAGCCAAAGAGAAGTTGGTGAAGTTCAAGATGTTCGAAGTCACGCATGTTCCATGAGAAGAAAATACTCATAAAGACGTGATCTCTCAGTAGAAAGTGTGAGGGGGTCTGGCTTAACCATTCTTTCATTCAACATACTCTGAAGAATCTGAGCATCAAGACCCCAAAAGACATAGTGATGGTCATAGGTTTCTCTAGGGAATCCTTAGGGATATCTCCCATTATAACATAAAAAGAGTAAGGGGTTCTTCCTTCTGCTCCAGCTGAAGTTAATTTGATGAACAAAATAGTAAGTTTATAGAGTGTGATTAGGGGAACTTTGTATAGAATAGGCCTATATACCCCTCTATTAAAATACCTGGAATGAGAAAAGGATTCTTACGCCATCTTAGAAGTGCATGAGGGGATAATAAGGCAACACTTTAGTACTCGGGCATTGGCCAAAAATGTTTTAAGTGAAGGATATTATTGTCCATCTAAGGTTCAATACTCGAAGGAATCTGTAAATAAATGTGACCAATGTCAGCAACACAAAGACATTTATAACACCTCATCGATAGTGTTGCACATGTTAACATCACCATGGCCCTTTTCTCAAAGGGGTATGGAATTCCTCAGTATATTTCTACCAACTCTGAGTCAACTAAAATATTTAACTGTGGTAGTTGGCTATTTTAACAAGTTGGTCGAAGAGGAGGCTTTGGAGAATCTCACTGCATTAAGCATCCTAATTTTTTTAAGGGAATGTTATAGTCTGATTCAGAGTACCTCAATCCATCATGATAGATAATTGAACATAGTTCACAAACAAGAAGTTAAAGAACTTATTAAAAGAATTAAAAGTTGAACAACGTTTTGCATTAATAGAATATCCCTAGACGAATTGACAAGCAAATGCAGCTAATTGGGTGTTAAGGGATGTTGGACGTATGAACTTCCACGCGTATTGTGGGAGTACATAACAACCCTCTTTTAATGACGGGCACAACTCCTCTCTCTCTCTCTCTCTTTATCTATCTATCTATCTATCTATCTATCTATCTATCTATCTATCTATATATATATATATATATATATATATTTATCTATTTATCTATCTATCTATTTATCTATCTATCTTTCTCTCTCTCTCTCTCTCTCTATCTCTCTAACTTATAGAACTAAAGCAGAACTCTAATGGAGGTCAAAGAACTACGCCGGAGAACGAAACACCTCGTAAAAAAGGGAGAGAACAGTTTTGCACATAGGGAGGAAATGACTTCTAAGATGAAAAGAGGACACATACCATATTTTCCAGTATGGTCATCAAACAAGCTATGGTAACTCAATACAACCAACATGTTCGACCTAGTGAGTTCCATAAGTGGGGTGTGCGTTAAATAAGTATACAAAAGATAAATGAGAAAGAAATACATCAAATATTTTTTAATTAAAAAACAAGAGATAATTTTAAATTACAAAATAAATTCTTCAAAAATCCATATAACTTCCGCTCGACAAGCACTTCGTTAATTATTTCTTTTCAAAAGCTCATGTCATCACAAAGAAACTGAATTTCTGGACAAAGCAGTTCAAGTTGGTCCACAACATTCTTGAAAGGGGTATCTTTGAGGCCCTCTTCCTAATAAGTTATGAAATCTCTCTCTAACCGAGCCAACTCTTTCTAAAAGGGCTTTCACCTCACTTGAGTAAGCATTTTCCTCTTCTCTTAGCTCATTTTCAGCAGCCACGACGCTAGAAGACCAAGTTTGTAAATAAAACTTCACTTGTCAAGAAGCTTTCTTTTCCTTTTTAAGGTTAGCTGACATATCAGTTGTCCTGCTATCCAACTCCATAAGAGTTCCATACAGATCCATTTCCTCTTTGAAGGAAGAAAGTTAATTCGACTCCCAAGTGTTAAGTTTAATGAGAGGAAGCCCATTAAAATCGTCCATTAATTTATTGTTTCTTGCACTCTTCAAAATAAGTGATACACGAGTCTTGATTTGAAATGAGAAGGATAAGAGTAGGTTAAATATTGTTGTCTATTTATAATTGATGTATAATTTTATTTATCAACTTGAATAAAATATTTTAAATATCAGATTGGTCCTCAATCAGGTAAGGTCAAGGTTCAAGGGATCGTTGGTTGAACCATGTGGTTACTGGTTAGACTGCTTTTGACAAAATTGGATAAAGTTCAAATAACCATATCTCTATAACAAAATTGTATAGCTATTAAATCATCTTAACCTAGATGATCGGGTCCTTAAAAAAATTTAAAAAAATTATGAAACCTTCGTTTACGAATAAAAAACTTAACCATATAAATATAACTTAAAAAAACTTAACCATATAAATATAACTTTTATTCATTTTTTAACCAATTCAAAATTAACTTATATAAAATAGATGAACCTATTACAAATGAGAGCAACAATCCAATAAGTAGGAGAAAAGTGAAGCACAACTAGATACACTGATAGTGAGTGTTTAATTATATTTTAATATTTTTAGTTTATTTAGATTTATTAATTTAACATTTTATATTAGTTTGTATTTTAATTATTATTGAATTAGGTTTTTTGTATTTGGGCATTTTAGTTGATGACCCATTAGTATCATTATATATGTAGTGTCTTGAATGATAGAGAGTGTTTAATTATATTTTTAATATTTTTAGTTTATTGAGATTTATTAATTTAAGACTTTATATTAGTTAATATTTTAATTGTTTCACATCAGGATTGAGTCTAACTATGGAGTATAGTTTCTTACCAAACCACTTAGTATTAAATATTCTAACATTGTACTCTCTATTACAAGTATGGATGACATTAAGTGTTCTTAATTGCCAAGTATCCTCATTAGGCAATTTAGAACACAAGGCAACCCATTCACACCCACCCTTACATCCCATTCTAACCCTAGTTTTGTCATTCTTCAAAAACCTCAAATTCCTACCATTATGGACAACATAACTTGCAATAGCTTCTTTGAACTCATCCTTTATTGAAAGCAAACTTCTCAATTCCCACTTATAGGCATTAAACTTCCTAGGCATGAAAAATAATGGGTGTTTTACCCTTCCATCCTTATCATAATAATCACTACTCATGTCATCCTCACTTTCTAACACCTCAGTCAGATAGTCAGAATCAGACAACCCAAGACATACCTTCTTACCTTTACTCATTCCTCTTATTTCAAAATCAAGCACATCTTCATCACTTGGTATTTCATCCACAACAACTTCACTTCCTCTCTCCACCTTCTTTTTCATTGGTTTACCCTTGTTTTTTTGGGAACTGCCTGGTGTCTCAGTTGGAACCACCTTCTTCTATGGTCTACCACCCTTCCTTTTTCTTTTTATGGGTGTGTCATCTGCATGTAACTCATTAACATGTTGGTCATTTTGGCCATAAATGACACCTCCTTCTCCCAACAACACTACATCAAAACCATCTTTTAAAATTTCATAATCTAAGTCATCAAATATGTTTCTTACAAAAATGTCATCACTGTCATGTGGGGCCTCATTTACTTCATTATGTTGGAATTCATTTACTTCCTCAAGTGGGGCCTCAATTGCATCTTAATGTTGGGATTCATCCTCATGTTGGAATCATTTACATCCTAAGTTTGGGCTTCATTAACAACTTCTTGTTGGGCCTCAGTAACATCCTCAGGATGGGGCTCGAAGGCATCCTCAGATTGGGCCATAATAACAACATCAGCTGGGGTTCAGGTAGGGCATTGTCGCTCCCGAGATTTTCATCCTACTACAAACGCGAAAGTGGCGCGGAAAAGGTAGAGTCGCCAGCCAGTCATTTTTATCTCGAATGAATGGGAAAGGACAAGGTCCTGCGAACCAAAGATCTGGGTTCGGGAGTCGGTTATGAACTGGGAAGGTATTAGCACCCCAATCCGTCTGCCGTACCCGAAGGGATCCACGCTTGTAAGTCTGTTTCAAAGGGTAAAAGAATATAACTGATTCTGAATGAAAGAGTTGCTATCTGGAATGGAAGTGAAATGAGAAAAGAGAATTGAGAAAGAGAATGGAAAGAAAGAGTGGGGAAAATGTATGGAAAATAAAAATTGTGCTCGAGCGGGCCCTACCCTGCTACCTACGTACCTCATCAGGAAATTGAGGATCAGAGTCGACGTAGTTCGCCTAACTAAGGCGGGAATTTTCTTGTGTTTTAGGACGACGTTTCCATAGTTCTAACTCAGGTGTTATCGGCTTTGACTCGAGGGTGTTTACCGTATCGTTGTTTGAACTGTCGAGGTAAGTCGTGTTCGTCCGCAAAGAGTATGAGATGAGAAGAGAAGACGTGATGTCTTTGTTGGTTGTCTTTTATGAGAAGTGTTTTGAGTTTATTGTTTGTGAACATTCTCATACTAAGACTTATCCATCGTGGTAGATAACCTAAACCTTGCCCCGAAACGGGACGTGCATAAGTACACCGCAACAAAGTCTCATGTCATATGATAACATTCAACCTTTATTAAGTATTTTATTATTTTATTTATGAGATGAGAAAGAAGGACTCAAGTGGAAAAGGAAAAATCTAAGGGAGACTATGACTCAACCCTAATTTAGTTATATTCAAGAAGTGATCCTAATGGTTTGTGAGGTTTTTCTATTCCTAAGGAAGAAAAGAGAATAAGAAAGGAGAATTAGAACTCAACTTACTTCCTAAGGAATTTAAGTTGGTTCTAAGAAATGGGAAAAGCCTATACAAGTGGAATACAAATATTAAAGAAAAAACATGAAAATAAAAATGAAGAAATGCTAGCTCGAAATGCGTATTAAAGCATAAAACAAAAATAAGGCTAACCACCTCATGTATACACAACTTGAGCGGTTTCTAAGCCTAAGTCCTAAAACTAAAGGAACTTACTTAATACCCACATTCTATAATCAGTAACTACACTATGTTATGTCATCCTAATATTCTAAGATCAAACCTAATTAGTCTAAGTCTTAATGAACCATAAAATCCTAAGCTAAACTAGGTGGATTTATGATGTAAAAATGGACTAAAACCAATGCACTAAAAAAATAGTAAAAGTTCCTGAAAATATGAAATTAAATTTCTAGGGTCTCTAACTTGAACCTAATATTGTGTTAAAAAATCTCCTAAAAATTCAAAGCCTAACTATGTCAAATGGTCACCTAAATCTACCTAAGAACTATTCACAATTTTACACAAACTAAGCTACCAAAACAGTGGATAAAGTGGCCTAAAAAATATACCAAAAATTATTCTAGGTTCTATCATTAGTCCTCTAATCATAGCAAAACGAATGGGCCAAAAATCATACAAGAAGTGGGAGAAATAAAATGTGCAAATTAAAGTGTAGATGAAAGAAATCAATATAACACTAATTAAATGGAAAATCGAAATTAAATTGAAAAATACCAAAATTCAGAAAGTAAAAATGTGGAAAGGTTCTAAAATGAGTTAGAACGCTCCTATAATTTTTTATAGAATTTTATTATGTGTTTTCATATTTTTAATGGATTTAAATTGAAACTACATAAAACAGAAATTAAGAAAAAATAAAGAAATTATAGGAGGGGTGCATGTGAAGAAATTTGCAGCTAAAATTCTATTGGGCTTGGTTGAGAGGGGTGCGGATAGTAACATCTTCAGGCCCACATGTGCTGGTCTTAAAGGGTGCATATGGTGGGTGCTCGGTCAACATTGGTTGACTTAATAAGAACCATCTGATCAAGTCTCTCTACTAGTCTTCCCATCAAGTGAATCATAAAGCAAGGGATCAAATTAACTATGGTGGACCATGCACATGGGAACCGCCGCTGGAATAGCCTACCGGACGGTGACACATGTCACCGCCAGTATGGCTGGGAATCTCAAAAATCTACTTGATCTTATTCTATCCTTTGGAAATCAGAAACGAGATTAATAGGCATAATGGTGAAGTTTTATTTCCAATAATACTCTTCTTAATCCTCATTACTCTCCATAACATCTTTTAAATTTCCATTAAACTTTTCAATTATTATTAAATATTAGAGTTATAAAACACATCCAATAATCACCCTCAGCATAATACGAAAACGAAAGAACCCTAGGTTCCATCTCTTACGGCGGCACCCCTTCTTCTCCTTCACATACATGCTCATAAAAAACCTAGGTGTTCTTCATCCTTTCCTCGGCGGCTCTCCCTCACACTACCAACCCTTGCGCCGCCGCGAATAATCAATCGGAGAAATTGAAAACTCAAACTTCTTTCGCTCATTTCTAATCCGAAACCTAAACTATGAAATGCGAAATCGAGAACCACAAATCATCAACACACGATGAGGAGATACGTCCAAAAAGAGTTCAGATGCGTACCTGGAAACAGAGAAGCTTCAAGGAATATTAGAAGCACTCGAGAGTTCCGTTGGATAGAGGGATGTTGACGATACAAAGTGCTTCAGGTAAGCTTGACCTTGTCCCGTCCTTTTTCTTCCACTGTTTACTCAAATCCGAGTTTGTTATGATTGAGCTGATTATTGTTGACGCGAATTTGACTCCTTTCTTCTTTTCCATTCCGTTTCGGCAATTTGATTCTGATGACTCGATGTTGATTATCGCTGTGATTGATGATATGCAGATTGAAAATGATTATGGAGGTGATGGAAAAAGCAAAAGGTTGTTACGGTTGTTTGATGAAGAGACGAAAATTCGATCAAGAATGCAGAAGTTTGAGAGAGATGAAGATCGATGATGGATGAAGATTCAAAGATGATTCGATGGTGATGATGCTATGTAGATGACGGAAATCACATCCGAAAGAGCACGTAGAATGATGCCATTATCAGAGTTAAAGAATGATGCAAAGGTTCAGGATGATTGAAGCTCTGCAGAGAAATTGATGAAGGTTTCAGAAGCATGGAGGAAGAAGAATGAGGAAGAGTTTTAGAAAATGGTGGAATTGTCCTTTGAAGATGCAGGTGTAACTCTGATTTATAGAAGCTGCACTGAAGGTGATTCGGGAATTGCTCAGGTAAGTTTGTTATGAATTCGGTTAGAGTTTGTTGAAATTTTTTGTTAGTTGTTGGTTTTTATGATTGATATTTGTATTGGCTTTTCTTCTGAATTCATGAAATTTTGTGAGTTTTCTATTCTTGTAGCGATGCTGACGTTAATTTAAGAAGGTAATGAACGATCGAGATCGAAGAATGGTGATGTTGGTGAATGATGAAAAATCGGTAAAGATAGGTTTCTGTTGAAGTTTGTTATTCATATTTTGTAACTAAAGTTTTAGCTTTTTCTTCCGAATTTGATGAGAGTTCAGAGTTAGTTTATGAGCTTATAATGGTTGATGAAGATGATGCTGAATAGAGGGATCGATGATGATTGAAGTTCGATTGATGAAGAATGTTGAGGAGAGTTTCTGAAGATGGATTGAGCTAGGAATTATCTATCTTCATTTTCTGTTATAACTGATTTTCCTCATGTGTAACCCCCCTCTCTTAAACTGAATCTATAACTGAAATCTTTTTTCTTTTCCTGTTAAAATTCTGTTATATGTTATACTCAGTTAGAGAATGATAACTTAGGAGCTTTTTTTCGGTTCTTCTATTCTGGAATTTTTCTGTTGTAATCAATTATGGTTGTAACTAAATTTTGTAACTGATTTTTAGTGTTTCTAACAAGAAAAATTTATCTTGATAATTATCTGTTATGCTTTTTGTTAATCATCCCTGTATTTTCGTTCATGTCATATGACTCTTTCATCATCAAAAGGAAAGTTATCTCCTTTAATTTCTCAAATACCGCCTCTGTTTTTTTTTCTTAAGCTGAGGATGACGTTTTTGCATACCACATTTTCACTCACCATGAATTCCGGAAACACCCTCAATATAATATTAAGATTCTATGAAAGAATTAACTCCCTGCAATTAGTCAGCCTATTTTCATTAAAAACCAACTTCTTCCATAACAACAGTTGGCCATACATGTGGGCCATCAAAAGTTCAATAAAAGACCATTAAGAAGATATTAATGCATGAGTTATTCACAAAATAATCAAGACGAACGAATTTCATAGTTATGCATATCGGCCCTCACGGGAGTGGGAAAAAACTTAGCCAATGAATATGGATAGAAAGAGATATTGGTTTAATCGACTTTGGACAATTGGACTTTAAAAAGAAGTTTATGGATTTATCTGGATGATGGATCAAGAATGAACATAATTGAAAATTTGGACGAACGGGTGTAAAATTTGAATGGAGATGGACATATATACTTGAATAGTCGTGGAAACTCGAATATTGAGAAAAGAAACTTCTAATGCACCATTTGGATCACATCTTTCTAAACACAAAATCAATTGACCAATAAAAAACAAAGGGATTAGTCATGGATGAAGCTGGTCCTTCACATATCTCGAATGTACTTGGATTATACCACATATACCAAATATTTGTCGTAATTCTCTCCTTATGGAATCTTTTGAATGATCATTGATGAAGGACGTTCAACCCTAATCCCAGTCACAATGGCCTGATTCAATGGTTTTTTGACCAATACCCTCAAATAAGGAATCTGAGAAATGATCCTATGGATAAGGACGTTTAAGTCATAAAAAATACTTAGATCTCATGCCTTAGAAACTCAATGAAATGCATGATTGCGAATTATATAACCTAAGGGGAAATGCAGACAAATGTGAAGCAAAAAGTCAGTTGTACAGTAATAAATAAGAGGGAAAATTTTGGGGTGTTACAGGCATCTACTATATCGGGTTGAGAAATAGGATGAACAATGTATATGTCCAGCTTGCCCTTAGTCTTTGATCAGTTTAGTGCATCTATTGCGCCATAGTCATTTTTAAAAGCCTTCAATGTACCAACAAAATCGTACCATATTTCAAGAACACCTGGATACTTCATCTCTTTAACAACACCCAAAATCTCGAAGTTACTTCATCTATCATCATCACACTTCCAGTTTGACACTTCCCCCTTCATATTTGTCACCATCAAAATATCCCCCATGATGGAAATTAATGTAAAATACATCCATATCTAACTTATTTACATCAAACATATACACAAAACTAAAATCAACCACAGCTAACCTAATAAACACCTAAGAACTATGACCAAACTATAATCAATAAAGACATTAAGAACATACCCCAACTACTTCACCTTCAAAACCATATCCATCAATGGTGGCATATTCATCTTCTTCCTTCAGTTGCGTTGATTACTTCAAAAACTTCTTGTTTATGTTCACTTAAAAGTGTTTAGGCTTAATGGAGAGAAAGCTTTTAGTTTTTTTTATGGAAAAAAACAGCTTCATTAAAAGGGAACAGAAGCAAGATTACAAGCTGGGGAAGCTATGGATGGAATATGTCCAAACCAAGTTTTGGACCCTAAGGATTTACCAATTCCAACCATTTTGTGAGCTTCCTCATTAAAGTCTCTAGAAATAAACATTACAACAAAATTCTGAAAATTCGGCAACAAAGAAATACATTCATCAGTTATAATATCAATGTTCGCAATGGATACCGACCCATTAATACACTCAACCGCTTGTTTCGCGTCCGATTGAAGGATCACATTTTGTAGCTTTAAATCCACGACCAATTGGAGAGCTATGTGAATACCCATAGTTTCGGCGAGGAACGGTTCTACAATGCTATTCAGCCTCTGAGACACAACCATAAAAATATTACCCGTTGGATCCCGCATGATACAACCCAAGGAAACAACACCACCATCAAAACAACCAACATCAGATCGAATCATCCAATCTTGACAAGGGAATATCTCTCTAAACTTCACAACCTGCCTCTCTCGACCAGCAACAAACCACTTGCAATTTTCCTCAAACAATTCCCAAATCTCCTGCGCCACCAAATATGGTGACGGTTTTGCCTTGTTGAAAAGTACACTGTTTCGGGCCTTCCATAACTTTTCGTCTCAAGTTGGCTTTGAGAGGAAGGATGTTCTTCATGAGACGCCAAAGGAAATTCTTAATTCTCGGATTAACTCCTACCTTCCAAAAGAAATGATCCCCAATATAAGACGGGCCCGAAATTTTTGCTCGGTTTTCCTCTCTAATGCAGTGATACGCCGACTTAACCGAATACTCCTCATCCTTCTCAAAGTTCCACAAAAGTTTATCAGTAGGAAAAAGGGATGATAAATGAATACTACTAATGTACAGGATATCCGCAGCCTCGAAGATTTCTTTGAGAAATCTCATATTCTAGCAAGCACCTTCTGTATCAATCAAACTGCTAACATTGGATTCATGACTGAGAATACGAGCTGGTTTAGAAACGTTAAAGTCTGGTAATGATGGAATCCATCCATCCTTGGAAATAGTAATGCTAATACTGTCACCAACTCTCCAGCGAGCACCCTTTAAGACCACCTCCTTGGAACTAAGGATGTGTCATACCCCAAATTTGTCTTACCCGTACCATTTTATTTTTCTGTCTAACCATATTCGAAAAATACAAAAAAATATGCCATTTCCTTTGTGCGAGAAATCAGAGTTTATTTGAGTTTGTTAGTGTGTGTGCGTGTGTGCAGTTCTAAAAAATCCTTGTTTTATGCGGGGGGATCATTTTATCCGATTATCACTTTTCATGTTCCATTATCCTTTTTATTTAAAATAATTTTGTTACACAAAATCTCAATTTATAATTTCATTTTTTTCCTCTTTTTCTTAAGAAAATATATATATACACACACTTTTATTTTATTCTTTTATATTGTCTATAATCTCATTCTATTATTATTATTATTATTATTATTATTATTATTATTATTATTATAATTATTATTATAATTATTTTCATTATTATTTTTATTAATATTATCACTATTATTATTATTATTATTATTTCTTTTTATTATTTTTGTTATTATTATTATTACTATAATTATTATGTTTTATCCATTTCAAAATCAGCAAATTTTTTTATTCATTCACGGCTTACAATGACACAAATACACTCCTATTATGATTTCACAAGTTACATACAAAATTGAAAAAATAAAACACCAGCTGTAAAAATGAATGGGCCCTGCCAAGTTGTGATACGTTTGAAATTTCACTATCCTACACACAACAACGCCATACTCCCCACTCACGTATGCAAATCGCAAAAATGCAACAACCTCGACCACAATTCCTTCATCAATTCCACTCACAAGAGATTCCAATTTGTACAACTTTCCAAAACGCAACGCATCATCTTTTCTATTTCTGTTATAAGAAGGGCCTTGTTGCAATCACAAAAGGAAACCGAAAACGCACACAGGAAAAAAAATGGCAACAAACTCCTACCTCTTACACCTTCTTCACCCTCACCACAAACAAAATCCATTCACAAAACAAACCATAAACACAAACAAAGAAGGAAATCGAAAATGGAACAAACAAAAAATCAAACCCACTGAGAGAGAAAAACGCAGTAGCCAAAACACCATGAAATCACCATTTCCATAACCACAAACTCCTTCACCGAAACTCACGGCACTTACCCAAAACTGAGAATCCGAGCGAACCGTTTACAAACCTGCAAACCAACCTTCACTGCCATTAACAAATCTGAGAACGCAGAACCTGAACGAGAAACACCAAAATCGCGACAAAAACTGAAACGCATACATATCGAACACAAAGCCACCGCGAGCGAGTTGAGACAGAACCATATCGCGAGCTGAGTCCGTGAGAAAGATGAAAGCTCGAAAACCGAGTGGAGTTGAGAAACGAAAATCAACGATTGAGAGTGAGCAACTGAGGATCACCGACACATATCTTGGTTTGTGAATCGCGTATGGATTTCGAAACATGAGGTAGAACTTGATTTTATTCTCTGAATCACGAATTGAATATGTTTGTTGCTGGTTCTGTTGTGACTTTTATCTCGGTTGAAACTATAGAACCTGACTTGCTGATGGTTCTCTCTTTTAGCCCTTGTTTTGTTTGTGCCATGGGTATTGGGCTCTTGGCCCATTGTTTTTAATCGCCAGGTTTTTTTTTTTACTTTTGTATAGGTTTGTTAAGAAAATGCTTTCAAATGTTTTTTTATTCAATATAATTTTTTTAAGTCTCATTTTATTCATATTTTATGTATCATTCCATTTTTCTAATTAATTTTTCATTTTGGGATATAAGTGTTATTTTTCGATATTCTATTTCGAATCGATGTTATCAAAATCGCTATGAGATCATTTTTGTTTCTCTTGATTTCTAATTATTTTTAGATTCGTTATTTACCGATTTATTTTTATTTAGGCCGATGATATTACAAACGGCCGAATTGTGTCCGATTTCATTAAATCGGAAAATTCAGTCAATATGAGGCTTATTTAGTTTAGTTTTTATTTGTTTATCGATTTCGGTTTATTTTTTCTATTTTGTTTATATTTTGTTAAGTAATTTCGGTTTATTTAGTTTATTGGCTATTTTTCATTTATCCATTTAGTTTATTCAATTTATTTTAATACACAAACGCTCGACTTCTCATAGAGTGATTCTAAACATTGAATCAGTTCTAAGATAGTTAGAGAGCCACATTTTTCGACGCCTCCAAAAAGGTCCAACGCCTCCGAATAGTTGTCTCCGAATAAAAAGGCTCAACACCTCAGAATAGTTTCGTACACTGCACACACGATTTTTCTTGGGAAAATTACAACGAGACCCTTTTATTTCATGCAATCCCGTGTAATTTATTTTGTATCCCTCCCCCATTTCGATGTACACACTTTTATTTTTCGCATTTATTGTTTAGATCGCTAGGAGCACCCTTAGGGACTAGTTTAGATCTTGTTTTAGTTCGCGAACCCTTGGTCCAACGCCAAGTAGTTGCGCTCGCACACTTGCACTTTTTTTTTCCAGTTATCGTTTCGTTTATTAGGATCCACCTAACCTTGCGAGCCGAACGCAGTGTGCCTCGCTAACAAACCACAAAATAAAACTCCATTTGCATTCACCCTCTAACCTCAAAAAACCAAAATGTTTCTTTTTAGATCCAAACCATTAATCCAACGTCAAGCATTCGTAGGTAAATAAAACACTCTAATAATACAAGAAGAATCGTATGCCACGAGCCTTTTGTTGTAGAAAGGAGGACTACAAGCTTTCGTTACTCGCTCCGATTATTTCCGTCGCTAGACGCTCGGCTTGTTGGTTCGGAATAATCACATCTACCCATAGTCTTTAGTGCAATTCAACTCCTAAATCCTTTCATCAAAGAAAGATAATAAAATCAAACAACCACCAACCGTAGTAGGCCGAACTACGAGGCTCTGACTTTCTGATTGCATGCGAGAGTACGTAGGCACAAGGATCTCAATCCTTGCCGAGCACCTAAGATCAATCAACTTATAATTCAAACTCATTTCCCTTAGCAAGTAACTCATTAAGCATAGACATCCTTTCGCGCGTGACAATTTAGATGGTTCCCATAGAGTATGATGGATATAGGGGGTGCTAATACCATCCCCCTGCATAACCGACTTCCGAACCCGGACAATGGTTGCGAGACCTCCGTCCTCATCCTCACTTTAGACGGGTTTTATCTAAATCTTCCCTTTCCCCTCTTGGGAATAAATTAGAATTAGGTGGCGACTATCATGTCTGCCCAGCGTGCGGCTCTTCTCTTTTAGATCGCGTAAGGTCGTATTTTTCGAGGTGCGACAGCTGGTGACTCTACTAGGGACTGGTTCATCCCTATGCGAGTCAAGCCTGGTCTAGGTTTCCACGCTTGTTTGGATGTTCGCCTTTATGTCTTACTTGTTTTTCTTTATCGCTTTCTTTATTTCCATATTATACATCATTGTGGCTCCTTGGTACTATGATTTGGATCGAAACTTTGATCGCAAAAGAAACTTGAGGGAAAGGCTCTATACCCGAGTTTACGAGTACAAACATAAGTTGGCGAGGTTGTGTAGTATGGGCTCCCGAGGGAATCGCTCTCGTGGGTTGTCGATACGAAAACCTCACTTGGAGTAGATTCTAATGAGAATACTGACGACCGTCAAGATCTTGGCGTGTGTGCTCAGTTGTTTTCATTAGGGTCATCGACTCTGAGGACCTTTAGAACCATTTTTATTAAAACATCGATTGATAGTCACGTAGTATGGGCTCCCGAGAAAATTTGCTCTCGTGGGTTGTCGATACGAAGATCTCACCCAAAATAGATTCATATGGGGCAGTCAATCAACCATCATGCTTATGGCGTGTGTGATGAACAACCATATGAATTAACAACTTTGGGGTCCCTAAAACCTTAGATTCTACCCAGTGAGTTCCTGATCAGAGTATCCTCCATCCGTACCTCGGACTCATGAATTCCTGTTATCAAAATTTTGGATTAATTCAAGACCATGATCTTGTGATCCTGGATTCTGACATTGCATATCATTTCATTTGCACTAATTGTTCATCTTGTGTTTCATTCAAAATCCGAAAACTTATTTCATGTTCCTCCATCTTCAGTAAATCAAGCTGGTTTCCCGACGCCTGTATATTTCTCGACGCCCGTATCTAACTCGAGCCAACACTAGAAGAATGATGGATCAGATTCAACAAGAGCAAGATGCTATGAGGGAAGAGATTGACTCAGTCAAGAGCAAGATTGACCAGATTTATGAGACTATACAAGCCTTGGCCAGAATGGAAGAACGTCGTGAAGCTGCTGCCGCAAGGAAGAATGTTCTCGTGCAAGGATCTACCTTGCACACAATGCACTCAATTCCAGTTCCAAATCCTTTGGTCTATGGTTTTCCTCCATGCTTCACTCCTGCTATTGAAGAAGTCACTTCCCAACCAATACCTACCTCTGGTGTTACTGTTGGTGTTATTCCTTAAGCTCAACCTATTCCAACTCATGTCCAGATTCCTCCTGTTGAAGAGGATCAACAAATTGAGTACGAGATGCATACTGTTGTTCCAATCACCAAACCTCATGCTGGTCAAGATTCTGAAGCTATGAAGATGTGTCGTGAGTTAGTTGAAAAACACCGAATCATGGAAGGACACAACTCAACTTCTCTGAGTGCCTCAGACTTGTGCCTAGTTCTAGATTTTGTGATCCCTGCTAAGTTCAGGCTACCAGAATTTGAGAAATACAAAGGCCTCAGTTGTCATGAACTCCATTTGAGGATGTACTATAGAAAAATGGCCGCTCATGCCAAAGATGATAAGCTCATGATCCATTGCTTCCAGGACAGTCAGTCTGGAGCATCTCTAGAATGGTACATGCAACTCGAATGCAACAATGTGTGTACTTGGCTTGATCTATCTGATGCATTCAAAAAGCAGTACAAGTACAACACTGACTTAGCTCTGAATCGTACTCAACTTCAGAGTATGACTCAAAAGGAGAACGAATCCTTTAAAGAGTACGCACAACACTGGAGGGAGCAAGCTGCCAGAGTGCATCCGCCATTGGTTGACCGTGAATTGATTGATATCTTCATGGGTACCTTGAAAGGGCAATACTACGAAAAGCTAATCAGCAGTGTGTCTTCAGGATTCTCAGACATGGTGATTGTTGGAGAAAGAATTGAAGAAGGCCTGAAGAGTGGAAAGATCCAAAGAGGTTCTAGCAACAAAGCTGGAGTCAAAAAGCCTTTCAATGGTTACAAGAAGGGCGAAACAAATTTCATTTCTACCGCAAGTGGGAAACCTCAACATAGTGCGCCTACTTCAATCCCCTACTATCAGTATCCTTATGTTGCTGTTGCGCAATATGCTCTTGTGCTTTATCAGCCAATTCCTCCAATGCCTTATCAGCAGGCCATTCAAGCTCCATTTCTACTTCAGAGGCCTTACCAACCACATCCATATCCTTTAATTGCTAATGTTTCACCCAATCCATACCAGCAACCGACTTATCCACAACAGCCTGGTCATCAACAGCAACGCGCTCATCAACAGCGCCCGCCAAATCTGCAAAGGAGACCCGATTGACACATTGATCCACTTCCTATGTCATATGGAAAAATCTATAATGGGTTGATGGAAAATAGATCTCTCACTTTAAGGGATATGCCACCACAAACTAGTACCTCCCGAGACTATGATGCCAATGCTCGTTGTAGGTATCACAAAGGTGCTCCATGTCACACAATCAAGAACTACAAAGCCTTAAAGCACAAATTTTAAGACCTGGTTGACTCTAAGGATCTCACATTCACTCAAGGGAATCCAAATGTTCAGAACAATCCAATGCCGACGCACGGGGCCTGCAAGTGAAAGTTTTTGAAGGGGTTGTCGAAGACCAAGCTGAGTAGTCTCCAACTTTGAAGCAAGTCAAATAAAGAGAAGTTCATTCCTCAAATCAAGGCAGTCATCGCCATTTATCATTCTGCATTCTTGTTATTTTGTATTGTTTGTTTAAGTATTATTTGCTTTGAACATTGTTATTTCGTACTTGGTTTTGTTAATATTATGTTTATGCATGTTTTGAATCAGTCTATTTGCATTTGCTCATTATTTATCATTTACCACAAAATCACAAAATATATTTCCTCACTTCACTTTAGCAAAGATTTGAGCTAGGATTATGAAAACTAAATACCAATAACTGTTGTGGTATGCTTTAGGATAAGACCTCGTCAATGATGTACATGCATTTTTTCAAATCCCCAAACACTGAAGAGATAAGGAGTTAATCCCTAGTCAACCAATTCGAGCCTAGAAGTAGGAGTTTCTTTCGGATACAAACCCTTACATTTAACCCGGGGCAGTGTAGTTGTCCAGTTAACCTGATTAAACCTTCAAATCGTAAGATGAGACATTGTAGCGGTAAAATCGTGAGTGTAAGTTATTGATTAACTTAACTCGATAAACACAGAGTCGCCACCGCGCTTTTCTTTATTTCCGAAAGGAAAAAGGTAAAAGAACGAATAAAAACCTAGGATTCTAAAAGCAAAGGCTAAAAGAAATAAACAGAGATTGGGTAAGGGGATTGGTTACGAACCGGGAAGGTTTTAGGCACCCGACTCGTCCGTGGTACTCCACGGGAGCCCTTTGAAATACTTATTGCTTTTTGGTCTGAAATTGGTTTGTTTAAAAATGAAGGAAGAGATGAGAAGAAGAATATTTTTTAATGATTTTGTGTTTGATAAGGTTTTAACACCTTATGCCTACGTACCCACAAAGTGCAATGCGAGATCAAAACCTCGTAGTTCGTGGTACAAAATTTGAAAAGAACAAATGGGTTGAATTGATTTTAAGATGTAGAGATAAGTCGTCATCCTTTAGCGAATAATTCCGCTAGAAAAGATGAATCATATCTAAACATGTGAGAAAAGAAAAGGTGCACAAAGCACAAAAATAATTGAGTGGGTTTGCATTTTTTAAAGTATATGAGAAAATGATTTTGATATATTTACATGAATTAACATTGATTAAGAAAATAAAGTGAAAAAGATTAAAAATCGCTTGACCTAAGTCAAGGTTTATTTATGAAAGCATTTGAAGTTTAGAAAACAAGAAGGTTTTTGAAATAGGAAGAAGTTTTGAAAATTAAAGAATGGGGAAGAGATGAAGGGACTAATCCTAATGCTTGAATTAAAATTTAAGGAAAGAGTTTATCAAACCAATATATGCACAATTCTTCAAAGATCGGAATTTCCTCTTCAAAGGCTAATGAGGTAACTTGAGACCGAGGTTTCTAATCCATTCCAACTTGAGCAAGGGGGAAGATTTTAAAGTCTAAGTCCATTCTCCACAAGCAAAGGGATAATAACCATAGTCCACAATTAGAAGTCACAAGTCTTTTAAGTGTTCAATCCTTTATTAAGTGTTTTGATATCCAAATGGACAAAAATAAAAAAACAAGCACAATATGAATATAAACAAATGATATATGATATAATATGATAAAGCAATATAAAGAGATAAGGGAGCAAGAGATTAAAATAAAAGGATAAGGTGCGAGAGATTAAATTTAAACAATTATATATTCACATTATTATAATATTTACAATATAAAGTGGTATGATGAACTTAATCAAGCACAACCACAACAAGGAAAATAAAATCGAGGCAACCGGATCCAAGTGGATCTTAATTCGAATCGGGACAACTGTAGGTCTATGTTAAGCAATCGCCGAGTAATTTACGGAGTAATTACCCTACAAATGAGGCCGGCCACCACTAATTAAAGTGGAAAATATTTGTGTTAATACATGTTAGAGAAACGATATAATGGATCGTTCTCCGAAAACATGCCACACTAAAAGAAAAAGGAAGGTCTAATCTTAATCGAGATTTTTGTTGAATTTCGTCGAAAAGCAACCTATCACGATCTCAAAGTATGGAGAATGATCCAAATGATCATTCATCCATAGATTTGAAATAATGAAGATTAAACTAATCGGAAATCAACAATCCCGAATCGGAGATTGTCATCGACCAAAAAAAAAAATAAAAAAAAGATGAAAAACATGGATCTAAAAGCAATCCACAAAAGAAATCAAAACATTTTTAAAATCTTTCCTTAAAAATATCCATTTCTAAAATCTTTCTAAAATTATTTTTCTAAATTTATTTCTTAAAGAATTTTAATAATATTCTAAAAGAAATATTATTAAGACTCTTCACTTTAAAAAACCTTTAACAAAATAAAGTAAAAAAAAATTAAAACAAAGGGGAGGGGGGAAAGCAGATCCGCGGGTGGATATCAGGATCAACAGTGGCCTTAGGCCCAAAACAACTCACACCTATCTCTTATTTTCTTATACAAAAATAAATAAATAATAATAGGAAAAGAAAATAAAATCAAAAAACAGAAAACAAGTATTCATATTCTTCTTCTTTCACGAGCAAGCATGGCGGAAACAGGGCTCAAAGCAAGAACAAAACGCGATGGCAATAAGGCAGAAGCGGCGGCTCACCTTCACGATTCAAACAAAGAACAATCAATCTATCTTCTCCTTCCGCAAATGGATCGATACCTCTCCTTCTTCTTCTTCTCAAACTCTCGGATCTCTCTCTCAATCGCAAGTCTTCTCTCTCTGATTCAAACCGTAAACCTCTCTTCTTCTTCTTTCTGATTCGGATTCAATTCGGTTTAGGTTTAGGGATTTGAGAAATTGATTTGAAGATTGAAAGGATTTGGGATTTAGGGATTTTGAAGCTGGATAATTGATTTGGCAGGGATTCGGGAGGCTATGCAAGCTTGATTTGGAGTGAGAAGGAGGTTGCTTTTATAAGAGAAGAGAGTTGAAGATGATTGCCGTTTTGAGTGGATTGGAATTGCGTTTGGAGGTTCATGAATTTTTCGTGCTCGTTTTCGTGACTATTCTGAGTTTTGATTTTCAATTTTTCTTGCTGCCTTGCGTTTTGTGTTGTTATGGTTTGCGTTTTTGTTTCGTGTGATTACCGCGTGTTGTTGTAAGCGTGATGCGGGATGCGTGCGTGCGAAGGCTTTGTGTTTTTGGCTTCGGCTTGTTTTCGTATGGATACGGCTTGGATTTGTGAATTGCAGGAAGGGACTCTTGGCTTTGGAGTTTGAAGGCTTGTGCAACATGTTTTTGGGCGTGTGGGGCTAGAGGCCTTGGCTAGGAGGCTTGCGCTTGTTGCTTTGGCATACGGATTGAGGCTGCGTATTGTTGTGGCATACGAATTGAGGCTGAGGGCGCTGAGGCATGTTACTTTTGGTGTTGGCTGTGCGTGATGCCTGCACGTGAAAGCTGAATAAGTGAAGCTGGCTGGAGGCTGATGGAAATGTTGTGAGATAGCTTTAGGGTGTGGGCCTGCTGACAATGAAAAAAACAAACACGTGATGAAGCTTTTTGGTGTCTTCATCAAATTCCCTTTTTTTTGTTATTATTATTTTTTTATTAAGAAAATTTGGAATGGGCTAAAAAATGAGGGCAATAACAAATGGGCTTAGAGAAAAATATTATAAAAAAAATGAAGAATAAAATTCTAAAAAAGTTATTTATTTATTTATTTGGAATAATTTTTGTGATGGTTTTGGATATTGGTAGAAAATATAGCAATAAAGATGAGACTAAGAAAAATGAAATATATAGATAATGGGATATGGATAAAAAATGAGGGATAATATTTGAATAGTATGATTGGATTAAAAAAATCGAAAAAGAATGGATAATGAAAGATGATTATGGCAAATGAGATACGGGTGGATAAATGGATAAATCGAGAGAAAAACAAAATGGGAAACAAAGGTTATTGAATAAAATGGATATTAGACATTGGAAAAGATAACAAATTGTTTAATCGGGAAAAAATGGATAATGGATGAAATTTGGTTTTCAAGCCCACAACAAATCTTGATTTTTCTTTCACAAGCCTCTGATGAAAGTGAATACAGCCAACACAGACCCACTGAACAGCTGAATAATTCGCAACTTGCCAACTGTCATCTGAAAATCGTCTGATTATGCCCTGATGATCTGAATCCATACTGAGGAAAATAAATCCTCAGATGACTCACTGGTGAACCGATGAACTGATGAACACTTGAAGATTCAAACCAAACTTCGCACAAAACACTGCCTGATAACTGATGACTTTCACACTCAACACCACCTGAACTTTTGAAAACACATTGTCCGAGAAATAAGCCACTGGCACACACAACTGGCAGTCAACACAATCTTTTGATAGTTTGACCAATTTTAGGTCAAACTTCCATCTGAAATCGAGTTGTGACTGAACAAACGCATCTGAATGAAATTACTGTCTCATCTTCGCAAACCTGCAACACAGAGAAGAAGAAGAACACTGCGACATATTTTTGGTATTTTGGTTAGTGATCAGTAAATAAATAAACAAATATAAAGCAGTAAAAACAATGGTGATCCCCTGTGAAGCATAGATCCTACATCTGAGAAGAAACTCGAGACCAGTGCGATCTTGTTTGTATGCAAAATGCAAATGATATGCGAAGAAATATTAGGGCGAAAATTAGGGTGTTACAGCTGCCCCTATTTAAGTTTCTTCAATCCGGAGATATGAAGATTGACATCTTCGTCTCTACAAGATGGGAGAGACTTAAATACAGAATACCCAATTTTTGTCCTAAGAAAACAATGATATGATATGAATATGATATGCAAACCCAAGATCTCTGTGGGGAAAATATGACCATCAGAGAAAAGCAAACACTTGGGGACACAGAAGAAAATCCCGCTGGGGAAACAACAGACAACCAAAGATTTACCAGGAAAATAAATCACTGGATAACAGACTCCACTTGGGAAAAGATATGAAATAATCAGGGAACAATATTCAACCAGGGAAAAATAAACACCCTGCCAGGAACTATCAATCAAACAAAAAAATTTGAATCCAAGAATGGAGAAATATTGTGTTGGAAAAGAAATCATCAACTACCTGTTTACTGGGTAGGAAATATAACAGACTCGACTATCAATTTACTGGATAGGAGCAAAATACAGAGGGATAACCTCAATTACCTTTTTACTGGATAAAAGATAAAAGACTCGACTATCGATTTACTGGATATGAGCAACAAACTCGACTATCGATTTACTGGATAGGAGTATGATCAACTACCTGATTTACTGGGTAGGAACTCAATCAAAGGAAAATCAGCTTCTATTACCTTTTTACTGGGTAAGAAGAAGAAATATCGGCTACCGGATTTACTGGGTAGGAACTCAATCAAATTACCTTTTTACTGGGTAATATGAAAATATCTGATTCTATCACCTTTTTACTGGGTAAGAGGAAAATAACTTGACTACCGGATTTACTGGGTAGAACAACTCTCGACTACCCGATTTACTGGGTAGGAGCTTAAACAAAGGAAAACAATCTCTATTACCTTTTTACTGGATAAGAGGATAAAATCTCGACTACCAGATTTACTGGGTAGGAGCACAAGTAAAAGAACTTGATCAACTTGGTAATATTACCCACTATCGATTACTGATAGCTTAATTCCAAAGTAATATACTCAAGCTGGAGAAAATGTTGCCCACTATCAAACAGTGATAGCTTAATTCCAAAGCAAAATATCCACAAAAGGGGACCAAAGTTAAATCCAAGAACAAATGGAGAGAAACGGTCAAACAAGACTCATCCCAAGGAGGAAATATCTCAACTGGGGAAAATTCCATCCAGATAATAAACTGGGGAGGAAACTGAATCAACATCATCCACGAGAAACAAACTCAGTGGGGTGTTAGAAAGGATTAACACTTTCTGCTTAATGGTCGACACTCTAAACTTGAGAGGAATACGACACACACACTCTGTGGGGAAAATCCACACCAAAGAGCAGATAACAATGATAAACGCAAGAATGCAAGCAAACAATGCTATGCTTATGCGTATGAATATGCTTATGAATATGTTGACAAAATAGACATAAAGATAAGAAACAGGTGACATAAACACCACAACAACTGGATACTCGGCTAATCCCAAGGCAACAATGCAGGGAAACATGCTGGAGATTCAACTTGAAATCTGCAGGGGGAAATCATAAGCCATCAAAGGAATAAAATCCTGCTACAAGGCTCAAATCATGATAAAACAGCATCTGCTAGGAATATCATCCTGCTGAGGAGAGGTAATAATTTGCTGAGGATGGAAATATTCTTGATAAAAATCAAACTTCACGAGGAATAACTGTCATATCACTCCTGCTCCACCTGGGAATAGAGTGCAAGACCTGCTAAAAATCACATAGGAACCTACTGGAAATCAGCACATGCAGACCTACTGGGGATCCATATGGGGGTATCAGAAGTTAACATCATAGCCAAAACATAGTTATGAGGGATTTTAAATCAGTACCCAACATAGGGTAAAAGAAAACCTCTAAACTGAATGCTATATCAATACTTCTATATTCAAGGATGCAAACAATCAAGCTGAGGAACAAGAGCTCAGCTAAGGATTCCCAATACTTCTCAATTCAAAGATAACTTGCTGAGGAAGAGATCAAAACTCAGCTAGGGATTCCTAAGAACATCCCTTCCAACAACTCTTCTGGGGAATACATACAATCTCCGTTCATGCTTATTGTTGGGGAACAAAACATCATTAACATCAATCTGTCAAGACTACCCAGGAACTTCGCATGGACATAACCGAATCAAACCCTGCTTTAGGAGAGACAAGTTACACACATCCAGACTTTACCATTCTTGGAATCACTATCGATATCCTTTCTTTGTTCATATATCAAAAGAAAAATGTTTTTAAAATCTTCAAAAATTTAAAATTTATTAAATTTGTTTCAAAAATCATCATCAACAATAAATTGAAATTTTGTAAACAGAAACAAATATACATAATTGCAAACAATTGGATAAAAGCTCAAATTTATTGATAGAATGGTAGTCAGCAAATGGCATGAATCCATGGATCATTACAAGTTTGAAAAATGGTTAATACATGGAAAAGGGCTACATTGAGATACAATGATCACTATTCTCCCTATAAACTTTGAACTCCACTGTGTCCGAAACTTTAGTCAAGGATGAGTGAATAAGAATCTTTGATGAATAATTCTTCTGAGGAACAAGAATCTGAAATCCTCGGTTGCTACAAGTGATTCAGTCTGTCGACGCAGTTACTTGCCATGATCCCTAACTTTTGCCTAGATTGCCCTTTCGGGTTTTCAATCTATCGGGATAATTAATTCTGTTTATGTCTCTAATTTTTGCATGGACCTCCCTTTCGGGTTTTCAATCCACCGAGACGCTCTTTTTTTGCCTAAGCCGCCCTTTCGGGTTTTCAACTTAGCAAGCTGTTCTTTTATTTTTTTAGGCGAAGTATTTCTTGACTGCATCCGCATTCACAGGACGAGTGATCTCCTCACCATCCATAGTTGCAAGAATTAATGATCCGCCAGAGAAGGCTTTCTTAACAACATATGGGCCATCATAGTTCGGAGTCCACTTGCCCCGAGAATCTTTAAGGAAAGACTGAATCTTTTTGAGCACGAGGTCGCCTTCTCTGAATACACGAGGTTTGACCTTCTTATCAAAAGCTTTCTTCATTATTTGCTGGTACAACCGACCATGACACAAAGCTGTTATTCTCTTTTCTTCAATCAAATTCAACTGATCAAATCTACTCTGACACCATTCAGCCTCAGTCAACTTGGCTTCCATCAGAACTCTCATGGATGGGATCTCAACTTCGACGGGGAGCACTGCTTCTGTACCATAAACAAGTGAGAAAGGGGTTGCCCCTGTTAAAGTGCGGACAGATGTACAATACCCATGCAAAGCAAACGGGAGCATCTCATGCCAGTCCTTGTATGTCACAACCATCTTCTGAATGATCTTCTTAATATTCTTGTTCGCAACTTCAATAGCCCCATTCATCTTCGGTCTATAAGGAGAGGAATTATGGTGTTGAATCTTGAAATCTTCACAAAGCTCTTTCATCATCTTATTGTTCAAGTTTGAACCATTATCAGTAATGATTCTATTCGGAACACCATATCTGCAGATAATGTTATTCTTGATAAATTGAACCACAACTTGCTTGGTCACATTAACATACGATGCTGCTTCCACCCACTTGGTGAAGTAGTCAATTGCCACGAGGATAAAACGATGTCCATTCGAAGCCTTGGGTTCAATCATGCCGATCATATCAATTCCCCACATAGAGAAAGGCCATGGGGAAGAAATCACATTGAGATAAGCTGGTGGCACATGAATCTTATCAGCATACACCTGACACTTATGGCACTTTTTCACATATTTGCAACAATCAGATTCCATTGTCAGCCAATAGTAACCTGCTCTCAACATCTTTTTAGCCATTTCATGCCCATTGGCGTGAGTGCTAAAATATCCTTCATGAATTTCTTTCATCAACATGTCTGCTTCGAGTCTATCCACGCATCTGAGCAAGACCATGTCAAAATTTCTCTTGTAAAGTACATTTCCATTCAGGAAGAAATTGCCTGCCAATCTCCTCAAAGTCCTCTTATCTTTATCAGATGCCCCAAGCGGGTATTCTTGACTCTGGAGAAAACATTTAATATCGTGATACCAAGGCTTATCATCATGGACCTCTTCAACTGCAAACACATGAGCTGGTCTTTCAAGTCGCATCACACTAATCATGGGAACATCATTCCATTGGTGCACTTTTATCATAGAAGCTATGGTTGCCAAGGCATCTGCCATCCGATTCTCATCACGAGGAATATAATGAAACTCAACTTTGGTGAAGAAAGTTGATATCTTCCTGGCATAATCTCTATAAGGGATCAAGTGGGGTTGATGAGTTACCCACGTGCCCTGAATCTGATTAATCACCAAGGCAGAATCTCCATACACATCAAGATGCTTAATCCTCAAATCGATAGCTTCTTCAAGACCCATAATGCATGCTTCATACTCAGCTTCGTTATTGGTACAAGGAAAAGTCAATCTTGCGGCAAAAGGAATATGTGAACCATGGGGAGTAATAATCATTGCCCCAATTCTTCTTCCACGTGCATTCACAGCACCATCAAAAATTAAACCCCATCGAGATCCAGGCTCCGGCCCTTCCTCAATCAAAGGTTCATCACAATCTTTTACTTTCAAGAACATCACATCTTCATCTGGAAAATCAAACTTGATTGGTTGGTAATCATCAATCGGTTGATGTGCCAAATAGTCAGCCAAGATACTACTTTTTATAGCTTTTTGAGTTCGGTACTCGATATCATATTCTGATAATAACATTTGCCAACGAGCAATCCTCCCAGTTAAAGCAGGCTTTTCAAAGATATACTTGATTGGATCCATTTTAGAGATCAACCAAGTCGTATGATTCATCATATACTGGCGAAGATGCTTTGCAGCCCAAGCTAAGGCACAACAAGTTTTTTCAAGCATGGAGTACCGAGACTCACAATTAGTGAATTTCTTACTCAAGTAGTAAATTGCATGTTCTTTTCTTCCAGTTTCGTCTTGCTGACCAATCACACAACCCATGGAATCTTCCAACACAGTCAAGTACATGATCATCGGTCTACCTTCCACCGGAGGAGACAAGATAGGAGGTTCAAGAATATATTCTTTAATACTTTCAAATGCCTTCTGACAATCATCCGTCCAGACACAACCTTTATCTTTGCAAAGCAGCTTGAAGATCGGAGCACATGTGGCAGTCATGTGAGAGATAAACCTTGAGATATAATTCAAACGGCCCAAGAATCCTCTTACTTGCTTCTCGGTTCTTGGAGCAGGCATTTCATGAATAGCTTTCACTTTATCAGGATCAACTTCAATGCCTCTTTGGCTGACAATGAAACCTAGCAACTTTCCAGAACGTACACCAAATGTGCACTTGTTCGGATTCAAACGAAGCTTATATTTCCTTAATCTCTGAAACAACTTCAGCAAATGTTCAACATGATCCTCTTCAGTCTTCGACTTAGCGATCATATCATCAACATATACTTCGATTTCTTCATGCATCATATCATGGAAAAGTGTAGTCATAGCTCTTTGATACGTCGCACCAGCATTCTTCAATCCAAAGGGCATCACTCAGTAGCAGAATGTTCCCCATGGTGTAATAAATGTGGTCTTTTCCATGTCCTCGGGTGCCATTTTTATTTGATTATAACCGGAAAATCCGTCCATAAAAGAGAACACATCAAACTTAGCCGTATTATCTACCAACATATCAATGTGTGGCAATGGAAAATCATCTTTCAGACTGGCTTTGTTCAAATCTCTGTAATCAACGCACATTCGGACTTTTCCGTCCTTCTTCGGAATAGGAACAATATTGGCTACCCATTCAGGATAAGTTGACGTCACAAGAAAACCGACATCAATCTGCTTTTGAACCTCTTCTTTGATTTTTACTGCCATGTCTGGATGAGTTCTTCTGAGCTTCTGCTTTACAGGTGGACATTCAGGCTTCAACGGCAATCTATGCTCCACAATATCAGTATCAAGACCTGGCATGTCTTGATAAGACCAAGCAAATACATCAACATATTCTCTGAGAAGCTCTATAATCCTCTTCTTAACATCAGGACCAAGCAATGCTCCAACTTTGAATTCTTTCTTTTCATCATCGGAACCCAAGTTGACCATCTCTATAGACTCTCCATGAGGCTGAATAATCTTCTCCTCGTGCTCAAGCAACCGAGAAATTTCATCTGGAATCTCTTCATCATCCTCTTCCTCAGCTTCAAACACAGGGAATTCAAAGTTGGGAGAGGGCATAGGATCATTGTTTTCAATGGGTTTATCAATCAATCTGCACAATGATTTTATTTTATTTTAGAGAATGAACAAAAGTGCAAACGATATGCAGATAAACAATCATTATTATATTTTGGGTTTTTTATGTTACCATTTTTCAGAATAAAGCAAAAAATGAAAAACCACATATGGAAATAACAAAATAACATTTTATTGATGATGATAAAAATTGAAACAAAGCCCGACAAACATCACTTTCACCTTGGGCAGAGTGAAAGGATTTTTGAAAGAAAATAAAAAACAAATTACTTTGAAGAATGAACAATAAAAGGAACATCAACAGCGATCCAGTTCTGGCAAATCTTTCCATGCGTAACGAAGTCAAGCATTTCTTCGTCTTCATCATCATCAATGATAGCAGCAGCGGAATGGTCGTTGATAAATCCGGCACTTCGGAAGCCTTCTTGAATAGTCTTTGGGTCTTTGATAACCGCACCTGGCGCAAAGCCGATACCGAAACCTTCCTTATTGTCGACAGCATCAATAATTCGTCCCCAACCATCAGACTGGCCAACTTCAATCACTCGCAAAGCATCTTTGAAAGAAGACATGGGCATGGCATTCTTCTTAGCAGCATTATCCACCACAGAAAGAGCTTGAAACGAAGTTCCCACCTCTTCCTCAGCATCAATATAGGAAAAAGAAGACAAATTACTCACAAGCATGGCTCTCTCACCTTCAATGGTCACCAATTTACCTTCTCTCACAAACTTCAACTTCTGATGAAGAGTGGATGTTACAGCTCCTGCCTCGTGGATCCATGGTCTTCCGAGTAGACAACTGTATGCGGGATGTATATCCATTACTTGAAAAGTAATCTTGAATATAAACGGTCCAATAAGAATAGGAAGATCCACTTCACCGATCACGGTCTTCTTCGACCCATCAAACGCTTTTACAATAATCCCACTGTGCCTCATGGGAGCACCTTGAAACGCAAGCTTTGACAAAGTCGATTTAGGCATAACATTCAGAGACGATCCGGTATCCACTAGTACCTTGGACATGGCATCTTCCTGACAATTGACTGAAATATGCAACACCAAGTTATGATTTCTTCCTTCTTCAGGCAGATCGTCATCACAGAAGCTCAAATTGTTGCATGACGTGATATTCGCTACAATACTATCAAATTGATCGACAGTCACATCATGGTCAACATAAGCTTGATCGAGAATCTTCTGCAAAGATTGCCTATGAGCCTCAGAACTCATCAAAAGAGACAAAACTGATATTTTCGAGGGAGTCTGCAATAACTGCTCAGTAATATTATACTCACTCTTCTTTATCAATTTTAGCACCTCATCTTCACTATTACCAGATTGGCCTGATTGGGCAACAACATCCATAATCTGCTTACTCGCACTTGTATCTTCAACTCTCTTTGGAGGATCTGAAGCATACACTCTACCACTTCGGGTAACCTTCGTCACATCAGCAATGCTAACCACAGACTTTGGAGTAGGAAGAGGAACCTCTCTACCATTTTCTGTCATCGTAGCATTATACCGGTACGGAATAGCTTTATCAGACTCATATGGCATTGGACCAGGCACATTAATCTCCAATGGAGCATCAGCAGTTTTGCGACTATCGAAAGAAATAACCACTCTCTCAGGAACAACCCTCTCAGGAAGATTGAACTGAGGCATAATGACATTCACTTCATTCTCATATTCATCTCTCTTTGCGGTTACCTCGATCAGCTTATCATCCATCATCTTTTGAATATCTCTTTTAACAATCACGCAACCACGAGGGTTCACCGAGCAAATACAACATCCAACATAGTCGTGATCAATATCGTGATATTCACTCAAGAAAGCATGCATTTCCACCAAAGATCTTCGGATATGACGGACTTCATAGATCTTGAACAACCCAGGACAACCATCAACCATATTCACAGACGCATTACCATGCTTCGGCAACAGATTCTTCTGCACATTTGGATTAACAAATACAGAACATTGTTCCTCATCAATTTCTATACCTCAAACTTCAATGGATAACAATTCTCAACATCGTGCCCCGGGGCACCTTGATGAAAAGCACAACGAGCCTCTGGCTTATACCACCATGGAATAGTCTCTGGAACTGGAGGTGGAGGACGAGTTTGCACAAGATTCTTGGCAATCAATGATGGAAGCAAGTCCGCATACGGCATCAGAATAGGATCAAAACTTGGTTTAACTCGAGCTTGTTGATTACCACCTTGTTGCACAGAAGGTTGCTGATAACAAGGTTGGAACTTTGGAACTGCTGGCACAGTTGGAGCCACGTTAATCCTCGGGGTTACAGAAGCCACATGCTGCGAATGGTGATTCCCATGATTGTGAGGCCTTCTATAACTTTCACGGGATACTGCATTAGTCTCATTTTCTTTCTTTTTCCCAAAATTGAACCTTCGAGAGCTTGAACTATTGCTATTCTCTTGACTTAACCGTCCCTCACGAACACCTTCTTCTAAACGCATACCCATGCTCACCATTTCAGTGAAGTCGGAAGGAGCGCTTGCTATCATTCTCTCATAATAAAAAGAACCCAACGTCTTCAAGAAGATCTTCGTCATTTCTTTTTCTTCCAGCGGAGGAACAATCTGGGCTGCCAGCTCTCTCCATCTCTGCGCATATTCTTTAAAAGTCTCTTTGTCCTTCTGGGACATAGCACGAAGTTGATCTCTATCAGGCGCCATATCAACGTTGTACTTGTATTGCCGCACAAAAGCTTCTCCCAAATCATTGAAGGTCTTGATTTGGCTATTATCCAGACTCATATACCACCTCATGGGTGCACCGGTTAAATTGTCCTGGAAATAGTGAATCAGCAACTTATCATTATCAGTCTGAGCAGACATCTTCCTTGCATACATAGTCAAATGGCTCAACGGACAAGTGTTGCCTTTGTACTTCTCAAACTCAGGAAGCTTGAATTTGTAAGGAACTTTAACATTTGGGACCAGACAGAGGTCATAAGCATCTTTTTCGAACAAATCCTTATGTTTCAAAGCTCTCATCTCCCTCTGAATCTCAACAAAGCGTCCCTGGAAGTCATCAAGTCTTTCAGCAACTCCAGCACCTTCACTGGGCTCAGCATGGTAAATCATTTCATCATGGTGCAGAATATTGTGCACCACAGGCGGTACAGTAGTCACAATTGGAGGAAGAGTAGTCCAAACTAGTGGTGGGAGAGTATTAATGCAGCAGTCTCCTGATGATGAGGAGGACGGTACCCACCAGGAAAAAAGTCAACTGGCATGTCCCAAGGTGTGCTAGTAGGTATACGATAGCGAGGAGAAATAACAGTCTCAACAGGAACGGATGCGGTAACAACTTCGGAGATGACAGTATTCTGAACAGGAGAAGGAGGTGGCTGATTTTGAGCAGCCACCAAATTTTCCATCATAGTAGACACTCTTTCCAAGCTTTCCCTCAGATAAGTAACCTCTTTACGCAGCTCGCGATTCTCTTGTTGCAAAGTATCCATCACTCTTTTTCGATTAGCTCGAGTATCGAATCGATGAGTCAGCTTGACAGGAACATTGAATGAAGACCAGAAAACAACAATAAGATCCCTGGAGAACACTCAAAAAGCAAGACAAATGCAAGTATGATGCATGCTATGCGTATGCAAAATGCAAAGATTTCAAAGGACTATAAGTTAACTTGCAATACTCATAAAGAAACATTTTTTTGAAATACTTAAAAACTCATTCTCATAAATATCAAAGTGAGGATTACAAATGAAGTACTAACATCAATAATCCTAATACATAAGAGCAAGAGTAAACTAAGCCGATGGAATCATATCCGAAGAAGTCCCGAATCCTGGCTGATACTTCATACGAATCCTCTTGATCTCATTCTTGTACCGCTCTTCCATATCTTCCTTATCCTTCACCAGCTTATCTACAATGGCCTTCCAAGCACCAGAAGTAGGAGGAATAGTAGCTGGAGTACTAGAGGAAAATAAATCCTCTCTTGGTCTCTTCGTGACGCGCCACTCAAGTAGCTCAATAAGATCATCCTTCTCTTTAAGCTGCTCCTGCATAGTAGTCCTCTCAAGTAACCATTCTTCTTTTTCTTTCTTCATCTTCTCTAACTCTTCTTGAAGAACCAACTTCTCATCAACGGGAGGTAGAAAAGCAGACAAAGGCAATATGGGAAACATAGGCTCCTCAGGTGGATAAGGCATCTTGAGCTTGGAAGCTCTAGATCGAACCCACTGAATATAACAATCAGAAGGAGGAAGGTGTTGTCTACCTAACTGACCTCTCTCTTTCCTATGAACAGCATGCCAAGAATGAGCAATCCTTTTCTTCATCTCTATATGATCAACACCATTAAGAAAGAAGAAACGGGATAAGGCAAGATTGTTTGGAACATCCTTCAAACAATAACCGAACTGTCGTCTAGCCAAAATGGGGTTGTAGCTAATTCCCCCACGTGTACCAAGAAGAGGTACATTAGGAAATTCTCCACAACTATCAATAAGAACTCCAGTGTCATAATGAGAACTATACCATGTCATGTCCTTATGAGAAAGCGACATCAACCTCTGAGGCCATCTTCGATTCTCTCTATTGTCCTTGAATACATCCGACTTCGGTAGGTGCGAAATAAACCACCTATAAAGAAGAGGCGCACAACATACAATCTCTCCATCACCTTTGGAGGTCCTATAGTGAAAAGCATGATACATATCTCCAAGCAAAGTAGGAACCGGGTTCTTCTTCAAGAAGATCTGAATAGCATTCTCATCCACAATACCATCCAAGTTCGGAAACAAGACAATCCCATAAATAAGAAAAGCAAGAATAGCCTCAAATGCATCCTTATGACCCAAAGTAAGTGAAGTAGAGGCCTTTCCCATCAAGAACTTAGCATTAATTCCACAAACACTCCCCTTTGGAAGAAACTTCCCATTAAGATCGGATTCCTTAAGAAAAAGTGCTTTGGCGATGACCTTGATAGTAAGCTCCTTCTCTAAACCAGTGAAAAGAAACTCCTTGTCCAGAATAGGCAAACCTAACCAATGAGAATACTCCTCCAAAGTCGGCACAAGATGATAATCCGGAAAAGTGAAACAATGGTGCAATGGATCATAAAACTGAGCCAAAGTAGGGAGAATCCCCTCAGGTACATCAGTATCCAACATATACAAAAGCTTCCCATGACATCTTCGGAACTCTTGGGTATCAACAACCAAAGCTCCTAGCTTTCTCAACTCTACAACATTAGGATTCTTGAAAGTGTACTTCTTTGTGTTCCTCCTTTCAAAAGTCATAGCCATGGACATCTGAAATTTTGCAAAAGTTCCTTATAATTCCTTTGAAATCTTACCAACAATGCTCATGAATGTATGATGGCATGTATGCAACAAACATAAACAAGATCACACAAGGCACACGGGCTTAGGTTCCGAGTCACGAGCATGAAGTCAAGGTAACAGAACACCAACCCAAACAGGTAAGTACTAAGGTTTTGTCTTCATTGTACCTGCAGAAAACCAAAAGGGTGCTAACAGAGGTGCCCGGAGTTAACAACCATCTTTAGAATATCATCGGTACGTTGGATTACTCCCCAACCGATAACATTCTTAAAATAGACCTCGTCCGAGTGTAGTATCGCGTGACAACCGCCTTAGATTTACACCCAGACAGTTTCCGCACTACATTCCTAAATTGGCTAGGATGGGTTAAGGGTTCTAAGGTCCTCAGTATGATCAGCTCAAGGTCGGAAAATAATGCCACGTACGATTACTCGTCATGACATTGATAGTCCAAGAGAGCCTAACCGAGTGGAGATTATCAAATTGATATTGCTTTGGACTACTCCATCACATATCGCTTCGAATATCACCGTCCTATCATAAGTGTCACTCAGATCCGGGTTAGAATCTATCTCACATAGAGGATCACCAAAACCAAAACAGAACAAACAAATAACAAACAAGTCAAACCAAAGCAATAAATAAATCAAAGTAGGCTGAATCTGCTTAGAGATTACTCCCTAGCAGAGTCGCCACTTTTCTGTAGCGGTAAAATCGTGAGTGTAAGTTATTGATTAACTTAACTCGATAAACACAGAGTCGCCACCACGCTTTTCTTTATTTCCGAAAGGAAAAAGGTAAAAGAACGAATAAAAACCTAGGATTCTAAAAGCAAAGGCTAAAAGAAATAAACAGAGATTGGGTAAGGGGATTGGTTACGAACCGGGAAGGTTTTAGGCACCCGACTCGTCCGTGGTACTCCACGGGATCCCTTTGAAATACTTATTGCTTTTTGGTCTGAAATTGGTTTATTTAAAAATGAAGGAAGAGATGAGAAGAAGAATATTTTTTAATGATTTTGTGTTTGATATGGTTTTAACACCTTATGCCTACGTACCCACAAAGTGCAATGCGAGATCAAAACCTCGTAGTTCGTGGTACAAAATTTGAAAAGAACAAATGGGTTGAATTGATTTTAAGATGTAGAGATAAGTCGTCATCCTTTAGCGAATAATTCCGCTAGAAAAGATGAATCATATCTAAACATGTGAGAAAAGAAAAGGTGCACAAAGCACAAAAACAATTGAGTGGGTTTGCATTTTTTAAAGTATATGAGAAAATAATTTTGATATATTTACATGAATTAACATTGATTAAGAAAATAAAGTGAAAAAGATTAAAAATCGCTTGACCTAAGTCAAGGTTTATTTATGAAAGCATTTGAAGTTTAGAAAACAAGAAGGTTTTTGAAATAGGAAGAAGTTTTGAAAATTAAAGAATGGGGAAGAGATGAAGGGACTAATCCTAATGCTTGAATTAAAAGTTAAGGAAAGAGTTTACCAAACCAATATATGCACAATTCTTCAAAGATCGGAATTTCCTATTCAAAGGCTAATGAGGTAACTTGAAACCGAGGTTTCTAATCCATTCCAACTTGAGCAAGGGGGAAGATTTTAAAGTCTAAGTCCATTCTCCACATGCAAAGGGATAGTAACCATAGTCCACAATTAGAAGTCACAAGTCTTTTAAGTGTTCAATCCTTTATTAAGTGTTTTGATATCCAAATGGACAAAAATATAAAAACAAGCACAATATGAATATAAACAAATGATATATGATATAATATGATAAAGCAATATAAAGAGATAAGGGAGCAAGAGATTAAAATAAAAGGATAAGGTGCGAGAGATTAAATTTAAACAATTATATATTCACATTATTATAATATTTACAATATAAAGTGGTATGATGAACGTAATCAAGCACAACCACAACAAGGAAAATAAAATCGAGGCAACCGGATCCAAGTGGATCTTAATTCGAATCGGGACAACTGTAGGTCTATGTTAAGCAATCGCCGAGTAATTTACGGAGTAATTACCCTACAAATGAGGCCGGCCACCACTAATTAAAGTGGAAATATTCGTGTTAATACATGTTAGAGAAACGATATAATGGATCGTTCTCCGAAAACATGCCACACTAAAAGAAAAAGGAAGGTCTAATATTAATAGAGATTTTTGTTGAATTTCGTCGAAAAGCAACCTATCACGATCTCAAAGTATGGAGAATGATCCAAATGATCATTCATCCATAGATTTGAAATAATGAAGATTAAACTAATCGGAAATCAACAATCCCGAATCGGAGATTGTCATCGACCAAAAAATAAATAAAAAAAAGATGAAGAACACGGATCTAAAAGCAATCCACAAAAGAAATCAAAACATTTTAAAAATCTTTTCTTAAAAATATCCATTTCTAAAATCTTTCTAAAATTATTTTTCTAAATTTTTTTCTTAAAGAATTTTAATAATATTCTAAAAGAAATATTATTAAGACTCTTCACTTTAAAAAACCTTTAACAAAATAAAGTAAAAAAAATTAAAACAAAGGGGAGGGGGGAAAGCAGATCCGCGGGTGGATATCAGGATCAACAGTGGCCTTAGGCCCAAAACAACTCACACCTCTCTCTTATTTTCTTATACAAAAATAAATAAATAATAATAGGAAAAGAAAATAAAATCAAAAAACAGAAAACAAGTATTCATATTCTTCTTCTTTCACGAGCAAGCATGGCGGAAACAGGGCTCAAAGCAAGAACAAAACGCGGCGGCAATAAGGCAGAAGCGGCGGCTCACCTTCACGATTCAAACAAAGAACAATCAATCTCTCTTCTCCTTCCGCAAATGGATCGATACCTCTCCTTCTTCTTCTTCTCAAACTCTCGGATCTCTCTCTCAATCATAAGTCTTCTCTCTCCGATTCAAACCGTAAATCTCTCTTCTTCTTTCTGATTCGGATTCAATTCGGTTTAGGTTTAGGGATTTGAGAAATTGATTTGAAGATTGAAAGGATTTGGGATTTAGGGATTTTGAAGCTGGATAATTGATTTGGCAGGGATTCAGGAGGCTATGCAAGCTTGATTTAGAGTGAGAAGGAGGTTGCTTTTATAGGAGAAGAGAGTTGAAGATGATTGCCGTTTTGAGTGGATTGGAATTGTGTTTGGAGGTTCATGAATTTTTCGTGCTCGTTTTCGTGACTATTCTGAGTTTTGATTTTCAATTTTTCTTGCTGCCTTGCGTTTTGTGTTGTTATGGTTTGCGTTTTTGTTTCGTGTGATTACCGCGTGTTGTTGTAAGCGTGATGCGGGTTGCGTGCGTGCGAAGGCTTTGTGTTGTTGGCTTCGGCTTGTTTTCGTATGGATACGGTTTGGATTTGTGAATTGTAGGAAGGGACTCTTGGCTTTGGAGTTTGAAGGCTTGTGCAGCATGTTTTTGGGCGTGTGGGGCTAGAGGCCTTGGTTAGGAGGCTTGCGCTTGTTGCTTTGGCATACGGATTGAGGCTGCGTATTGTTGTGGCATACGGATTGAGGCTGAGGGCGCTGAGGCATGTTACTTTTGGTGTGGGCTGCGCGTGATTCCTGCACGTGAAAGCTGAATAAGTGAAGCTGGCTGGAGGCTGATGGGAATGTTGTGAGATAGCTTTAGGGTGTGGGCCTGCTGACTATGAAAAAAACAAACACGTGATGAAGCTTTTTGGTGTCTTCATCAAATTCCCTTTATTTTGTTCTTATTTTTTTTTATTAAGAAAATTTGGAATGGGCTAAAAAATGAGGGCAATAACAAATGGGCTTAGAGAAAAAGATTATAAAAAAAAATGAAGAATAAAATTCTAAAAAAGTTATTTATTTATTTATGTGGAATAATTTTTGTGATGGTTTTGGATATTGGTAGAAAATATAGCAATAAAGATGAGACTAAGAAAAATGAAATATATAGATAATGGGATATGGATCAAAAATGAGGGATAATATTTGAATAGTATGATTGGATTAAAAAAATCGAAAAAGAATGGATAATGAAAGATGATTATGGCAAATGAGATACGGGTGGATAAATGGATAAATCGAGAGAAAAACAAAATGGGAAACAAAGGTTATTGAATAAAATGGATATTAGACATTGGAAAAGATAACAAATTGTTTAATCGGGAAAAAATGGATAATGGATAAAATTTGGTTTTCAAACCCACAACAAATCTTGATTTTTCTTTCACAAGCCTCTGATAAAAGTGAATACAGCCAACACAGACCCACTGAACAGCTGAATAATTCGCAACTTGCCAACTGTCATCTGAAAATCGTCTGATTATGCCCTGATGATCTGAATCCATACTGAGGAAAATAAATCCTCAGATGACTCACTGGTGAACCGATGAACTGATGAACACTTGAAGATTCAAACCAAACTTCGCACAAAACACTGCCTGATAACTGATGACTTTCACACTCAACACCACCTGAACTTTTGAAAACACATTGTCCGAGAAATGAGCCATTGGCACACACAACTGGCAGTCAACACAATCTTTTGATAGTTTGACCAATTTTAGGTCAAACATCCATCTGAAATCGAGTTGTGACTGAACAAACGCATCTGAATGAAATTACTGTCTCATCTTCGCAAACCTGCAACACAGAGAAGAAGAAGAACACTGCGACATATTTTTGGTATTTTGGTTAGTGATTAGTAAATAAATAAACAAATATAAAGCAGTAAAAACAATGGTGATCCCCTGCGAAGCATAGATCCTACATCTGAGAAGAAACTCGAAACCAGTGCGATCTTGTTTGTATGCAAAATGCAAATGATATGCGAAGAAATCTTAGGACAAAAATTAGGGTGTTACAGACATCCCGTCGGAGGACCATCAACAAATGACTTAGCAGTCACAACATTCAACAAAAAAAATCGCTAAGTCGAGCACCCAAAGGGAGACTTAAGCGAGAACAAAAAAGAAAAAAATCAAAGAAAACCACTAAGTTGAGCACCCAATGGGGGACTTAGTCACAAAAAAGAAGAACGAATCAAGAAGAGGAGCCCAAATCCTCAGCAAAAACAAAACAAAGATCAGTGACCACCAAATCAAAATCAAAGGTTCACCGAAATCCAACATCCAACAAATAAGATGTCTGCCACTTCAAGCAAACCTCAAAGCTTCATCTTCACTCTTGCAACGTCAAAGACAAATCTGTGTAGAGTTAACTGAGCCTAGGACTGGAGAACATCACGAAGAAGGGGTGGGTACAAATCATTTGAGCCTTATACCTTTATTTCTCAACCATGAACCAGACCATATTACAACCCTCGAAAGACCTAATTGAGGCAGGGTTTATTCTGAAAGCATGCTACCAACAAGGTTGCGTAAACTGACTCCCATATATTTGTTAATCTTCAATCTGGATAGCATATTCTTCTTGCTACAATTTTCACTCATTTTCTAAATCAGCACCTCGTCTGGACTAACGGTCCATTCGTCACACTATCATAATCATTCAAATAAATTAACTTTTTCAAAACTTGCATGAACGTTGCATTAACACTACCATTTGTATATGAACAATTTAATTGAAAATTAGTGTTTGACATTAAAGCAATCCCAACAAGGGGAAATCAAAAAGCGAACTTGAACTTCATTGGTACTAACATGAATCAAGACTTCCTCAAAATTCTTTAAATCAGAGGCAAGACCCTCAACAGCTCAATCAGGGGAAAATCACCTCTAACAACTCAATCAGGTGCAGGCGCCTACCAAATCCATACATTGGGGAAGATCATGTCATGGTCATTCTCAAATATTCCCCATCATAATTCTTTCAATAGCTAAATCAGGGGAAAATCATCTTCAAAAGCTCGATCAGGGGCATGCGCATATCAAATCCAGACACAGGGGCAGATCATGTCATGGTCACTCTCGAAGCTTCCCCACCAGAATTATTTCAATACCCTACAGGCAGGGGCAAGCAAACAAGGATCAAATCTTCCTATCTCTTTTCCCTAGCTGAACAAGAAGATCTTTCCATATGTTGGCAACCATTCAAAGCAAAAGTAATCTTCATGTGCAATCAAGTCGCTTAACTCATCATCAAGTGATCGAACTTGGAGCATCCAGATCCATCTTCTGACCATACATCGTCAAATATCGAGTGTCGGGGAATCAAACCCTCCACCCATCCAAAGTCCAATCATTATTGGCAACTAACAGACCAAAAGTCCATCAAGCTGACACCTTTCATTCTTCCAATCGCTCATATGCATCATTATGCATCATCAACACCTCATATGCATCGTTTACATCATACGCATCATTTACATACATAAACAAATTAGACTTTAATATCCCCAACTTTTCAATTTTCAACTCATTGCATAAGCATTTGCACCGTATTTCCATCATTATGGAATACCATTTCAAAAACAAACAAGCATACATGTATAAGTCAAGATCTAGGATTGATCGAAGATTTAAGGACTCTCCTCAGCAATTCTAGTGGGCGCTCTCCATGGAATTTTTCTCTTCAACCTTTTGTCGATAAAGGTGTTCTCCTCAACAATTCCAATGGGTGTTCCCCATGGAACTTTTCTCTTCAAAGTTTTGTTATTGAAGCTTCAGTTCTCAGTTATTCAGTTTTTTCTCAAAGCTAGTTTTTACCAAGTGTTATTCAGTGGTCGTCCCCCATTGGATCATTTTCTTCAACCTTTTGTTGACTTCCCCAAGCAACTTTACTCCGTTTTACCAGTATTTCCCAACCGAGGTCGTCATACCATCCTTTTGGTGGTAACAATTATTTAATTTTCAGTCACCCAGTTTTCCCTTGGTGGTAGGGGTCGTCATACAATCCTTTTGGTGGTAGCGATATTGAATTTTCATTCACCTGGTATTCCTTTTGGTGGAGGGGGTCGTCATACCATCCTTTTTGTGGTAGCGATATTTATTTTCATTCACCTAGTATTCCTTTTGGTGGAGGGGGTCGTCATACCATCCTTTTGGTGGTAGCGATATTTAATTTTCATTCACCCGGTATTCCTTTTGGTGGAGGGGGTTGTCATACCATCCTTTTGGTGGTAGCGATATTTATTTTCATTCACCCGGTATTCCTTTTGGTGGAGGGGGTCGTTATACCATCCTTTTGGTGGTAGCATTATTTATTTTTTAGTCACTCAGTTTTGCTTTGATGACGGGAGTTGTCATACCATCCTTTTGGTGGTAACGATTATTAAATTTTATGTCACTCGGCATCCAGATTGATCGTTGAAGACCGAGTTTCGGGGTTGCCTTATCATCCTTTTGGTGATAGCGATCATTTTAATTTTCTATCACTTGGCATCGAGATCGATCGTCGAAGATCGAGTGTCGGGTCGCCTTATGATCCTTTTGGTGATAGAGATTATTTAATTTTCTGTCACTCGACATCCAGATCGATCGTCAAAGATCAAGTGTCGGGCCACGTTATCATCCTTTTGGTGATAGTGATTTATTTATTTTCAGTCAACTTGTTTTCATTTTGTGTCACCCGTCTTTCCAGTTTTAGTCATCAATCTTTCATTACATTTACTTTCTTTGCGGACAAATTCAAAGTCTTTTAGTATCTAATTGTCTTATACCTTGGAAGTCTGAACGCAATCCAGTTCACCTTACTCGGTCTAAGCCAATTCGATAGGAGAAACTATCATACCCCAAATTTGTCCTACCTGTACCATTTTATTTTTCTGTCTAACCATATTCGAAAAATCCAAAAAAATATGTCATTTCCTTTGTGCGAGAAATCAGAGTTTATTTGAGTTTGTTTGTGTGTTTGTGTGCAGTTCTAAAAAATCCTTGTTTTATGCAGGGGGGGGGGGTCATTTTATCCGATTATCACTTTTCATGTTCCATTATCCTTTTTATTTAAAATCTTTTTGTTACACAAAATCTCAAATTATAATTTGAGTTTTTTCCACTTTTTCATAAGAATATATATATATATATATATATATATATATATATATATATATATATATATATATATATATATATATATATATATATATATATATATATATATATATATACACACACACACACACATTTATTTTATTCTTTTATACTGTCTATAATCTCATTCTATTATTATTATTTTATTATTATTAATATTATTATTATTTTTATTTTTTTTTTCATTATTTTTTATTAATATTATAACTATTATTATTATTAATTCTTATTATTATTTTTGTTATTATTATTATTACTATAATTATTATGTTTTATCCATTTCAAAATCAACACATTTTTTCATTCATTCACGGCTTACAATGACACCAATACATTCCTATTATGATTTCACAAGTTACATACAAAATTGAAAAAATAAAACACCAGCTGTAAAAATGAATGGGCCCTACCAAGTTGTGATACGTTTGAAATTTCACTATCCTACACACAACAATGCCATCCTCCCCATTCACGTATGCAAATCGGAAAAATGCAACAACCTCGACCACAATTCCTTCATCAATTCCACTCACAAGAGATTCCAATTTGTACAACTTTCCAAAATGCAACGCATCATCTTTTCTATTTCTGTTATAAGAAGGGCCTTGTTGCAATCACAAAAGGAAACCGAAAATACACACAGAGAAAAATGGCAACAAACTCCTACCTCTTACACCTTCTTCACCCGCACCACAAACAAAATCCATTCACGAAAAAACCATAAACCCAAACAAAGAAGGAATCCGAAAATGGAACAAACGAAAAATCAAACCCACTGAGAGAGCAAAACGCAGTAGCCAAAACACCATGAAATCACCATCGCCATAACCACAAACTCCTTCTTCGAAACTCACCGCACATACCCAAAACCGACGCCAAAAACTCATACAAATCATGAACGAAACCTGAGAATTCGAACCAGAAATCACAATTGTGAACAAACTGAACCTCCATGAACGAAAATTGCACCGTGAGAGGAACAACCATGAATCCGAGCGAACAGTTTACAAACCTGCAATTCAACCTTTATTGCCATTAACAGATCTGAGAACGCGGAACCTGAACGAGAAACACCAAAATCACGACGAAAACCGAAACGCATACAAATCGAACACAAAGCCACAACGAGCGAGTTCAGACAGAACCATATCGCAAGCTGAGTCCGTGAGAAAGATGAAAGCCCGAAAACCGATGGAGTCGAGAAATGAAAATCAGCGATTGAGAGTGAGCAACTGAGGATCACCGGCACATATCTTGGTTTGTGAATCGCGTATGGATTTCGAAACATGAGGTAGAACTTGATTTTCTTCTCTGAATCACGAATTGAATATGTTTGTTACTGGTTCTGTTGTGACTTTTATTTCGGTTGAAACTATAGAACCTAACTTGCTGATGGTTCTCTCTTTTAGCCTTTGTTTTGTTCGTGCCATGGGTATTGGGCTCTTGGCCCGTTGTTTTTAATCGCCATGTTTTTATTTGATTTTTTTTCCTTTTGTATAGGTTAGTTAAGAAAATGTTTTCTAATGTTTTTTTATTCAATATAATTTTTTTAAGTCTCATTTTATTCATATTTTGTGTATCATTCCATTTTTCTAATTAATTTTTCATTTTGGGATATAAGTGTTATTTTTCGATATTCGATTTTGAATCGATGTTATTAAAATCACTATGAGATCATTTTTGTTTCTCTTGATTTCTAATTATTTTTAGATTCGTTATTTACCGATTTATTTTTATTTAGGCCGATGATATTACAAACGGCCGAATTGTGCCGATTTCATTAAATCGGAAAATTCAGTCAATATGAGGCTTATTTAGTTTAGTTTTTATTTATTTATCGATTTCGGTTTATTTTTTCTATTTTGTTTATATTTTGTTAAGTAATTTCGGTTTATTTAGTTTATTGGCTATTTTTCATTTATCCATTTAGTTTATTCAATTTATTTTAATACACAAACGCTCGACTCCTCATAGAGCGATTCTAAACATTGAATCAGTTCTAAGGTAGTTAGAGAGCCACATTTTTCGACGCTCCCAAAAAGGTCCAACGCCTCCGAATAGCTGTCTCCGAATAAAAAGGCCCAACACCTCCGAATAGTTTCGTACACTGCACACACGATTTCTCTTGGGAAAATTACAACGAGACCATTTTATTTCATGCAATCCCGTGTAATATATTTTGTATCCCTCCACCCATTTTGATGTACGCACTTTTATTTTTCTCATTTATTGTTTAGATCGCTAGGAGCACCCTTAGGGACTAGTTTAGATCTTGTTTTAGTTCGCGAACCCTTGGTCCAACGCCAAGTGGTTGCACTCGCACACTTGCACTTTTTTTTCCAGGTTATCGTTTCGTTTATTAGGATCCACCTAACCTTACGAGCCGAACACAGTGTGCCTGGCTAACAAACCACAAAATGAAACTCCATTTGCATTCACCCTCTAACCTCAAAAAACCCAAATATTTCTTTTTAGATCCAAACCATTAATCCAACGTCAAGCAGTCGTAGGTAAATAAAACACTCTAATAATACGAGAAGAATCGTACGCCACGAGCCTTTTATTGTAGAAAGGAGGACTACAAGCTTTCGTTACACGCTCCGATTATTTCCGTTGCAAGATGCTCGACTTGTTGGTTCGGAATAATCACATCTACCCATAGTCTTTAGTGCAATTCAATTCCTAAATCATTTCATCAAAGAAAGGTAATAAAATCAAATAACCACCAACCGTAGTAGGCCGAACTACGAGGCTCTGACTTTCTGATTGCATGCGAGAGTACGTAGGCACAAGGATCTCAATCCTTGCCGAGCACCTAAGATCAATCAACTTATAATTCAAACTCATTTCCCTTAGCAAGTAACTCATTAAGCATAGACATCCTTTCGCGCGTGACAATTTAGATGGTTCCCATCGAGTACGATGGATGTAGGGGGTGCTAATACCATCCCCCTGCATAACCGACTTCCGAACCCGGACAATGGTTGCGAGACCTCTGTCCTCATCCTCTCTTTAGACGGGTTTTATCTATATCTTCCATTTCCCCTCTTGGGAATAAATTAGAATTAGGTTGTGACTCTCATGTCTACCCAACGCGTGGCTCTTCTCTTTTAGATTGCATAAGGTCATATTTTTCGAGGTGCGACAGCTGGTGACTCTACTGGGGACTGGTTCATCCCTATGCGAGTCAAGCCTGGTCTAGGTTTCCACGCTTGTTTGGATGTTCGCTTTTATGTCTTACATGTTTTTCTTTATCGCTTTCTTTATTTCCATATTATACATCATTGTGGCTCCTTGGTACTATGATTTGGATCGATAATTTGATCGCAAAAGAAACTTGAGGGAAAGGCTCTATTCCCGGGTTTACGAGTACAAACATAAGTTAGCGAGGTTGTGTAGTATGGGCTCCCGAGAGAATCGCTCTCGTGGGTTGTCGATACGAAAACCTCACTTGGAGTAGATTCTAATGAGAATACTGACGACCGTCAAGCTCTTGGCGTGTGTGCTCAATTGTTTTCATAAGGGTCATCGACTCTGAAGACCTTTAGAACCATTTTTGTTAAAACATCGATTGATGGTCACGTAGTATGGGCTCCCGAGAAAATTTGCTCTCGTGGGTTGTCGATACGAAGATCTCACCCAAAATAGATTCATATGGGGGAGTCAATCAACCATCATGCTTATGGCGTGTGTGATGAACAACCATATGAATTGACAACTTTGGGGACCCTAAAACCTTAGAGTCTACCCAGTGAGTTCCTGATCAGAGTATCCTCCATCCGTACCTCAGACTCATGAATTCATGTTATCAAAATTTTGGATTAATTCAAGACCATGATCTTGTGATCCTGGATTCTGACATTGCATATCATTTCATTTGCACTAATTGTTCATCTTGTGTTTCATTCCAAATCCGAAAACTTATTTCATGTTCCTCCATCTTCAGTAAATCAAGTTGGTTTCCCGATGCTTGTATCTTTTTCGACGCCCGTATCTAACTCGAGCTAACACTAGAAGACTGATGGATCAGATTCAACAAGAGAAAGATGTTATGAGGGAAGATATTGACTCAGTCAAGAGCAAGATTGACCATATTTATGAGACTATACAAGCCTTGGCCAGAATGGAAGAACATCGTGAAGCTGCTGCCGCAAGGAACAATGTTCTTGTGCAAGGATCTACCTTGCACACAATGCACTCAATTCCAGTTCCAAATCCTTTGGTCTATGGTTTGCCTCCATGCTTCACTCCTGCTGTTGAAGAAGTCACTTCCCAACCAATACCTACCTCTAGTGTTACTGTTGGTGTTATTCCTTAAGCTCAACCTATTCCAACTCATGTCCAGATTCCTCCTGTTGAAGAGGATCAACAAATTGAGTACGATATGCATATTGTTGTTCCAATCACCAACCCTCATGCTGGTCAAGATTCCGAAGCTATGAAGATGTGTCGTGAGTTAGTTGAAAAACACCGAATCATGGAAGGACACAACTCAACTTCTCTGAGTGCCTCAGACTTGTGCCTAGTTCCAGATTTTGTGATCCCTGCTAATTTCAGGCTACCGGAATTTGAGAAATACAAAGGCCTCAGTTGTCATGAACTCCATTTGAGTATGTACTATAGAAAAATGGCCGCTCATGTCAAAGATGATAAGCTATTGATCCATTGCTTCTAGGACAGTCTGTCTGGAGTATCTCTAGAATGGTACATACGGCTCGAATGCAACAATGTGCGTACTTGGCTTGATCTATCTGATGCATTCAAAAAGCAGTACAAGTACAACACTGACTTAGCTCCGAATCGTACTCAACTTCAGAGTATGACTTAAAAGGAGAACGAATCCTTTAAAGAGTACGCACAACACTGGAGGGAGCAAGCTGCCAGAGTGCATCCGCCATTGGTTGACCGTGAATTGATTGATATCTTCATGGGTACTTTGCAAGGGCAATACTATGAAAAGCTAATCAACAGTGTGTCTTCAGGATTCTCAGACATGGTGATTGTTGGAGAAAGAATTGAAGAAAGCCTGAAGAGTGGAAAGATCCAAAGAGGTTCTAGCAGCCAAGATGGAGTCAAAAAGCCTTTCAATGGATACAAGAAGGGCGAAACAAATTCCATTTCTACCGCAAGTGGGAAACCTCAACATAGAACGCCTACTTCAATCCCTACTATCAGTATCCTTATGTTGCTGCTGCGCAATATGCTCTTGTTCCTTATCAGCCAATTCCTCCAATGCCTTATCAGTAGGCCATTCAAGCTCAATTTCCACTTCAGAGGCCTTACCAACCACGTCCATATCCTCTAATTGCTAATGTTTCACCCAATCCATACCAGCAACCGACTTATCCACAACAGCCTGGTCATCAACAGCAACGCGCTCATCAACAGCACCCGCCAAATCAGCAAAGGAGACCCGATTGACACATTCATCCACTTCCTATGTCATATGGCGAAATCTATAATGGGTTGATGGAAAATAGATCTCTCACTTTGAGGGATATGCCACCACAAACCGGTACCTCCCGAGACTATGATGCCAATGCTCGTTGTGGGTATCACAAAGGTGCTTCAGGTCACACAATCGAGAACTGCAAAGCCTTCAAGCACAAAGTTTAAGACCTGGTTGACTCTAAGGATCTCACATTCACTCAAAGGAATCCAAATGTTCAGAATAATCCAATGCCGCCGCACGGGGCCCGCAAGTCAAGGTTTTTGAAGGGGTTGTCGAAGACCAAGCTGATTAGTCTCCAACTTTGAAGCAAGTCAAATAAAGAGAAGTTCATTCCTCAAATCAAGGCAGTCGTCGCCATTTATCATTCCGCATTCTTGTTATTTTGTATTGTTTGTTTAAGTATTATTTGCTTTGAAAATTGTTATTTCGTACTTGGTTTTGTTAATATTATGTTTATGCATGTTTTGAATCAGTCTATTCGTATTCGCTCATTATTTATCATTTACCACAAAATCACAAAAACTATTTCCTCACTTCACTTTAGCAAAGATTTGAGTGAGGATGATGAAAACTAAATACCCATAATTGTTGTGGTATGCTTTAGGATAAGACCTCGTCAATGATGTACATACATTTTTTCAAATCCCCATTCACTGGAGAGATAAGGAGTTAATCCCTAGTCAACCACATCGAGCCTAGAAGTAGGAGTTTCTTTCAGATACAAACCCTTACATTTAACCCGGGGCAGGGTAGTTGTTCAGTTAACCTGACTACACCTTTAAATCGCAAGATGAGACATCCCGTCGGAGGACCATCAACAAATGACTTGGAAGTCACAACATTCAACAAAAAAAACCGTTAAGTCGAGCACCCAAAGGGAGACTTAAGCGAGAACAAAAAAGAAAAAAAATCAAAGAAAACCACTAAGTTGAGCACCCAATGGGGGACTTAGTCACAAAAAATAAGAACGAATCAAGAAGAGGAGCTCAAATCCTCAGCAAAAACAAAACAAAGATCAGTGACCACCAAATCAAAATCAAAGGGTCACCGAAATCCAACATCCAACAAATAAGATGACTGCCACTTCAAGAAAACCTCAAAGCTTCATCTTCACTCTTGCAACGTCAAAGACAAATCTGTGTAGAGTTAACTGAGCCTAGGACTGGAGAACATCACGAAGAAGGGGTGGGTACAAATCATTTGAGCCTTATACCTTTATTTCTCAAACCATGAACCAGACCATGTTACGACACTCGAAAGGCCTAATTGAGGCAGGGTTTATTCTGAAAGCATGCTACCAACAAGGTTGCGTAAACTGACTCCCATATATTTGTTAATCTTCAATCTGGATAGCATATTCTTCTTGTTACATCTTTCACTCATTTTCTAAATCAGCACCTCGTCTGGACTAACGGTCCATTTGTCACACTATCACAATCATTCAAATAAATTAACTTTTTCAAAACTTGCATGAACGTTGTATTAACACTACCATTTGTGTATGAACAATTTAATTGAAAATTAGTGTTTGACATTAAAGCAATCCCAACAAGGGGCAATCAAAAAGCGAACTTGAACTTCATTGGTACTAAAACGAATCAAGACTTCCTCAAAATTCTTTCAATCAGAGACAAGACCCTCAACAGCTCAATCAGGGGCAAATCACCTCTAACAACTCAATCAGGTGCAGGCGCCTACCAAATCCATACATTGGGGAAGATCATGTCATGGTCATTCTCAAAGATTCCCCATCATAATTCTTTCAATAGCTAAATCAGGGGAAATCATCTTCAAAAGCTCGATCAGGGGCATGCGCATATCAAATCCAGACACAGGGGCAGATCATGTCATGGTCACTCTCGAAGCTTCCCCACCAGAATTCTTTCAAGCAAACAAGGATCAAATCTTCCTATCTCTTTTCCCCAGCTAAACAAGCAGATCTTTCCATATGTTGGCAACCATTCGAAGCAAAAGCAATCTTCATGTGCCAATCAAGTGACTTCACTCATCATCAAGTGACCGAACTTGGAGCATCCAGATCCATCTTCTGACCATACATCGTCAAAGATCGAGTGTCGGGGAATCAAACCCTCCACCCACCCAAAGTCCAATCATTATTGGCAACTATCAGACCAAAAGTCCACCAAGTTGGCACCTTTCATTCTTCCAATCACTCATATACATCATTATGCATCATCAACACCTCATATGCATCGTTGACATCATACGCATCATTTACATACATAAACAAATTAGACTTTAATATCCCCAACTTTTCAATTTTCATCTCATTGCACACGCATTTGCAACTTATTTCCATCATTATGGAATACCATTTCAAAAACAAACAAGCATACATGTATAAGTCAGGATCTAGGATTGATCGAAGACTTCAAGACTCTCCTCAACAATTCCAGTGGGCGCTTTCCATGGAACTTTTCTCTTCAACCTTTTGTCGATAAAGGTGTTCTCCTCAGCAATTCCAATGGGTGTTCCCCATGGAACTTTTCTCTTCAAAGTTTTGTTATTGAAGCTCCAGTTCTCAGTTATTCAGTTTTTTCTCAAAGATAGTTTTTACCAAGTGTTATTCAGTGGTCGTCCCCCATTAGATCATTTTCTTCAACCTTTTGTTGATTTCCCCAAGAAACTTTACTCCGTTTTACCAGTATTTCCCAACAGGGGTCGTCATACCATCGTTTTGGTGGTAACAATTATTTAATTTTAAGTCACCCGATTTTCCCTTGGTGGTAGGGGTCTTCATATAATCCTTTTGGTGGTAGTGATATTAAATTTTCATTCACCTGGTATTCCTTTTGGTGGAGGGGGTCGTCATACCCTCCTTTTGGTGGTAGCAATATTTATTTTCATTCACCTAGTATTCCTTTTGGTGGAGGGAGTCGTCATACCATCCTTTTAGTGGTAGCGATATTTAATTTTCATTCACCCGGTATTCCTTTTGGTGGAGTGGGTCGTCATACTATCATTTTGGTGGTAGCGATATTTATTTTCATTCACCCGGTATTCCTTTTGGTGGAAGGGGTCGCCATACCATCCTTTTGGTGGTAGCGATATTTATTTTTTTGTCACTTAGTTTTCCTTTGGTGACGGGGGTTGTCATACAATCCTTTTAGTGGTAACGATTATTAAATTTTCTGTCACTCGACATCCAGATTGATCGTTGAAGATCGAGTTTTGGGGTTGCCTTATCATCCTTTTGGTGATAGCAATTATTTTAATTTTCTGTCACTTGGCATCCAGATCGATCATCGAAGATCGAGTGTCAAGTCGCCTTATCATCCTTTTGGTGATAACGATTATTTAATTTTCTGTCACTCGACATCCAGATCGATCGTCGAAGATCGAGTGTCGGGGTCACCGTATCATCCTTTTGGTGATAATGATTTATTTATTTTCAGTCAAATTGTTTTCATTTTGTGTCACCCGTCTTTCCAGTTTTAGTCATCAATCTTTCATTACATTTTCTTTCTTTGCGGACAAATTCAGAGTCTTTTAGTATCCAATTGTCTTATACCTTGGAAGTTTGAACGCAATCCAGTTCACCTTACTCGGGCTAAGCCAAGTCGATAGGAGAAACTGTCATACCCCAAATTTGTCCTACATGTACCATTTTATTTTTCTGTCTAACCATATTCGAAAAATCCAAAAAAAATATGTCATTTCCTTTGTGCGAGAAATCAGAGTTTATTTGAGTTTGTTAGTGTGTGTGCAGTTCTAAAAAATCCTTGTTTTATGCGGGGGGGGGGGGGGGGGGGGGGGGGGGGGGTCATTCTATCCGATTAGCACTTTTCATGTTCCATTATCCTTTTTATTTAAAATCTTTTTGTTACACAAAATCTCAATTTATAATTTGATTTTTTTCCACTTTTTCCTAAGAAAATATATATATATATATATATATATATATATATATATATATATATATATATATATATATATATATATATATATATATATATACACACACTTTTATTTTATTCTTTTATAATGTCTATAATCTCATTCTATTATTATTATTATTATTATTATTATTTTCATTATTATTTTTATTAATATTATAACTATTATTATTATTATTAATTCTTATTATTATTTTTGTTATTATTATTTTTGTGATTATTATTATTACTATAATTATTATGTTTTATCCATTTCAAAATCAACACATTTTTTCATTCATTCACGGCTTACAATGACACCAATACACACCTATTATGATTTCACAAGTTACATAAAAAATTGAAAAAATAAAACACCAGCTGTAAAAATGAATGGGCCCTACAGAGTTGTGATACGTTTGAAATTTCACTATCCTACACACAGCAACGCCATCCTCCCCCCTCACGTACGCAAATCGCAAAAATGCAACAACCTCGATCATAATTCCTTCACCAATTCCACTCACAAGAGATTCCAATTTGTACAACTTTCCAAAATGCAACGCATCATCTTTTCTATTTCTATTATAAGAAGGGCCTTGTTTCAATCACAAAAGGAAACCGAAAATACACAGAGAAAAAAAGGCAACAATCTCCTACCTCTTACACCTTCTTCACCCTCACCACAAACAAAATCCATTCACGAAACAAACCATAAACCCAAACAAAGAAGGAATCCGAAAATGGAACAAACGTAAAATCAAACCCACTGAGAGAGCAAAACGCAGTAGCCAAAACACCATGAAATCACCATCGCCATAACCACAAACTCCTTCACCGAAACTCACCGCACATACCCAAAACCGACGCCAAAAACTCATACAAATCATGAACGAAACCTGAGAATTCGAACCAGAAATCACAACTGTGAACAAACTGAACATCCATGAACGAAAGTTGCGCCGTGAGAGGAACAACCACGAATCCGAGTGAACCGTTTACAAACCTGCAAACCAACCTTCACTGCCATTAAGAGATCTGAGAACGCGGAACCTGAACGAGAAACACCAAAATCGCGACGAAAACTGAAATGCATACAAATCGAACACAAAGCCACAACGAGAGAGTTCAGACAGAACCATATCACAAGTTGAGTCCGTGAGAAAGATGAAAGCTCTAAAACCGAGTGGAGTTGAGAAACGAAAATCAGTGATTGAGAGTGAGCAACTGAGGATTAACGGCACATATCTTGGTTTTGGAATTGCGTATGTATTTCGAAACTTGAGTGTAAACACCCCAATTTTCCCTCACTAAGTTCACACCATGGCTTGTGATCTTTCATATTTACATTAGTTTAAGCATATCATTTCATGTTGCATTTTTGTTTCACTGCATTAGTTCAAGTTCATCTGCATCTAGGGTTTGTGACTTGAGCCATCCAGGATTCATCTGAGCCACTCCTAAGGTCATAAATCATCTCAATAGGGTCCATGTATGTTCAATTATCATATTTTATCCCCCAAAGATCAAGGAAACCAAAGAATCACAAGAACTGGAAAAGCATGGAAGCAGAGCTAGGGTTTCACTACACAGATGACCTGAAATTAGGGTTTTGGTTTCAGAGGCCATAACTCCAAATTTTTTGGTCATTCTTGTTTCTATTGGTCTCAATATGTTATAAGGATCATGCATACCAAGTTTGATGAAGAAATTCATTGTGGAAGTCATTTGATCACTAGGTAACTTCTTGAGCAAGTCAGAGCAAAATAAGGGCATCTGAGATCCCCCAACATGGAACCAAAGTGGATTTTTCATCAAATTGAAGTTATATGGTCTTTATTTGATCATTGAAGTTCTTAGAAGTTCACAAAATTGAAGAAAAGTGAACTAAACCAAAAGTTGCCAAAAATGGAAATGACTTGTAATGCAAACTTTCCATTTTGGGAAAGTTTTTCAACCTCCTCTTTCTCAATCAAAAATGCTTCAAATGGAAAATTGTTGGTCATGAAAGTTGTAGATTGGATCATTCCCTTTTCAAAAATTACAAGAATAAGATCTAATTCATTTTGGAACTCAAGTTATGGCTTGTCAAAGTTGGCAAAAATCCCATAAATTTCAAGAATGCACCAAAAGGGATTCTTTGCAAAACCACTTGCCAAGGCTTTTTGTGACTTCAAACACACTTCAATACATCATAACATCATAGTGCATTGCCTCTAGATCAGAATTGCCCAAGGAATTGCAAGATTACATGCCTTGAACATCAAGATTTCTCAAAGGGGCCAAAACTTTACATAATTGCAAAACACCCCATAACTTTATTCCCACATGCTGAATTGCCTCAAGATTGAATTTGTGGACATCCATGAAGTCAGCTGCGCATGGACATGCCCAAAGGCCAGCTGCATTCTTGCCCATACCTCAAGTACAAGAAATGTTGACTTTGTGCAAATTCACCCATACCAATCACAACAGTCCACCACCCACTCTCTGCCAAATCCAAACACTACAAGCATGCCTCAAAGATCATTTTTCATAAGACACATAAGCTGAAACCTCCAAGAACTAAGCATTGCCAAAAACACTCCCTCTTGCAAAAAACTTCGAAACTCATAGCTCACTCAATCAATCTTCAAACCAATTCCACCATTCATCTTTAAACAACTCACTGATCACAAAGCAACCACAAAAAACAGCCAGAAACACACCATACACAAAACACGATTCCCAGCCAGTTGAGGTGCAATCTCATAAACTAGCCACTCTCAAGGTCTTCCAAGCACCAAAGCTTCTTCAGGAAGGTCATTGGAGTCAGCTTGCACAGGAGAAGCAGCCTGAAAGCTCCAAAATGAGGAAGCTCAAGCTCAGGTAACTTCTTCAAACATTTTTCCAGAAATGTGATTTTAGGTTATAGAAATGTTGCTCTTGTTGTGCTGATCATGCTGATACTTTTATTTTTGAAAATGGTTGCAATTTGAGGATTTTATGAACTTCTGAAAGTTTCACCATGTTTGAGTTTTCTCTTCGAATCATGAGTTTGAGCAATTAGAAATTTTTTTGAGAGTGGATTTGGATTCAGGGAGGTGAGAGGAGTTAATATGGAGCTTTAGAGCTCCAGAAATAACCAAGGGAAGAAGTTAGGGTTTTTCAGGTGAGGGTGTCACCGGAGAAGACGACCGGAGCTCTTCTCCGATGACCTGAAAGTGATTAATGAGATAATTAGGGTTAGGGTTTTTGTTTAAACGTGGACCATTAGATTTCCCCTTCCCGCGTGAGATGAGTGGCTGAGATCATTTCATTAACTCTTAATTAGGTTTTAATAATTAATTAATTAGGTTTAATAAAGTTTGAATTCTGGCCACAAGATCTGGCGCGCAGTCAACCTAGGATTTCCCAGATTCAATCCCAGCCCTTCCCTTTGCATACTTCTGTTAAATTCATTTTTATTTCATATTTTTATCATTTATTTTGTTCCATTTATTAAAAATAGCTACAAATTTCCAAAAATATTTTTATTCTGCATTTTTGTTTCAAATAATTTTCTTAACCCAAAAATATTTTTATTTTTATTTTTCACATTAAAAAATCATTTTTTAAACATTTAAATGTTTATTTTAATTAATTAATGAAAATTAATTAATTAAAATATCATTTAGGTTTCTAAAAAATCCCAAAAAATTCATATTGCATCTTTAAATATTTAGAGACATTGTCATACCATCCACACAAATTTCTTTTTGGTTTTGAACCATTTTTGATAATTTACTTGAATTTAGGGTTCATGAAATTCACATTTTAGAACCCTAACTTCAAGAATTCTTTTATGCCTAACCAAGAATGGTATGACAATGATTATTTTTGCATTGATCTTCATTTGACATGTAGTTTCTAGCATAATTTTGTCATAAATTTCTTCTGCATTTTTGAATTGATTTGCATTTTTTCCCTTTAAGTACCTTAAAACCCTAGAAAACTTAGAAAAAGCATAACTTCCTTATGGTTAATAGTTAGGCCTCCTCCTTTGGGGTATGAAATCATATGGGGTTAGGGTTCTCTTGATTGCATTTTCAATTATTTATCATGTCATTTGCTTATGTCTTTGCCATTTGCATCTCATCCTTTCATAAAACCCTAATTTCTCATCTTCCTTTGCATACCTCTTGCATATGTTTGCATTCATGAACTTACCATGACATTTTATGCATTCACATGACTTATAAGACATCTTAGGACACATTAGACTCATGCTTGATCATTTCTTCATCCATTTTCCATGTTATGCATTCATCACATTCCATGAGCATTCATGAACTTTCATGCTTCTTCCATGCTTCATTTGCATCCTCATCACTTGTATGAACATTCATATCACTTGACATGCTTTCATATCATCTCTTAGCATCATTTACATCATGAACATGCTTCTGGTTTTGGTTTGCATCCTTGCATACATTTCATTTTTATTTTTACTTCATTTCTTATGCTAACTTTTCAGGTGGTAAGTATTTGGGAAGTGAATTTGCCTTCACTTCTCACAATCTTTTCTCATCTCTCTTATGCATTCATTGCTGCATTTTGCTTTTGCTTTAGAGTGGGCTTGCTCATTCATGTTCCTTCTTGACTTTCTTTCTTCAAGCAACTTATCTTCTTAAGTGAAGTAAGTTGACTTGCTTCTTCTGCTCCTCCTCCCTTCTTCTGCTTCTTCCTTGGTGGCTCTTCTTGAAGATCTCTTGCAAGCCTCATAAACCCTAGGAACACCCAAGCATGATCACAAATAGGGTTTGATTAGTCCCCCCATTAGTTTTACCTTTGTGTCATCTTTTGTGTCTCTCCTCTCATCTCATAATCAGGGACTAAACCTTCAAGGCTTTAAGGCTTTGTGATTAAGATTATGCATGCATCCTTCTCTTAGGATGGAGTGCATAACTTTAATCCTAAGTGTTAAGCCCTTGATGTGTTTAAATCTCTTAATCAATCCATCTAATAATCACCAAGACAATAAGCTTGTAACTTGGGCCTTGCATTAGGGTTCTAATTCTTCCTTAATTGGTCAAGAAGGACTAACCCTAGTGTTAATGGACAAGTCCCCCTCAAGTTGTCTTACAAACCATAAAATTCACTTCTTAATCTTACCATTAATTAAAATCTACTTTAATAAAGGCTTGTTTTGTCATGAGGTTAATCCCTAATCATGGATTAAGTTGAGGTATCTTCCTCAGCTTAAATGTTCTCATCTATTATCCTTCTATTAGGATAGTGTAATGGGTCCATTAAATCCTTGATTATGGCTTAAACTCATTACTTAACACTAAACAAACACTCCAAAAACATCTAAATAAATTGCAAGTAGGTTAATGATCTTAATCCTACACCATGGTGATTAAGTGTGAGGTGTTTACTTCATGCTTAAGGTATTCTCATTACCCCTAATCAGAGGGAGGATGTGATGAGTTTACTAATCCTTGGTTTAGGCTTAAGCTCGTTTTCTTATGACAAACTCCAAAAAGAAATAAAAGATTGAAAACACAAAAACAAACAATAATCGTCTCCTTCGGGATTCTTTTCTCACCTTTTTCACTCACAAACGAGAACTCGCTTCTTCTGTCTAATGCAAGACAGTTTGCACCTGAGCCAGACAGGTCATACACTTGAGCATAGGCAAGCAAGCAGTTCACAAGTCAATTTTTCTTTCAGTCTCTTTGAGTCGAACTACGGTGTTCTGACTTCCTCGTTGCACGAGAGGATACGTAGGCATAACTTAACAGTTATCGAACAAAAGTCTCTGTATATTCTGATAACACTAAATTTCACCGTATTTCTGACTCCGATTTCGCATGCATTCTTAGCTTTTATTGTTATTTTGTCATGTTATTACTTTGGTTTTCTTTGTTTTCAGGATTTCTATGTAATCGAGGCCTAAATCGAGAAAAGGAGCGAAAAAGGAGTGGAAACAGACGAAAACAAGAAATTCAGCGTTTTACACTTACGGCATCCACCATGGCGAGCGCCATGGGGTCTGCCATGACGTGGCCACGTCTCAAGACCACTCCACAACTGCCAAGACCCATGTTCCCCACTCTCTCATCCCACATTAGTCTCATGGCGGGCGCCATGGCCTTGAGGCGGGCGCCACAAGGCAAAAACTTTTCCCTCCACTTTTTAGTGGAGGGGGCATCCTGGTCTTTTCCTGCTTTTTGTTTTCCTATAAATAGGACCTTAGATTTTCGTTTTCAATCATCCAAACTTAGAATCTCTTAGGCATATATCAGTTTTAAAGTAGTTATCATTCCACATCGGGGTGTTACTACAATTGAGTGATCGAGTCTGTATACGTCTGTGTGATCGAGTTTTGGAGCACTCTGGGAGGAAGTTAATCCTGCCGCCATTTTAATTCCAGATAGTATTTTATCTTTCCGCATTACTTTACTTTATTTATTATCTGCACTCGCTTTACTTTCGTTTATTTCTCGCACTCGCACTACTTTTATTTACTTTCTGCACTCGCACTACTTTTATTTACTTTCCGTACTCGCACTAAATTACTTTTATGAAAAATTATAAAAAGAACTTTTACTTTACCATGTCTAACTAAATCCATAAAGGTTAGAATGTAAGGATCGTAATTGAACCAGTAATCCGTACAATTGTTTGTAGAAACACTTAAGGGTTATTTTAACTTTCAATTTAAGTAATTGTTTTTAACTATTTCAAAAACATCCAAAAGCGCTTTGTCTAGTTCATTAGGAGTTTTTAGACTAAAAATAAAAGAGATTTTAAAACGATTTTCGGACACGTTATGAAGTTTAAAGTCCGGTTCGTGAGAACCTCTTTTTGCTAAGAAATCCAGGTTAAAATACTTTTCAACTTAGTTAAGATACTATATTTCTTAAAAATAGGTTTACTACTCTAACACAGTACGCACCTTTCTATCCATGACAATAAGAGGGGTTGATTAGGGAGTATAACTCGGTTCTGAATACGCGAAAGCGACATTTCCTGTTAAATTAGTTCTTTTCAAAGTGGAAAACATTGCCCATAAGTAGTTCTATTAACAAGTACCGGGTTATCAATTGATTACGTGAATTACATTCGAGCCTGTCTTTATTAATTGTTTAAAATTATTATTTTATTTACCATTGCGCACTCCTTAAAACCCTTATATTCAGTTGCCTTAGATATACACCATAACAACAGGTACGATAGATTGACACTTGGTCTCTGTGGATTCGACAATCTTTTATATTACTCTGATGTGTTCGTACACTTGCAAAAAACACGCATCAAGTTTTTGGCACCGTTGCCGGGGACCAATTTCGTCAAATTTCATACCATGTAGTTATACCGTATAGACTAAGGCTTTTACAACAAATATAAAAATTCACTATGTTTCACCCAAAAAAATTCTACAATCACCACTCCCAGAATTTGGGGGATCACAAGAATCACATATGTCCAACCTCGAAATACAAATGGAGAATTTCTATGCATCACTAACTCATTCTCACCCAAATCACCACTCCCAAAATTTTGAGGAGCGACATCTAAATTTTCTCTACAATTACCAACCGCAAAACTTCCAGTATTTTGAGGAACCGCTAGAATCTGTTAATCCAAACCTCAGAAGATTATTGGAGGATTTCATTGAAACAACAACTAATTCTAGGCTAGAATCTATGATGAAGCGCTTTGTGGAGACACAAACCCTCAAGAATGAAGAGTTTAGAAGACACCATCTCGATACTTATGAAACCTTTAGGAAAATAGACACTATGGTCGAGTCCCTCATGAATCACACTAAGGCATTGGAGACTCAGATCTTCCTACTTGCACAAACACCTATAGGACCATCCCCTGAGGAGAATGCGTATGTTATAACAACTAGTAGTAAACAGATTGAAAATCCTAGGGAGAGTGATAATGAGCATGACGAGAGTTGTGGTGAGGAAAGAGTAGAGAAAAATCCATTGAAACCATCCGAAAGGAAGGGTGTCATAAATGTAGAGAATGAAGCAACTATTGTTGTTACCCCTCCATATATCCCACCATTTCCTTTCCCGCAAAGTTTTGTGGAAGCTAAGGTAGAATCCCAATCCTAAACATACGTGGAGGTATTGAAATATACCTGCACCAATGTACCATTATTCGAGCTCCAGCATAAAAAGAGAAAAACTGAGGACCATGAAACTAGGGAAATAATTAGTGCTAAGAGGGTAAGGCTAACCTTTGAGTTGGTGAATGAAATGACTAAGCTCGAATTTGAAAAAGCTAATACTTAGCATAGATCCAGAACCACCACCACAAGTTCAAAAGAATGAGCCAACCTATAGAAGGAAGAAAAGAAAAGGTGAGGGATATGTGAGATGGCTTGATAAATGGGCCTACATAACCGCTTTCAAAACCCCTATAGGAACAACCCCTTATCAACTGGTCTATGGAAAATCATGTCACTTACCTTTTGAGTTGGAGCATAAGGCCTATTGGGCCATCAAAACTTTGAATTTGGATTACTTAACTGCTGGTGAAAAACGTATCCTTGATATCCACAAATTAGAAGAGCTCAGACAATCTGCCTACGAAAATGCCATCATATACAAAGAAAGAACCAAAGCTTGGCATGACAAAAGAATCATAAGAAAAGACTTCAAAATAGGCAATCCTGTTCTCTTGTTCGATTCTATGTTACGACTTTTTCTAGGGAAGCTTCGTTCGAGATGGACTGACCCTTTCGAAGTATCTAAGATTCTAAGATCTGGTGCTATCGAAATCAAGAACCAAACATGTAAACCGTTCATCGTCAATGGACAGAGGTTGAAGCTCTATGAAGGAGGTGACATCCCAACAACATACACCTGCCATACTCTGAGTGATCCACCGTATCCTTCAAACGATATATAAAATACGGTCGTCGAGCTAATGACGTTAAACAAGCGCTGCATGGGAGGCAACCCATGGTTTTCTTATTTACGTACTTTTTATTTTATATTTACTTTATTTTAATTTGTTTATTTTATTATTATGTCAGGACTAACAATTTAATGTTTTATGTGATTTCAGGACTTGTTTGCTAACCTTGTGCAGAATGCAGAACCCCGATGACATGCACGTGGCCTTTAGAGACGATGCACAGAGAGAGCATTACTATGTCCACATGAGACGCCCTATGGCTCCTACCAAGTACCCTGACTAAGATTGCATGGATGCCTTGGGGATAGAGCCAAGCGTCAGATTCTTATGCCACCAACTCCAGTGGGACCAGTTTGACGATATGAACAACACTTACAGGAACTTGATTCTAGAGTTCCTCAGCTCGTTTCATTATGATCCTTGGGCTGGACCCGATGGACATGTTGTTTTCAGGTTGTTCGGGATTGACTACTCCTTCTCTCACAAAGAGTTTGGTGATTTACTAGGTTTTCAGACTACTCCTGATGCTATTCCAGAGACACCGATAGGGTATTTTATGAGCAGAGAAGTGGAAAAGTTTTGGTCTAACATCTCAGGTGAAAGGAGCCAAGATCCTTCCACTCAGTTTTCTCAGGTAATCCATAACCCTGCGTTAAGGTACTTCCAGATGATTCTAGCACACTCTTTCCTCGGTTTTCCAGATACAGAGACTCTGCTGAGTGAAGAGGAGATCTTCCTATTGTTTTGTGCGACTCAGTCACGCCCAGTTGCTTGTGGCAACTTCCTATTGAAGGGCCTTGCCAATGTCGCCAGATCATCTGTAGGCATTATACATGTCGGTGGGATTGTTACACAGATTGCTATTGCATTGGGTTTGTCTCGCAAATTATTGCACCTCATGACCTTCTGCTGCTACACCACCCTGGATGTTGACTTTTGTCTTGACAGAGGACTGATGAGGAGGCCCTCTTTTGAGCCCAACACGTTTAGATTACTGATCGACGGTGAAGTGATACATTACTTTACATTACCAGACCCGCTGATGACCAATATCCATGATCCTGCTAATTGAAGTTATGCTTTAGAGGGTTATGGAGAGACTGTCGAAGAGCCGAAATCACCTCTCGCCGCTGAGTACACTCCTACACCTCTTTCTCCCCGAATCACTATTATGTCTAATAATATGTCTTTACAGCCGCCTGATCTACAAACTCAGATTTATGAGCTCCGCAAGGAGACTGCCCTGCTCAAGCAGGAAGTAGCGGATTTGGAATTACAGATTCAGGTATCTGATCTCACTCATGCCTCAGAGGCCGATGCTCTATATCAGGAGATTGAAGAGCTTCGGAGGGAGATAACCGAGATTCGTGGATCAAACCGGGAAGAGAAGCCTACCACATGATTCGTTTTACACTGACGTTATTACCCTAGTATTTAATTTCTTTTACATACTTTATTTTATTTCTCGCATCGCCAGACATATCTTACAATATTGCATCTATTACATTTTCTTTTTTCATGTACTTTGAGTTTATCTTATATATATATTATTTCGTGCACTATTGTCATTTTTTTTCTCTTTTCTTTTTATTTTTTATTTTATTTTATTTTTGTCGAGCAAAGAAAAAAAATATAAAGACAAAAATATATTCATTTTTGTCTTCATAAGAAAATATGCAAGCCTCATGCCTTTGAAGAGAGAAGAAAATGCTATCCAGACCCCCCGAAGACCGAAGGTGCAAGAGGGCCCAAAAGAGGATTTGAAAATCCAAGGCCCAGCAGGATTTTGCCTTGTGGCGGGCGCCACACCGTCCTTCTTCAAAACGGGGCTGATTCCCCATTTCCTCCATTTTTACACCTTCCAACTTCAAAAACCCATTTTTACAACTTCCAAAAACCCCCCATTGAACCCCATTAAAGCTCCCCCATTTCCAAAATATTCACCATCTATAAAACCTATCCAAAATCCATTTTCATTTTCATCCACCACAAACCATAAAAATCAAACCTTTATCATTTCTCTCATAAACCATTTTTTTACCACTTTTTACTTCTCAAGGAGCAACAACAATGGAGTTCAATGGATTTCTTCTTCGCGATGGAAGACCGGGTGATAGGCAAAGGAAAATTATTCAGAGGCTTCAGAGTTGAGAAATTCTCTCGACTAGGTACGTCGATGATAACTGTCTGTATGCTTTGGGTCTGTATCATAGTGTTTTCCATTTATTAGATTTTTAGGCTTGCATAATATTTTTGTTAACCAGGAACCTACCTATGAGAGGCTGACAGTTGAGTTTTTAAGTTCATTGATATACACTGTCAGTCCTAACACTGCTAGCACAGTCAGTACTGTTAATTTTAGATTGTTTGGAATTGAATACGAATACAGTACCGACGAACTAACAGGCTTGTTAGGAATCCCTCATAGGGAAGGTGCGATTTGTGAGGCACCTTTGGATGCGGAATGGTCGGCCGAGGTATTTTCATTCTGGCAGAGGCTGTCAAGTACTTCAATAAATTCTTTTGAAGGAATACTTGCGTCGACCATCCATAACCCGGCCATAAGAGTTTTCAGATATCTTTTGGCATGTACTATTTTTGGTCGGGAGAGTCCAAATAAGGTAAACGCTAGAGAACTCCTATTTTTGCAAGGATGCCTCACTAGTACCCATATCAATCCGGTCCCGTTTATGCTTGCACACATGGCTTTAATTACAAATAAAACAGGGCCGATTGTTTTTGGAGGACTTGTTACATCTATTGCTCGAGCTCTTGACCTGAACAATGAGATAGCTACACTTGAACCACTACCTCCTCGCACAATTAATTTAAAATTTCTAAAAGACATGAAATTGTGCCGAACAAGGAGAGAAGGTGGTTATGAGTTGATGGTTCATGGGGTAGCTATCCCATCTATTGCTTTACCTTGCAGTAGACGTACTGATGTACGTAATGAAAGGAACTGGACCTATGATTGAATGCTCCACCTGTTTTGGGTCCACATCCTTCTAATATTCATGATGGGGAGGCACATGACACTGATGAAGAATATGATCGGAGAGAGCAGTCTCCCATACCTCACATGTCCCCCCATCGTCCTTCACAGTCACACACCGCACCATCTTCCTCTAACCCTGTTGCATGTGCTGCTCCTGGATTCTATGTCACTGAGGAGATGTGGCGTGATATGATGGCTAGAGAGGAAAAGTGAGACAACCTTCTATCTACTATTTCACAACAGCTGATGGACAATATGAGCTTCATGCAACAATCACTATCGATTTCGGATCGTGCTTACAGCAATGTTTGTCGTGCCTTGAACGATATCACATCAAATCAGGCCCGTCAGCGAGAAGTCAACCGTCGGCACTACCAGCTTATGGAGGCCACTCAGGGTTCTATCTTAGGTAACCTTCGAGAGGTTCGCGGGTGCCCAGGCTGCCTTATCGGCACGACTTGATCGGAGGGACCAGCAGCGCAGTAGATCCCGTCGTTCTAGACCATCACAGCAGGACGGCGAGGGCACCAGTGCTCCTCCGCAGTAGTTTTTCAGGTTACCCTCCTTATCTTATTTCGAAACATTGGGGACAATGTTCGATTTAAGTGTGGGAGGGGATTTTATTGCTTTCTGTCATTTCCCTTTTTAGTTATTTATTTGCTTTCCATTATTTCCCTTTTCTAGTAAGTTATTTAGTTTAATTTTCTTAGATAATGCATGAGTCTGACGAGTCACTAATATAGTGTATTTTTAGTACATCCTCATTTTTTCCATTTCCTTAGCCTTACCAAATTTTTTTTTAAAAAGAAAACAATGTTGTTTCACATGTTTTGTAGGCTTTGAGATAGGTTTGGATTAGGATGTGGTGACTTACGTCAACTTTTTGAAACATCAGTACCATTTTAGCACCATAGACCTCTTGAATATAGGAATCACTCCTAAACCCCACACCATGACCTTTATTATCATTCAAAATATTGTCCTAAGTAGTTTATTCTAGCAGTCAGCTCCGGCCTAAGCATGCTCTACGTAGGGGGCCGATAAACATAAGTGAATGATCCAGTGCTAATAAAAAAGAAAAAAGGCAAACTCTGGGAAAGGTGACCCTCACAAAGTCATTTAAACCAAAAAAAGAGAAGAAAAAATAATTTTGCCACAAAAAGAAAAAAAAATAAAAAATAAAAAAATAAAAAAATTTGCAGTCACCTATTTTTAGTTGGTTCAGAGGTATCTGGCACTGAACTTGGTAAGGCAGATTACGATCTGATCCCCCAGAAGAAAAAATAATTTTGCCACAAAAAGAAAAAAAATAAAAAATAAAAAAATAAAAAAATTTGCAGTCACCTATTGTTAGTTGGTTCAGAGGTATCTGGCACTGAACTTGGTAGGGCATATTACGATCTGATCCCCCGCAGCTACAATTAGGTCAAATAAAACAGGTTTACACATGCTTATATGCCAGAAACCTTATGTTATGGATCAGAATCACTAACCGGACACTCTACTATGAAGCATGTACGGATAACGGGCTTAATGTGATTGCGCCTGAATGAAAAGGACCCAAAAAGATGAGAAGATAGGCCTAGGTATTGTGGGATGACATGGGGTGGTTAATATAGGATTGAAGTATGTGTTTGAGTTATTATGGTACCCTTGGTTCACTTAGTTAGTACCTGTCACTGCATCCTGACTTGAACTTAGAAGCCCTTTAGCCCAAATCACGTGTCGACACCATTTTTTCTTCTTAAGCTTTAATGTTTGCTTGAGGACAAACAAAGGTCTAAGTGTGGGAGAATTTGATAACACTAAATTTCACCGTATTTCTGACTCCGATTTCGCATGCATTTTTAGGTTTTATTGTTATTTTGTTATGTTATTACTTTGTATTTCTTTGTTTTCAGGATTTCTATGTAATCGGGGCCTAAATCGAGAAAAGGAGCGAAAAAGGAGTGGAAATGGACGAAAACCAAGAAATTCAGCGTTTTACACTTACGGCATCCACCATGGCGGGCGCCATGGGGTCTGCCATGACGTGGCCACGTCTCAAGACCACTCCACAACTGCCAAGACCCACGTTCCCCACTCTCTCATCCCACATTAGTCTCATGGCGGCCGCCATGGCCTTGTGGCAGCCGCCACAAGGCAACAACTTTTCCCTCCACTTTTTAGTGGAGGGGGCATCCTGGTCTTTTCCTGCTTTTTGTTTTCCTATAAATAGGACCTTAGATTTTTGTTTTCAATCATCCAAACTTAGAATCTCTTAGGCATATATCAGTTTTAAAGTAGTTATCATTCCACATCGGGGTGTTACTACAATCAAGTGATCGAGTCTGTATACGTCTGTGTGATCGAGTTTTGGAGCACTCTGGGAGGAAGTTAATCCTGCCGCCATTTTAATTCCAGTTCGTATTTTATCTTTCCGCATTGCTTTACTTTATTTATTATCTACACTCGCACTTTATTTTATATATTTCCTGCACTCGCTTTACTTTCGTTTATTTCTCGCACTCGCACTACTTTTATTTACTTTCTGCACTCACACTACTTTTATTTACTTTCTGCACTCGCACTACTTTTATTTACTTTCCACACTAGCACTAAATTACTTTTATGAAAAATTATAAAAAGAACTTTTACTTTACCATGTCTAAATAAATCCATAAAGGTTAGAATGTAAGGATCGTAATTGAACCGGTAATCCGTACAATTGTTTGTAGAAACACTTAAGGGCTATTTTAACTTTCAATTTAAGTAATTGTTTTTAACTATTTCAAAAACAGCCAAAAGCGCTTTGTCTAGTTCATTAGGAGTTTTTAGACTAAAAAGAAAAGAGATTTTAAAACGATTTTCGGACGCGTTATGAAGTTTAGAGTCTGGTTCGTGAGAACCTCTTTTTGCTAAGAAATCCAGGTTAAAATACTTTTCAAGTTAGTTAAGATACTATATTTCTTAAAAATAGGTTTACTACTCTAATGCAGTACGCACCTTTCTATCCGTGACAATAGGAGGGGTTGATTACGGAGTATAACTCGGTTCTGAATACGCGAAAGCGACAGTTCCTGTTAAATTAGTTCTTTTCAAAGTGGAAAACATTGCCCATAAGTAGTTCTATTAACAAGTACCGGGTTATCAATTGATTATGTGAATTACATTCGAGCCTGTCTTTATTAATTGTTTAAAATTATTATTTTATTTAACATTGCGCACTCCTTAAAACCCTTATATTCAGTTGCCTTAGATACACACCATAACAACAGGTACGATAGATTGACACTTGGTCTCTGTGGATTCGACAATCTTTTATATTACTCTGACGTGTTCGTACACTTGCAAAAAACACGCATCATATTCCCCCCTTCTAGCATTATTCTTTTAAGCCTCATTGTCTTGAGCATTGTACTCTTTTCTTACACTGACACTCCTTTTCTTCACTTCACACTTCTTTCCAGCACTGACACCTGTACATCCTTTTCCAGCTTTTGCATACAGAATAACACGACACTACACCTTTAAACACAAACTTTCAAGCGTGGATCCCGTCGAGTACGACAGACAATCTGGGTGCTAATACCTTCCCAGGTTGTAACCAACCCCCTTTCTCAGTTTCTCTGGTTCGCGACCGTCTTATCCATCTTTTCCTAGGTTTATGAAGCATTAGCTTTCCTTCGGGATAAAAATGCCTAGCTGGAGACTCTTTTCAGTTCATCTTCATGTTCTCTCTCTTTCGCCGACCGTTCGCGTCTGTACCCCTTCTGACCCCGTGTCATTTGGTGGGAGCGACAGCTTGGCGACTGTGCTGGGGACCCTTATACTGTAACCAGGGCTTCTGGTTCTTTTTGTGGGTTCCTCCTAGCGCTTGATTGATTTGTGTTTACGGGGGTGTTATGTGCTAATTGTGTTTGTTTACTTGCTTTATTTATTGCTTTATGAACAGTTTTACTTACTGCTTTCTTTACAGTTTTTTTATACATCATATTGTCATTATCATTGTTGGATCTGGCTTCTGTTTTGGTGGGTGGGATTTCACTGAGTGATTAAGTTCCTATACCTGGGACCTGAGTGACACCTAGGCTAGAGTGTTTCATATTCTTTCCCATTCCATTTCGGTCTGGTGCGGGGATATGAAACACGGTTCAAATGTGGGTTTCTTCTTGAGAACTCTGTGCTACAAATTTCTTGTAGTGCTAGGGCTATCTGGGAAGCCTACTAAGTCTGGATGACCTTTATTATGACCTTCAGAATCTGGGGAGAATTAGAGGAGGATCCTTTATGGTTATTGTAAACACTGTACCTCCGGGTTAGAAGTGTTTACACTTCTCATAACTGATCCAAGTCTGAGGATCCTTGTTCTAGAACATTACATGTGAGGGGGTTAGGTTGTTTACAGGTTTGCAGGAACCCTTGGCCGCATCATACCCTGTTACTGTATTGTTTAAGAGTACTTCACTTTGGACAGTTCTTGTGATTAACCCTGGACATGTGACTCTTTATTTGAGACCCCCACCCTGGTTACTGGATTTCTGAGCCTCCACCCGGACTTTTTGAACATACATGGGCCTTATACCAAGACAGATAATCAGATCCAACTCTTGATCACAAACCCTTGCATATCATTTGCATATATCATCATTGCATCATTTAACATTTGTTTATTTGTTTTTCAGGGTATCCATCATATCATATTTGGTTTGGTTTTGACCCCTTATACTGCTTAGACCTCTGCTTTAGTTATCTTCTTCAGCATTTGCTTCAGCTATCTCCTTCAGCACCTCCATCAGTCTGTCAGAGACTCACCTGCATCAGTCTGCCAGAGACTCACCTTCAGCTTCTCAGTCTGTGATCTTCATCAGCATTTGTCTTCAGCTTCTTCATCAGCACTCATGGATATTCCAAGGAAAAGCAACATATCTTATCACTTCTTTGAGCCCTCTATGACTGGTATCAGGCAGGTCCAGTCCCTTATCACACCTAACCACATCCCACTGTTTAGAGAGCACTATGGGAGTATTTTGGATATGGTTATGGATCTTGATTCTTCTCAGAGGAGCATGATCCACACATGCTTGCAGTTTTATGACCCTCCACTCAGATGCTTCACCTTTCCTGATTTCCAGATGGGGCCTCTGTTGGAAGAGTTTTCCTTGTTGATTGGAGTGCCTATCAGAGGAGGGATCCCCTTCAACCCAGAGATGACTGCTCCCATAAGTGAAGATATAGCAAGGGCATTGCATTTGGAGCCTTCCCTCATTGAGAAAAACATGACAACCAAAGCTGGGATTCCTGGCTTACATTTGGACTTCTTGATTTCTCAGGCCACCCTGAAGGCTACAATGGGAGAATGGAGGGTAGTCTGTGCACTTTTAGCCTTCATCATATATGGGGCTATATTGTTCGCAGATGAGCCCAAATTTGTGAGTAAGAATGCCATCCACTTGTTCTTGCTAAGGAACCCAGTGCCTACATTGCTAGGGGATTTTTACTACTCCATCCATCAGAGAAATGAAAAGAAAAGGGGGAAGCTAGTCAGATGATGTGCTCCTCTGTTCTACTCTTGGCTGCTCAAACACTTTCCTAAATCAGATGCCTTCTTGAACCCACATCAACAGAAGAATTGGGATAAGAGGTTCATTGCCTTAACATCAGATGATATCAGATGGTGCACCCAGAGCACCAAAGGAAAAGATATTATTACCAGCTGTGGGCAATACCCTAATGTGCCTCTTATAGGAGTAAAAGGTTGCATCAATTACAACCCTTTACTATTTAAGAGACAATTGGGATATGCCTTGGTTCATCCTACTAGAGGACAAGATTTAGCCGAGACCATATACTGTGAAGTTCAACCTAATTCAGTTGTTGTCAGGAAAGCTTTCTGGGATTGGGACAACATCTAGACCAAAGGAACAGCCATCCTTGGAAGGTGTAACAATATTGCTTCAGCCCAGTACTCTGACTGGTCCCGTACTAGAGCTCAGATCACCAGGATGCCTTTCACCTTGGAAGACACACATGGACCTCTACAGTACAGCCTGCAGCAACTGTTAGCCTGGAGGAATTTGAAAAGCTGAAAGAGAGGAATAACCAGCTATCTGAAGCCCTGAAGAAGACTCTCTGGGAGAGAAACGAAAGTCGTCTGGACATTGAAAGATTGGAAAGACTCAAGACTGAGCATCTGACCAAGATTGAAAGGACAAATGACTACATAAGAAAGGCAAGAGCAGGAGAGCTGGTTTTGAAGAATGCCTGCAAGAAGGCCAAGATTCAGAAAGCTAGGGCTGAGAATTATCTGGAGGAAAGCCAGGCTAGGTGGATCAGGATCACCGAAGCCCGTGCACAAGAAGACCAAAGGACTCAGGCCAAGATTGATCAGCTAGAGGCCAATGAGAAGAAGCACCAGGAAGCCTTGTTGGCAGCTCAGAAGGAGATATCATAATTAAAACTCTGGGCGGGGTTAAAGAGATCAAAGGATCAGGACAGGCATAAGAAGCTGACTAATGCCATTGCTACCAAGAACCTCATCATTAGGACTATTACAGAGCACCCAACTGGTCCGGTGACTGAGGCCCTCCTGAAGGAAGTCAGGGAAGATGACTTTGGATTGGATGTCTAATTCCTATTGCTTGTATTTCCTTTCTTTTGATGTACTTTTTGCTTTTTGGTTGTTGTATTTTTGATCCACCATGGGCATGTATTGTAAACAGACTATGTATTTTCATCATTTGCAATATATCAGTTTGCTTTATTTTGGTGGGCTTTCTCTCAACATCATCAAGCATCTTCTCGAGGTCTGGAAAGGTCAAAACCAAGAACCAAACCGGATACCTTGGAAGACAAATAAGCATATTGCATTGCATACTAACATTTTCTTTGTTTTGTAGGTCTTTGTTTGTTATTTTTGTTTCTCACTTTGTTGTGGTTTCAGGAAACATTGCTCGTCGCAGAGTGTTCCCTATCAACCGTACACACCGGTACCCAACGCAAAACAACCTTCCACGTATTCAGATGGATCAGGTCCATCAGGACCTGAATGAAGTAAGAAATCAAATGGCAAACGAAAGGGTTGAAATGAGAAACCAAATGTCCTAATTTATGGCTGTGATGACTGGCTTAGCTCAGAGCCAGGAAAGGCTGAGAGAGCTGGTGGAAAGGCAGACACCTGAAGAGCCCCACCTTGGAACAGGAGGAACCAGCAATAATGAACACGGGCAGCCTCGCATCGACCCACCTGAGTTTGGGCCCCATTTGAACCCATATGTTAATATCCCAAGGAATATTCAAGGAAACACTGCTGGAGGCAGGATCTTGCTAGAAGATCCTTAGGAGGAGCAGTTCACAGTTATTGGGGCTGGGGATGAGGTGTATGACCGAAGATTGGATGAGATTGCTAAAAAGTTGAGGTCCTTGGAATCCCAGAATTCTTTAGGCTTTGACGTAATGGATATGGGGCTGGTAGATGGGGTGAGGATTCCCCACAAATTCAAACCCCCATGCTTTGAAAAATATAATGGTACCTCCTGCCCACGTACTCATCTGCAATCCTTCTTAGGGAGACTCAAGGCTTATACCATGGACGAGAAGTTATGGATGTTCTATTTTGAGGACAACCTGACTGGGGCATCAAGAGAATGGTATTCGCATCTAACAAGGGCCACTATAAGATGTTGGAAAGACTTGGCCGAAGCCTTCTTACGGCAATACCAGTATAACCTAGACATGGCCCCCAATAGGACTCTTCTAATGGGGATGTCTCAGTCTTCAAGGGAAAGCTTTCGGGATTATGCTCAGAGGTGGAGACAGCTTGCTGCTGCTGTCCAGCCACCCATGTCTGAAAGAGAAATGGCTGACATGTTTATGAACACCTTGCAGGGAACTTATATTAACAGGCTTGCTGCTTTCTCTTCCATCAGTTTTGCCGATGTAGTTATAGCTGGTGAGAGAATTGAAAGTCTTTTAAAGATGGGAAAAATCTCTAACAATGGTGCAAGCTCTTCCAACAACCTCAGAAAACCTTTTTCAGGACCCAGAAGGGCAGGTGAAACGAATGCTATCCATGCAGGCAGGGGCAGACCCCAGTATTCTCACAGATCAATAGCAGCCATTACTATCCCGGCTCCAGTTCCATAACAACCACTTTTTCCTCAACAACCAATAGCAGTGCCCCTTTCAACAGAGGCCATCTCAGGCAAATAGGGTGATTGACCCCATTCCTATGCCTTATGCTGCTTTACTGCCACAGCTCCTGAAGCTCAACCTGGTTGAGTTAAGGACGTTGGCTCCACCAGATCCTCTCAATCTCCCGAAGAATTATGATGTTAGTGCCATGTGTGCCTTTCATTCCAACGCACCTGGTCACAATACCGAGAAATGTAGAGCCTTGCAAATGAAGGTTCAAGATTTGGTCGATTCCAAAGCTCTCAATTTCGCACCTCCTCCAAATGTTAGAAGAAATCCTATGCCTAATCATGGTGGGCACATGATTAATGCCATAGAAGAGGATCAACTAGCTGCACTGATTGATAATGTTGCACAGATTCAAACACTGCTGGCAGAAGTCAAGCCTCAACTCTTAAAATGCTAGGTGTTCCCAGGCTGTGAGGCCTGCTGCGAATTGTGCAAGACTACTATTAATAGTTGTGAGAAACTAAGGTTTGGCATAGATGGCCTTATCAGAGATGGGATTTTACAAATTACCACAACGGCTCCTTCAGCACCAACAACTCTTTCTTAAGCAATAATGGATTCTCCTTCAACATCAACAATTCTTTCTTCAGAGATATCAGATCCTCCTACAACTGCAACAACTATCATTCCCACTAATTCATCCACAACTCCAGCAATCACTCCATCCATTATTTCGACAAATCAGAGTTCAACGATATTTACTTCTACAACATCAGCACCCATTTTATCAACGGAAACACCTACAACACCAACAAACATTAATGAAGATGTCTCAACGGTCACGATCTATTATGACCCAACAAATGTTCATCCCAACAACAATTTTCAACAACAAACTGCAACACCTATTGTCAGATCTCCAGTCACAATCTACTACGACCCGCATACCATCACAGTTCCTTCCGCTGCAGCAATCAGTCCGGTCACCATTACGGTGCCTGGACCTGTTCCTTATGAAGGCAATAATGCCATACCTTGGCACTACGACTCTGATCTCTACTGCGACAGAAAGAAGATCACTCTAGATTCATTAACCTCTTCACCATAATTTGACAATGTTGGGGGAGGCGGAGGCTTCACTAGAAGCGGACGCCTTTTTGCCTCACAAGCACCAAGACCCAATGTTGAAGCAGAAGTTGCTGCTAAGGCAAAAGGGAAGAGTGTGGTACTTGAAGAGCCAACTGTTAAAGAAACTCCGAAGACGTCTTTTGAACAAGAGGTAGACGAGTTCATGAGAATAATCAAAAAGAGTGATTACAAAGTGGTGGACCAGCTTCATCAGACACCCTCCAAAATCTCTATATTATCATTGTTAATGTGTTCCGAAGCCCATAAGAATGCATTGTTGAGGGTCCTGCACACAGCATACGTGCCGGAAGAGATTACGGTTAATCAGCTGGAAACAGTGGTTGCAAATGTTAACACCAATCATGGACTGGGTTTAACAAATGTTGATTTAACGATGGAGGGACGCAATCATAATAAGGCTTTACATATCACCTTAGAATGCAAAAGTGTTGTTCTTTCTCATGTGCTGGTGGACTATGGGTCCTCGCTCAATGTCCTCCCAAAGAAATCCTTGGTGAAGTTGGAATATGATGGTTTAGCATTACGTCCAAGTAACTTGGTGGTGAGAGCATTTGATGGCTCTAAGAGATAAGTGCTTGGAGAGATTGATTTACCTGTGATGATTGGTCCACAAATCTTTAAAACTACTTTCTTCGTGATGGACATACAGCCGGCCTACAGCTGTTTGTTGGGTAGACCCTGGATTCACGCCGTTGGCGCTGTTACATCTACCCTTCACCAGAAATTAAAATTTGAGTGGGAAGGCCAGATCATCACAATCTGCGAGGAAGAAGACATTTTCGTTAGCCAACTGGCTACTTACAAGTATATAAAGATGGATGGGGAGATCCATGAGACTATGAGTAAGGGGTTTAAGGCCCTTAACATCAATGAAGCAACTGCTGTGTCTGGAACTTCCATCACGTCATATCAACAAGCCCGAAAGGTTGTTGAGGAGGGTACCGCTCAAGGTTGGGGCAAGCTGCTGCCAGTAGAAATGAAAGAAGACAAATTCGGGTTGGGTTACAGACCAACTCGACAAGATCAACCGGAGGATGCAACAGAGCCCAAATTTGTTAGCGGGAGAATGCTTACCCCGGATGCTGTGAACAGTCTGGAAGACGAGGAAGAAGACGAACGCAACCTGGAAAGCTGGATACGTCCAAGGATCCCGGGGAACCAAGTCTCTAACTGGTCTTCCCAGGAAATAATAAGAGTTACTCCTGCAGAGTAATTATTATTTCCTGTCTTTTAGCATGCATCAAGTCCTGCATCTTGCCCAAGATGTCAGGACTCATTTTGTAATCGGGCCATCTTGTATTTTGTGCAAACGATCAATTAATGAATATCAGGACATCTTTTGCAAACAAGTCTTTTTCGCTCACTGTTTTTCATTTTTCATTTTTTGTACAAAACAATAAAATGGCAATGTTTTCAAAACAATAAATTTTCACTTTTCTTAAAACAAGATAAAACTGATCACTAAAATGAACAAATCTAAACCCTTGCAGAGAGTGCCCTCCAAATTGCACCGACAACAACACTGCTATGACTTCGTATGACTTCGACAATCCGATTAATCAAGCCGATGAAGGGGTTGAAGAAGATTATGAGCTACCTGAAGAACTAGCTAGACTGTTAAGGCAAGAGGAGAAGGTTATCACTCCTCATCAGGAGGAAGTTGAGACAATTAATCTTGGTACCGAAGAAGACTTGAAAGAAGTGAAGATCGGGGTTCGTCTGCAAGATTAAGTGAAGGAACAACTTATTGACATGCTTTGAGATATGTCAGGTCTGGATACCGACATTGTTGTGCACAAGCTGCCTTTGAAAGAAGACTGTCCTCCCGTGAAACAGAAGCTACGCCGTACTCGTCCGGATATGGCAATGAAGATTAAAGAAGAGGTACAAAAACAGTGGGACACCGGTTTCCTTGATGTGACTAGTTACCCACCGTGGGTCGCTAACATTGTACCAGTGCCTAAGAAGGATGGCAAAGTACGAATGTGTGTGGATTACCGGGATCTGAACAGAGCTAGCCCAAAAGATGACTTCCCATTACCTCACATTGATGTATTGGTCGACAACACGGCTCAGTTCTCGGTATTCTCCTTCATGGATGGATTTTCAGGATATAATCAGATCAAGATGTCACCTGAAGACATGGAGAAGACAACTTTCATCACACCCTGGGGCACATTCTGTTATAAGGTAATGTCGTTCGGACTGAAGAATGCTGGTGCAACTTATCAACGGGCTATGGTAACATTATTCCATGACATGATCCACAAAGAAATTGAATGTTATGTGGATGACATGATTGCCAAGTCCCTCATAGAAGAAGACCATTTGGTAAATCTGTTGAAGATGTTCAAACGTCTGAGAAAATACCAGTTGAAGTTAAACCCCAACAAATGCACATTTGGGGTACGGTCCGGTAAGCTGCTGGGATTTATTGTAAGTGAAAAGGGAATTGAAGTTGACCCTGACAAAGTCAAAGCCATTCAAGAGATGCCTGCACCAAAGACTGAAAAAGAGGTTCGGGGGTTCCTAGGTAGATTGAACTACATATCATGGTTCATATCTCACCTTACTGCAACCTGTGAGCCCCTGTTCAAGTTGTTAAGGAAAGAACAAGCGGTCAGGTGGAATGAAGACTGCCAGAAGGCTTTTGACAAAATCAAGGAGTACTTACAAGAACCTCCAATGCTTTTGCCTCCAGTTGAAGGAAGACCTCTAATAATGTACTTGAAAGTATTAGAAGGATCAATGGGGTGTGTGCTGGGCCAGAATGACGAGTCTGGTCGAAAAGAGTATGCAATATACTACCTAAGCAAAAAGTTTACCGACTGTGAACAACGTTATTCACTGCATGAGAAAACTTATTGTGCTTTAGCGTGGGCTGCTCGCCAACTAAGGCAGTATATGTTGACCCACACTACCTTATTGATCTCAAAGATGGATCCAGTCAAGTACATATTTGAGAAGCCAACACTTACCGGAAGGGTTGCAAGATGTCAAATGATCCTGACAGAATATGACATTAAGTACACATCTCAAAAGGCCATCAAGGGCAGTGTACTGTCTGACTATCTAGCTGAGCAACCCATTAATGATTACCAGCCTATGAGGTTTGACTTCCCTGATGAAGACATCATGTTCATAAAAGCAAAAGATCGTGAAGAGCCTGTTCGCACTGAAGGGCCTTACCCAGAAGAAGAATGGACAATGATGTTTGATGGGGCTGTTAATATGAATGGTCATGGAGTTGGTGCAGTGCTCATCACACCTAAGGGAGTTCACATGCCTTTCTCGGCAAAACTCACCTTTAACTGCACTAAAAATGAAGCTGAATATGAAGCTTGTATCATGGGACTTGAGGAAGCCATTGACCTCGGGATCAATACTTTAACTGTATTCGGAGATTCAACTCTGGTAATCAATCAGACCAACGACAAATGGTACACCCACCAAGAGCATTTGATTCCCTACCGGGATTATACGAGGAGATTACTGACTTTCTTCACAACAGTCAAGCTTGAGTATATCCCTCGAGATGAAAATCAGTTTGCAGATGCTCTGGCTACCATTTCCTCCATGATCAAAGTTCAAGCTGCCAACTTTGTGCCTCGGATTTTAGTGTCCAGACTTGACAGACCAGCGTACGTATTCTTTGTGGACATTGCTAAAGATGACAAGTCTTGGTTCCATGACATCAAATGCTTCTTAGAGGATCAAACATACCCACCTGGGGCATCATCCAATGATAAGAAGACATTAAGAAGGCTAGCTGGTAGTTTCTTCCTGAATACTGATGGTTGCTTGTACAAGACAAACTTTGACATGGTACTTCTCAGATGTGTTGATAAGACAGAAGCAGACTTGTTGATGCACGAGGTGCATGAAGGATCTTTCCGTACCCATGCTGGAGGACATGCAATGGATAAAAAGTTGTTAATATCAGGTTACTACTGGATCACAATGGATGCAGACTGTTGCGCCTATGCCAGAAAGTGCCACAAATGCCAAATTTATGCGGACAAAGTGCATGTGCCTCCGAATCCTTTGAATGTGATGTCTTCACCTTGGCCCTTTGCCATGTGGGGCATTGATATGATTGGAAAGATCGATCCGACTGCTTCAAATGGCCACAGATTCATCCTGGTAGCCATCGATTACTTCACCAAATGGGTTGAAACAGCTTCGTATGCAAATGTCACCAGACAAGTGGTAGCCAGATTCCTGAAAAGAGACATCATCTGCCGGTATGGAGTACCCGAGCGAATCATTACTGATAATGGTTCCAACTTGAACAACAAAATGATGGCAGAACTGTGTCGGGACATCAAAATCCAACACCACAACTCTTCTCCTTACAGGCCAAAGATGAATGGCGCTGTTGAGGCAGCTAACAAGAATATCAAGAAGATTGTGAAAAAGATGGTGGTTACATACAAAGATTGGCATGAGATGCTACCCTTTTCCTTGCATAGGTACCGTACCTCAATAAAAACATCCACTGGGGCAACACCGTATCAGCTTGTGTATGGTATGGAGGCAGTCCTACCTGTTAAAGTTGAATTACCCTCCTTACGAGTACTGATGGATGTCATGGGCAGTTATATCAGAAGAGAATGAAGAAAGCCTTCGATCAGAAAGTCATGCCTCGGGAATACCAAGTAGGAGATCTTGTGCTGAAAAGACTCCTTCCTCCTCATACAGACCACAGGGGAAAGTGGACTCCGAATTACGATGGTCCATTCATAGTAAAGAAGGTTTTCTCGGGTGGAGCACTGATGCTCACCACTATGGATGGTGAAGATTTCTTATCCCCTGTGAATTCAGATGCAGTTAAGAAATACTTCGCGTAAAATGACCAGCTGGACAGAAAAACAGAATGTAAGTCCAGGCAAAAATAGGGCAGCCCGGCGAGTCAAAAATAGAATAAAAGACTCGGGCAAAAATAAGGGAAAAATCAAAAAAAAAAATGTACACCCGCTGAGTTGAAAAGCCGCATTGGACAGCTCAGGCAAAAATGGGTATCCCGGTGGATTGAAAACCCGAAAGGGCGACCCACGCAAAATAAGGGAATAAGCAAACAACTGCATTCTGAATTCGTCTGTATCATTCACGACTTGGCAAGCTTCGAAAGGTTGAAACATCGGTCAGAATCAACTTTCTTCAGAAAGCAAGATAAGAAGAACGTCAAGGTCATACGGGTCATAACAAAGGGAAGCTCACTGAAGCATCATCAACATTGCCAGCACCTTCAGTTTTCTCAATTTGTAACAATCTCCTCATTTCAGGGATTTTTTTCTTTGACTGTACTTGCCAGTTCAGGGCACACAAATTAATAAAATCAGAGTTTTCAGTCACACTGCGTCTTGTACATTTTTGTTTCGTTTGCAAAATGTCCAAAACTCATGATATGATACTTGCATAAAAAAGGGATGTGCCTTTCTAATAAATGCTTGCAGGAAATGTATTTACTCCCGGGAATATCTAAACTCCTATGATGGAATCCGGTAAGGGATACCTCGGGGCACTTGTGCATTTTTTGTCTTGACAGGATTGCAGGTATTCAAAGCGCAACGTGGGGCATGCCAAACATGTTTTCTCCCCTAACAATATCCAGAAATGTTTTCCCCAGCAAAGTTGCCAAATCATTGTTTCCTCAACACATCCTCCAAATAACACCGGAAGTGCTTTCTCCCCAGCAAAGTTGGCAAATCATTGTTTCCTCATTACATCCTCCAAATAGCACCGGAAGTGCTTTCTCCCCATCAGAGTTGCCAATGCACCATCCTTTCAGCACATCTTCGAGCAGCATCAGAAAATGCCCATTTCCCCAGCTGAGTTGTCAAGTCTCCTCATCCTCAGCAGGATCCTCACAGAAAACCCCAGGAGAATCATCCACTGACTTTTCCTCCTCCCAACAGAGTGCCAAATCTCTCATCTCTAGCAAAGACAGGGAACCATCTCCCCACAGAGCTCCAACCTCTCCCAAGAAGAGCAATGTCAGAAATTCTTACACAACAAAGTGACATAAGCTTCCATTTCCCCAGCTGGGTTGTCTCCTCACCAGATAGGTCTATCAGTGATCTAGTCCCCAAGCAGAGCCATGCATCTTATCAAGATCTACCAATGATCTCATCCCCAGCTGGGATATCCTTTCAAGCAGATCAGTCAGTGATCTCCACAAGCAGCGGGATCCGAATCCCGAATCGGTTTCTCTTTGCATAATCATAGCATTCGCATCATAAATCACCACCAAAGCGTAGCATTCCGTCTAATACGGAGCATTACGGAAAAAATCAAACATATTGCATAATCACAAGTCAGGTTCAAACCAGTCACCTGTAAATACCAACAATACCACATCAGCAATTTCCCCAACAAAAAGCCAAAGCGTCCCCTTTGCACTCTCCAACACAAGTACATGTTTATATATACTCATTCGACACTCGTTTGTGTCATATCATCTCCCTGCAGATATAAACTACAAATATCCTTTGTTGAATACAGAAACTTACATACTCTTTTGACACCATTCCCCAGCAAGGTTACCCAAACACTTATTATAACATACTCTCATTGATACCCCGTCTGTGTCATCCTATCCCCCACAAATTGCCTGAACACCTTTTATAAGTTCATAACTTATGCACTTTCTCTTTCGACACTCGTCTGCGTCACTTTTCCCAGCAAGTTGAGCACTCGTCCGTGTCTTGCTCATACTTCACAATGCTTATTTTTACTCATACAGATACTCGTCCGTATCTTGTATTACAACTTATTTCCCCTCAGAGTCGACACTCGTCCATGTTCTTTGTTAACCAGTTGATACTTGTCCGTATCATCATCTCTGAACATGTGTCAGCGTTGTTTCTACCGATACTCGTCCGTATCGTAGTCTTAAGGATGCTCGTCCGCATTTTTAATCTATACACAGTGTCAAACACTTATACCTTTGCTTCTTAAAAGCGTGAGCACTCATCCGTGTTCACCATTCCCCAGTAAAGCAATCTTTCTATTATCTGACATTCGTCCAATGTCATGATACTTTTGGCAGCCGTACCCTGCTAGGTGATCGTCCTTCACCTTTGGATGACTGTCCCTCATCCTTTCCCCAACGGAGTCTCCATTATTGGAACCCCCTTTCTATCCGGCATTCGTCCTATGTCGTGATATTTAGCAGCCGTCCCCTGCTAGGTGTTCGTCCTTCACCTTTTGATGATCGTCCTTCATCATTTTTATCCAATCGCCGTCCCCATCGTTGATCTTGTTATCTGACATTCGTCCTATGTCATGATAAACCCCGAGAGCAGTTGTACCCTGCTAGGTGATCATCCTTCACCTCTTGATGATCGTCCTTCATCATGCTTATCCGATGGCCGTCCCTATCGTTGACTTTTTCTATCCGACACTCGTCTTATGTCGTGGTAAAGAGCAGCCGTCCCCTGCTAGGTGATCGTCCATCACCATTGATGACCGTCCCTCATCATTACTTCATTTATTCTCTGAACTTGATGGCCTTCCCCATCATTGCCTTTATTTTAATCCCTAGAGAGTCTTGTTTCTTTACTTGATGGTCGTCCCCGTCATGATCCCTTTATTTCCCCAGCATGTCGGTCGTCCCCGTCATTTCTCTATCCCCAGCAGTCGTCCTCTGCTCGATGGTCGTCCTCCATCGCCCGCACTTTATAATCATACTATACTTTCTTTTACAATCTATATCCCTTTTCTTCTTCTCCCAGTGAGTGCAAATTTTGGACTGTCTTTGGTATTCAACCACAAGTTATCTTGTTTGCCTGATAAGCCAGGCGCTTACATCCTGCACAGCTAACTCATGCTTGAATAGGGGCAGCTGTAAACACCCCAAATTTTCCCTCACTAAGTTCACACCATGGCTTGTGATATTTCATATTTACATTAGTTTAAGCATATCATTTCATGTTGCATTTTTGCTTCACTGCATTAGTTCAAGTTCATCTGCATCTAGGGTTTGTGACTTGAGCCATCCAGGATTCATCTGAGCCACTCCTAAGGTCATAAATCATCTCAAGAGGTTCCATGTATGTTCAATCATCATATTTTATCCCTTAAATATCAAGGAAGCCAAAGAATCACAAGAACTGGCAAAATATGGAAGCAGAGCTAGGGTTTCACTACACAGATGACCTGAAATTAGGGTTTTGGTTTCAGAGGCCATAACTCCAAATTTTTTTGTCATTCTTGTTTCTATTGGTCTCAATAGGTTATAAGGATCATGCATACCAAGTTTGATGAAGAAATTCATTGTGGAAGTCATCTGATCACTGGGTAACTTCTTGAGCAAGTCAGAGCAAAATCAGGGCATCTGAGATCCCCCAACATGGAACCAAAGTGGATTTTTCATCAAATTGAAGTTATATGGTCTTTATTTGATCATTGAAGTTCTTATAAGTACACAAAATTGAAGAAAAGTGAACTAAATCAAAAGTTGCCAAAAATGGAAATGACTTGTAATGCAAACTTTCCATTTTGGGAAAGTTTTTCAACCTCCTCTTTCTCAACCAAAAATGCTTCAAATGGAAAATCGTTGGTAATGAAAGTTGTAGATTGGATCATTCCCTTTTAAAAAAGTACAAGAACAAGATCTAATTCATTTTGGAACTCAAGTTATGGCTTGTCAAAGTTGGCAAAAATCCCATAAATTTCAAGAATGCACCAAAAGGGATTCTTTGCAAAACCACTTGCCAAGGCTTTTTGTGACTTCAAACACACTTCAATACATCATAACATCATAGTGCATTGCCTCTAGATCAGAATTGCCCAAGGAATTGCAAGATTACATGCCTTGAACATCAAGATTTCTCAAAGGAGCCAAAACATTACATAATTGCAAAACACCCCATAACTTTATTCCCGCATGCTGAATTGCCTCAAGATTGAATTTGTGGACATCCATGAAGTCAACTGCGCATGGACATGCCCAAAGGCCAGCTGCATTCTTGCCCATACCTCAAGTACAAGAAATGTTGACTTTGTGCAAATTCACCCATACCAATCACAACAGTCCACCACCCACTCTCTGCCTAATCCAGACACTACAAGCATGCCTCAAAGATCATTTTTCATAAGACACACAAGCTGAAACCTACAAGAACTCAGCATTGCCAAAAACACTCCCTCTTGCAAAAACCTTCGAAACTCATAGCTCACTCAATCAATCTTCAAACCAATTCCACCATTCATCTTTAAACAACTCACTGATCACAAAGCAACCACAAAAAACAGCCAGAAACACACCATACACAAAACACGATTCCCATCCAGTTGAGGTGCAATCTCATAAACCAGCCACTCTCAAGGTCTTCCAAGCACCAAAGCTTCTTCAGGAAGGTCATTGGAGTCAGCTTGCACAGGAGAAACAGCCTTGAAGCTCCAAAATGAGGAAGCTCAAGCTCAGGTAACTTCTTCAAACATTTTTCCAGAAATGTACTTTTAGGTTATAGAAATGTTCCTCTTGTTGTGCTGATCATGCTAATACTTTTATTTTTGAAAATGGATGCAATTTGAGGATTTTATGAACTTCTGAAAGTTTCACCATGTTTGAGTTTTCTCTTCGAATCATGAGTTTGAGCAATTAGAAAATTTTTTTGAGAGTGGATTTGGATTTAGGGAGGTGAGAGGAGTTAATATGGAGCTTTAGAGCTCCAAAAATAACCTAGGGAAGAAGTTAGGGTTTTTCAGGTGAGGGTGTCACCGGAGAAGACGACCGGAGCTCTTCTCCGGTGACCTGAAAGTGATTAATGAGATAATTAGGGTTAGGGTTTTTGTTTAAACGTGGACCATTAGATTTCCCCTTCCAGCGTGAGATGAGTGGCTGAGATCATTTCATTAACTCTTAATTAGGTTTTAATAATTAATTAATTAGGTTTAATAAAGTTTGAATTCTGGCCACAAGATCTGGCGCGCAGTCAACCTAGGATTTCCCAGATTCAATCCCAGCCCTTCCCTTTGCATACTTCTGTTAAATTCATTTTTATTTCATATTTTTATCATTTATTTTGTTCCATTTATTAAAAATAGCTAAAAATTTCCAAAAATATTTTTATTCTGCATTTTTGTTTCAAATAATTTTCTTAACCGGAAAATATTTTTATTTTTATTTTTCACATTAAAAAATCATTTTTTAAACATATAAATGTTTATTTTAATTAATTAATGAAAATTAATTAATTAAAATATCATTTAGGTTTCTAAAAAATCCCAAAAAATTCATATTGCATCTTTAAATATTTAGAGACATTGTCATACCATCCACACAAATTTCGTTTTGGTTTTGAACCATTTTTGATAATTTACTTGAATTTAGGGTTCATAAAATTCACATTTTAGAACCCTAACTTCAAGAATTCTTTTATGCCTAACCAAGAATGGTATGACAATGATTCTTTTTGCATTGATCTTCATTTGACATTTAGTTTCTAGCATAATTTTGTCATAAATTTATTCTGCATTTTTGAATTGATTTGCATTTTTTCCCTTTAAGTACCTTAAAACCCTAGAAAACTAAGAAAAATCATAACTTCCTTATGGTTAAGAGTTAGGCCTCCTCCTTTGGGGTATGAAATCATATGGGGTTAGGGTTCTTTTGATTGCATTTTCAATTTTTTACCATGTCATTTTCTTCTGTCTTTGCCATTTGCATCTCATCCTTTCATAAAACCCTAATTTCTCATCTTCCTTTGCATACCTCTTGCATATGTTTGCATTCATGAACTTACCATGACATTTTATGCATTCACATGACTTATAAGACATCTTAGGACACATTAGACTCATGATTGATCATTTCCTCATCCATTTTCCATGTTATGCATTCATCACATTCCATGAGCATTCATGAACTTTCATGTTTCTTCCATGCTTCATTTGCATCCTCATCACTTGTATGAACATTCATATCACTTGACAAGCTTTCATATCATCTCTTAGCATCATTTACATCATGAACATGCTTATGGTTTTGGTTTGCATCCTTGCATACATTTCATTTTTATTTTTACTTCATTTCTTATGCTAACTTTTCAGGTGGTAAGTATTTGGGAAGTGAATTTGCCTTCACTTCTCACAATCTTTTCTCATCTCTCTTATGCATTCATTGCTGCATTTTTCTTTTGCTTTAGATTGGGCTTGCTCATTCATGTTCCTTCTTCCCTTTCTTTCTTCAAGCAACTTATCTTCTTAAGTGAAGTAAGTTGACTTGCTTCTTCTGCTCCTTCTCCCTTCTTCTGCTTCTTCCTTGGTGGCTCTTCTTGAAGATCTCTTGCAAGCCTCATAAACCCTAGGAACACCCAAGCATGATCACAATTAGGGTTTGATTAGTCCCCCCATTAGTTTTACCTTTGTGTCATCTTTTGTGTCTCTCCTCTCATCTCATAATCAGGGACTAAACCTTCAAGGCTTTAAGGCTTTGTGATTAAGATTATGCATGCATCCTTCTCTTAGGATGGAGTGAATAACTTTAATCCTAAGTGTTAAACCCTTGATGTGTTTAAATATCTTAATCAATCCATCTAATAATCACCAAGACAATAAGCTTGTTACTTGGGCCTTGCATTAGGGTTCTAATTCTTCCTTAATTGGTCAAGAAGGACTAACCCTAGTGTTAATGGACAAGTCCCCCTCAAGTTGTCTTACAAACCATAAAATTCACTTCTTAATCTTACCATTAATTAAAATCCACTTTAATAAAGGTTTGTTTTGTCATGAGGTTAATCCCTAATCATGGATTAAGTTGAGGTATCTTCCTCAGCTTAAATGTTCTCATCTATTATCCTTCTATTAGGATGGTGTAATGGGTCCATTAAATCCTTGATTATAGCTTAAACTCATTACTTAACACTAAACAAAAACTCCAAAAACATCTAAATAAATTGCAAGTAGGTTAATGATCTTAATCCTACACCATGGTGATTAAGTGTGAGGTGTTTACTTTATGCTTAAGGTATTCTCATTACCCCTAATCAGAAGGAGGATGTGATGAGTTTACTAATCCTTGGTTTAGGCTTAAGCTCATTTTCTTATGACAAACCCCAAAAAGCAATAAAAGATTGAAAACAAAAAAAACAAACAATAATCGTCTCCTTCGGGATTCTTTTCTCACCTCTTTCACTCACAAACGAGAACTCGCTTCTTTCGTCTAATGCAAGACAGTTTGCACCTGAGCCAGATAGGTCATACACTTGAGCATAGGCAAGAAAGCAGTTCACAAGTCAATTTTTCTTTCAGTCTCTTTGAGTCGAACTACGGTGTTCTGACTTCCTTGTTGCACGAGAGGATACGTAGGCATAACTTAACAGTTATCGAACAAAAGTCTCTTTATATTCCCCCCCCCCTTCCAGCATTATTCTTTTAAGCCTCATTGTCTTGAGCATTGCACTCTTTTCTTACACTGACACTCCTTTTCTTCACTTCACACTTCTTTCCAGCACTGACACCTGTACATCCTTTTCTAACTTTTGCACACAGAATAGCACTGACACTACCCCTTTAAACACAAACTTTCAAGCGTGGATCCCGTCGAGTACGACGGACAATCTGGGTGCTAATACCTTCCCAGGTTGTAACCAACCCCCTTTCTCAGTTTCTCTGGTTCGCGACCGTCTTATCCATCTTTTCCTAGGTTTATGTAGTATTACCTTTCCTTCGGGATAAAAATGCCTAGCTGGCGACTCTTTTCAGTTCATCTTCATGTTCTCTCTCTTTCGCCGACCGTTCGCGTCTGTACCCCTTCTAACCCCGTGTCATTTGGTGTGAGCGACACTGAGGTAGAACTTGATTTTGTTCTCTGAATCACGAATTGAATATGTTTGTTGCTGGTTCTGTTGTGACGTTTATCTCGGTTGAAACTATAGAATGTGACTTGTTGATGGTTCTCTCTTTTAGCCCTTGTTTTGTTCGTTCCATGGGTATTGGGCTCTTGGCCCATTGTTTTTAATCGCCAGGTTTTTATTTTTATTTTTTTTATTTTTTTATAGGTTAGTTAAGAAAATGCTTTCTAATGTTTTTTTATTCAATATAATTTTTTTAAGTCTCATTTTATTCATATTTTGTGTATCAATCCATTTTTCTAATTAATTTTTCATTTTGGGATATAAGTATAATTTTTCGATATTCGATTTCGAATCGACGTTATCAAAATCGCTATGAGATCATTTTTGTTTCTCTTGAATTCTAATTATTTTTAGATTCGTTATTTACCGATTTATTTTTATTTAGGCCGATGATATAACAAACGACCGAATTGTGTCCGATTTCATTAAATCGGAAAATTCGGTCAATAAGAGGCTTATTTTGTTTAGTTTTTATTTATTTATCGATTTCGGTTTATTTTTTCTATTCCGTTTATATTTTGTTAAGTAATTTCGGTTTATTTAGTTTATTGGCTATTTTTCATTTATCCATTTAGTTTATTCAATTTATTTTAATACACAAACGCTCGACTCCTCATAGAGTGATTCTAAATATTGAATCAGTTCTAAGGTAGTTAGAGAGCCACATTTCGACGCCTCCGAAAAGGTCTAACGCCTCCAAATAGTTGCCTCTGAATAAAAAGGTCCAACACCTCCAAATAGTTTGGTACACAACACACACACTTTCTCTTAGGCAAATTACAACGAGACCCTTTTATTTCATGCAATCCCGTGTAATTATTTTGTATCCCTCCCCCCATTTTGATGTACGCACTTTTATTTTTCGCATTTATTGTTTAGATCGCTAGGAGCACCCTTGGGGACTAGTTTAGATCATGTAGTAGGCTGAACTACGAGGCTCTGACTTTCCCATTGCACACGAGAGTACGTAGGCACAAGGATCTTAATCCTTGCCGAGCACCGAGGATCAATCAACTTATAATTCAAACTCATTTCCCTTAGCAAGTAACTCATTAAGCATAGACATCCTTTCGCGCGTGACAACTTAGATGGTTCCCATCGAGTACGATGGATGTAGGGGGTGCTAATACCTCCCCCCTGCATAACCGACTTCCGAACCCGGACAATGGTTGTGAGACCTCTGTCCTCATCCTCTCTTTAGATGGGTTTTATCTATATATTCCCTTTCTCCTCTTGGGAATAAATTAGAATTAGGTGGCAACTCTCATGTTTGCCCAGCGTGCGGCACTTCTCTTTTAGATCGCGTAAGGTCGTATTTTTCGGGTGTGACATGATGTTTCTCCAAGCATAACCTCACCAAGAGAGAATCCTCTCCACATTTAATCCTCCAGAATTGTTTCCCAAGGAGACTCGTATTGAAGTCATGAATACCACGAAAGCCTAGATCCCCTGTGCCTTTCTTTTGAGCCAATTTGTCCCAGCTTAACCAGCGGATTTTCCGTTTCCCATCTTTCGACCTCCACCAAAACTTAGACAACATAGATTCAATGCCTCTACACACACTTTCAGGGATACGGTAACAACTCATTATATATGTTTCCTTCCACCCCTTAACTTTTTTCCACACTCTTTCAGTGACAAGCTTAAAAAAATCCTTCTTTGAATGACCAAACACTACCGGGAAATCAAGGTACCGCAAATGGCTAATGACACCTCTAAATCCAAGAATATATTTGATTTGATTTTGAGCAGCCCTGCACGCATCACCAGTAAAAGACACCTCATATTTTCCTACATTTACCAGCTGACTAGAGGCCTTTTGGTAGGCTTCCAAAGTTTCTTTAATTCTCAGAGCTTCATCCACATTAGACCTTGCAAAAAGAAGGCTATCATCGGTGAAGAACAAGTGAGAGATTGTCGGTGATTGTCTAGCCACTTTGATTCCATGTATATTCTTTTCATGAGCTTGCTTCTTGATCATTCCAGACAGGATATCTTCACAAATAAAAAACAAAAAGGTTGATAGGGGGTCTCTTTGACGGAGGCCCCTTTTTGGAGCGAAACGAGAGCTAGGCTGCCCGTTGATAAGAATCTGATACGAGATCGAGGAGATGCATTTAGATATCACTTGGATCATGTTTTGCGGGAAATCCATCTTTCTAAGAGCTTCAATCACAAAATCCCACTCAATTATGTCGTAAGCTTTCGACATATCAAGCTTTAGGGCCATTGCGTCTTTTTTGCCATGTTTCTTATGTTTCATCCAATGAAAGCATTCCATAGAAATTAAAGTGTTATCCGTAATGAGTCTTCCTCTGATGAAAGCACTTTGTTCCTCACTTATAATGACTGGCAGCAACTCTTTCAAACGATTAGCAATCATTTTAGTTACCGCTTTCATAATCACGTTGCAAAGGCTTATTGGACGGTAATCAACCGGAGATGAAGGGTTTTTCTTATTTGGAATAAGGGTGATGAAGGTGTTATTTATTTTTGTAGGATCCCTGGCATTATTGAGAATATCCAACACAAGACTAATCACGTCACCGCCAACTACAGACCAAAATTTCTGATAAAATAAGGCAGGGAGTCCATCCGGCCCCTGGGCCTTTGTGGGATGCATTTGAAAAATTGCAGTATAAACCTCATCAGCGGAATACCGTTGTTGGCAAGAAATTTTCTGAACTGCTGTAAGTTTACCAGGCGGAAAAGCACACACCTGGGCTATGTTCTCAGGGTGACTAGATTCACAAATATCAGAGAAAAATTGGACCAGAATTGCCTCGCAGTGTTTATGCCCCCACTTCCACAAGCCATTAGCATCCTTCAACCTTTTGATCGCATTTGTACGACTCCGCTTCTCCGCCTTTGAATGAAAAAATTGTGTATACTTATCCCCGTCTTTAAGCCAAACCGCACGACTTCTCTGCCTCCACATAGTCTCTTCCGTTTTTACAAGCTTATCTCTCTGCTTATCCAAGGCTTTGAATTACTGGATTTCCTTCGGATTGCTCGACCATCGTTTATCTTTTTTCAGCAAACCATCTAATCTTTGGATCTTTCACCAGTCTGCTAGTTCTGAATTCACTATAATTATGCTGAAAAGCCTGAATGCCATTCACTTTCTTCCTGAAAGAAGAACCAGATTTAGACCAAAGATTATGGACGACCTCCTTGTAGTTATCTTCCTTCACCCAAGCCTCCTTAAACTGAAAAATATATCTTCTTTTTCATGCGTGGAATCATGTTGAATGAGGATACAGAGTGGAGCGTGATCAGATTTGTGATGCTCAAGATGAACCACCTTTGTAAGAGGAAAACTTCGTTGAAAATCCGTAGAACACAAGGCTCTATCCAACCTGCATTGGATATTTTTTTCACCTTGCCTACCATAAGTCCAAGTGTATGGGTAGCCTTCAAAGCCCACCTCTTTTAGGCCACAAATGTCCAAAGTATGCCTGCTCCATGAGAATTGTGTGCCTGACCTGGTGTTTTCTCCAAGTTTGTCTGAGTTAGAAATTGTATCATTAAGGTCACCAAAGATAATCATCTTCCTCCTCCCTGTCACTTAAGTCATTGGTTAAAATCCATGTTTCCTTCTTATTTTCTTCTTCCGGGAAACCATAAACACCGACAAAGGACCACACAAAATCATTTTCTTCTTGTTGGCATGAACCAGCAATATGGTTCAAAGAGAAAGAAGAAACATGAACCTCCAAATCCTCAATCCACCAGAGACTAATACCCCCTAATCTATCCTTCCCCGTACCTCTACAGTCCACCGATTGGTCGAATTTAAAACTGAATCTCCTCTTCATGCCTAAAATCTCCTCTACTTTTAGTTTAGTTTCCATAAGAAAGATCATTTGTGGGTTTTCAACCTGAATGAGGCTCGAACTGCTCGAGGACTCCCCAATCCCCGAAAGTTCCACGACATGATTTTCATTGTGATTGGTGGTGTTGGTTCACCAACACCACCTCTGGTTGAGTTGAAAATCCTTCACCGTCTCTTTTTGATTGCTTCCTCTTCTTATCCTCCACACTAACAGCTTCGACAGTTCCTTCCGTATTCATAACATCAATCAAGTTCCTCTTTATAACCATCAGTTTTGGACCTGAAGCCTTTGGCGTCTTTGTGCTCTTTGTGTTTTTGCATTTAGTCCACTTCTTTTTTGGGGGCCTACAGCAGGAATTTGAGGAGGTATAATAACTGTATGATTCTCTTTTCCAGTAGACAAGGCCACTTCTCCCAGCGATTTTGCAACCTTTTCCACCTCTAAAGTTGGTATTTGAACAATAGGACATTCAACAAGAGATTTCTTTTTCTGAATCATATTAGTGTCTCTATTTTGTACCTCATGTTCTTCTCCTTTGTCAAGGCCTTTCGATCCACATCTACTTTGACTGGAATTAGTGTCAAATAACTCCCTGCTGCATTTACTAGAGCTGGACTCTTTTGGTTTGGCTTCATCAATCATCTTTAGGAGTGGTGAAGCTTGGAGCCATTTCCCGAAGTAAAGGTCTTGTTCTTCAATATCTTCATAACCTTCTTCATTCAATCCCCGACCATCTCACAATCTTTAATCTGATGCCCTATACGCCCGTAGACAAAATAGAAGGTAGGCAAGCGCTCGTACTTGAAATGCACCCTTAAAGTCTTCTATTTATATTTCACTACAGTGCCCCTTACCAGTGGTTCTTTGAGATTGATCTTCACCATCATTCGCAAGAACCTACCGTTTCTATGCGCCTCCTTCAGGTCCATTTCTTCAAAGACTCCAACAATATTTCCTAATTTCTTCGCCATAGTCTCGGATCTAAGAATGAGAGGGAGCTCATAAACTCTCACCCAAAAGGAAGCAAAGTGCATTTCCAGATCTGCTGGTTGTTCCTCCCCGGATATGTGATTCAACACTAGTAAAGACCTGTCAAAGCTCCACGACCCTGTTTTGAGAATAAACTCAAGATCACTTTTTGAACTGAACTTGAAGAGAAATAATTTTTTTTCTAAATCTTGAATTTCCACCGGGTGTTTAAGCTTTCACACGTTTATCATTGTACTCTTAAAGGCTCTTATGTTAAAACTATTATTTGTCCATAGTCTCCCTGCAAGTGTTTGTTGAAAGGATTCATCCTCACAGATCCCAACGTCCGCTGCGACAACCCCTTATTCTCCCTCATTACTCAACGCTAATATCTTCCACTTATCCATTGGTCACACTCTTCCCCTACAAAAGGCCTCCTATACACCGAAAAAACTAGAGCACAAGAAGTAAATATTGAGAAGGACACACGAACAGAAACTCACTCAGCAGAGGAATGGGAGAGCAGTGAAGAACACCAAGCACAACTCACAAAGGAGAGAGGAAACTAAGACTAGTTGGAAAGATAGGCTCAAACCCTAACGGGAAGAGTAAAAAACACGGTGAGTTCTAGAGAGAAGGGAGAGCCTCACTCTCTAGGACACGTGGAATTGGAGTATAGAGAAAGCTTTTAGTTGGATAACATGCAAATATCTTTTAATATTATATGATGGTGATAAAATAAATAAATAATAAATGAAATTATAACAACTCAGCACTGTTAAACACCACATAAGCAACGTTTGTGTCACATCAGGTTTTTTTTAACTGAAATTCATTAAAAGAGTAACAGTGCAACACTTAAGTAACATAAATGATCTATTTGAAACAAAACAAACATAAATAACCAAAGTGTTACAATTAAATAAGTTAAAAGACCTCGTAGATAATTTAACCTATATTTCATTAAAGTTGTTGAGAAAAAAACACACAAATAATAGTTGAAATTGGTTAATGAACTTGGACCAAAATTGATTTTAGAGTCTTCAAAATTTGAATTCATAAGGTCTAACAAAAAGGATACATGACTGTGCGATTCTTTGTATATTTATTTAGTCAAAAAGTTATTTGAAATTAATATTATTTAGTCCAGTCAAAATAATCAACATAACTTCACGAAACATTATATCACATTCATATTACTTGTTTTATTCTATTTTAAAGTCAAAATTTTAAAATAACTAAATTTAATTAGGCTTTGTCCACATAAATGAATGAGAGATTCTAGATGCATGTTAATTTATTTTATTTTGATAAAAGTTCTAGATGAATGTTTAATTTAATACTATTGTTTATTTATAATGAATTAATTTTGTAACATGAAATTGAAATGTGTTTTACGAAATTATTTGTTTACTCTCAACTACTACTTCTCATGAAATTTTAAAGATACGTTGAAACTTTTAACCAAAAATATAAAAAGAACTTTAATTATTCAAATCCATATTTATGTTTGGATTTAACTGATTATTAAATCTCAAATCGAATATAATTGGACGAAATATTGAATAACTAAAAAGGGTGATCCATATATCTATATTTTACTTTTTGGTTGGAGATGTCGTGTTTAAGTTCTGTCATTTTGAAACATTGATTTATTCTTTCTTGGGCTCTTTCAAACTCTTCAAAATAAATAATACTAGAGTTTTTGATTGAAATTGTCTAACGCTGCTTATAAATGATATTATGCGAGCGAGACTCAAGTGTTATGTTTCAATAAAGCAAAATGCATTAAAATTGTCCAATATGACATATACATTTTTTTGGAGTTACATTTTACTTAATTTTAGATTCTGTACTTGATTTGAGCATTTGAGTGTTAGTTTTGCAGATATATCCATGTGTTGTTGTATTAAAGATTCATACCATTGTATCAGGAGTCCATCACCACAAATCAACTATAATTATGATTCTAGTACGGAACAATGGTGCTGTTTGTGAGAATCAACAATTTATTCCCACAAGGAACTTCATAGAATCTCTCGATCTAGCATCGCTTCAAACCATCCTTATCGATGATATATGTGAGAAAATGTTGTGACAAAGATTCTTTATTGAAAAACCTGTTCCAAATGACGTTCGACACTAATTCATGAAGTGAAGACAAATTGATGCTAGGACTTTGAGACTGTGAGAAGGTGGACGAAATCCATGACGTTGCGATATTCATGCAACTTTTTTTACATCAAAACACTCGTGAAGCTTGGACTCCATGAGCAAGATCTGGATTTGTGTTATGATAGATGTCTTCTCACATTCAACGAAGGATAGATGCCATCCTCGACAAATGTGAAGCGGACATTCGAATGAACGTGTTATCCTAGAAGTGGAAGGTTATGAAGTTCAATAGGATGCTTACCGCTTGGAACATGTTTGACTTAAAGTCCTCCCAACATGCACTGCCACTCTACTGATTTTTAAGGAAGGAATTTCAATTCAAAAGGACACCAAAATGTGAAAGGGCCTTTGGGTTGTTAAAAACGAAATTAGCTACACCTCCAAAACTTACTCGATTAATCCCCAACAAAGTCCTTTATCTTTACCTGGTAGTGTCTGAATAAGCTGATAGAGATGTTTTGATTAGGGAGCCTGATCCAACTAGAGTCATGTGTATTTCATATTAAAAGATCTCACGGGACTGGAAACGCACTATTAAATGATGGAAAATAAAACCTTAGCATTGGTGATAGCATTGAGAAATCTTTGAAGGTATTTTCTAGCACACTTTATAGTAGTTTGGACTGGCTTATCGATGAAATAGGTACTTCACCGACTAAACTTAACAGAAATGCTAACTAAATGGTCTATCAAAATGTCTTTGTTTTATGTTTCTTTGAAAGTAAGGAAAGCGTTAAATGTCTGGTTATTCATATACTTCCTAGCATAAATGACACTCTTCCTACCTAAGCCAACTCATACTTGGATGGTATTTACTATTAGATCATTTAATAGTCATGTCAATATTTTCAGCTAAATTCTAGAAAATAAGGTCGGCCTCATGGTCGAAATCTCATCAATCTTTGAATTCTATTCCACTTTCAATCAAGTTTACTATGAAGCAATCAATGTTGGTTTCTGTAACACCCTAAATTCCCCCGTACAATTTAATTGAGAAATTATAAAAAAATTAACTAATCCTAATTTAAGGCATTACTTCTCATCCAAATACTTTCTCATTAATAGACATGTAACATACTTTGTAATTCAATACATCAACTTCTATTATGCAGCGGAAAATCAATCACAATAACAATAACGGATTATAACGGTTTTAACTAACAACCTTCATTTTAAAAACTATAAAGACAACAAAATCTCTTTTAATAAAATAACTCATGCAAATAGCATTTCAACTCTCAATGTTACATATCAGAGCAGACACCACTAACGTGAAGTACTTCGACTTTACCGACTATGAACTCTAACTACTCATGATTACCTGCATGTTACCCACCTAGAGGTAACACTAAAAAAGAAGGGTGAGATGTAACAGCTCGGGCCCCTCGCAAGGCAATCCCGACACTGCCACCTCACGATCTTCTTTACCCCCTCTTTAGTAGATTTTTTGCCTTCCGTGGGAATCGAACCTTGTACCATAGGGTTCAAGTAGATGTTCAATCCATTCCCACTACCAATTGAGCTACTAGCTCAATTGGTAGTGGGAATAGATTGAACATCTACTTGAACCCCATGGTACAAGGTTCGATTCCCACGGAAGGAAAAAACTCTATTAGAAAGGGGGATAGAGAAAATTGTGAGGAGGCAGTGTCGGGATTGCCTTGCGAGGGGCCTGGGCTGTTACATGAGATCCTCAAATCAATAAAAAGGAAGAGGTGATATAAATACAAGAGCATAAATCATCATGTTATCCACTTGCATCACAAAATCAATGACATCACAACCTTCACTTCATACACAAATAATCACATCAAACATCATACAATACGACTATCATAGATGTAATGAGACACAACTAGACTCAATGCATATGGTACAATTCTGATCCCTATTTCTTGATCACAGTTCTCGTTGGAACGTCTATTAGTTGCTCACACCCCACGTGGGTACACGACAATCATGATTGCTCGCAACCTACATGGGAATATAACCACCTCAACAAAAATAACATCTTCCAAATGATATGCACCTCAACGACAACATGCAACAACGACTAAATGCACATCCATAACGTATTCATCATCACACCAATACCACCCAATTATCACATGCATTTATCGAACATACATCATTATGTTACTAAAACAACTACACATCTTTGCATCATTAAATCATGCATTTCACATTATCACATCAACATCAACAAAACAAACATATAACACCTCAATACATGCTCACAACATCACAACAACAAAACAACATTTATATAATATATAATTTCCACTCATTTTCAATTAATAAAAATAATTTTATTTTGTTCCAGATCGCGCAAAGCGAGCCCCTATCGTGCTAAGCATGCTCGCTACTACCTCTAAGAGGCAAAACTATTCCAGAACGCACTAAACGCGTTCTGCAATTTTGCAAAAAAATACCTTGCGATAACAACAACTTCTTACCTGTGATTTCTTGCACTAAATTCAATTTTTAACACCAATTTCACACAGATTATGTACCTATAGTCTACATCTAACAAATGCAATCCAACCATACAAATCAAACACAACCAATTCATCCATTCCAATCACATATTCATAAATTTTCCCCAAAACCCCAATAAACCCTCGAACAAAAACTCAGTGGTTTCTAACCTAGTGATTTCTACAACAATACCTACATCATTTAACCCTTGAGAGATGAAATAAGATCCCACCCTTACCTTAAAGTGATGATCTATATTTCCTTTAATGGATTATCTCTTCCTTCCTCTAGCCCTAGCTCTTCTCGCTCTTTCTCCTTTTACCCTTCACTTTTACGTAGAATGAATAATGACTTATCACTCTCTAATTCACTCATATACCCCAAATAATTAATTTCCTCATTTACCCTTACTTAATCCTCATACAATTACCACCATGCCCTTCCACTCCCTACACCTCTAATTATTTTATTTATTCCATTATATTATCATTATCATTGAACTAATGAAATAAATTAATAACCATTGCACAAACAATCACAACATATCACAGTTTTATGAAAATAATAAATAAATAGAAAAGCGGGGCGTTACAACTCTCCACCACTTAGAATATTTTTTTCCTCGAAAATTATCTGATGCGAACAAACTTGGATACGACTCTCGCATCTTGCTTTCTAATTCCCACATCATGTTCCCACCGGCCGCACCTCCTCATACTACCTTCACTAGAATAATCTCCTTTCCTTTCAACTACTTCACTTCGCGATCATCGATACGCTCTGGTAAAAACTGAACCTTAAGATTATCTCTCACATGAACCTCATCCATCGGAATCACATGTGACGGATCCGAAACATACTTCCGAAGTTGCGAAACATGGAATATATCATGTAAATTTGACAACCACTATGGCAACGCCACTCTATAAGCAAGAGGTCCAACTCTTGCATAAATCTGATATGGACCAATAAATTGAGGAGTAAGCTTTCTTGACTTCAAAGCATGTCCAACACCAGTTAATGGAGTAACTCTCAAGAATACATGGTCTCCTTCTTGAAATTCAAGATCCTTTCTTCTCTTATCATGATAACTCTTATGTCTACTATGTGAAGTCTTCATATTTTCTCGAATCAACTTCATCGTCTCAGTAGCCTGTTGAATGATATCATGTCCAAGTATTACACTCTCATCATTTTGTCTCAGTGATCTGATCAAGCCTTGTTATCCTCTTCGAAGATCCTATAGAAATCAACCAAATCTGGAAACCTCCTGATCTGCTAATAACCAATCGTCTGTTTGATCTTAGGCCTTAAACCATTATCAAACTTGACACACTTTGAGAACTCGGAAGTCGCCTCACTGTAGTGTGGATAAAACATGGCCAAATCGGAGAACTTGGCAGCATACTTTATAACCGACATACTACCATGCTTCAACTCTAGAAATTCAGTATCTTTCTTCCCTCGAACGTTCCAGGAAAATACTTCCTAAAGAACTTTCTACTGTACATAGCCCATGTGATTGCCTCACCAGTCATCGACTTCTCCAGATAACATGTGAATACCCAACCGCATCTTTCGTGCCTCCGGACACTTCATCACCTGGAAGATCCTCTCGATCTCTTCGATTCACTCATGCGCTCCATTTGGGTCATACTGTAGATGTTTAGTATTGGCAGAATTTTTGACCAACAAGAATTGTTGAATTCAGTTCAGGATGTCCTATCAGATGTTGGGACATTATCAAACAGAGTATAAGTAAATGAACTTAATTCAGGATGTCACACCAGATGTTGGGACATTGTATCAGTTAATGATTTAAGTTCAGTTTTTCAGGATGTCCCAACAGATGTTGTGACATCTCAAACCTGCTACCAGAATTAATTAATGACTAACAGAACTGAGTAAATTAAGGAAAGTTATCTGGAATTAATTATGGATGGACAAAACAGAATAAGGCGCATATGTAGGAAGTGTTGGTATGAGACTTCAGCATAATCAGAAGAACTGAATCACCTAGAATCTAGGAAGTAACAAACCCTAATTCAAGGTGGAAGCTGCATGCGTTTCAGGATTGGATAAACCTACAGAAAGCCCAAAATCCATACACCTATTTAAGCAACAGAAACTCTCAGAATTGAGCACGAATTTAAGAAGAAAAAATAGGGTGTTTTGTGTTTTAATAGCAGGTTGTTTTTATTGTACCACTTAATGAGCTTTTAAGCAAAAGTGTATTTGTGTCTTGATTGAAACTGTGAAGTAAGATCAAGCTGTTTTTGTTTGAAGTATGACTTCAATTTTATTAAACTTGTAAACAAGATCACTGTGTGATTGAGGGGGAGTGAGTTGGTACTCATATCTAAGTTGTGTCTTAGGTAGAAATTGAATTGGGTAGATATTAAGTGAAAGATTAAACTGGGTGGTTTAAGTCTAGAATTAATATTACTTATAGTGGATTTCCTCCTGGCTTGGTAGCCTCCAGATGTAAGTGTGGTTATACACTGAACTGGGTTAACAAATTACTGTGTTGTTTAATTTTCCTGCACTTTAAGTTTTGGTCAAGTGTTTAAACATCTCATTCGACGTCTCATACCTGATCACAGAATTTCAATTGGCATCAGAGCAGGCACCCTGCCTGTTTATACTGGGTGAGATCTAGGGAATACAAATTCTGGAAACATGGACAGAGATATTGGATCAGTAAATAGACCACCTATACTGGATGGATCTAATTATGACTACTGGAAGCCAAGAATGATTGCATTCTTAAGATCACTTGACAATAGGGCCTGGAAAGCAGTCAACAATGGATGGGAACATCCTGTCCAAGACACCAAAGATGGAGCAAAAGTGTTGAAACCTGAAGAAGAATGGAGTAAGGAGGAAGAAGATTCAGCACTTGGCAACTCCAAGGCCTTAAATGCTTTATTCAATGGCATTGATAGGAACATCTTTAGACTTGTGCATCACTGTGAGCTGGCCAAAGATGTTTGGGACACTCTCAAAACAACTCATGAAGGAACATCAAAGGTAAAGATGTCAAGACTTCAACTTCTCACCACCAAGTTTGAAAACTTGAGAATGAAGGAAGATGAGACAATTCATGAATTCTACATGAACATCTTAGAAATAGCCAATACTTCTGGAGCCTTGGGAGAAAAGATGACTGATGAAAAGCTTGTAAGAAAGATTCTCAGATCTTTGCCAAGAAGATTTGACATGAAGGTCACAGCAATAGAAGAAGCTCAAGACATATGCACAATGAAAGTTGAAGAGCTCATTGGTTCCCTTCAAACATTTGAGATGGGAATGAATGACACAATTGTAAAGAAGAACAAAAGCATAGCCTTGATGTCAAATACTGATAAAGAAGAAGAAAATGATGAATCAGAAACTGATGAAAACTTATCAGAAAACATTGCTATGCTTGGAAGACAGTTCAAAAAGATTCTCAGAAGGATGGAAGACAAGTCCAGACCAAGTGGAAGATACACAAATTCTTCTGAGAACAAAAGACCTTATGATGCTAATAGAAGGTCAAATTATGATGAAAAGACCAGTCAAGAAAAAGGAATTAAATTCCATGGATGTGAAGGATATGGACACATCAGGAATGAATGTCCTACCTATTTAAAAAGGCAAAAGAATGGTCTCTCTATAACCTGGTCTGATGAAGACTCAGGAGGTGATTCAGAAGAAGAATCAGCTAAGCATATCACTGCTCTAGCTGGATTATGTGAATCTGAAAGTGAATCCAGTGAAGGAGAGCTTACTTTTGAAGAACTTGAGCAATCATACAGAGAACTTGTCAAAAGAAGCACTGAAATATGCAGGGAAAGTATAAAGCTAAAGAAGCAGATTGAGGCACTAAAGGATGAAAAAGCAAGTGATCTAGAGATCATTGACACCTTGAAAAGTGAAGTAAGTCTTCTCAACTCCAAGTTGGAACATATGTCCAAATCTGTTAGAATGCTGAACAGTAGCTCAAGCACACTGGATGTTATTCTCAACAATAATAAGCATTCAGGGGATAAAAGTGGACTGGGATTTAACAAAGTTCATAAGGTTGAAGCTAGCTCTAGCAAAACTACTTCAAAGTCCATACAGTCAAACAAGATGTCCAAAAAGATGCTTTAACATCATGAAAAGAACACAAAGTCAAACATAATGTTCCAACAGATGTCTCAACATCCTGAAAAGAACATAATGAAGAAGAAGTATCAAAGATGGAGATGTCATCATTGTGGAAGATTTGGACATATCAAACCTCATTGTTACAAGTTGCATGGATATCCAAATCAGATGTATCAGCAACCTCCTAAGCAGAAGATAGAAGTTACCAAGAAAGTGCTGCATAAACATCAAAGAGATCAGCAACCCCCTAAGCAGAAGACAGAAGTCATCAAGAAGGTATGGGTACCAAAATCTAGTCTTCATGCTGATCAAAGCTACATGCCCAAGAACAAGATCAACAAACAACCTTGGAGCTCTACTGATGAACAATGCACAGGGCAGAGGTATCAAAAGAAATCTCAACACAAATGGTCAAAGAAAGGTGTTGCATATATAGCTCATACATCACTAAGAGTATCAGCTAAAGAAGACTGGTACTTTGACAGTGGATGTTCAAGACACATGACTGGATTAAAGAATCTGCTAGTAGACTTAAAGTCATATTCATCCAGATATGTAACCTTTGGAGATGGAGCTAAAGGAGAAATCAAGGGAGTTGGGACCTTGGACTGTCCAGATGTACCAAGACTAGATGATGTGCTGCTAGTTAAAGGTTTAACTGCTAACCTGATCAGCATAAGTCAATTATGTGATCAAGGGTACAGTGTAAACTTTACCAAAACTGAATGCATAGTGTCTAACAAAGAACAAAAGGTTTTCATGAGAGGAGCCAAATCTAAAGACAACTGTTACATGTGGGAACCTCAAGAATTCAGTCTCACTTAAACTTGCTCTTTAGCTAAAGAAGAAGAAGTGAAACTATGGCACCAAAGACTAGGTCATCTTCATTTCAGAGGCATAAAGAAAATCATATCTATGGATGCTTTGAGAGGTATTCCTAAACTGAAGATTGATGATGGCAAAATATGTGGTGAATGTCAAATAGGCAAGCAAACCAAGATGTCCCATCCAAAGCTCCAACATCTGACAACTTCCAAAGTTTTGGAATTATTGCATATGGATCTTATGGGACCTATGCAGGTTGAGAGCCTTGGTGGTAAGAGGTATGCCTATGTGGTGGTTGATGACTTTTCTAGGTATACATGGATAAATTTCATCAAAGAAAAGTCTGATGTATTTGATGTATTCAAAGACTTATGCCAAAGAATACAAAGGGAAAAAGCCAGTTGTGTGATCAGAATAAGAAGTGATCATGGAAAAGAATTTGAGAACCAAAAATTCTTAGATTTCTGTTCTTCAGAAGGAATCAATCATGAATACTCTTCACCAATCACTCCTCAACAGAATGGGATTGTTGAGAGGAAGAATAGAACTATTCAAGAATCAGCAAGAGCTATGATTCATGCTAAAAAGTTACCTTTGTACTTCTGGGCTGAAGCTATGAACACAGCTTGTTACATCCATAACAGAGTTACTCTAAGGAAAGGAACTTTGTCCACAATCTATGAAGTCTGGAAGGGCAGAAAACCCACAGTTAAGTACTTCCATGTGTTTGGAAGTAACTGTTATATTCTAGCAGATAGGGAGCAAAGAAGAAAAATGGATCCTAAAAGTGATGAAGGGATTTTTCTTGGATACTCTATAAACAGCAAAGCATATAGAGTATTTAATTCTAGAACCAAGGTTATCATGGAGTCCATAAATGTGATAATTGATGATGCTCCTACAGATGTTCCAGAAGATGTTGGAACATCTGCTGATATCAAAACTGAAGCTGAAGAAAAGAGTGATCATTCTGACTTCACTTAAACTGATGCAAGGACAGAACAATCCAGCAAACCTCCCTCCATCAGAATCCAGAAGGATCATCCTAAAGATTTGATAATTGGTGATCCCAACAGAGGTGTAAGCACTAGATCAAGAGAAGTGATTTCAGGTTCCTGTTTTGTTTCAAAAATAGAACCTAAAAACATCAAGGAAGCTCTTACTAATGAATACTGGATTTGTGCTATGCAAGAGGAATTAGGTCAATTCACAAGGAATGAAGTGTGGAATCTTGTTCCTAGACCTGATGACATAAATGTGATTGGCACTAAATGGGTGTATAAGAACAAGTCAAATGAACAAGGAGTTGTTACAAAGAACAAAGCTAGACTTGTAGCTCAAGGATACACACAAATTGAAGGAGTAGACTTTGATGAAACCTTTGCACCAGTAGCAAGGCTTGAATCAATCAGACTACTTTTAGGAATTGCTTGTATCTTGAAGTTCAAGCTATTTCAAATGGATGTGAAAAGTGCCTTTCTAAATGGATATCTTAATGAAAAGGTATATGTAGAACAGCCTAAAGGATTTGTTGATCCAAGCTGTCCAAATCATGTATACAAACTAAAGAAGGCTCTTTATGGTTTGAAGCAAGCTCCAAGAGCATGGTATGAAAGGCCAACTACTTTTCTTATCAAGCAAGGGTACAGGAAAGGTGGAATTGACAAAACCTTATTTGTTAAAGATGAAGAAGGAAATGTCATGATTGCTCAAATATATGTAGATGACATTGTTTTTGGTGGGATGTCAGAAAGGATGGTGAAACATTTTGTCAATCAGATGGAATCTGAATTTGAAATGAGCCTAGTAGGAGAATTAACCTACTTTCTTGGACTGCAAATAAAGCAAATGGAGGACTCCATGTTCATTTCCCAAAGCAAGTATGCTAAGAACATAGTCAAAAAATTTGGGATGGACAGTGCTACTCATAAGAGAACTCCTGCCCCCACACATTTAAAGCTGACTAAAGATGACAAGGGTGAGAATGTAGATCAAAGCCTATACAGAAGCATGATTGGAAGCTTGTTATATCTGACTGCTAGCAGACCAGACATAGCATTTGCAGTAGGTGTATGTGCAAGATATCAAGCTGATCCAAAAGTTAGTCATCTTAATCAAGTCAAGAGAATTCTGAAATATGTTAATGGTACTTGTGACTATGGCATAATGTACTTTCATGGATGCAAACCAATTCTCACTGGCTTCTGTGATGCTGATTGGGTTGGAAGTGTTGATGACAGAAAAATCACTTCAGGAGGATGCTTCTTTCTAGGAAACAATTTGATTTCTTGGTTCAGTAAGAAACAAAATTGTGTATCCTTATCTACTGCTGAAGCTGAATATATTGCAGCTGGAAGCAGTTGTTCACAGTTGGTTTGGATGAAGCAAATGCTTACTGAGTACAATGTCCCACAAGATGTCATGACATTGTACTGTGACAACTTAAGTGCTATTAACATATCAAAGAATCCTATCCAACATAGCAGGACCAAGCATATTGATATCAGGCACCATTTCATCAGAGATCTTGTAGAAGAAAAAGTGATCTCATTGGAACATGTAGCTACAAATCTACAATTGGCTGATATATTTACTAAAGCCTTGGATTCTACCCAATTTGAAAACCTAAGGGGTAAATTGGGAATCTGTTTGTGTGAAATTTAGCAGTTATGGAGATGTGCCAACATGTCATATGACATCGTGTGGCATGATCACCAGATGGCAACACCAGTCTAGTCAAGCACCTTGTGTATTCCACTCCTAAAAATTCTCCAAGTAACGGCTCTTATAAGAATATCAGCTCACATTCAGCTATTCATCTTCTCAGCATTCTCTCACAACAACTTGCTTGCTATAGCTAACTCTCTGAGATCATCAAGCTCAACCTCCTCCTGTTGTGAACCTAGAGCATGATTCTGATACAGAAATCATTGCTTCTGTAAACCCTAGCATAGCCAAAAGGCTTGGGTCTAGGAAAGAAAAGATGAATGCAGGACATGTAACTCCTGAGAAGAAGCAAGCTACACCAAAGAAGGACAAAGCTAAAGTTGTCTTTGGTCCTACAAAACAATGGAGCAAGGTGCAAACACAAAAGAGGAAAGCTGTCACTCCTCCAGATTCAGATGTTGAAGAAGATGTCCCAACATCTCCACCAAAGAAGAAACCAGCACGCTCAAGGTCATCAACTGCTGTTCCAGAAGCTCCTTTGGACAACATCTCCTTTCATCATGTTTCAAGTGTGAATAGATGGAAGTTTGTTTATCAAAGAAGGGTAGCACTTGAAAGAGAGCTGAGCAGTAATGCACTTGAGTGCACAGAGTTAATTGATCTCATTTCTTCTGCTGGCCTTTTCAAAACTGTCTCCAACTTCTCTCCTTGCTATGAGCTGCTTGTCAAGGAATTCATAGTCAACCTGCAAGAAGATTGTGCTAATGGTAAGTCTGCTGACTTTAGAAAAGTATATGTAAGAGGAAGGTGTGTAGAATTCTCTCCTAGGGTTATCAACCAATACCTTGGAAGAGAATCTGATGGTCCAAATGAGTTAGGGAAGACTGATAACCAGGTTTGCAAGGTTATTACTGCTAATCAGGTCAAGACTTGGCCAGTTAAAGGGAAGCTCTCAGTTAGCATGCTGACAAGGAAATATGCCATGCTGAATAGGATAGGCACAGCAAACTGGGTCCCTACCAATCATACATCCTCAATATCAACTGGATTGGGCAGGTTCATATTTGCTCTGGGCACCCAAACAAAGCGGATTATGGAGCTTATATATTTGATCAAACATTGAGGCATGTTGGATCATCTGCAACTAAGCTACCAATCGCCTTCCCTTCCTTGCTGTGTGGAATAATGCTGAGTCAGTATCCTGGTATCCTCACTGAGAAGGACACAATTTGCAAAAGAGAAAGCCCTCTGGCCTTCCACTACAAGATGTTCCTGAGTCATCATGCAGCTGATGTTGAAGCTCCCTCTAGGACATCTGCTGGTCCTTCAAAGGCAAAGTCTCCAATCTCCAAAGCTGCATTGATTGCTGAACTGAAGAGCACTTGCAAAGAACTGGATGCAAGGAAGCAGAAGCTTGAGGAGATTATCCAAAGGCTGGAGATTGAAGAAAGTGCTCAGAAAGCTGCTACTTCTGATGAGGAGACTGAGGAAGAGGAAGAAACTGACTATGAGGAATCTGAGTGAAAATTGTATGTGAGGAATATGTAATGACAGCTTCTGCATTGTAATTTTGAATTAGTAACTTTGGCCCCAAATTTATGTCTAACAAGGGGGAGAACAACAACAACAATGTATGATGTTGTTTAGTTATTAATGAAAAACTTCTGTTTGATTTCTGTTGCAACAAGTCTGAATACATGTATGTTTGAGGGGGAGGAAACTCACACATGACTCAACAGAAAAGAACTGCTATACTCTGATAAAAGAACTTCTGCTGCACTCTGATAACCAGAAAAATATGTTAGCCAAAAATTAGCCAAAGGGGGAGTTTGTAGATGTTTAGTATTGGCAGAATTTTTGACCAACAAGAATTGTTGAATTCAGTTCAGGATGTCCTATCAGATGTTGGGACATTATCAAACAGAGTATAAGTAAATGAACTTAATTCAGGATGTCACACCAGATGTTGGGACATTGTATCAGTTAATGATTTAAGTTCAGTTTTTCAGGATGTCCCAACAGATGTTGTGACATCTCAAACCTGCTACCAGAATTAATTAATGACTAACAGAACTGAGTAAATTAAGGAAAGTTATCTGGAATTAATTATGGATGGACAAAACAGAATAAGGCGCATATGTAGGAAGTGTTGGTATGAGACTTCAGCATAATCAGAAGAACTGAATCACCTAGAATCTAGGAAGTAACAAACCCTAATTCAAGGTGGAAGCTGCATGCGTTTCAGGATTGGATAAACCTACAGAAAGCCCAAAATCCATACACCTATTTAAGCAACAGAAACTCTCAGAATTGAGCACGAATTTAAGAAGAAAAAATAGGGTGTTTTGTGTTTTAATAGCAGGTTGTTTTTATTGTACCACTTAATGAGCTTTTAAGCAAAAGTGTATTTGTGTCTTGATTGAAACTGTGAAGTAAGATCAAGTTGTTTTTGTTTGAAGTATGACTTCAATTTTATTAAACTTGTAAACAAGATCACTGTGTGATTGAGGGGGAGTGAGTTGGTACTCATATCTAATTTGTGTCTTAGGTAGAAATTGCATTGGGTAGATATTAAGTGAAAGATAAAACTGGGTGGCTTAAGTTTAGAATTAATATTACTTATAGTGGATTTCCTCCTGGCTTGGTAGCCTCCAGATGTAAGTGTGGTTATACACTGAACTGGGTTAACAAATTACTGTGTTGTTTAATTTTCCTGCACTTTAAGTTTTGGTCAAGTGTTTAAACATCTCATTCGACATCTCATACCTGATCACAGAATTTCACATACCTTCCCTTGAAAGTAGGAGAACTATTCTTTAGAAACACGTCATTCTCGCTATTCCCAGCATTAGGCAGATTCTACACAGCTTGTGCAATAGCATGCAAAGCGGCAACAAGTGCAGCATTGTTCCTCTCAGCCATTCTAAATTGGTTACACATAAACAATAGAAAATAATGTTTAGGAACCTACATCGACAATATCAACTGTCACACACAACGATGACTCAACGACTCGACTACTTGGCCGGACGAACCAACCTGCTCTGATACCACTTTGTAACACCCTAAATTCCCCCGTACAATTTAATTAAGAAATCAGAGTAAAATCAACTAATCATAATTTAATGCATTACATTTCATCCAAATACTTCCTCATTAATAGACATGTAACATACTTTGTAATTCAATACATCAACTTCAATTATGCAGCGGAAAATCAATCACAATAACAATAACAAAGTATAACGGTTTTAACTAACAACCTTCATTTGAAAAACTTTAAAGACAACAAAATCTCTTTTAATAAAATAACCCATTCAAATAGTGTTCCCAACTCCCAATGTTACATATCATAGAAGACACCACTTACGTGATGTACTTCGACTTCACCGACCATGAACTCTAAATACTCCTGATTTCCTGCACGTTATCCACATAGAGGTAACATTCAAATAGAAGGGGTGAGATCCTCAAATCAATCAAAAGGAATAGATGATATAAATATAAAGCATCACAAAATGAATGACATCACACCTTCATTTAATACACAAATAATCACATCAAACATCATGCAACATGACTATCATAAATGCAATGAGACACAACTAGACTCAATGAATGTGGTACCAATTTGATCCCTATTTCATGATCATAGTTCCCGTCGGAACGTCTATTAGTCACTGACATCCCACATGGGCACACGACAATCGTGATTGCTCACACCCCACATGGGTACACGATCACCTTAACAACAACATCATGCAAATGATATGCACCTCAATGACAACATGAAACAACGACTAAATGCACATCCATAGCGTATTCATCATCACACAATACTAGTAGACTATCACATGCATTTATCAGACATACATCATTATATTACTACAACAACTACACATCTTTGCATCATTAAATCATGCATTTCACATTAACACATCAACATCAACAAAACAAGCATATAACACTTCAATACATGCTCACAACATCACAACAACAAAACAGTTATATAATTTAAAACATACAATTTCCACTAATTTTCAATTAATAAAAATCATGTTTTTTGTTTCAGGTTGCACTAAGAGCGCTTGCTACTGTCTCGAAGAGGTAAAAAATATTCCAGACTGTGTAACACCCCAAAGTAGATTTTGATTTAATTGATGTGTTTTCAGTGAGTTTGATGAATTATTTGATGATTTGATATTTTGTAGGGGTTATGAGCGTGACTTAATATTTTGATAATATTAGGGTATTAAGTATAGTGGTTTATTTGATTAGTTGAGATTAAATAAAATAAAATAAAAAGAATTAGAGGACAAGGGTAACGTGGTCTTTTGGTAGAGTATTAGTGAGAGTAAGATGGGAAAATACTAAAGAGGTCCAAGGGGCAAGAGTGACAAAAGCGTAAAGTTAGGTTTTGTGCGATCATTTGGAACGATCACACTTTTGGAGAGAAAGGAGAAGAGCTTTGAGGAAGAAAGCAAGGACTTCAAGGTTTGGGAGAATTTTCGAGAAGTTATAGAAAGGATTACGAAACCTAAGGTATGAGGAGTATTTTTTGTTCGGTATTGTAATGTAGAGATAGTATTTGGGGGTTTTGAGCTAGAATTTTAGGGTTGTGGGGTTTTGTTGATGAATTGCTTTATGATGATAATTTTGTGATGATTTTGATGAATATAATGATGTTATATGATCTGTATGATGATAGTATGAGTAATGTTGAGTATGATCATGATTTTCTCCTATGTTGTTGCTGAAATACTGGTTTTGATGAGTTTTATCGCAGAAAGGCGATTATAAAATCGCAGTTTTTTTTAGGAATAGCGAGCAAACAAGAATTTTGAAAATCAAAAACCTGTGAGTTGGGTCGTTTAGCGAGTATACTAGATCGCTTAGCGAGACCTGACATACTTGGAAAAATTATTTAATTCTGAAAATTTAGATAATTGATTTGTTTTGTTGTTTTAAGTTTCTATGATGTTTTAGTGATATTGTGTGATGTGTCTAGAAGCTATATGAGTAAGACTTGGTGATAAAATGATGTATGATGAATTTAAGAGGTTTAAGAGTTTATGAGTTATGATGACACAATGTAGAGTAAGAGGTTAAATGAGTGAGTAATGTGATGACTGATGATGAATGCAGATGCAAAGCTTATGATGTTTTGATGATGATGTGTGTATATTGCATCTTGCATTCTTAGTATTGATTTATGAGGGAACTTTAGTCCATTAGTAGCTTCAATCCCATTGTGTGGATTGAGGTGGTGTGATGTTATGATGTTGCTCCCTTGTGGAGGGTTGATGGACCAGTGTCCATCCATGAGTATGTTTCTGTACCACATGTATATTAAGAGTTGCATTTTCATTCTAAATGTCATAGCATGAGTTGTATTGAGTTGTGTAATAATGTAATGTATTTGAGGTTGTGAACATGTGATGTATTTGACGTTGTGAATGAATGAGTCGTATGATGACCTGATTATGTTTGGTGAATCCATGTTTGTAAATTCTCATTTTTATATTACTTTGTTGAATGTGAATATACTCACCCTGCCTTCCTTTTGTGATGGTTTATTATGCCATCCTGCAGATACTCAATGTTAGCTCGGTGCGCGTTTAGCTCAGAGTTAGTGAGTTTGTCGTTGTTACTTAGAAGTGGAGTCCTGCTTTGTATCCAGAAACATCGGGATGGGTTTCGCTTGAGTTCATTTTGTTATTTTAATTAAGATGTTATTTCTTTTGACTATTGTTGGTTTAAATGATGTTTTGGATTAAATTGTGGAGTTCTCTTTTTATTAAAGATGAAAGACGATGTTTTGTTTTCCACTGCGTAGTTATTGAAAATTGATTTGAAGTATTCAATATTTTTTAACCCGTGTTACGGGACAAGACTTAATATGATTGTTTATGTTGTTTGAGTTATGAAGAATGTGATACCCTTTCATGAGTTTTACTCTGATATCTGATTAAATTGTATTATAATTGTGATGGGGTAAAAAGGGTATTACATTAATGGTATCAGAGCAGGTTGGTCTGTCCAGTCATATTGTGTCGTTATCAGTCATGTCGGTTATTGTGTTTGAGTGTTTTGAGGTTGAGTTGTTATATGATGTTGTTGGTGATTTGTAGAATGGCCTCGAATCATGCTCTTGCGTATGCGGTAGCTGCATTTGCTTAGGCTATGGCACAGAACAATGTTCGTGATGAATATCATGCATGTGGGTATTTCAGAGGAATAATCCTCCTAAGTTTGAGGGTACTCATGAACCGGAGAATGCACATAAGTGGCTTAAGGCTATTGAGAATATTTTAAGGACTATGGAATGCTCTGATGCTTAGAAGGTGCAGTTTAGCACCTACATGCTAGATGAAGAGACTGAGGATTAGTGGGATAGTACCCGTCAGAGATTGGGAGGAGTTGGGGCTGCGTTAACTTGGAATTTGTTCAGGAGGGAATTTCTAAGTAAGTATTATCCTGAAGATGCTCGAGGTAAGAAAGAGGTTAAATTTTTAGAACTGAAGCAGGGAAGCATGATAGTGGCAGAGTATGCTGGCAATTTTGAAAGGTTGGTGAAGTTTTGTCCTCACTACAACCGTGATGATGCTGAGTTGTCTAATTGTTTGAAGTTTGAGAAGGGGCTGAGACAAGAGATCAAGCAAGCGGTTGAGTGTCAGCAGATCCATAGCTATGCTGAATTGGTGGATAAGAGTAGGATTTACGATGAGGATAGCCGAGCTCGATCTGCTCACTATAAGCAAATGAGTGAGAAGAAAGAGAAGGGGTAGTTCTGAGGGAAACCTTATGCGACTCCAAATGACAAAGGGAAGCTGAAGTTTGATTATGGGAAGAAGCCAAGTGGGGGAGAGGGTTCCACTCCGCTTAACTACTACAAGTATGGAGAAGAGGGTTACAGATCTGACGTGTGCACCGCTACTATGATAAGATGTTACAACTATGGTAAGAGGGGTCATATGAGAGACGACTGTCCAAATGCAGGACTGACTTATTTCAATTATGGTGAAGAGGGACATATTAATACTCAATGTCAGACACCAAAGAAGGTTTCTACGGCTGCTCAGACTACTGGTAAAGTGTTTGCTCTGAGTGGCTCAGAAGCTCAGAAGAAGGATTACTTAATTCGAGGTACTTGTTTTATTAATGATGTTGAATTGGTTGCTATAATTGATACTGGTGCTACTCATTCGTTTATTTCACTTGAGTGTGCGACTAGGTTGAATTTTCCTTTGACTGTTATGAATGGTAGTATGTTGATTGAGATGCCTGCTGACGGTTCAATTACGACTAACCGTGTGTGTTTGAAATGTCCTTTGAACATTTATGGTAAGGATTTCTTGATGGATTTGGTGTGTTTACCCTTATGCCATATGGATGTTGTGCTTGGTATGAACTGGTTGGAGTTTAACTTTGTGAAAACCAATTGTTATGCAAAGACGATGGAGTTTCTAGATTTTGGAGATTGTGGAGAGATGATGTTTTTATCTGTAAAGCAAGTGGATGAACTACTAGGGGAAGAGGCCCAGATGTTTTCTTTGTTTGCAGCATTACAAGTTGACCGAAACAGGTGAGTGTTGAGTTACCTATTGTTAGAGAAATTCTTGATGTGTTTCCGGATGACATTAGTGATTTGTCTCCTGAGCGTGAAGTAGATTTTGCTATGGATTTGGTACCAGGTACTAGTCTAGTGTCGATGGCTCCATATCAGATGTTAGCTTCAGAATTGAGTGAGTTAAAGAAACAACTTGAGGAACTTCTTGAGAAGAAGTTTGTTTGTCCGAGTGTTTCTTTGTGGGGTGCTACAGTGTTGTTGGTTAAGAAGAAAGATGGTAGCATGAGGTTGTGTGTCGATTATCGGTAATTGAATAAAGTGACTATGAAGAATAAATATCCATTTCCGAGGATTGATTATTTGATGGATAGATTGGTGGGAGCTTGCGTGATTAGTAAGACAACTTTTAGAACGAGTTATGGTCACTATGAATATACTGTGATGCCTTTTGGTGTGTCCAATGCACCCGGTGTATTCATGGAGTATATGAATTAGACCTTTCATGAGTATTTGGATAAGTTTGTGGTGGTTTTCATTGATGAAATCCTAATTTATTCAAAGTCAGAAGAAGAACATGAAGGACATTTGAGGATTGTATTACAAGTGTTAAGAGAGAAGAAGCTTTATGCTAAGTTGTCGAACTGTGACTTTTGGTTAAAGGAAGAGATATTCCTTGGCCACGTGATTTCTAGTGGTGGAATTTTAGTGGATCCTTAGAAGATTGATGATGTGTTAAAGTGGGACACTCTGAAGTCTGCTACTGAGGTCAGGAGTTTTCTTGGTTTGGCCGGTTATTACCGAAAGTTTATAGAAGGTTTTTCTAAGTCGGCGTTGCCTCTGACTCAGTTGACTCTAAAGGGCCAGGCTTACGTATGGGATGTTGCGTGCGATAAGAGTTTTGTTGAATTAAAGAAGAGGTTAACAACTACTCCAATATTGATTTTGCCTAATCTAAATGAATCTTTTGTGATATACTGTGATGCTTCGAAGATGGGTCTTGGTGGTGTGTTTATGCAGAGTGGTCAAGTGGTTGCTTATACTTCTAGACAGCTACCTGTTCATGAGAGGAACTATCCTACCCATGACTTAGAGTTGGCAGTTGTGGTTTTTGTGTTAAAGATTTGGAGACTATCTGTTTGGATCGAGATTTGAGGTGTTCAACGATCATAAGAGTCTGAAATACTTGTTTGATCAAAAAGAACTAAACATGAGGCAGAGAAGATGGTTAGATATGTTGAAAGATTTTGACTTTGATTTGAGTTACCACCCTGGTAAGGCTAACGTGGTTGCAGATGCTTTGAGTAGGAAGACTTTACATATGTTGATGATGATGGTGAAAGAACTTGAGATGATTGAGCAGTTTAGAGATATGAGTTTGTTGTGTGAGACTACATCTGAGAGTGTGAAGCTGGGTATGTTGATATTGACTAATGATATTGTGGAAGAAATACGTTATGGGACAACAATCAGATTTGAAGGTGGCTAATCAAATGACTTTGATTAACCAAGGTAACGGAGGAGAGTTCCGAATTGATAAAAATTGTATGATGAGGTTTCGATATCGTGTGTGTGTTCCTGATGTTCCAGAGTTGAAGAAAAGTATTCTAGAAGAAGGAACCGAAGTAGATTGAGTATTCATCTTAGCGCTACTAAGATGTATCGTGACTTATAGAAGTTGTTTTGGTGGCCGAGTATGAAGAGAGATGTTGCGGAATTTGTGTATGCGTGTTTGGTTTGCCAGAAATCAAAGGTTGAACATCAAAAACATGTAGGTATGATTCAAACGTTGAGTACTACATAATGGAAATGGGATAGCATTTCTATGGATTTTGTGACAGGTTTTCCGAAGACGGTGAAGGGAAATGATTCCATTTGGGTGATTGTTGATCGATTAACTAAGTCGGCACATTTCTTACCGATAAAGATTAATCATTTCATGTCGAAGTTAGAAGAGTTGTATATTGAAAGAGTTTACAAGATGCTTTGGGGACCAAGTTAAGGATGAGTTTTGCTTATCATCCGTAAACGGACAGTCAAACCGAACAGAATATTCAATCATTAGATGACTTGTTGAGGGCTTATGTGTTGGATCATGGATGTGCGTGGGAAAGTCATTTTCCATTGGTTGAGTTTACTTATAACAATATTTTTCATGCGAGAATTGGTATGTCTCCGTATGAAGCATTGTATGGGAGGCGGTGTAGGACTCCATTGTGTTGGTATGAGTCAGGCTAAAGTGTTGTACTCAGACCTGAGAAGATTAAAATGATTCAAGAGAGGATGAAGACTTTCCAAATTCGTCAGAAGAGTTATCATGATAAGAGGAGGAAAGCACTTGAATTTCAATAGGGATATCATGAATTCTTGAGGGTTACTCCAGTGACTGGTGTTGGGCGAGCTTTGAGGTCGAGAAATCTCACTCCTCATTTCATTGGACATTATCAGATTTCACAAATAGTCGGAGAGTTGGCATATCGAATTGCATTACCATCGTCACTTGTGAATTTGCATGATGTGTTTCATGTGTCACAACTGAGGAATTACATTGAAGACCCATCACATGTGATTCAGATGGATGATGTTCGAATAAAAGATAATTTAACTGTAGAAGTTTCTCCAGTACGGATAGATGGCAGAGAAATGAAGCGATTAAGAGGTAAAGAGATTGCCTTAGTGAAGGTATTGTAGGGTGGACTAGCTGGTGATAGTTGGACTTGGGAACGAGAGGATCAGATGAAGGAATCGTATCTGATGTCGTTTGCTTCAGGTACATTTTCAAGGACGAAAATTCTTAAGTGGGGGAGAGTTGTAACACCCCAAAGTTGATTTTGATTTAATTGATGTTTTTGTTGTGAGTTTGATGAATTATTTGATGATTTGATGTTTAGTGGGGGTTATGAGTGTGAATTAATATTTTAATAATATTAGGGTATTAAGTATAGCGGTTTATTTGATTAGTTAAGATTAAATTAAATTAAATAAAAAATAATTAGAGGACAAGGGTAATGTGGTCTTTTGAAAGAAGATTAATGATAGTAAAATGGGAAAAGACTAAAGAGGTCCTAGGGGAAAGAGTTACAAAAGGGTAAAGTTTGGTTTTGTACGATCATTTGGAACTATCGCATTTTGGAGAGAAAGGAAAAGAGCTTTGAGGAAGAAAGCTAGGACTTTAAGGTTTGGGTGATTTTTCGAGAAGTTATCGAAAGGATTACGAAACCTAATGTGTAATACCCCGTATTTTAGTTAATGCTCCGGATAATATTAATTAAGATTAATTAGTATTATCTGAAGCAGAGGCTTTATTAAATATTCAGCTCAGAGACATTTTTGGATACTCTTCATTGGACCCATTAATATTACTAATTGAGAGATATAATTTGTTTGGTTAATAAGGAAAATAAGTTAAGTATTATAAAAGGAAAAAGAAAAAAAAGAAAGTTAGTAAGAGAATTGGAAAGAAAAGAAAGGAAGAGAAAGAAAAGGAGGAGAAGGAAAAGGAGAAGAGAAAACCTAGAGCTTCGATCCATCATTTACCATCATCCGTCCGTCGAATCGGCTCATTCTTTCCGCCAATCTTCAACTCTTGAGGTAGGTTCGTAGTTAGATACTTTTATTTTAGTTTTTGGTTAAGTTTTGGAGTTTAAGAGTTTTAGGGTTTTCGGTAGAAATCTTGAGAAATAATGGATTAACGGTTAAAACTCGATTAAAACTTAACTAAATTATTCACATTATGACTATGGATATGTTTAGAGCTATTTTGATGTGTTGGTTGGTGATTTGAATGGGTTTGATAGGTTTTTGAGGTTTTCCCGTAACCTGAGATTTTTCTGGAATCGCAGAGCTCGCTCAGCGAGAGTTCCAGAAGATTTTTCGCTCAGCGAGCTGAGGGCTCGCTCAGCGAGACCTGTAGGTTTCAATTTTGGTATTTAATTCATAACTTTTGATCCGGGTATCCATTTTTAGCGTTCCACATATTGAATCGAAGCTAAAAACATGAACTATCTTTTGATACCGAAAAATGTTATTTTTACCCGACTTTTACCCGACTTTTCCAATTAACCGTAATTATGTTAGTTAAGGAATTGTGGTAATTATGTTAGTTGTGCAAGTTGTGAAAATATGCGATAATCATGAGGATTGAATGGAAATAGAGACAATGAGATTAGTTTAATGATGATAATTAGACTAGAATGTTAGAGTTATATGTTTGAAAACTATATAACTAAAAGTATCAAGAATAGAGGGAGAGTTAGGAAATCTTACCATAAACCAATAGTGTGGCCTAGTATTGTAACTAGAAATTGTTATATGGTATGACGTGTGAGATGCTTAGGTTCATCCTAGGTCGTTGCGAAACCATGATGCGTTATACGCGGTATCCTCCGAAACGTCTTGAGTAAGTCTTGAGGTAAGTATTACACTGAGTCCCACGGGAAGCATCCGTAAAGGCTTGAGGTACTGTCAGTAATGATAAGTCTTGAGGTGGGTATTACACTGAGTCCCACGGGAAGCAAATGATAAGTCTTGAGGTGGGTATTACACTGAGTCCCACGGGAAGCAAATGATAAGTCTTGATGTGGGTATTACAGTGAGTCCCATGGGAAGAAAATGATAAGTCTTGAGGTGGGTATTACATTGAGTCCCACAGGAAGCAAATGATAAGTCTTGAGGTGGGTATTACATTGAGTCCCATAGGAAGCAAATGATAAGTCTTGAGGTGGGTATTACACTGAGTCCCACGTGAAGCAAATGATAAGTCTTGAGGTGGGTATTACATTGAGTCCCATGGGAAGCAAATGATAAGTCTTGAGGTGGGTATTACATTGAGTCCCACGGGAAGTAAATGATAAGTCTTGAGGTGGGTATTACATTGAGTCCCACGGGAAGAAAAGGATAAGTCTTGAGATGGGTATTACACTGAGTCCCACGGGAAGACATGTTTACGCTTGAGGTGGGTATTACATTGAGTCCCACGTGAAGTGTCGAGAATGTTATATTGATATTCCATCTTGTTTTGTTTCCTTATAGAGAAGTGACCTTATGTTTGAGATGGGTGTTACACCGAGTCCCATGGGAAGTAAAAAGGTAATATCCTAGCTAGTGATAGTAGGATTTGTAGAACTCTTAGACGTGGTTCCAGCGAGAGTGAGGCGTGTGAACTCAAGGTCGTTTTCCTCGAATAAAGACTTGAGTTAGGTTTTGATAGAACCCTTAGAGCCGAGAGAACTCTAAGATAGGGAACCCACTGAGATGTTGTTATCTCACCCCACTATTGTTGTTGCTTTTCAGGTTCCTATGCAGGTTTGATTTACAAGGGAAGTTATGCTCGAGATGTTTCAAGTGAAGCTTAGTTTAGTCTTCCGCTGTGTATTCTGTATCTTTGTACAATAATGGATATTCTATTGTTCTTAGTTTTTATTTTAGTATGATATCCATATCTTGTGCCATATTTGTATAGTTTTAGAATTAGACGAGAATGTGAATTATACTAGTAGGTATTTATGATAGTGTCAGTACCAAAAATTAACATTATATGATATTATTCTAGATATATATTATATGGGTGTTACAGTTGGTATCAGAGCAGGTCGTATCCTCGACCTAGCCTTGAAACATCATAAGTAAATATTTCACGCCTCTTAAGTGTGTATGGCCGGCATGATTCTTAATATAATACTATGTAGTATTGGGTTTGATCAGCCCAATGTTATTTATGTGATAGGTAGGATCATGGTTGTGCGACCATGAGACCTCTGAAGTGTTGTCGTAACTTGTGATGTGAGAGTAGATTCAAGCCAAGAGTTAGCAAAGGGGGATTTGGTCAGCTCAGTTGGAGTCTTCATAAGAGTTATACTTCCTGTAACATGGAGTTGCAGAGTAGTATTTTGTTCGAGAAATCCTTTGGAATGGATAGTGACTGAAAGTTACAAGTATCTACAGGATGAGTGGTCGGTGTCCCACGAAATAAGTGAAGTCACTGGTGGATTAAGGTTGGTCACTGGTACGGATAAAAGTGTTGAGAAGTTTCATTTCACGAGAAGAGAAGATGTTTATGGAACGTGTGACTTAAGGTTCTGGAATGAGTTAATTGTTAGTGTTTTGGACCTAAGATCGTAGTGGCATCTTGGATGAGCGAGGGTACTTCAAGGAATGTATTTGGATAATACCTTGCAAATGGATAGGAGTTACGAGTAAAGAATGTTCATTTTCTTTTGGGAACCTAAAGTTGTGGCAAAACGTGGGAAGAAACACGAGGATGTGATTACACGTTTCAAGGGAGACAAGTATACCGCGAACGAAAGATAGAAGACTAGAGTTGTATATCCGGCTATGACGGAAGTTACAAGTTTAGAATAATACATCAAGATGTTATATTTTAGTAAGGGATCATTTCGGAAATGTTGAATTACCTAAGGAATGGTATAAGGTATAATGCAGGAGAGAGAGTAAGCCTTATTCAGTATCGTGATGAGCATTTGGTATGGACCGGATGAAGTTATGTTAAGTGTTAGAGTAAGAACCTTGGTTCCGGGAGAACTCTAGTAAGATGAATTATGTTTGGGTCTGAGGAGATTACCGCAAAGCGTGAAGTTGATACAGTATGAAACGGTCTTAGCAGCACAATATGAGATAGTGATAACGGAAGGTATGTTAGACAAGTGTATAGTGGAATTGTTAAGTTATTGTTAAGACTAAGGTTGAGAAGTGTAAGAAATGATGGTTCGCTCATTAAGGCTTTGGTGGTATGATTACTTTTGTGTGGAATCGTCGTTTAGTATGGTCGTAACTTTTGGATGTGATTGGAATAAGTTTGATAGGTTTTGGTAACAATGAAGACCAGAAGTTTGCTTCTGCGTTGAGTAATCGGATTATCCCCTGGATAGTACTCGGTTACCAAATTGTGTTTCTAAACCTCTTACAACTACTAGAAGTGCAAGATCGTACTGAGTGATCTGTTACCCTCCTGGTAGTGACCGGTTACCGTTGTTAAGTTTTGGAAAATTGGATTTTTCTAAGATGCATACATTTGGACTTGAGTGTCTAGGTGGAGTGTTCTTGTAACCGATGGGAATTTATGGAGACTTTCTATACGATGATTAGTAGGGGGTAAAGGAACCTCGATTGTTATGTAAGCGTAGACAGTAAGGTTCTTCAGAAGAGTGATTTGCCTCAGTCTTCAAGAGTAAAGGAAAACCTCTGTGTTTGTGAATAATCAAAGTATTTGGATTATGCCCCTGGCGAGATTAAGAATGTTATTGTTGATACTAATTCTTACAAGGAATTAGAGAGAGAGAGAGAGAGAGGACAAGGTTGTATACTAGAAATAAGATCTCCTTTGTTTTGCTTTGTTTTACTCGATAAGGATTGTGTACTGGATTTTGTTTACGGACGAACCAAACATTAGCTTGTAACTAAAACCCTTTGATGTTGTCCTGGTCGATTCCTACTAGCATTATTGTAAGAATGGAATCGGACTATTCTATTGAGTATTTGTATTGTGACCGTAACAGAATGGTAGTTCTACTTCTTTGTTTGTTAGAGAGTATAATCTGCATGTTGTGCCCGTTTGGGTTATCTTGGGTTGTGGATGGTGAACGATTGTTGCACCTATTTAGAGACCGCAAGTGAGAATCATATTACAAGTCAGTGTGGACTAGATTGCTAATTTTGAGTTGGATTACTTGTTAGCAAGAGGAACGAGTTTAGTTGTGTTCGATCATTTAGCCTGGGATAGGTAATCGATTAACACGCGACTTTTGTGGAGAATTTAGAGAATCATTCTTTCTGGACTGTAAGTCCGTTTTAGTTTCTGTGTTAAGCGTCAGTGAACAAAGTATTGGAATTTCCCTTGAGCATGTTTGGTAAATAGTAAATGATTTGAATGATAAGTTTTGTGTGGTCCTAAAAGGTGAGTAAGTGGAATTTTGTATGCAAAAGGAAAGTATTATGGAAACCTACAAGTGTCCTAAGAATAATTTGAGTTTGATATTAGTGACTCACTGGTTATTGTAAGTCTGTGGCGTTACTACGTTGTTACTGATGGAGACCTTGTGTCAACGGAAACCTTGAGTGAATGGGATTTTTTTAAAGAGAATAAATATGGAGCATAGTAACCATGATCGGTTTGGTTAAGTTTAATTGGATGAATTGTTTCGAATTTAGAATGGAATTGGAATTGTATTGATTGTGATTGCAGCAGTACAACCCTGTATCTTTGTTATTGGAGAGTTTGGACCGATGTTATTAATTATGTAGTAGATACGTGAGTTGTTCTATAATTGCATGTTCGTAAGTTCTTATTCTATTGGTTGGTGAGAGCTTCGATGGATAAGCGTTTTCTTCGATGATTATCAATACTTGGTATTGCTCGAGAATTTGTGGTATCTCCATTGTTAGGCTTTGGAAGCATAATGGAAGGGGAATGATAAAAGAGTTCAGTAAGATTATGAGAATTTAAAGAGAATTATTTTATAAGGGCCGAAGTAAGAGAATCTTGTTCTAAGTGGGTTGTCTATGGTAAGATACCAAAAGAGCGAAGTGTCTGATGTAAATGGTTACTGTTTTATGTAAGACCAAGTGGAATTGTTAATGAACTCGTTTGACAAACTTTTGAAATGGCTTTATTGATCGAAGGATTGTAATAAGGGTTCGTTGGAAATGAGATGTGGTTAATTTTTCACCAAGACATCTTGTAGAGATTGTCAAGTGTTGAATGTTCTGGAATGAAGCCAGAGTGTTATGTTTTGTGTTGTGATAACAATCATGTTGATAGTTGTTTTCTCTGTTTTGGATGTTTTGGGGTGGATTTGTGTCATTTTGAGAAGTCCTTTTGGTAGCTGATTTTTTTTGTTGTTGATGTTTTTGTTAAGTTCTCCCCACGACCAGGGTTCACACTGCAAACTGAGTGTAAACTTTCTGTGTTGTGATTCAATGAAAAGAATTAGATCGGTATGTCATCTCCGAATGAGGAATGAAACTAAGTGTTCGGCATGAAGCAACGGATAAGTTATGGAAATAGTAACTTGAAAGTTAACCGGATATTGGAAACTTGCGTATGAGTAAGGACGCGAGGTTGGATTTTGTTGAGAAATAAGGATTTGAGCCGCGAAGTCAAATTGGAATTTGAGTATGTCTATGTAAGAGAATTAAGGATAAGTATGGATCTAAGATAGTGATGTAAACTGTTGTTGTGGATGAGTAAAGGAAATTCGAGGACGAATTTCAATTCAAGGAGGGGAAGATGTAATACCTTGTATTTTAGTTAACTCTCTGGATAATATTAATTAAGATTAATTAGTATTATCTGAAGCAGAGGCTTTATTAAATATTCAGCTCAGAGACATTTTATGATACTCTCCATTGGACCCATTAATATTACTAATTGAGAGATATAATTTGTTTGGTTAATAAGGAAAATAAGTTAAGTATTATAAAAGGAAAAAGAAAAGAGAGAAAGTTAGTAAGATAATTGGAAAGAAAGAAAAGAAAGGAAGAGAAAGAAAAGGAGAAGAAGGTAAAGGAGAAGAGAAAACCTAGAGCTTCAATCCATCATTTTCCATCATCCGTTCGTCAAATCGGCTCATTCTTTCCGCCAATCATTAACTCTCGAGGTGGGTTCGTAGTTAGATACTTTTATTTTAGTTTTTGCTTAAGTTTTGGAGTTTAAGAGTTTTAGGGTTTTTGGTAGAAATCTTGAGAAATAATGGATTAACGGTTAAAACACGATTAAAACTTAACTAAATTGCTCACATTATGACTATGGATATGTTTAGAGCTGTTATGATGTGTTGGTAGCTGTTTTCCCGTAACCAGAGATTTTTCTGGAATAGAAGAGCTCGCTCAGCGAGAGTTCCAGAAGATATTTTGCTCAGCGAGCTGAGGGCTCGCTCAGCGAGACCTGTAGGTTTCAATTTTGGTATTTAATTCATAACTTTTGATCCGAGTATCCGTTTTTAGCGTTCCATGTATCGATTCAAAGCTAAAAACATGAACTATCTTTTGATACCGAAAAAAATTATTTTTACCCGACTTTTACTTGACTTTTCCGATTAACCGTAATTATGTTAGTTAAGGAATTGTGGTAATTATGTTAGTTGTGCAAGTTGTGAAAATATGCGATAATCGTGAGGATTGAATGGAAATAGAGACAATGAGATTACTTTAATGATGATAATTAGACTAGAATGTTAGAGTTATATGTTTGAAAACTATATAACCAAAAGTATCAAGAATGGAGGGAGAGTTAGGAAATCTTACCATAAACAAATAGTGTGGCCTAGTATTGTAAATAGAAATTGTTAGATGGTATGACGTGTGAGATGCTTAGATTCATCCTAGGTCGTTGTGAATCCATGATGTGTTATACGCGGTATCCTCCAAAAAGTCTTGAGTAAGTATTGAGGTAGGTATTACACTGAGTCCCACGGGAAGCATCCGTAAAGGCTTGAGGTACCGTCGGTAATGATAAGTCTTGAGGTGGGTATTAAACTGAGTCCCACGGGAAGAAAATGATAAGTCTTGAGGTGAGTATTACAATGAGTCCCACGGGAAGCAAATGATAAGTCTTGAGGTGGGTATTACACTGAGTCCCACGGGAAGCAAATGATAAGTCTTGAGGTGGGTATTACATTGACTCCCACAGGAAGCAAATGATAAGTCTTGAGGTGGGTATTACACTGAGTCCCATAGGAAGCAAATGATAAGTCTTGAGGTGGGTATTACACTGAGTCCCACGTGAAGCAAATGATAAGTCTTGAGGTGGGTATTACATTGAGTCCCATGGGAAGCAAATGATAAGTCTTGAGGTGGGTATTACACTGAGTCCCACGGGAAGCAAATGATAAGTCTTGAGGTGGGTATTACATTGAGTCCCACGGGAAGCATTATTTACGCTTGAGGTGGGTAATACATTGAGTATCACGTGAAGTGTCAAGAATGTTATATGGATATTTCATCTTGTTTTGTTTCCTTATAGAGAAGTGACTTTAGGCTTGAGATGGGTGTTACACTGAGTCCCATGGGAAGTAAAAAGGTAATATCCTAGCTAGTGATAGTAGGATTTGTAGAACTCTTGGACGTGGTTCCAGCGAGAGTGAGGCATGTGAACTCAAGGTCGTTTTCCTCGAATAAAGACTTGAGTTAGGTTTTGATAGAACCCTTAGAGCCGTGAGAACTCTAAGATAGGGAACCCACTGAGATGATGTTATCTCACCCCACTATTGTTGTTGCTTTTTAGGTTCCTATGCAGGTTTGATTTACGAGTGGAGCTATACTCGAGATGTTTCAAGTGAAGCTTAGTTTAGTCTTTCGCTGTGTATTCTGTATCTTTGTACAATAATGGATATTGTATTGTTCTTAGTTTTTATTTTAGTATGATTGCCATATCTTATGCCATATTTGTATAGTTTTAGAATTGGACGAGAATTTGAATTATACTAGTAGGTATTTATGATGGTGTCAGTACCAAAAATTAACACTGTATGATATTATTCTAGATATATATTATATGGGTGTTACATAATGTATGGGGAGTATTTTCCGTTTGGTATTGTAATGTAGAGATAGAATTTAGGGGTTTTGAAGTAGAGTTTTAGTGTTGTGGGGTTTTGTTGATGAATTTCTTTATGGTGATGATTTTGTAATGATTTTGATTAATATAATGATGTTATATGATGTGTATGATGATAGTATGAGTAATGTTGAGTATGATCATGATTTTCTGCTATAATGTTGCTGAAAGACTGGTTTTGATGAGTTTTATCGCATAAGGGAAATTCTGCAATCGCAGAAGTTTTGGTGGAATCGTGAAACTCGCTTAGCAAGCAAACAAGAATTTTGAAAATAAAAAAACCCATGAGTCGGTCGCTTAGCGAGACCTGACATACTTTGAAAAATTATTTAATTCTGAAAAATTAGATAATTGATGTGTTTTGTTGTTTTAAGTTGCTATGATGTTTTAGTGATGTTGTGTGATGTGTCTAGAGGCTATATAAGTAAGACTTGGTGGTAAAATGATGTATGATGAATTTAACAAGTTTAAGAATTTATGAGTTATGATGACATGATGTAGAGTAAGAGGTTAAATGAGTGATTAATGTGATGACTGATAATGAATGCGGATGCAAAGCTTATGATGTTTTAATGATGAAGTGTGTGTATTGCATCTTGCATTCATGGCATTGATTTACGAGGGGACTTTGGTCCATTGGTAGCTTCAATCCCATTATGTGGATTGAGGTGATATGATATTATGATGTTGCTCCCTTGTGGAAGGTTGATGGCCCAGTGTCCATCCTTTAGTATGTTTCGGTACCACATGCATATTAAGAGTTGCATTTTCATTCTAAATGACATAGCATAAGTTGCATTGAGTTGTGTAATGATGTGATGTATTTGAGGTTGTGAACATGTGATGTATTTGACTTTGTGAATGAATGAGTCATATGATGGTCTATTATGCCATCCTGCAGATACTCAAGGTTAGCTCGGTGCATGTTTAGCTTGGAGTTAGTGAGTTTGTCGTTGTTAGTTAGAAGTGGAGTCCTATTATGTGTCCAGTAACATCGGGATGGGTTTCGCTTGAGTTTATTTTGTTATTTGAATTAAGATGTTATTTTCTTTGACTACTGTTGGTTTAAATGATGTTTTGGATTAAATTGTGGAGTTCTCTTTTTATTAAAGATGAAATACGATGTTTTGTTCTCTGTTGCATAGTTGTTGAAAATAGATTTGAAGTATTCAGGATTTTGTAACTCGTGTTACGGGACATGACTTAATATGATTGTTTATGTTGTTTGAGTTATGAAGAATGTGATGTCATTTCACGAGTTTTACCCTCATATTTGATTAAATTGTATTATAATTGTGATGGGGTAGAAAGGGTGTTACAGACCGTGCTAAGCACGCTACATCGTGTTAAGCGTGCTATGTGATTTTGGCAGAAAAACCCTACGATAACAACAACTTATTACCTGTGATTTCCTGCACTAAATTTGATTTTAACACCAATTTTAAACAGATTGTGTACCTATAGTCTACATATAACAAATGCAATCAAACCATACAACAACTCCATGGTTTCTAACCTAGTGATTTCTACCTCAATACCTACATCATCTAACCCTTGAGAGATGAAAGAAAAACCCACCCTTACCTTAAAGTGATGAGCTCTCCTTACTTCAATGGATTCTCTCTTCCTTCCTCTTGCCCTAGCTCTTCTCTCTCTTTCTCTCTTTAGCCTTCACTTTTACGTAGAATGAATAATGACTTCCCGCTCTCTAATTCTCTCATATACCCCAAATAACTAATTGCCTCATTTTCCCTCACTTAATCCTCATACAATTACAATCATGCCCTTCCACTCCCTACACCTCTAATTATTTTATTTATTCCATTATATTATCATTATCACTCAACTAATGAAATAAATTAACAACCATTGCACAAACAATCACAACATATCACAATTGTATGCAAATAATAAATAAATAGAAAAAGGGGGTGTTAAAGTTTCATCTCGACAGTAGATATGATGTGGAGAATTTTAAATTGATTACATATTCTAGAGATAGTTGTTTCTCAATTAAAAGGAAAATTACACACCAATGACTATTGATGCAATGTTATTTGAAAAAAGCCAAAGAGAAGTTGGTGAAGTTCAAGATGTTCGAAGTCGCGCATGTTCCATGAGAAGAAAATACTCAGAAAGACATGATCTCTAAGTAGGAAAATGTGTGGGGGTCTGGGGTTAAACATTCTTTCATTTAGAAGACTCTGAAGAATCTGAGAATCGAGACCCCAAAAGACATAGGGATAGTCATAGGTTTCACTAGGGAATCCTTTGGGATATCTCACATTATAACATACAAAGAAATGTGACAATGCCAACAACACAGACATTTATAACGCCTCATCGATAGAGTTGCACATGTTAACATCACCATGAACCTTTTCTCAAAGGGGTATGTACATCCTATGTAACACCCATATATAAATACATAAAACAAGGCATATTTTTCATATATAAGTTCTAGTTTGGTACTGAAATACAAATAAGTTCTTAGTACAACACTTGGTAAAATTTTAGCCAACTAAATACATAAGGTACTACAAAAAAAGGCTAATAATAATACAAGATGTCAAAACAAAAGGAAACTAAGAACTAGATCCAAAGATCTCAAAATATCCACAGCGGAAGCAATTCCATCGATAATTAAGGATAATCAAACGGATTTATCCTTACCCTTCTATAAACCTAAAGTACCTGTAAAATAAAACAACAACATGGGGTGAGATAACAATATCTTAGTGAGTTCCCTATCTTAGAGTTCTCTCGGCTCTAAGGTTCAAATCTAAGCATTCTCAAGCCTTTGGTCACTTCTCTACAAGGTGTAAACACCCCAAATTTTCCCTCTCTTTTTCCTCACACCTTGGCTTGTGATCCTTCATATTCCATTACATAAGCATACCATCTCACACTGCATAGTTATTTCACTGCATAAGTTGCATAATTAGGGTTGTGATCAAATGAATCTTAGAAGTGGTTTGAGCTATTCCAGATGACCATGAAGCAGGACAAGAAGGTCTTTGAGTGTTCTAAGATCATATTATACCCCCAAGGGTTCTTGAAAGTCAAAAGATCACAAGAGATTGCAGAGCCACCCAAGCAGGCTCAGGGCTCCTACACAGATGACTTGAAAATTAGGGTTTTGGGTTTGAGGCCCTTACACCCAAATTTTTTGGTAATTCTTGATTCCATTGGTCTATATATGTTATAAGGAGCATGTGTATCAAATTTGAAGCAAAAATTCCTTGTGGAAGTCATCTGATCAAATGGTAACTTGTTATGCAAGAAAAGTTAAAATCATGGCATCTAAGGCCACCAACAAGGGTTCCAAAGGGTCATCATCATCAATTTGAGGTCCTATGATATTTATTTGATCTTAGGAATGCTTGGAACTTCACAAGATTGAAGAATTTTGAGCCATTTGAAAACTTTCTATTTTTGGGACATGACTTGTAATGAAAACTTTCCATTTTGGGAAAGAATTTCAACCTCCTCTTTCTTTACTAAAAAGGCTTCAAATGAATTTTCTTCAAACATGAAAGTTGTAGATTGGATCTTCCCCTTGGCAAAAATCACATAATTTTCAAGTTCATGCCAAAGAGGGAAATATGCAATTTTGCTTTCCAAGCCTTCTCATGACCTCTAATGCACTTCTACACATCATAGAAACATAAATTAACTTGTTTAGACCATAATTGTGCCAAGAACCAAGGATTTTCATGACTTGCATCTCAAGAATTCTCAAAGTTGTGAAATTGAAAAAACTATGCAAGCTCTTGATCCAAGCCATACAGCTCACCACATTTGATCAAAGGTCATCCTTGAAGCCAGCTGAACACAATCCAGCCAGAAAATCAGCTCTTCCATGGCCCATACCTCTAGTACACAAATCTTGACTTTTTGCATTTCAAGCCATGCCAATCCCACAGTGCCACAACAACTCTTCTGACCAATGGCATTGTGTATACAAACCCTAAGCATCATAAAACATATCAGAGGAAGCCTTGAAACATACCACAAGCTCAGATTGCAAAAATCCTCTCAAAACTTCATTTCTTCGAAACTCATTGCACATCCATCAAACATCACATTTTCTTTCACCATTCAACTCCTTATCACTCAAGGAACAAAACCCACCCATCACCATGACCTGAAACAGCCTTAAACACAAACATAATTTCTTCCATATCAGAACTGTATCTCACAAACTAGCAAAAATAAACTCCATCCAATCATCTCAATAGCTTTAGGAGGTCCAAAGGAGTTGGTTTGCACAAAGGGAAGGCCTTGAAAGCTCCAGTTTGAAGAACTCCAGCTCAGGTATCCCTCAAGAACAATTTTTCCAGAACCTTAATTTCTTGTTAAAATGTGAATCTACATGTTATGCTGGTCATGTTGATGTGTTTAAAACTGAAAATGAGTGAAAAATGAGTATGTTATGATGTTTTGAAATTTTGCCCGTGTTTGATGTTTGTTTCGATTTGCTTGATTCTTGTGATATAAATGCCATTTGATTGTTGATTTGAGTTGAGTGATGTTAGAGGATCATTTTTGGGAAAGATTTATGAGTGTTAGTGGCCTGTAGAAGAAGATAGGGTTTGGGGTTGGCCGGAGAAGATGACCGGAGCACTGTTATGGTCATCTAAAATTAATTAGAGTTTATATGCCCATATGCAACCACAACCCTAGGATCTTGTTTTAATTAGCGAATGGACGGTCCAGATCATGTCATTAACCCTAATTTCTAATTAATTAATTTAATCCTAATTAATTAAATTAGAGTGAATACTGGCCCTTAGATCACGCATGTAATGAAAGTTTGAATCTGTTCCTTTAGATCTTCATACCCCAAGTCACGTTGACTCACCATCTCAGCCCTTGATCTCCTCAACTTTGCATCTGAGCCATTCCTTTCAATTACTTTGCATTTTTATTTTATTTATTTTGCATTTTATTTCACATATTTATTTAAAATAGCAAATCATTTTATAAAAATATAATCTTTTGTACTTTCACTTTAAATAATTTTCAGAAACCAAAAACATTTTTATTTTTTATTTTTGCATTAAAAATCTATTTTTAAATCATTTAATTGTATTATTTAATTAATTAATTCATTTTAATTAATTAAAAATACATTTAGGTATTTAAAAATCACCAAAAAAATCATGAAGCATTCTTACATATTTAGAAAAATTTACAAACTTATCTTACAAATTTCTTTTGGGGTTTGATCATGTTTTGACAATTAACCATGAATTAGGGTTTCCAAATTTCCTATTTTTCTAACCCTAACTTCAAAAATCCATTTCTGATCAACCAAGATGAGTTTGTACATGGTTCTTTTTGCATTCTTTCATAATTTGCATGTAGTATATAGGGCATTTAACTCATATTTTTTCATTGCATTTTCTATTTGTTTGGCATTTTTCATGAAGAAGTACCCAAAACCCTAGCCTAACTTAGAAAAACCATAACTTGACTTTGGTATAGCTTCTGATTTCCATCTTTGGGGAGTGATCTTATGTGTGTTTAAGGTTCATTTTGTTGCATTTTCAAATTTTATCATGTGTTATCCTTCTGTTGTGGACATGTGCATCTCATACTTTCTTAAAACCCTAATTTTCCATGTTCACTTGCATTCATCTTTGCATACCTTCATCATATGAACTTTTCATGGCATCTCATGCATTTGTATGTAATCTTAGATACCTTAGGACATGTGTGAACATTGGTTGATCATTGTTGCATCCATTTGGTATGTTTTTCATTCATTACTTCTTATGTGTATTCATGTAATTTCAAGCTCCTAACATGCTTTCCTTTGCATCCCATCTCTTGTATGATCATGCATAAACATTGTACATGTATTTGCATAATTTCATAACACATTTGCATTGTGTTTGCACTTCTGGTCTTGATCATTGCATCTCCATTTGCCTTATTTCCTTTTGTTTCACATCTTATGCATTCCTACTAACCATTTCAGGGGGCTTCAGGTAAGTTATTTAGGATGTGGATTTGCCTCCACATCCAACCTCTTCTTATCTCTTTATTTGTCTTTGAGGTGAGTTTGACTCACTTATGCTCTCTCTTGATCCCTTTATTTCTCTTAGGATACTTAGCTTCTTCAGGAAGTAAGTTACCTATTCTCCTTTCTCTTCTCTTTTCATCTGCTTCTTCTTCCTTGGTGGCCATCTGAAGACTTTCTGAAGATCTTTCTCTAAGCCTCACAAACCATAGGAATATCCAAGCATGATAACTTTAGGGTTGTACATAGTATCCCCTAGTTTTTACCTTTGAGTCTCCTTGAGTCTCTATTTCTCATCTCATAATCAAGGCTAAACAGTTAAAGTTTTAAGACTCTGAATTAGGATTATGCATGTATCCTCATCTTAGGATGGAGTGTGTAACTTTAATACTTAGTGTTAAACCTTTAAGTTGTTTACACCTGCTAATCAAAACACCTAATAATCACTAAAACTTAAGCTTGTAACTTGGGCCTTATATTAGGGTTACATCTCCGCTTGTTGGTTCAGAGGGACTAACCCTAGTGTTCAATGGACATGCCCCCTCGGGTTTAGTCTTACAAACATAAAATCCATTTCTTAATCCCACCTTTAATTAAAATCCACTTTAATAAAGGCTTGTTATATAATGATTTTAATCCCTAACCATGGATTAAGTTGAGGAGTCTTCCTCATCTTAAGTGTTCTCATCTATTATCCTTCTCTTAGGATGGTGTAATGAGTTCACTAATCCCTGATTAGAGATTAAACTCATTACTTAACACAAAACAAAACCCAAAAACACTTGATAATTACAGGTAGGTTAATGATCTTAATCCTGTATCATTAGGGTAATTAAGTTGGGATATTCATCTCACACTTAAGTAGACTCATTATCCCTAATCAGGGGTGATATAATGAGTTTACGACCCTCGATTAAGGCTTAAGCTCATTATCCTATGTGAAACACCAAAAACAAAACAAAAAACTGAAAACACAAAAAAACAAACAATAAACGTCTCCTCCGGGATTCTTTTCTCATCACATTCACTCTAAAAACGAGAACTCTCTTCTCCCTTCTAATGGTTGACAGTTAGAACTCGAGCCAGACGAGTCATACACTTGAGCATAGACAAGCAAGCAGTTCACATCAAAATATCTAAGTCTCTTTGAGTTGAACTACGGTGTTCTAACTTCCTCATTGCACGAGAGGATACGTAGGCATAACTTAAGAATTATCGAACAAAAGTCTCCCGGTCTCCCCCCTCTCCTCTTTCTAGTTCTCTTTCCTCAGCCTCAGTTTTGAGCATTCACTTTCTTCTTGCACTGACACTTTGTACATCCATTCCTCCCTAGCCTTTTATACACGGTTTAGCACATACAATATCCCCTTTTAAACATAATCAGGTATGCGTGGATCCCGTCGAGTATGACGGATAATCTGGGTGCTAATACCTTCCCAGGTTGTAACCTGCCCCCTTACTCAGTCTCTTTGGTTTGCAACCGTATTATCCATATCTTTATAGGTTTATGCAGCATTACCTTTCCTTCAGGAAAAAAATGCCTAGCTGGCGACTCTGTTCAACCTCAACCTTCAACATCGCCGACATTTCGCGTTTGCACCGGGATGAAAATCCGGGGAGCGACACAAGGAACCGAAACAAAATGGAACAAAAGTCCAAACTTACTCTCTACACTAAACGAGTGGAACATTTACCTCAACCCTTTAAGGATGCTTCTTGTAACACGGTGGGAGAACTGACTTTCTATAAATGTTGCGGATAGCAAGAGTCGTCACCGACTTTTATTTTATCCATAAGGAAGGGACATAAAAGAACAGGAAAGACCGTTTTGAAAAGACTTGGGTTCGGGGGGTAGGTTATTTTCAGATATTTATTCTTTTTAATTTTCTAAGTCCATTTAATTACAATTACATTGTGCACTCCCTATTTTACTAACCACACAATTAATATTTACGAAAATAAAAAATAACGATAAAATCCTAACTATTATATGGCTTAGGGGCAGATACAAGATAAATCGAGCGAAAAATAAATTACAAATAAATTTAACCTATACATTTTTCTCTAATAAAAATAAGCAAGACTATAAATAATAAAGCAAAATAAAGGAAACAAAATAAATTTAAGATTTTAAAAAAATTAGATTAAAGTTTTAATTAAAAAATAATTAAGTTTAGGTTAAGAAAATTATATTAAGATTTAGCGTTAGAGAAATTAGGGTTTATTTAAAAATAGGGTTTGTTAAGAAAATCCTAATCTAATTAAAAAATTTATTTATTTACAATTTAATAGCAATTAATTAATTAAAAATAAGGGAAACCAACATTATTATTATTATTATTATTTATATATATATATATATATATATATATATATATATATATATATATATATATATATATATAATTGATAAGGTTATTGAATTAAATAAATAATTAGTAAGATAATTAGTTAATAAAGTAATTAGTTAGTAAAAATAATTAGTTAGAATATAATTAGTTAGTTATAATAATAACATAATAATTAAAAAATAAGACAAAGAAGAAAAAGTAGAAAAACGTTAAAAAAATATAGGGGTCAGCCAGGATCGAACACACCCCCAGGAGGCCACAAACGTGCGCCCTAACTAACTGAGCTAGCAAGCCTGCGTGATTATAACTGTTAGACGCTGTGGCGAGTGATCTAGAGGGGGGGTGAATGGATCACCTCCTTGTTTTAAAGGATTTAAAACGTTTTTCAGAGTTTTCAAAGAATTATGGAAACGAAGGTCCCGAATAAAACAAGTGTCTATTCTGAACCGGCCACTAGAAGACCAGACAAGCGATAACGTGCTGGATTTTACGATTGCTATGATAAAGGATTAAACACACGATATGAAAAACAGTTGAATGCACCTATCACTAAAGTTATTTCCAATGAATCGAAAAACAAATTAAAACGAAAGTAGAGATAGAGAGGAGAAACAATACGCCGAGATTTGGTAAGGAAGTTCCCCACGTTCGTCCTCGCGTGTGGGTACGTCTCCCTCTCAATTTCAAATCGAAATTGAGAATTCTTATATCAAAGTTGATGAATCCGTCGATTACAAGGTTCGAATACAAACACCAGAATTCTAAACTCCTAGAATTTCCTATTATATCAACCTCCACTTGATTTAAGCCGGATCAAGATTCCCTGCAAGTTATACAATCAATTCACCGGTTCCAAGACCTATTTGCGAAATCCACCGATTCCCAAAAATCTCGCTGCGGCTGAATCTGACTTGTAAACGTGACTCACAAAACCCTCAAGAACACGCCCGTTCTTGAAGGAAAACCCAGCTGGTTTTTCCTTGAAACCTTCTATCAATCTTCAACTCAGCTGGATCTCCGATCGTACCACTGAACGTTATCTCGAAAGCCTTCAATTCACAGGACAACAAACACTTCCTTGTTGATGTTCTTGAATTAAGATCTTTGAGAAGATGATGAAGATGTCTTTGATTCTAGGATTCAAACTTGCTCAACATTGAAGTTCCAACACTCCAAAAACCTTATCTTGACGTGTTCTTCAATGCTTAATCACTGCAAAATTCGTCTCTAATTTCTCTGTGATTTGTAATCTGTGTATTGTTAAATGAAACAAAAGCACATATATATGTATGCAGAATCTGTTAGACAAATAACAGAAGAATGAATCGATTCAAGCTTGGATGAATCGATTCATACTGATCAATTTTGAGAAAACAGAGTTATTTAAACAGCATGAATCGATACATCATAAGATGAATCGATTCATTTTGCGAAATCCAGAAGCCTTCAAATAGCATGAATCGATTCAAGCTAGAATGAATCGATTCATTATGCGTGATTTTCCAAAAGTTCAAAAACATTGAGAAACAAAAGAACAAAAATAAAAACAAGCATATTTCTTAATATTAAATAAACACAAACACTTAAAATTTCTAATCAATCAAAACTAAGGTTGCTCACAATAACTTGAAACAAATTAATTATAAAATAAAAATAAGAAAGAAAATAGGTTAAGAAAAAAAATGTTGGAGGCCAGACTCGATCCCTCTCCCTCAGCTTCATGTGCTTCGCCTCTTACCACTGGACCAGTCACGCACTGTAGTTAATCAAACCAAACAAATATATTATAAAAAAAACGAATATTCAAAAACCAAGAATTCGCGCCATCAGCCTTCATCTTCTTCCTCAGGCATATGAATTTAGCTACGGAATTACTATGATTTAGCTACGAAAATTTCGTAGCTAAATGACCTACAAAAACCCAATAATTCAAAATACGCACGATCCATTCAAATTAATTACATAAAATCAATGTCCAGGTCATGTAGGATTCAAAAACGCAATATAAAGTCCTTGAATGTCCCTGAATCGAGAATCCCCAACTTCACACCATAAACCCTAGCCATGGTATCTTCTCAAATCTGCAACGAAAATTCCAACCAAGCATACAGAAACCTTTTATACATGATAACAAACGAATATCAATAACCAAAAATAGTTTATAATGCACGAATTAAAGGTATCGAAAAATAAAAAATTCAAGAAAAAAAGAATTCGGATTCTATGATTTATGATGTGTTTGATGAATGTGATGATCCCAATACGTTCTAAATGCTTCAAGGAAGCTATATCAACCTTCAAGTGGCTTGAAAAATGTTTGGAAGTGAAAAACCGAAATTGAGTTTTCTTTGAAAAATTTGAAGTTAGGATGATATGCTCTGGCCTCTGAAATCCGTCCCCTTGAATATGTTTTGGTTTGTGTATATGTAAGGAAAAGAATTAGGTCAAAATAGTTGTGGATTATTAGGCTTTTGTGGTTTCTTGAGTGTGAAGAAAGCTCCTTGCCAATTTGGTCAAAAAATCAAATATATTCATGCCATAATGCTTTTTCACGAAATTGAACTTCTCAATCAATTTTAAATGATCTTTAAGAGTTTCTAGAAGAAGGATCAAATCAAATATTTGTATTTTTATATTTTATTTTGATTTAAAATGAATTTTAATGAATAAAATCCAAATAAATTATAAAAATTAGAAATTATTTGAATTAGGTCGTGCTTGATGTTATTGTTAAGATTGGGTTGCAAAATGATAGGTCCATTTGGAAAAAAAATTGGATTTAAGACCTTATTTTCTTCATACACCCCTTGAAAATATCCCAACTTTGACAAGGCATAAATTCCTCAATTTTAAGGCTATTAAGGTGTTCTTGGACATTTTGGAAAGCTTAAAGAGTCCTATAACAAACCTCTTTGGTATCATATCCATATACTTTACCATTTTCAAATTATGCTCTTTGGAAAAAGTTGACTTTTTGTTGACTTTTGAAATGACCTGTAATGTTTTAGCTCATACCTTCCAAATGAAGCATTTTTAGGATTGACTTGTGAGACACAAAGTTGTAGAGAATTCAATTTCCTTAAAAATGAGATTTGGATGGGAAATATTTGATGAAGCATGTGAATGTTATGGCTGGTCAAAGTTTAGTTGACTTTTCCTAAGAAAACCCTAATTTAGAAACTCCTGATTCTTGATGATCTGAAACTTCCTTGATGAATCATGATCAACCTTTGATCAAATTATGATTTTTACTTCATAATATTGATGTTGGCAAAAAATATTGAAGTTTGACTTTGTTTTGACCACAGTTGACCTCAGTTTGACTTTTTAACTACTTTGACTGATTTTTGCATATCTGATCATCTGACTGGGCAAGCTCTTTGGGAAAGCTTTGAAACTTGACATAGGGATTCTTGAAGTCATATGGGATTCTAGGAAACTCACTTGAAGCCTTGAAAGTCATTTTAACCTGAGGAAACCCAAAACCCTAGTTTTGGACATTTTGCTTAGGAGGAGGCATTGTCTAGGGAAACTTCCACACTTCTTGATCAATTAGGAGTCTTGAGAACCTTATAATCATTTAGAAGTCTTGAGAGATATTGTCTTGATTTTAGGAGGGAAAATTTTGGGGTACAACACTTCCCATGGGACTAAAGGTAACCCACCTCGAGACTTACTCAAGACTTTACGGAGGACTCGATATAACACTCACCAAAGTCTTTATAGATGCTTCCCGTGGGACTCAGAATAACCCACCTCAAGACTTACTCAAGACTTCCTGCGTAATCTAGTGTAGTACTCACCTTAAGCCTTTACGGATGCTTCTAGTGGGACTCAAAGTAACCCACCTCAAGACTTACTCAAGACCTTACAGAGGATCTAATACATACACACCTCAAACCACTATCCACGCCTCACCAATGGTACCACAAGCCTTTACGGATGCTTCTCGTAGAACACAAAGTAACCCACATCAAGACTTACTCAAAACGTTACGGAGGACCTAGTGTATGATGCGCCAACGGTTTCACCTCAACCTAGGGTAGTCCTAAACATCTCACAAGTTATACCTTTTATTTCCAATAGCTCAAACTTTTCCTAACTAACATAATTATGATTTATTAGAAAAGTCGGGTAAAATTCGGCTAAAAATAATATTTCTTGGTATCATCAGATAAAATGTATTTTTTTAGCTTCAAATCGATATAAAGAACAGTTAAATCGGTTAAACGACGAAGAAGTTATGAGCTTTTAAAAGTATCAAAATATTTTTCCTCAACTTACAGTGTTAACCGGTTAATTCTTGGAGTTAACCGGTTAACCATATCAGGTTTCAAAACACAGTAGCGTAACACAACTTCGTTAACCGGTTAACGCATAGGGTTAACCGGTTAACCAACAGTCAGTAGCAGAAAACTTGCATTTTAAATGTATATAACTTATTCACATCATATACAATTTGTACCAAACATCAAAACAAATATAAACAAAGGTTTCTATACATATTGCAAATATATTCATGCATTTTAGTCGATATTTAATCTCTCAAACTCTCGATTCTACGATTTCTAGCATTTTTGCCCTAACCTCAAAAATCTAAAAAAACTCTAGAAATAAAAGTATCTAACTAGAACTCACCTCTACCAAATATGATTGAGAAGATTGAGAGATGAATGGGTGATGGAGCTTCAAGACCAAGAGCTTCTTCTTATTCACCAAGCTTTTCCTCTTTCTCCTTTTTCTCTTCTTCCTCTTTCTCTTTCTATCTTCTTGTTTTTGTTTCTATGTTACATAACATATAGAAAACAAAATCTTAGAAATTATACGGGAAAAGTGGAAATTTCTCCCAACGGGTCTAAATAGAGGGTATCCAAAAATGTCTCTTAACCAACAATCTAATAAAACCTCTAAGTCAGATAATATTAGTTAATATAAATTAATTCACTGATTGCTCCAATTTTTTTTGTTAAAACATCTCAGAGAAACCCGAAACCCTATTGATATCAATTAATATTATTCAGAGCATTAAAATAATTTACGGGGTATTACATCCTCCCTCCTTACATAGAAATTCTTCCTCGAATTTAAAGATTACCTGAACAGGTGAGGATACAACTCCCGCATTTCGGATTCCAGCTCCCACGTAGCATCTCCCAGATGTGTCACATCCCATTGTACCTTAACAAGTGGAAACTCTTTGTTTCTTAACACCTTGGTTTCTCTTCCAACAATGTGGCTCGGTTGGGTTTCGAAAGTCAAGTCTGCTTCTATCTCGATAGAATCCTGCAGAATAGGATGAAGAGGATTGGGAACAAACCTACGAAGTTGAGATACATGAAAAACATCATGCATTTCAGACAAAGATGGTGGTAAGGCTAATCGGTAAGCAACTTCACCAATCCTTTCTAAGATTTGATACGCTCCTACATATCTCGTACTTAACTTGCGGGACTTGAACGGTCCTTTCAATCTCAATCTCGGGGTAACTTTCAAATAAACATGATCACCTTCCTCAAATTCCAAAGGTCTCCTTCGATTGTCAGCATAACTCTTCTGACAATCTTGGGCTTGCTTAATTTTCTCTTGAATCATTCGAATTTTTTCCATAGTCTCTTGAATGACTTCGGGTCCCAAAATTCTATCTTCACCCACATCCGACTAACACAGAGGCGTCCTACACTTTCTTCCATATAAAGCCTCATACAGATCCATACCAATGCTTGCATGGTAACTATTATTGTAAGAAAACTCGATCAAAGGTAAAACTTCCTTCCAATTTCCTTTACTTTCCAACACATAAGCTCCTAACATGTCTTCCATCGTTTGAATTGTTCGCTCCATCTAACCATCCATTTGAGGATGATTAGAAGTGATCAAACATAAATTTTTACCCATAGCTTGTTGAAATACTTTCCAAAACCTCGAAGTAAACTTTGGATCTCTATCGGACACAATGCTAGACGGGACACCATGCAACCTTACAATTTCAGCAATAAACAACCTCGCAAGATGACTTGCCTTGTATGTAGTCTTAACGGCTAAGAAATGGGTATATTTCATTAGTCAATCTACGATCACCCAAATAGAATCATAACCACCTTGAGTACTAGGTAATCCCAATGCAAAATCCATGGAAATACTATCCCACTTCCAAATTGGAATATCCAAAGGTTGTAACAAACCACCTGGTCTTTGGTGCTTGATTTTCACTTGTTGGCATACCGCACATTTAGACACAAACACTGTAATATCCTTATTCATACCGGACCACCAATACTCTCTCCTTAAATCTTGATACATCTTCGAAGAACCCGAATGTATCGTAAAAGTACCTTTATGAGCTTCCTCCAAAACATCTCTTTTTAACACATCATCATTCAGAATACAAATCCTTTGGTTAAATAAGATAATCCCATCCAATGCTCTTACAAAACCCGGTTGGAGTAATATCTCTTGAAGTTTCTCCTCTAGAACTTGAGCTTGTTGAATTTTGCTTCTTAAGGTAGAATTGATATTCAAATTTCCCATAATCACACCATTTGGAGTCCATACAAATTGAATATTAAGATCTCGAAACTTCTCCAATAATGCATATTCCCACACCATCAACTCAACGCCATGAATCACTTTCCGGCTTAAAGCATCCGCCACTTTATTCGTTTTTCCCGAATGATACTTCAATTCTAAGTTATAATCTTTAAAGTACTCCATCCACCTTCTTTGTCTCATGTTTGATTCTTTCTGATCAAAGAGATACTTCAAACTCTTATGGTCGATGAACATTTCAAAACACACCCCATACAAATAATGCCGCCACACCTTTAGTGTTAGCACCACGGCCGCTAATTTGAAATCATGAGTTGGATAATTCTTTTCATGAAATTTCAACTATCGAGAAGCATAAGCTACAACTTGACCTTCCTGTATAAGAACACCTCCTAATCCCATCTTAGAAGCATCGCAAAACACTTTGTAAGACTTGTTAGGATCGGGAATGATCAACACCGGAGCAGCTGTCAATCTTTCTTTCAAATACATGAAACTTTGTTCACAACCAGAATCTCATTCGTAAGCGAAATCCTTTCTAGTAAGCTTAGTTAATGGTAACTCCAACTGAGAAAAACCTTTGATGAACCTTCTGTAGTAACCTGCCAAACCTAAGAAACTTCTCACTTCCGAAGCATTCTTCTGTCTCTCCCAATTTATCACGGCTTCAATCTTTGACAGATCCACTACTACACCTCCTTGAGATATAACATGTCCAAGGAATATGACTTCCGACATCCAAAACTCACACTTGCTAAACTTAGCAAAAAGTTGGTTCTCTTGCAATATCGATGTAACAATCCTTAGGTTCTCTCCGTGCTCTTGTGGAGTACGGGAATAAATGAGAATATCATCAATAAAGAATACAACAAACTGATCCAAGTAGGCTTGAAATATCTTGTTCATGTAATCCATAAAAACAACTGGAGCATTCGTCACACCGAAAGGCATCACTAGAAATTCATAATGACCATAACGGGTTCTGAACGTAGTCTTTGGTACATCGGAACTCTTTACATGAATCTGATGATAGCCCGACCTCAGATCAATCTTTGAGAACACACAGGCTCCTTTCAATTGATCCAAAAGGTCTTCTATCCTAGGTAAAGGATACTTGTTCTTGATAGTCACCTTGTTCAACTTACGGTAATCAATGCACAACCACATACCACTGTCCTTCTTCTTAACCAACAATACAGGAGATCCCCACGGTGAAACACTTGGTCTAACCAAATGCTTCGCCATCAAATATTCTAACTGATCCTTCAATTATCTTAATTCAAGTGGTGCCCTCCAATAAGGGGAAACAGATATAGGAGCCGTCCCCGGTATCAGGTCAACTGAGAACTCAACCTCCCTCATCGGAGGTAACAAAATGACATCCTCGGGAAAGACTTCAGGAAACTCACAAACTATTGGGATATTCATAACTTGATGATCATTACTCTCCTCTTTAGTAAGGATCAGCAAAACTGATTTCTCTTTTTCAAACAAAAAGTTTACCATTCCATCCGTACCTTCTAAGAATGTTGTCAACACATCTTTCGAAGGAGCTTCCACGGATGGAATGATGATCAATTTCTCTTCGCATCCAATAAACACGGAATTTACAGATAACCAATCCATTCCCAAAATAATATCGACCTTCTTAAGGGATTAACAAATAAGATCAATCTGGAAAACTCTAGCATCTATGGACAAAGTACAATTTTTACACATAAGAGGTGTCTCAACGGTTTCATTCATAACGGTAGTAACCACCATAGGAGGAGACAAGGGAAAACTCGTAACCCAAGTCGCTTCACACAACTAGTAGACACAAAAGAATGTGTTGATCCACAATCAAATAAAGAAAGACAAGGATGTTCATTAACAAGACATGTACCCGCAATAAGAGAGTTTTCGGCTTTAGTCTTCCTCGCATCTATGGTATAAACCCTTCCTTGAACCCGATTCCTTCTCTGTGGACAATCTCTAGCAACATGCTTTTATTTATGGCAATGGTAACAAATCACACCACTTGGATCACACCTTCCATGATGATTCTTATGGAACCTGGGACATGAAGGAGGAGCATTAGGTCTAGGATTTTCCACTTACTTCCCCTTGAAGGATTAGGGCCTGGGCCTAAAAGGTTGATTCACCCTCCCATGATCACTTGGAATAACTCTTCCAGCACTCGCTTTAGTCTGCACTTTCTTCAAACTATTCTCAGCAATATAGCATTGCCTCAACAATTCAGAATAAGTAGTGAACTCCCTCTGAGAGACACTATGAGAAATCTCAGCCCTTAGCCCAAACAAAAACTTATCAATTTTTCGCTTCTCATCCGGAGCATACATAGCTTACCTTGAATAATCTGCCATGTCTTCAAACTTTTCTGCATAACTGGCCACATTCATGTTTCCTTTCCTAAGCTGCTGAAATTCAAACTCTTTTTGGGTCCTCAAAGAACTTGGAAAATATTTCTCCATAAAAGTTGCCTTAAATTGTTCCCACACCTTCGAAACCTCTTTCATCGTCATGAGAGTGGAAGCACTCTCCCACCATCTAGTAGCAAGAACATTTCAACAAGTGTGAGGAAAAATTCACCTTGTCCTCTTCACTACACAACATGATTAGAAAGATTCTCTCCATACCAGTTATCCATTCTTAAGTTTTTACCAGATCTAATCCGCCATGAAATTCTTGAGGATTCATACAGAAAAAGTCACAGAAAGTTCCAGCTCCAGTTTCAGGAATGCCTACTTGAGGATGAAGACCCTCATTCATTTGGTGAACCATCTCCTGCATAAACTGGTGTTGTTATTGCTGCATCCTTTGCATGAACTGATACAATGGAGCATTCCCATCGCCACCCGACTGACTACAAACATGAGGAGTAGCATTACATCGACTACTACTTCTACGTCCACTAGCCATATCCCTAAATGTCACCAAAAAAGGATTAAGTTGATCAGGCTCAACACCATAAACATAAAATTTAGTTCTATAGTGAGATCACGTATATAAACGAAAGGAAAATACTTATAATATTTCAAGGCTAGGTCGAGGATACGACCTGCTCTGATACCAATTGTAACACCCATATATAAATACATACAACAAGGCATATTTTTCATATATTAGTTCAAGTTTGGTACTGAAATACAAATAAGTTCTTAGTACAACACATTGTAAAATTTTAGCCAACTAAATACATAAGGTACTGCAAAAAAAGGCTAATAATAATACAAGATGTCAAAATAAAAGGAAACTAATTACTAGATCCGAAGATCTCAAAATATCCACAGCAGAAGCAAAGCCATCGATAAGTAAGGATAATCAAACTGCTTTATCCTTACCCTTCTCGGAACCTGAAGTACCTATAAAATATAACAACAATATGGGGTGAGATAACAATATCTCAGTGAGTTCCCTATATTAGAGTTCTCTTGGATCTAAGGTTCAAATCTAAGCATTTTCAAGCCTTTGGTCACTTCTCTACAGGGAACTGAAACAAAACAGAACAAAAGTCCAAACTCACTCTCTACAATAAACGAGTGGAACAAATACCTCAAGCCTATATAGATGCTTCCCTTGGGACTAAAGGTAACCCACCTCAAAACTTACTCAAGACTTCCTGCGTAATCTAGTGAAGTACTCACCTCAAGCCTTTACGGATGCTTCCCGTGGGACTCAAAGCAACCCACCTCAAGACCTACTCAAGACCTTACGGAGGATCTAGTAACATACACACCTCAAACCACTACCCCCGCCTCACCAATGGTACCTCAAACCTTTACGGATGTTTCTCGTGGAACACAAAGTAACCCACATCAAGACTTACTCAAAACTTTACGGAGGACCAAGTGTAATACACGCCAACGGTTTCACCTCAACCTAGGGTAGTCCTAAACATCTCACAAGTTATACCTTTTATTTCCAATAGCTCACACTTTTCCTAACTAACATAATTACGGTTAATTAGAAAAGTCGGGTAAAAGTCGGCTAAAAATAATATTTCTTAGTATCATCATATAGAATGTATTTTCTTAGCTTCAAATCAATATAAAGAACAGTTAAATCGGTTAAACGACGAAGAAGTTATGGATTTTTAAAAGTATCAAAATATTATATTTTTCCCTCAACTTAGAGTGTTAACCGGTTAACGCATGGGGTTAACCGGTTAACCACATCAGGTTTCAAAACACGGTAGCGTAACATAGCTTCGTTAACCGGTTAACGCATAGGGTTAACCGGTTAACCAAAAGTCAGTAGCAGAAAACTTGCATTTTAAATGTACATAACTTCTTCACATCATATTCAATTTGTACCAAACATCAAAACAAATATCAACAAAGGTTTCTACACATATTACAAACATATTCATGCATTTTAGTCGATATTTAACCGTTCAAACTCTCGATTCTATGATTTCTAGCATTTTTGCTCTAACCTCAAAAATCTAAAAAACTCTAGAAATAAAAGTATCTAACTAGAACCCACCTCTACCAAAGATGATTGAGAAGATTGAGAGATGAATGGGTGATGGAGCTTCAAGAACAAGAGCTTCTTCTTCTTCACCAAGCTTTTCCTCTTTCTCCCTTTTCTCTTCTTCCTCTTTCTCTTTATATCTTCTTGTTTTTATTTCTATGTTACATAACATATAGAAAACAAAATTTTAGGTCTTATACGGGAAAAGTGGAAATTGCTCCCATCGGGTCTAAATACAGGGTATCCAAAAATGTCTCTTAACCAACAATCTAATAAAACCTCTGAGTTAGATAATATTAGTTATTATAAATTAATTCACTGATTGCTCCAATTATTTTTGTTAAAACATCTCAGAGTAACCCAAAACCCTATTGATATCAATTAATATTATTCAGAGCATTAAAATAATTTATGGGGTATTACATCCTAAATCTATTTCTACCAACTTTGGGTCAACTAAAATATTTGATAGTGGTAGTTTTTTATTTTACCAAGTTGGTTGAAGAGGAGGCTTTGGAAAATATCACTGCATTAAGCATCCTATTTTTTTTAAAGGAATATTATAGTCATATTCAAAGTTCCTCAATCCATCGTGATAGATAATTGAACATAGTTCACGGGAAGGAAGTTAAATAAGTTATTATAAGAATTGAAAGTTAAACAACACTTTGCATCAGTGGAATATCCCTAGACGAACTGACAAGCAAATGCAGCTAATTGGGTGTTGTTAAGGGATGTTGGATGGATGAATTTCCACATGTATTGTGAGAGTGCATAACAACCCTCATTCAATGACGGGCATAAATCCACACTCTCTCTATCTCTCTTTCTCTCTCTAACTTATAGTATTAAATCAGAATTCTAGTGGAGGTCAAAGAAATTCGTTGGAGAACGAAATAACTCGAAAAGAGGGAGAGAACAATTGTGCACATAGGAAGGAAATTACTTCTAAGATGAAAAGAGGGAACATACCACCTTTGTCAGTATCGTCATCAAACAAGCTATGATAACTTGATACAACCAAAATGTTTGCCCTAGAGTGTTCCATAAGTAGGGTGTGTGTTAAATAAGTATACGACAGATAAACAAGAAAGAAATACATGAAATGTTTTTTAATTAACAAACAAGAAATAATTTTAAATTAATAAATAAATTCTTTCAAAAATCCATATAACTTATGCACGACAAGTGTAACACCCAGATATCTAAATTAATGATTTACTCAATTATTTAATTAATTTAGCGTGATTTTGTGAGTTTAAGTGATGGTTGATGGTTATGACGCATGATGATATAAAAATGTGATATGGGAAGGTGTTGGAATAAGAATTAAATTTGAGGATAAATCATAAGTTATTATTTTATTAAGATTATTTAGATTTAATAGGGTATTAATCTAAATAATTAAATAAATAATATTAGAGATGTTTAAGGATAAAGTGGTAAATATGGATTGAGTTAGTGAGTATACAAATGGAATTGTATAAAGAGGCCCAAGGAGGGTAAGAAAGGAATATATGAAATTAGATTTTTAGGAGAATTCAGGAGATTGATCGTATTTTGGGAAAACTGCTCTGAGGAACGAAGGCATAAAGGCAAGAAATCAGATGTTTCTTGAAGACCTCGAGGAAAGGGAATTCAGGGTTTGACATCTAAGGTATGGGGAGTATTACTTTTCATTATAATTGATATAAGGTTTTAGATTGTATGTGAATGGTTTGGGATTCGAGGGTTTATGGGAATACTATGATGATTTGATAAATTTGGTATTTTACACAGTGTTAATTTTTATTGGATTGTTGATGTGTATTGTTGTTGTTATATTAAGTTTAATTGATGATGAATTATCAGGAGAAGGGTTTGATAGAACTATGAGAATTAGGGAGTGTTTAATTGTGAGGGTTTTGTAATCCTTATTATTATAATAGGATTATGGAAAATTGATATCAGAAGGGATCGAATTATGATGAATGAGGACTATTGGAATAATTGGATTAATATTAGTAAGTAGGAGATTGTATATATAATTGGTAGTAATTACAAAATAACAAGTATGTTAGTGTGCCTCTGTGTTTTAGAATCGTAGCAACATAATAGGTATTGCAGGAAATTCTGCATTTGAAAAAATGCTGAGGGTAGTGTATGATGGACAACACGTTTTGAGTGACGATCATCACTGGGAGTTATGGGACGGGTGTAAAATTGTGTGACGGAAGTCACAGTGAGTATGTGTGTGACGGTAGTTACACTTGTGTGTGACGGTGATCACACTTGTGACGGAAGTCACATATTTGGGGCGATGGTCACCGATACTAAGGTGACCTTTTACTCCATTCGTTTTAGCATAGTGATCCTAAATAAATAGGTGAATATAATAATGTGACAACAGTTAAGCACCATATTAGTTCAGCACCAGTATTCCTATTTTATTAATTTTGATTACTGCAAGTCTGCTATTATACTAATTATGAGACATTTAGTAAATAATAAGATGATTCTAGTGACAGGAAATAATAAGAGATATGAAGTATGATATATAAACATGGATGAGGTAAATTATGTAATTATGCAGTACTATGAAGAGTTAGACATGAGAATATTGTTATGATGAATTGCTATTGTGAAGTATGATTATGTGTGGATGTGTATGTATGTAATATGTGTGGTTCTTAATTTCTAACTGTGAGTCGGTATTACATATTGTTCGAAGCGATGGAGAGATACCGAAATGATCTAATTACTGGTAAAATAAGAGGAAGCATAAAAGGTGGTTATGTAGTGATTGTGTCTTCGTTTGAGTGACTAAATTGAGTACCAAAGTGGTTGTGCGTATGTTTTATTATATAAATTGTTAGAATGATGTTTTTGAAGAGAATGGACGGGTACTTGTTATGATGAATGATGATGCTTGTCTATGATGTGTGTATATATGAATTATGTGATGTAAGTATGACGATTAGGATGATTAGGATGTTTATAGAGATTATGATAATTAGGATGTTTATGACGATTATGATTGATTAATATGTTTATGAGATATATGATGATATTTTGATGAATGATGACGCATTTTGACAAGATGTGGTTATATTTATATGTTATATGCATCATGCAATCATAGCATTGTATAGGACGAATAATCCATTGACGTTTTGAAGGATGATGACCCATTGAAGAATTGTAGGAAGATGGTGTCCAATGATGGCCTTAATCCCATTGTGTGAATTAAGTGCAATTTGTGATGTGCTCTGGTTCCAAGTGGGAACCGATCCTATTGGTGGGAATCTTTGGAGATAAAGATGATTAAATCATCAATGATGTTTCGGTACCACATGCATGAGTCTATATGATGTTGCATTTGCATTATTTGTAGCATTTCAAGATGTGTGTGTAGGTGAATTATGTGATTAACCTATAGAGTATGATGTGGTATATGATGATTTTGAAGTGATTGTTGTTTTGATATGTGAAGAATATGATTGTTATGTTGTGGTGATTTAATTGTTATGCATATGATATATTTCTTATATCTCGTATAATGATTTGTGATTACTCACCCTGTCTTTTTGAATGTTACCTCTACGTATGTAACATGTAGATATCCGAGATGAGTTCGCAGTGCATGAAGTCTTAGCCGGAAGTTGTTTAGCTTAATTCTAGAGTGTCTGGTGTCTTTCTCTGGTAGATGTAACATCGGGGGGATAATTGCTTAAGTGATTTTTTTTTGTTTTATGAGTTATTATATGTGTAGTTAAGTTGATGATGATTTGTTGACAACAACCAAAAGGTATTGATGTTTTGATGAAAATAAAAATAAGAGGTTTTGAAGTATGATTCTGCTGCAAAGTTTTTAGTTGGTTGTTGATATTATTAAAGAAATGAGTATTTTAATAAATTGGAAAAATGTGTTATGAGACAGGATGTTTTAATAACTTGATGTTTTTAAGAAGAAATATGACACCTTTTATGAGATATTCTGATTTATTTATCGTGTATTTACATTGGGTTAGAAGGGTGTTACATTAGTGGTATCAGAGCAGGTCGGTCTGTCCAGCCAATGTTGTCTAGTGTTGTTTATCCTTTAGTACGTGACAAGTGTGTGGAACACTGTCGGTACTTGTTTATTTTCTAACTGTGGTCTTCAGATGTCGGTTTAAAATAAGTGAGGGAGGAGTTTGCTTCCCGGAGATGTTTCTAGTGTGAGGATTTGATTCAAGGTGATATTGATGGTAAAAGTACAATTGTTATAATGTCGTGAACCGACAAGAGTACGGATTCACGAGTTCTTAGTTGTCGGTCAAGTTTAAGATTCCTTGAGGGAAAACAAGCCAATATGATTGATGTTACTTCCCGGAAGATGGGGATAAATGTGACGAATAGTGATATGCAAGTGGAGTATAACTCTTGAAGTCTCTTGAAGATGATTGCGACTTGCCTCTTGAGTATAAATTGGGGTTAGAGTCGGTTGAGGAATGGTGTTTTATCGGATAAACAAGTCATATGACTCTTAGAGTGAAGCTTAATGAGTGTCTGTGTATGCTGATGGTTTTATAATATGTGCATGGATTAATGACGACAGATTAAGGAGATGATTGAGAATAAGAATCTATTCCAAAAGAATTGTCGATTTGTTGGATCAAATGACAGACTAGTATGTTTTGAGTATATTGGATTGAAGTCGGATTATTTTCAGAGTTGGGCGAAAAACAAGGATAGTTGGATGATCTTAAAAGCAAGAGAGAGAGCTAGAACTCATGTTCATCAATTTCGATTTTTTATTTTCGTATTTATGGAACAAACTTCAGTAAAAAAAGGAATATGTTTCACTTGTAAGTCCGATTGAAACGGTTATGGACTTTTCGGAAAGCTTACGAAATTCTCTACAGTTTTCATATAAACTTTATCAGCTGAATATTTTTTAGGAGAGAGAAAATGCGTTTGAATATTTGGGTCTGATGTTGATTTTTGGTAGAAGTGTGTATACGGGATTTCTAGATTAGCTGCTATTGCACAGGAGTAACTTTTTACTTGTAATTTGGATTTAAGCAATTCTTGAAGTTCTGGAATCTACATAAAATTTCCTTCATTTTGGAATATAATTTCGTGTTTTAGAGGTCTTTATTGAAGGAGACAATTGTGTTTGAAGTTGAATGATTCTTGCTAGAAAATAGGTAAGATGAGGACAAATATAAAATGTTGGGTAATAAGAAGAAGATGATAGTACCTGAGGAGCAAATGGGAGTGCGGCTTATGCTAGTGGAGAATTATTAGAGATAGATATCTTTGAAGAAGGTTAGATAGTAAGGTGGATTATGTGTTATGGATGATATGGTAGAAACATCTGTCGGGAAAATTTTAGAGAGTTTCTATTACCGATCAGATGATGAGATGGTACTGTTGAAATTGTGACTGTAATGAGACCCAAGTGTGAAACTATATGGATTATGAAGGTTTTGTGATTAAAAGAAGGATTTGATAGCATTATTCAAATTCTTACTTTGGATAAAGGTTTCAATTGAAGCAAACTATGGATTGTATTTGGTGTCGTAGTAGTTCCGGTAGTGGGAGAATAATTAACATTTGGGTTTTGCTATGAGCGTGTCTATAGAAGCATATGTAATGGATTTTGGGAATTTATGTGCCATAGGCAAGGTTGAAATCATGCTTGTATTGAGAAAGTGTCGAAGTATGGCGAAGAGAATTAGGGGATTTTCTATCATTAACCGTATGTGGAGATGGTATTATTAAGAGCACGATTGGAATGACATCCAGATGTTAAAAATGAATGGAGCCTCAATGATGTGAGATTTAAAGGAGATTGTTGGACCATGTTGTTTAGAGGATGTTGAGAAAAAAAGTTCGAGAGGAAATGCTATTATAGTTAGTAATAATTGTTTATGCTCTATCATGGTTGTCGGCTACCTATTGACAAATTGAGGAACTGATTACCCTTAATCTCCTGTTGATAGTAGATGGGATCGTGTTGGATGTGATAGGCTTGTCTTGCAAGCGATGTAGCATGGAAATAAATTTGTATTCTATCGAGGAGCTGGTCGTTCATCATTGTGTATGAACCTATTGGAAAAGTGGCTAGGAAAGAGTGGAGACTTATTGATTAACTTGGAAATTTTATTTGTTATGCGAGCTAATGTTGTATAGTGGAAGGTTGAGGAGATAGAAAACAAACAATGATTTTCTGGTGAATATTAAAGAAATTTAAAAGCTAGATGTGAGACTTGTTGAGCAGATAGATGATGGAAATAATATTATATGACGAAATTGTCGATATCATAGGTTATGTTGATGTTCATATGATAGTGTGGATAGTGAGGGTGATGAACTTGTGGTGTTTCGGCCTAAGAGCGGAAGGGATCCTACAATAATGAGACGGGGCGTGAACTAAATTTACACGTTCACAAATTAGAAGCATTGCATATTGTTGGATTGTAGTAATTAACAAGGTAGAATTTGAATTTCTGGTGTTTTAATGATTGTCGATATGATGTGGAGTCAGTGAGAAGGATGCGGGAGCCGTATCAAGCGTGGATTACCTTAGATCATTTTCGGGGACGAAAATTCTTTAAGTGGGGGAGAGTTGTAACACCTAGAAATCTAAATTAATTATTTAATCAATTATTTAATTAATTTAGCGTGATTTTGAGTTTAAGTGATGGTTGATGGTTATGATGCATGATGATATAATAATGTGATATGGAAAGATGTTGGAATAAGAATAAAATTCGAGGATAAATGATAAGTTATTATTTTATTAAAATTATTTAGATTTAATAGGGGATTAATCTAAATAATTAAATAAATAATATTAGAGATGTTTAAGGATAAAGTGGTAAATATGATTGAGTTAGTGAGGATAAAAATGGAATTGTATAAAGAGGCCCAAGGAGGGTAAGAAAGGAATATATGAAATCAGATTTTTGGGAGAATTCGGGGGATCGATCGTATTTTGAGAAAACTGCTCTAAGGAACGAAGGCAGAAAGATAAGAACTCAGAGATTTCTTGAAGCCCTCGAGGAAATGGAATTCAGGGTTTGACATATAAGGTATGGGGAGTATTACTTTTCATTATAATTGATATAAGATTTTAGATTGTATGTGAATGGTTTGGGATTCGAGGGTTTATGGGAATACTATGATGATTTGATAAATTAGGAATTTTACACAGTGTTGATGTTTATTGGATTGTTGATGTGTATTGTTGTTGTTATATTAAGTTTAATCGATGATGAATTATTAGGAGAAGGGTCTGATAGAACTATGAGAATTAGGGAGTGTTTAATTGTGAGGGGTTTGTAATCCTTATTATTATAATAGGATTCTAGAAAATTGATATCAGGAGGGACCGAATTATGATGAATGAGGATTATTGGAATAATTTGATGAATATGAGTAAGTAGGAGACTGTATATATAACTTGTAGTGATTACATAAGAATAAGGATGGTAATGTGCCTCTATGTTTTGGAATCATAGCAACATAACAGGTAATACAGGAAATTCTGCATTTGAGAAGATGATGAGGGTATTGACGGACGACATGTTTTAATTGACGATCATCACTGGGATTTATGGGACGGGCGTAACATTGTGTGACAGACGTCACGGTGAGTATGTGTGTGACGATAGTCACACTTGTGTGTGATGGTGATCACACTTGTGATGGAAGTCACATATTTGGGATGATGCTCACAGATACTAAGGTGACCTTTTACTCCAATCGTTTTAGCATAGTGATCCTAAATAAATAAGCGAATATAATAATGTGACACCAGTTAAGCACCACGTCAGTTCAGCACCAGTATTCTTATTTTATTAGTTTTGATTAGTGCAAGTCTGTTATTATACTAATTTTGAGACATTTAGTAAATAATGAGATGATTCTAGTGACAGGAAATAATAAGAGATATGAAGTATGATGTATAAACATGGATGAGGTGAATTATAGAATTATGCAGTACTATGTAGAGTTAGACTGTAAGAATATTGTTATGATGAATTGCTATTGTGAATTATGATTGTGTGTGGATGTGTATGTTTGTATTTAACGTGTGTGGTACTTAATTTCTAACTATGAGTCGGTTTTACATATGTTCGAAGCGATGGAGAGATACCAAAATGATCTAATTACTGGTAAAATAAGAGGGAGCATAAAAGGTGTTTATGTAGTGATTGTGTCATAGTTTGAGTGATAAAATTGAGTTCTGAAGTGGTCGTGCGTACATTTTATTATATAAATTGTTAGAATGATGTTTTTGAAGAGAATTGTATGGTGTACTTGTTATGATGAATGATGATGTCTTATGTATGATGTGTGTATATATGAATTATGTGAAGGAAGTATGACGATTATAATTATTAGGATGTTTATGACGATTATGATAATTAGGATGTTTATGATGATTATGATAATTATGATGTTTATGATGATTATGTTTGATTAATATGTTTATGAGATATAAGATGATATTTTGATGAACAATGATGCGTTTTGACAAGCCGTTGTCGTATTTATGTGTTGTACGCATCATGGATTCATAGTATTGTATAGGACGAATAGTCCATTGACGTTTTGTAGGATGATGACCCAGTGAAGAATTGTAGGACGATGGTGTCCGGTGATGGCCTTAATCCCATTGTGTGGATTAAGTGCAATTTGTGATGTGCTCCAGTTCCAAGCGAGAAACGGTCCTATTGGTGAGGATCTTTGGAGATAAGGATTACTAAGTCATCAGTAATGTTTCGGTACCGCATGCATGAGTCTATATGATGTTGCATTTGAATTATTTGTGGCATTTCAAGATGTGTGTGTAGGTGAATTATGTGATTAACCTTTAGAGTATGATGTGGTATATGATGATTTTGAAGTGATTGTTGTTTTGAGATGTGAAGAATATGATTGTTATGTTATGATGATTTAATTATTATGCATGTGATATCTATTTCTTATAGCTCGTATAATGATTTGTGATTACTTGCCCCCTGCCTGTTTGAATGTTACCACTACGTGGGTAACATGCAGATACCTGAGATGAGTTCGCGGTGCGTGAAGTCTTAGCTGGAAGCTATTTAGCTTAATTCTAGAGTGTCTGGTGTCTTGCTCTAGTAGATGTAACATTGGGGGGATAAACGTTTAACTGATTTGTTTTGTTGTTTTATGAGTTATTATATGTGTAGTTGAGTTGATCATGATTTGTTGACAACGATCAAAAGGTCTTGATGTTTTGATTAAAATAAAAGAAGAGGTTTTGAAGTATGATTTTGCTGCAAAGTTTTAGTTGTTTGTTGATATTATTAAAGAAATGAGTATTTTAATAAATTGGAAAAATGTTTTATGAGATAAGATGTTTTAATAACTTGATGTTTTTAAGAAGAAATGTGACACCTTCAATGAGATACTCTGATTTATTTATCGCGTATTTACATTAGGTTAGATGAGTGTTACAATAAGCACTTCATTAATTATTTCTTTTCAAAGCTCATGTCAACACGGAGAAACTGGACATCTGGACAAAGCAGTTCCAGTTGGTCCACATCATTCTTGAAAGGCGTATCTCTAAGGCCCTCTTCCGAATAAATTATGAAATAATTCTCTAACCGAGTCAACTCTTCCTAAAAAGGCTTTCGCCTCACTTGAGTAAGCATTTTCCTCTTCTTTTAGCTCATTTTCAACAGCCACGACGCTAGAAGACCAAGTTATTAAATAAGACTTCGCTTCACAAATTTCCTCTTTTAAGGAAGAAAGTTACTTCAACTCCCAAGTTTTGTTTAATGAGACGAAGGCCATTAAAATTGTCCATTAATTCATTGTTTCTTGCGCTCTTTAAAATAAGTGATACAAGAGTCTTGATTTGAAATGAGAATGATAAGAGTAGGATAAATATTGTTGTCTATTTATAATTGATGTATAATTTAACTTATAAATTTGAATTAAATATTTCAAATATCAAATTGGTCTTCAATCTGGTAAGATCAAAGTTCAAGGGATCGTTAGTTGAACCATGTGGTCATTGGTTAGACTGCTTTTGACAAAATTGGATAAAGTTCAAATAACCCTATCTCTATAACAAAATTACATAGCTATTAAATCATGTTAAACTAGATGATCGGGTCCCTAAAAGATATTTTTAAAAATTATGACACCTTCGCTTACAAATAAAAAAAACTTAACCATATAAATATAACTTTTATTCATTTTTTAATCAATTCAAAATTAACTTATATAAAATATATGAACCTACTACTACAAATGAGAGCAACAAACCAATAAGTTGGAGATAAGTGAAGCACAACTAGATACACAAATTACAATAACTATATAATAATTATAATCACTACAAACTTATTATAAATTGTTAATATTGTCATTGAATAAAGAATAAAATTACCCTAGTCATCAAAATCAAATTATGATTTCATTATGATCCTTATCAAAAGGTCTAAATTAAAGAGATCAATTTCATTCTTCTTGATTGTATTATTCTCAACACATTCTTCAATTGAAATTAACCAACTATAAAGAAGATGGAGGGAGTGACAACGACTAAAGGAAGATGGTATGACGGAGAGAGTGACAACGACGAAGATGAAGGATTAGAGTATTCTATTTTCTTAATTGTGTTTCTGTTTTGAATTTTCTCTTTGTCTTTCTCTTGACTCTCTAACTCTCTTCTATTTTAACTAGTAACTAACACGTGCGTTTGCACGGGGTACGTTTCTGGGTGAGATATGATTTTGGACGCGCATTTGTTTATTTGCAGATTGTCATAAAAATTGAAAGTTGAAAATAGAAAAAAAATTAAGAATAATATTAAGTTTAATTTAAAATACTAATAAATGTAGAAGATGAAATGTAAACAACAATATCAAGAATAATATGATTAAAATTAAAAACTATTTAAAATTGTATTGAATAAATTTATGTTTTGATTTGTTTTATAAATAATATATTTTTTATAAGAGAGAATTCAGTTTTTAAAAATCTAGTCAATATTTTTTGAATAAGTTATGTTGATGTATTTCATATAAACCCCCAAAAAATGGTTGATAAATTAACATTATTCAATATTTGGATAAGTGGTAGGGTTGATCCCATTTATAGGTTAATAAAGATAAATATTTAAATGAAATACATATTTTTAAAATATAAAAAAAATGTATCTACCAGAAGCCGTGATAAACCATAAACTGTGATAAACCAGAACCTGTGCGTTCACACAATGCTCAACCAGAACCCGTGCATCCGCACAGATTCTGGTATGGACCGCGGATATGCCACAATTTAATTATGTGAATTCAAATAAATCAGAAAATATCAAAAGATGGAGAATGAGATGATGATGATGATGATGTTGTTACAGAATGATGGTTAAGAAAGAGGAAGAAGTAGAGGGAGAAGGTTCACGAAGATGAGGAAGAAGAAGGACCGTGTGAGGAAACCCGTGCGTCCGCACGGGTTCTTGTGTGGGTGGCAGATATGTCACAATTTAATTATATGAACCACCTCTCATCCAATTTTGTCCAGCAAGAATTTTTTTTCTTTAAAAAAATACAATATTCTTTATCCATTCCTTTTGACCCATTCAATTCACTATTTAGAAGACATTCAAGAAGATTAATAGACTCACTTCAACTCACACAAACAATTATATAAGTTGCATAATAATGACATTCCTTCCGGTAATGAGATAAATCAGACTGTGAAAGCTTTGCACATGTTGTTAACTTTTTGTTTGATAAAAGCTTCCTTCTGTTCCTCATTCTGGAAATATTTGGATCCTTCGCTCATTTCATACACTGCCCTACGAAATTTGTCTCTGGAAATCAAATGACAAAATAAATAATGAAATTAACCCTAACTCACAAGAAGAAGATACAATAAGAAGGGTTGCAGAAATACAAAGGAAAATCTGGAAATATGAATATACTAACTTAACCTAATATCCAAAAGAACAAAAATATGAGATTTACCATGCATGCAACCAACATTGTTATCGTCACATAGGAAAGAAGAATAAACTGAGAAAATTACCTTCTTGGAGAACCAATCAAGATCGGTAGAGAGGGTGAGTTGATGTGTGCTTCCATTAGAGATGGATGAAGAACTTCACACAGTTTTTGGTGTGTGGGTTAGGTCGTGCAAGAAACAGTCGTGGTGTAAAGTGAAATTGGTTTTGAGTGATTGTGAACCGTTATAATAGTATTTCAATTGGAAATGGGAAAACGCAATAAATGGTGTCGTTTGAATTCCCAACTCCCTTGTAATTATTGGGGTTTATGTTATTAAAAACCATTATTAATTTATTTGACTTTTTCTACTTACCTAATATAAAAAAAAATTTATTTATGTTTAAATAAAAAGCTTAATTTATATAGGTATCTTATTCTTAGTTTGGTGCAGTAGGATTTCCTAATCCTGAAACAACAAAATTGACATTCCAAAAATTAAAGTCTTCAAAAATTCGATGGAACAGTTAACAAGAAGACTTGATCAAGTGAATAAAGCATTTGGTCGACATAGAGAGAACCCTAAACTATCACATAACAAAACAATATTTGAAAAACCTGATCAGAAGCTTTTGTTAGTCAAAAAGATATATTCAGGTTTTACTCTAAGGGTAAAATGATTAACAGGAGTATAGTCGAACACTTACTAAATGAATATAGTATAAATGGATACCACTTGAATAGTGTTCTTATTAATTGTTGAACAACTCCCACAAGGTCATACTGACCAAGTCTTCAAGGTAGATAAATCATATAAACCTACACATTGAAAAGAGAAGATCTACAAATAAGTTGAGTTCGAATAGAACATTCACAAATTCAGACAATGCTTTAAGTCATAAGAACACATTACATGTAAAACTAAAGGCAAGAAACAGAATGACGAATATATGAAAACAAAGCTTTATGATTGGTTAAAAAAGATTGAAGTGTGGGTGTCCACATATCCTCGATGAACATATGTGTATATTCTCGAAGAAACAAATTATTAATGAAATTAAAGATATGAAAAATGAGGTTGAATATATTAAAACAAACCTTTAGGATTGCTATAAAAATATTAAAAGTACACATTATCATTGACAGGATACCTACAACAGGGTTCATTGTAGATTTAAGGTCTAATATCATCAATCAAACATGCGACTCTTCCTGCAAACGAAATTGAAACAAAAGCAAGTGTCCCAAACATATAAATGCAAACGATGTTTATCGATTTATGGCAAACCTTATGTATTGCAGTAACATGTCGATTTAGGTTGTATGTGTGGTATTGATTATATGAACATAAACCCAACTCAACAAATACATTTGAAAGATAAACACAAGTGAAGCCATATATCAGAAAGATAAATACAACTGAACAAATTAATCAAACATGGTTTATTTCATGACAATGGCATTGATTATGTTATAACAATACAAAATGAGTCTCTAACATACCTAAATATACTCCAAATCCTCCATGAACAATGGTGACTGTAAACACCCCAAATTTGTCCTCACCCATTCACACCATGGCTTGTGATCTTTTCATATGCATAAGTTCAATCACATCATCTCATATTGCACTTTTGCTTCACTGCATTGTTTCTAAGTCATCTGCATCTAGGGTTTGTGATCTGAACCATCCCTGAGCCATTTGAGTCACTCCAAAGGTCACTAATCACTTCAAAGTGGTCCATGTATGTTCAAGCATCATATTATACTCCCACAAAGTCAAGAAAATCAAAGAATCACAAGAACTGAGAAAGGCATGGAAGCAGAGCCAGGCTTAACTGCAGATGACCCAAAATTAGGGTTTTGGATCCAGAGGCCATAACTCCAAATTTTTTGGTCATTCTTGTTTCTATTGGTCTCTATATGGTATAAGGATCATGCATATCAATTTTCATGAAGAAATTCCATGGGGAAGGCATCTGATCAAGAGTTGACTTCTTGAGCAAGTTAGTGTAAAATCAGGGCATCTGAGGCCCCCAATGACCCAACCAAAGGGTGTTCTTCATCATTTTGAATGTGTATGATCTTTATTTGGTCATAGAAGATGTTGGAAGTTCACAAAATTGAGAAATTTCAAGCCATTTGCAAAATTGCCTTTTGGGGAAAGTGACTTGTAATGTAAACTTGCTATTTTGGGAAAGTTTTTCAACCTCCTCAAATTGATTCAAAAATGTTTCAAATGAGAAAACTTTGGTCATGAAAGTTTTAGAATTGATCTTCCCATTTTCAATAAGTACAAGAACTCATTCTAATTCATTTTGGATCAAAAGTTATGGCTTGTCAAAGTTGGACAAAATCACATAATTTCAAGTTTTACACCAAAGAGGCAAAGTTGCAAAACCTCATGCCAAGGCAAAATGTGACTTCAAATGGACTTCTATGCATTACACAAACATGAACCATGACCTAAAAATCAGAATGCACCAAAGAATTGTTCATTTTCATGCCTTGATCTTTAAGAAACTTCAAAAGGGCCAAAACTTTGTGAAATTGCAAAAACTCACATAAACTCATATCCACTTGCTGCATTGCCTCAAATTCATTTCCATGGTTCTCCTTGATCACATCTGAGCCAAGCCATGCCCTTGTACCATGGCTGAACCAGCCCATACCTCCTCTTACACAAAAGTTGACTTTTGGCAAAATGGACCATACCAATCAACATAGGCCAGCAACAACTCTCTGACCTATCCCACCTTGATACATGTACCAAAAGGAACTCAACACAACACACAAAACAACCTAATCTCTCCCACAAGTCAGCATCCTCAAAACTCACCTCTTATGCATTTTCATTCGAATCTCTCCATACAAGCTTCAAACCTCAAAACAAATCCCACAGAACAACTCACCCTAACCTTCTGATCATTTCCCAACCATCAATTTGCTCTGAAAGGCCCACAATCAAAAACACGATTTCCACACTTCACAAACTGAACCTCTGCCATTTTCATTTTAAAGCCATATAAACTCCATCCAAGCATCACAAACTTCTGGGGAGGATCATTGGAGCTTGTTTGAAGCAAAGAACTGGCCAGAAAGCACCATTTTCGAAAGCTTCAGTTCAGGTATCATCAAGAACATTTTTTTCCAGAAACGTGTTTTTAAGTTACTAATTGATTCTCCATGATTCACTGATGATGCTGATGTGTTTAGTTTTGAAAATAGTCAAGTATTAAGCATGTATTGATCTTCTGAAATTTCTACCATACTTTCCGTTTTGCTTCGATTCATGATTTTGTGTTTGAATAAATGAGTTTTGATGTTTGATTCTTGTTGGGGTTGGGGAGAGGATCATTTCTGGAGCTTTAGGGGTCTTGGGGTTGCGTATTGAGGGAGATGGGGTGAGGAGCTTGCCGGAGAAGATGACCGGAACACTGTTCCGGTCATCTGAAAGTAATTAGGGTTTTGGATTAGGGCTTAATCATAATTACGTGAGTTTGAATTCTGGATGTCCATTAGCGCGCGTAGTCAACTCCCGCCTCCTGGACTTTGAATCCTGGCCTTCAGATCCTTTGACTTTCTCATTTTCCATTTAATTTCATTTTTATTTCATTTGTTTCATATTTAATTTCCACGAATTATTAAAAATAGTAAAAAGCATTTAAAAATTCTGAAAATTTTTGTCAAACATTTCATAAATTTTCAGAACCCAAAAATATTTTTATTTTTATTTTTTGCATTTTAAATTATTTTTAAATCATTTAAAAGTTTATTTTTAATTAGTTAATGGAAATTAATTAATTAAAAATGCATTTAGGTATTTAAAAATCACCAAAAAATTCACATTGCATTTAAAAACATTTAGAAACATTATCCAACTCTCAAAACAAATTTCTTTTTGGTTCTTGAACTATTTTGACCTTTTTCATTGGAATTAAATTCATTTAAAGGCAATATTTTTGTTCAAACTTAGAAAAATTCATTCTGCCTAACCATAAGGAGTTTGATGATGGTTCTTCTTGCATTGCATTCTTCATACCATGTAGTTTCTAGGATAAATTTGGTTTGGGTTCAAATTTCATTTTCAATTTGTTTTGCATTTTTCATTGTGAGGTATCCTTGAAACCCTAGTTGACTTAGAAAATTCATAACTTGCACTAGGTTAAGAGTTAGGTCCCTTCCTTTGGGCAGTGAACTTGGGTAGGGTTAGGGTTCCTTTGATCCCATTTTCAATTTTTTGTCATGTCATTTGCTTCTGGTTTTGAATTTTTGCATTGCATGTTGTATGTAAACCCTAATTTGTGCCTTCCTTTGCATCCATCTCTCATTTGCTTGCATTAAAGAACTTGCCATGACATTTTGTGCACCCATATGATTCATAATACATCTTAGGACATATTAGAATCATGTTTGATCATTGCTTCTTTCATTTGCCATGTTATGCATTCATATCATTTCATAAACTTTCATGAACTTTCATGGTTCAAAGCATGCTTCATTTGCATCCTCATCCTTGTATGATCATCCACAACTCTTGACATGTGTTTGCATCATCTCTTAGCATCATTAACATCATGTTTATTCTTCCGACTTTGGTTTGCATCATGACATTTCATCTCATTTGCATTGCATATCATTTCTTTTGCTAACTTTTCAGGTGGTAAGTTGTTTTGAGAAGTGAATTTTCCTTCACTTCTCACAATCTCTTTTCATCTCTCTTATGCATCATTGCTGCATTTTATCTTGCCTTTGAGTGAGATTGCTCATTCATGCTCTCTCCCACTTTCTTCCTTCAAGCAACTTGTCTTCTTAAGTGAAGCAAGTTGTCTTGCTTCTCTCTGCTTCTTCCTCTTTTCATCTGTTTCTTCCTTGGTGGATTTTCCTTGAAGATCTTTTGCAAGCCTCATAAACCCTAGGAATACCCAAGCATGATAATAATTAGGGTTTGATTAGTCCCCTATTTAGCTTTTACCTTTGTGTCATCTTTGAGTCTTCTCTTCTCATCTCATAATCAAGGACTAAACCCTAAAGGTTTTAAGGCTTTGTTATTAAGCTTATGCCTGCATCCTTCTATTAGGATGGAGTGTATAACTTTAATCCTAAGTGTTAAACCCTTAATGTGTTTAACTCCTTTAATCAATCCATCTAATAACCACTAAGACATCAAGCTTGTAACTTGGGCCTTGCATTAGGGTTCTAATTCTTCCTTAATTGGTTAAGAAGGACTAACCCTAGTGTTAATGGACAAGTCCCCCTCAAGTTGTCTTACAAACCATAAAAATCACTTCTTCATCTTATCATTAATTAACATCCATTTAATAAGGGCTTTGTTTTGTCATGAGGTTAATCCCTAATCATGGATTAAGTTGAGGAGCCTTCCTCAGCTTAAATGTTCACATTTATTATCCTTCTATTAGGATGGTGTAATGAGTCCATTAAATCCTTGATTATGGTTTAAACTCATTACTTAACACTAAACAAAAACAACAAAAACATCTAAATAATTGCAAGTAGGTTAATGATCTTAATCCTACACCATGGTGATTAAGTGTGAGGTGCATACTTCATACTTAAGGTATTCTCATTACCCCTAATCAGAGGGAGGATGTGATGAGTCTACTAACCCCTGGTCTAGGCTTAAGCTCATTAATTTATGATAAAATCCAAAAAGCAATAAAATATTGAAAACACAAAAACAAACAATAATCGTCTCCTCCGGGATTCTTTTCTCATCTCATTCACTCACAAACGAGAACTGGCTTCTTCCATCTAATGCAAGACAGTTTGCACCTGAGCCAGACAGGTCATACACTTGAGCTTAGACAAGTAAGCAGTTCACAAGTCAATTTATCTTTCAGTCTCCTTGAGTCGAACTACGGTGTTCTGACTTCCTCATTGCACGAGAAGATACGTAGGCATAACTTAACAGTTATCGAACATAAGTCTCTGTACATTCCCCCTCTTCCAGCATTATTCTTTAAGCCTCATAGTCTTGAGCTTCATACTCCTGTCCTTACACTGACACTTCTCTTATACACTTCACACTTCTTTTACACTGACACTTGCATTCTTTTCCAGCTTTGATACACAGATTGCACAGACACTACCCCTTTAAAACACAAATCTTTTAAGCGTGGATCCCGTCGAGTACGGCTGACAATCTGGGTGCTAATACCTTCCCAGGTTGTAACCAACCCCCTTTCTCAGTTTCTATGGTTCGCAACCGTCTTATCCATCTTTTCCCAGGTTTATGCAGCATTACCTTTCCTCCGGGATAAAAATGCCTAGCTGGCGACTCTTTTCCTTTCTTTTGAGTTCACCCTTGTGTGTTCTCTCCCCCTTTCACCGACCGTTCGCGTCTGTACCCCTTCTGGCCTGGGTGTCATTTGGTGGGAGCGACAGCTTGGCGACTCTGCTGGGGACCCTTATATTGTAATCAGGGCTTCTGGTTCCTTTTTGTGGGTTCCTCCTAGCACTTGTTTGATTTGTTTTTACTAGGGTGTTATATGCTATTCATGTTTATTTATTTGCTTTATTTACTGCTTTATGTACAGCTTTATTTATTGCTTTCCTTTACAGTTTTTCATATTTCATACTGTCATACTGTCAGTTTGCTGGAACTGGTTTATTGTCTTGATGGGTGGGGGTTCCATTGAGAGTTTGAGGTCCTATACCTGGGACCTGAGTGACACCTAGGCTAGAGTGGTTCATGTTCTTTCCCATTCCATTTCGGTCTGGTGCGGGAATATGAAACACGGTTCAGATGTGGGTTTCTTCTTGAGAACTCTGTGCTACAGATTTCCTGTAGTGCTAGGGCTATCTAGGAAGCCTGCTAAGTCTGGATGACCTTTATTATTGACCTTCAGAAACTGAGGTGAATTAGAGGAGGATCTTTTATGGTTATTGTAAACACTGTACCTCCGGGTTAGAAGTGTTTACACTTCTCATAACTGATCCAAGTCTGAGGATCCTTGTTCTAGAACACCACCTGTGAGGGGGTTGGGTTGTTTACAGGTTTGCAGGTACCATTGGCCACATCATAACTTGTTACTTATTTGGTTTAAGAGTACCTCATTTTGGACAGTTCTTGTGATTAACCCTGGACATGTTACTCTTTATTTGAGTCCCCCACCTTGGTTACTGGATTTCTGAACCTCCATCTGGACTTCTTGAACATACATGGACTTTATATCAAGACTGATAATCAGATCCAGCTTGATCACAAACCCTTGCATATCATTTGCATACATCATCATTGCATCATTTAACATTTGTTTATTTGTTTTTCAGGGTATCCACATCATATCTGGCTTGGTTTTGACCCCTTCATCTGCATAGACCTCTGTTTCATCAGCTATCTGCTTCAGCTATTCTCTTCAGTTGTCTGCTTCAGTCATCTCCATCATCATCAGCATTAGCTTGTCAGTGGCACATCTCCAATATCAGTCTTGATCCTCATCAGCACTTGTCTTCAGCTTGTCATCAGCATTCATGGCTACACCCAGGAAGAGCAACATATCTTACCATTTCTTTGAGCCTGTGTTGACTGGTATCAGGCAGGTCCAGTCACTTATCACCCCTGACCACATCCCTTTGTTCAGAGAGCATTATGGAGATATCCTTGATATGGTTATGGACCTAGACCCTTCTCAGAGGAGCATGATCCACACCTGCCTACAGTTTTATGACCCTCCTTTGAGATGTTTCACATTTTCAGACTTTCAGCTAGGACCTCTGTTGGAGGAGTTTTCATCATTGATTGGAGTACCTGTCAGGGGTGGAATCCCCTTCAACCCAGAGATGACTTCTCCCAGCAATGGAGAAGTGGCAAAAGCACTGTACCTGGAGCCTACTTTGATTGAGCAGAATATGACAACAAAGGATGGGATCCCTGGTTTGCACTTGGATTTCTTGATTTCTCAGGCCATCCTGAAGGCCTCTTTGGGAGAATGGAGGGCGGTTTGTGCACTGTTAGCCCTAAGCATATATGGGGTTATACTGTTTGCAGATGAGCCCAAATTTATCAGCAAGAATGCCATTCATCTTTTCCTTCTGAAGAACCCAGTACCCACATTGCTGGGAGATTTCTATTACTCCATTCATCAGAGGAATGAGAAACAAAGGGGGAAGTTGGTGAGATGATGTGCTCCTTTGTTTCACACCTGGCTGCTCAGACACCTACCCAAGTCAGATGCCTTCCTGAACCCTCACCAATAGAAGAATTGGGCCAAGAGGCTCATTGCTTTGACTTCAGATGACATTAGATGGTGCACCCAGAGCACCAAAGGCAAGGACATAATCACCAGCTGTGGTCAATACCCAAATGTGCCTCTGATAGGAGTGAAGGGTTGCATCAACTACAATCCTTTGTTGTTCAAGAGACAACTGGGCTATGCTTTGGTTCACCCTCCCAGAGTGCAAGACTTAGCTGAGACCCTGTATTGTGAAATAAAGCCTAATCTAGCTGCTGTAAGACAAGCATCATGGGCTTGGGACAACATCCAAACAAAAGGGATGGCTATTCTTGGAAGGTGCAATAATGTTGCTTCAGCTCAGTACTATGACTGGTCCCATGCTAGAGCTCAGATTACTGGAATTCCTTTCACCATTGAGGATATACCTGGACCATCCACAGCACAGCCAGCAGCAACTGTCAGCCTGGAAGAATTTGAGAAGCTGAAAGAAAGGAATGAGAATTTGTCTCAAGCTCTGAAGAAGACTCTTTGGGAAAGGAGTGATGGTCGTTTGGACATTGAGAGGTTGGAGAAGCTTAAGGTGGAGCATCTGGCCAAGATTGAGAAGACAAAGGACTACATCAAGAAAGCAAGAGTTGGGGAACAAATATTGAAGAATGCCTGTAAAGAGGCCAAACTTCAGAAGGCTAGGACTGATCTCTATCTGCAAGAGAGTCAGGCTAGGTGGGTCAGGATCACTGAAGCCCGGACATAAGAAGATCAGAGGACTCAAGCCAGGATTGAGCAGTTAGAGGCCAATGAAAAGAAGTAACAGGAAGCTTTACTGGCAGCCCAGAAGGAGATTTCAGAGTTGAAGCTTAGGGCTGGATTGAAGAGATCAAAGGACCAGGACAGGCACAAGAAGTTGACCACTGCCATTGCCACCAGAAACCTCCTCATCAGGACCATTACAGAGCATCCAGCTGGTCCAGTGACTGAGGCACTATTGAAGGAGGTTAAGGAGGATGAGTTTGGACTAGATGTCTGACTCTTTGGTTGTTGTTGTTTTCATTTTATGTACTTTTCTTTTGTATTGTATTTTGACCCCTCAGGGGCATGTGTTGTAAAAACAAACTATGTATTGTTCAGTATTTGTAATATACCTTAGTTTGTTTCCATTTTGGGTTTTCTTTTCTCAACAACATCAAAGCATCTTCCTCGAGGTCTGGAAAGGTCAAAACCAAGAACCAAGCCGGATACCTTGGAAAACAAATAAGCATATTGCATTGCATACTAACTTTTGTTTTGTTTTGTAGGTTTTGTCATTATTTTGTTTGTTTCTAACTCTGTTGTGGTTCAGGAAATATTGCTCGTCGCCGGGTGTTCCCTGTCAACCGTGCACACCGGTATCCTACTCGCAACAACCTTCCGGGTATTCTAATGGAGCAAGTACAGCAGGACCTGACTGAGGTCAGAACTCAGATGGCTAATGAAAGAGTGGAGATGAGGAACTAAATGGCTCAATTTATGACTGTAATGACTGGCTTGGCCCAGAGCCAAGAAAGGTTAAGGGCATTAGTAGAAAGACAAACTCCCGAGGAACCTCATCCTGGAACTGGAGGAACTAGTAATAATGAGGGAGGTCAGCCTCATGTTAACCCACCAGTATTTAGACCTCATCTAGATCCGGAAGTCAACATCCCAAGGAATGTACAGGGCAACACTGCTGCAGGCAGGATCTTGCAAGTAGATCCTCAAGAGGAGCAGTTTACTGTAATGGGAGCTGGTGATGAAGTCTATGATATGAGGTTTGATGAAATTGCTGAGAAGTTGAGATCTTTGGAGTCTCAAAATTCCTTAGGTTTCGATGTAATGGATATGGGATTAGTAGATGGGGTGAGAATTCCCCACAAATTCAAACCCCCGTGCTTCGAGAAATACAATGGAACCTCCTGTCCACGAACTCACCTGCAGTCTTTTTTGGGGAGACTTAAAGCATATACCATGGATGAAAAACTGTGGATGTTCTACTTTGAAGATAGCTTGACGGGAGCTTCAAGAGAGTGGTATTCACACTTGACCAGAGCTATTATCAGATGCTGGAAGGACTTAGCTGAAGCCTTCATCAGACAATACCAATATAACCTGGACATGGCTCCTAACAGGACCCTCCTGATGGGAATGTCTCAATCTTCCAGAGAAAGCTTCAGAGAGTATGCCCAGAGGTGGAGACAGCTTGCTGCTGCTGTCCAACCACCCATGTCGGAAAGAGAAATGGCCGACATGTTCATGAATACTTTGCAAGGAACATATATTGATAGGCTAGCTGCCTTTTCTTCCACCAGTTTTGCTGACGTAGTTATAGCCGGGGAAAGTATTGAAAGCCTTTTGAAAATGGGCAAGATTTCTGATAATGGTGCAAGTTCGTCCAGTAATCCCAGGAAGCCTTTCGTGGGACCTCGAAGGACCGGTGAGACAAATAACATTCATGCCAGCAGGGGCAGACCTCAGTATGTTCACAGATCAGTAGTAGCTGTCACCATTCCAGCTCCAATTCCTCAGCAATCAACATATCAACCACAACAACAACCACATTATCAACAGCAAGTTCAGTATCCGCCACAGAGAACCTACAACAACAACAACAACAACAACAACAACAGCAATCAACAACAACGACCCTTTCAACAAAGACCATCACAGGCAAACAGGGTGATTGACCCTATCCCTATGCCTTATGCTGCCTTATTGCCACAACTCCTGAAGCTCAACTTGGTTGAGTTAAGGACATTGGCACCACCAGATCCCTCCAATCTCCCAAGGAATTATGATGTCAACGCCAGATGTGCTTTCCACTCCAATGCACCTGGCCACAATACGGAAAAATGCAGGGCCTTGCAAATGAAAATCCAAGATCTGGTGGATTCTAAAGCCCTCAACTTTGCACCCCCTCCAAATGTCAACAAGAATCCCATGCCTAATCATGGCGGGCCTAGGATTAATGCCATTGAGGAAGACAAACCATCTACCTTAATCACCAGTGTTGCACAAATTCGAACACCTCTGGTCGAAATTAAAGCTCAGCTTCTAGAGTGCCAAGTGTTCCCCGGGTGTGAACTCGGTTGTGATTATTGCAACATTGCAGTCAACGGGTGTGATAATTTGAGAAGCGGCATAGATGGTCTTATCAAAGATGGTATACTTCAGATCTCAACAACGGCGCCTACAAATCCAGCAATTCCTTTGACAACAATTCCTGATTCTTCTACAACAGCAGCAACAATCATTCCTACCGATTCATCAATATCATCAGCAATGGCTCCATCCATCACTTCAACAGATCAAATGTCAACAACTCTTTCTTCTACAACATCAGCACCCATTTTATCAGCAGAATCTTCTACAACACCAACAGAAATTAATGAAGATGTCTCAGCAGTCACAATCTACTACGACCCATCGAATGTTCCGCCAAATAACAACTTTCAGCAACAAACAGTGGCACCTCCTGCGAGATCACCAGTCACAATTTACTACGATCCACACACCATTTCAATACCCTCCTCTACAACAGTCAGTCCAGTCACCATTACGGTGCCTGGACCCGTTCCTTATGAAAGTAGTAATGCCATACCTTGGCATTATGGCTCTGATCTCTCCTGCAACGGGGAGAAAATCACTTTGGATTCTTCAACCTCTTCTCCACAAATTGATAATATTGGGGGAGGCGGAGGCTTCACCAGAAGCGGACGCCTTTTTGCCTCACAAACTCAGAGACCTAATGTTGAAGCAGAAGCTGCTGCCAAAGCAAAAGGAAAGAGTGTGGTACTTGAAGAGTCGGCTGCCAAAGAAACTCAGAAGACATCTTTTGAACAAGAAGTAGATGAGTTTATGAGAATCATAAAGAGAAGTGATTACAAGGTGGTGGATCAGCTTCACCAAACTCCCTCAAAAATCTCCATATTATCCCTGTTGATGTGTTCTGAAGCTCACAGGAATACATTATTGAAAGTCCTGCACGCAGCATACGTGCCAGAGGAGATTACCGTTAATCAGCTAGAAACTGTGGTGGCAAATGTCAATACCAGTCATGGACTGGGCTTTACCAATGCTGACTTAACAACTGAGGGACATAACCACAATAAGGCCTTACAAACCATAAAAATCACTTCTTCATCTTATCATTAATTAACATCCATTTAATAAGGGATTTGTTTTGTCATGAGATTAATCCCTAATCATGGATTAAGTTAAGGAGCCTTCCTCAGCTTAAATGTTCTCATCTATTATCCTTCTATTAGGATGGTGTAATGAGTCCATTAAATCCTTGATTATGGCTTAAACTCATTACTTAACACTAAACAAAAACAACAAAAACATCTAAATAATTGCAAGTAGGTTAATGATCTTAATCCTACACCATGGTGATTAAGTGTGAGGTGCATACTTCATACTTAAGGTATTCTCATTACCCCTAATCAGAGGGAGGATGTGATGCGACTAATAACCCCTGGTCTAGGCTTAAGCTCATTAATTTATGACAAAATCCAAAAAGCAATAAAAGATTGAAAACACAAAAACAAACAATAACCGTCTCCACCGGGATTCTTTTCTCATCTCATTCAATCACAAACGAGAACTCGCTTCTTCCGTCTAATGCAAGACAGTTTGCACCTGAGCCAGATAGGTCATACACTTGAGCTTAGACAAATAAGCAGTTCACAAGTCAATTTATCTTTCAGTCTCCTTGAGTCGAACTACGGTGTTCTGACTTCCTCATTGCACGAGAGGATACGTAGGCATAACTTAACAGTTATCGAACAAAAGTCTCTGTACATTCCCCCTCTTCCAGCATTATTCTTTAAGCCTCATAGTCTTGAGCTTCATACTCCTGTCCTTACACTGACACTTCTCTTATACACTTCACACTTCTTTTACACTGACACTTGCATTCTTTTCCAGCTTTGATACACAGATTGCACAGACACTACCCCTTTAAAACACAAATCTTTTAAGCGTGGATCCCGTCGAGTACGGCGGACAATCTGGGTGCTAATACCTTCCCAGGTTGTAACCAACCCCCTTTCTCAGTTTCTCTGGTTCGCAACCGTCTTATCCATCTTTTCTCAGGTTTATGCAGCATTACCTTTCCTACGGGATAAAAATGCCTAGCTGGGGACTCTTTTCCTTTCTTTTGAGGTCACCCTTGTGTGTTCTCTCCCCCTTTCGCCGACCGTTCGCGTCTGTACCCCTTCTGGCCTGGGTGTCATTTGGTGGGAGCGACAGTGACCACAAAACCCTAACACCAATCGATAAACAGAAAACGAAAACGAAAACCAATATATCAGGTCAAGCATAAAATCGAAAACGAAAACCAATATATCAGGTCAAGCATAAAATGGAAAATGAAATTGGAGTATTGTCAAACACTACGATTAAACTAAATGAATATAGTATAAATGTATACCACTCGTTCTAATTTCTTATTAAGTGTTGAGCAACTCCCTCAGGGTCATAATCACTAAGTCATAAAGGTAGATGAATGACATAAACCTGCACATTCAAAAGAGAATATATGTAAATAAGTTGAGTCTGAATTGAACATTGACAAATTTAGACACTACCAATCTTGGAAAAAAACACATTACATGTGAAACTAAAGTCAAGAAATAGAAGGACAAATATATGAAAACAAAGCTTCATGGTTGGTTGAAAAAGATTGAAGTGCGGGTGTGAACATATCCTCGATGAACATATCTCTATATTCTCGAAGAAACACATAATTTATGAAAGTAAAGATAACAAAAAGGATGTTGAATATATTAAAACAAACCTTTAGGATTGGTATAAAAATATTTAAAGTACACATCATCATTGACAAGATAACTACAACTGGATTCATTGTAAATTTCAGCTCTAATATCATCAATCAAACAACCTGCAGACAGAATTAAACCAATATGCATTAATCAAGTAATTTTTTAATAATCAACATATGTAAACAAAATTTCTCTTGTATAACAACATAACTTGAAAGGAATCATATAAAATAAAGCAACAAATCTAAACGGACCTGGACAAATTACCAGGATGAGTTGATCGAATAGCTAACACAAAACGTGACTCTTCCTACAAACGAAGTTCAAACAAAAGTAATCGTTCGAAACATATAAATGCAAGTTAAATCAGTCAAGCGTAAACCGATGTTTATCGATTCATGGCTAACCATATTTATTGTAGGAACATGCCGATTTAGGTTGTATGTCTGGTATTCGTTATCTGAACATAAACCCAACTGAACAAATATATTTGAAAGATAAACGTAACTGATGCCATATATCAGAAAAATAAACACAATCGAACACATTACTCAATCATCGTTTATTTCATGACAATGATGTTGATTTTGTTATAACAATACAAAATGAGTCTCCAACATTCCTCAAAATACTCCAAATCCTCCATGAACAATGGTGTCAACAAAACCCTAACACCAATCGACAAGCAGAAAATGGAAACGAACACCAATATATCAGGTCAACCAGAAAATCAAAAACGAAATTGGATTATCTCATATTCACAAGCGAAAATCATGAAACCAATGGATGTTGTTATGAAACCCTAATTCCCAAAGGTGGAAGTATCTTACGGACAGTTTGAAAGAGTGAAGAAAGAAGAGGATGAAGGACAGAGGGAAGGAAAAAAGGGACGAGGATGAGATACAGCTCATAGGTGTACTGAGTTTGAAATTCAAACAAAGTTGGGGATTTGATTTTGGTGTGTTTTTGAAAGATAAGATTAAAGTAAGTATATGTGTTAGATAGTTGGTAGAAGGAGATGATGACATGTTTTCCAAAGGGCATTAGAGTAACTTCACTGGCCTTAGTTTTTCTTATATGGTAAATGTTCTAGTCAGGCCCAATTCCCACAATTGGGCCAGGCAAACTAGCTCCACGGAACGCTCGACGTCGAGCAACATTGAGAATCATGGTCTCTGCCGACCAAAGTCATACCGACCAAAACGAAGTATTCCAACGGCTAGTTTTGACCGTTACCTATCTTTAGGGATTCCGCGATCCGCGCCCAACGGTGTGGACCAATAATCTTCCACTTGGCCCATTATATAAACCCTCTCAGTTGAGAGGGTCAGGTATTCAACTCTCTGACCTTAATTCCTGTACTTGCTCACTCTTTGCTCAGTATCTTACTTCAGCATCAGAGTGTCTTGCAGGTACACCCCCCTCCTCTCCTCATCAGCCATCTTTCAACAACGCTCGAAGCCAGCCGTATCGGATCCTGATCTCCAGGTACGATCAGGTGGCGCCGTCTGTGGGAATTTGATTTCCCCGTTCTTCTCTCTCAAAGTCTTCAAAGAACCAAAGTTTTTACCAAGATCCATGGCTGCTCGAGACAATCCAGACAACCGATCAAATGACGGCATGATCCTCACGCAACGTGAGAGCAACATTCATCATCCTCCGCACGAAGAAACCGTGAAAGATCACCCAGACGGGAAGATGGCCTCGCCTTCTCCCGACCACGATCAACCTCTAGAGAGTCTCCCGAAAGTCCTCTTTCCCTCGACTCCTTCAGGATCCGACTTCGCCGCACTGGCCGAAATCCTAAATCAGACAAATCTGCTGCTCCTCGCCCATGGCGAGAAAATTGTCCGTCTCGAGGACAATTACTATCGACCCCAGTCTCCGGCGAGAAACCAGAGAAGGCGCAGTCCTTCTCCTCCCAAGAGAAAGAGGAAGGGACACATCGACGAATCTACTGGCGACAAACGACCTCGCCAAATATCCTCCGCGGTCTTCCCCTCCAAGAAAGTCAAGAAGGAGCAGATCAAGATCTGCATCTCCCCGGCGAACAAAGAAGCGCGCTCCCAGATCCCCTTCGTTCAACTCCAACGACGACGAGGATGCCCGGGGCCCCCTCTCGTCGGAAATCATGGCGGCTAAACTTCCAAGAGGTTTAGAGAAACCCCCACTGCTAGGCTTGTATGACAGAACCACAGATCCAGACGAGCATATCGAGAATATCGATGCGCTGCTCGACTACCGAGGAGTACGAGGAGCAATCAAATGTCACCTCTTTCCTACAACCCTGAGGAAAGGAGCGATGACGTGGTATAAAAGCCTCGAAGCTGAATCCATCACTTCCTGGAAACAACTTGGACGCACGTTTTCCAGGCACTTCACCGCCTCAAGGCGGCACCCAAAGACAGAAGCTTCGCTCGAAGCGATCATCCAAGGGAAAGACGAGCCTTTGCGAACTTACATCGAAAGGTTCAACAAAGAGGCAGTCCAGGTGTCCACAACCGACGATATGAAGAAGAATTTGTTGGAACGAGGACTGCGCCCGTCAACAGATTTCCACCGGGCAGTCGGCATCAAGACCCCTGCCACCCTTGACGCATTCTTGCTGAAAGCCCAAGCTTATATCCAGTATGAGGAAAAACAGGCTGCCAGCTCCATACGAGACGCTCGAAGTCGCGAGGATGCGAAGCCCCACCGAGTCAATGAACCCTCGACATCCTGTCGGGGAGGAGACAAAAGAAAGGATGACCGCTCCCGTGAACCGCGGGAGCACAGAGGACCCGTCGGCCGATTTCACGAATATACTCCACTCCTGGCGTCCAGAGAGAAAATCTTGTCCGAATGTGCCAACTCAGAATTCAGGCAAACAGGGGTACGCTTTCCGAAGCAGCAACCTAGCAAACCGGGCACGGACAAAACAAAATATTGCAGATTCCATAAAAGTCATGGCCACAATACAGAAGACTGCATCCATCTCAAGGATGCAATCGAAATACTTATCAAGGACGGGAACCTTAAGTAATTCACCAAATCCAGGGACACTCCTCGACAAGAAGCACAGGAGACTCAAAAGATCGAGGAGGCTATACCCGTTCCTGCAGATGCAAACATGCAAGTTGCCTTGAGCATCTATCGCCCGAAATATTTCTTCCTACCCGATCACGCTGGGAGTCCGGGGTACCTTTCCTCCCATAGCCCATGGGAAACCTTTCCATCCGCAATGGTCATCTCAGGGGGAGGGTTCAACAAAATCACGATCGGATCCGTAAAGCGAAAATTTGACCAGCTGATTGCAAAGGAGCCCGCGCATAACGCAACCCTGGACCCACCAAGAGAAGGCTTGGTACCCCTTTCCTTTTACCAAGAAGAACTCTTGGGAGGGGCGCCAAACGCCAGCATCCCGGTACTCATCTGGGCACGAATGGCGAATTTTGATGTAAGAAGAATCTTGGTGGACCAAGGCAGCTCCTGCGACATTATGTACTCCCAGTTATTTTCAACACTCAAGTTGAACGAAACACACCTGACTCCATACGTCGGGTCAGACTTGCAAGGTTTCAACGGGGAGGTATCTCGACCATGGGGCTACGTCGATCTGTTTGTCACCTTCGGAGCAGCCGAAACAGACAGGACAGGTCCGAGTCCGGTTCCTAGTTGTGGATTGCCCGTCGCTATACCAGTGTATTCTGGGACGACCAACACTAGCCGAGCTGATCGTTGTTCCATCCACCGTCCACCTAAAAATGAAATACTATACTACTTTGGGCAAGGTTGCTACACTGCACGGGGACGTCGATGCTGCTCGCCGGTGTTTCGAAGCGGCTTCTAAAGGTCTTAGCTCAATATCCTACCAACCAAACCCTTCAGCGTTGAATTCACCAGATACTCCACAAACATCCAGGACCTTTCCTCAGGTAGACTCGATCGATCTGGACTGCAGATTTTCGGACGACAACGAGGGCATTCAAAAACCAACCGATTCACTATCCCGGACAGTCCCAGACGGAGAGTTCGAGCTGATTCCTCTGGGGGATGACCCGACCCGGTGCATTAAGGTCGGAACACATATGCTCGACTTGGAAAAATGACAGTTGAAAGCTTGCCTCAAAGGCAACGCGGATCTATTCGCCTGGAGCGCTGCAGAGATGCCAGGACTCGACCCCGAGACGGCCTGCCATCACCTCTCCATCGACCCAACACACAAAGCAGTCGCCCATCGCAGGAGGAAGCAATCGACCGAAAAAACTAAGGCAACTGAATCTGCTGTTAAAGACCTCCTAGAGGCAAAATTTGTAACCGAGGCCAGGTACACAACCTGGCTCTCAAATGTTGTACTTGTCAAGAAATCTAATGGAAAGTGGAGGATGTGTGTTGATTATACTGATCTCAACCGGGCATGCCCGAAAGACGCATACCATTTACCTAACATCGATAAATTGGTCGATAATTCGTTCGGCTTCAAACTATTTTCCTTCATGGACGCCTACTCAGGGTATAATCAAATACCCATGGCCGTGTCCGACAAAAAATACACGGCCTTCATGACCGAATCGGGCAACTATTATTATAACATTATGCCCTTTGGTCTAAAAAACGCAGGCGCGACATATCAGCGCATGATGAATAAAGTATTCTGGGCAGAAATCGGAGACATGATCGAAGCATATATGGACGACATGATCGTCAAATCTCAACAAGAAACGGATCACGCGTCCCACTTACGAAAAGTGTTCGATCAGGCACGGAAATGCAAAATGCGTTTCAATCCCGAGAAGTGCACATTTGGGGTCCGAGCAGGGAAGTTCCTCGGATTCTATCTGATCGAACGAGGCATCGAGGCCAATCCCGACAAATGTCGGGCATTCGCGGAACTTCCAACTCCTAATTCTAAAAAATCCATACAATCACTAAACGGAGTCCTCACTTCCCTCGCTCGGTTATAGAAAAATCCGATCAACACGCTCTCCCCTTTTACAAGCTCCTCCGCAAAGAGGCCACTTTTGAATGGACGGAGGAGTGCGAGCTAGCATTGTCCCACCTGAAGAAGGCACTATCTGAACCCCCAGTTTTTTCCAGACCTGAAGAAGGGGAAACACTTTACCTCTATCTCGCCGTTGCAAACGAAGCCGTGAGCGCGGCCCTCATACGCGACTTACCCGAGGGGCAGAAGCCTATCTATTTTACGAGCAAGGCACTCCATGGCCCTAAAGTTCGATACCTCCAGGTAGAAAAGGTGGCCATGTCCCTCCTTTTTGCAGCCAGGAGGCTACGCCATTATTTCTTGGCCCACACCATCATCGTAAGAACAGACCAACCCATAAGACAATTGCTCGGTCGACCAGACATGGCCGGGCGTATGTTAAAATGGTCGTTGGAACTATCTGAATTCGACATCAAATTCGAAGGAAGACAAGCCCTCAAAGCTCAAACGCTGGCCGACTTTGTAGCATAGCTCGCTTTCACTGAGCAGGAGCCAAAATCTCCATCCAAATGGACTATCTTCGTGGACGGAGCATCCGGTCCAGCAGGTAGCGGAGCTGGGGTTATTTTAGAAAACAATGAAGGGAACATCATCGAAGTATCCTTAACCTTATCTTTCCCCACTTCCAATAACCAGGCGGAATACGAGGCCTTCCTAGCAGGCATACGGCTCGCGACCGACCTAGAGGCAGAGGAAATCACAATCTGCATGGATTCTCAGCTGGTCACTAGCCAAGTCCGAGGAGATTTCCAAGCCAAAAATGATAACATGGCTGAATACCTAGCCCTCGTAAAAGGCGAACTAAAGCGATTCAGAAGCGTGGAAGTCAAACACGTCCCGCGAGAGAACAATACCCGAGCTGATGTCCTTTCCAAGTTGGCAAGCACTAAAAGGAAGGGAAACAACAAATTCGTCATACAGAAAACGCTTCCCCGACCAAGCATTGGGCAATCATCAATCCACCTAGACGTTAATCTCGTGGGCGACGCAAACTGCTGGATGACCCCAGTGTTTAACTACCTAGCCAAAGGGGAGTTATCGGCCGACCCGAAAACGGCCAACATCGTGCGACGTAGATCATGCTCATATTCTCTAGTGGGCAGACGTATGTATCGTCGAGGATTCTCTACACCACTCCTCAGGTGCGGGGAAGAGGAGAACATCCCACACGTACTAAGAGAAGTCCATGAAGGAATTAACGTGCAACATCCAGGCGGACGATCGTTGGCCCGAAGGATTCTCCGAGCAGGATACTATTGGCCTACACTCTAACACGACGCGAAAGAACACGTGAAAAGGTGTGACAAGTGCCAACGACACGGGGACGTACACGTAGCACCTCCCACTCAACCACCGGGGAGTCCCTATTCCGGTTGGCATATGGGACCGAGGCAGTGATCCCCGTAGAAATGCACATCCGGTCCAGACGAACAGAGTCCCCAATGGACCAAGACACCAACTCCGAAGCCTTGAGAGACGAGCTTGATCTGGTCGAAGAAGTCTGTTCAGAAGCTGCTCTCCGGGAGGCCGTGCGCAAACAAAAAAGTAGCCGCTCGATAAGATTCAAAATTCATAAGGCGATCGTTCGAGGTAGGCAGTCTTGTTCTCAGAACAAATCACAGGGACCCCCGCGAGGGAAAACTTACACCCAATTGGGAGGGCCCATATCGCGTCCGAGCTAAAACCGAAAACGGAGCCTATTATTTAGAAAATCTACACGGGGAAGAACTTGCTCGGCCATGGAACGCTGAGAAGCTCAAGCAATATTACAGCTAACTCACAAAGTCACCTTGCTTAACTCTCAAGCGAGGAGCGATAGGACTGACTAAGAACTGTGTGCCCAGGTACAAACACGACAGCCCAAAATAACATGATCATCAGGGTCTCCCTCCAAGAGAAGGAGAAAAATGTTGCACGGGCGGATACTCAAACGAGTCCGACGTCGCCTAAGTACCACGACCAGGCAGAACCCCAGCTCGCGATGGGACGTTCAAGCCACGGAGCTCGGGCCATTACCTTGGCCCAGGCACCGACCAGGAGTGAAACTCCAAAATCTGATTGGTCCCCCAAACCAATAGATCACAGACACACCCCCTATTTATTCGATCACATCCAATTAATACAGAAATGCACGCCAAACACTTAGCGTTTAAAACACAAGGAAAACAGTCCTCCGACGGACGAGCAGTTAAACAAAAAATATTGTAAAATAAACGAACATTAGTGTCATACCCCAAATTTGTCCTACCTACACCATTTTATTTTCTGTTTATTAATCGTCATTCAAAAATCCAAAAAAAATATGCACCATTTTATTTTACTGTCTAATCAGTATTCAAAAATGCATTTGTTTCTTTTCTCAAAAGAAAAAAAACCTCCTTTTATTTTTATAGATTATTCATTTCATTATACGAAAAAATATATATATCTTCTTTTATTTTTATTTCCTATTCTACTTTTATTTTCTTTCTTAAAAGTCCATTGTTCACACAAAATTACAAAAAAATCTCATTTTCTATTGCTATTATTATTCCATTTTCTAAATATACACATTAAACCATTTTCCACTGTTATTGTTATTAACTTTTTTTTTTTTTATTATCATTGTTATTACTTTATATTTTTATTTTTTATTCACCTTTTTATTATTCCTATTATTATTATCATTATATCTTTATTTTTTATATATATATATTTTTATTATTATTTTTATTAACTTTTTTATTATTATTAATTATCATCCTTATATCATTGTTATCACTATTATTATTTCTATCCCATTTCCATTATTATTTATTATTATTATTATTATTATCCTAATATATACATTCACAAGTTCATTCTTCAAGTGAGGTCAGACACTGAGTTTATTTTCGTGAGTCTCCAAGAAGAAATGACCCCACCCTTTGTTTCTCAGCAAATACTTCTCTCACAAAACAGGGCCCACACTTATTTGTGGAAGGCCAACGCACTAGTTGCAAACCACGCACCATCTTTACCTCCACTCACAACGGCAAATCTTTTTCAATCCGCACAGAATCAAAAATCACACACAGCTCAGCAAATAATCTAACAAACTTGATCCTTTTTTTTTCACTCTATATAATGAAAAGCTTTTTCCTCTCATAAACCAAGCTTGGAAAATTATACAAAACCCTGCAAAAGAAAAATATCTCAGACCAAGTTTCAACCAAACTTCTAAAAAATCCTTCAAATCTCCATAATAAAACAGCACAGAAAAATCACCCTCTCATAACCATTAGCCAAAACACCGTTACAAATAAAAATCATCCCTGCAATAAGATCACTTCCTTCTTTTTCTGCAACAACACTATAAACCATGAAAAATTTGCAAAACACAAACTCCATCATCCTTTCAAACCTACAAAAATCATAAACTCAGTAAAGAAAAGAAATAATACAAACCTGCAACGCCGTTAACACCTTCAAAACCCGCTCCCTGCTTCACCGCGATTCAAAACCACCCCAAAATCCCATCACCATCTCACCACGGCCAACACATTCCCGCAAAACTTCAAACCGCAACTCTGCAAATAAGCCAAAATCCTCGTACACTGACCAACCAACCCTTTCACCCAAAACCATGAACCAAACAAGACGAAAAAACTCACCGTAAAATCACTGAAAGCCTAAACCGAAACTGTGAGAAACAACTCGCGATTGAGAGCGAACCGAGAAATCACAAACCAAAAGCAAACCACCGAGTTACCGCCGTCAAACGCAAACCTGAGAAGAGTGAACTCAGAAACAGAACGCCGAAAACTCACCCAACGCAGCCCAGCATCCATCCGAACAACACCGTTTCCGGCGAAACCAAACGCAGCAAAAAGAAACTCATCCGCAAAAAACTAAAGCCGCCGTTCACCGACCCATCCCTTCATCGCGACGTCGCCAGAGAAACAGAGAGAGGAACGGCCGAGAGCAAATCGCGACCACCGTGAGAAAGGTCGTAGATCGCTGAGAAAAGCCGTCGCGGATCGAATCGGAGCCCCACCGGAAGTTTCAATCTGAGACGAGCAGAGAGAAAGAAGCAATTGAGAGTGAGAGAGGACAGGGTTGGTGTTTTCGGAAACCAGGGTATGAATGTTTTGTTTTTGAGATTTTGCTGCTTTTACCTTTTTGTTTTTTTATTTTTTTTCTGATAATAATTTATTTTTAAAAAAAAACAATCGTGAGTGAGAGAAGCACATTCCTGTGCTTTCTATTTTGAATTTATTTTTCTTCTTTTTCTATTTATTTGATTTTATATATATATATATATATATATATATATATATATATATATATATATATATATATATATATATATATATATATATATATATATATATATATATATGCATTATGTTGTGGATGTGGGGTTAAGATTGTTTCAAATAGGTTGCTTCCAGAATCTTTTATTTTACTGCATTTTTTATAATTTATTTATTTTAACATTAGTGATGGTTTATTTTACTGCATTTTTTTATAATTTATTTATTTTAACATTAGTGATGGTTTATTTTACTGCATTTTTTATTTTATTTTGATATTAGTGATGGTTTGTTGGGTTTCTAAGCCCATTTTGTGGAAGTTTTTTTTTTTTTTTCTGTTCACACACAAACTTGCGCAGAACACCCCTGGTCCATTTTTACTTGTTAATTGTTTTACTAGCTTTGTCTCTTTTAAAATAATTTTACAAGATTGTTATAACATCCTCTTAATGTCTTCTTTAAATAAATATATATCAATAGGTCATGTTGTTTCTTTTTGTGCCATTTATTTTGATAATTAGTTGTTGTTTAGACTATGACTTGTTGGATTAATAGCCGTTCATTCTAATTTTTAATTTCGCTCGGGCCGATGATATTACAAAAGGCCGTTTTTCGCCCGATTACATTTAATCGGTGATGAGCAGTCAATATGAGGCCCCCTTTGTATTTAATTTTCCATTTTATCATTCTGACAAAACAAACTTGTAATTTAATTTAATTCATTTTATTCTTAATATTATTTATTTCGTTTAATCATTTATATTCATTATTTTATTTTTCTAACAATTCAATTCATTTATTTATTCATTTATTTATTCATTTATTTATTCATTTATTTATTCAATTATTTTTGCATTAAAAAAAAATTACGATTCGACTCCTTATAGAATGGTTCCCATTTTGAACCGATTCTAAGGCAGTTCACGAACAAAATTTTGTCGCGTCCCAAAAGGTCCAACGCCTTCGAATAGTTGTGCTCTATTAAAAGGTCCAACGCCTTCGAATAGTTGTGTTCAAAAAAGGTCCAACGCCTTCGAATAGTTGCGTCCCGAATAAACAGGCCGAACGCCTTCGAATAGTTCAAACACACTGCACACACGCTTTCTCTTGGGCTAATTACAACGAGACCTCTTTATTTCTCGCAATCCCCTGTATTTATTTTGTATCCCTCTCCCATTAATTTGTACGCATTTTATTTTCCGCATTTTATTTAAATCTGAATCCTTGGTCCAACGCCAAGCGATTGCACTTGCACACTTGCACTTTATTTTCCAGTTATCTTTTTCCGTTTATTAGGATCCATCTATCCCTGCGAGCCGAGCGCATTGTGCCTCGCTAAAAAACCACAAAAATACACTCCATTTGCATGCACCCTCTTAACCTCAAAAAACCAAAACGCTTCGATTAGATCCAAACCCTTGATCCAACGTCAAGCGGCTTTAGGAAATAAAAACATTCTAATAATACGAGAAGATTTGTACGCCACGAGCCTTAAGCGATAGAAAGGGGGATAACGAGCTTTCGTTACTCGCTCCGATTATTTCGACGCAGGACACTCGTCTTGTTGGGCGAGATAAACTATCCATAGTCTTTAGTGCATTTCAACTCCTAAACCCTTTCATCGAAGAAAGGTAACAAAATCAACAACCATTACCCTTAGTAGGCCGAACTACGAGGCTCTGACTTTCCCATTGCACACGGGAGTACGTAGGCACGAGGATCTCAATCCTTGCCGAGCACCTAGGTTCAATCTAACTTATAATTCAACTCATTTCCCTCTAGCAAGCAATTCGTTTAAGCATAGACATCCTTTCTCGCGCGATAACTTAGATGGTTCCCATCGAGTACGATGGATGTAGGGGGTGCTAATACCTTCCCCCTGCATAACCGACTCCCGAACCCAGGCAATGGTTCCGTTGACCTTTGTCTCATCCTTCTCATCCCGGGTTGTATCTATATCTTCCCTTTCCATCTTCGGGAATAAATAGAATTAGGTGGCGACTCTTCAGTCCGTCCGGCGCGCGGCTCCGTCCCTTTCGGATCGCGTAAGGTCGTATTTTTCGGGGTACGACAGCTGGCGACTCTGCTGGGGACTGGTTCACCCCTATGCGAGTCAAGCCTAGTCTAGGTTCCCGCGCTTGTTTGAATGTTTGCTTTTATGCCTTGCATGTTTATTTTTATCGCTTTCTTTATCGCATTCCATCTTATATATCTTATGGCTCCTTGGTACTATAATTTGGATCGATACTTTGCAAAAGAAACTTGAGTGAAAGGCTCTATACCCGGGCTTGCGAGTATAAACTTAAGTTAGCGAGGTTGTGTAGTATGGGCTCCCGAGAGAACCTCTCTCGTGGGTTGTCGATACGAAAACCTCACTCGGAGTAGATTTTAATGGAAATACTGACAACCGTCAAGCTCTTGGCGTGTGTGCTCAGTTGTTTTCATTAAAGTCGTCGACTCTGAGGACCTTTAGAACCTTTTGGTTAAAACATCGGTTGATGGTTGCGTAGTATTGGGCACCAAGGTTCGCCTTCGCGTGGCTCGATACGAAAACCTCACTTGGAATAGACTTACTCAATGGAGTTGATTTACTGTCAAGAATGTATGAAATTGACACGTGCATCAAACAGTTGAGAAAGTTCCATAACTCCAGGACTTTGTTTTAAACCTTGTGTCGATGATCACGTAGTATGGACTCCCGAGAAAATTTTCTCTCGTGGGTTGTCGATACGAAGATCTCCCCCAAAATAGATTCATATGGCGGAGTCAATCAACCGTCATGCTTATGGCGCGTGTGATGAACAGCCATATGAATTGATAACTTTGGGATCCCTAAAAACTTTAGAGTCTACCCAGTGAGTTCTTGATCAGAGTATCCTCCATCTGTACCTTGGACTCGTGAGACCTTGATCTTGTGATCCTGGATTCTGACATTGCATATCATTACATTTGCATCATTTATTCATATTGCATTTCATTCCAAAAGCCAAAAACTTATTTTCATGTTCCTCCATCTTCAGTAAATCAAGCTGGTTTCCCGACGCCCGTATCGAGTTAGACGACCGTATTTAACTCGAGCCAACGCTAGAAGACTGATGGATCAGATTCGACAAGAACAAGATGCTATGAGGGGAGAGATTGACACAATCAAGAGCAAGATCGATCGTATTCATGAGGCCATGCAAGCCTTGGCCAGGATGGTTGTGTCTCATCAGCCTGTTCCTTCAATGCCCGTTCATCCAGCTATTCAAGCTCTGCTTCCGCCTCCAATGGCTTATCAACCACGTCCACCTCCAATGGGTGCAGCTGCGCAATATGGACCTAGAACATGCCAGCAACCGGCATATCCATACCAGCAACCAGCTTATCCATATCAGCAACCGGCTTATCAACAACGGCCCGGTCAACAACAACGCGCTCCTCAACAGCGCCCACCATATCAAAAAAGAGGATCGGAGAGACACTTTGATCCATTGCCTATGTCATATGGAGAAATCTTCAACGAACTAATGGCAAAAGGAACTCTTGTGTTGAAGGACATGCCACCTCAAACTGGTAACGCTCAAGATTATGATGCCAATGCTCGCTGTGAATACCACAAGGGTGCTCCAGGTCACACGATTGAGAATTGCAAATCATTCAAGCACAAAATTCAGGACCTAATCAACTCTAAGGATCTCACCTTTACTCAGAAGGGTCTGAATATCCAGAGCAATCCCGTGTCGCCGCAAGTGGCCCCTCAACAAATGCTTTCGAAGAAGTTGCCGAAGACCAAAGCTGAGTAATCTCCCATTTTGAAGCATTCAATCAAGAGAAGTTCAATTCCTCAAATCAAGGCAGCCAGTGCCATTTATTATTTCCGCATTCCTGTTGTTTTGTATTGTTCGTTAAGTACTATTTGCTCTGAATATTGTTATAATTTGTACTTGATTTTGTTAATGTTATGTTTATGCATGTTTTGAATCAGTTTATTCGCATTCGCTCATATTTATCATTTATCACAAAAATCACAAAAATATTCCCTCACTTCACTTTAGCAAATATTTGAGGGAGGATGATGAAAACAAAATACCCATAACTGTTGCGGTATGCTTTCGGATAAAACCTCGTCAATGATGTACAGGCATTCTTTCAAATCCCCAAACACTGGAGATATAAGGAGTTAATCCCTAGTCAACCACTTCGAGCCTAGAAGTAGGAGTTTCTTTCGGATACAACCCTTACATTTAACCCGGGGCAGGGTAGTTGTTCAGTTAACCCGACTACACCTTCGAATCGCAAGATGAGATATCCCGTCAGAGGACCATCAACAAATGACTTGGCAGTCACGACATACAAAAAATATAGAAAAGCCACTAAGTTGAGCACCCGAAGGGAAACTTAGACAAAAAAAACAAATCAAAGAAGGAGCTCAAATCCTCAGCAAAAGCAAAACAAATATCAGTGACCATAAAAATCAAGAATCAAAGGGTCACCAGCAAAATAAGATGAATGCCATTTTCGAGCAAACTTTAAAGCTTCATTTTCATTCTTGCAAAGTCAAAACAAATACATATGCGGAGTTAACTGAACATAGGACTGGAGGAAATTACGAAGAAGGGATGGGTACAAATCAAACTTTGAGCCTTATACCTTTATTTCTCAAAACCATTAACCAGACCACATTACAACCCTGAAAAGACCTAATTGAGGCGCGGTTTATTCTGAAAGCATGCTACCAACAAGGTTGCGTAAATTGACTCCCATATGTTTGCTAATCTTCAATCTCGTTTGCACATTATTCTTGTTGCATCTTTCACGCACTTTCTAAATCAGCACTTCGTTTGAGCTAAACGGTTCATTCGTCGCACTATCACAATCATTCAAATAAATTGACTTTTTCAAAACTTACATGAACTTTACATTAACACTACCATTTGTATATGAACAATTTAATTGCAAATCATTGCTTGACATCAGTACAATCCCAACAAGGGGAAATCAAAAGAGAAACTTGAACTTCATTGCCAACATGAATCGAGACTACCTCAGCGGTCCAATCAGGGACGAATTATCTTCAAACAGCTCAATCAGGGGCAGGCGCCTATCAAATCCAGATATTGGGGCAGATCATGCCATGACCATTGTCAGAACTTCCCCACCAGATTTATTTCAAATACCCTACAGGCAGGGGCAAGCAGACAAGGAGCAAATCTTCCTCTCTCTTCTCCCCAGCTGAACAAGCAGACCTTGCCAGACATTGGCAATCATTCAAAGTAAAATCAGTCTTCAGGTGTCAATTAAGTCGTTTCGCTCATCAGCAGATAACCCAACTTGGAGTTTTCATATCCATCTTCTGACCAAACGACGTCAAAGATCGAGTGTCGGGAAATCAGTCCCTCCACCCACCCAAAGTCCAATTACCATTGGCAACTACCAAACCAAAAGTCCACCAAGTTGGCACCTTTCAATCGCTCATATGCATCATTGTGCATCATATGCAGTCATAAGCATCATTTACATCAATCATTTGCAACATGTGCATCATATGCATACCCAAAAAAAATCATACTTTTTATTTTCCCCAAAAGTTTTAACTTACATCTCAGTGCATAAGCATTTGCATCGTATCTCCATCATTATGGAATACCATTTCACAACAATCAAGCATAATTGCATAATTCAGGATCCAGGATCCATACAAGTTTCCAGTCCTTTCCCCAGCGGAGGATCATGTCAATCAAAGATTCCAGGCATCCTCTGGGCGGATTCAATAGCCGTGTATAAATCTCAGTCCATTTGCCTTATCACCCTCCGGGGATAAGTGAGTTTATTTTTCTGTTTATTGCCTTATCACCCTCCGGGGATAAGTGAGTTTATTTTTCTGTTTATTGCCTTATCATCCTCTGTTGATAAGTGAGTTTACTTTTCTGTTTATTGCCTTATCATCCTCTGTTGATAAGTGAGTTTACTTTTCTGTTTATTGCCTTATCATCCTCTGTTGATAAGTGAGTTTGTTTTCAGTTTGTTGCCTTATCATCCTCTGTTGATAAGTGAGTTTGTTTTCTGTTTGTTGCCTTATCATCCTCTGTTGATAAGTGAGTTTGTTTTCAGTTTGTTGCCTTATCATCCTCGGTTGATAAGTGAGTTTGTTTTCAGTTTATTGCCTTATCTTCCTCTGTTGATAAGTGAGTTTATTTTTCTGTCTATTGCCTTATCTTCCTATGTTGATAAGTGAGTTTATTTTTCTGTCTATTGCCTTATCTTCCTTTGTTGATAAGTGATTTTATTTTTCAGTTATTTGCCTTATCATCCTCTGGTGATAAGTGATTTATTTTGTCAATAATTTCTTGATGTGTCGCTCATCCTTTCTAGTTTATTTCATTTGCTGTTTTCGCAATTTCTTTTCGGACAAATTTGGAGTCTGTTAATATCTAATTATCTTATACCTTGAAAGATTGAACGTGAGCCAGTTCATCTTACTCGGTCTAAGCCAATTCGATAGGGGCATCTGTCATACCCCAAATTTGTCCTACCTACACCATTTTATTTTCTGTTTATTAATCGTCATTCAAAAATCCAAAAAAAATATGCACCATTTTATTTTACTGTCTAATCAGTATTCAAAAATGCATTTGTTTCTTTTCTCAAAAGAAAAAAAACCTCCTTTTATTTTTATAGATTATTCATTTCATTATACGAAAAAATATATATACCTTCTTTTATTTTTATTTCCTATTCTACTTTTATTTTCTTTCTTAAAAGTCCATTGTTCACACAAAATTACAAAAAAATCTCATTTTCTATTGCTATTATTATTCCATTTTCTAAATATACACATTAAACCATTTTCCACTGTTATTGTTATTAACTTTTTTTTTTTATTATCATTGTTATTACTTTATATTTTTATTTTTTATTCACCTTTTTATTATTCCTATTATTATTATCATTATATCTTTATTTTTTATATATATATTTTTTTATTATTATTTTTATTAACTTTTTTATTATTATTAATTATCATCCTTATATCATTGTTATCACTATTATTATTTCTATCCCATTTCCATTATTATTTATTATTATTATTATTATTATCCTAATATATGCATTCACAAGTTCATTCTTCAAGTGAGGTCAGACACTGAGTTTATTTTCGTGAGTCTCCAAGAAGAAATGACCCCACCCTTTGTTTCTCAGCAAATACTTCTCTCACAAAACAGGGCCCACACTTATTTGTGGATGGCCAACGCACTAGTTGCAAACCACGCACCATCTTTACCTCCACTCACAACGGCAAATCTTTTTCAATCCGCACAGAATCAAAAATCACACACAGCTCAGCAAATAATCTAACAAACTTGATCCTTTTTTTTTCACTCTATATAATGAAAAGCTTTTTCCTCTCATAAACCAAGCTTGGAAAATTATACAAAACCCTGCAAAAGAAAAATATCTCAGACCAAGTTTCAACCAAACTTCTAAAAAATCCTTCAAATCTCCATAATAAAACAGCACAGAAAAATCACCCTCTCATAACCATTAGCCAAAACACCGTTACAAATAAAAATCATCCCTGCAATAAGATCACTTCCTTCTTTTTCTGCAACAACACTATAAACCATGAAAAATTTGCAAAACACAAACTCCATCATCCTTTCAAACCTACAAAAATCATAAACTCAGTAAAGAAAAGAAATAATACAAACCCGCAACGCCGTTAACACCTTCAAAACCCGCTCCCTGCTTCACCGCGATTCAAAACCACCCCAAAATCCCATCACCATCTCACCACGGCCAACACATTCCCGCAAAACTTCAAACCGCAACTCTGCAAATAAGCCAAAATCCTCGTACACTGACCAACCAACCCTTTCACCCAAAACCATGAACCAAACAAGACGAAAAAACTCACCGTAAAATCACTGAAAGCCTAAACCGAAACTGTGAGAAACAACTCGCGATTGAGAGCGAACCGAGAAATCGCAAACCAAAAGCAAACCACCGAGTTACCGCCGTCAAACGCAAACCTGAGAAGAGTGAACTCAGAAACAGAACGCCGAAAACTCACCCAACGCAGCCCAGCATCCATCCGAACAACACCGTTTCCGGCGAAACCAAACGCAGCAAAAAGAAACTCATCCGCGAAAAACTAAAGTCGCCGTTCACTGACCCATCCCTTCATCGCGACGTCGCCAGAGAAACAGAGAGAGGAACGGCCGAGAGCAAATCGCGACCACCGTGAGAAAGGTCGTAGATCGCTGAGAAAAGCCGTCGCGGATCGAATCGGAGCCCCAACGGAAGTTTCAATCTGAGACGAGCAGAGAGAAAGAAGCAATTGAGAGTGAGAGAGGACAGGGTTGGTGTTTTCGGAAACCAGGGTATGAATGTTTTGTTTTTGAGATTTTGCTGCTTTTACCTTTTTGTTTTTTTATTTTTTTTCTGATAATAATTTATTTTTTAAAAAAAACAATCGTGAGTGAGAGAAGCACATTCCTGTGCTTTCTATTTTGAATTTATTTTTCTTCTTTTTCTATTTATTTGATTTATATATATATATATATATATATATATATATATATATATATATATATATATATATATATATATATATATATATATGCATTATGTTGTGGATGTGGGGTTAAGATTGTTTCAAATAGGTTGCTTCCAGAATCTTTTATTTTACTGCATTTTTTATAATTTATTTATTTTAACATTAGTGATGGTTTATTTTACTGCGTTTTTTTATAATTTATTTATTTTAACATTAGTGATGGTTTATTTTACTGCATTTTTTATTTTATTTTGATATTAGTGATGGTTTGTTGGGTTTCTAAGCCCATTTTGTGGAAGTTTTTTTTTTTTTTTTTCTGTTCACACACAAACTTGCGCAGAACACCCCTGGTCCATTTTTACTTGTTAATTGTTTTACTAGCTTTGTCTCTTTTAAAATAATTTTACAAGATTGTTATAACATCCTCTTAATGTCTTCTTTAAATAAATATATATCAATAGGTCATGTTGTTTCTTTTTGTGCCATTTATTTTGATAATTAGTTGTTGTTTAGACTATGACTTGTTGGATTAATAGCCGTTCATTCTAATTTTTAATTTCGCTCGGGCCGATGATATTACAAAAGGCCGTTTTTCGCCCGATTACATTTAATCGGTGATGAGCGGTCAATATGAGGCCCCCTTTGTATTTAATTTTCCATTTTATCATTCCGACAAAACAAACTTGTAATTTAATTTAATTCATTTTATTCTTAATATTATTTATTTCGTTTAATCATTTATATTCATTATTTTATTTTTCTAACAATTCAATTCATTTATTTATTCATTTATTTATTCATTTATTTATTCAATTATTTTTGCATTAAAAAAAAATTACGATTCGACTCCTTATAGAATGGTTCCCATTTTGAACCGATTCTAAGGCAGTTCACGAACAAAATTTTGTCGCGTCCCAAAAGGTCCAACGCCTTCGAATAGTTGTGCTCTATTAAAAGGTCCAACGCCTTCGAATAGTTGTGTTCAAAAAAGGTCCAACGCCTTCGAATAGTTGCGTCCCGAATAAACAGGCCGAACGCCTTCGAATAGTTCAAACACACTGCACACACGCTTTCTCTTGGGCTAATTACAACGAGACCTCTTTATTTCTCGCAATCCCCTGTATTTATTTTGTATCCTTCTCCCATTAATTTGTACGCATTTTATTTTCCGCATTTTATTTAAATCTGAATCCTTGGTCCAACGCCAAGCGATTGCACTTGCACACTTGCACTTTATTTTCCAGTTATCTTTTTCCGTTTATTAGGATCCATCTATCCCTGCGAGCCGAGCGCATTGTGCCTCGCTAAAAAACCACAAAAATACACTCCATTTGCATGCACCCTCTTAACCTCAAAAAACCAAAACGCTTCGATTAGATCCAAACCCTTGATCCAACGTCAAGCGGCTTTAGGAAATAAAAACATTCTAATAATACGAGAAGATTTGTACGCCACGAGCCTTAAGCGATAGAAAGGGGGATAACGAGCTTTCGTTACTCGCTCCGATTATTTCGACGCAGGACACTCGTCTTGTTGGGCGAGATAAACTATCCATAGTCTTTAGTGCATTTCAACTCCTAAACCCTTTCATCGAAGAAAGGTAACAAAATCAACAACCATTACCCTTAGTAGGCCGAACTACGAGGCTCTGACTTTCCCATTGCACACGGGAGTACGTAGGCACGAGGATCTCAATCCTTGCCGAGCACCTAGGTTCAATCTAACTTATAATTCAACTCATTTCCCTCTAGCAAGCAATTCGTTTAAGCATAGACATCCTTTCTCGCGCGATAACTTAGATGGTTCCCATCGAGTACGATGGATGTAGGGGGTGCTAATACCTTCCCCATGCATAACCGACTCCCGAACCCAGGCAATGGTTCCGTTGACCTTTGTCTCATCCTTCTCATCCCGGGTTGTATCTATATCTTCCCTTTCCCTCTTCGGGAATAAATAGAATTAGGTGGCGACTCTTCAGTCCGTCCGGCGCGCGGCTCCGTCCCTTTCGGATCGCGTAAGGTCATATTTTTCGGGGTACGACAATTAGCAACACCAATTTTTGCTACAAAAATGCGACCTCGAAGGGCCGACTTGTTCATAATTACTTACAAAGGGGACCATGCCCCCAAAAAGAAACATAATAAATTACAAGGCACGCAGGCCAAAAAACTAATTATCCTCGCCATCAGGGCGAGCCTCTTCTTGACGAGCCTCACCCTGGTCCGGCTGCACTTCTGGTTGACCGAGCTGAACAGTCGCCCCAGGCTGAGAATCCTCCACGACCAAATCCGAGGGAACCACAATCTGGCCATCCTCGACTTTGTAGAGGTAGCTGATCTGGCTGGTGTCCAAGGCTAGGTCAGGATGAAGGGCCCTTATTTGATCCACAGCATTTTGGAAACTGAGCTCAGTTTACGAGTTCCGATCTTCCATATCTTGGTCGATCCGAGCAAGGAACTGTGCCCTCGTTACCATACTCTTGGTTTCAGCATCTTCATCCTCCTTCGGACAGAAGGCATCCTTCAACTTCTTGTTCTGCTCAAGAACCCTCTTCTTGTCAACCTCCAGTTTGGCAATAACATTGCCCCGCTCGGTCAGCTCTTTGGCCGTGGCAGTGGCTTCTTCAGTGGCCATCTTTAACTTCTCCCCGGTGTCGCTCCCACCAAATGACACCTGGCCAAGAGGGGTACAGACGCGAACGATCGGTGAAAGGAGAACATGAAGATGCACTGAAAAGAGTCGTCAGCTAGGCATTTTTATCCCTAAGGAAAGGTAATGCTGCATAAACCTGGAAAATATGAACAAGACGGTCGCGAACCAGAGAAACTGAGAAAGGGGGTTGGTTATAACCTGGGAAGGTATTAGCACCCAGATTGTCCGTCATACTTGACGGGATCCACGCTTGGAAGGTTTGTGTTTTAAAGGGGTAGTGTCAGTGCTATTTTGTGTGCAAAAGCTGGAAAAGAATGCAAGTGTCAGTGTTGGAAAGAAGTGTGAAGTGAATAAAAGGAGTGTCAGTGTAAGAAAAGAGTGCAGTGCTCAAGACAAGGAGGCTTAAAAAGAATAATGCTGGAAGAGGGGGAATATACAGAGACTTTTGTTCGATAACTGTTAAGTTATGCCTACGTATCCTCTTGTGCAATGAGGAAGTCAGAACACCGTAGTTCGACCCTAAGAGACTGAAAGATAAATTGACTTGTGAACTGCTTACTTGTCTATGCTCAAGTGTATGACCTGTCTGGATCAGGTGCTAACTGTCTTGCATTAGACGGAAGAAGCGAGTTCTCATTTGTGAATGAAGATGATGAGAAAAGAATCCCGGAGGAGGCGATTATTGTTTGTTTTTGAGTTTTCAATCTTTTATTGCTTTTTGGAGTTTGTTATAAGAAAATGAGCTTAAGCCTAAACCAAGGGTTAGTAAACTCATCACATCTTCCCTCTGATTAGGGGTAATGAGAATACCTTAAGCATGAAGTAAACACCTCATACTTAATCACCATGATGTAGGATTAAGATCGTTAACCTACTTGCATTTATTTATATGTCTTTGGAGTTTTTGTTTGGTGTTAAGTAATGAGTTTAAGCCACAATCAAGGATTTACTGAACCCATTACACCATCCTAATAGAAGGATAATAGATGAGAACATTTAAGTTGAGAAAGGCTCCTCAACTTAATCCAAGATTAGGGATTAACCTCATGACAAAACAAAGCCTTTATTAAAGTGGATTTTAGTTAATGGTAAGATTAAGAAATGGATTTTATGGTTTGTAAGACAACTTGAGGGGGACTTGTCCATTAACACTAGGGTTAGTCCTTCTTAACCAATTAAGGAAGAATTAGAACCCTAATGCAAGGCCCAAGTTACAAGCTTGATGTATTGATGATTATTAGGTGAATTGATTAAAGGATTTAAACACATTAAGGGTTTAACACTTAGGATTAAAGTTATACACTCCATCCTAATAGAAGGATGCAGGCATAAGCTTAATCACAAAGCCTTAAAACCTTGAAGGTTTAGTCCTTGATTAAGAGATGAGAAGAGAAGACACAAAGATGACACAAAGGTAAAACTAATGGGGGGACTAATCAAACCCTAATTATGATCATGCTTGGGTATTCCTAGGGTTTATGAAGCTTGCAAGAAAATCCTCAAGGGAAAGCCACCATGGAAGAAGCAGGATGAAAGGAAGGAGAAGCAGAAAGAAACAAGACAACTTGCTTCACTTAAGAAGACAAGTTGCTTGAAGAAAGAAAGTGAAGAAGGCATGAATGAGAAAGCTCACTCAAATACAAAAGTAAAATGCAGCAAAGAATGCATAAAAGAGATGAGAAGAGATTATGAGAAGTGAAGGCAAATTCACTTCTCAAACACTTACCACCTGAAAAGTTAGCAAAAGGAAATGAAATGAATTGAAAATGAGATGAAATGCAAAGATGAAAGCCAAAGTCAGAAGCACAATCATGATGCAAATTATGTTATGAGATGGTATGAAAGCATGTCAAGATATGTGAATGATCATACAAGAGATGTGAATGCAAATGAAGCATGTAAGAATCATGAAAGTTCATGAATGCATATGACATTAAATGAAAGAAAAAGCATGGCAAATGGATGATTTAATGATCAAACATGATTCTAATATGTCCTAAGATGTCTTATATGTCATGTGGATGCACAAAATGTTATGGAAAGTTCATGTATGCAAGCTTATGTAAGATGGATGCAAATGAAGGTGCAAATTAGGGTTTATGTACAACATGTGATGAAAAATTCAAAACCAGAAGCAAGACATGAGATAAAAAATTGAAAATGAGATCAAAGGTACCCTAAACCTATACAAGTTCACTGTCCAAAGGGGAAGGTCAAAAGCTAAACCCTAAAGGACTTATGATTTTCCTAAGTTGCTAGGGTTTTAAGGATGATCCTAAAGGGAAAATGCCAAACAAATTGAAAATGCATCATAAAAATGTAAAAAAAAAGTTTTTGGATGCTTGAAAGTATGCTTAACATAATGCAAAAAGAAACATTCACAAACTCAACTTCGATCAAAAGTTATGAATTTTTGAAGTTAGGGTTAAAAATATTCAAATTAAAGAACCCTAATTCAAATGAAAATTGGCAAAACATGATCAAAACCAAAAAGAAATTTGTTTTGTGAGTTTGTAAATGTCTCTAAATGTTTGAAAATGTCCTTTGAATTTTTTTGGGATTTTTAAATACCTAAATGTATTTTTAATTAATTAATCTTCATTAACTAATTAAAAATAATTATTTAAATGATTTAAAAATAATTTTTAATGCAAAAAATAAAAATAAAAATATTTTTGGGTTCTGAAAATTAATAAAAGATTTAATAAAAATTTTCAGAATTTTTGAAGTATTTTTACTATTTTTAATAAAATGCACAAATTAAATGGCAAGAAAATGAAATAAAATTAATTTAAATGGAAAAGTCAACAGATCCAATGGCCAGCATTTGAATGAAACACGCGCAAATTGACTAGCGCGCAAATGAGAGGCTCAGATCATTTCTGGGATTTGAATTTCTTAATCCTAATTAAATCTAATTAATCATGGATTAGGGCTTAAGTGTGAGATACAGACCGTTCAGGGTGCGCGGGAAAGCAACATCAATGGCTCATATTCAAAGTTGCCTAAACCCTAACCCTAATCTAATCACCTTCAGATGACTGGAACAGTGGTTCCGGTCATCTTCTCCCGCGTGTTCAAAAAGCTAACTTCTTCCCTAGGCAATTTTAAACCCTCTAAAACTCCAGATCACATCTTCTAATCACCCTAAGCAAGAATCAAGCACAAAAACTCATTTATATTTCAACATAAACAAGAATCGAATCAAACAAGTTTTCAGGTCAAACTTTCAGAGACACGGTTCGGGCTCAAAACTCAATCATTTTCAAAACCAACAAGCACAACATGATCAGTGAAGCATAAGCAACATTTCTATGGCATAAAAAACAATTTCTGGAAAAAATGTTCTTGGTGATACCTGAACTGGAGCTTTCACCTTTGGAGCTTTCTGACCAGTTTTCTGCTTCAAATCACCCCTAATAATCCCCCTGAAGTGTTTGCAAAGCTTGGTTGGAGTTTATATGGCCTCTATTTGAAAGTCAGTGAAGCTCAGGTCAAGGGAGGTGATAATCGTGTTTTTGATGTGGCTGTTTTTAGGGCAAGATGAAGGGTGGGAAGTGATCAGAGGTTCATGGTGAGTTGTTTTATGAAGTTTGTTTGAAGGTTTGTGGCTTGAGTGCTGAGTTTCGAAGAGAAATGCATAAAAGGAGGTTTTGGTGTATGCTGAGTTGTGGGAGGATTCAGCTTGTGTTGTTGTGTGTGTTGAGTTGCTTTTGGTCCATGTATCAATCCTTGATAGGTCAGAGAGTTGTTGTGGAATAGTTTGATTGGTATGGCTCAAATTGCATAAAGTCAAGGAAGTTGTCCTTTGAGGTATGGGCTCATGGCAGGCTGGTTGTGAGGTATGGCTCGAGTCAGCTGGCTTTAGGGAGGTCCATGGAAGCTGGTTTGAAGAGCTGGCACAAGTGGATGTCAAGATTTGGGGCATTTTGCAATTTGTGAAGGTTTTGGCCCCTTTTTAAATACTTGATGATCAAGGCATGAAAATGAGTGATTCTTTGGACAATTCTGAATTATAGGTCATGTATCATGTTTGTGTAATGGTTATAAGTCAATTAGAGGTCACATTTTGCCTTGGTATGAGTTTTTGCAAGTTTCCCTCTTTGGTACATAAGTGAAATTTAGTGATTTTCCCCAATTTTGCAAGGCCATAACTTGAGTTCTATGATGAATTAGATCAAGTTCTTGTACTTTTTGAAAAGTGAATGATCCAATCTACAACTTTCATGACCAATAATTTTTCATTTGAAGCATTTTTGAATCAAAAAGAGGAGGTTGAAAACTTTCCCAAAATGGCAAGTTTGCATTACAAGTCACTTTCCCAAAATGGCAACTTTGCAAATGGCTTGAAATTATTCAATTTTGTGAACTTATAAACTCTTCTAAGATCAAATAAAGATCATATATACCCAAAATGATGGAGAAGACCCTTTGGTTGGATGATTGGGGGCCTCAGATGCCTTGATTTTGTACTGACTTGCTCAAGAAGTCATCCAGTGACCAGATGCCTTCCCCATTGAATTTCTTCATGGAAATTGGTATGTATGATCTTTATAAGATATAAAGACCAATAGAAACAAGAATGACCAAAAAAATTGGAGTTATGGCCTCTGAAACCAAAACCCTAATTTGAGGTCATCTGTGCAGCTAAGCTTGGCTCTGCTTCCATGCCTTTCTCAGTTCTTGTGATTTTCTGACTTCCTTGATCTTGGGAGGATATAATGTGATGCTTGAACATACATGGACCCTCTTGAGATGATTGAAGACCTTTGGAGTGGCTCAGATAGCTCATGGATTGCTTAGATCACAAACCCTAGATGCAGATGAACTTGAACCAATGCAGTGAAGCAAATATGCAACATGATATGATATGATTGAACTTATGCAAATGAAAAGACCACAAGCCATGGTATGAACTTAGTGAGGGAAAATTTGGGGTGTTTACACCCGGCTGCAGCCAGCTGCTCCTTCAGCTTCGCTATCTCCCTCTCTTGCCCAGGATTTCCTTCAGCCGTCTGCAAGGCCATCGACAGGACCCGCATCACAGCACTCGCATCCTGGGCCAAAGACAGTCGTCGAGCAAGACGATCCATCGCCTCTAGATACAGGGAGTCTGCACGGTCCACCTCCATGCTCGTCCCTTCAAAGAAGTTACGTTTAATGAAGCACGGCGGCAGCACATGCTTCGGCTTTGGAGGAGCGTTGGCCGTCAGATCCACAGTCGCTGCAGACTTGTGCTTTTTCATCAGAGAGCCAGTTGAAGCACTTGGAGAACCCTGGACCAGGGGGCCTGACCTAGAACCACTTGTTTCGGTCAACTTGGTCTGAGCAACCCGCGACCTCTTTTTTTGTTGTTGTTGACGCAAGTGTTCTTGAATTTTGTCGAGCGAGTTCAACAAGGAGCCTAAAAAAGAGAAAAGAGAATTTGACTAATCACGGACGACAAAATATTATCAAAGACATAATAAGAAGAAATAAAACAGATACCAAAAAATTCAGACACTTCCTGCCCGGTATTGCACGCCAGCAAGTCTGTGACGTCGATCAAAGGATGCTCCACAGCTTCCCCCCCCCCCCCCCGTCTTGATCCAACATAACTTTCCCTTCTCCATCCAGCAGGGGAGTCGGGGTAAAAGACGTTATTAATTTCCTAAAGGCCTCGAAACTGGCCGCATTGTCCTCATTCAGAAAATCCCTCACCTGGACGAACTCGCTGACCGGCCGCTTATAGTGAGTATAGCTCCAAGTGAAGGGGAATAACCAAAGCCTCCTCGGAATCACTTGTCCTTCGTCGTCAAGCTTAGGCTCGTCGTTCTCGTCGGTATATATCCCCATGAAACTTAGCGCCCTCACAGACTCCGCGCTCGCGAGTTTTATCATAAAATAATCCGTCTTGAAAGCCCGGATGGACTCTGAGTGAGCCTTAAAAATCTTTGTCCTCTGTTTGAAAGAGACGAATCCCTTCCGATCAGTTCCTCGCCCGACTTGACGCTGCAGGGAGAATAAACGGAAGAACAGAGGGAGCATGGCTCCAACACCCAGATGGGCGCACGTCACCTCAAACGCCTTCAGAAACATGTAGGAGTTGGGATGTAGTTGAGACGGGGCAACACCCAGATGCCCGAGCACAGCACAAACCAAGTCACTGAAGGGCAAAGTTACCCCCAGGACCGAAGTCGCGTACTCATACATAGAAAATTTTCGACCGCCAAAGTCCGAGAAGATGCGGTCGTCGTCCCCTGGGCAGGTAACAATCCAGTCAGCAGGGTCACCAACAGCGGGCAGCGGTTCCGCACGAGGCCTCGAAAACGAAGACACTTTATCCAGCAGATCCTCCACCACCCATTCTTCGGGCGAGGTCCTTATTTCTTCAGGGCAGCGAGGCGAATCTGTTGAAGCCCCCTCCTCCATGGTGCACGCGTCCGATTCTCCTGAAGAACTCCCGGAGTCGGAGGGAACTGATGCAGAAGAGCCAGAGTCTTCCGAGGACGTTTCTTCCGAGGAGACCTCTAGCGGGTCCATGAGCGAGTTTTCACCTGAAAAGCAGAGGAAAGGCGTCAGTGAATTCGATTAGGAATATCAAATCCACCCTTCCACCGCTCGACAGGTGAAAGGGCACACATCGACCCAGGAACAGAATCCCGAGCTATAGCCCTGGCTGACCATCGCTCAAGGCGATGGCTAACGCCCAACTTCAAAAATGACGGAATCTAAGCCTAAATGCTTATCAGATCCTAAGTGAGGTTCGACCAACACCTATGTCGACAACAAGCTAGGGTTTGTAGCCGACCAACAACGGTGGCAGAGATTCTAATACTCACTAGTTTAAATCTAAAACTACCGGGAAATCTACCCTAAACCACATACATTTCTACGATATCTAGCCTATAACTACCATAAACACCAAAAAGAAACCGTACCTTGAGCCTGAGAAGCCATTTGTAGAAGAGATTGATTCTGGAAACGGTGGTCGACAGTGGGAACTAGTGGTCGGCGGCTGAGAATAGCTGTGTGTGAACGAGCAGAGCAACTGAGAAAAAGATGGAACGAAAAAGTTTGAAATAAAGCTCTGAGATCCTACTTATAGGGAAGGGAACACGTGCAGACGCGTATGACCCCTACCCCTAGCCAATTATTACCTACACACTAGCCCCTAGGCTAGCCATCAGAACATTAATAGGCGCGAATTCCCAAAGACGCCAACTTTTCGTTTCATATCCTCCTGTCGAGCGACGTAACGATTGCTCGCCTACCGATAATCGTCAGTGATAGCTTTCTGGCCCGCAAACTGGGTATCCTTGAGAACGAAACCGTTACTAAGGCATTGCTCCCTCGCGCGAGCAACGACTTGGGGGGCTCCTGTTCTGGTCAGGCCCAATTCCCACAATTGGGTCAGACAAACCAGCTCCACGGAACGCTCGACGTCGAGCAACATTGAGAATCATGGTCTCTACCGACCAAGACGAAGTCTTCCAACGGCTAGTTTTGACCGTTACCTATCTTTAGGGATTCTGCGATCTGCGCCCAACGGTGTGGACCAATAATCTTCCACTTGGCCCATTATATAAACCCTCTCAATTGAGAGGGTCAGGAATTCAATTCTCTGACCTTAATTCCTGTACTTGCTCACTCTTTGCTCAGTATCTTACTTCAGCATCGGAGTGTCTTACAGGTACACCCCCTCCTCTCCTCATCAACCGTCTTTCAACAACGCTCGAAGCCAGCCGTATCGGATCCTGATCTCCAGGTACGATCAGTAAATAATTTAATTTTAAGAAATACTCCATTTAATTTCTATAGAAAAACTTTTGAATCGACCGATTAAAACTTAAATAATGAAGAATTTAAAATAGAGGTGGTAAAACAGATCTAATCACTAGACACGTTTGTTTTGCCTGCATTTTTTAAAAGATGAGACAAAATTTTAGATTTACAACTTTTATTATGTCCACTCCACCCATCTCCATTTCTTTTTATTTTACAGATGTGAACATTAAAAAAAAATTAAAAAACATATCAAAATTTTAGATCTACATCCTCAATTATATTTATTATATCCTATTTTATTAGAATATTTATGAAACAGATCTAAAAGGCAAGGACATACCTATTTGTTACCTGTGAGATCTTTAGTGAATGTCAAATATGATACTTAGACTATTAAAACTAAAGTAAAGGTGGGTTTTTTTCACTAAAGCATTTATTTATAACTCGATTTATCTTGGATTGTTAACGACAAGAGTTATTTTCAACACTGAAATATACCATGATCATGTCTTTGATAAATTAAATAAATAAATAAATAAATGTGAGTATATCCACTTATCCAACTAACACTAATTGTCCAACTACCAACAAAAGTTAGACCAAATTTGTAAACCATGTGTTCAGCTACCCGTCTTCTCTCTATTTTACTTTCTACACCCTTTCCATATAATACTTTTCTATTTCTAGAAACCTTCTAGAATCTAATTTTCTAGTTGCACTTTATATTAGCATTTGACTTGCCCCTATATATATATATTAATATCCCACTCAATCATTTCCTCATTCTGCAAATTAATTTTAATACTATTCACAAGATTCAAACCTAGTTCATTCATCTTCTTTTAATTCTTGTTACTTGCATTAATGGCTGATTTTGAAACCTCCTCTAACAATGTTTCAGCTGATTCTACAGGTATACCTTTTTATAGCTACAAGTTGATATAACATGATTCATGATTATTGGTTTCATATAAATGATTGATCACTTGTAGCTTTTGCAGATCAGCAATCTAGCCAAGGTTCAAATGTTGAATTTTCTGAAAACGAGGAAATGCTTATTACTATGGTTTATAATCTCGTTGGGGAGAGGTTAGTACTTAAATTTCTTTTTACTACTTTTTATACTAAATTTTGTTTGAGAGTCTTCACCTGAGAACAAAAAATCCTGTAATCTAAATCGTCAATATATAGTTGTTAGGGTCGTCTTTGAAGATGAACAAAGTGTACTACAATGCATGATCTTAAATTTTTCATGACTTTTTGCTATATTTATATTGTACTTAACGAACAAATTAGCACAGAACCTCTAAAAACTTAATAAATAATTTCACAACATAACTACTAAGAAGGTGATGGAATAATATGGTTTTTTTTTTTTTTGTTATAGGTGGTCGTTGATTGCTGGAAGAATTCCTGGAAGAACAGCTGAAGAAATAGAAAAGTATTGGAATTCAAGATACTCAACTAGTGAATGAGGGGCCATATGAGAATTAAGATAGAAATTTAAACTTTGTGAGGGTATGATGAATGAAATGAAAGTGGATCTTCATATTATATGTCACTTTATATTCTAGTGCTACTTTTTGTTTTACCTTTTCTTAGATAATGTTTCACTTTTTGCATATCTTTTTTATTCTCAAATGAAAAATCTAAATAAGAAACATTAAAATAGATGATCGATATTCTTCCTTTTCTAACATTAGAGAAATCAATCCAACAATAAGCTCGTTTTCAACATCTATGGCTAATATGTTAAATGTGTTAAAGGGTTACTCTCAACTCAAGACAAGTAGAATATACTCAAGACACTAATATACTATAATACTCTTAGTATCAATTTAGTCCTTGCATGATTGCGATTAATATATATATATATATATATATATATATATATATATATATATATATATATATATATATATATATATATATATATATATATATATATATATATATATATATATATATATATATATATATTCACTAAAACCATCTTTATTCGATAATAATCTCAAGGTTATCAAATAGAAAGGTGTGCTCACATTAATTTATTGTTGTCTTATTTCTTTTTCTTTAGTAAATAGGATATTAATAAAGGGAGAATTAAGGGTTCTTCAACTTGTTTACATCAATAACGGTGAAAAAATACCCGACAAAAAGAGAAAATTACAAACCAATTACAATTACGAAAGAAATAGTAAAGGGTCTTTAGTAAATTCATAAAAACTACAATTGGATTGAGTAACTTATCCATAAAAAGACCACTTCCAAATCAAAAAATGTATACCCCACATTGTATTGTTAAAATTTCACTGGTCCATCTGAAAACAAATTTCATTCCTTAAGAGTCATAGACTCCAAACAATAGCTAACCAAACCACACCCGATTTTCCCTCTTTGACTTTTTTAACACGGCAAAAATCGTATCATTCCATAAAATTTGGAAGACACTCTTCCTCCTTCATATCCAATTTACCTATCAAATTAACTATTTCTCTCCAAATTGTCTTAACCACATTACAATAGAAAAAAAAGTGTTTCAAACTTTCCGGAGAGACCCCACAAAAGACACAATTCACATTATCATTATGAAAAATAATACCTATATAAGCCAAAAGATCCTTTGTTGGAATTCTATTCACAAAAAATCTCCAACAAAGCCTTTTTCTTGAAAGGAACCTCCATCTTCCAAATAAGAGGCAACGCCATATCATACCTATCAGGTGGACCAAAAGGAATATGGTAGAAAGCATATGAGGCATAACAAGAAGTTATCGTAAACCTGATTTCGGGTTTTGCAACCCAAAAGATGCTATCATGTTCTTCTTCCGAAATTCCATGAACTTGAATACGTCAAAGACTCCAAATCGGCCACAAAAGCGTATTTTGAGAAACCATTCCACCAAGACCGAAATCTCCCTAAACCCACACACCACCCATCCATCCCCACATCGCCGCTATCGAAACCCTCTTCAAAGTCGAGTACTCATACAACATCGGAAATTCCTCCTTCAACATAACTATCTCCATCCATCTAATTTCCCAAAAAGGGACCACATAACCTCTTCCTACTTTGAATCTACAACAATCCATAAAAGGGTCAAAAGTGAATTTCTTACAAAAACGAAGAAATGTCCTTCCACCAAATAGACATAGAAGAGAAAATATTACTTTTACTTTCTCCACAAATGACCTTAGATGCTATATCACCATATTTAGCTATTAATAAAGTATAGCAAACACTTCATCACTCTCATCTACAATGACATCGTGATTTACTTATATATCATCAAGGGGATCATCATAATACTCAGACTGAGACAATGTGTGTTGAATATAGATATCAACACTGAGATGCACCCTATAAAGATCAGCAAACACTAAGGCACGTTTGTCATAAACCAACGCATTCATCCAAATGTGGGACCCCTGTGATATATTTTCTCCATGGCACTATAAGCTAACTCCTTGAAGCAATCTAATAACTCAAAATAACTCCACCAATCAATCTCTATTTTCAAATATGTCACTTCTCCTCCTTTGTACACATTAAATTCTTCATCAACAAATTCACAACTATGATGGATTTTAGATGTAAATATTCATCCATTTCAAACTATGCCCTAAAATAAAAGTGTAAAAAAAGATGGATTTCAGAAGGATTACATAAACCCTAACCTAAAACTATATAACAATTAAAAATTACAGAAAAATCACGTCAAACATATCTCTAGTCAATAATTGTGTCTTTGATTTCACCTTCAAGCAACGTTTTCGCCTATAATTACAGCTGATGCACTTGTCAAATACTTTATTAGGGTTCCTTCAAAATTGCTCTATATGTGGATTCTAGAAAAAAAAAAAAAAAACCCCGTAACTTTCTTTTTTTAAGGTTGCCTACTCTCTACAACAACAATAATTTCCACATCTGCGATATATATGCACCACTTGTAGACTTAAATTGACTTTGACTAATAGGAGAAACAAAAAGGCGATATATATGCACCACTTGTAGACTTAAATTGACTTTGACTAATAAGAGAAACAAAAAGGACTAAAGTGACACTATTTGAACGATTAAAGAATCAATTTGTTCTCTTTTAAAATTAAAAGACCAAAGTAAACCCCAAAATAAAATTAAAGAAACAAAAAGGGTAATTTACTAAAAATTTATAAATTGAATTATAAATTATAATTATAAAATTTATAAAATAATTTACAATTACTTAATTAAATAATACTAGACTCATTATCTCCACTTATTCTCTCACACATCACCTTCACATTTAATCTCATCGTTAATGTCTACAAGAATTACTTATCTAAATTGAATCCTATCTAGAAGATAAATATTATAAAATAAATAAACAAAATAACTGCTGGAAAAAATAACTCAAAATTGTTGCAAGAAAACCTTTTTTACAAATTTATATTATATAAAATAATTTTTTTTTCATAAACATGCATGACTCGAATGATCCCCATAAATTATCCAATCTAAAAAAGAAGAATGCAAACCTTGCTCAAAGATCATTTTTATGGTGATGTCAAAGAATAGAGATCATTTTCATTTCTAAACAAAAATAAGATCTTTACTACAACAATTTTGATGTATAAATGTTTAATTAATATCACAAATTTAAGAAATGTATGCATTGGTATTATTTCAAAAAGAAACCTTCACAACTCAGGTCAACCAAACCAAGCAACGCTTAACTGTTGTTGAGTAAGTACTAAGTTGTGCATATCAACTGCACTAAACAGAAAGAAATCGGGCATGAATGGATAGAAATTATGACAAATTTATTCAAGATATTTGTATCAGAAGCAGGCATTAATCGTTATCATAAGTAACCTAGCAAATACTAATTCAAAATATGTAGCAAGTAGATTATAATATAAAACAGTTTAACCACAATATGTTGCTATGACTGATTTCTTGAATTCAGATGATATTGAGACTGTAGTCTGCATGCTAAGTATTTAACTTGTAGCTGCTAAATTGCACACTTTTGATTAGTCTTAGAAACCATGAAGCTTGATATTCTCCTTCTTTACAATGCCAGCCTGTTTGTAACACCATAGACAAAGTTAGAGTATAACACTGTTTCATAGTAGAACATAACATTATTAGGCACATAATAATTTAGACAAAAACAAAATGCTCACCTGCACAAGGAAAGTAGAAACATTCTTCCTTTGATCTCCCTGAAGTTGTATGACCTGCATCCATACAAGACTGAAATTTAGGCTTTAACCGATTACAATGAGAATAAATTATATACCGGATAAAACACCTATCAATTGCATGTTAGGATTCATTTTTGCAGGTATAGTCCTTATATAGAGAGTTGAAGGAAGATTTAAATGAGGTTAGAGACTTGGATAGTCCTATTTAGAGAATTGAAGAAACATTTAATGAGGTTAAAGACTTGGAGACGAACTTTAGAAACGCATGGTTTTTGCTTAAGCAGAAGTAAAATGGAATATATGGAATGTAAGTTCAACTAAAGGATAAATGTTTCTAACCTAGAGGTGAAAGTTAAGTTGCAGACCATATCATCACACAATTTAAATATCTTAGATCCGTAATACAAAATGATGGAGAAATAGAAGACAATGAAAACTATTGAATACAGGCTGTGTGGCTGAAATGGAGGAGGGCTTCAAGGGTTTTATGCAACACAAAGGTACCGCTCAAGTTGAAAGGAACAATTTTATCGGACTACGATAAAACTTGCGATGTTGTACGGGACAAAATGTTCGGCGGTTAAGAAATAACACGAGAATAAAATAAGTGTAGGATATTGCATTTGATGTATGATAAGACTAGACATGATAAAATTAGAAATAACAATGTTAGAAAGAGTGTTGTATGTTTGAGGTCTATTTTATCAAAATTGATTTTGCCCTTTAAAATTAATTCTAAATTGATGCTTTTAAATTTGTAGCTTTTGTACCCAACCATGCTTTTTACACAAACTTGTGGTTGAACTTACTTTCATGGGATGGTACCCAATATAAATCATTTTACTTTTGACTTTTAACTCGCTTTTAACTAAGACCAAACCATGCCAACGTAGAATTAAATACACAGAGAATCACATTAAATGAGGGGAAATAAAAAATTCCACTAGATGCATTTTATCCTTCGATTGCAAATTAAAAAGATTGCAGAATAGTACATAATAATAATAGTACATAAACATTACGCGTGAAAAATTGAAGACAAACCTGGCCCAACTCAGGGTCCTCGACAACAGTACCATTACAGCAGAATTCTTTCTTCAGGTCCTTGAGTATCTTGCTATAGCTGTACTCTTTCTTTAACCCTTGAACAGTTGTTAAGCTTTTCCTTCCGTTACGCTGTTGTACACGGACATGAACATATTCTTTTGTCCCGGCACCGGCACCAGAGTCCTCAGCATTTGCCTCAGCAAAGGGATCTAATCAATTAACATATCATATCAGCAACCAACACTAAATTGTTGACAAGAAATTGTAACATATCTTGTTTCAATTTTCCTGATTTAAGAAAACATGAACTTAAAGAGATTCAACACCCACCAAAAGTTGATGGGATGTTTGTGTCAAACTCAGACATGAAACTTGCCCTTGGTAACTTGTAATAGTGAAGTTCGTCTGGTGTAATCAACCACTAAGCACTGGAAAAATCAAATATACTCCAGATCAGAGATGAGATGTGCCAAAAGACATCTCTCAATCTATATTATGCAGATTAGTAGTTCTCAATTTTCAAATATATGAACTGCAATATAGCATATAACAAATGCACTGCAATAAAATAGAAAACACTTGATTACACAGATTTTAACTACAGAGGAAATATGCACTAGTTAAGAGACGAAGTTCCCCCCAAAGGAGGAGGATTAAGATTCTCTGCAGTGATTAAGAGACTTAGCCCTCTGCAGCAGGTCCAATCTTTTTCTAGACCCCGCCATGATGGAAGGTTAGAAGCTTTATCACACTACCTTTATCAATAACATGTTGAAAAACAAGAAATTTTCAATTGTCCTTAAATATATCAAAACCAACTCTTCGAAAATGTTATTCTTTTGAAGACTCAAGAATGAATTAACATTTTTAACAACAGATGTAGCAATTAACATTTTTAACAACAGATGTAGCACCCCTTCCAGAAAACAACGGAAATAACATGTCTCAGCCATGTACATTCTGGCTATCAACTAAATATACCAATGTTGTTAAACTTGAGATTCTACCCAAGTAAGAGGAGGGTAAAAGATTGTAACTCGTGGATCATAAGGCCCTACCAATCTTAAATTATATTCATAAAAAGAGTAAAAATTGAAGATATTTAATGCTAAACTGTCAATTCTACACTCTTCACAACTAGATCAATTGCTTATTGTACATGGATGCACAGTTTGACTGTAACAATGGCCTTCCCAGTTCTGACATTGCCTTTAAATTCATGGTCTCAGATCTTGCTATGTTTCAGACCAAACAGAAAAACAACAATTACCCCATCCTCATACAATATTCAATAGCCGTGAAAAGAAACATCAGGGCAAGGAAATACATAAGCTGATTCCCTCGCTAGTCATTATATATTGTCGCAGCAATATTCTCACGAGCGAAATCACCGCTAAGATCACGAGGGGTGGCAAGGTTGCAACTAGAATTGTAAGATTCTAATTTCTACCCCAATAAATACCTAGGAGCGAGAGGGGGCTAGCGGGATATCAAAGATTGTAACCAATTTTGTAAGATCCAACCAAGATAAAATAAAAAAACTACATACACATTACATAAACTAAATTAATCCTTTTCCATTTAAAATAAAGCTGATTTAAGGAAATTAAAAAGTTATGAATAGTTAAGAAATATTGTATTAGTTAATTTTATAAGAAAATATTGCATTTAATTAATTAAATACAGCTAGAGAATATTCCTCATTTTTTGCCTAATTTAGTATTGGGCTTCCATGAATAAAACTCAGCCCAAACCAATGTTATGAATTGGGCCTTAAATAGCCCAATATTGTTCTCTCAACAGAAACGAAACCCTAACTTTCGTTTCTTCTCGACCGCCAACCTCCATAGGCCTCTTCCTCTTCCAGAGAGGGCATAAATATGGTAGCAAATGATAACCATAGACACAATGAGATGTTCACACAGAGATGGTTATTTACAGAGGCAACAAAAACAGAAATGTGAGACAATCCCGGCACACAGATGGGTTTTTTTCCGATGAAGTCTCGACGTCTTGGGATCACATGATCATGATTTCAACAACATGATCATGATAAAAATAAAATAAAAAATCAAACCCAAATTTCATTTTTTTTTTTAAATTAACACAATATAATTCAACAATTGAAACCTAAATTATTCTTAGAAAAGAAAACACACAAGAATAATCTTCAAATCCCTAAATTTATTATTATAATTATGCTAACAATGAAATAATCACATATCCAACGTAAAATCAAAAAATTGATTTTTCAAAAAACAACAACTCCAACCGGGTTAAAGTTACAAACTTGATAGATATATCTCGAAATGAATTCGAAAGGAAAAAAAATAGAGTAGCGATCATACCTGATTCTTGCGAAGAGGAAGGAGGAAAGAACGAGTGTAATAGAGGAAAAAAAGTTACGGTAAATGTGAGAAAATTGGGAACGGAAAATGGATGAAGTTTTATTTTTTGTTATATAGTGAGGAGGATCGGATTCGAGAAAAACAATCCCAACCACAAGATTTTTTTTTTTACAACTGAAAAAATTCATTAATGATTAAATTTCTAAGGTAAATTTGTTGCGTAAAATGATTATCTATTATAAATATATAAAATCTAAAGTATATTGTAATAACAATATAATTCCTCCGATTAAATACTAATCTACTATCAAGCAATTACAAATAAGTTGCCCAAACTACCACATATACCCTTTTGAAAAAAAAAATTTACACTACCATTTGTCCTTTTTAGTAATTAACAATATCAAAAAACTTTAACCAATCAGGATTTCCATTTTGTCCACATGGCAAATTTTTTCAAAATCCTTTACCCTAACTTATTGTCTCTCTTTTTCCCTCTTTCTCGTCTTCCCCCATTCTTACTTCATGTCCTCTCTCTCTCTCTCTCTCTCTCTCTCTCTCTCTCTCTCTCTCCCTCTCTCTTCGTGTTCTCTCTATTCTCTCTCATCAACACCTTTCCTCCCCCTTCTCTCTTTGCCTCTCTCTTTGGCCATTAAAACTTAGCGAGTCGTCGCCGAAGCTTTGCATAATGGAAGACAAAGCCATCTCACAAATGCAGAAACTCATGGCCGCAAATCATCCACTCTGATTCTCTCCGATTCTATGGTGTCGTAAAAACTCATATTCGCAAAACCCCTTTTCACTATTTTCTCGGTAAATTTCTCCTTTTCTTCCTAGGGTTTTTCTTCTCTCTATTTCATATCTTTCTTTTTATCTTTTTCTATTTTTGTTGTTGTTGCAGTTGGTTAGGATTTTGAGCAGGGACGAAAATGGTGAAGGTGAACGTGGTTTGAACTCCAAAATTTTCAATGTTGTTTTGAGCATAGACGTGGTGCCGAAGATGAAGTTATAAACATCCAGGACCATGACAAGGTTTAAACTCCAAAATTTTCAATAATATTCTATCACTCCCGCATATTGTATTTAATTTTTTCGGTGAGATTAAGGTCGTTTCTTTTAGGTTGGTAAAACATTGGGTTTTGTTGATCCATGAGTATCGCATACTTCCCATGGTTTGTTCTTTCGTCATGCGGGATATAGGTATGATAGCAGATGGTCATAGACATGTTCATTTGTTCTTTTGCTTAATATATTTTGTGTTGTATTTACTTTTTATTCTTATAGCAGAATTTACATTGAAGTAGAATTTACAGACATAAATTATGAGTTTGGTGGAGTCTGTAAATTATGGAAGACTCAACAATAAACCAGTCATTACAAGCTGAATTGCGAGAGCGCAATGAAGAATATAATCAGCTATGGATGGGTTTTCAGAGACAAGTTGATGATGGAAGGAGAGGAATATAAACAGGATAATGATGGAGTTGTGGTTTAAGGTACATTTTTGCTAATAAGAGTTTTTCAAAGTTTTTGTGTTTTCTTTGTTTCTTTATATTTTATATTGGATTGTAGTACATCTGCTTAACATATACCTGTATAAATATTGGATCTTTGTGGCACAAAGATAGATTTGAGATTTGTCAGCTCTAAGGAAGGACGTCTATTTGCTATAGCTTCATAATACGTGGGGTTCTGATTTTTATTGAAGCATGGATTTTTATGCAGGTTCCAAATGTAAAATGGGACGATGTTAGTGGACTTGAAGATGTCAAAAAAATGGTTCCTAGATAATTTTCAGATGAGCTTCTTGTATGTCATATCTTCATAGGTTGTCACCTCTCCCCCTAATTTGGAAGTGCAACTTCAAACTTTTGAAGTTGTGCTTACTATTTACTATAGGAGAAAACAGTGCCTCATGTCAACTTGAAAATTTATTTGGTGTAAAAAGGAACTTGTGGTTATGTTTACATGGTTGACTGAGTTGAATTGCAGTTTAGTGTATACTCAGATAAAAGCATAGCAGATGAAATGACAGGTTTGTTATATACAACAATCTCAAATTGTATGATGTAGCATCTGTGTACATTCCCATTTTGTCATATAAAAAATGCATATTGTTTTTTTCTAAGGGTTGTTACACTTAGCTTATGCTTTCAAAAAGATTGTTTTATATTTGGATCCTTAGATAGAACTATTTTACTATGGGATTAAATGGTTGTGAAGTACCATGTAATAGCATTTGGATACTACTGCTTGTATGTTTCTATATCATTTTCTACATAATAAATCATATAACTTTTCTTGGGGTTTCTTACTTTCTTTAAAAAGTAAATATGAACTTTTACATGTACGAGGAAGGCCTGCTATATCATATGATGATCAAGGGCTTGTCTTTGCAGTGACCTTTAGAGTATACAAAGAATGTTTGACGCACAAAAATATGAAAAGATTTGCAAATTTCACATAAGAATATGCATTTAACTCTACTTTTTTTGTTGGTTTGTAAATAATCTATTATGGTGAAATTAATTCTGCAGGGTCCCTTTGAGCTATTTATTGTTTTTTTGAATGAAATTGTTTGGACATAATCGTGGAACAGATCTTGGAAGCTACTAGATTTGACAATCAATTGATTAAAATGAGATTGTTAGTGTTTGGGTTTGTGTTGTTGTTTATTCTATTAGCTTTTCTGATTTTTATGAAAGATGAGATTTACATAATAACTGTTGAAGGTTGAACCAATTATAAGTTATACTTGAGGTATTGATAAAAATTTGAAGCTATTATGAGATGTATGCTTATAATTTTAAGTTAATGATTGTTTTTCTGCTATGTGCGGTTCTTTTTTTCAGCTCATGTTCTTAGATTCTTCGACGATGAATTTCCTTGATAAGGAGAATATAACTGAAAGTGATTTCCAATTTATTTCTTCAATTCTAGATGGTCAGTCAATGACATAATTAGGATCTACAGCCAAAATTCTATCATTCCTAGAACAAGACAAGTTTGTTCTACACTAGCAGCCTCTGCTGCTGCTTGTCTCCCATCATATATTTTGTGTTGTATTTACTTTTTATTCTTATAGCAGAATTTACATTGAAGTAGAATTTACAGACATAAATTATGAGTTTGGTGGAGTCTGTAAATTATGGAAGACTCAACAATAAACCAGTCATTACAAGCTGAATTGCGAGAGCGCAATGAAGAATATAATCAGCTATGGATGGGTTTTCAGAGACAAGTTGATGATGGAAGGAGAGGAATATAAACAGGATAATGATGGAGTTGTGGTTTAAGGTACATTTTTGCTAATAAGAGTTTTTCAAAGTTTTTGTGTTTTCTTTGTTTCTTTATATTTTATATTGGATTGTAGTACATCTGCTTAACATATACCTGTATAAATATTGGATCTTTGTGGCACAAAGATAAATTTGAGATTTGTCAGCTCTAAGGAAGGACGTCTATTTGCTATAGCTTCATAATACGTGGGGTTCTGATTTTTATTGAAGTATGGATTTTTATGCAGGTTCCAAATGTAAAATGGGACGATGTTAGTGGACTTGAAGATGTCAAAAAAATGGTTCCTAGATAATTTTCAGATGAGCTTCTTGTATGTCATATCTTCATAGGTTGTCACCTCTCCCCCTAATTTGGAAGTGCAACTTCAAACTTTTGAAGTTGTGCTTACTATTTACTATAGGAGAAAACAGTGCCTCATGTCAACTTGAAAATTTATTTGGTGTAAAAAGGAACTTGTGGTTATGTTTACATGGTTGACTGAGTTGAATTGCAGTTTAGTGTATACTCAGATAAAAGCATAGCAGATGAAATGACAGGTTTGTTATATACAACAATCTCAAATTGTATGATGTAGCATCTGTGTACATTCCCATTTTGTCATATAAAAAATGCATATTGTTTTTTTCTAAGGGTTGTTACACTTAGCTTATGCTTTCAAAAAGATTGTTTTATATTTGGATCCTTAGATAGAACTATTTTACTATGGGATTAAATGGTTGTGAAGTACCATGTAATAGCATTTGGATACTACTGCTTGTATGTTTCTATATCATTTTCTACATAATAAATCATATATCTTTTCTTGGGGTTTCTTACTTTCTTTAAAAAGTAAATATGAACTTTTACATGTACGAGGAAGGCCTGCTATATCATATGATGATCAAGGGCTTGTCTTTGCAGTGACCTTTATAGTATACAAAGAATGTTTGACGCACAAAAATATGAAAAGATTTGCAAATTTCACATAAGAATATGCATTTAACTCTACTTTTTTTGTTGGTTTGTAAATAATCTATTATGGTGAAATTAATTCTGCAGGGTCCCTTTGAGCTATTTATTGTTTTTTTGAATGAAATTGTTTGGACATAATCGTGGAACAGATCTTGGAAGCTACTAGATTTGACAATCAATTGATTAAAATGAGATTGTTAGTGTTTGGGTTTGTGTTGTTGTTTATTCTATTAGCTTTTCTGATTTTTATGAAAGATGAGATTTACATAATAACTGTTGAAGGTTGAACCAATTATAAGTTATACTTGAGGTATTGATAAAAATTTGAAGCTATTATGAGATGTATGCTTATAATTTTAAGTTAATGATTGTTTTTCTGCTATGTGCGGTTCTTTTTTTCAGCTCATGTTCTTAGATTCTTCGACGATGAATTTCCTTGATAAGGAGAATATAACTGAAAGTGATTTCCAATTTATTTCTTCAATTCTAGATGGTCAGTCAATGACATAATTAGGATCTACAGCCAAAATTCTATCATTCCTAGAACAAGACAAGTTTGTTCTACACTAGCAGCCTCTGCTGCTGCTTGTCTCCCATCATCTACCACTATCAAATACCTCTCTCTTCTAATTAAAATCTATAATAAAACATTTGATATAATTTACATGTCTGCCTACTATATACTAATTTCTTTGAAATAATAGTATAAATGAGAAATGATTTGTTAATTTAAATTAGTAGAGCGTTTCCAAACTTATGCTTCACAACACACATTATCCAATTTGGAATACACTCCCTACAAACATGAAATAGGTGCTTGAGTGTAAAATCTGATTTTATTTTATGTGTATGAAAGTTGAATACTTTGGAATTTTTTTGTGGTTGTTGGTTTTTGTAGGTGGTAGAGATGTTGACTTCATCTAAGATAAGAAGAGACTGAAGGCGCTGAGCTTATTGATTATGGTATTGATGTTGTACGGAAAGAAGATGAAAACAATGATACTTGTAGGGTATGGTTATCTAACTTTTGTTAATAATTTTATGGTTTTGTTGAATTTTGAAATTGGTGGATATGTTAGTGTGTTTTGAAGTGTGTTTTTAAAACAAAGTGAAATTATAATTGAAATTGTGTGTAATTTTGAAGTTGGATTTAGCCTATAATGTCATATTGTTGTTTATTGGAAAATTCATCATTATAAATTTGGTTGATTCTGAATGTTACGACCTTGAAATTCCTAATGCAAGGCTATCTTATTTTTCCACCAAGGTATTTCCTTTTTCAATCATGTCATGGTTCATTACTTGGGAATACCTAATTTTCTTTTAATTATCATATAAATTTTTTTATGGAAATTAATTGATTACAATTTTTGTTTCATTAATTTGATGTTGAAGTATATAGGCTTTGGTGAACGTTGGTAGTGACATGGAAAAGCTCAGTCCCTGGCCGTGTTTCAACAGAAGTATATCTCCGTCTATCTTATGAGACACATGGCATTATCAGGAAGGTACTTCATGTTAAATTTATATTACTACACATCTTGAAAATGAGGTTATAATGTTGAGGACTTTTGGAGATTCAAAGCCTTATTTTTTAGAGTTGTAAAATCATTTTTTTTCTAATGTTTCAAATTTACAAAGTTCATATAAACTTGTGTACCTCGGTTGTGAGTAAGTGTCATGGTAGCTCCCTAATATTTATGCAAACAGTTATGACTTTGGTATCAGATTTATGGCAAGCATGACTTTCAATTTATTGCGTGTCATTATACAATCCTAAAATTAAGAAAATAAGTATTTGTATATGTGCTTGCATAAATTCTGATGTGTGTAAAAAATTTTAAGTTCTTGACACTGTGTAGTTGTTAATTTGTTTAGTAACAAGCTTCAAAGTTTTTGAATCCTCAACGATTAACAAACTAAACATGTTTTGTGCTTATAATTTTACAGGTGCATGACCTGTTGAAGTTGTACAATGATAGTAATTGTGTGTACACATGTTTTGAAGTTTTGGGAGGGGAAAATAATAGAGGGCCAAAAACCGTTCCAGGCCAGGAATTGTTTTGCTCCTGCTACCAGCTATTTATGATCGCTATAGTGTTTGTACTGCTAAGGCTCTTCCCATAGTGTTTGGCCTCCTCTCCCCCATAGTGGGATATCGTTTCCATTGATTACTATGATAAAAACATGGATTTTAGTTTATTGATAATCCTGCTCTGTAATAGTTTTCTGGGTGTTTCTAGATTAGTAAACCCTTTCTCTCATGCAGTTTTACATTATCTTGCGTTTATTTATGCTTATGAAAACTCTTTTAGATTGTTGTGTTGCATAGAATTTCAAGCATGTTTGTTTACGAGACTCTGATGAACCTTTTGATGAACCTTTCGTTTCTCTCAAAATGATGAACTGAAATATATAGATTATATTAATTTTGCACATATGTTATCTAAAAGTAAGTAATTCACTATTTTGGACCTATGTGAGTATGTGTAGCTTATTGGTCTTGTGCTCAAATACAATGATATTGATAATAGTTAAATATTTGTGTGTATGTTACTTTTTTCTACGTGATAACTTCAATTTTTGAAGTTTACATGCATAAGTTGCATATATGGTATTCAGTTAGACACTTCTATATCAATGTTTGGATATCTGAAAAATATAATTATTTAGAAAGTTATATCAATTTGGTTCAACTATGAGATACTTTAAAAGATCTGTCATCAACATAATATGTTTACGAGAAGAGTTAAGGACATACTCAAACTTTGAAAATAGATTCAAGGAGTTTGGTTTTGAGTGAGGTTGGTAGATACAAACACCCGGAAAAAAAACTTAAACCAACAATGCAGGGTAAAAGCTCTTGCCAAACAAAATAATAATTGAAAATGAGACCATCGTATGATATAAAGGCTAAATATCAAGATCATTAAAATAAACACTAATTTTTGTAAATTTTATCAATTTCTGTGAATTTTATCACTGAAACTCACTAATTTCACGGGTCACTATCACCAAAATACATTTTTTTAATCAACAAAGTATTTGTAAATATTTATAACTATTAATTATATTTGTAAATATTTATAGTTCTTAACCATATTCCATTTATCATATTGATGATTTGCTACATATTTATTTGTAAATATTTGCAATTATTAATGAATGTATAATAACAATTATATAACATCAACAACCAAACCTTATCAAATGATCTAAAATATGAATGAACTTACCCGTGCGGACGCACGGGTCTTCTACTAGTTTTAATTTAATATAAAGGTTTAAATTGATTAATTATAAAATGTAAGTTTTATATTGATTTGATATTAATTATAGCTGATGTGGTAAGATTAGATTTTTTTATTGCATTTTATTATTTTTTTAATTAATTTATTATTAATTAAAATTCAACAATAGGAGACATGAAAGGTCTAACCTAAATAATTTGCTATTGAACGCTAAAATCATATCTATTTAAATTCTTCTACAAGTTTCAAATTTTTTCTTGATTCAACTTCCAAATATTTTATCATCAAAAAATCCTTTTCAGATTTCGATTACTTTCCTCAAAACCATAAATATGACTGGAAAACCCATTTCATACCCTAAATCCTTCTTCCTCCAAACTGCAATTGAAAAATAATCAGGTATCATATTACATGTTTCGTCCAAACCCTTCTTCTTCTAACCCCTGTTTTTTGTCTTTTGAAGTTATGTCATATTTCTCACCCACCATTAGAAGCGTTGCACTCTTCTCTTTTTTACAAAAATGCAAAAGACGCTCATGAAAACATAAATGAAAAACAGAGGATTCATGGAAAAACAATCAAGCATGGTAGCAAACACATCATTCAACAATATGCTTTATATTTTTCATCAACAACAATGGTATCCTTTTCAAATAAAAATGCAGAGGATGAAAATAGGGAAGATTCCAAGGCACAAGGATGAGGGTTGTACCACACGATTGATTTCCAATGCGTTCTGAGTTCGATTTCACGGTGGTTGTCGGAGGTTCTGCATGATGGTGATACGGTGAAGGTGCGCGGTTGTTATTTGTGAACGGCAGAAGAACACGATGGTATATCGGTCATGTTGCTTGATTTGGCTGGAAGAGGAAATGACACCGACGACGAGGGTTTCAAACACTTCTCTAATTTGTTTTCGTACCTTTATTTTCTTCCATTTTCTGATCAATCTTTTCCGTTTTGCTTTGGATTGTTGTTGTATTATAATTATTGATGAGTCGTTGGTATATGAATGATGTCGTTAGTATTGTTAATGGTGAATGGTTGTTATTGTAATTGATGAGTTTTTAAGGTTATAAAGGAAGAAAAAGGAGGAAGAAGAGTGGAAAGCAGTGTCTGATGTTGTGAGTAATTTATGTTTTTAATCGAATTTGATTGATGATTATGATAATTCAATTTTGGTTTAATGTTGTTTTACGTTTAACGTTTAGTTCAGGAGAAGGCTCCTTATGTTGCTACTATAGAAAAGAAGAAAGAGGAGTATGAGAAGGCAAGGGCGTTGGAGCTGGAACTAAGCAATCAAGGAAAGTAACGAAAGATTCAAATAATCCTAAGAAACTTCCAAATTATTTCCTCATTTTCATGTATGTTTCGGTTCTGAAAATTGGTCGATCTGTATCTTTTAACAATATCCTTTCCATTCTTCATCTTTTCAATTTTAACTAACCATTTCTTTTTTTATGCCAGATTATTTCCATCTTCTTTCACTCAGGTTAGATTTTGATTATCGTCTTATTCATCTATAACAAAACTAGATTACCTTTAATTACCATTATTCATTTGGTTTTTTGTTTTGTTTTGGGTTGGAATTTATAGTTCTATAAATAGTTTTGGATCAGATTCGATTGTAGTTTAATGCTAACTAAGTTTTTTCTTATGGTTATTGATCTCACCTGATCAGAAAGGACCTTCTAGACTAACACATCTTCAACGGCTAGAGATAAGAGGAGGGGGTGTACCTGCAAGGTACTCTAATGCCAAAGTTAGAATGGGAAGGGAGGAAGAGAAAGTACAAAGAAGAGGTAGAAGAATTGGAAATACCTGACCCTCTAGTGAAATAGGGTATTTATAATGTGCCCTCGGTGTTGGGCCAAGGTCCTCATTGTGGGATGAATTAGTTAGGTTCACGATGAGGACTGCCAAGGTCTGCGAAGAAGCAAGGAAAATCTAGCACGTGGTCTTCGTCCTGTCTAACTGTCCATTGAATCTAGGAAGTGAGAGATTATCATGGGGGAAGCAGTTGACTGAGCGTGACTGAAGGGAACGTGTGGGAGACGCCCTCACGCCCATCAACTTGTGGGACTTGGACTCATGCCCACTAGATTGGGTTATGCCTGACATGCCTGGCATAAGGCCCAGTCCAAAACAAGATCCTCCCAAGATTGGACGTTATCGTGCAACCACCAGATTGGACGTTATCGTTCGAGATTATGTGCGATGCAAGTGATTACGCTGTAGGCACAGTATTAGGTCATAGAAAAGATAAGAAATGCCATGCAATATATTACGTTAGTATAACATTAGACCCTGCTTAGATGAATTACGCCACAACAGAAAAAGAACTTTTAGCCGTAGTATTCACGCTTGATAAATTTCGTTCTTACCTTGTAGGAACCAAAATCATCATTTATACCGATCACGCAACCATCAGATACCTTCTAAGTAAAAAGGATGCAAAACCCATATTACTAAGATGGATCTTATTACTACAAGAGTTTGATTTAGAAATCAAGGATAAGAAAGGAACTAATAATGTAGTAGCAGACCACTTATCACGTATGGAAGGAATTAAAACTGATCCAATACCAATAAACGATGATTTCCTTGATGAATGTCTTATAGCCAAACTAGAACAAGAGATATCTTCTCTAGACGAACAAAACAAAGAAGACACAATGGAAGAAGTTTATGTGCAAACCATTTTGCCATGGTATGCTGACATAGTCAACTATTTAGTTGTCGGAGTACTTCCGCCAGATCTTACTTACCAGCAAAAGAAGAAATTCTTCCATGATTTAAAACAATATTACTGGGATGAACCATTGCTTTTCAAGCGAGGATCCGATAGTATTTACCGTCAATGCGTCCCTGATGAAGAAATAGAAAACATAATTTCCCATTGTCACTCTGCTCCTTACGGTGGACATGCAAGTACTTCTAAGACTTGTGCAAAGATCCTTCAAGCAGGCCTATTTTGGCCCACTCTTTGGAAAGATGTTCACCTCTCCATTCTGAATTGCGACCGATGCCAACATATTGTGTAACACGGTGGGAGAACTGACTTGGTCGTTTTTATTTTCACAAAAACTATGTTGCGGATAGAAAGAGTCGCCACCGACTTTTATTTTATCTAATAAAGGAAGTAATAAAAGAATATGAAATACCTTTGAAAAATATTTGAGTTTGGGGGGGTAAGTTACACAAAGGGAAGGTGTTAGCACCCTTTATATCCATGGTTATCCATGGGCTCCTAACTGCTTAGCTCACTTTACATTGTTTGAAAAATAGTGGTGGTGTATTTAGAAAAATATTTCAGAATTTTAACTTTGTAATGATTCTCGTACCAATGTATACAAAGTGTTTATTATTTGAAAATATTTGAAAATGTGATGTGTGGAAAGTATTTTGGAAATTTGTGAGCAAGCACTTAAGAACTACTTACCCTAAATTGTAAGGACTTTCTTGTTATTTCGTTTCTTTAGGGATAGGATTGTCCTTACTATTAGTTAATAAGTAGTCTTAACTTTGGATGTTAAAGGGACAAGTGTAGGGTCATCGTATGGTCATAGAAGGCAACAAATAAGGGTATCTTAGCAGTTCGAAGGGTCTATCATCATTTTTCCGTAGGGTCATCGAGGGACGAGATCATTTATTCAAAGGCAACTCGAAGGGACAATGAGGGACTATGATCTTTATATCATATGGACTTGATGATTTTATTCGTAGGCAACTTTGCTAAGATACCCACCCCTATATTCGAGGGACTTGACCATATTGTAAGGCAACAAAGAGGAGAAACCCTAGGGGTGCTGATGGCGATCGTATAACGACCGGCTTACGTGTGTGAATGAAGTGTATTAATTACAATTACTTATCTTAGAAATTAGTGGGCTAAGTCCAATTTTATTCGCATACAAGTCTATTCACACCCTACATTTACTAACCACGCAATTTAATATTTGACGGAATTTAAATGCGGGAAATAAACCTAGGTTATTACATCATGGGAGGGGATACATATTAAAAATGGGGGAGTGCGGAAAATAAAAGTGCGGAAAATTAAAACCCTAATTAAGCTATTACAAACCAGGAGTAGTTACATAATTAATAAAAAATGCGAGAAGATAAACCTACGCTATTACATTAATCGCATCTCCTATATAATTTCTAAGAATAATAATAAAATTAAAGAAAAGATAAAGAAATTAGCTAATTAATTAAAATTTTATTAAGAAAATAAATTTAAGTCAAAAATATTAATTATTTAAGATTATATCAAAATATTATATCAATTAGAATTAGAAAACAAAAATTAGAATTAATATTAATTAAACTTTAATTATTAAGTTAATTACAAATTAATTACAAAATTAATTGATGAAATAACCTAAAAACTAATTTTTTTTATGAAAAATAAAATGATTAAGTTAATGGAAAAATTTTATGAATTTGTTTAAGAAATTAAAATAGTTAATTGGTTAATTAGTTAGAAAAAAAAAAGAAATAATAATAAAATAAAAAACAAAGAAGAAAAACATAAAAAACATAAGGGCTGGAGACATGGGTTGAACCCATGACCTCCCCCTCCCAACACACGTCTGCTTCCACTGGGCCAGCTGTGACTGCATGTAAATAATCAGACAAGAAAAATTATATAATAAAATAAAAATTTGAAATTATTTGAAAATGAAAACGCGTGCCCTAAGCTCCTTATTCTTCCTCATCTGTCTAAGGCTATACCTATGGTTGCTTCGTCCGTAGCAAGAACTTATAGTGACGTTTTTTCTGTCACTAAAACACCTGCGTTTTTTGAAAAACATTCAATACACAACATAAATTAGTTCCAGGGATATAGATCGATTGTAAATGGTCTCATAAATTTAATGGGCTCATCAATTTGTCCTAAAATCACCTCTAAGAGAAGTTCCCAAATTTGGAGCTTCAAACCCTAGCAATGACATGCCATCGAGCATGCACTAAAGCTCAAATCAAACACTCCAGAAAGCATCTACACATTAATATAAACAATATTAGACAATCAAATCATGTTCATAATGCATAAATCATGTGAATCGAAAAATCAAGAAACAAGTTAAAAGGTGGATTCGGTTTGTGCAATTCAGCATGCTTTTGAAGATGATAATGATTGGTATGCGTTCTAAAAGTCCTCAGGAAGCTAATGAAACCTTCAAAACCTCTTGAAAGTGGTTGAAAGTGGCAAACCTAATTTGGAGTTTTCTTGAATTTTTTGAAGTGTGATAAAGGTTCTTAGGCTCAGAAATTCGTCCTCCCTCCTTATGGTCTTGTTGTGTTCTTATAGAAGATTCAAATTAGGTCAAATTTTGGGCTTTTTGTGATGGATCGAAGATTGCTTAGGAGTGAAGTTTCTTCCTTTCTAATTTGGCCAAAATTTGATTTTAATACTTTCTCATTTGACTTGCACGAAATTTGGATCCTTATAATGATCATAAACATCAAATATTTGATCCCAAAATAATCCTAAGATCAAATATTTGATTTTTCAATATTTATTTTAATTAAAATTGAATTTAAATAAATTAAATCCAATATAATATAAAATAAATATAAAAAATCAGATATTGTGACCTATGGGTCGTGGATGATCTTATAATTGAGTTTGGGTTAGAAAAATATGGGCCCATTTGGAAGAAACTTGGATTTGGTCATTATTTACTTCATACACCTCCTCAAAATTGTCCAACTTCAATAATGTATAACTCTCTCAATTTTTATTCCATGTATGTGATCTAGTACTTTTTAGAAATCTTAGAGTGTTCTCTAACTACTCCTTTTGGTCCCATGTCCATTTGATCTTCCATTTTCAAGTTATGAGCTTTTGAAAAAATTTGATTTTTTATTGACTTTTAAAAGGACCTATAATGTCTTGGCTCATACCTCTCAAATGAAGCATTTTGGCCTTGGCTTGTGAGCCACAAAGTTGTAGGGAATTGAATTTCCTTAAAAATGAGCTTTGGATGGGAAATTTTTTATGAAGTATGTGAAAGTTATGGCTGGTCAAAGTACATTTGACTTTTCCTACACAAACCCTAATTTAGTAACTCCTTATTCTTGATGATTCTGAGGTTTCCTTGATGATTCATGATCAACCCTTGATCAAATGATGAATTTTATCTCATAATCTTGATGTTGACCAAAAATCTTGAAGTTTGACTTTGTGTTGACCACAATTGACTTATTGACCAAGTTAAATTATTTTTGACTATCTGAGCATCTGACTTACCAAACTTGTAGGGAAATCCTTGAAACTAGACATGAGGATTCTCTAAAGTATGTGGGACACCATAAAGTCCACTTGAGGCTTTGGAATTCCAATTTTCTTTGAGAAACTCAAAGCCCTAGTTTAAGATCCATTGCTTAGGAGGAGGCTTTGTCTGATGAAACCCTAAATCCCTTTGAGCAACTGAGAATCTTGTGATCATTAGGAGACCTCTTAAGGTATATTCTCTTGAAGATGTGAGGGAAAATTTTGGGGTACAACAGCTGTCGCTGTTCAATTTTCTGAAACCTGAGGAGTTAGATTGACATGTACGCCATTCGTGACCTGAAGGTGGAAGATGATTGAACACTTAAAGCCCAAAAATTTGCACTCGCTGGTGTGCAACATAATACTGTTGGTTGGTTGTATTGCTTGAATGGGCTTAAAGATGACATTCAGAGTATCTGGAGATGGACTTATAGATGCCATCCAAAGTGTCTATTGATAGGAGTATCAGAATGTGTCTACGCTTGACTCTATCTGAATGTTGTTACTGAACTAAGTATCAAAACTAGATATTCGTCTCGACCATCTCTGAACCGGTTCTATAACATATCACAAACTAAGTATCAGAACTAGATCTTCGTTTTGATCGTCTTTGTACCGTCTCTGGAGAATACCCTACACTAAGTATCAGAACTAGATCTTCGTTTTGATCGTCTTTGTACTGCCTATGGGAAGATGTCTTGAACTAAGCATCAGAACTAGATATTTGTTTTGATCGTCTCTGAACTGCTTCTGGAAAGTATCTTGAACTAAGTATCAGAACTAGATCTTAGTTTTGATCGTCTCTGTACTGTCTCTAGGAGTTGATAATGTTTATATGATCGTGAACTATCCTGAAAAGGAAAAGCTAGTTTTATGCGAGGTCATTTGATGTATGTATGTATGGCATGACTTTCTTAATGTAAATGAGAATGTCGTATGCATTATGGATGTGTATGCCATGATATGGTGTAAATGATGTACGTATTATGTATTTGAAGCATATTAGTAGTTTCATGTAACAATTTCTAGCTGGGGAAAATAAATCTCGATTTTCTGAGGAATATTAAGACATCGTTCCCATCTCGTTTCAGAGTATTGTACTTCAGATCTTCCGTTTGCCGTTTGTCGCACTTCTTATTGAAAGATTAAATTCCTAAATACCCTGTTTGGGGATAAAAGAGACGGACATTCCCCTGAGAGACTTATACGACCAAGTGTTAATTCTTCGGAGGACATTAGGCTTGAGAGAAATCTGTTTGGGACTTTGTAGAGTTGGAAGTACAAGAGGCTACTTGGAATACGTTGCTGAAATAAATCTGTAAAGGTTACTCTGTGGGGATGAACCTGCAAAGATTCGTTGGATATGAACTTAGTAAATGCTATTATTGTAATTTTATATTATTTTATATGTATTTTATGTAAACATCAATCATATTCAAAAGCATATATACATTCAAAACATAATCAACGGACGTTTACGCTTAAGTAAAATGGGAAAAGTAAACCTGAATTTGAAAATAGAATTGTATTAATCTTGAAAGTGGCCTATAAACAGGCAAGTTTGAACAAAGAGACAGAAATCCTAGTAAGAGGAATTTGTCGTAGAAAATTTAAAAGAGTATAAAAATAAGGAAAATCAGCTATGTGTAAGTGATCCCATCAAGTTTCAACTCTGTTATTGCCATTATCTCAAAGTATCTCATCTTTTGCTGTCGGAAGCGAAATGATTGGACTGATCTGCACCTGTTTGAACTTAATATATGTATCACAATTAGTTGAGGTTACACGGGTGATCCAACGAGACATAGTCGTACGCTTTAATCCTTAACTTTTACTTGGACCGCCTTTTCAGGTTTTCAGTCCACCGCGATACATTTTTTTGCCCAAGCCTCCTTTTCAGGTTTTTGACTTGTCAGGTGTACAATATTATATATATATATATATATATATATATATATATATATATATATATATATATCCTAAATTTTTCCCACACCCTTTTGGTTCGCCGGGATGCCCTTATTTTTGCCTAGGCCAGTCAACCTAGCAAATCTCTTTTTATGCGTGGTATTTTTTGACTATGTCTGCGTTCATAGGTTGTGGGAAGTCTTCACTATCCATAGTGGTAAGCATCATAGTGCCTCCAGAAAATACCCTTTTTACTAAAAATATCCCTCCATTACGTGGGAGTCCATTTTCCCATGGGATCACCATGTGGTAATATGATACGCTTGATTACCAAATCGCCATCCTGGTAGACTTGATGCTTGACTTTCTTATTAAAGGTTTTGATCATACGCTTCTGATACATCTGACCATGACATACAACCACAAGCCTCTTTTCATAAATCAAGTTTATCTGGTCAAGTCGAGTCTGAATCCATTTGTCTTCATCTAAGTCTGCATCTTTCATAATTCTTAAGGAAGGAATCTGAACTTCAATGAGTAATACTGCCTCCATCCCATAGACAAGAGATAATGGGGTTGCCCCAGTTGAGGTACATATTGTGGTACGATAACCATGAAGAGCAAATGGTAACATCTCGTGCCAATATTTGTATGTCACTGTCATCTTTTGTAAGATCTTCTTAATGTTCTTGTTGGTGGCTTCCACTATGCCATTCATCTTTGGTTGATATGGAGAAGAATTGTGATGCTTGATCTTGAACTGCGTGCAAAGTACAGTAATCATAATATTGTTCAGATTAACACCATTGTATGTGATAATCCTTTCGGGGATGCCATATATACATATAAGATTATGCTTGATGAATCGAGCCACAACATTCTTGGTAACAGAAGCGAACGAAGCTGCCTCTACCTACTTCGTAAAATAATCAACAACAACAAGAATGAAACGATGTCCATTTTAAGCGGTTAGTTTGATCTCACCAATCATATAAATGCCCCACATGGCAAAAGGCCAATGGGCAATTAGAACATTCAAGGGAACTGGAAGCACATGTACTTTATCAGCATAGATCTGACATTTATGAAATGTTTTGGAGTGTTGATAGCAATCAGATTCCATGGTAGACCAGTAGTAACTTGCTCTCAAAATTTTCTAAGCCATCGTATGCCCACTAGATTGAGTACCAAAGATCCAATCATGCATGTCTTCCATAATCTCTCTTCCTTCCTTCTTGTCCACACAACGAAGCAAAGTCGAATCGTGATTGCGCTTATACAAAATTCCATTACTCAGGAAAAACTTGGCAGAAAATTTCCTCAGAAACTTTTTGTCATTGATAGTGTAACACCCATATATAAAAAGACATACATAAAGCATATTTTTCATATATAAATCTTTAAGTTTGGTACTGAAATACAAATAAGTTCCTAGCAACATATTGTATAAGTATAGCCATTACAACAAAAGTACTAAGACAAAGGCCATAGTTAATACAAAGTGTTCACAAAATAAAATCTAAGAACTAGATCCGAAGATCTCAAAAGTCCACAGCGGAAGACAAAGCCATCAAACAAGTAAAGATAATCAAGTCGCCTTATCTTTACCCTTTGCGGAACCTGAAGTACCTGAAATAACAACATCAACATGGGGTGAGATAAAACATCTCAGTGTGTTCCCTATCTTAGAGTTCGCTTGGCTCTAAAGGTTTGATTCCAAAAAGAATCTTAAGCTCTAATCACTCTCACCCATGGAACCGGGATCCAAAGGAACTAAGATCCATACTACCTTTCGAACATAAGCTAAGTGAAACATCTACCTAAAGTCTTTACGGATGCTCTAGTGAAACACATAGTAACCACATTGAGACTTACATAAGACCTTATGGAGGATTCAATATAACACTCTCTTTAATCTTTACGGATGCTTCACGTGGGACTAAAGGCAACCACCTCGAGACTTACTCAAGATTAACGCTTAATAGTATAGCACTCGCCTCAAGTCCTTACGAATTCTTTTATGAAACACATAGTAACTACATTAAGACTTACACAAGACCTTACGGAGGACTTACAGTCTACACGTCTCGTATCAACGCCCATGTATACACAACGGGTACCTCAAGTCCTTACGGATGCTCTTGTGAAACACATAGTAACCACATTGAGACTTACACAAGACCTTACGGAGGACCCAAAGTGATACTAAAATCTCAATTCTCGCTAGCCCAAGGGAATCCTAGATACCTCACAAGTTATACCCTTTTTATTACCTTTAGTTCACAATTCCCTAACTTAGCATTTTTATCGTATAATCAAAAAGTCAGGTAAAAGTCGGGTAAAAATAATATTTTTTGGCATCATAAGAAAGTTCATAATTTTAGCTTTAAAATGATATGTGGAACGTTAAAATCGGACGCCCGGGTCAAAAGTTACGAATGGAGACACAATATTTTTTTAAAAGGAAACAACATTCTGCAAAAGGAACAGGTGGCGACGCGAACCCTGTTCGCGAGGCGACCATAGTAGGTTTACACCCAGTTCGCGGTGCGAAGCCTGTTCGCGAGGCGATGACAGAAGCATCCACTCAGTTCGCGGCGCGAACCCTGTTCGCGGGGCGAACTTAGCAGAAAACCCCAAAACCAGCCACAGGAAGGACTTCTCCAAAAAGCCCCAAATTCCACCAAAATCCAACAACAGAGAAAACAAGTATTAAACATGATTGTTATCACATACTAACCAACATGTAATGATTTAATCGAGTTTTAACCGTTAAACTTTCAATTCCTAAGATTTTCCAACAAAAACCCTAAACCACAAAATCTCTAAAACTCAACCAAAACCAAAGATAAAAGTTTCTAACTAAGAACCCACCTCTAGCAAGAATATTGGAGAAGACTGAATGGAGAATGGGTGGGTGGAAGCACAAGATTAGGAGTCTTCTTCTTCTTCTTCTTCTTCTTCTTCTTCTTCTTCTTCTTCCTCTTCAAGACTTTTTCTTCTTCTTTCTTCTCTTCCTTTCCCTCTTCTTCTATTTCTATTTCTATCCAAAAAGGAAAAGACTTGTGTCTTAAAGAAAAATATAGCATTTCCCTACCGACGGGTCCAATTAAGGAGTATAAAAAAATGTCTCTTAATCCAATATTAAAAAAAACCTCTGAGTCAGCTAATACTAATTAATGTAATAATATCCCGCTAATTACTTTATTTATTTCCGTTAAAATTTCTTAGAGTAATCCGAGAAAATATTAATATCAATTAATATTATCCAGAGCACTAAAATAATTTACAGGTTATAACATCCTCCCCCTCTTAAATAGAATTTCGTCCTCGAATTTAAAAGATTACCTGAACAAGTGATGATATGATTCCCGCATCTCTGATTCTAATTCCCACGTAGCATCTCCCGGATGCGTCTCATCCCATTGCACTTTGACAAGTGGTATCTCCTTATTTCTTAACACCTTGGTTTTTCTTCCAACTATACGACTCAGTTGGGGTTCAAAGGTCAAATCTGCTTCTATCTCTATAAAATCCGGTAGAATAGACTGAAGAGGATCGGGAACGAATCTACGAAGTTGAGACACATGAAAAACATCATGCATTTCAAATAGAGAGGGCGGTAAGGCTAATCTGTAAGCAACTTCCCCAATCCTTTCTAGGATTTGATACGGTCCCATGTATCTCAAACTTAACTTGTGCGACTTAAATGGTCCTTTCAATCTCAATCTCGGAGTAACTTTCAAATACATATGATCACCTTCACTAAATTCCAAAGGTCTTCTTCTATTGTCAGCATATCTCTTCTGACAATCTTGGGCTTGTTTAATCTTTTCTCAGATCATCTGAATCTTTTCTGTAGTATCCTGAATAACTTCGGGTCCCAAAATCCTATTTTCACCCACTTCCGACCAGCACAATGGTGTTCTACGCTTCCTTCCATTCAAAGCCTAATATAGAGCCATTCCGATGCTTACATGGTAACTGTTATTGTAGGAGAATTCTATCAATGGCAAAAGTTCTTTCCAATTTCCTTTACTTTCCAAAACACATGCTCTCAACATATCTTCCATCATTTGAATCGTTCGTTCTGTTTGACCATCCGTTTGAGGATGATTAGAAGTACTCAAATGCAAATTCGTACCCATGGCCTGTTGGAACACCTTCCAAAATCTCGAAGTGAACTTCGGATCTCTATCCGACACAATACCAGACGGGACACCATGCAATCTCACAATTTCAGCAATAAACAACCTTGCAAGATGACTTGCCTTGTACGTAGTCTTAACGGCTAAGAAATGTGCAGATTTCGTTAACCGATCTACAACCACCCAAACAGAATCATAACCACCTTGAGTACTCGGTAAACCTACTGCAAAGTCCATAGAGATGCTATCCCACTTCCAAATTGGGATGTCCAAAGGTTGTAACAATTCGCCCGGTCGTTGGTGTTCAATCTTCACTTATTGACACACCGCACATTCCGACACAAATACCGCAATGTCCTTTTTCATTCCGGACCACTAATACTTTCTCTTCAAGTCTTGATACATCTTCGAAGAACCCGAATGTATCGTAAGAGAACCTTTATGTGCTTCTTCCAGAATCCTTCTGTAACACGGTGGGAGAACTGACTTTTAGTCATGTTGTGGATAGCAAGAGTCGCCACCGACTTTTATTTTATCCATAAGGAAGGGACATAAAAGAACAGGAAATACCGTTTTTTTGAAAAGACTTGGGTTCGGGGGGTAGGTTATATAAAGGGAAGGTGTTAGCACCCTTTATATCCATGGTTATCCATGGGCTCTTAGTTACTTAGCTCACTTTAATTTTTTTTGAAGAGTGTAGTGTGTAATTATAAATTTTTCTAAGTACTTTGTAATGATCCTCGTATGGATGTATACAAAGCCTTGTTTTGAAAAATGTTTAAGAAAGTGGGGTGTAAAAAGTAATTTTAAGAAGTGAGCAAGTAACTAGGAGGTACCTACCCTAGACTAAGTCATTCATGTTCTTATATGTTCTTTCAAGGGTAAGACTATCCCTATTATTAAGGAATAGGTAGTCATTACCTTGGATGTATTTGAGGGACGGGCGTAGGGTCATCGTATGGTCATAGAAGGCAACTTAAGGGGTGTCTTTAGCAATTTGTAGGGACTATCATCATTTATTCAAAGGGACAAGATCATTATCATAGGCAACCTCGAAGGGACTTGATCTTTTAAACTGGAAGGGACTTGATGATTTTTCTATTAAGGGACATTGCTTTTTAGACACCCCACTTTCGAGGGACTTGACCATCTATTTTAAGGCAACCAAGAGGGATACCCTAGGAAGTGCAGATGACGATCAAAGATCGACTTACGTGTGTGAGTGTACATTTTTAAATATTTATCTTTTTAAATTAATTATCTAACTTATTTAAATACAAATAAGTTTCCACACCCTATTTACTAACCACACAATTTATATTAAAAAAACGAAAAGAAAATTCTAAACTATTACAAGGCTTATGGGCAGATACAAAATAATTGGATAAGAATAAATAATAAGAATAATAAAGCAAATATAATAATAAAGCAAGAATAGTAAATGTAAATAAGTAATAATAATAAATAAAGCAATAATAATAAAGTAATAAAGAAATAATAAAAAGATTAGAATTTTAAAAGAAATTATTTTAAGTTAAATAAATTAAAATTTTAGAGATTATTAGAAAAATATAAGTTTAAATTGTTTAATAATAATAAGAATAATATGTTAAAAATTTATACAAATTAACAAAAAAAAAGGTTATATAAAAAATATTTTAATTAGGGTTAGGGAAAATTAGGTTAAACACTTTAGGATTAATGAAATATTAGGGTTAGTTAAAAAATTAGGGTTTTAAAATAATTAGTTAACCTTAATAAATTAGTTTTATTTACTATATATATATATATATATATATATATATATATATATATATATATATATATATATATATATATATATAATAGAAGTTATATACAAAATTATTATTAGAAAAATAAGATTAATTAAAATAATTATTTAGAAAAATTATGAGTTTAATAAAAATGTAAAATCTAGTTATTTATATAAAAAAACATTATTGGTTAGTTAATTTTTTGAAATAATAATAGTTAATAATTATAAAAAATATAAAAGAAAGAAAAATATGCAAAAATAAAGATGGAGAGGCCTGGTTTTGATCCCTGGACCTCCCTCTTACCAGAATCAAAGGCAACCACAGGGCTAGCGTGCGCTAGTGATAAACATACAAGAAAAAATTATTATATGTTGATCTTGCAAAATAAATGAATTAAAAGCAAAAAGAATGCCTCAGACCAGAGTCGAACCCAAGCCTTATGCCTTAATACGCGTACGCACAACCAACTGAGCCAAACAACATCTCTGAAATATAACTACAAACAAAACCTAATAAAATAAGTTATTAATTCAAAAAGAGTTTCCCGCGCCTGTGGTCATCTTCAACCTCAGAATTCGCAGGTTTACCTGCGAATTTTTTTATGCAATTTCCTGCGAATTCACCTGCACTTACAAACTTTCGAAATTCTAACTACATTGAATAAGTACGATTTTGTCCAATTAAACACATCAACATGATCACTACAGCATTACAATTCATTTATGTCTTCATTATTCATTTGTCCAGAAACGATCAAAATTCATCTTAGGTCATGGAACTTCATGAAATTTGTCCAGAAACGATCTATAGGTCACCACAAACAAGAAAACAACATCAAAATCTGTTAGTAATGCATGAATATTTGGAATCGAAAAATTGAAAATTTCACGAAAATATGAATTCAGATTCCATGATTTATGAAGTGTTTGATGAAAGTGATGATCCCAATACGTTCTAAATGCTTCAAGGAAGCTATATCAACCTTCAAATGGCTTGAAAAGTGTTTGGAAGTGCAAAACCGAAATTGAGTTTTCTTTGAAAAATTTGAAGTTAGGGTGATATGTTTTTGCCTCTGAATTCGTCCCCCCAATGCTTGGTTGTGTTCATGTACTTATAAGGATTGAAATTAGGTCAAAAAACTTATGGATTTATGGGCTTATGAGATAACTTGAGTGTAAAGATTTCTCATTTTCATATATTCAAAAAATCTCATCCATCCTTTCCAATTTTGATCCAATCTGATTTCAATTGACTTCCAATCATTCCAAATATGATTTAAATGATTTCCAATCACATATCTTGTCCATTATTTGATTTTTCATATTTAATTTATATTTAAATTGTATTTTAATGAATAAAATCCAAATAAATAATAAATTAATAATAAAAATCAGAACTCTTTGGTTTTGGGTCATGCTTGAGGTCATCATAAAGATTGGATTGCAACATGATAGGCCCATTTGGAAAAATATGGTTTTAAGGCCTTATTTTCTTCATACACCTCTCAAATATCTCCCAACTTTGACAAGGCACAAATCCTTCAATTTTAAGGTTATGAAGGTGTTCTTGGACATTTTGGAAAGCTTAAAGAGTCCTCTAACCAACCTGTTTGGTCTCATGTCCATACCTTTTACCATTTTCAAATTATGCCCTTTGGAAGATGTTGACTTTTTGTTGACTTTTGAAATGACCTGTAATGTTTTAGCTCATACCTTCCAAATGAAGCATTTTTAGGCTTGGCTTGTGAGACACAAAGTTGTAGAGAATTAAATTTCCTTCAAAATGAACTTTTGATGGGAAATTTTTGATGAAGCATGTGAAAGTTATGGCTGGTCAAAGTTCAGTTGACTTTTCCTTAAAAAACCCTAATTTAGAAACTCATGATTCTTGATGATCTGAAACTTCCTTGATGAATCATGATCAACCCTTGATCAAATTATGAATTTTACTTCATAAAATTGATGTTGGCAAAAAGTCTTGAAGTTTGACTTTGATTTGACCACAGTTGACATCAGTTTGACTTTTTAACTACTTTATCTGATTTTTGCATATCTGATCATCTGACTGGGCAAGCTCTTTGGGAAAGCTTTGAAACTTGACATAGGGATTCTTGAATACATGTGGGATATTATGAATCTCACTTGAGGTCTTGAAAATCATTTTAACCTGAGGAAACACAAAACCCTAGTTTTGGACACTTTGCTTAGGAGGAGGCATTGTCTGGGGAAACTTCCACACTTCTTGATCAATTGGGAGTCTTGAGGATCTTATGATCATCTAGAAGTATTGAGAGAGGTTGTACTGATTGTGGGAGGGAAAATTTTGGGGTGCAACAGCTGCCCCTTGTTCAATTTTCTGAAATCTGAGGAGTTAGATTGGCATGTACGCCATTCGTGACTTGAAGGTTGAAGAGGATTGAACACAAAAGCCCAACAATTTGTACTCGCCGATGCGTAGAATAATACTGTTGGTTGATTGTAATGCTTGAATGGGCTTAAAGATGCCATTCGGATAAAGAGTCTTCAAATATGTTTCTTAAATATGAAGATAACTTTTTGGGAAGAATAAACGACGACCCAAAAAAATGAAATAACCTTCGAGAAGAATAAACGACGGCCCGAGGTAACAATATAACCTTTGGGAAGAATAAACGACGGCCCAAGGTAAGTTGTTGATGAAGTTTTCTTGCTGGAGAATTAACCTGAAAAACAAGGTTAGTTCAGTGCAAATATAATGATATATATATAACATTCTGCAAGATAATATTTTATGAGAATGCGTATGATATGATATGATGTATGTATGAATGAATGAATTACGTAGCTGAAGCGTATAAGTAGCTTCGTAGAATAACTGCCGACTGGGGAAAATAAATCCTGATTCGTTGCTGAGGAGTAAGAAGACTTCGTTCCCGTCTTGTTTAAGAATATCGTACTTAGGGATTCCCGTTTTCGTTCGTCGTACTTTTTATTGAAGGATTAAGTTCCTGAATATCCCGACTGAAGATAAAAGAGATGGACACAGATCCGGGAGACCAATGTAGTTGAGTATCAATTCTTCGGAGGATATGAAACTGCTTGGAGACTTTGTAGAGCTGTAAGTGTAAGCTATTACTTGAGGTATTCCGTAAGGATATCCGTAAAGATTACTCTATGGGGATGAACCGGCAAAGCTTCGTTGAATTCCTATCTCCGTTCTTTCTTAGTAAATGCTATTATTGTATTTTATGCATTTCTGGTAAACATCAATCATATTCAAAAGCATATATACATTCAAACATAATCAATGGACGTTTTTCGCTTTAGTAAAAAAGGGGAAAAGTAAAGTTGAATAAAGAGGGAAAAGTAAAGTTGAATACAAAAAATGGAGTTTTATTTATTTTAGAAATAGACATATAAATAGGCAGGTTTTAACACAGATAGAAATCCTAGTAAGAGGAGTTCGTCAAAGAAATTTTTACAAGGAAAAATAGCTATGTATAAATAATCCTATTAAGTTTCAACTTTGCTATTGCCATTATCTTCAATTATTTCATCTTCAGCTATCAGAGAAGAAACGATTGGACTGATCGGTATCTGTTGAACTTGACATAGATAACACAACTGGTAGAGGTTGCATGGGTGATCCAACGAGACATAGTCATATGCTTTAATGCCTAACTTTTTCCTGGATTTCCCTTTCAGGTTTTCAATCCACCGGGATACCCCTTTTTGCCCAAGCCGCCTTTTCAGGTTTTCGACTTGCCGGGTGTACATTTTTTTATTATATATATATATCCCTAATTTTTGCCCGAACCCTTTTGGTTCGCCGGGATGCCCTTATTTTTGCCTAGGCCAGTCAACCTAGCGGGTCTTTTTTCATGCGTAGTATTTTTTAACTATGTCTGCGTTCACATGTTGCGGGAAATCTTCACCATCCATAGTGGTAAGCATCATGGAACCTCCATAAAATATCCTCTTAACAACAAATGGCCCTTCATAGGTGGGGGTCCATTTGCCCCTGGGATCACCCTGTGGTAATATAATACGCTTGATTACCAAATCCCCAGCCGGATACACCTGCTGCCTAACTTTCTTATTGAAGGCCTTAATCATACGTTTCTGATACATCCGATCATGACAAACAACTGCTAGTCTTTTCTCATCAATCAAGTTTATCTGGTCAAGTCGAGTTTGAATCCATTCATCTTCATCCAAGCCTGCATTCTTCATAATTCTCAAAGAAGGAATCTGAACTTCAATGGGTAAAACTTTCTCCATACCATAGACAATGGGAAATGGGGTTGCCCCTGTTGAAGTACGTATGGTGGTACGATAACCATGAAGAGCAAATGGTAACATCTCATGCAAATCCTTATATGTAACTGTCAGTTTTTGCAAGATCTTCTTAATATTCTTGTTGGCGGCTTCCACTGTGCCATTCATCTTTGGACGATATGGAGAAGAATTGTGATGTTTAATCTTGAACTGCGTGCAGAGATCAGTAATCATAGTGTTGTTCAGATTGGTACCATTATCTGTGATAATCCTTTCTGGGATGCCATATCTGCATATAAGATTATACTTGATGAATCGAGCCACAACATTCTTGGTAACGGAAGCAAATGAAGTTTCCTCTACCCATTTTGTGAAGTAATCAATAGCCACAAGGATGAAACAAAGTCCATTGGAAGCAGTAGGTTTAATCTCACCAATCATATCAATGCCCCACATGGCAAAAGGCCATGGAGCAGTTAGAACATTCAACGGAACTGAAGGCACATGAACCTTATCAGCATAAATCTGGCATTTGTGACAAGTTTTGGAGTGTTGATAGCAGTCAGTTTCCATGGTAGACCAATAATAACCTGCTCTCAGAATCTTCTTAGCCATAGTATGCCCACTAGAATGAGTACCAAAGATCCCATCATGCATATCTTCCATAATCTCTACTGCTTCTTTCTTTTCCACACAACGAAGCAAAGTTGAATCGTGGTTGCGCTTGTACAAAATTCCATTACTCATGAAGAATTTAGGAGAAAACCTCCTCAGAAACTTCTTATCATTGACAGATGCCCCTTCAGGGAACTCTTGAGCTTCAAGATACCTTTTCACTTCATAGAACCAAGGTTTTCCTCTACTCTTTCAATACCTACCTCATTGCAGTATACATGTTTATCAAATCGATCAATAGTAATTCTCGGAGCTTTATCATCCCAACTGATTTCAAACATAGATGCCATGGTAGCTAATGCATCTGCCAACTGATTCTCTTCACGTGGAATATGTCCAAAGGTGATCTCTTCAAAATACGGGATTAAAGACAACACGTGCTCTCTGTAAGGGATGCGATTAGGATGCTTGGTGTCCCAATCTCCTTTAACTTGACAAACTACCAGGGCTGAATCTCCATATACATTCAAAAACTGGATCTTCATCTCAATGGCAATTTTGATACCCAGGATGCATGCTTCATACTCAGCCATATTATTGTTACTTTTAAAACAAAGCTTTGCGGTGACTGGTGTATAACAACCTTTAGGAGAGATAATCACAACACCAACACCATTACCAAGTGCATTAGAAGCTCCATCAAAAACCATAGTCCATCGGGATCCCTGTCTAGGTCCTTCATATTGTCTAGGTTCTTTAGTAACAATCATAATATCCTCGTCTGGAAACTCAAAATTCATAGATTTATAATCATCCACTGCTTGATGAGCCAAATGGTCAGCTACTACACTTCCTTTGATTGCTTTCTGAGTAGTATATTGTATATCATATTCTGTTAAGATCATTTTCCATCTTGCTATTTGTCCGGAGAGAGCAGGTTTCTCAAATATATACTTGATTGGATCCATTTTTGAAATCAATAAGGTGGTATGAGTCAACATATACTGTCTTAGTCGGCGAGAAGCCCATGCCAAAGCGCAGCAAGTTTTCTCGAGCAGTGAGTATCTTGTTTCATAATCGGTAAACTTTTTGCTAAGGTAATATATTGCCCGCTCTTTTCGACCAGACTCATCATGTTGCCCCAACACACACCCCATTGAGTTATCCAATACTGTCAAGTACATAATCAAGGGTCTTCCTTCAAATGGTGGCATCAATATATGAGGTTCATGTAGGTACCTTTTGATCTCATCAAAAGCTACCTGACATTCGTCGTTCCATTCCATTACTTGATCTTTCTTCAACAACTTGAAGATTGGTTCACAAGTAGCAGTCAACTGGAAAATAAATCTTGCAATGTAATTCAGTCGTCCTAGGAAACCTCTAACTTCTTTCTTAGTACGAGGAACAGGCATCTCCTGTATAGCTTTTAATTTTGCAGGATCCATTTCAATACCTTTACCACTAACAATAAAACCCAGAAGTTTACCAGATCTAACTCCGAAAGTACACTTGTTTGGATTTAACCTCAACTTGTATTTCTTCAACCTCTCAAACAACTTATGCAGGTGATCAAGATGCTCTTCTTCATTCTGAGATCTAGCTATCATATTATCCACATATACCTCTATCTCATGGTGAATCATATCATGGAACAAAGCTACCATATCACGCTGATATGTTGCCCTAGCATTCTTCAAACCAAATGGAATCACCTTATAACAGAAAGTGCCCCATTGTGTAACAAATGTAGTCTTCTTCATATCCTCGGGTGCCATTAATCTGATTATACCCAGAGAAACCATCCATAAAAGAAAATACCTTATGTTGAGCAATGTTTTCTACCAGAACATCAATATGTGGAAGTGGAAAATCATCTTTGGGGCTGGCTTTGTTCAAATCCCTGTAATCTACACACATGCGTACTTTACCATCTTTCTTAGGCACCGGCACCATGTTTGCAACCCATTGTGGATAAGAAGTAACAGCTAAAAACCCTGCATTAAATTGTTTCATCACCTCTGCCTTAATCTTTTCTGACATGTCAGGACGCATACGACAAACTTTCTGTTTTATTGGACGAAAATCCTCTTTCACTGGTAGACGGTGAACCACAATATTTGTATCCAGGTCTGGCATATCTTTATAGGACCAAGCAAAAATTTCCACATAATCATGTAACATCTGAATCAACCTGTTCTTGATACCATCCTCCAGCTTAACACCTATCTTGATCTCTTTCATGTTTTCCTCGGTTCCTAAGTTCATAACTTCAATTGGTTCCTCATGTGGTTGTATAGTTTTCTCTTCTTGTTGTAGTAATCTATCCAACACTACATGTACTTCACAATCTTCTTCCTTTCCATCCTCAACTTGATAGATCGGATTCTCGAAGTCATAATTGGAAGTAGCATAATTGTTATCAATAGGATCCAGAGTGGATGAAGATCTGCATTTTAGTGACGTGGGTGTATGTAAGAACACATAGCTTTTTTTTTATAAAAGGAAAAAGTAAAAGAAAGACAAAGAGCGCAATATTTACGAAAGAGAGAAACGTCCATTGATTTTATTGAATGAAAATATGCAAATGAAATGACAACCCTAACAAGCATACCATTGTGCCCCGGGCAAGGCACAAGGCTTAAAAGTATTTAATTGTTCAAATTTACAAAAATTAAATTTAGAAAAATGAAATAGCATTTACTCCTGGTTAAAGGAGATATGAATAATGTCTTCAGCCTTCCAATTGTTGAGTCCATCCCCCATGGTAGGAAAAATCCAATCGTCCAGGTTGTAACCTTCATCATGATCTTCCACAACATTGATTTGGTCCTTTATGATTCCTCCATGAGTGATACGAGCAACACAAGCACGATGAACAACCTTCTGAGATTCTGCAGTAAAACCCAAACCAAACTTGTCAGACTTGTAAGGAATGTTAGGAAGCTGACCCCAAATAGTACAACCACCTTCTTCAACCACAGCTCAAGCATCTTTGAGGGAGGTCATTGTAGGAGGCACTCTGGTAATTACAGGAATTCTTTTAACAACAGGGAGAGCATCAGTAGTAGGAACGACTTGAGGAACCACTTCAAATATCTGGCAAGGAGTCTCAATAAATTCACCCTCCATCTCAACATATTTAAAGGTATTCACATGACTGACCATGTATTCTTTTTAACCATAAATAGTGGCAATCTTTCCTTTCACTGAATATTTCAACTTCTGATGTAAACTGGAAGTCACAACACCTGCCCCATGGATCCAGGGGCATCCAAGCAAACAGGAGTACGCAGGTAGAATATCCATCATATAGAAAGTGGAATCAAAGATTTAAGAGCCTACTTTGATGGAAGATCCACCTCTCCATGCACCATTCTTTTTGAACCATCAAAGGACCTCACCACCACATTACTTGGTCTTAACACTACATCCTTCAAATTGAGTTTGTCTAGAACCTCTTTAGGTAACACATTCAACGGAGAACCATTATCCATTAATACATGAGACAAAGTAATGCCCCTACACTCAATGGAGACGTGTAGAGCTCTATTATGGTTTCTTTTAGCAGGAGTCAGATCAACATTAGTAAAACCCAAACCATTATCACTAGTTAGATGAGCAACACAATTTTCAAACTGGTCCATAGACATTTCATGTGGCACATGAACAGTCTTCAGGAATTTGATTAAATCCTTGGCATGGGCTTCAGAACACAATAACAGAGATAACATGGAGATTTTGGAGGGAGTATGCCCCAACTGGTCAACAACATCATAATCACTCTTGTGAATGATCTTCAGTACTTCTTCCATCTGCTTAGAGAGATCTTCATTAACTGGTGCCTCAGCTTGAACAAGTTCAATCAATGGTCCTTTTCCCCGAGCCTCAGTACTTGGCCCAGAGTTAGAGATATGAATTGGAGTAGTAGCATTCTTTGAGGTGTCTTCTGGAGAGAAAATTCTTCCACTCCTGGTAACCTTACTAGACCCAGCAATATTGTCAACATCAAGATTAACATCAGTAACAGGTGCATCAGTCAAAGGATCTTGTTTGACACCATGGATATAAACATCAGAACCATAATTCCAGGATATAGCCTTGTCAGAAGCATATGGGATATGACCAGGAGTAGTAATAATCATTGGAGCCACCTTTGGCTCAGCAGTAATCTTCACAGGTCCCTTAGAAGTGATCCTCACTGGACCATTGGAAGTAATCTTCACAGGGATTTTGCTAACCATAACCATATCTTCAACTTTCAAGTCTTGAGCCAAACCTCCACACAAACTCTCTATAGAAGGAGTCCTCTCAAATAGTATAGTATAGTTATCTATCAGGCGTTGAATACCTGACCTCAACCTCCAACAACTATCAGGTTTATAGGTACAGTAAAAACAATCTTCCCTGCAACCCGGAAATAAACCGGCTTGCACAAGCTTCTTCTTGACAATAGCTAAAGGAGTAGTTATTCCAGCCATAGTACAAACATAAACAACCTCATCAACAACATTAACAGTCTTCTCATGTTTAGGCATAGGAGCAATAATCACATTAGGAGTTTCCGGAGGGTCAAACTCAATTTCTCCATTCTCAATCATATCCTGGATTTTGTTCTTCAATGACCAGCAACTGTTAGTATCATGGCCAGGGCTGTTAGAATGGTATGCACACCTTGCATTGGGATTGTAACGAGAAGAGGAAGTATTGATATTCTGTGGTGGGTCCTTCAAAGTAATCAATTCTCCTTTCAACATATGTTACAAAGCCTGAGCCAACGACATATTGAGCTTGGTAAATTACCTCCTAGGCTTGGGATGACTATTGTGTTGCTGCTCTTGTGGTGGATGTGTATGATTAGAAATCAAAACAACTCCCACAGATTAGTTACGATCATTAAGACTATGTTGTCCATACACAACATTGGATTCTTTCTTCCCATGAGGAGGTTTCTTGGTAGTATTTGAAGAAGCAACTGTATGAATCTTTCCACTTCGTATCCCATTTTCCACATGTTCTCCAGTCATTATCAGCTCAGTGAAGCCAGATGATGAGCTTCCAATGAGATGACTATAAAAAGGACCAATCAACGTACTCATGAACATATCAACTAGTTCCCTGTCAGTCAAAGGGGGTTGAACTCTACTTGCTAGATCTTTCCATTTCGGAGCATACTCCTTGAAACATTCTTTGGCATCTATGGACATGCTTTGGAGCTGCATGCGAGTTGGTGCTAAATCAGAATTGTATTGGTACTGCTTATAGAAAGCCTCAGCAAGATCATTCCAGTTGCGAATGTTGGTACTCTCCAGTTGATAATACCATTCTAGTTAGGATCCAGACAAACTCTCCTGAAAGAAATGTATCCATAACTTCTTATCGGGATTATGGGGTTGAATTCTTCTGACATAAGACCTTAAATGCAATTTTGGGCAAGACACACCATCATACACCACAAAACTAGGAACCTTGAAACCCATAGGGATGGAGACTCCAGAAATCAAACTCAAATCTTCAAAGTCAAACCCAGAATTATTTTGTAGCTCCATAGCATTCATTCTGTCCACCAACATCTTATACTTCTCTTCACTAGTAGGATCATGATAATAGTTCTCCTCAGAATCAGAATCTCCCATAGTATCATGGAGACTGCCTCCTTCTCTCTCAGAATTTTCAGACTCAAGATTCTCAGCCTCTTCATCTGTCTTGACAGGACCTTTGAATCTTCTACCCAGGTTGATGAAGCCCACTGATTTTCTGGTATCCTTCTTTTTCTTGGTCAAAAGTGCCTTCAGCTCATCTTGTCCCCTGGACAAGTTCAGAATCATTTCTTGAAATTGTGCATTTTGAGTTTGGAGATCCTTAACAGTTTGTTCGAGAGCCATTTTTGCTGAAATAAACTGCGAGAAGATAAGATACCTGTTTAAAAGAAACCTGTGATGTAATGATATGGTATGTATATGTTTATGCAATGTTTTAAAGGACCGCGAGATTTAAATTTGTTTAAAGAAAATAAAAAACAAAATTTTATTAGTAAATACTTAATATAAGTTTTGCCCCTTAGGGCTTACAAAGAAATAACAATAAAGTACAAAAGATAAATATATGGGGTTTTAAGTCTCCCATGGACGCTTCCTCTTTGTGTGGAGGTACTTGTTGAGGTTTTGCTCCTCATGAAGTTGCCTTGTTAGCTCCAAAATTCTTTCTTGACCAACTCTAAAATAAGTTTCAAAAGTATCCCTTTGCTCTTTCAACTGAATCCAGGACTTCTGCAATTCTTCCAAATCAGTAGACATGTCTGGATGAAGGATGGTATAAGGAACATCTCCTTCAACAATAGGCTCCATAGTGATTGGTAGAACAACAGGATATTGAATCATAAGAGTCCGAGCACGAGCTCGCACCCATCTGAGATAAGGCTCCATAGGAATAGAATACTTTGGCTCCAAAGTGTTGCTGTCAATCCTATTCACCTTGTTCCAAGCTCGTATAAACCTTTGACGGTAACCCTGGAGATCGTTGTCGTAGTCGAACACAATACCCTGAATAAGCATTTCATGAGGACCATTACTCTGAGCATAACCAAACTGACATAGTGCTAAAGAAGGGTTGTAGGTAATGCCCCCTCTTATGCCTAGAAGTGGCACATTAGGGAACTCCCCACAACGGTCAATGATAGTAACATTCCCCATAGATCGAGAGCACCAATGAATGTCTGAATGAGAAAGTGACATAATCCTCTTAGACCACCTTAACCCTTATTCATTCTTCATCACTGATCGAGGAAGGTGAGAAATAAACCACCTAGCCAGTAAAGGTATGCAACACATCAAAGTTCCCCTCGCCTTCGTAGTACGAGTGTAAAGAGAATGTAAGATGTCTCCAAGTAATGTAGGCACTGGGTTGCGAGTCAGAAATATGTTGATGGCATGTGTTGGTGTAAGCCCTAGAGGCTAATACTTTTTGGTACTTGTATCGGATTATTTGTTTAATAATAAAAGGCATTTCTTTATTATGTTTGTCTTTCAGAATAATAAAGTCCCTAGAATAGTTAGTCTGTTTAATGAAATGTTAAGTGTGACTTAATCATGAGATCCCATTAAACATAAAGACATTATTCTTAAAATATCCGTAGTCAAGCTTTATTGCAAAGTGGGATAACATTAAAGCATTGAGACTATTATGAAGATAGACTGATGATCACATCTCATGGATCATGGATAAAGAGTTATCAAGTCTTGACATAGGTATAAATATTAGGAGTAATATTTATACCGGATTGACCTGCTATGAGAATACTACATAGTATGTTATGCAAAGTGTCATAAGTTATTCTCATGGTGATAATGGTGTATTACCACCCTTCGACCTGAAACCACTATGGACCCTAGATGTAGAGTCGGGTGCTTTATTGCTGATCAAACATTATCCGTAACTGGATGATCATAAAGACAGTTGATGGGCACTCCACGAAGCATGCTGAGGGACATGAGTGTCCTAGATGGAATTTGCCAATCCTGCATAACAGGAGAAATGTCTAAGGGCCCAATATTGAACTGGACAAGGACGACACAGTGTATGCCTTGTGTTCAATATAGACATAGGGGCAAAAGGGTAATTCTACAAACATATATTATCACGAAAAAGGTTTTGTCAGATTACATGACATTTTCGTGACTTGGGTAGCAGTGATGTGTTGCTAGATACCGCTCACTGTTTATTATGTTAAATATATAATTTAATATAATTACCAACGTTACGAAATTCTACAGGGTCACACACATAAGGACAGTTTGATGAGAGATAGAGAAATCAAAGGAACACCGTAAGGTACGGTGCACTTAAGTGAAAATAGAAATTCGGATAATATAATAATAATTATTGTTATTTTATAATGGTTATAAAATAATAATAAAATAAATATATTTATTATAATAATAGTTATTATAATAATATATATAATATTATTATGGATCATGTGAATTGGGCTTTTAGCCCGCAGCCCACAAGAGAGTCTATAAAAGGAACCCTTGTGATGAAGCTTTCACATGATGCAATTTCGTTTTTGATTCTCTTTTCTCACTCAAATAATTCCGTTCGTAAGCAGCTATCACTGTGACCGGAAGCTGTTCGTGTGGACTGAGTAGAGGCGTTGCACTTCATCAACGCTTGTGATCGCTGCATCAAAGATTTGAATCGCCACAAAGAGGTAACGATTCTATCACTGACCATGCTCATTCGTAAGGATCACTAAAGGAAATTTTTGTTTTCCGCTGCGTTTAGATCGCAATTTTCCTTCAGTGGTATCAGAGCCACTTACGAAACCATGGATCTGATAGCTGTTAAATTTCCGTCTTTTCTGTATTTGATTCGATTAAAACACAGAATGAATTTAACAATAAACGATTAATTAAATTTGGCATCTGTTGTGTACGATTTGGATGATTGATGTTGATTATGCTTCAGAAACCGACATTAGTATGGTGAAGTTGTGCGATACATTGATCATCCATAGGTTACACAATTAGATCGATCACTTTTATATAAGATATAAGAAATTCTGATGCAAAGATGGTATATGGGATATACTGTTTTGATTTCATCCATTCAATCACATAAGGATTGTAATTCTTTTGAAAGATCATCATTTTCATTCGCTTCGGAATCCGACGTTAGTATGGTGAAGAAATGACATGTTGATCTATCATATTGAGTTATCAATCGAGTTGTGTTTGACGGCATGAAATTGTTGCATTAGGATTAATGGCAGTACAAGTGTTGTATTGCCGCAGACTTTTCCGGTTGGGGTTGTAAATGCACAAAAGTTGTGCAGGAAATGACGTGAAATACAATGAAGTGTTCATAAAATTTTTCGTCGGGGCGCTGCCCCTAACAACCCCGCAAGGAGGCGCTTCCCCCTTGACCCCCGTCCGCTGAACGGTCAGCGGAACCACCGTCCGCTGACCGGGCAACGGAACCCCCGACTAAGTCTGCAAAGTGTGATCAATCAGCCGAAATTTAATTTAGTTTATTTAATTATCGGAATTTTAAACTAATAATAAAAGTGTGTTTATTATTATTTATTTGTGGTGATCAGTTATGGCCTTAGTTTATCCTTTATTATTGTTTTGGGATTTTTAAATACGGCCTGCGTGTCGTGCCTCTCTCTCAATCTCTTTATGTAACTTCTTTTCTCATCTCACTCCCTCGTATGTAAAACGAGTTTTCTTATATGTAATGTAATATTATGTTATGAAGAAAAAGGAAGTATTCAATATTAAAGGAGGATAACCTTGGAGATCATGCTTGGAGAAGCTTAGATCGTTATTAGGTTAGCTTAGGTTCTCTCATTGGCTTGAGAGAACAATTGCGTTAGGGGCCATAATTGTATCTTTTTATATGTATGTTGATGCATGTAATTGTATGTTGATGCATGTGAGAGACGTTTTGCATGTTAAGCCGGTGAGATCAAACTAATAACAAATTCCCTCAAAATTAAATATTAAGTTTATGCTTTCCAATTTTTAGCACTCATCAAGACTAGTATCGAGCATTGTAGGTTTCGCCTACGCGAGGTGCATGTTCTATATTAGTAAGGTGTGATGGGATAATTGTAATATCCAATTGCTAAAACAATGGGTCAAACTTAACTAAACAAATTATAATAAGATTATACATGTTTAGAAGCAAGAATTGGGAATGATTCATGTGATGGATCAGAATAAGGAGTTATTCACCCAATTGAAAATATTCGAGAGTTGTATGAGATACAATTGGAAGGAGTTCCTACCTAAATAACTTAGTTTTGTGTAATCAGCCTAACGCTGACTTAAAACAAAGTGAAACATGGATCTCGACCCACTAGAAAGTCTTCCAACGGGATTTTCCGAATCAAATGATGAGGGTCATTTGTTTTGAATAAAATAGTGGGAGCATATTTGATTAAAGGCCTAATTAAATATGTTGTTTTTAATGATACTTATATTTTCATATTTCTCTTGTAGATTACCATGACAACAAACACATCGAACAATATTTTGCGATCCATCCTAGATAAGGAAAAATTGTCTGGGACAAATTTCCTGGATTGGCACCGTAATCTGAGGATTGTCCTCAAGCACGATAAGAAGCTGTATGTCTTGGAGACACCAGTTCCTGAGGAGGAACCTCCTAGTTCTGCACCAAAGGCAGAAAGAGATGCTTATAAGAAGCATTTCGATGATGCCAATGAAACCGCTTGCCTCATGCTTGCTACCATGAACTCTGAGTTGCAAAAGCAACACGAGAACATGTCTGCGTTCGATATGATCGGACATCTGAAAATGCTTTATCAAGAGCAAGCAAGAAATGAGAGGTTTCAGGTTTCAAAGTCCCTTTTTAACAGTAAGTTAGCTGAGGGAGCCCCTGTAAGTCCCCATGTACTCAAGATGATTGGGTATGTGGAGAACCTTGACAGATTAGGGTTTCCCCTTGGAAAAGAACTTGCGATTGATCTGATCTTGCAATCGTTGCCAGAGAGCTTCAGTCAGTTTGTCCTGAATTTCAATATGAATGACTTGGACAAAAGTCTTCCAGAACTGCTAGGCATGTTGAGAACTGCTGAGCAGAATATGAAGACAAAAGGGAAATCCATTCTGATGGTCAGTAATGGAAAGAAACAGAACAAGAGGCCCATCAAACAGGGTGGTAGAGGGAAAGGCAAGGAAGTTGCCAAACCCAAACCCACTCCTCCTGTTTTGAAGCCTAGTGGAGGAATAGCAAAGGAGGGCACTTTCTTCCATTGCGGTAAGACCGGACATTGGAAGAGAAATTGCCCAAAGTACCTGGAAGATAAGAATAATGGAGTAGAGACTTCAAATTCAGGTATTTTTGTTATTGAAATTAATTTATCTACTTCTGCATCATGGGTATTAGATACTGGATGCGGTTCTCACATTTGTACTAATGTGCAGGGGCTAAAAAGGAGTAGAGATTTGGCAAAAGGTGAAGTTGACCTACGAGTTGGCAATGGAGCAAAGGTTGCTGCTTTAGCTGTAGGAACTTATGTTTTAACTTTACCTAGTGGTTTACTAATTCAGTTAGAGAACTGTTATTATGTACCTGCAATTAGCAGGAATATTATTTCCGTTTCTTGTTTGGACAAGTTTGGTTTTTCATTCATAATAAAGAACAATTGTTGCTCCATTTATTTGAATGATATATTCTATGCTACTGCAAAAATGAATAATAGACTATATGTCCTTGATCTTGAAATGCCAATTTATAACATTAATACTAAAAGGTTGAAACCTAATGAGTTGAATCCAACTTACCTTTGGCACTGTCGATTAGGCCACATAAATGAGAAACGCATTTCCAAACTCCATAAAGATGGACTCTTGGACTCTTTTGATTATGAATCATATGAGACATGCAGATCTTGTTTAATTGGAAAGATGACAAAGTCCCCATTCACAGGAAAAGGTGAAAGGGCTAATGATCTTTTGGCACTCATACATACTGATGTATGTGGACCACTGAACATACCAGCCAGAGGAGGTTTTCAGTACTTCATCACTTTTACTGATGACTTCAGTAGATACGGATATGTGTATTTAATGAAACACAAATCTGAGTCCTTTGAAAAGTTCAAGGAATTCAAGAATGAAGTACAAAACCAACTAGGTAAGAATATTAAAGTTCTTCGATCAGATCGAGGCGGTGAATATTTAAGCCTAGAATTTGATGACCATCTAAAAGAGTATGGGATTCTATCCCAACTTACTCCTCCTGGAACACCACAATGGAATGGTGTATCTGAGAGAAGAAATCGAACCTTGTTAGACATGGTCCGATCCATGATGAGTCACGCCGATCTTCCAAACTCCTTTTGGGGACATGCATTATTAACAACAGCTTACACACTTAACCGTGTTCCATCCAAAAAGGTTGATAAGACACCATATGAGATATGGAGTGGTAAGAAACCACATATGTCTTACATGAAGATTTGGGGTTGCGAAGTTTACTCAAACGACAAATTTCAACCAAGCTTGAGCCCAAATCTGACAAATGCTTATTTGTGGGGTATCCTAAAGAAACAAGAGGATATTACTTCTACAATCCTTCTGAGGGCAAAGTGTTTGTCGCTCGAACTGGAGTCTTTCTGGAAAGGGATTTTATTTCCAAAGGAAACAGTGGGAGGAAAATAGAGCTTGAAGAAATTCAAGAATCACAAAACATTGAAACACCTATGGAGGAACTAGAGCAGGAAACACAAGTAGTTGTGGAAGAGCAACCTGCTCAAGTAGAACAAGACCAGCGTAGGTCAAGCAGGATACGTCACCAACCTGAGAGATATGGATATCTCATAAGTGATCAGGGTGATGTATTACTCATGGATCAAGATGAGCCTGTGACCTACAAAGAGGCCATAACTGGTCCTGAGTCTGAGAAGTGGCTAGAAGCCATGAAATCTGAAATGGATTCCATGTACACAAACCAGGTTTGGACCTTGGTAGAACCTCCTATAGGAGTTAACCCTATAGGATGCAAGTGGGTCTTCAAGAATAAGACTGACATGGATGGTAAGGTACATACCTATAAAGCAAGACTGGTTGCAAAAGGCTATAAACAAATTCATGGGGTTGACTATGATGAAACCTTTTCACCAGTTGCAATGCTTAAATCTGTTCGGATTTTACTTGCCATCACTGCATATCATGATTATGAAATATGGCAGATGGATGTCAAAACTGCTTTCCTTAATGGGAATCTTCTTGAAGATGTGTACATGACACAACCTGAAGGATTTGACATACCACAAGATGCCCAAAAGATATGCAAGTTACAGCGATCAATCTATGGATTGAAGCAAGCTTCCAGAAGCTGGAATCTTCGTTTTGATGAAACCGTAAAACAATATGGATTCATCAAAAATGAAGATGAACCTTGTGTCTACAAGAAGGTTAGTGGGAGCATGATCGTGTTTCTGGTATTATATGTAGATGACATATTACTCATTGGAAACGATGTCCCTACCTTGCAACAAGTGAAGACTTGGTTAGGGAATTGTTTTTCTATGAAAGACCTAGGTGAAGCAGCCTATATATTAGGAATTAGGATCTATAGAGATAGATCACAAAAACTGCTTGGCCTAAGTCAGAGTACATACATAGATAAAGTGTTGAGACGCTTTAATATGCATGATTCCAAGAAAGGATTCATACCTATGCAACATGGTCTGTGTTTATCAAAAACACAATCCCCTTCAACTAAGGAAGAAAGGGATTGCATGAATAAGATTCCATATGCATCTGCAATAGGATCTATCATGTATGCCATGTTATGTACTCGACCAGATGTCTCGTATGCATTAAGTGCAACGAGTAGGTACCAATCTGATCCCGGTGATGCTTACTAGGTAGCTGTCAAGAATATCCCTAAGTACTTGAGAAGGACTAAGGATTCATTCTTGATATATGGAGGTCAGGAAGAGCTTGATGTAATTGGTTACACTGATGCTAGCTTCCAGACAGATAAGGATGATTTTAGATCACAATCTGGTTATGTGTTCTGTCTCAATGGTGGCGCTGTGAGCTGGAAAAGTTCAAAGCAAGAAACAGTTGCTGATTCTACAACTGAGGCCGAGTATATTGTTGCCTCAAATGCAGCAAAGGAAGCTGTTTGGATCAAGAAGTTCATTAGTGAACTTGGCATAGTCCCTAGCATTGTGGATCCCATTGGTTTATATTGTGATAACAATGGTGCTATCGCACAAGCTAAGGAGCCTAGATCTCACCAACGATCCAAACACATACTTAGGCGTTATCACCTCATTTGAGAGATAATCGATCGGGGAGATGTGAAGATATGCAGAGTACCTACACTTGACAATATCGCTGACCCATTAACAAAGCCTCTTGCGCAACAGAAGCATGATGGTCATACTAGATCTATGGGTATTAAGGGTATGCCTAATTGGATCTAGTGCTAGTGGGAGATTGTTGGTGTAAGCCCTAGAGGCCAATACTTTTTGGTACTTGTATCGGATTATTCGTTTAATAATAAAAGGCATTTCTTTATTATGTTTGTCTTTCAGAATAATAAAGTCCCTAGAATAGTTAGTCTGTTTAATGAAATGTTAAGTGTGACTTAATCATGAGATCCCATTAAACATAAAGACATTATTCTTAAAATATCCGTAGTCAAGCTTTATTGCAAAGTGGGATAACATTAAAGCATTGAGACTATTATGAAGATAGACTGATGATCACATCTCATGGATCATGGATAAAGAGTTATCAAGTCTTGACATAGGTATAAATATTAGGAGTAATATTTATACCGGATTGACCCGCTATGAGAATACTACATAGTATGTTATGCAAAGTATCATAAGTTATTCTCATGGTGATAATGGTGTATTACCACCCTTCGACCTGAAACCACTATGGACCCTAGATGTAGAGTGGGGTGCTTTATTGCTGATCAAACATTATCCGTAACTGGATGATCATAAAGACAGTTGATGGGCACTCCACGAAGCATGCTGAGGGACATGAGTGTCCTAGATGGAATTTGCCAATCCTGCATAACAGGAGAAATGTCTAAGGGCCCAATATTGAACTGGACAAGGATGACACAGTGTATGCCTTGTGTTCAATATAGACATAGGGGCAAAAGGGTAATTGTACAAACATATATTATCACGAAAAAGGTTTTGTCAGATCACATGACATTTTCGTGACTTGGGTAGCAGTGATGTGTTGCTAGATACCGCTCACTGTTTATTATGTTAAATATATAATTTAATATAATTACCAACGTTACGAAATCCTACAGGGTCACACACATAAGGACAGTTTGATGAGAGATAGAGAAATCAAAGGAACACCGTAAGATACGGTGCACTTAAGTGAAAATAGAAATTCGGATAATATAATAATAATTATTGTTATTTTATAATGGTTATAAAATAATAATAAAATAAATATATTTATTATAATAATAGTTATTATAATAATATATATAATATTATTATGGATCATGTGAATTGGGCTTTTAGCCCGCAGCCCACAAGAGAGTCTATAAAAGGAACCCTTGTGATGAAGCTTTCACATGATGCAATTTCGTTTTTGATTCTCTTTTCTCACTCAAATAATTCCGTTCGTAAGCAGCTAGCACTGTGACCGGAAGCTGTTCGTGTGGACTGAGTAGAGGCGTTGCACTTCATCAACGCTTGTGATCGCTGCATCAAAGATCTGAATCGCCACAAAGAGGTAACGATTCTATCACTGACCATGCTCATTCGTAAGGATCACTAAAGGAAATTTTTGTTTTCCGCTGCTTTTAGATCGCAATTTTCCTTCAGCATGTACGTCTATGAACTGGTCTGGATTAGGGAAAAATACTAAGCCATAGATCAATAGGGCTAGGATCTCCTCAAAAGCATCATAACGCATAGCCTTCAAGAACACTTGAGCTTTCTCCATCAATACCTTAGCAAGAATACCCTTAACTCCGCTTCTCATTTCTAGGACAATGTCTGATATCTTCAAATGCAGGGCTGCATCAATGAGTTCAGGTTTAGGCTCCTTCTCTAAGCCTGTGAAGGGTCTCTGATCAAGGATAGGTATACCCAGTAGTTTGGAGAACTCTTCCATTGTAGGAACGAGCTGATAGTCGGGGAATGTGAAACAATGATGTTTAGGATCAAAGAACTGAAATAGGAAACTCATCATGTCTTCATTGAACCCTGAAGTGACTAGATCCAGTAGGTGACCATGCCTCTTGATGAATTGGGAGTTTTCAGAAACTTGAGAGACCAATTCCTTAAGCTTAGAAGGTATTCCTACAAAGTTGATCCGGATAGTATTCCTACGAGCAGAAGTCATGACCTGCAACAAAGAACAAAGATAAATCCTTTGGTCCTATAAATGGCTAGTGAAAATGCTATGCTTATGATGTCATGATGATGTTATGATGTTATGCTCAATCACAAACATGTGGCACACACAAACAAGTCACACAATATTCCTAGGTTTGAAGGCTCGCATGAGGTTTAATGGTACATACCCTCCCCTGAAGTTTAGTTGGTTCAAAAGTAACCAGGTACTAAGGGATCTCAATATCACTGATCCTTCCCAAGGGTGGTTGTTCAGTAGGCAACTTACTTGCCAACCAAAACCCTCAAAGTTTAGGATCACAATGAGCGTAGTATCAAGTATCAACCAACTTCAGTCTTCACCAAAGCCATCTATCTCACTACTTTCTAAAGGCCAACATGGGATAACTAGGGTTCTAAAAGTTAGTTAGTGTATTGACAACCTATGGCAGCCTCATATTATCCTTAACTTACTTAAGGAACATAAGCACCAACCAAGAGGTCACACTAACTATGGCCACCAGATTAACCATATTAGTATACGCCGTACAATTTCCTTGGTCTATTGCTATTTATCTAGGGTACACTAGATCCGGGTTATGATCTTTCACACATAAAGCCCAAAAAGTAATATAAAGCAAACAAAGCAAACAATTTAAAGTGATCTAATTCCTAAGGGTACCCCTCTTTTACTTAGTAAATCCCCAGCAGAGTCACCAATTCTGTAACACGGTGGGAGAACTGACTTTTAGTCATGTTGCGGATAGTAAGAGTCGCCACCGACTTTTATTTTATCCATAAGGAAGGGACATAAAAGAATAGGAAAGACCATTTTTTTGAAAAGACTTGGGTTCGGGGGGTAGGTTATATAAAGGGAAAGTGTTAGCACCCTTTATATCCATGGTTATCCATGGGCTCTTAGTTATTTAGCTCACTTTAATTGTTTTTGAAGAGTGTAATGTGTGATTAGAAATTTTTCTAAGTACTTTGTAATGATCCTCGTATGGATGTATACAAAGTCTTTGTTTTGAAAAATGTTTAAGAAAGTGAGGTGTAAAAAGTAATTTTAAGAAGTGAGCAAGTAACTAGGAGGTACCTACCATAGACTAAGTCATTCATGTTCTTATATGTTCTTTCAAGGGTAAGACTTTCCCTATTATTAAGGAATAAGTAGTCATTACCTTGGATGTATTTGAGGGACGGACGTAGGGTCATCGTATGGTCATAGAAGGCAACTTAAGGGGTGTCTTTAGCAATTCGTAGGGACTATCATCATTTATTCAAAGGGACAAGATCATTATCATAGGCAACCTCGAAGGGACTTGATCTTTTAAACTGGAAGGGACTTGATGATTTTTCTATTAAGGGATATTGCTTTTTAGACACCCCACTTTCGAGGGACTTGACCATTTATTTTAAGGCAACAAAGAGGAATACCCTAAGAAGTGCAGATGGCGATCAAAGATCGACTTACGTGTGTGAGTGTACATTTTTAAATATTTATCTTTTTAAATTAATTATCTAACTTATTTAAATACAAATAAGTTTCCACACCCTATTTACTAACCACATAATTTATATTAAAAAAACGAAAAGAAATTTCTAAACTATTACAAGACTTATGGACAGATACAAAATAATTGGATAAGAATAAATAATAAGAATAATAAAGCAAATATAATAATAAAGCAAGAATAGTAAATGTAAATAAGTAATAATAATAAATAAAGGAATAATAATAAAGTAATAAAGAAATAATAAAAAGATTAGAATTTTAAAAGAAATTATTTTAAGTTAAATAAATTTAAATTTTAGAGATTATTAAAAAAATATAAGTTTAAATGGTTTAATAATAATAAGAATAATATGTTAAAAATTTATACAAATTAACAAAAAAAAGGTTATATAAAATAAATATTTTAATTAGGGTTAAGGAAAATTAGGTTAAACACTTTAGGATTAATGAAATATTAGGGTTAGTTAAAAATTTAGGGTTTTAAAATAATTAGTTAAACTTAATAAATTAGTTTTATTTACAATATATATATATATATATATATATATATATATATATATATATATAATTGAAGTTATATACAAAATTATTATTAGAAAATAAAGATTAATTAAAATAATTATTAAGAAAAATTTTGAGGTTAATAAAAATATAAAATTTAGTTACTTATATAAAAAAACATTATTGGTTAGTTAATTTTTTTAAATAATAATAGTTAATAATTATAAAAAATAGAAAAGAAAGAAAAATATGCAAAAATAAAGGTGGGGAGGCCTGGTTTTGATCCCAGGACCTCCCCCTTACCAGAATCAAAGGCAATCACTGGGCTAGCGCGCGCTAGTGATAAACATACAGGAAAAAATTATTATATGTTGATCCTGCAAAATAAATGAATTAAAAGCAAAAAGAATGCCTCAGACCAGAGTCGAACCCAAGCCATATGCCTTAATACGCGTACGCACAATCAACTGAGCCAAACAACATCTCTGAAACATAACTACAAATAAAACCTAATAAAATAAGTTATTAATTCAAAAAGAGTTTCCCGCGCCTGTGGTCATCTTCAACCTCAGAATTCGCAGGTTTACCTGCGAATTTTTTATGCAATTTCCTGCGAATTCACCTGCACTTACAAACCTGCGAAATTCAAACTACATTGAATGCGTACAATTTTGTCCAATTAAACACATCAACATGATCACTACAACATGTACAATTCATCTATGTCTTCATTATTCATTTATATTTGTTAAAACGTAAAGCCTTAATTTTGGCTTTAAAACCCTAATAATGGCAGAACGCGTCTTAGGTCATGGAACTTCATGAAATTTGTCTAGAAACGATCTATAGGTCACCACAAACAAGAAAACAACATCAAAATATGTTAGTAATGCATGAATATTTGGAATCGAAAAATTGAAAATTTCACGAAAATATGAATTCAGATTCCATGATTTATGAAGTGTTTGATGAATGTGATGATCCCAATACGTTCTAAATGCTTCAAGGAAGCTATATAAACCTTCAAATAGCTTGAAAAGTGTTTGGAAGTGAAAAACCGAAATTGAGTTTTCTTTGAAAAATTTGAAGTTAGGATGATATGCTTTTGCCTCTGAATTCGTCCCCCCAATGCTTGGTTGTGTTCATGTACTTATAAGGATTGAAATTAGGTCAAAAAACTTATGGATTTGTGGGCTTATGAGATAACTTGAGTGTGAAGATTTCTCACTTTCAAATATTCAAAAAATCTCATCCATCCTTTTCAATTTTGATCCAATCTGATTTCAATTGACTTCCAATCATTCCAAATATGATTTAAATGATTTCCAATCACATATCTTGTCCATTATTTGATTTTTCATATTTATTTTATATTTAAATTGTATTTTAATGAATAAAATCCAAATAAATAATAAAAATCAGAACTCTTTGGTTTTGGGTCGTGCTTGAGGTCATCATAAAGATTGGATTGCAACATGATAGGCCCATTTGGAAAAATTTGGTTTTAAGGCCTTATTTTCTTTACACACCTCTCAAAAATCTCCCAAATTTGACAAGACACAAATCCTTCAATTTTAAGGCTATGAAGGTGTTCTTGGATATTTTTGAAAGCCTAAAGAGTCCTCTAACCAACCTCTTTGGTCTCATGTCCATATCTTTTACCATTTTCAAATTATGCCCTTTGGAAGATGTTGACTTTTTGTTGACTTTTGAAATGACCTGTAATGTTTTAGCTCAAACCTTCCAAATGAAGCATTTTTAGGCTTGGCTTGTGAGACACAAAGTTGTAGAGAATTCAATTTCCTTAAAAATTAGCTTTAGATGGGATATTTTTGATGAAGCATGTGAAAGTTATGGCTGGTCAAAGTTTAGTTGACTTTTCCTTAAAAAACCCTAATTTAGAAACTCCTGATTCTTGATGATCTGAAACTTCCTTGATGAATCATGATCAAACCTTGATCAAATGATGAATTTTACTTCATAAAATTGATGTTGGCAAAAAATCTTGAAGTTTGACTTTGATTTGACCACAGTTGACCTCAGTTTGACTTTTTAACTACTTTGACTGATTTTTGCATATCTTATCATCTGACTGGGCAAGCTCTTTGGGAAAGCTTTGAAACTTGACATGGGGATTCTTGAATACATGTGGGATGTTATGAAGCTAACTTGAGGTCTTGAAAATTATTTTAACCTGAGGAAACACAAAACCCTAGTTTTGGGCACTTTGCTTAAGAGGAGGCATTGTCTGGGGAAACTTCCACACTTCTTGATCAATTGGGAGTCTTGAGGATCTTATGATCATCTAGAAGTCTTGAGAGAGGTTTTCTTGATTGTGGGAAGGAAAATTTTGGGGTGCAACACTTTCTCTTTAACACATCATCATTCGGAATGCAAATTCTTTGGTTGAATAGGATGATCCCATCTAACGCTCTTACGAAACCCGGTTGGAGTAACAATCCTTGCAACTTCTCATCTAAAACTTGCGCTTGTTGAATATCATTCCTCAAAGTAGAATTAATATTCAAGTTTCCCATGATTACACAATTTGGAGTCCAAACAAACTGAAGATTAAGATCTCGAAACTTTTCCAACAATGCATACTCCAACACCATCAATCCAGCACTATGAATCACTTTTCTACTCAAAGCATCTGCCACTTTATTTGGTTTTCTTGGATGATACTTTAACTCAAGGTCATAATCTTTCAAATACTCCATCCATCTCCTCTGTCTCATATTTATTTCCTTTTGATAAAAAAGTTACTTCAAACTCTTATGATCACTAAACATCTCGAAACGCACACCATACAAATAGTGCCACCACACTTTCAAGGTAAACACCACGACCGCTAATTCCAAATCATGAGTAGGATAATTCTTCTCATGAACCCTCAACTGTCTAGAAGCATAGGATACCACATGACCTTCTTGCATGAGAACAACTCCTAATCCCATCTTCGAAGCATCGCAAAACACTTCATCAGATTTGTTAGGATCGGGAATAATCAAAATTGGAGCAGTTGTTAACTTCTCCTTCAATCACACGAAACTTTGCCCACAACTAGAATCCCATTCATAAGCAAAGTCCTTCCTAGTGAGTTTAGTTAACGGTAACGCCATCTGAGAAAAACCTTTAATAAATCTTCTGTAGTAACCTGCCAAACCTAAGAAGCTTCTCACTTCTGAAACATTCTTTGGTCTCTCCCAATTAATTACAGCTTCTATCTTCGACGGATCCACTGCTACACCTCCCTATGATATAACATGTCGAAGGAACTTGACTTTTGACATCCAGAACTCACACTTACTAAACTTAGCAAAAAGTTGCTTCTCTTGGAGTATCGATAGAACAATCCTTAGATGCTCTCCGTGCTCTTGCGGAGTACGAGAATAGATAAGAATGTCATCGATAAAGATCACCACAAATTGATCCAAATAATTCTGAAATATCCGATTCATGTAGTCCGTAAAAACAGCTAGAGCATTCGTCACACCAAAAGGCATCACTAAGAATTCGTAATGACCGTAACGGGTTCTGAATGCAGTCTTCGGAACATCAGAAATCTTCACACGAATCTGGTGATAGCCCGATCTCAGATCAATCTTCGAGAATACGCAAGCTCCTTTCAATTGATCTAGAAGATCGTCTATCCTCGGTAAGGGATATTTATTCTTGATCGTAACCTTGTTCAACTTACGATAATCTATGCATAAACGCATACCACCATCTTTCTTCTTTACCAACAAAACAGGAGCTCCCCTCGATGAAACACTAGGCCTTACAAAATACTTTACCATCAAATCCTACAATTGATCCTTCAACTCCTTCAACTCGAGCGGAGCCATCCGATAAGGGGAAACAAATATAGGAGCCGTTCCCGGTATCAGGTCGAATGAGAACTCAACTTCCCTCACCGGAGGTAAGGAAGTGACATCTTCATGAAAAACATCAGGAAATTCACAAACTATCGGAATGTTCAAAACTTGCTGGTCATTACTCTTCTCTTTAGTAAGGACAAGCAAAACAAACCTCTCTTGTTCAAACAAAAAATACCATACAAATCGTACCTTCTAAGATCGTTGTGAAAACATCCTTCAGAGGAGCTTCAACAGATGGAATAAGGATCAACTTTTCTTCACATCCAATAAACACAGAATTGGCAGACAACCAGTCCATTCCCAGGATAACATCAACTTTCTTAAGAGGTAAACAAATGAGATCAATCTGAAAAGTTCTACCATCCATTGATAACATACAATTCTCACACTTAAGGGGCATCTCGACGGTTTCATCCATGGCAGTAGTAACCACCATCGGAGGAGACAAAGGAAATTCTCGCAACCCGAGCCGTTTCACACTAGTATATATAAAAGAATGTGTAGTGCCACAATCAAATAAAACAAGAAATGGTTGATTGTTAACGAGACAAGTACCCGCAATGCGTGAGTTGTCAGCTTTGGCATTTCTAGCATCCATAGTATACACCCTCGCTTGCCCTTGGTTGTTCCTTCGTGGGCAATCCCTAGCAAAATTCCCCTCTTTCTGACAATGGAAACAAACTACCCCATTCGGATCAGACCTTCCATGCTGATTTTTGTAGCACCTGGAGCACGCCGAAGGAGCATTAGATCTAGGACTCGACACCTGTTTCCCCTTGAAGGGTTGAGGCATTGGCCTAAAAGATTGGTTTGCTCTTCCTCGATCATTTTGAATTGCTCTCCCAACACTAGCTTCGTTTTGCACTTTCTTCAAACTATGTTCGGCGATATAGCACTGCCTTAACAACTCGGAATAGGTAGTGAACTCTCGTTGAGAAACACTATGCGAGATTTTGGCCCTTAATCCTAACAAGAACTGGTCAATTTTCCACCTTTCATCAGGGGCATACATAACTTGCCTAGAGTAGGCTTCCATGTTCTCAAACTTCTCAGTATAATTGGCCACAATCATGCTCCCTTGCCTCATTTGTTTAAATTTGAACTCCTTTTGCGTCCTCAAAGAACTCGGGAAATACTTATCCATAAAAATTGTCTTAAATTGTTGCCACACTCTCGGGATCCCTTGTACCATCATCAAATTGGAGGCACTCTCCCACCACCTTGCAGTAGGACCTTTTAGTAAATGCGACGCGAAAGTCACCTTGTCTTCTTCACTACAAATCATAATCTGGAAAATCCTCTCCATTCCGGTCACCCATTCATGAGCCTTAACCGGGTCCAATCCGCCATGAAACTCCAGAGGGTTCATGCGGAAGAAGTCTCTAAATGTCCCACCAACAGCTTCAGGAGCAACCACGTGAGGGTGAAGGCCCTCACTCATCTGATGCATCATCTCTTGCATAAACTGATGTTGTTGCTGCTGCATTTGTTGCATAAATTGGAACATATGAGCATTCCCGTCACCACCTTCCTGATCGCTACCGGGAGGAGTGACACTGGGTCGAGCACGAGTTCCACGCCTACCAGCCATATTCCTAAATGTCATCAAAGCAGGATTAAGTTGATCAGGCTCAATACCATAAACATAACATTTAGTTCTACAGTGATATTACGTGCATGAACGGAAAGGAAATACTTATAATATTCCAAGGCTAGGTCGAGGATACGACCTGCTGTCGCTCCCGGGATTTTCATCCTGGTACAAACGCGAAAGTGGCGCGGAAAGGTTAGAGTCGCCAGCCAGACATTTTTATCCCTAATGAATGGGAAAGGTAATGTTGCACAAACCCGAGGAAGAAGGAAAGGACAAGGTCCTGTGAACCAAAGATCGGGTTCGGGAGTCGGTTACGACCTGGGAAGGTATTAGCACCCCAGATCGTCCGCCGTACCCGACGGGATCCACGCTTAAAAGTCTGTTTTCAAAGGGTGAGAAATAATATGCTGTTTAACTGAAAGAATAGCTATCTGGAATGAAATGGAATTGAGAAAAAGAAATGGAATTGGAAAATGGGAATAAAATGGGAAAATGTAGGGAAAATAAAGATTGTGCTCGAATGGGCCCTACCCCACTGCCTACGTACCTCATCGGGATAAATGAGGATCAGAGACGCCGTAGTTCGTCTAACTAAGGCTTACACTCGTTTGTGATTTTTAGGATGACATTGCCATAGCTCTAGCTCAGGTGTTACCGGCTCTGACTCGAGGGTGTTTACCGTGTCGCTGTTTGAACTGTCGAGACAAGTCATGAAGAGTATGAGATGAGAAAAGAAGACGTGACTTCTTGGTTTGTTGTCTTTTATAAGAAATGTTTTGAGTTTGTGTTTATTGAATGTACAACACTAAAGACTATGACACAGGAGCGAATACTTTCCAAGATCGCCCCCAATGGAACATTTGTAAAGCATCCTAGAAGAGTGAAGGAGACCTCCACTAATCATTTCCCGTATAGCTTAAGGCTCACGGCGCATTGTACACCTTCCATTCATTAAGTGTTTTTGATTTTTCTTTTAAGAGAAGAGACTCAAGTTCTAAAATGTAAACATTCTAAGGGAAACTAGACTTACCCTAAATTAGTTGAATTTATGGATAACCTACGGTTAGTGAGGTTTGGAATTAAAATCTACCTAAGAGATATAAGAGATATAAGACTAAACATGCAAGTAAAAGAAGTTAATAATGAGCAATAGGGTCTTCCTAGGTCATGGTAGGTAAAAACGGTATGAAATGTAAACAGGATGGAACAATGGTCTGGGTGGGTCGGTTGCGTGGTGCTAAGACGCACGACTTATGGTATGAAACATGCAAGGTTTGATTTTGGTTGAATGGAATGGAACGATGGTAATCGAGGAACCCTAAAATAATATAAACTTTATTTATTTATTTAAAACTATACTCGACGTTGGATCGAATACTTTATTTGTTTTTGAAAATTTGGTTTTCTATCGATTCGTTTTATCTTTTCTATCCTATTTATGGAAACTATACAAGCATACAAATTCTAAGCTATTACATCACGAAATACACAAAGTATAAAACACAATTGAAGCATAAAATATCCAAGTCCAATAAGCCAATCCTTGAAAAACACCTTGCACAAAAAAACAAATAGTTAGTGAATGATATGAACCATGAATATGTACAATATGATGGAAATGAATTAAAATGACAAAAAATATTAAAAGTCATGAAAAAAATATGAAATTAAATTCCTAAGGTCTTCAACCTGATTATATTATTGTGTTAAAAAATCTCTTAGAAATTCTCATTCTAACTAAGGCAAATGGTCACCTAAATCTAACTAAAGTTCAATAACAAATTTACACAAATTATACTACCAAAACAATAGAAAGAATGTCCTAAAAATTCACAAAAAAATATTCTAGGTACTTTAACTTGTCTTTTAATCATAGCAAAAAGAATGGGCAGAAAATATTATGGGAAGTGGCCTAAATAAATTGTACAAATTTATGTGTCCATATGAGAATTCAATAGAAAATCAATTAAATGAAAATTCGAAATTAAATTGAAAAATGATTAAATTCAGAAAATAAAAATAGGGAAAATTTCTAAATTGCCTTAAAAAGCCAATATAATTTTTGGGGATTTTTCTTGTACATTTTTATATTTTTTCGAGAATTTAATTGAAATAGTATAAAATATAGAAATTTAAAAGAATAAAATAGAAAGGGGGTTGAAGAAGCAATGTTTTTTGAATTACAAAGACATATGGGCTGAAAACGGGGGTGGGGATAGCGCATATCCCAGGCCCAAACGCGCAGGTGCCTGGAGGTGGGGTACTGTATGCAAATTTTTTAGCTTAAGAACAAGATTCGGGGGTGCGGGAAGTAACCAAAAGATCTTTCCCCAAAATGGTCCAATCAGACCCATCCTTATCCTCTAACCTATCTTTATGGAAATATAACATCACTATTAATCCACATTAACTGACTTTATTATTCTTAATTTCCTAAGATAAAATCTTAATTACCTTATATTTTCATTAATCCTATTAATTTATATTTATTAAATCAACTTAATCCATCAATAATATAATATAAAAACAACAAAAAAACAAGCTAGAAGACACAAAACCTAATCAAACGTGAAAAACCTAAATCACCTTCTTCCTCCCTCCTGAAACCCTAATGGCCGCCGCTGTCTCTTGTCCGCCGCCGTCTGGTTCGCTTGTCTTCGCCGAATAAACCTCGCCGACGGTTCCATCACCTTTGCTCGTTTTGCCTCCACTGACGCTTCCCTCTACACGTTTTCTCTCCCTCTGTTAATTCCTCTATGAAACCATAGCCGCCATTGCTAGCATCACCGAACCTCTAAACCTCCGTTGATTCCTCTGTCACCCTCAAACAAATTCCATCTTTTAACATCTCATCACTCTCAACCTAGGTTTACCTAATCTTCCTTATTTCGTTCCGCTACGGCTTATCAACTCAAGAGATCAAGGGCGACGAAATCATGTAGAAAGAGAGAACACAAATATAAAGCGAAGACGACATCAATGATGTGAGATTCAGGTGAGAGGTTCCGATTCTGACTTCTTCTTGGACTCTTTCACTTCTGCCTTCAGATTGTTGTTTAACCACGAATTCGATGGTAAGTCTTCGTTGACGGTTCTGTTATCTTTAGTCTTGCAGAGCCGTTGTTGATGATAAGTGATGGAGATGGAAGTTCGACCGAAAAAGTTGCGTTTGAGAACAAGGGAGATCGATAAAGCTACACCATGGAGGTGATGATGACTATGGAAGCTATGCAAAGACGTTCGGTTTTATCGACTCTTGTTCTGTTAATTGCTTCTTCTTATTGATTTGCGATTTTAATTGCTGTCATTTTTTTTGGATTGTTGCAGGTTGATACAGGTTCTTGAATCTGATTGAAAGAATGGAAAAAAAGTGGAAGCCCCCCTCAAAGCCGAAGGTACGACATATTTCGCTTCCTCTTACCCGATTGAACTCACTTTCTTCTTCTATTTCTGCTTTTGCGTGTGTATTGTTGATATGTGGTGTTACTCAACTTCTTCTTCTGAACTGCATCTCTTATTCTTCTTGTTTTTCGTTCTGAAATCGCTCCTCACTACGATTTTGATTATCGTTGGATTTCTTCATGTGCAGTTATGGTTGTAGCGTTTTCTTGGAGTGTTGATGGATCTGAAATTTTGGTTGCCCGTTTGTTGTGATTGATCCTAGAAGAAGATTAGTGCAAGTTATGATTTGAAGGATCTCAGTTGATACTTGATGAAGATGAAGAGCAGAATAGACAATGGTGGTCTTGAGATTTTTTTGCAGATCAATGAAGGTTGGTAAAAGTAATGATAATGACCCCCCCCCAATGGTGAAGAGTGAGGATGAAGTTTATGGTAAAGGATTTTGAAGGCTGTGAATTCATGTGTGTGATGTTGGAAGAGGTAAAGGATCCCAAAAAAATGATGGAGAAGAGTCCTCGCCATATAAGGATCAAGCTGAAGTTTCCGGAAAAAATTCGGTTAAGAATCTGTTTACCCTGTAACTGTTTCTGGTGTAATCGTATTCTGGAAAGTTCTTTTTTTTTTGTAACCGCTCCATGCGATTCTGTTATATCGGTTATATGAATCCAGTTTTTTTCTAACTGAATTCCATTTTTTTGTGTAACTGCACTTCCACTGTGTTTTTCTAGTTTCCATCCTCCCCTTTTTTTTTGTGTAAGATCAAAAGAAATTATGAGTTTTTGTGACAGAGTTGGATAAGCATTTGAAAGAATACACCAATATGATTTTGGTTCTAACCTTCACTAAAATGACTTTCAAATAAGGACTGAACAAAATTTGTTTAAAAGAAAAAAAATAGATTCCAATTGGATTTTTGCTTAAGTGACTATCAAGTGGATTTAATAAAAAAATGATTAATTAGACTAAAAAATTATTTGGGCCTAAAAACATGGCATTGGTTTATATTGTTGGATTGAAAGTAAAAAACAAAACAAAAAAAGAGTTAACTAGACCCTAAAATGAGCATGGAATAATGTTTGAATTTGAATATGAATCGGGTATTGGTTTACGGATTGTATTTGAAAGTGGATAAAAAGAAAAAAATGGATGAGAACAAAATTTGAGAAAAAATGGATAGCAAAAATTGTCGTGCTACTTCCCTCGAAAACTTGAACTCAGAACTATCCATATGAACACTTCTGATCTCACTTGAGCCCTTGAACCCAAATTAATTTCCTTAAGTTTCTTACCCAAATAGCAAGCCTATGACAATGAATGCGGGTCATGTTATAGATTTTCCTAATAAAAGATGCATACTAATGAGAGGCATAAATCCTGTTAAGGGTAATAAATAGGAGGGCAAATTTTGGGGTGTTACAGCTGCCCCTATTCAATCACTGTAGACTTGAATGGATGACAGCAATTGCTTTCAGACATTTGAAGTATGCAGGGATTGAATACTAAAAACAACCAGAAAATTTGCACTCTGTGGCAGTAGATCAGAGAAGTAAACTCAACCGAACGAACTCTACTTGGATATAATTATGATGTGAAGAAAAGTAAACATGGGATGCCCTTTGAATGATGCCAGAAGGCTACTGGCCTGCCACACTTTGGGTGGACTTGTAATATGATGCCACCCTGAGGATGGACTTTCGCCAATTTGCGGTTGGACTTCAAAATACATTGCCACACTGCGGGTGGACTTTGGAAATTGCCACGCTGTGGGTGGACTTGTGATATGATGCCACCCTGTGGATGGACTTTTGCTCACTACAGGAGACTTTTGCCCACTACGGGGGACTTTTGCTCACTACGGGAGACTTTTGCTCACTACGGGAGACTTTTGCTCACTACGGGAGACTTTTGCCCACTGCGGGGGACTTTTGAGATTTGCCACACTGTGGGTGGACTTTTGAAAATTGCCACCCGAAGATGGACATTGGCCAGTCTACGACTGGACTTTGAAATCTGCCACCCGAAGATGGACTTTGGCCAGTCTGCGGCTGGACTTTGAAATTTGCCACCCGAAGATGGACTTTGGCCAGTCTGCGGCTGGACTTTTGCTCACTACGGGAGACTTTTGCTCACTACGGGAGACTTTTGCTCACTACGGGAGACTTTTGAGATTTGCCACACTGCGGGTGGACTTTTGAAAATTGCCACCCGAAGATGGACTTTGGCCAGTCTACGGCTGGACTTTGAAATTTGCCACCCGAAGATGGACTTTTTCCAGTCTGCGGCTGGACTTTGCATATGTTGAATTGCACGGCATGTTGCCCCATGATACTGGGGATATCATGTCTTAGGTATTGTTGTTGAACTGGCGTGAATGTAAAGGAATTCCTGACGCGGAAGTAATAAGTCTCGGCTAAATCTGTGGGGAAACACACTGATCACGAATTCGATATCAAGAAGCCCTGTGGGGATAACATCTCTGTTAGAGAGGAGCGTGAATAATTCATCTGTCCGAATCATCACCTTTGCCAAAAATAAATTGGACTTTTTAGATTTGAGGGTCGTGCCCGAGGATACTTTGAGGAATATCCACTCTTATGGACCTGCTGGGGAGGAGAATGATTTATCTGAAATCTTCTAGGGGAATAAGAATTGCCTTGGATCTGATGAGGAATCAGGATCAAGGAAACCAACCGAAAGAAAAAATGCTGACTTTAGTGAGGACAACTTCCATTTGCCTGTTGGAGATGACAACACCGAGACACGTCCTGCTGAGGAGGAAAGATTTCAAATTGTCCCGGGCTGGGGATCAGCTGCTTCCATATGGATTTTACCTCAAGAGGATTTTACAAAAAGACTCGGCGTCTTTAAACTCTTAGGTATTGTATAGACTGCATGAATCAATGTAATAACCTTGCTGGGGAGGTAACTATTGCCAATGCGGATGAGTTTGCATCTGTCAGAAGTGCTGAACGAGATAGTTGACTTGACAAGTAACCACGGTATTCTAAACTCCGGGTAAAGGCTTCCGATCCTCTGTCTTCGGGAAAGAATGAACTTTCGTACTATTAGGGTGGCCTGCCCCAGTACGAGTACTCGAATAATTTTGCACTTGATTGACTGATCTTCGCTCTTGGAGAGATTTGAATCTCGAAGTGATTGCCCCAGTTTGACTGAAATTTGAAGAGATTGCTCCACGTAACTGCCCCGGATTGGCTCAGTATTCTACTTTTGAAGAGATTGCTCGACGTGACTGCCCTGGATTGGCTGGCTCTTACCATGACTAATTGGGAAAGTCTCTGCTCAATGAAGCTTTATTCGGATAAGTGCACCTCGACGCGACAGTCTTTCAGAAGTTTTAGACTCCTCAACCTGGCAAACTTGAGCTTCTGGATTGAATTTCCGCATGTGAACCATTTATGATGCTCAACAAATGTATGCAAGTGAGAAAATGTTTATTCTTAGAATGAAAATCCTAATTCAACAAACATGTTAACCTTGAAGTTTTGAAAATGGATCGTTAACCTTCGTGAGCGAATCACTGGTTAAGATACGACCTTTATTTTGAATGAAAGTATGTACATGCAATACCAACAACTGTCTTTTAGCATAACTCGTAGGAGTCAGGAACGCGGTCTCGTGGTAGTATGCTCTTAAATTAACCTTGTTTCAGTTAGGACTTTTAAGGATTGTATCGAGGCCTGGTTCACGGTTATAGAAACAAAGGATATAGGCTCGAAGTTTATTTGTGCCCACCCACTCTTCGTGATGTTCTTCATTCCTAACTTCAGCTAGTTTTCACACGCATTCACCTTTCATAAGGGTTTTGTGTTGATTGAGGAACCATTGCTGCTATTAGTTCAAGCGCCAATCAAGTTATTGTTGAGAGTCAGTCACTCCTCTATCTTTTGTGTTTGTGCCACACGACTTTGTTCTTATTTGAGGATCTTTCTTGTGTAATCCTTTTTGTCTTTCGTTTTTGCGTTATTTTGCTTATCCCTAACTTTTGCCTGGACTGATTCTTGTGAATCTTTGATTGTGTAGTCCAGCGGGATGCCCTAACTTTTGCCTAAGTCGCTTGTTTTCAAGTTTCGACTTAGCGGGCCATTTCTTTTTCCTTTTTTTTTTGTTTTGCATCTTTGAACAAGTCGCGTGACATTGTTTGTCTTGATTGCTTCGCGAGGGTTGTGACTGCCTCATTCTTTGGTCGACGAAGGATAACCATTGTGGTTTTCAATCTTTGGACCTTTTGACTTGGATAACCATTGTGGTCTCGGGTCTTTGGACCTCTTGATTAGCATAGTAGAATGCAACGGATCTTCAAATACACTTCTTTATGAAAGTCTGAACACTTGGTCTAACTAGCTGACGTCTACCCTGCCCCTGGGTTACATATGAGGGTTTTTTTATGTGAAAAGAAACTCCTACTTCAAGGCTCGAAGGGGTTAGCAAGGGTTTATCTTCCTTATATCTCCAGTGTTTAGGATTTGAAACAATGCTTGTACATCGTCAACAGGGCCTTACTCGAGAGCACACAATTAGAGATATTGCGTTTTTGTTTCGTCATCCTCCTTTCATAGAATTTAAGCATGACAATTGGTATTGCGATGTGCATATGCAAAATTATAAGGGAATGCAAATGAAATTACTTCAAGAAAAAAAACATGTGAGTTTCATTATTGCTAACATTCAAAAGCAAACAAATTTCATACATGTAGACAAATGTTTAGCATATAAAAGAAACTACAAATGAAAATGCAGTAAAGAAACAAAATATTGCCATAGTTGAGGAGTCTTGGCTCCGTCTGGACCTGTCAGTCTTAGGTACTTTCAACGATCAATCACAGGCTTGTAATCTTCAATTGCAGCCGTATACCTAACCATGGAAGTGATACTTCCTCTTCTAGCTATTCTGACTCTGACACGAGATGTCTGAAGGAAAGAGTGAAGTTGGGGAGTAAAGTTTCCCCATAAGGTTGCTCGGAAAGACCTGACGATCTTCTGCCTACGTATCTCCATTGACTGATGACCAATGAAGAATCAGAGCGACGTAGTTCCCCTCAATAGGGATGAAAAACGAACAATGAAGAAAGGCAATCACATAAATGCCATCACTGAGAGTATTTGAATACTGCTGGCTTTATTTGCTTCATGAATACCCTAGCGTCCTGGGTGATTAACTCGAAGACTTCCGCTTATCCTGGACCATCTGGTAGAATAACCGTGACACTGGTTCCGTCGTGATTAGGCATCAGACTCTGGAGTACCTTTGGATGAGGAGAAAAATTGATTGTCTTGGACTCAATTAGGTCTTGCACCTTGTTCTAAAAAGCCCAACATTTCTCAATACTGTGCCCCTGGGCACCTGAATGGAATTCGCACCTGGAGTGTGGATCAAAATTTGGTGGTAGATTATCAGCAGAAGGAGCTCTCATGGTACGAAGCTCGACCAAGTTCAACTTCAGAAGTTCTGGAAGCAATACATCATATGGACATGGGATGGGATCAAGTTTGCGGTTTCTCGCTCTTGTTCTTTCCTGAAACAGTCTCTGTACCTGTTGTTGTTGACCCTGGGGTCGTGATGGAAAACTTTGTTGTTGACATTGCGTTGGACGCTTGACATGTCTCTGTACTTTCTTACTCGTACTTGGCCGAGGAGTGAATGAAGATTGTTGATGCAGTCCCTTTGAAGACTTGGCCTGAGCAATGATTCTAGAAGAAGGAAAGTTGACCACTTCTTTTGTATCCATACATGCTGAAGGAGGAGTTAGCTCGTGATACTCAATAAATCCCATTTCGAGCAGTTGTGGACCTAATTCAGCATAAGACATGGGTATCGGATCAATAACCCTTTCTTGGACCTGTTGATGATGGGTTGCTAGCAAGGGAGGAGTTATAGATGAAATCGGTTGAAGTATTTCTCCTGGAAACCAAGGCGTAGCAGCTGAGGAGGATCCCTGATAAGGAAAGAAAGTGCTCACTTCTTTGGTAAAGGTTGGTGCAGGATCATTCAGTTCACATGTGGAGTTGGTTCCTATCTGATGTTCTTCCTGACTGCCGAGTGGCGATTGCTGGTGAAGAGATTCGAACTGTAGAGGAAATCCATCTGAAGAACCCTGATTTATTGGACATCCCAAAGAGATGGGAGAAACATGACCTTCTGTTTGAAAAGTAGACACACGAATATTTTCCTTTTTCGACATAGCATTCATGATTCCTGTAAGCAGCTTTATCTGAGTCTTCGTCAAGTTGAATTCTTCTCTCAACAATTTCTGATCCTGGGACAACGCTCGAATGTCCACTACAACATGCCCTAGTTGGGCCTTCATCTTAGTCACCTCCGCTCGGAGTTGTTCCATGTCTAAACCTTGACAGTCGTGATTCAAATTGACCATTCTAAAGAGAAACCAAGTCAGGATAAGAAGCTGTCTCTGAACACCTGTAAAAAATGCCAGGATGTATGCAAATGCCATGTTCGGTTATTTCCAAGGAATCCATCCGCTTTGATCCAATTTTTAATGCAGAAGAAAATCCGACATAATCCAAATATGGGATCCTTAGAAGTAACTAAACATGTATGCTAAAATGCCATGATGTTATGTATGCAACTGGCATGTGGTCAGCGGTCCGACGCTGGCGTGGATCAGATAACCAAGTGTTGGTGACGACCATAATATCACTGTATCTGTGCATAAATTCCAGAATTCTCAACCAAGTATCATATAGGACCGGATCATAACATGGAGTAATACTGGCAAAAGCGGGTATGTTGGAAGTTTTAGGGTTCCTGCAAACCTGTAAACCCCTCCCAATCTCACGGGTATGCTACTACGGGTCAACATCACGGACTCTCAAAGCCGAATAGCAATAATACGTTCACCATTTCCGAGAAATGGTTCATGACCAAATCAGGGAATCGGTTTGGCATTATGTACTACTCAGGGAGGCCTCAGCTGAATTCCGGAAAAACAAGCATCCCTCATAAGTTCCCGGCTTCAAGCACTGAAGTCGAGAAACAATAGTACATTCATCCCGAAGGGTACAATACTACCGTCATACGACCAGTTGCTTTAACCAGGTTCCTACGAGAGAACAAGGTCATCCTATGCGGTTTCCTAGTGGGCCCTCGGGTGCGAATGGGTTTGCCACGAAATATGGTCTGCCACTGTCACCACTGGAGAGGGTTGTTTCCACTAAGGTCCTCGAAGATCGGTTCCCAGTGTTAGCAGCTCAGGTGGGAACATTCTATGGTCTGCCTAGGCAGTATAGAACATATCCCAAGAGAGCCTGATCTGGGTGTGGGACTCGTGAAAACTACACGTGCTCAAGACCACGCAAGCCACACGACTGCCCACTCTAAATCCTATGTGTATACTCAAGCCGGGTATTTGGCTTATCTCACAATAATCCCATCCCGCCAAGGAAAACCAGAACAGCCAGTACAGTATGCCAGTATATGCGACAGTAAAGTAAAGTGCAGAAAGCTGTAAATAAAGCTGTAAAAGGAAAGCGATAAACTGTAAACAAAACAGTAAAGCTAAACTAAAGCATACCAGCGAATGAATAAGCACCCAAAGAAAACAAAACAGACAAGCGCTAGGATTGACTCTCAAAGGGGAGATTAGAATTTCTAAAAGTCCCCAGCAGAGTCGCCAGCTGTCGCTCCCGGGATTTTCATCCTGGTACAAACGCGAAAGTGGTGCGGAAAGGTTAGAGTCGCCAGCCAGACATTTTTATCCCGAATGAATGGGAAAGGTAATGTTGCACAAACCTGAGGAAGAAGGAAAGGACAAGGTCATGCGAACCAAAGATCAGGTTCGGGAGTCGGTTACGACCTGGGAAGGTATTAGCACCCCAGATCGTCCGCCGTACCCGACGGGATCCACGCTTAAAAGTCTGTTTTCAAAGGGTGAGAAATAATATGCTGTTTAACTGAAAGAATAGCTATCTGGAATGAAATGGAATTGAGAAAAAGAAATGGAATTGGAAAATGGGAATAAAATGGGAAAATGTAGGGAAAATAAAGATTGTGCTCGAATGGGCCCTACCCCACTGCCTACGTACCTCATCGGGATAAATGAGGATCAGAGACGCCGTAGTTCGTCTAACTAAGGCTTACACTCGTTTGTGATTTTTAGGATGACATTGCCATAGCTCTAGCTCAGGTGTTACCGGCTCTGACTCGAGGGTGTTTACCGTGTCGCTGTTTGAACTGTCGAGACAAGTCATGAAGAGTATGAGATGAGAAAAGAAGACGTGACTTCTTGGTTTGTTGTCTTTTATAAGAAATGTTTTGAGTTTGTGTTTATTGAATGTACAACACTAAAGACTATGACACAGGAGCGAATACTTTCCAAGATCGCCCCCAATGGAACATTTGTAAAGCATCCTAGAAGAGTGAAGGAGACCTCCACTAATCATTTCCCGTATAGCTTAAGGTTCACGGCGCATTGTACACCTTCCATTCATTAAGTGTTTTTGATTTTTCTTTTAAGAAGAGAAGAGACTCAAGTTGTAAAAGGTAAACATTCTAAGGGAAACTAGACTTACCCTAAATTAGTTGAATTTATGGATAACCTACGGTTAGTGAGGTTTGGAATTAAAATCTACCTAAGAGATATAAGAGATATAAGACTAAACATGCAAGTAAAAGAAGTTAATAATGAGCAATAGGGTCTTCCTAGGTCATGGTAGGTAAAAACGGTATGAAATGTAAACAGGATGGAACAATGGTCTGGGTGGGTCGGTTGCGTGGTGCTAAGACGCACGACTTATGGTATGAAACATGCAAGGTTTGATTTTGGTTGAATGGAATGGAACGATGGTAATAGAGGAACCCTAAAATAATATAAACTTTATTTATTTATTTAAAACTATACTCGACGTTGGATCGAATACTTTATTTGTTTTTGAAAATTTGGTTTTCTATCGATTCATTTTATCTTTTCTATCCTATTTATGGAAACTATACAAGCATACAAATTCTAAGCTATTACATCACGAAATACACAAAGTATAAAACACAATTGAAGCATAAAATATCCAAGTCCAATAAGCCAATCCTTGAAAAACACCTTGCACAAAAAAACAAATAGTTAGTGAATGATATGAACCATGAATATGTACAATATGATGGAAATGAATTAAAATGACAAAAAATATTAAAAGTCATGAAAAAAATATGAAATTAAATTCCTAAGGTCTTCAACCTGATTATATTATTGTGTTAAAAAATCTCTTAGAAATTCTCATTCTAACTAAGGCAAATGGTCACCTAAATCTAACTAAAGTTCAATCACAAATTTACACAAATTATACTACCAAAACAATAGAAAGAATGTCCTAAAAATTCACAAAAAAATATTCTAGGTACTTTAACTTGTCTTTTAATCATAGCAAAAAGAATGGGCAGAAAATATTATGGGAAGTGGCCTAAATAAATTGTACAAATTTATGTGTCCATATGAGAATTCAATAGAAAATCAATTAAATGAAAATTCGAAATTAAATTGAAAAATGATTAAATTCAGAAAATAAAAATAGGGAAAATTTCTAAATTGCCTTAAAAAGCCAATATAATTTTTGGGGATTTTTCTTGTACATTTTTATATTTTTTCGAGAATTTAATTGAAATAGTATAAAATATAGAAATTTAAAAGAATAAAATAGAAAGGGGGTTGAAGAAGCAATGTTTTTTGAATTACAAAGACATATGGGCTGAAAACGGGGGTGGGGATAGCGCATATCCCAGGCCCAAATGCGCAGGTTCCTGGAGGTGGGGTACTGTATGCAAATTTTTTAGCTTAAGAACAAGATTCGGGGGTGCGGGAAGTAACCAAAAGATCTTTCCCCAAAATGGTCCAATCAGACCCATCCTTATCCTCTAACCTATCTTTATGGAAATATAACAGCACTATTAATCCACATTAACTGACTTTATTATTCTTAATTTCCTAAGATAAAATCTTAATTACCTTATATTTTCATTAATCCTATTAATTTATATTTATTAAATCAACTTAATCCATCAATAATATAATATAAAAACAACAAAAAAACAAGCTAGAAGACACAAAACCTAATCAAACGTGAAAAACCTAAATCACCTTCTTCCTCCCTCCTGAAACCCTAATGGCCGTCGCTGTCTCTTGTCCGCCGCCGTCTGGTTCGCTTGTCTTCGCCGAATAAACCTCGCCGACGGTTCAATCACCTTTGCTCGTTTTGCCTCCACTGACGCTTCCCTCTACACGTTTTCTCTCCTTCTGTTAATTCCTCTATGAAACCATAGCCGCCATTGCTAGCATCACCGAACCTCTAAACCTCCGTCGATTCCTCTGTCACCCTCAAACAAATTCCATCTTTTAACATCTCATCACTCTCAACCTAGGTTTACCTAATCTTCCTTATTTCGTTCCGCTACGGCTTATCAACTCAAGAGATCAAGGGCGACGAAATCACGTAGAAAGAGAGAACACAAATATAAAGCGAAGACGACATCAATGATGTGAGATTCAGGTGAGAGGTTCCGATTCTGACTTCTTCTTGGACTCTTTCACTTCTGCCTTCAGATTGTTGTTTAACCACGAATTCGATGGTAAGTCTTCGTTGACGGTTCTGTTATCTTTAGTCTTGCAGAGCCGTTGTTGATGATAAGTGATGGAGATGGAAGTTCGACCGAAAAAGTTGCGTTTGAGAACAAGGGAGATCGATAAAGCTACACCATGGAGGTGATGATGACTATGGAAGCTATGCAAAGACGTTCGGTTTTATCGACTCTTGTTCTGTTAATTGCTTCTTCTTATTGATTTGCGATTTTAATTGCTGTCATTTTTTTTGGATTGTTGCAGGTTGATACAGGTTCTTGAATCTGATTGAAAGAATGGAAAAAAAGTGGAAGCCCCCCTCAAAGCCGAAGGTACGACATATTTCGCTTCCTCTTACCCGATTGAACTCACTTTCTTCTTCTATTTCTGCTTTTGCGTGTGTATTGTTGATATGTGGTGTTACTCAACTTCTTCTTCTGAACTGTATCTCTTATTCTTCTTGTTTTTCGTTCTGAAATCGCTCCTCGCTACAATTTTGATTATCGTTGGATTTCTTCATGTGCAGTTGTGGTTGAAGCGTTTTCTTGGAGTGTTGATGGATCTGAAATTTTGGTTGCCCGTTTGTTGTGATTGATCCTAGAAGAAGATTAGTGCAAGTTATGATTTGAAGGATCTCAGTTGATACTTGATGAAGATGAAGAGCAGAATAGACAATGGTGGTCTTGAGATTTTTTTGCAGATCAATGAAGGTTGGTAAAAGTAATGATAATGACCCCCCCAATGGTGAAGAGTGAGGATGAAGTTTATGGTAAAGGATTTTGAAGGCTGTGAATTCATGTGTGTGATGTTGGAAGAGGTAAAGGATCCCAAAAAAATGATGGAGAAGAGTCCTCGCCATATAAGGATCAAGCTGAAGTTTCCGGAAAAAATTCGGTTAAGAATCTGTTTACCCTGTAACTGTTTCTGGTGTAATCGTATTCTGGAAAGTTCCTTTTTTTTGTAACCGCTCCATGCGATTCTGTTATATCGGTTATATGAATCTAGTTTTTTTCTAACTGAATTCCATTTTTTTGTGTAACTGCACTTCCACTGTGTTTTTCTAGTTTCCATCCTCCCTTTTTTTTTGTGTAAGATCAAAAGAAATTATGAGTTTTTGTGACAGAGTTGGATAAGCATTTGAAAGAATACACCAATATGATTTTGGTTCTAACCTTCACTAAAATGACTTTCAAATAAGGACTGAACAGAATTTGTTTAAAAGAAAAAAAAAAAGATTCCAATTGGATTTTTGCTTAAGTGACTATCAAGTGGATTTAATAAAAAAATGATTAATTAGACTAAAAAATTATTTGGGCCTAAAAACATGGCATTGGTTTATATTGTTGGATTGAAAGTAAAAAACAAAACAAAAAAAGAGTTAACTAGACCCTAAAATGAGCATGGAATAATGTTTGAATTTGAATATGAATCGGGTATTGGTTTACGAATTGTATTTGAAAGTGGATAAAAAGAAAAAAAATGGATGAGAACAAAATTTGAGAAAAAATGGATAGCAAAAATTGTCGTGCTACTTCCCTCGAAAACTTGAACTCAGAACTATCCATATGAACACTTCTGATCTCACTTGAGCCCTTGAACCCAAATTAATTTCCTTAAGTTTCTTACCCAAATAGCAAGCCTATGACAATGAATGCGGGTCATGTTATAGATTTTCCTAATAAAAGATGCATACTAATGAGAGGCATAAATCCTGTTAAGGGTAATAAATAGGAGGGCAAATTTTGGGGTGTTACACCTGCTCTGATACCAACTGTAACACCCATATATAAAAAGACATACATAAAACATATTTTTCATATATAAATCTTTAAGTTTGGTACTGAAATACAAATAAGTTCCTAGCAACATATTGTATAAGTATAACCATTACAACAAAAGTACTAAGACAAAGGCCATAGTTAATACAAAGTGTTCAAAAAATAAAATCTAAGAACTAGATCTGAAGATCTCAAAAGTCCACAGCGGAAGACAAAGCCATCAAACAAGTAAAGATAATCAAGTCGCCTTATCTTTACCCTTTGCGGAACCTGAAGTACCTGAAATAACAACATCAACATGGGGTGAGATAAAACATCTCAGTGAGTTCCCTATCTTAGAGTTCGCTTGGCTCTAAAGATTTGATTCCAAAAGAATCTCAAGCTCTAATCACTCTCACCCATGGAACCGGGATCCAAAGGAACTAAGATCCATACTACCTTTCGAACATAAGCTAAGTGAAACATCTACCTCAAGTCCTTACGGATGCTCTAGTGAAACACATAGTAACCACATTGAGACTTACACAAGACCTTACGGAGAATTCGATATAACACTCTCTTTAATCTTTACGGATGTTTCACGTGGGACTAAAGGCAACCCACATCAAGATTTACTCAAGATTAACACTTAATAGTATAGCACTCGCCTCAAGTCCTTATGGATGCTCTTGTGAAACACATAGTAACCACATTATGACTTACACAACACCTTACGGAGGACTTATAGTCTACATGTCTCATATCAACGCCCATGTATACACAACGGGTACCTCAAGTCTTTACGGATGCTCTTGTGAAACACATAGTAACCACATTGAGACTTACACAAGACCTTTGATGCGTGTTTTTCGCAAGTGTACGAACGCGTCAGAGTAATATAAAAGATTGTCGAATCCACAGAGACCAAGTGTCAATCTATCGTACTTGTTGTTATGGTGTGTATCTAAGGCAACTAAATATAGGGGTTTTAAGAAGGGTGCAATGGTAAATAAAATAATAATTTTAAACAATAAACAAAGACAGGCTCGAATGTAATTCACATAATCAATTGATAATCCGGTACTTGTTAATGGAACTACTTATGGGCAATGTTTTCTACTTTGAAAAGAACTAATTTAACAGGAACTGTCGCTTTCGCGTATTCAGAACCGAGTTGTACTCTCTAATCAACCCCTCCTATTGTCACGGATAAAAAGGTGCGTACTGCGTTAGAGTAGTAAACCTATTTTTAAGAAATATAGTATCTTAACTAAGTTGAAAAGTATCTTAACCTGGATTTCTTAGCAAAAAGAGGTTCTCACGAACCAGACTCTAAACTTCTTTAACGCGTTCAAAAGTCGTTTTAAAATCTCCTTTCTTTTTAATCTAAAAACTCCTAATGAACTAGACAAAGCGCTTTTGGCTGTTTTTGAAATAGTTAGAAACAATTAAACTTAAATTGAAAGATAAAATAGCCCTTAAGTGTTTCCACGAACAATTGTACGGATTACTGGTTTAATTACGATCCTTACATCCTAACCTTTATGGATTTAGTTAGACATGATAAAGTAAAGATTCTTTTTATAATTTTTCATAAAAGTAATTTAGTGCGAGTGCGGAAAGTAAATGAATTTAAAGCGAGTGCGGGAAATAAACAAAGTAAAGTGCGAGTGCGGATAATAAACAAAGTAAAGTGCGAGTGCAGGAAATAAACAAAGTAAAGTGCGAGTGCGGGAAATAAACAAAGTAAAGTGCGAGTGCGGATAATAAATAAAAGTAAAGTGCGAGTGCGGATAATAAATAAAAGTAAAGCAATGCGAGAAATAAATAAAAGTAAAATACGAACTTGAATTAAAATGGCGGCAGGATTAACTTCCTCCAGAGTGCTCCAAAACTCGATCGCACAGACGTATACAGACTCGATCACTCGATTGCAGTATCACCCCGATGTGGAATGATAACTGCTTTGAAACTGATATATGCCTAGAGAAATCTAATTTTGGATGAAGAAAAACGAAAATCTAAGGTCCTATTTATAGGAGAAACTGAAAGCATGAAATGACCGGGACGCCCCTCCACTAAAAAGTGGAGGTTATGAAATTTTGCCTTGTGGCGCCCGCCACAAGGTCATGGCGCCCGCCATGGTCCCTACAGGGGATGATGGAGTGGGGAACGTGGGTCTTGGAGGTTGAGGAGTGGTCTTGAGACGTGGCCACGTCATGGCTAACCCCATGGCGCCCGCCACGGTGGGTGCCGTAAGTGCAAAATGCTGAATTTCTAGGTTTTCGTCCGTTTTCACTCCTTTTTCGCTCCTTTTCCCGATTCCAGCTCCGATTATTATAAAAACCTGAAAACATAAGAAAACAAAGCAATAACAAAGCAAAACAACAATAAAAGCTAAGAATGCATGCGAAATCGGAGTCAGAAATACGGTGAATTTTAGTGTGATCAAATTCTCCCACACTTAAACCTTTGCTTGTCCCCAAGCAAACATTAAAGCTTAAGAAAATATGGTGTCAACACTTGTCTTTGGGCTAAAGGGCTTCTAAGTTCAAGTCAGGATGCAGTGACAGATACTAACTAAGTGAACCAAGGGTACCATAGTAACACAAACACAAACTTCAATCCTATATTAACCACTCCATATCATCCCACAATACCTAGGCCTATCTTCTCATCTTTTTGTGTCCTTTTCATTCAGGCGCAATCACATTAAGCCCGTTATCTGTACATGCTTCATAGTAGAGTGACCGGTTAGTGATTCTGATCCATAACATAAGGTTTCTGGCACATAAGCATGTGTAAACCTGTTTTTATTTCGCCTAAATGTAGCTGCGGGGGATCGGATCGTAATCCGCCCTACCAAGTTCAGTGCCAGATACCTCTGAACCAACTAACAATAGGTGACTTGCAATTTTTTTCTTTTTGTGGCAAAATTTTTTTCTTCTCTTTTTTCGGTTTAAATGACTTTGTGAGGGTCACCTATACCAGAGTTTGCCTTTTTTTTTTTATTTTTTTTATTTTTTTATTAGCACTGGATCATTCACTTATATTCATCGGCCCCCTACGTAGAGCATGCTTAGGCCGGAGCTGACTGCTAGGATAAACTACTTAGGACAATTTTTAAATGATAATAAAGGCCAAGGTGGTGGGGTTTAGGAGTGATTCCTATATTCAAGAGGTCTATGGTGCTAAAATGGTTCTGATGTTTCAAAAAGTTGACCTAAGTCACCACATCCTAATCTAAACCTGTCTCAAAGCCCAAAAAACATGTGAAACAACATTGTTTTCTTTTTAAAATTTTTCTGGTAAGGCTAAGGAAATGGGAAAAAATGAAGATGAACTAAAAAGACACTATACTGGTGACTCGTCAGACTCATGCATTATCTAGGAAAAATAAATTACTGAAAGGGAAATAACTGAAAGGAAATTAACTAAAAAGGGAAATGAAAGAAAGCAATAAAATCCCCTCCCACACTTAAATCGAACATTGTCCCCAATGTTTCGAAGTAAGATAAGGGGGGTAACCTGGAAAAGACTACTGAGGAGGGGCACTGGTGCCTTCGCCGTCCTGATGTGATGGTCTAGGACGACGGGATCTACTACGATGCTGGTCCCTCTGGTCGAGTCGTGCTGATAAAGCAGCCTGAGCACTCCGGACCTCTCGAAGGTTACCTAAGATGGAACCCTGAGTGGCCTCTACAAGCTGGTAGTGTCGGCTGTTGAACTCTCTCTGACGGTTCTGCTCTAATGAGATATCGTTCAAGGTACGGCAAACGTTGCTATAAGCACGATATGAAACCAATCGCGATTGTTGCATGAAGCTCATGTTGTCCGTCAGCTGTTGTGAAATAGTAGAGAGAAGGCCATCACGCCTTTCTTCTCTAGCTGTCATATCACGCCACATCTCCTCGGTGACAAAGAATCCAGGAGCAGTACCTGCAACAGGGTTAGAGGAAGATGGTGCGGTGTGTGACTGTAAAAGTATTTTTGTTCCTTTTTTTATTTTTATTATTTTTTATATTTATTATTATTATTTTTTTTTATATATATATATATATATATTTTATTGGGTATAAAATAAAAGAAAAAGAAAAAAAATGAGATTAGTGCATGAAATAATATATATGGTGAAATCAAAGTGCATGAAAAAGAAAATGTAATAGATGCAATAATGCATGGAGATGCGAAAAATAAAATAAAGCATATAAAAGGGAAATTAAATACTAGGGTAGTGCTGTCAGTGTAGAATGAGTCATGTGGTAGGCTTCTTTTCCTGGCTTGATCCACGAATCTCAACTATCTCCCTCCGAAACTCTTCAATCGCCTGATATAGAGCATCGGCCTCTGAGGCATGAGTGAGATCAGAAACCTGCATCTGTAACTCCAAGTCTGCCACTTCCTGCTTGAGCAGGGCAGTCTCCTTGCGGAGCTCATAAATCTGTGTTTGTAGGTCAGGTGGCTGCAAAGACATATTGTTAGACATAATAGTGATTCGGGGAGTAAGAGGTGTAGGAGTGTACTCAGCGGCGGGAGGCGATTTCGGCTCTTCGACAGTCTCTCCATAACCCTCTAGAGCATAACTCCAATTTTCAGGATCATGGACACTGGTCATCAGCGGATCTGGTAATGTAAAATAGTGTATCGCTTCGCCGTCGACCAGCAATCTAAACATGTTGGGCTCAAAAGAAGCCTTCCTCATCAGTCCTCTATCAAGACAAAAATCAATATCCAGGGTGGTGTAGCAGCAGAAGGTCTTGAGGTGCAATAATTTGCGAGACAGACCCAATGCAGTAGCTATCTGTGTAACAATCCCACCGACATGGATGATTCCTACGGATGATCTGGCGACACTAGCCAAGCCCTTCAACAGAAAGTTGCCACAAGCAACAGGGCGAGACTGAGTCGCACAAAATAGTAGGAAAATCTCCTCTTCACTTAGCAGGGTTTCTGTATCTGGCAAACCTAGGAAAGAATGTGCTAGAATCATCTGGAAGTACCTCAATGCAGGGTTGTGGATTACCTGAGAAAACTGGGTAGAAGGATCTTGGCTCCCTCCACCTGATATTTTAGTCCAAAACTTTTCCACTTCTCTGCTCATAAAATACCCCATCGGTGTCTCTGGAATAGCATCAGGAGTAGTCTGGAAACCTAGCAAATCACCAAACTCTTTGTGAGAGAATGAGTAGTCAATCCCGAACAACCTGAAAACAGCGAGTCCATCGGGTCCAGCCCAAGGGTCATGATGAAACGAGCTGAGGAACTCAAGAGTCAAGTTCCTATAAGTGTTGTTCCTGTCGTCAAACTGGTCCCAGTGGAGTTGATGGCATAAAAATCTGATGCTTGGCTCTATCCCCAAGGCATCCATGCAGTCATGGTCAGGGTACCTGGTAGGAGCCATAGGGCGTCTCATGTGGACATGGTAACGCTCTCTCTGTGCATCGTCTCTAAAGGCCACGTGCATGTCATCAGGGTTCTGCATCCTGTACAAGGTTAGCAAACAAGTCCTGAAAGCACATAAAACATTCAATCGTTAGTCCTGACATAATAATAAAATAAACAAATTGAAATAAAGTAAAAATAAATAAAAAGTACATAAATAAGAAAACCATGGGTTGCCTCCCATGCAGCGCTTGTTTAACGTCATTAGCTCGACGACCGATATTCAAACATCATTCGAAGGATATGGTGGATCACTCAGAGTATGACAGGTGTATGTTGTTGGGATGTCACCTCCTTCGTAGGGCTTCAACCTCTGTCCATTGATGATGAACGGTTCACATGTTTGGTTCTTGATTTCAATAGCACCGGATCTTAGGATCTTAGATACTTCGAAAGGGCCAGTCCATCTCGAACGAAGCTTACCTGGAAAAAGTCGTAACCTAGAATCGAACAGGAGAACAGGATCGCCTATTTTGAAGTCTCTTCTTATGATTCTTTTGTCATGCCAAGCTTTTGTTCTTTCTTTGTATATGATGGCATTTTTGTAGGCAGTTTGTCTGAGCTCTTCTAATTTATGGATATCAAGGATACGTTTCTCACCAGTAGTCAAGTAATCCAAATTCAAAGTTTTGATGGCCCAATAGGCCTTATGCTCTAACTCAAAAGGTAAATGACATGATTTCCCATAAACTAGTTGGTAGGGGGTTGTTCCTATAGGGGTTTTGAAAACGGTTATGTAGGCCCATTTATCAAGCCATCTCACATATCCCTCACCTTTTCTTTTCTTCCTTCTGTAGGTTGGCTCATTCCTTTGAACTTGTGGTGGTGGTTCTGGATCTATGCTAAGTATTAGCTTTTCAAATTTTAGCTTAGTCATTTCATTCACCATCTCAAAGGTTAGCCTTACCCTCTTAGCACTAATGATTCCCCTAGTTTCATGGTCCTCAATTTTTCTCTTTTTATGTTGGAGCTCGAATAAGGGTACATTGGTGCGGGTACATTTTAATACTTCCACGTATGTTTTGGATTGGGATTCTACCTTATCTTCCACAAAACTTTGCGGGAAAGGAAATGGTGGGATACATGGAGGGGTAACAACAATAGTTGCTTCATTCTCTACCTTTATGACACCTTTCCTTTCGGATGGTTTCAATGGATTTTTCTCTACTCTATTCTCACCACAACTCTCGTTATGCTCATTATCCCTCTCCTTAGGATTTTCGATATGTTCCTCACTACTAGTTGTTATAACATATGCATTCTCCTCAGGAGGTGGTCCTATAGGTGTTTGTGCAAGAAGGAAGATTTGAGTCCCCAATGTCTTAGTGCTATTCACGAGGGAATCGACCTTAGTGTTTAGTTGCCTAAGGGCTTCATAAGTATCGAGATGTTGTCTTCTAAACTCTTTATTCTTGAGGGTTTGGGTTACCATAAAGCGCCTTATCATAGATTCTATCCTAGAATTAGTTGTGGTTTCAATGAAATCCTCCACTAACCTTTCGAGGCTTGAATTAACAGATTCTAGCGGTTCCTCAAAATTTTGTGAGTGGTGATTTGGGTGAGAATAAGTTAGTGGTGCATAGAAATTCTCCCTTTGTATTTCGAGGTTGGACATATGTGATTCACGTGATCCCCCGAAATACTGGGAGTGATGATTGTAGAATTTATTTGAGTGAAACATACTGATTTTTTTTTTTTTTTAATTTGTTGTAAAAGCCTTAGTCTATACGGTATAACTACAGGGTACGAAATTTGACGAAATTGGTCCCCGGCAACGGCGCCAAAAACTTGATGCGTGTTTTTCGCAAGTGTACGAACGCGTCAGAGTAATATAAAAGATTGTCGAATCCACAGAGACCAAGTGTCAATCTATCGTACTTGTTGTTATGGTGTGTATCTAAGGCAACTAAATATAGGGGTTTTAAGAAGGGTGCAATGGTAAATAAAATAATAATTTTAAACAATAAACAAAGACAGGCTCGAATGTAATTCACATAATCAATTGATAATCCGGTACTTGTTAATGGAACTACTTATGGGCAATGTTTTCTACTTTGAAAAGAACTAATTTAACAGGAACTGTCGCTTTCGCGTATTCAGAACCGAGTTGTACTCTCTAATCAACCCCTCCTATTGTCACGGATAAAAAGGTGCGTACTGCGTTAGAGTAGTAAACCTATTTTTAAGAAATATAGTATCTTAACTAAGTTGAAAAGTATCTTAACCTGGATTTCTTAGCAAAAAGAGGTTCTCACGAACCAGACTCTAAACTTCTTTAACGCGTTCAAAAGTCGTTTTAAAATCTCCTTTCTTTTTAATCTAAAAACTCCTAATGAACTAGACAAAGCGCTTTTGGCTGTTTTTGAAATAGTTAGAAACAATTAAACTTAAATTGAAAGATAAAATAGCCCTTAAGTGTTTCCACGAACAATTGTACGGATTACTGGTTTAATTACGATCCTTACATCCTAACCTTTATGGATTTAGTTAGACATGATAAAGTAAAGATTCTTTTTATAATTTTTCATAAAAGTAATTTAGTGCGAGTGCGGAAAGTAAATGAATTTAAAGCGAGTGCGGGAAATAAACAAAGTAAAGTGCGAGTGCGGATAATAAACAAAGTAAAGTGCGAGTGCAGGAAATAAACAAAGTAAAGTGCGAGTGCGGGAAATAAACAAAGTAAAGTGCGAGTGCGGATAATAAATAAAAGTAAAGTGCGAGTGCGGATAATAAATAAAAGTAAAGCAATGCGAGAAATAAATAAAAGTAAAATACGAACTTGAATTAAAATGGCGGCAGGATTAACTTCCTCCAGAGTGCTCCAAAACTCGATCGCACAGACGTATACAGACTCGATCACTCGATTGCAGTATCACCCCGATGTGGAATGATAACTGCTTTGAAACTGATATATGCCTAGAGAAATCTAATTTTGGATGAAGAAAAACGAAAATCTAAGGTCCTATTTATAGGAGAAACTGAAAGCATGAAATGACCGGGACGCCCCTCCACTAAAAAGTGGAGGTTATGAAATTTTGCCTTGTGGCGCCCGCCACAAGGTCATGGCGCCCGCCATGGTCCCTACAGGGGATGATGGAGTGGGGAACGTGGGTCTTGGAGGTTGAGGAGTGGTCTTGAGACGTGGCCACGTCATGGCTAACCCCATGGCGCCCGCCACGGTGGGTGCCGTAAGTGCAAAATGCTGAATTTCTAGGTTTTCGTCCGTTTTCACTCCTTTTTCGCTCCTTTTCCCGATTCCAGCTCCGATTATTATAAAAACCTGAAAACATAAGAAAACAAAGCAATAACAAAGCAAAACAACAATAAAAGCTAAGAATGCATGCGAAATCGGAGTCAGAAATACGGTGAATTTTAGTGTGATCAACCTTACGGAGGACCCAAAGAGATACTAAAATCTCAATTCTCGCTAGCCCAAGGGAATCCTAGATACCTCACAAGTTATACCCTTTTTTATTACCTTTAGTTCACAATTCCCTAACTTAGCATTTTTACCATATAACCAAAAAGTCGGGTAAAAATAAAATTTTCTGGCATCATAAGAAAGTACATAATTTTAGCTTTAAAACGATATGTGGAACGTTAAAATCGGACGCCCGGGTCAAAAGTTACGAACGAAGACACAATACTTTCTAAAAAGGAAACAAAATTCTGCAAAAGAAATAGGTAGCGGCGCGAACCCTGTTCGCGAGGCGACCATAGTAGGTTTACACTCAGTTTGCGGCACGAAGCCTGTTCGCGGGGCGATGACAGAAGCATCCACTCAGTTCATGGTGCGAACTTAGCAGAAAACCCCAAAACCAGCCACGGGAAGGACTTCTCCAAAAGACCCAAATCCCACCAAAATCATCATCAACAGAGAAAACAAGTATCAAACATGATTGTTATCACGTACTAACCAACATGTAATGATTTAATCGAGTTTTAACCATTAAACTTTCAATTCCTAAGATTTTCCAACAAAAACCCTAAACCACAAAATCTCTAAAACTCAACCAAAACCAAAGATAAAAGTTTCTAACTAAGAACCCACCTCTAGCAAGAATATTGGAGAAGAATGAATGGAGAATGGGTGGGTGGAAGCACAAGATTAAGAGTCTTCTTCTTCTTCCTCTTCAAGACTTTTTCTTCTTCTTCTTTCTTCTCTTCCTTTCCCTCTTCTTCTATTTCTATTTCTATCCAAAAAGAAAAAGACTCGTGTCTTAAAGAAAAATATAACATTTCCCTACCGACGGGTCCAATTAGGGAGTATCCAAAAATGTCTCTTAATCCAATATTAAAAAAAACCTCAGAGTTAGCTAATACTAATTAATGTAATAATATCCCTCTAATTACTCTATTTATTTCCGTTAAAATTTCTTAGAGTAATCCGGGACAATATTAATATCAATTAATATTATCCAGAGCACTAAAATAATTTACGGGGTATTACAGATAGATGCCCCTTCAGGGTACTCCCGAGCTTCGAGATATCTTTTTACTTCGTGGAACCAAGGTTTTTCCTCCACTCCCTCAATATCAACCTCATAACAGTATGTTGGCTCATCTAATATATCAATAGTAATTCTAGGAGCTTCATTGTCCCAACTGACTTCAAACATAGATGACATAGTAGTTAATGCGTCTGCCAACTGATTTTCTTCTCGTGGAATATGTTCAAAAGTGATCTCTTCAAAGTATGGAATCAAAGACAACATATGCTCTCTGTAGGGAATGAGATTTGGATTCTTTGTGTTCTATTCTCCTTTAATCTGACTAACTACCAGGGCTGAATCTCCATATACATTCAGGAACTGGATCTTTATCTCAATGGCAGCCTTGATACCCATGATGCACGCTTCATATTCAGCCATATTGTTGGTACAATCAAAACAAATTCTAGCAGTAAACATTGTATAACAACCCTTATGAGAGATAATCACAACACCAATACCATTACCAAGTGCATTAGAAGCTCCATAAAAAACCATAGTCCATCGGGATCCCTGTTCAGGTCCTTCACACGAGCTAGGTTCTTTAGTAACAAGCATAATATCTTCATTTGGAAATTCAAAATTCATAGGCTGATAGTCATCTACTGCTTGATGAGCCAAATGATTAGCTACCACACTTCCTTTAATTGTCTTCTGAGTAGTGTACTGGATGTCGTATTCTGTCAAAATCATTTTCCATCTCGCTATTCGTCCGAAGAAAGCAGGTTTCTCAAATATGTACTTGATAGGATCCATCTTTGAAATCAATAAAGTGGTATGAGTCAAAATATACTGTCTTAGTCGGCGAGCAGCCCATGCCAAAGCGCAACAAGTTTTCTCGAGCAGTGAGTATCTTGTTTCACAGTCGGTAAATTTTTTGCTAAGGTAGTATATTACTTGTTCTTTTTTACCAGACTCATCATGTTTCCCCAACACACACCCCATTGAATTGTCTAGCACTGTTAAGTACATAATCAAGGGTCTTCCCGCAACTAGTGGCATCAATATCAGAGGTTCTTGGAGATATTTCTTGATCTCATCAAAAGCTATCTAGCATTCGTCATTTCATTCCATTACTTAATCTTTCTTCAATAATTTGAAGATTGGATCACAAGTAGCGGTTAATTGGAAAATAAATCTTGCAATGTAGTTCAGGCGTCCCAAAAAACCTCTGACTTCCTTCTCAGTATGGGGAGTAAGCATATCTTGTATAGCCTTTACCTTTGCAGGGTCAACTCCAATACCTTTACCACTGACAACGAAACCCAAAAGTTTACTAGATTTGACTCCAAAGGTACATTTGTTTGGATTCAATCTCAACTTGTATTTCTTTAACCTCTCGAATAGTTTGTGTAGATGATCAATATGTTCTTCTTCATTCTGGGATCTGGATATCATGTCATCAACATATACCTCTATCTCATGGTGAATCATATCATGGAACAAAGCTGCCATAACACGCTGGTATGTTGCCCTGACATTCTTCAAACCAAATGGCATTACTATGTAACAAAAGGTGCCCCACTGTGTGACAAACATAGTCTTCTCCATTTCTGTAGATGCCATTCTTAATTTGATTATAACCAGAGAAACCATCCATGGAAGAGAATACCTTATGCTGAGCTGTGTTGTCTACCAGAACATCAATATGTGGAAGCGAAAAATCATCTTTGGGGATGGCCTTGTTCAAATCCCTGTAGTCCACGCACATGCATACATTACCATATTTCTTAGGTACCGGTACCACATTTGCAACCCATTGAGGATAAGAAGTGACAGCTAGGAACCCTGCCTTAAATTGTTTCATCACTTCAGCTTTGATCTTTTCTGACATTTCAGGACGCATACGACGAACTTCCTGTTTTATCGGGCGAGAACCTTCCTTCATTGGTAGACGATGAACCACAATATCAGTATCAAGCCCTGGAATATCTTCATAAGACCAAGAAAAGATCTCCACGCAGTCATGTAGCATCTGAATTAATATATTCTTAACACTGTCTTCTAATTCAGCTCCTATCTTAACCTCTTTCTTATCTTTCTCAGTACCCAGATTCATAACTTCAATCGGTTCTTCATGCGGATGTATAACTTTCTCTTCTTGCTGTAGCAACCTAGCAAGCTCTACAGGCACTTCACAATATTCCTTATTTCCATCCCTGGCTTGGTAGATTGGATTCTCAAAGTTATAATTGGCAACAACATAACTGTTATCAATGGGATCCAGAGTGGATGAGGATCTGCACTTTAGTGATGTGGGTGTGTGTAATAACACATAACTTTTTATAAAGGAAATAAAATAAAGACAAAGAGCGCAATATTTACGAAAGCAAAGACTTCCATTGATTTTATTGAATGAAAATATGCAAATGAAATGACATCCCTAACAAGCATACCATTGTGCCCCGGGCAAGGCACAAGGCTTAAAAGTTTTAATTTTTAGAATTCCAAAACCAAAACAAGAAAAGCAAAAATAGCATTTAATCCTGACTAAAGGAGATAGGAATAACATCTTCAGCCTTCCAATTGTTGAGCCCACTGCCACTGGTAGGAAAAATGCAACTGTCTAGGTTGCAGTCTTCATCAGAGTCTTCCACAACATTGACTTGATCTTTCTGAACTCCCTTGTTAGTGATATGAATAGCACGAGCACGACAAACAGCCTTCTGAGCCTCTTCTTCAACCACAACTTTAGCATCTTTCATGGAGGCCATTGCAGGAGTTGCTCTAGAAATAGCAGGAACTGGCTTAACAACAGGAACAATCTGAGGAACCACTTCAAATGTCTGACAAGGGGTCTCAATGAATTCACCGTCGATTTCAACATATTTGAAAGTACTCACATGAATGACCATGTACTCTTCTTCACCATAGATAGTGACAATCTTGCTCTTCACTGGATATTTCAGCTTCTGTGTATGGTAGAGGTTACAACGCTGCCCCATGTATCCCAGGGTGCCAAGAAAACAGGAATAAGCAGGACGAATATCCATCACATAGAAATTAGAATCAAAGACTTGAGAACCTACTTTGATTGGAAGATCAACTTCTCAGTGAACCATTCTTCTTGAACCATCAAAGGCTCTCACCACCACATTACTAGGTGTTAGCACAACATCTTCATAATTGAGCTTGTCAAGAATAGCCTTTGGTAACACGCTTGACGAGGAACCATTATCCACCAACACATGAGACAGAGTAATGCCCCTACACTCAATAGAGACGTGAAGAGCTTTGTTTTGGTTTCTTCCAGCAGGAGTCATATTAGCATCAGAAAACCTAAGTTATTTCTAGTTGTTAAGTTAGCAACATAATTTTCAAACTAATCCATGAAGATTTCGTGCGGTACGTGTGCAGATTTCAGGAATTTTACTAAAGCCTTAGCATGGGCTTCAAAGCATAATAACAGAGACAACATAGAGATCTTGGAGAGAGTATGCTCCAATTGTTATACTATATTGTAATCACTCTTGCGAATGATTTTCAGTACTTCTTCCATCTGCTTGGAGAGATCTTCAGTAGCTAGTGTCTCAACCTGAACATGCTCAATCACTGGTCCTTTACCTCGATCTTTAGCACTTAGCCTAGAGTTGGAGATACGGACTAGAGCAGCAGCGGATTTTGGAGTGTCTTCTGGAGAGAAAATCCTTCCACTTCTAGTAACCATACTAGTCCCAATAATATTGTCAATATCAGGATTATCATCTTCAGCAGGTATATCAGTTAAAGGCTCTTTTTTGACACCATGGATATAAATATCAACACCATAATTCCAAGGGATAGCCTTGTCAGAAGAATATGGAATTGGATCGGGAGTAGTAATAATCAGGGGAGCCACATTTGGCTCAACAATAATCTTCACAAGACCCTTAGAAGTGATCCTTACATGAGTTTTAGTAACCATAGACACGTCTTCAAGCTTCATACCTTGGGACAAACCTTCACATAAATTCTCTATAGAGGGGCTCTTCTCAAACAATATAATACGATTTCCCATCAAACGTTGAATACCTTCTTTCAGCTTCCAACAACCATTGAATTGAGAGGCAGAGTAAAAACAATCTTCATTGCAGCCTGGAAATAAAACGGCTTGCAATAACTTTTTCTTAACAATGGACAAAGGAGTAGTAAAATCAGCCACAGTAGAAACATAAGAAACATCATCAACAACATTAACAGTCTTCTCATGTTTGGGCATAGGTGCAGTAATCACATTAGGAGTCTCAGGAGGATCAAACTCAATTCTCCAGCATCAATCATATTCTGAATTTTATTCTTCAATGCCCAACAATTATTAGTATCATGTCTGGGGCAGTTGGAGTGATATGCACACCTTGCATTGGGATTATAACAAGGAGAGGAAGTATTGGGATTCTGAGAAGGGCCCTTCAAAGTAATTAGTTCCCCTTTCAACATGTGTTGTAGAGCCCGAGCCAACGACATATTGATCTTAGTGAATTGTGTCCTAGGTGTACCATGCTTAGGCTGATTATTCTGTTGTTAATTCTGTTGCATGGGTGCAGGATTAGAGATCAGAACTGCTCCCATAGATTGGTTATGGTTGTTCTTAAGACCCTGTTGGTCGTACACAACATTAGATTATTTCTTTCCATTAGAAGGCTTCTTGGTAGTACTTGAAGAGGCAACTGTTTGTATCTTACCACTCCGTATTCCACTTTCCACATGTTCTCCAGTCATTATCGGCTTAGTAAAACCAGATGATGAACATCCAATTAGATGACTGTAGAAAGGACCAGTCAGCGTACTCATGAACACGTCAATCAATTCCCTGTCAATCAAAGGAGGTTGAACTCTGGTTGCAAGATCTCTCCACTTCTAGGCGTACTCCTTAAAACTTTCTTTAGAGCCCATGGACATGCTTTGGAATTGCATGCGAGTCGATGCTAAATCAGAGTTATATTTATATTACTTGTAGAAGGCCTCAGCAAGATCATTCCAAGTACGAATATTGGTACTCTCAAGTTGATAGTACCATTCTAATTGAGCTCCAGATAAACTCTCTTGAAAGAAATGAATCCACAACTTTCTATCAGCAGTATGTGGTTGGATCCTTCGAACATAGGACCTTAGATGCAACTTTGGACATGAAACACCATCATATACCACAAAAGTAGGAACTTTGAAACCAATAGGGATGACAACTCCAGAAATCAAACTCAAATCTTCAAAATCTAACCTAGATGTCTTCTGCAATTCCATGGCATTCACACGGTCTTTCAGTAACTTATATTTCTCATCACCAGTTGAATCATAGTAATAATTCTCCTCATGATCAGAATTCCCAATAGTACCATGTTGACTATCTTCTTCTTTCACAAAATCTTCATCTCCAATATTTTCAACCTCATCATCTGTCTTGATTGGACCTTTGAACCTCTTACCCAGGTTGATGAAGCCAACTGGTTTTCTGGTCTTCTTCTTCTTCTTCTTCTTGGCCAGGAGTGCCTTCAGCTCTTCTTGTCCCATGGACAAGTTCAGGATCATCTCTTGAAATTGGGAATTCTGAGCTTGAAGATCTTTGACAGATTGTTTGAAAGCCATTTTGCTGAAATAAACAGCGAGAAGATAAGAAACCCGTTGTTGAAACCTGTTATGCAATGATATGGTATGTAGATGCATATGCAATGTTTTCAAGGACCATGTAGGATTTAAATTTGTTAAAGGAAAACAAAAACAAAACTTTTATTATTAAGTTTTAAAATATAATTGCCCCTTGGGCTTACAAGGAAAGAAAACAAGAAAAGGTACAAAGAAAATAAACATATGAGATTCAAGTCTCCCATGGACGCTTCCTCTTTATGTTGAGGTATGTATTGAGGTTCCTCTCTTCGTGAAGTTGCTTTGTTAGCTCCAACACTTTCTCTTTTCTAGCTTTGAACTAATCCTCAAAGGTATCCCTTTGCTCCTTCAGTTGGATCCAAGACTTCTGTAGCTCTTCCAAATCAGTTGGCATATCAGGATAAATAATGGTATAAGGGACGTCTCCTTCTATAATAGGCTCAACAATCACCGGTAGAACAACAAGATATGGCATCATAAGAGTCTGAGCACGAGACCGCACCCATATGAGGTAAGGTTCCATAGGAATGGAGTATTTTGGTTCCAGAGTATTGTTGTTAATCTTATTCACCATGCTCCAAGCTCATATAAACCTTTGACGGTAACCTTGATGACCGCTGTCATAATCGAACATAATATCTTGAATAATCACATCATGAGGACCATCACTTCGAGCATAACCAAATTGACGTAGTGCTAAAGAAGGATTGTAAGTAATGCCCCCTCTTATGCCAAGGAGTGGAACATTAGGGAACTCTCCACAACAGTAAATGATAATAATATTTTCTATAGATCGGGAGCACCAATGAATATCTGAATGAGAGAGTGACATTATCCTTCTAGACCATATCAAACCTTGTTCATTCTTCATCATAAATCTAAGAAGGTATGAAATAAACCACCTTGATAGTAGAGGCATACAACACATAAGAGTTCCTCGTGCCTTCGTAGTACGAGTCTGAAGAGAGTGCAAAATATCTCCAAGCAAGGTAGGCACATGATTATGATTTAGGAATATGCTAATGGCGTGAAAATCTATGAATTGGTCTGAATTAAGGAACAACACCAAACCATAAATCAACAAGGCTAAGATCTCCTCAAAAGCATCGTAACTCATAGTATCCAAGAATACCCGAGCTTTCTCTATCTACTTTAGAAATAATACCCTTAACTCTACTTCTTGTTTCCCAATTGGATACAATATCTGACTTCTTTAGATGCAAAGCTGTTGCAATAAATTCTGGGTTAGGCTCGTTCTCTAGACCTGTGAAAGGTTTCTGATCAAGAATAGGCACACCCAGTAGTTTAGAGAATTCTTCCATTGTGGGTACCAGCTAATAATCGGGAAAGGTGAAACAGTGATGTTTAGGGTCAAAGAACTGGAACAAAACATTCATCATGTGTTCATTAAACCCTGAAGTAACCAAATCAAGTAGATGACCATGCTTTTTGATGAATTGAGAGTTTTCAGGAACTTTTGAGACTAATTCCTTAAGCTTGGAAGGTATCCTTACAAAGTTGATCCGGATAGTATTCCTACGAGCAGAAGCCATAACCTGCAACAAAGAACAAAGATAAATCCTTTGGTCCTTGAAATGGTTAGTGAAAATGCTATGTTATGATGTCATGATGTTATGTTCATTTTTAAAGCAAATAAATGGAAAACACAAACAAGTCACACAAGAGCCTTAGGTTTAAGAGCTTTCATGAAGTCCATAGGTAAGTACCCTCCCCACTGAAGTTTAGTTGGTTCAACCTGTCCTAGCAATAGTATCCGGGTTTTAAGGAATCTCAATATCACTTATCCTTTTCAAAGGCAGTTGTTCAGTATGGCAACTGACTTTCCAACCAAAACCCCGCAAGATTAGAATCTCAATGAGCGTAGCATCGAGTATGAACCAACTTTAGACTGCACCAAAGATGGTTATCTCACTACTTTCTTGTAACGCCCATATAATATATATTTAGAATAATATCATACAAGTGTTATTTTTCGTACTGACACCATCATAAGTGCCTAATAGCATAATTCACATTCTTGACCAATACTAAAAACAATACAAACTATGGTACAAGACATGGAAATTATACTAAAACAAAATACTAAGATCAATATAATATCCATTATTGTATAAAGATAAAATACACAACGGAAACTTAAACCATGCTTCTCTTGAAACATCTCGAGCATAACTCCACTTGTAAACCAAACCTGCAAAAGAAACCTGAAAAGAAACAACAATAGTGGGGTGAGATAATGACATCTTAGTGGGTTCCCTATCTTAGAGTTCTCTCGGCTCTAAAGGGTTCAAATCTAGACACCACTCAAGTCGGAGGGAAACCTAGACTTCGAGTTCACATAAAACTAGAGACACAAAGTAAAACAAAACGGAGCACACACAAGGTGCTTTAAGGCATCTTTCCCCGCCCATCCATATTCCCCGATGGCAAGCAAGTACGAGTCACTCGATCCTTAACGTGCAGATAACTTTCCCCGTCCATCCATACTCCCCGATGGCAAGCAAGCACGGGTCACTCATTATCTACCAAAGGTACTTTCCCCGCCCAGCCATATTCCCTGATGGCAAGCAAGTACGGGTCACGATACCTTTCAACTGAGTAATTTTCCCTGCCTAATCATACTCCCAGATGACAAGCAAGCACGGGTCACGGTTACTCACCCCAAAGTAACTTTCCCCGTCCAGTCGTACTCCCAAATGACAAGCAAGCACGAGTCAATGTTACTTTCATAATGGATAACTTTCCCTGCTCAGTCATACTCTCTGATGGCAAGAAAGTACGGGTCACGGTTATCCATTAAGGGGTTCAAATCCACGAATTAATTATGTTTCCCGGCCGTCCCACGTCGTGAGACTTCGACACGAGCAAAACATAATTAAATTAGGATTATAATGCGAAGGAAGCAAACTTCTAATTATCATAACTACTTAGCCCAAAGATACTGTTCGAGTATCGATGCCTAAGCATTGTCACATCTCTAGTATAGCTTATATCAACCTAGGGTAATCCTACTTACCTCACAAGTTATTTCTTTTTATTCTCACAAGCTCACAAATTCCTTAATTAACATAATTACGGTTAATCAGAAAAGTCGGGTAAAAGTCGGCTCAAAATAATATTCTCGGTCTCAAAAGATAGAACATATTATTAGTTTTAAAACAATATAAAGAACACATAAATCGGATAAAGGATGAAGAAGTTAAGAAGCTTTAAAAGAGGAATCAAAATTAATATTTTTAATCGGCATAAAATTAATAATTATTTTCCACTTCAAAAGTAATATTTTCCTCTACCATTGGATAGTACGTTGTCTTATCTTTCCAAAGATATAAATTTTGCCTCAACCGGATACCCGAGTAAAAAGTTATGAATTTTCTAAGAAATGTCATTTTTCAGAACACAACAATGGTAACCGATTACTACCCAGAGGTTAACCAATTACCAGTGTAAAATTCGTCCAAAAACTCAATTTTTCAATGGGTAACCAGTTACTACCTATTGGGTAACCGGTTACCATTGCACCAGAAGCTGAAAACCCCTATTTTCTCAACATAAAACCCCTCCAAACTCAATCCTAACATTATGGATCATCCAAGCAATCATGGTAGGTTAAATGTACATGTATCCCGACTAATCTACCCAATTAATTCAACATTTTAACCGTTCAAACTCCCGATTCTACTATCTCTATCATTTTGTGCCATAACTCAAGAACAACTCTAAAATAAAAGAATCTATTTAGAACCCACCTTGACAAAGAAGAGGAGTTTGATGAAGATGAAGAAGATTGATGAATAATGGTGATGATCCATGCTTTCCCTCTTCTAGGGTTTTCCTTTCTCTTCCTTCTCCCTTCTCTTCTCTTTTCCTTTCTTTTCCTTTCTTTTCTTTTTCTTTCTTCCTCTTACCAACTTTCTTATTCTTTCTTATAAAACCCTTCTTTTCTTTCTTAAAGCAAACAAAGTATATTATACTAATATACCATAGTTAGTACTCTAACGGGTCCAAAAATGCCTCTGAGTCGAATATTTTATAAAACCTATGAGTCAGATAATACTTAATTAATTAATTTAAGTTCGTCGGTTGCTCTAATTATTTTAATTGAAAACTCTCAGAGCACACCGGAACCTTATTAATATTTAATTAATATTATCCAGAGTATTTAATTAAATACGGGGTATTACATTTCTAATGGCCAAGATGGGTCAATTAGGGTTTAAAGGGTAGTTAGTGTTAATGACACCATATGGTAGCCTGATATTATCCTCAACTGACTTGAAGAACATTAGTAGCAACCAAGATGTCACACTAACTGTAGCCACCAGATTAACCATATCGGTATATGCCGTACAATTTCCTTGGTCTATTTCTACTTACCTAAAGTACACTAGATCCGTGTTAGGATATTTCTCACAGTAGCCCCAAAACAAGTACCCTTTAAAAAATAAAGCATACAATTCAAACAAGTAAAGTGATCTAACTAAGGTAACCCCTCTTTTAATAGTACTCCCCAGCAGAGTCGCCAGTTCTATAACACGATGGAAGAACTGACTTGGTCGTTTTTGTTTTCACAAAAAATATGTTACGGATAGCAAGAGTCTCCACCGACTTTTATTTTATCCAATAAAGAAAGGTATAAAAGAACAGGAAAAACCTTTGAAAATGATTTGAGTTTGGGGGGTAAGTTATACATAGGGAAGGTGTTAGAACCCTTTGTAGCCATGGTTATCCATGGGCTCTTAACTGCTTAGCTCACTTTACTTTGTTTGAAAAATAGTAGTGGTGTATTTAGAAAAATATTTCGGAAGTTTAACTTTATAATGATTCTCGTACGAATGTATACAAAGTGTTTACTGTTTGAAAATATTTGAAAATGTGAGGTGTGGAAAGTATTTTGAAAATTTGTGAGCAAGCACTTAAGAACTACTTACCCTAAATTTTAAGGTCTTTCTTGGAATTTCGTTTCTTTAGGGGTAGGACTATCCTTACTATTAGTTAGTAAGTAGTCTTAACCTTGGATATTAAAGCGGCAGGCGTAGGGTCATCGTATGGTCATAGAAGACAATAGATAAGGGTATCTTAGCAATTCGAAGGGTCTATCATCATTTTTCCGTAGGGTCATCAAGGGACGAGATCATTTATTCGAAGGAAACTCGAAGGGATAACGAGGGACTATGATCTTTATATCGTAGGGACTTAATGATTTTATTCGTAGGAAACTTTGCTAAGATACCCCTATATTCGAGGGACTTGACCATATTGTAAGTCAACAAATAGGAGAAACCCTAGGGGTGCTGATGGCGATTGTATAACGACCGAGTTACATGTGTGATTAAAGTGTGTTGATTATAGTTATTTATCTTAGAAATTAGTGGGCTAAGTCCAATTTTATTCGCATACAAGTCTTTTCACACCCTATGTTTACTAACCACGCAATTTAATATTTGACGGAATTTAAATGCGGGAAATAAACCTAGGCTATTACATCATGGGAGGGGGGTACATATTGAAATTGGGGGAGTGCGGAAAATAAAAGTGCGGAAAATTAAAACCCTAATTAAGCTATTGTAACACCCCAAAATTTGCAATCATATTTATTATCTTAATTAGTTTATGCTTCACATTCATTTGCATTTCTCATTAGGTCATAACATCACAATCATGCACTTCATTGGGTTCCTAAGACATGGGATCAAAGCATTTCCTTGTGATATGAATTTTCGTATACATAGACGATTCATTTGGCTATTACATTTGAGGTTAAGGCAAAAGTCTGAGCTCACGCCACCATAAGTAGTTTCTTATCGAGGTTCATCAAGTATCAGGTTTATTGTCTTCAAGACTTCTCCAAAGGCTTGGGTGAATCATGGCTTCGTTCCTCTGGTGGCTAGGTTTATGGATTCGTCAATGGAAGATTAGGTTTTCATGACAAGGTTTTAAGGCTTAGTCTTATCATTAAGGCAATATTATGAAGTTGATTGTCAAGAGACAAAGTTGTGATCATGGCATTTTTTGTTGCTATTAATTCAAGTCAATTCGGCCTATTAATGAAGGAATGTAAAACACAAGGAATGGGAGTTGTAATTGGATTTTCAAAAATAAAAATGACTTTAAATTACACTTTGATTTATCCTGGTTCGTTTGAACTCAAACTACATCCAATCCACCCGCCAAGGTGATTTTGCCTCTATCAACGAGGTCTTAATCCACTATTCAAATTTGAATACAATCACAATGACCTACTGTCAATGTCTTCTTGAGTCTACTGACTTAAACTAGTCACTCAAGGAAAAAACTTATCTTTTACAAAGATTAACAATGTAACTTAATAATGCTTCTAACAAGCTATAATCACTAAGTGATTTGTTACAAGATATTTGAGAGCAAGATAATATTTAAGCGTGTAATAGATATAACTTGAGAACCGGAGCTTCAAATCTTCAGGTAGATTTCTTTTATAGTGGTTTGAAATATCTAGCCGTTGGGAACATCTGGAGCTTCATTTGGATAAATGTTAATTGCCTTAAAATCCTTCCAAAAGAGGAGATACTTGTTCCCATCCTTTATTCTGATTTTCTTTAAATAGTCTTTAATGAGAGTATCAGAATATTCTAAGCGCCAATCAGAGTATCATAAATGAATACGCAACATTAATAACGTCTTAATTAAGAGCTTCTCTTTAACACATAGATCTTCTATACAAGAGCGCGAGGCAGCTTCAAATCCAATATGCTTTCCTTTTAAGAACTTCTACTGCTTCTATAAAGCACATTAACCATGTGTTAGTTGCAACACATATTAGAACTTCTATTCTTTTAGGAACATATTGTTATCATCAAAACTTATAATAGAAGATTAGAATCAAAATTGTTCTAACAATCTCCCCCTTTTTGATGATGACAAAACATTTATTTTGATTCAAGAATAGAACTTAAAAGTTAGAAAGACTCCCTTTAATTGATGAGATATATTCTTTCAGAGTTTTCCATTAGAGGTTCATTTAGCGTTTTAATTCTTCCATAAGAAGTTCTTTGCCTTAGCTCCCCCTGAGTTGATTACTTAACCTGTTTCTTTTTAAAATCACAACTTAAATAGTTTAATCAGAATATTAACATGTTAGAGGATAATCTTGATAAACTGTTATAGATCAAAATCTTCTACGTTTCTCCCCCTTTTTGTCATTACTCAAAAAATATAAAAGTGCAGAAGTAAAACATGTATTAATAAGAGTCAAAACAAAAACATTTTTCATTAATCAGAAGCAGAACCAAAAAAATAGAACAAAGAAACATAGAAAAAATAAACTAAGAAACATAAAACATAAAACATAAAACAAAATCAGGGTTGGGGATTCATCTTGGTAACTAATGCTTCTAGGAGAGACTTGATCCGAGAAGATGATTCCACTTGTTTAACAATCATAGTCTTCAACTTAGCATTAGTTTCATCTTGTTTCTCCAAACTATACTTAACCATCTCGTTTTCTTTCTTTAGTTCTCCTAGAGTCTTCAGCATAAAGGAAGTTGGTAGTGAGTCTTCAGCAGTTGCAAAAACTTGAGCAGATTGTTCTTCAGAAGTTTCTTCAGCAACAGGTACTTGAACAATATCATTTCCCTTGACTTCCTCAGAAGGAACTAAAACCATCTGAAGATCAGAATATGATTCCTTAGGTTCTAGTTCACTCAAGGGCTTATCATCCAGAAGATGAGTCTTCTTATTTTCAATGCTTGTGACCACTTCTTTGAGATTCTCGTAGAAGTTCTGATGAGCGATATCATAGCATATATCTTCCAGCTTTTTGGCCTCAGTATTGAACCATTTTCTGAATGAGGCTCGGAGGAAATCAGAAGCTGCAAGATCAGGGAGTTCTGAGCAAGCAACCTTCAGATTCTCTAACCTGATTTTCATGTCTGCTTCAAATGCTAGCAACAGTGAGTCAATGTCTGATTTTGTTGGTTTTAGTTTTGGTACAGGAATAAATGTTTTGTTGGTTACAAAAGATAGTTTGTTTAGAGCATCTATATCCATGGATGTTCTCAGAGTGTCTTCTGGTTCAGAGTTTGAAGTGGGAGTGTCTGGTATTGTGATATAGGTGAGGGTGTTTGGTGGAGTAGATTCATAAGAGGATATGGAGTTTCCACGAATGGGGGATAAGTCAAAAACAGGTGTGTGAAATTAAGAGTTCAGGGGATAGAAGGTGCTTGGTGGTTGTACTTCAGATGTTTCAGCTGGATTATTTTGTTGGGATTCAAAGGGTTGAAAAGCGTCAATGTCAGATAGAACATGTTAAAGTTCTGAGTGAGTTTCAACAAAGTTAGGTGTCTTCAGATCATATAGAGGTGTTGGGTCTATTGGAATGTCAAAGTCATCCAGAGTTTGTGGTTGAGTGGCTGTATTTTCTGGTTGAGTGAATGGGGGTGGTATGTCAAAAGGTACATCAGAAGTTGTGGGAATGACAGAAGGAATTGGTTCAGATGAAGGAATAGGTTCATAAGGAGTGGTTTCAATTGGGATTTCAGATGTGACCACTGTTACTGATTCTACTACAGAAACAAAATCAGATTGAGAAGATGAAGAATTACCTTTCTTTCTGATTGTTTTAGGAGCCTTCTAAGAAGTTCCTTCAGCAACTTTTCTCTTCTTGTTTTTCTTTAGAGCAACTTCTGGTGCTGGTCTTCAGAGTTATTTAGGGTTGAACATAGGGTCCACACCATCCAACTTGCAGGATTCTAAATATCTGACTACAACCTCCGGAGGTATATTAGAAGAGAACAAAGGAAAATTTTGCAGAGGCATTTTCCTTGTTGTGATAACTTCTCTGGAGTGAAGAATTGGGTCCTTCTTGATTGAATCAATGAACTTCATATTCTTGAGGTTCTTAGTATTTAGAGGCTTTCCAACATTTGTTTCCAGCATTTCAATCTGCTGTGCCTCAATCAGATGATCCACCAGCTTGTTTTCTGTAAGGATATCATAAATTAATCTACCCAGAGGTATCCAGTCCCTCTTTGTCTTCTCTCCTTCTCTTGTTTCCTTGAAGTTGTTCTTCAGATGATTGAACAAAGAATGATCAAGATTAACCTTCTTGTTCTTAGAGATGAAATACAGAAGGAACTGCTGATCCATGTTGATGTAGCCAGGAGAGTCTGTTGCTTTTCTATGGCTGATGCTTCCTAGAATGATCTTAGCCCAAATTCTTAGATGATCCTTTAGATCCTTGATCTTGTTAGAGGGTTGTCCATGAGTGAATATTTCTCTGGCCACTAACTTAGTATCTGAGATCTTGTCCATCTCACTGCATTTAATCCCATTACCATCAAATTGAATCAACTTAGCAATGTGATCTTTAGAAATGATGATCCTCTTCCCCAGAACATAAGAGGTCACATGAGAGTTTGATGCGCTAGCAAAAACCCAGAATTCCTTGACAAGTTTGGGGAAAACTGGTCCCATTAAGCGATCAAAATATTTCTCCCAACCTTGAGCTTGAACACCAGGAAAAAGATCAAATCCATTTTCTCTTAAACTGTCAAAATCCACAAACAGTTCACACAACACTTCTAATTTGTCTGCTGGAGTGAGAAGAGTTCTGACTGGTGAGATGTGAAGCACTTATGAAGAAGGATCCTTTGATTGTTGAGAAGATGAAGCCACCATTACCAAGATAAAAGGGTTTAGGGTTTTAAATATTTTTCAGAGAACAGTGAAAGTGAAAGTGAAAAGAGAGAGTGGGGAGTGAAAACGTGAAGGTGAAAAGTAAAAGTGAAAAGTGAAAGGTGAGTTTATATAGAAATAAAGTGCATTTAAGAGAAAACACAATTGGTGGAATTAATAAATGCCCAAAACATCATGATTAGAAAACAATAAATGAGATCTGACAAGGGGAAGATGTAAAGATCTTGGAACATTTACCAAATAGATTTATGCCTCAATTGTGTCTATTCAGCCCTTTCAGTTTCCCAGAACTTAAACGTGTGTCCTTCTGTAGAGGACAGTTGTCTGATTGCATGTTTTGTCCTGATTCAGAGTTTGAACACGTATTCTGGTTCTTCTAGGATTCCTCAGAGCTTTATTGACACGTGTTGATGTCAAGATCTGCATGTTATTCTTTTGAAATAGAAGTTCTCATAGATAAACAGTCAGATCATTAAAATAACTTCTGAATGAATAAAAATAAAAAAATTCAGAACTTCTGAGAGTTAAAAACATATAATTAAACATTTTCACTCTGGACATAATTCCATACTAAGATTGGTCAGAATGAAATTAAATCTATCTTCAGAAAGGGGTTTTGTAAAGATATCAGCCCATTGGTGATTTGTATTTATGAATTTTAAAAATAAAATCCCTTTCTGAGTATAGTCCCTAATGAAATGATGTTTAACTTCTATGTGTTTAGCTCTAGAGTGTAAAATAGGAGTTTTAGAAAGACAAATAGCAGAAGTATTATCACATAGGATGGGAATGTTACTCTCATAAATATTGAAGTCCTCAAGCTGATTTTTCATCCAGAGCATCTGAGTACTGCATCCAGCTGTTGCATTGTATTCAGCTTCTGCAGTTGATAATGCTATGGTTGACTGCCTTTTGCTAGACCAAGAAATTAAATTGTCTCCCAGAAATTGGCAACTTCCAGAAGTACTTTTTCTTTCTGTTCTGTCTCCAGCAAAATCAGCATCACAATATCCTACAAGCTTGTAAGCTTTGGATCTTCTGTAGCATAGACCAAGATGAGTAGTACCTTTCAAATATCTAAAGATTCTCTTAACTGCTGTTAAGTGAGTTTCTCTAGGATCTGATTGGAATCTGGCACATAAACATACACTGTATAGAATGTCTGGTCTAGATGCAGTTAGATAGAGGAGAGAGCCAATCATACCTCTATAGATCTTCTGATCTACTTTCTTACTTACCTCTTTCTTCTCCAGAATACACGTGGGATGCATAAGAGTCTTAGAGATCTTACTATCTGATAAGTCAAATTTCTTCAGAAGTTCTTTGACATATTTGCTTTGATGCATGTATGTTCCTTCTAATGTTTGATTGATTTGGATTCCCAGAAAGAACTTTAATTCTCCCATCATGCTCATCTCAAATTCTGCCTGCATAGATTCAGCAAATTCCTTTCCCAAGGCACTTTTAGTAGAACCAAATATAATATCATCTACATAGATTTGGCAAATAAGAATATCATTTTTAATGGTTTTACTTAAAAGAGTTGTATCTACTTTCCCCCTGATAAAATTATTTTCCAGAAGAAAAGTACTTAGTCTTTCAGACCATATAAAGATTTTTTAAGTTTAAAAACATGTTCTGGAAATTTTGTATTTTCAAAACCAGGGGGTTGGTGCACACACACTTCTTCATCAATGTAACCATTTAAAATGCGCTCTTAACATCCATTTGATATAGAATGATGTCATGGTTAACAACAAATGAAATTAAGAGTCTAATTGATTCTAACCTGAAGATTGGTGCAAAGGTTTATGTATAGTCTATTCTTTCTTGTTGACTATAACCTTGTGCTACCAATCGTGCCTTGTTTCTGACAACTTCTCCTTGTTCATTTAGCTTGTTTCTGAATACCCACTTGGTGCCAATAATGTTGAATCCTTTAGGTCTAGGCACTAAGTCCCACACATCATTTCTGGTGAATTGATTGAGTTCATCTTGCATTGCAAGTATCCAATCATTTTATGAGAGTGCTTCTTCTACAGAAGTTGGTTCAATCAGAGAGACTAGTCCCATTAGAGATTCTTTAGAATTTCTGAAAGATGACCTTGTTCTGATTGGATCATCTTTCTTTCCCAAGATCTTATCTTCTAGATGATTCAACGTGCTTCTGGATTGTTTCTTCTGAGTGGGTTCTTCAGAACTTGTTGAAGTGGTTGTATTGTCTTGTTCTGTAGCTGGTTGATCTTAAGATGTTCTGTCTTTAGTGATTTCAACTTCTATATCTACAAGAGTTTCATTCTACTTTGGTTTTTCAGAACCAAGCTTGTCATCAAATCTGACATAAATAGATTCTATCACAATTCGTGTTTCTGTATTGTATACTTTGTATCCTTTTGAACATTCAGAGTATCCTAACATGTAACACTTTTGTGCCTTAGAAACAAACTTGTACGGAGGATCATCAGTATTAAGAATAAAACAAATACATCCAAAAGGATGAAAGTATGAAATGTTGGGCTTTCTGTTCTTCCACAATTCATAAGGAGTCTTCTCCAGAATAGGTCTTATAGAGATTCTATTTTGAATGTAGCATGATGTATTTACTGCTTCCTCCCAAAAATGTTTAGCCATGTTAGTCTCATTGATCATGGTTCTGGCCATCTCTTGCAATGTTCTGTTCTTACGTTCTACAACCCCATTTTGTGTGGAGTTCTAGGACAAGAGAAATTGTGAGAGATGCCATTTTCATTAAAAAATGATTCCAATTTTTTGTTGTCAAATTCCCCACCATGATCACTTCTGACTTTAACAATTCTAAACTCTTTTTCATTTTGAACTTGTTTGCAGAAGTTAGAAAATACATCAATTGACTCATCTTTGTGTCTAAGAAACTTTACCCATGTCCACCTTCTATAATCATCTACGATCACTAATCCATACTTCTTGCCACTGACTGAAGCAATTTTCACTGGTCCAAACAAGTCAATGTGCAGAAGTTCTAATGGTCTAGAGGAATTTACAACATTTTTAGATTTAAAAGCAGGTTTTGAAAATTTGCCTTTCTGACATGCTTCACACAGAGCTTTTGAGTTGAACTTCAAGTTTGGAAGTCCTCTGACCAGATTGAGTTTGTTAATTTGAGACAATCTTCTCATATTAACATGTCCCAATCTTCTATGCCAGACCCATTGCTCAGTTTCCACAGACATTAGACATTTTACATTCTGACTTTTCAGTTCAGAGAGTTTTATTTTATATATGTTGTTCTTTCTCTTTCCACAAAAAAGAATTGTTCCATCTTTCTGACTAACAACTTTACAGAACTTTTGATTGAAGATTATGTCATAACCTTTATCACTTAATTGACTTATGGATAATAGATTATGCATTAATCCTTCCACTAGCAAAACATTAGAGATAGATGGAAGTGTGCCATTACCAATAGTCCCAGAGCCAACAATCGTTCCTTTTTGATTTCCTCCAAAACCTACGTAGCCTCCAACTTTCTGCTCAAGACTTTGGAACATATTCTTTCCTCCCGTCATGTGTCGTGAGCATCCAGAGTCCAGGTACCAAGATTAGTGTTTCAGTTTGGCTGTTAAAGACATCTGCAACATACACAGTTTTATCTTTGGGTACCCATATCTTTCTGGGTCCTTGTTTGTTAGTTTTTACAAACTTGTAATTGTTTTTAAGTTTCATATCAGAACTTGTAGAACAAGATGACTCACTAGTATATTTTAGATCATGATTATGACTATAGGTAAAATGAGAACTTAAAGGAGTATTCACTTTTATGACGATGTCATCAACCTTTTTAAATTTCAGAGTTTCCTATCCTTTAGTTTTCAATAGCCTATACCTCTTCTACCATTTCAGCTAACTTCATAGATCATAGAGGGAATTTTGCTTCTGTCTATGTTTTTAGCTAGAAATTTTTGAAAACTGCAATCATATAACTTTATGATATTTTCAGAGCTAGGTAGAACTTCTAATTCAGATTCCTTCCGAGCTTTAAGTTTTTCAAAATAATTTTTACATTCAAAAATATTTTCTTTTAGCTCAGAGTTTTATGACTTAAGTTTTCTAACTTCTTCCAATTCAGATACTAGACTTTGTTTCATGTCTTTGTATTTGAATTGAAGCTTCTGATATTTTTCAAGAATTTCTGAGAGGCTATCTTCTAATTGAGATCTAGAAAATTTAGAGAATACCTCCTCGGTGTCATAATCTGACACTGATTCTGATGAGTGAACATCTTCTGGTATTTTTGCCATTAATGCAATGTTTGCATGTTCATCTTCTGAGTCTGAATCTGCTTCAAATGATTCTGAATCATCCCATGTTGCCATGAGACTCTTTTTCTTTTCTCCGTTGAATTTCTTTCTAGGTTTCTCTTTCTGGAGTTTAGGACAGTCACTCTTGTAGTGTCCAGGTTCTTTGCATTCGTAGCACACTACTTCTTTACTTCTGGGTTTCCTGTGACCAGAGGATGCTTCAGAGTGATTGCTTGATCTTCTAGGATTTCTAAACTTCTTCTGACGATGCTTCCAGAGTTGTTGAACTCTTCTAGATAGAAGAGATAGTTCATCTTCTTCTGATGAGCCTCTAGAGTTTTCTTCTTCTTCTTCCTGCAAATCTTTAGAATCAGATTTGTTAGATTTAAGAGAAACAGACTTACCTTTCTTCTGGGGTTCATCTCCTTCTAGTTCTATCTCATGACTTCTCAGAGAGCTGATCAGTTCTTCCAGAGATATCTCGTTCAGATTCTTTGATAGCTTCAAAGTAGTGACCATGGGTCTCCAAGCCTTTGGCAATCTTCTGATGATCTTCTTCACATGATCTGCTGTTGAGTAGCCTTTGTCCAAAACTTTCAGTCCAACAACTAGAATTTGAAACCTTGAGAACATCTTCTCAATTATTTCATCTTCTTCGATCTTGAATGCTTCATACTTCTGGATGAGAGCCAGAGCTTTTGTCTCTTTGACTTGAGTGTTTCCTTCATGTGTCATCCTCAGGGAGTCAAACATATGTTTGGTTGATTCTGTGTTTGTGATCTTCTCATATTCTGTATAGGAAATAGCACTTAGAAGTATGGTTATGGCCTTGTGATGGTTTTTGAATTCCTTCTTCCGTTGAGCTGTCATGTTCTTTCTTTCAATCTTCTAACCGTCTTCTCCAACAGAATGAGTGTATATATCTGTCACCATATCCTAAAGATCTCCATCCAGAGCCAGAAAGAAACTTTCTAGAACATCCTTCCAGTAATCAAAGTTGTCACCATTGAACACTAGAGGTTTTCCGTTGATCTTGTCATTTTGGTATTCATTGTTGTTGTTGCCTGCATCTGCCATTATGTTTTATCTTCTAGATCTTTTACTGACACGGTTAAGTGTATATCTCAGAACCTAAAGCTCTGATGCCAATTGAAGGAACGTAAAACACAAGGAAGTGGGGGTTGGAATTGGGTTTTCAAAAATAAAAATGACACTTTGAGTTATCCTGGTTCGTTTGAACTCAAACTACATCCAGTCCACCCCCAAGGTGATTTTACCTCTATCAACGAGGTCTTAATCCACTATTCAAATTCAAATACAATCACAATGACCTACTGTCAATGTCTTCTTGAGTCTACTGACTTAAACTAGTCACTCAACGAAAAAAACATCTTTTATAAAGATTAACAATGTAACTTAATAATGCTTCTAACAAACTATAATCACTAAGTGATTTGTTACAAGATATTTGAGAGCAAGATAATAATTAAGAGTGTAATAGTTATAACTTGAGAACCAGAGCTTCAAATATTCAGGTAGATTTCTTTATATAGTAGTTTGAAATATCTAGCCGTTGGGAACATCTGGAGCTTGATTTGGATAAATGTTAATTTCCTTAAAATCCTTCCAAAAGAGGAGATACTTGTTCCCAGCCTTTATTCTGATTTTCTTTAAATAGTCTTTAATGAGAGTATCATAATCTTTTAAGCGCCAATCAGAGTATCATAAATGAATACGCATCATTAATAACGTCTTAATTAAGATTTTCTCTTTAACACATAGATCTTCTATACAAGAGCGCAAGGCAGCTTCAAATCCAAGATGCCTTCCTTTTAAGAACATCTACTACTTCTATAAAGCACATTAACTATCAGTTAGTTGCAACACATATTAGAACTTCTATTCTTTTAGGAAAGTATTGTTATCATAAAAACTTATAATAGAAGATTAGAATCAAGATTGTTCTAACAATTAAGTGAAAAGGTTATCCAATAAGACGAAGTATGGGTTTAAACTTGATTCGGAATTTATCCAAGAGGATCAAGGATTTTAAGCATATCAAGTTGGAAGAAGATGCGTGTGGATTTATTTGAATTCAAGCTACCAAAGGCAAGACGTTCACCATATCCACTAAACTAAATACCAAGTTTTGATTTTAATTTCAACTCCTTTCCATCTAAGAAAGTCCAATATCCAATTTTACTTCAATCATAATTCAATTGTTTTTACCTAGGTCCACATATCATTTTTTATCCATTTCCAAATTAATTGTCCAAAACCAATATTCATTTATCTAAATTTTTATTAGTACCATGGTTATTATTAAAATTGGGACTAACATCCAAATTCCAAAAATAAATTATTAACAAACCAAAGCGGAAAGTTATGAAAGTTTTTTATAAGATCTCAGGAAGTTTACAGGGTGGAAAAAGCTGATGCAGATTGAGCATAAACGACTTCGAAAACAAATTCACCAACATAGAAAAATCAGTGGGAAATATCTAAATAGAAATTAACTAAAACCAGATCAAAAATTGAGGGGCAGATCAGTTAATAGAAATTCAGTTAGAAAGGATTGATATAACAAAAAAGTGGTTACGATTCGGTTACAAGTCGGTTACGATCTTACCACAAAAATAACAGAAAGGGGAGTTACAAGTGAGATGGGAGTTCTGATATAACAGGAAATGAATTTTCTAACTAAGAGAGTTTTGGTTTTCTACAAAAACTCAGAACTGCATCATTACCTTCACCTTCAATCCTTCTCCACCATCTTCAACATCTCAACAACAGAATAACAGGAAAAAAACTCTCTTCACTCTTCAGCAAATTCTTCATCATCTTAACAAACCTCATACTCCATCTTCCTCAATTTCTATGAAACCTCTTAATCAACATAGCTTCACCATCATCTTGATAAAAAAACTGACAGAAGGAGAAAACTCTCTGAAAAGCTATCGATAGAAAAAAACCTCTTGGAGAATTGAATTTTCTACACTTTAAAAGCTTCATTCTTCATCCTCAAAATGTCTCGAACCATGAATTCACCACCATCACATCAATCTCCTCCATAACTCTTTATCACCTTCTTCCTTGGTCTGAACTTCAACCTTCTTCATCATCGATGCAACAACATTACTAACTGCCAAGACTTTATCACCCTTTAATTAGAATTAACTCTGCATCATCAATCACAGAACTCTCTGCATCTTCGAACTTTCTTCAACAATCTACAACATCTCATCTTCTTCAATCTCCATTCCATATTTTCATCTTCTTATTTTCGATATTCAAAGTAGAACAAAATCAAAAACCACGACACAATATCATCATGCTCATTGAATTATATCATTATCAAATTCTGAAGAACAATCGACAACCGCAACAACTTTCAAGCATCGCACGCCATCCTTACAACCTCCATCAATCTTCTTCAAGAACGCATCAACAACTCAAAAACCTGCAATAATAGTTCACATCAGTGCACAAATTCAACAGCTCCATCATAGATCAACAACAAAAGCATCACGGTGGCACACCAACGATCTGGATCGGATGAAGAAGAGCAAGATCAAATCAAAGGAAGAATAAGATTATAGATCAACATCATACCTGAGCATCATTTATTAGCCGTGTGAATGCCGGAGAGGAGTGAGCCACAACAGACTCCACGGAGGAATGCTCCGGCTCTGATGAGCGTTTGTTGGTAACAGAGTGAAAAATATTCCAATTGAAATTATGCATAGTTGCTTGGATGTAAAAACAACACGGTGGAGTTTTGATGGCTATCGACGGCGTATTTCGCGTTGAGAGAGATTTCATCAGCGACACCGATTTACGTAGGAGATTCCGGTCGGTGGTCCTATGAAGGGATGTGAGAGATCACCTTTTGATGAAGAAGAAGAGGGTTCCATTTTATCTACTGATAGATTATTAGGGTTTCATGGATCGGGCTCAGGTTTAATCTCCTCAGCCCATGGAATCACTGCTTACACCATCAAAATCACTAACACACTCTCCTTGTGCACATGGATCTTCAGATTGGGCTCAGCCTCCATCAAAATGCTATTTACACCATACAATTTCATTTTTTCACCCTCCCTTGCGGGTTTCTACAAAGTTTGGGCCCCAGCTCAGTTAATTCCTATATGCACCATACAATTTCTGGTTGTACCCCCAATGTCCACTATTTTTTTGTTAGAAATTGGCCATTAATTTTCTTGGAAAAAATAGTAATAATTTTCTTTTTAATTAGTTTTTGTGGATTATGATCTTAATCCATTTCTTGGTAATTTTTTAATTAAGATTTTTCTTGATAATTTTAATTATTTGTTATGAACTAATTTTGATGTAAGTGTTCATGAGTTTTTGATCGATATTGATCGATTTCGATTATGGTGAAGCGTCACAAAGCAATTATGGAAGATAAGAATTTATTTTGCTTATGGGGGATTACAAGACCTTGCATGAAGTTTTTGGATTTCTTTTATATGAAGAATCGGCACTTCGATCAAGTAAGGAATCTCGACTTTCTACACTTTAATGAATCATTATAGTTGTATGCAGCTTAGGATCATATAATGTAAGGTGCATATTGAGCTCTCCCACCTGAGGCACTGAATTTATTTGTGATTTTTGATGTTATGTGTCGATATCGGAACTTAGGGATTATGTTACGAATAATGGAATTCGCTTCCTTTCACTTTCCCTTAAATTCACCATTTTTGCCCGTTTCGTCGCAATTATTAAAAATAGTTCCGGGTGTGATAAAATTATGGAAATATTCATGAGTGATCCTTATCCTCTTAATTAATTTTTTATATTTTTTTATTCCATATTTGGATGGTCTTAATAATTAATTTGGATTTTTGATTTCAAGTTGTCCTAAGAGGAAGTGTTTTGATATAAGGGACCAAAAGACATTTTTTTCAATAGGTGTGAAACCTATTTTTTGTGTGTGATTAATCACTGGAATTTGTGACATTTTGATACTACTTGGGAATTTTTTTTATAATTTTTGGTACCACTTTTGATCCACTTTGTGGAGTTACTTTTCGATGATCATGCCTTGTTATCTTACTCGTTAAGTAAATTGTTTTGACACTTTGTTGAATAATTTTGTGAAATTATTTTATCCAATATTAGCTACTGATTTCACCATTCTAGGTATTTAATTATATATTTTTTCAAGCCTTTTTTCTATTTTTGATGTCACCTAGATTATATGTCTGATTATGTGCTTATTTGCTTCATACCCTAGATGTTAGGAAGATATTCATGCCATTTACTTGAGATACTGTTTGGTAACTTTTAGGAGTTAATTATAGATAACTTTTAGGTACTTAATTCCAGTTATAGGTCACTTCTTGAACCATCTTCATTTGGTTTGTTTTTGTGTTTCAAAGTGTATCCTTACTTGAACATATTTTACCTAATCTTGTTTCTCTCCTCCTCTAAATGTTAACATAACTTATATGGGAATCATAAAAGTCTATCCATGCATTATAATTGAATCTCATAACTTGTATGCTATTTACCCATAATCATCTCATGCGTATTCACATGTCATTCATCCTTAACTTGCATAATTTGTGCCTTATGCGACACCATGTTCACTTCTTCCCATATTCTTCTTATTTGTGCTCCATATGCCTAAACCATTGCATCCATGATGGTATGTTCATTAATCCTCATCCATAAGAATTCAATACTGACTTTGATACTCATTTCATGATTTCATTCATACTTGTATGCCATATGCACCCATACTTCATCCATGAACCCTAACTTGCATTTGTGTGAACTTACGTGAACTTTTTGTACATAGTTTGATCTTGTGAGGTATCCTAGCATACTTAGAGACCTATATCATGTATCTACTGACTTTGAAAGTCATATAACCTTTATGTACCTTCACCTTTAGACTTAGGTCTTATTTTGAATCATAGTTCCATTCTAGGATGTGTGTAAGGTTTAATTGCCTTTATGCTTTGTTTTGTTTCCAATATGCAAATTATTTTGGTACTAACCTTCGTTTTATAGAGGGTTAAGTTAAGCCACATACAAATTATTCCTTTATCTCTTTATACTTTCAAATTATGTTTGCCTTGCACTTTTATTCAACTTTCTTCACCTAACTTCACCTTGAATTTCTTTAGGGTTTAATACATCATTAGGACATAGTTTGTTAATGTTTGATCTTGTAATCTTAGAACACTTTATTAGGGTCTAGCTATTGACTTTAGAAGCTTGTTATCATTTAATATCCTTTAGTTTTAGGACTTAACCCTAGGAAGCTTTTAGTGCCTTTCCTTAGCTAGTTTGAGCTTTACTTGAACTTTTGCCATGCTTTATATTTTCAAAATGCTTTGTAACGCTAACCTTTGTTTTGTAGGGAGTTCGAGGTAAGACTTGTTTATAATACTTCTTCCTCATCTTCTTTATACTTTCTAAGTGTGTTTTCCTTAGCACTTGTTGCTTTGCTTGTATAGGCTTCCCCTTTCTTAGAAACAACTTAACTTCCTTAGGAAGTAAGTTGAGTTCTAATTCTCTTTTCTTCTTTTCCTTTTATTTATTAGGATTAGAAAACCACAAAAACCATTAGGATCTCCTTTTGCGTACAATAAATAACTTAGGGTTGTGTCTTAGTCCCCTTAGTTTTTCCCTTTCTCGATTTGAGTCTCTCTTTCTCATCTCATAAAGAAAACAGTAAAAAACACCTAATAAAGGTTGAGCTTTCTCGTGCTCCAGGAGACTTTGCCATGGGGTACTTGCATGCATCTCATTTAGGGGCGAGGTGTAAGGCATCTACCATGATGAATAAGTCCTAGCATGGAGACTGTTTCACAAACAACAAAAGCAAAACACTTCTTTAAAAGACAGTTAACAAACAACAAACGTCTTTTCCTACGGGAACTTTCTTTTCACCTCATTCACTCTCAACGAGAACTTGCTACGACTTGTGTCATTTGTAAGATGGTAACACACTCGTACCAGCCGAGCTTGCAACACCTGAGCATAAGCATAAGCAATTCAATTCGTAAAAAACACAAACAAGTTGCCGCCTTAGTTAGGCGAACTACGTCAACTCTTATCCTCATTTTCCCGATGAGGTACGTAGGCAGTAGGGTAGGGCCCATTCGATCACACTCTTTATTTTCCATACATTTCTCCCCTTTCCTTTTTGTTCCCTTTTTTCAGTTCCCTCTCTCACTCCAGTTCCAGGTAGTAGTTCTCTTATTCAACAACAATATTATTTCTCACCGTTTGAAACAGACTAACAAGCATGGATCCCGTCGGGTACGGCTGACGGTTTGGGGTGCTAATACTTTCCCAGGTCGTAACCGACTCCCGAACCCAATATCTTTGGTTCGCTGAACCTTTTGCTTACCTTTTCTCTTATGTCTGTGCAACATTACCTTTCCCATTCACTTGGGATAAAAATGCATGGCTGGCGACTCTACCTTTTCTGCGCCACTTTCGCATTTGTACTAGGATGAAAATCCCGGGAGCGATAGCTGGCGACTCTGCTGAGGAATGAACCCAAAATCTCTGGTTTCCCCCTATGAGAGTCAATCCTAGCGCTTGTCTGTTTTTGTTTCCTTGGGTGTTTAGTTGTTTGTTGTTGTGTGCTTTAGTTTAGCTTTAATGCTTTTGTTTACAACTTTACTTTACAACATTTATTTATCGCTTTCAATATTTTATTTTCCATGCATCATATATATACTGGAATGTCTATGCTGGTTTGGATTTTTCTGTGGGATGGGGTTAATATGAGATACGCCAAATACCCGGCTTGAGTGCACCCTAGGACTAGCGTGGACAAACATTGTACTCGCATGGCATCATGATGAGTGGCAGTGTGTTCCACACCCAGACTACGACCGTCTTGGAAATATCTTGTGTGGGGATTTCCTCCACTTCGGGATAGGACCTTGATAGTAATATGCATCTGGGGACCGATCATTGAGGACCTTAGTGGAAACAACCCTCTCTAGTGATGATAGTGGCAAACCACATTTGTTGGCAAACTCACTCGCATCCGAGGGCCCATTGGGAACTCGCATATGATGGCCTGGTTCTCTCATAGGAACCCAGTTAAAGCAAACTGTTCGTATGACGATAATACTGTATCCCAAGGGATGAATGTACTATTGTTTCTCGATTCAGTGCTTGAATTTAGGAACTTATGGGGGATGCTTGTTTTTCCCGGACTCACTTGAGACCTCCCTGAGTAGTACATAATGCTAAACCGATTCCCAAATTTGGTCATGAGCCATTTCTCAGAAATGGTGAACGTATTATTGTTATTCGTCTTTGAGAGTCTGTGATGTTGACCCAAGGTAGAAAACCCGTGAGATGGGAGGGGTTTAAAGGTTTGCAGGAACCCTAAAATTTCAACATACCCATTTCATTAGTGACTGTTCTATTATGTGATCCAGTTCTACAGTTTTGGGGTTCTCAGTTATGGGGTTCTATACAGAGATGATACTGCTATTGTGGTTCTATATAGACAATTTATTCACTGTTCAACACCAACATCAGACCATTGATTGTAAACACCCCAAATTTTCCCTCACCCATTCACACCATGGCTTATGATCTTTAAATGCATCTCATATTGCATTTTTGCTTCACTGCATTATTTCTAAGTCATCTGCATCTAGGGTTTGTGATCTGGGCCATCCCTGAGCCATTTGAGCCACTCCTAAGGTCTTAAATCATCTCAAGAGGGTCCATGTATGTTCAAGCATCATATTACATCCTCACAAGGTCAATGAAGTCAAATAATCACAAGAACTGAGAAAGGCATGGAAGCAGAGCCATGTTTAACTGCACAGATGACCTAGAATTAGGGTTTTGGTTTCAAAGGCCATAAATCCAAAATTTTTGGTCATTCTTGTTTCTATTGGTCTCTATATGGTATAAGGATCATGCATATCAATTTTCATGAAGAAATTCCATGGGGAAGGCATCTGATCAAGAGTTGACTTCTTGAGCAAGTCAGTGTAAAATCAGGGCATCTGAGGCCCCCAATGACCCAACCAAAGGGTGTTCTTCATCATTTTGAATGTATATGATCTTTATTTGATCATAGAATATGTTGGAAGTTCACAAAATTGAGGAATTTCAAGTCATTTGCAAAGTTGCCTTTTTGGGAAAGTGACTTGTAATGAAAACTTGCCATTTTGGGAAAGTTTTTCAACCTCCTCAAATTGATTCAAAAATGCCTCAAATGAGAAAACTTTGGTCATGAAAGTTGTAGAATGGATCTTCCCATTTTCAAAAAGTACAAGAACTCATTCTAATTCATTTTGGATCAAAAGTTATGGCTTGTCAAAGTTGGACAAAATCACATAATTTCAAGTTCTACACCAAAGAGGCAAAGTTGCAAAACCTCATGCCAAGGCAAAATGTGACTTCAAATGGACTTCTATGCATTACACAAACATGAACCATGACCTAAAAATCAGAATGCACCAAAGAATTGGTCATTTTCATGCCTTGATCTTTAAGAAACTTCAAAAGGGCCAAAACTTTGTGAAATTGCAAAATCTCACATAAAATCAAATCCACTTGCTGCATTGCCTCAAATTCATTTCCATGGTTCTCCTTGATCACAGCTGAGCCAAACCATGCCCTTGTACCTTGACTGAACCAGCCCATACCTCTTCTTACACAAAAGTTGACTTTTGGCAAAATGGCCCATACCAATCAAGCTAGGCCAGCAACAACTCTCTGACCTATCCAAACTTGATACATGGACAAAATGGGACTCAACACATAACACAAGACAGCCTAATCTCTCCCACAAGTCAGCATCCTCAAAACTCACCTCTTATGCATTTTGTTTCGAAACTTAACCCTCAAGTCTCAAACATCAAAACAAACTTCACAAAACCATTCACCATGATCCTCTGATCATTTCCCAACCATCAATCTGCCCTGAAAAGCCCTCAAACAGAAACACGATTTTCCACCCCTTCTGAACAGAACTTCATCAAACTCTTAAATCAGCCACATTAAACTCCAACCAAGCCTCAAAGCTTCCTCAAGAAGATCATTGGAGCCATTTTGAAGCAAAGAAGCAGTCAAAAAGCTCCTGGATTGAAAGCTCCATATCAGGTGAGCTCAAGAACAATTTTTCCAGAAACTTGTTTTTAAGTTACTAAATGATTCTTTATGCTTCACTGATCATGCTGATGTGTTTTGTTTTGAAAATGGTTGAGAAATGAGTATGTATTCGTGTTCTGAAATTTTTTGACCTAGAACTCTTTTGATTCGATTCTCACTTTTGATGTGTTTTAAATGTTGTATGTTTGGTGATTCTTAATGTATGGTGTATGAGGATCATTTCTAGGCAGAGAGATTGGATTTTAGAAGCTTGGGGAGAGAGATAGCAAAATCTCAGGGGGGATGTGGCCGGAGAAGATGACCGGAGGTCATTTCCGGCCACCTGAAAGTCATTAGTGTATTAATTGCGTTTAGGGCTCAGTTTGAATATGAGCCATAGATCTGTTTGACTTGTGTTGACTCCCGCGCGTTTGTGTGGCTCAGATCACCCCATTAAGCCCTAATCCACGTCATTAACATAATTAATTAGGTTTAATTTTAATTCCATCCAGTTTGAATCTGGGCCAATGGATCTGGCGCCAGTCAATTCCCTCCATTTTCATTTAAATGCCAGCCATTGGATCTGCATACTTTCTCTTTAATTCAATTTTTATTTCATTTTATTTGTTTTATCTTTCACGAATTATTAAAAATAGTAAAACATATTTAAAAATTCTGAATTTTTTTGTCAAGCATTTCATTAATTTTCAGAACCCAAAAATATTTTTATTTTTATTTTTTGCATTAAAAATCATTTTTAAATCATTTAAATGTTTATTTTTAATTAGTTAATGGAAATTAATTAATAAAAAATGCATTTAGGTATTTAAAAATCCCCAAAAAAATCACATTGCATTTAAAAACATTTAGAAACATTATCCAACTCTCAAAACAAATTTCTTTTTGGTTCTTGAACTATTTTGACAATTTTCATTGGAATTTAATTCTTTTAAAGGCAATATTTTTGTTCAAACTTGGAAAAATCCATTCTGTCTAACCATTGAGAGTTTGATGATGGTTCTTCTTGCTTTGCATCCTTCATAGTATGTAATTTATAGGATAAATTTGGTTTGAATTCATATTTCATTTTCAATTTGTTTTGTATTTTTCATTGTGAGGTATCCCAAAACCCTAATTGACTTGAGAAATTCATAACTTGCACTAGGTTAAGAGTTAGGTCTCTTTCTTTGGGCAGTGAACTTGTGTAGGATTAGGGTTCCTTTGGTCCCATTTTCAATTTTTTGTCATGTAATTTGCTTCTGATTTTGAATTTTTTGCATTGCATGTTGTATGTAAACCCTAATTTGTGCCTTCCTTTGCATCCATCCCTCATTTGCTTGCATTTAAGAACTTGCCATGACATTTTGTGCATCCACATGATTCATAATACATCTTAGGGCATGTTAGAATCATGTTTGATCATTACATCTTTCATTTGCCATGTTATATGTCCATTCCATTTCATAAACTTTCATGAACTTTCATGGTTCAAAGCATGATTCATTTGCATCCTCAACCTTGTATGATCATCCACAACTCTTGACATGATTTTGCATCATCTCTTAGCATCACTAACATCATGTTCATGCTTCTGACTTTGTCTTGCATCATGGCATTCCATATCATTTTCATTGCATTTCATTTCTTTTGCTAACCTTTCAGGTGGTAAGTTGGTTTGAGAAGTGAATTTGCCTTCACATCTCACAATCTCTTCTCATCTCTCTTGCATCATTGCTGCATTTTACTTTTGTTTTAGAGTGAGCTTGCTCACTCATGTTCTCTCTTCACTTTATTTCTTCAAGCAACTTGTCTTCTTAAGTGAAGCAAGTTATCTTGCTTCTCTCTGCTTCTTCCTTTCATCTGCTTCTTTCATGGTGGCTTTCCTCTTAAAGATCTCTTGCAAGCTTCATAAACCCTAGGAACAACCAAGCATGATAATATTTAGGGTTTGATTAGTCCCCCATTAGTTTTACCTTTGTGTCATCTTTGAGTCTTCTCTTCTCACCTCATAACCAAGGACTAAACCCTAAAGGTTTTAAGGCTTTGTGATTAAGCTTATGCCTGCATCCTTCTATTAGGATGGAGTGTATAACTTTAATCCTAAGTGTTAAACCCTTAATGTGTTTAAATCCTTTAATCCATCTAATAATCATCAAGACATCAAACTTGTAACTTGGGCCTTGCATTAGGGTTCTAATTCTTCCTTAATTGGTTAAGAAAGACTAACCCTAGTGTTAATGGACAAGTCCCCCTCAAGTTATCTTACAAACCATAAAAATCACTTCTTCATCTCACCATTAATTAAAATCCACTTTAATAAAGGCTTTGTTTTGTCATGAGGTTAATCCCTAATCATGGATTAAGTTGAGGAGCCTTCCTCAGCTTAAATGTTCTCATCTATTATCCTTCTATTGGGATGGTGTAATGGGTCCATTAAATCCCTGATTATGGCTTAATCTCATTACTCAACACTAAACAAAAACAACAAAAACATCTAAATAAATGCAAGTAGGATAATGATCCTAATCCTACATCATGGTGATTAAGTGTGAGGTGCTTACTTCACACTTAAGGTATTCTCATTACCCCTAATCAAAGGGAGGATGTGATGAGTTTGCTAACCCTTGGTTTAGGCTTAAGCTCATTATCTTATGACAAACACAAAAAGAAATAAAAGATTGAAAACACAAAAACAAACAATAATTGTCTCCTCCGGGATTCTTTTCTCACCTCATTCACTCATAAACGAGAACTCGCTTCTTCCGTCTAATGCAAGACAGTTTGCACCTGAGCCAAACAGGTCATACACTTGAGCTTAGGCAAGTAAGCAGTTCACAAGTCCATTTACCTTTCAGTCTCTTTGAGTCGAACTATGGTGTTCTGACTTCCTCATTGCACGAGAGGATACGTAGGCATAACTTAACAGTTATCGAACAAAAGTCTCTGTACATCGCCCCTCTTTCCAGCATTATCATTTAAGCCTCATAGTCTTGAGCTTCATACTCCTGTTCTTACACTGACACTTTTCTTATACACTTCACACTTCTTTTACACTGACACTTGCATTCTTTTCCCAGCTTTGATACACCAATTGCACTGACACTACCCCTTTAAAACACAAATCTTTTAAGCGTGGATCCCGTCGAGTACGACGGATAATCTGGGTGCTAATACCTTCCTAGGTTGTATCCAACCCCCTTTCTCAGTCTCTCTGGTTCGCAACCGTCTTATCCATATCTTTTCCTAGGTTTATGCAGCATTACCTTTCCTCCGGGATAAAAATGCCTAGCTGGTGACTCTTTTCCTTTCTTTTGAGTTCACCCTTGTGTGTTCTCTCCCTCCCTTCGCCGACCGTTCGCGTCTGTACCCCTCTTGGCCCTGTGTGTCATCCGGTGGGAGCGACAGCTTGGCGACTCTGTTGGGGAGCCTTATACTGTAACCAGGGCTTCTGGTTCTTTTTTTGGGTTCCTCCTAGCGCTTGTTTGATTTGTGTTTACTAGGGTGTTATGTGCTAATTGTGTTTATATAGTTGCTTTATTTATTGCTTTATGTACAGCCTTATTTATTGCTTTCTTTACAGTTTTCTTCATATTTCATACTGTCATTATCATTGTTGGATCTGTTCTTCTATCTTGGTGGGTGGGGCTTCATTGAGAGTTTAAGGTCCTATACCTGGGACCTGAGTGACACCTAGGCTAGAGTGGTTCATGTTCTTTCCCATTCCATTTCGGTCTGGTGTGGGAATATGAAACATGGTTCAGATGTGGGTTTCTTTTTGAGAACTCTGTGCTACAGATCTCCTGTAGTGCTAGGGCTATCTGGGAAGCTTGCTAAGTCTGGATGACCTTTATTATGACCTTCAGAAACTGAGGTGAATTAGAGGAGGATCTTTTATGGTTATTGTAAACACTGTACCTCCGGGTTAGAAGTGTTTACACTTCTCATAACTGATCCAAGTCTGAGGATCCTTGTTTTAGAACATCACCTGTGAGGGGGTTGGGGCTGTTTACAGGTTTGCAGGTACCATTGACCACATCATACCCTGTTACTTGTTTTTGATTAAGAGTACCTCATTTTGGACAGTTCTTGTGATTTAACCCTGGACATCTGACTCTTTATTTGAGTCCCCCACCTTGGTTACTGGATTTCTGAACCTCCATCTGGACCTCTTGAACATACATGGGCCTTATATCAAGACAGATAAATCAGATCCAGCTTGACCACAAAACCTTGCATATCATTTGCATACATCATCATTGCATCATTTAACATTTGTTTATTTGTTTTTCAGGGTATCCACATCATATCTGGCTTGGTTTTGACCCCTTCATCTGCATAGACCTCTGTTTCATCAGCTATCTGCTTCAGCTATTCTCTGCAGTTGTCTGCTTCAGTCATCTTCATCATCATCAGCATCAGCCTGTCAGTGGCTCATCTCTAGTATCAGCCTTGATCAGCACTTGTCTTCAGCTCTTCATCAGCAGCCATGGCTACACCCAGGAAGTGCAACATATCTTACCATTTCTTTGAGCCTGTGTTGACTGGCATCAGGCAGGTCCAGTCACTTATCACCCCTGACCACATCCCATTATTCAGAGAGCATTATGGAGGTATCCTTGATATGGTCATGGACCTAGACCCTTCTCAGAGGAGTATGATCCACACCTGCCTACAGTTTTATGACCCTCCTCTGAGGTGCTTCACATTCCCAGACGTCCAGCTAGGACCTCTGTTGGAGGAGTTTTCATCATTGATTGGAGTACCTGTCAGGGGTGGAATCCCTTTCAACCCAGAAATGACTTTTCCCAGCAATAGAGAAGTGGCAAAAGCATTATACCTAGAGCCTGCCTTGATTGAACAAAATATGACAACAAAGGTTGGGATCCCTAGTTTGCATTTGGATTTCTTGATTTCTCAGGCCATCCTGAAGGCCTCCTTAGGAGAATGGAGAGCAGTCTGTGCATTGTTATCCCTCAGCATATATGGGGTTATACTATTTGCAGATGAGCCCAAATTTATCAGCAAGAATGCCATTCATCTTTTCCTTCTGAGGAACCCAGTACCCACATTGCTGAGAGATTTCTATTACTCCATTCATCAGAGGAATGAGAAACAAAGGGGGAAGTTGGTGAGATGCTGTGCTCCTTTGTTTCACACCTGGCTGCTCAAACACCTACCTAAGACAGATGCCTTCCTGAATCCTCACCAACAGAAGAATTGGGCCAAGAGACTCATTGCTTTGACTTCATATGATATCAGATGGTGCACCCAGAGCACCAAAGGCAAGGACATAATCACCAGCTGTGGGCAATACCCAAATGTACCTCTAATAGGAGTAAAGGGTTGCATCAACTACAATCCTTTGCTGTTTAAGAGACAACTGGGCTATGCTTTGGTCCACCCTCCTAGGATGCAAGATTTAGCTGAGACCCTGTATTGTGAAATAAAACCTAATCTAGCTGCTGTCAGACAAGCATCCTGGGCTTGGGACAACATCCAGACAAAAGGGATGGCTATTCTTGGAAGGTGCAATAATGTTGCTTCAGCTCAGTATTATGATTGGTCCCGTGCTAGAGCTCAGATTACTGGAATGCCTTTCACCATTGAGGATATACCTGGACCATCCACAACACAGCCAGTAGCAACTGTCAGCCTGGAAGAATTTGAGAAGCTAAAGGAAAGGAATGAAAATCTGTCTCAAGCTCTGAAGAAGACCCTTTGGGAGAGGAGTGATGGTCGTCTGGACATTGAGAGGTTGGAGAAGCTTAGAGTAGAGCATCTGTCCAAGATTGAGAAAACAGAGGACTACATCAAGAAAGCAAGAGCTGGAGAACAAATATTGAAGAATGCCTGTAAAGAGGCCAAGCTTCAGAAGGCTGGGACTGATCTCTATCTACAAGAAGATCAGAGGACTCAAGCCAGGATTGAACAGTTGGAGGCCAATGAAAAGAGGCAACAGGAAGCTTTGCTGGCAGCCCAGAAGGAGATTTCAGAGTTGAAGCTTAGGGCTGGATTGAAAAGATCAAAGGACCAGGATAGGCACAAGAAGCTGACCACTGCCATTGCCACCAGAAACCTCCTCATCAGGACTATTACAGAGCATCCAGCTAGTCCAGTGACTGAGGCGCTTCTGAAGGAGGTTAAGGAGGATGAGTTTGGACTTGATGTCTGACTTTTTGCTTGTTGTTGTTTCCATTTGATGTACTTTTCTTTTTTATTGTATTTTGACCCCTCAGGGGCATGTGTTGTAAAAACAAACTATGTATTGTTCGGTATTTGTAATATACCTTAGTTTGTTTCCATTTTGGGTTTCCTTTTCTCAACAAAGTCAAAAGCATCTTCCTCGGGGTCTGGAAAGGTCAAAACCAAGAACCAAGCCGGATACCTTGGAAAACAAATAAGCATACTACATTGCATACTAACTTTTGTTTTGTTTTGTAGGTTTTGCCTTTATTATGTTTGTTTCTAACTCTGTTGTGCTTCAGGAAATATTGCTCGTCGCCGGGTGTTCCCTGTCAACCGTACGCACCGGTACCCTACTCGCAACAACCTTCCTGGTATCCAAATGGATCAAGTACAGCAAGACCTGACTGAGGTCAGAACTCAGATGGCTAATGAAAGAGTGGAGATGAGGAACCAAATGGCTCAATTCATGACTGTAATGACTGGCTTAGCCCAGAGCCAAGAAAGGTTAAGAGCATTAGTAGAAAGACAAACCCCTGAGGAACCTCATCCTGGGACTGGAGGGACTAGTAATAATGAGGGAGGTCAGCCTCATGTTAATCCACCAGTATTTGGACCTCATTTAGATCCGGAAGTCAACATCCCAAGGAATGTGCAGGGTAACACTGCTGCAGGCAGGATCTTGCAAGAAGATCCTCAAGAAGAGCAATTTACTGTAATGGGAGCTGGAGACGAAGTTTATGATAGGAGGTTTGATGAAATTGCTGAGAAGTTGAGATCCTTGGAGTCTCAAAATTCCTTGGGTTTTGATGTAATGGATATGGGATTGGTGGATGGGGTGAGAATTCCCCACAAGTTCAAGCCCCCGTGCTTTGAGAAATACAATGGAACCTCCTGTCCACGAACTCACCTGCAGTCTTTTCTGGGGAGACTTAAAGCATATACCATGGATGAGAAACTGTGGATGTTCTACTTTGAAGATAGCTTGACTGGAGCTTCAAGAGAGTGGTATTCACACTTGACCAGAGCTACTATCAGATGCTGGAAGGACTTAGCTGAAGCCTTCATCAGACAATACCAATATAACCTGGACATGGCTCCTAACAGGACCCTCCTGATGGGAATGTCTCAATCTTCCAGAGAAAGCTTCAGAGAGTATGCCCAGAGGTGGAGACAGCTTGCTGCTGCTGTCCAACCACCCATGTCGGAAAGAGAAATGGCCGATATGTTCATGAATACTTTGCAAGGAACATATATTGATAGGCTAGCTGCCTTTTCTTCCACCAGTTTTGCTGACGTAGTTATAGTTGGGGAAAGGATTGAAAGACTTTTGAAGATGGGAAAAATTTCTGATAATGGTGCAAGTTCGTCCAGTAATCCCAGGAAGCCTTTCGTGGGACCTCGAAGGACCGGTGAGACAAATGCCATTCATGCCAGCAGGGGCAGACCTCAGTATGTTCACAGATCAGTAGCAGCTGTCACTATTCCAGCTCCGATTCCTCAGCAATTAGCATATCAGCAACCACAACAACCACATTATCAACAACAAGTTCAGTATCCGCCACAGAGAACCTACAACAATAGCAACAACAATCAACAACAACGACCCTTTCAACAAAGACCATCACAAGCAAACAGGGTGATTGACCCTATCCCTATGCCTTATGCTGCCTTATTGCCACAACTCCTAAAGCTCAAATTGGTTGAGTTAAGGACATTGGCACCACCAGATCCCTCCAATCTCCCAAGGAATTATGATGTCAACGCCAGGTGTGCTTTCCACTCCAATGCACCTGGCCACAATACAGAAAAATGAAGGGCCTTACAAATGAAAGTCCAAGATTTGGTGGATTCTAAAGCCCTCAACTTTTCACCCCCTCCAAATGTCAACAAAAATACCATGCCTAATCATGGCGGGCCGAGGATCAATGCCATTGAGGAAGACAAACCATCTACTTTGATCACCAGTGTTGCACAAATTCGAACACCTTTGGTCGAAATTAAAGCTCAGCTTCTAGAGTGTCAGGTGTTTCCCGGGTGTGAGCTCGGTTGTGGATATTGCAACATTGCAGTCAACGGGTGTGATAATTTGAGAAGCGGCATAGATGGTCTTATCAAGGATGGAATCCTCCAGATCTCGACAACGGCGCCTACAAATCCAGCAATTCCTTTGACAACAATTCCTGATTCTTCTACAACAGCAGCAACAATCATTCCTACCGATTCATCAATATCATCAGCAATGGCTCCATCCATCACTTCAACAAATCAAATGTCAACAAATCTTTCTTCTACAACATCAGCATCCATTTTTTCAGCAGAACCTTCTACAACGCCAATAGAAAATAATGAAGATATCTCAGCGGTTACAATCTACTATGACCCAGCAAATGTTCCTCCGAACAATAATTTCCAACAACAATCAGTGGTACCTCCTGCCAGGTCACCAGTCACAATCTACTACGATCCGCACTCCATTTCAATACCTTCCTCTGCAGCAGTCAGTCCAGTCACCATTACGGTGCATGGACCCGTTCCTTATGAAAGTAGTAATGCCATACCTTGGCATTATGGCTATGATCTCTATTGCAACGGGGAGAAAATCACTCTGGACTCTTCAACCTTTTCTCCACAAATTGATAATGTTGGGGGAGGCGGAGGCTTCACCAGAAGCGGACGCCTTTTTGCCTCACAAACTCAGAGACCTAATGTTGAAGCAGAAGCTGCTGCCAAAGCAAAAGGAAAGAGTGTGGTACTTGAAGAACCGGCTGTCAAAGAAACTCAGAAGACGTCTTTTGAACAAGATGTAGACGAGTTTATGAGAATCATAAAGAGAAGTGATTACAAAGTGGTGGATCAGCTGCACCAAACTCCCTCAAAAATCTCCATATTATCCCTGTTGATGTGTTCTGAAGCTCACAGGAATGCATTATTGAAAGTCCTGCACGCATCATACATGCCAGAAGAGATTACCGTTAATCAACTAGACACTGTGGTGGCAAATGTCAATACCAGTCATGGACTGGGCTTTACCAATGCTGACTTAACAACTGAGGGACGTAACCACAACAAGGCTTTACATATCACTCTAGAGTGCAAGGGTGGTTTTTTTTATCTCATGTACTGGTGGACACTGGGTCGTCACTCAATGTCCTACCAAAGAAGGCCTTAGTGAAGCTGGAGTATGATGGCTTGGCACTGCGTCCGAGTAATTTGGTGGTGAGAGCATTCAATGGCTCTAAAAGATCAGTGCTGGGGGAGATTGATCTGCCTGTGATGATTGGCCCGCAGACCTTCAAAATTACCTTCTATGTGATGGACATTCAGCCGGCCTACAGCTGTTTGTTGGGTAGACCCTAGATCCATTCCGCTGGCGCCGTTACGTCTACCCTTCACCAGAAGCTGAAATTCGAGTGGGAAGGCCAGATCATCACCATATGTGGGGAAGAAGACATCTTTGTTAGCCATCTGGCTACGTATAAGTACATTGAAATGGATGGGGAGATCCATGAAACCATGAGACAGGGGTTTGAGGCCCTGAACATTAATGAAGCATCTGCTGTACTGGGAACCTACATGACATCTTATCAGCAAGCCCGAAAGGTTGTTGAAGAGGGTACTGCCCAAGGCTGGGGCAAGCTGCTGCCCGTGGAAAAGAAAGAAGACAAATTTGGGTTGGGTTACAAACCAACTCAACAAGATCAATCAGAGGCTGCCAAAGAGCCCAATTTTGTCAGCGGGGGAATGCTCACCCCGGATGCTGTAAACAATTTGGAAGACGAGGAAGAAAGCGACCGCAACCTGGAGAGCTGGATACGTCCAAGGATCCCGGGGAGCCAAGTCCTTAACTGGTCTTCCCAGGAAATTATAAGGGTTACTCCTGCAGAGTAATTATTATTTCCTGTATTTTAAGCATGCATCAAGTCTTGCGTCTTGCCCAAGATGACAAGACTCATTTTGTAATCGGGCCATCTTGTAATTTTGTGCAAATAGATCAATCAATGAATATCGGACATCTTTTGCAAATGAGTCTTTTCCTTTTCCGCTCACTGTTTTTCATTTTTCTTTTTGTACAAAAATAAAATGGCAATGTTTTTCAAAATGATAACTTCTTTTCACTTTTTCCTAAACAAGATTAAAATTGATCACTAAAATAAACAATCTAAACCCTTGCAGAGAGTGCCTTTCAGACTCCACCGACAACAACACTGCTATGACTTCGTATGACTTTGACAATCCAATCAATCAAGCTGATGAAGGGGTTGAAGAAGATTATGAGCTACCTGAAGAGCTAGCCAGGTTGTTAAGGCAAGAGGAAAAGGTTATCACTCCTCATCAGGAGGAGATTGAAACGGTTAATCTTGGTACGGAAGAAGATGTGAAAGAGGTTAAGATCGGGGCCTGCTTACAAGATTCAGTGAAAGAACAACTGATTAACATGCTCCGAGAATATGTGGATGTCTTTGCTTGGTCTTATCAGGATATGCCAGGGTTGGACACCAACATTGTCATGCACAAGCTGCCACTAAAAGAAGACTGCCCACCGGTGAAATAGAAGTTGCGCCGTACTCGCCCAGATATGGCAATGAAGATAAAAGAAGAAGTACAAAAACAGTGGGACGCCGGGTTCCTTGCTGTAACTAGTTACCCGCCGTGGGTTGCTAATATTGTACCTGTGCCTAAGAAGGACGGCAAGGTGAGAATGTGTGTGGATTACCGGGACCTGAACAGAGCCAGTCCGAAGGATGACTTCCCTTTACCTCACATTGATGTATTGGTTGATAACACGACTCAGTTCTCGGTGTTCTCCTTCATGGACGGATTTTCAGGGTACAATCATATCAAGATGTCACCTGAAGACATGGAGAAGACAACTTTATCACACCCTGGGGCACGTTCTGTTATAAGGTGATGCCATTCAGACTGAAGAATGCAGGTGCCACTTATCAAAGGGCTATGGTAACATTATTCCATGACATGATCCATAAAGAAATTGAATGTTATGTGGATGACATGATTGCCAAGTCCCTCACAGAAGAAGACCACCTGGTGAATCTGTTAAAGTTATTCAAGCGTCTGAGGAAGTACCAGTTGAAGTTAAACCCCAACAAATGCACATTCGGGGTGCGATCCGATAAGCTGCTGGGATTTATCGTAAGTGAAAAAGGGATCGAAGTTGACCCTGATAAAGTCAAAGCCATTCAAGAAATGCCTGCACCTAAGACTGAAAACGAAGTTCGGGGGTTCTTAGGCAGATTGAACTACATTTCACGGTTCATATCTCACCTTACTGCGACCTGTGAACCTTTGTTTAAACTGTTAAGAAAAGAACAAACGGTCAGGTGGAATAAAGACTGCCAAAGGGCTTTTGACAAAATCAAGGAATACTTACAAGAGCCTCCAATCCTTATGCCACCAGTTGAAGGAAGACCTCTAATCATGTACTTGACAGTATTAGAAGAATCAATGGGGTGTGTGCTGGGCCAGCATGACGAATCTGGTCGAAAAGAGTATGCAATATACTACCTAAGCAAAAAGTTTACCGACTGTGAACAACGTTATTCACTGCTCGAGAAAACTTGTTGTGCTTTAGCGTGGGCTGCTCGCCGACTGAGACAGTATATGTTGACCCACACTACTTTATTGATCTCCAAAATGGATCTAGTTAAGTACATTTTTGAGAAGCCAACACTTACCGGACGGGTTGCAAGATGGCAAATGATTCTCACAGAATATGATATTCAGTACACATCTCAAAAAGCCATCAAGGGCAGTGTATTGTCTGATTATCTTGCTGAGCAACCCATTGATGATTACCAGCCTATGAGATTTGACTTCCCCGATGAAGACATCATGTTCATAAAAGCAAAAGATCATGAAGAGCCTGTTCACACTGAAAGGCCTGACCCGAAAGAAGAATGGACTATGATGTTTGACGGGGCTGTTAATATGAATGGTCGTGGTGTCGGTGTAGTACTCATTACACCTAAGGGAGTTCACATGCCTTTCTCGGCGAAACTCACCTTTAACTGCACTAACAACGAAGCTGAATACGAAGCTTGTATTATGGGTCTTGAGGAAGCCATTGACCTCAGGATCAAGACTTTAACTGTATTCGGGGATTCAGCTCTGGTAATCAATCAAACCAACGACAAATGGTACACCCACCAAGATCATCTGATACCTTATCGGGACTATACAAGAAGGTTATTGACTTTCTTCACAACGGTCAAGCTTGAGTATATCCCACGAGACGAAAATCAGTTTGCAGATGCTCTGGCTACCATTTCATCCATGATCAAAGTACAAGCTGCCAACTTTGTGCCTCAGATTTCAGTGTCCAGACTTGACAGACCAGCGTATGTATTTTCAATAGATATTGTCAAAGATGATAAGCCTTGGTTCCATGACATCAAATGCTTCTTGGAGGATCAAACATACCCACCGGGGGCATCATCCAATGACAAGAAGACTTTAAGAAGGCTAGCTGGTAGTTTCTTCTTGAATACTGATGGTTCCTTATACAAGAGAAACTTTGATATGGTACTCCTCAGATGCGTTGATAGGATAGAGGCAGACTTGTTGATGAACGAGGTGCACGAAGGATCCTTTGGTACCCATGCAGGAGGGCATGCAATGGCTAAAAAGTTGCTAAGATCAGGCTATTACTGGATCACAATGGATGCAGACTGTTGTGCTTATGCCAGAAAATGTCATAAATGCCAGATTTATGCGGATAAAGTGCATGTGCCTCCGAATCCTTTGAATGTGATGTCTTCACCCTGGCCCTTTGCCATGTGGGGCATTGATATGATTGGCAAGATTGAACCAACTGCTTCAAACGGCCACAGATTCATCTTGGTAGCCATTGACTATTTTACCAAGTGGGTTGAAGCAGCTTCTTATGCAAATGTCACCAGGCAAGTGGTAGCCCAATTCCTAAAGAGAGACATCATCTGTCGGTATGGAGTGCCCGAGCGAATCATTACTGATAATGGTTCCAACTTGAACAACAAAATGATGGCAGAACTGTGTCGGGACTTCAAGATCCAACACCACAATTCTTCTCCTTACAGGCCAAAGATGAATGGCATTGTAGAGGCGGCTAACAAGAATATCAAGAAGATTGTGCAGAAGATGGTGGTTACCTACAAAGATTGGCATGAAATGCTACCGTTTGCCTTGCATGGGTACCGAACATCAATCAGAACATCCACTAGGGCAACACCGTATCAACTTGTGTATGGTATGGAGGCAATCCTGCCTGTTGAAGTTGAACTACCCTCCCTGCGGGTATTGATGGATGTTAAACTGAATGAAGCAGAATGGGTCCGATCCCGATACGAACAACTAAGTCTGATCGAAGAAAAGAGATTAGCTGAAATCTGTCACGGGCAACTGTATCAGAAAAGAATGAAGAAATCCTTCGATCAGAAAGTCAGGCTCCGAGAGTACCAAGTAGGAGATCTTGTGCTGAAAAGACTCCTCCCTCCTCATACAGACCACAGGGGCAAGTGGACCCCGAACTATGAAGGACCATTTGTAGTAAAGAAAGTTTTCTCTGGTGGAGCTCTGATGCTCAGTACTATGGATGGAGAAGACTTCCCGTCCCCTGTGAATTCAGATGCAGTTAAAAAATATTTCGCATAAAATGACCCGCTGGACATAAAACAGAATGTAAGTCCAGGCAAAAATAGGGCATCCCGGCGAGTCAAAAACAGAATGAAAGACTCGGGCAAAAATAAGGGAAAATAAAATAAAAAAATGTACACCCGCTAAGTTGAAAAGCCGCATTGGACAACTCAGGCAAAAAGGGGTATCCCGGTGTATTGAAAACCCGAAAGGGCGATCCACGCAAAATAAGGGAATAAGCGAACAACTGCATTCTTAATTCATCTGTATCACTTACAACCTGGCAAGCTCCGAAGGGTTCAAGCTTCGGTCAGAATCAGCTTTCTTCAAAAAAAAAAAAAGCAAGATGAGAAGAACGTCAATGTCATACGAGTCATAGCAAAAGGGAAGCTCCTTGAAGCGTCATCAACATTGCCAGCACCTTTTTGTTTCTCAATTTGTAACGATTTCCTCATTTCAGGGGATCCGTTTCTTTGACTGTATCTTGCCAATTCAGGGCACATGAATTAATAAAATCATATTTTCAGTCATGTTTCGTCTCGTACATTTTATTTTCGTTTGAAAAAATGTCCGATGTCTTTAAGATACTGATTGCATAAATACAGATGCTTCCCTTCTAAAAATAAGTGCTTACAGGAAATATACTTACTCCTGGGAGTGCCTAAATTCCTATGATGGAATCCAATAAGGAATATCTCGGGATGCATGTACGTTTCTTTGTCTTTAACAGGATTGCAGGTGTTCAGAGCACAACATGGGGCATGAAGGCTTCTCCCCAGCAAGTTGTCTAATCATTATCTACTCAGTCTATCTCCCGATTAACACCGGAGATGCTTTCTCCCCAACTGAGTTGCCAGTCATCATTCCTCCTCATCCAAGTGCAAAGACCGGGAACCATCTCCCCATAGAGTTTCAGCCTCTATCCAGAGAAGCAATGCCTGAAGATCTCACGACAGGATGACGAAAGCTTCTACAAACCCCAGTTGGGTCCCTCATTACTAAGAAAGATCTACCAGTGATCTATTGTCCCAAGCAGAGTCATATATGCCAGATCTACCAATGATCTTATCCCCAGCCGGGAAGTCCACTTCAAGCAGATCAACCAGAGATCTCCACAGCAGCGGGATCCGAATCCCAGATCGGTATCTTTGCATAATCATAGCATTCGCATCATATTTTCCCCACAGAGCGTAGCATTCCGTCTAATACGAAGCATTACGGAAAAAATCAAACATATTGCATAATCGTAAGCCATGTGTCGAACTGAACGCTTGTAAAAAATGACCATCCGTCAACAATATACATAATATTTCCCAAATTCCCCTCCAGAAAGCCAAAGTATTGCACTCACAAATACAACAAACAGATACTTTTTGACACTCGTCTGTGCCATATCCCCAGCGGAAAGCCAAAGCGTCCCCTCTGCACTCACAACACATGTGTACATATTTATACAATTCCCTGACACCCGTCCGTGTCGCCCCCCAGCATAGTTGCCTAAACACTTTGGAAATCAAATACTTGTTTATAATACACTTTTTCTGGCACTCGTCCGTGTCATGCTTTCCCTAGCAAGTTAAATACTCGTTTGTGTCTCACTCATCACTTTTTACTCATACAGATACTCGTCCGTATCTTATATATGACACCTGAATTCTCTTAGAATCAACACTCGTCCGTGTTCCTTGTTAACTAGTTGATACTCGTCCGTATCATCATCTCTGAACATACGTCAAGCGTTTGTTTCTACTGATACTCGTCTGTATCATGGTCTTAAGGATGCTCGTCCGCATCTTTAATCTATGCACCGTATCAAACACTTATGTCTTCTTGAATTTAGACACTCGTCTGTGTCTATTGTTCCCCAGAAGAGTCCCAGCAAATCCCAGTGAATTATTTCCTTTCTATCTGACATTCGTCCTATGTCATGATACCTTTCGGCAGCCGTACCCTGCCAGGTGATCGTCCTTCACCTTTTTGATGATCGTCCTTCATCACCCCTAGTGGAGTCTCTATTCATTAGAACCCCTTCTTATCCGACATTCATCCTATGTCGTGATGTTTTTAGCAGCCGTCCACTGCTAGGTGATCGTCCTTCACCTCTTGATGATCGTCCTTCATCATTTTATCCAGTGGTCGTCCCCATCGTTGATCTTGTTATCTGGCATTCGTCCTATGTCATGATAAACCCTAGAGCAGCCGTACCCTGCTAGGTGATCGTCCTTCACCTCTTGATGATCGTCCTTCATCATGCTTATCCGATGGCCGTCCCCATCATCGATCCTTTTCTATCCGACATTCGTCCTATGTCGTGATACTTCTGGCAGCCGCACCCTGTCAGGTGATCGTCCTTCACCTTAGATGACCGTCCCTCATCTTATCCCCAACAGAGCAGCCGTACCCTGCCAGGTGATCGTCCTTCACCTTTGATGACCGTACCTCATCATTTATTTCAAATCTCCAGAGAGTCTTATAGCTTTACCTGATGGCCGTCCCCATCATAATCTCTTATATCCCCAGCTTGTCGGCCGTCCCCGTCATTGCTTTGTTTCCTGCATCTTCCCCAGCATGTCGGTCGTCCCCGTCATTGCTTTATCCCCAACAGTCGTCCTCTGCTCGACGGTCGTCCTCCGTCGTCCGCACTTTATAAATATACTTTATTTTCTTTTACAATCTATATCCCTTTTCTTCTTCATTATGTGAGTGAAAATTTTGGATTTTCTTTTGGTATTCAACCACAAGTTATCTTGTTTGCCTGTTAAGCCGTCGCTTACATCCTGCACAGCTAACTCATGCTTGAATAGGGGCAGCTGTAAACACCCCAAATTTGCCCTCACCCATTCACACCATGGCTTATGATCTTTAAATGCATCTCATATTGCATTTTTGCTTCACTGCATTATTTCTAAGTCATCTGCATCTAAGGTTTGTGATCTGGGCCATCCCTGAGCCATTTGAGCCACTCCTAAGATCTTCAATCATCTCAAGAGGGTCCACGTATGTTCAAGCATCATATTACATCCTCACAAGGTCAATGAAGTCAAAGAATCACAAGAACTGAGAAAGGCATGGAAGCAGAGCCAGGCTTAACTGCACAGATGACCTAGAATTAGGGTTTTGGTTTCAAAGGCCATAACTCCAAAAATTTTGGTCATTCTTGTTTCTATTGGTCTCTATATGGTATAAGGATCATGCATATCAATTTTCATGAAGAAATTCCATGGGGAAGGCATCTGATCAAGAGTTGACTTCTTGAGCAAGTCAATGTAAAATCAGGGCATCTGAGGCCCCCAATGACCCAACCAAAGGGTGTTATTCATCATTTTGAATGTATATGATCTTTATTTGATCATAGAAGATGTTGGAAGTTCACAAAATTGAGGAATTTCAAGTCATTTGCAAAGTTGCCTTTTTGGGAAAGTGACTTGTAATGAAAACTCTCCATTTTGGGAAATTTCAACCTCCTCAAATTGATTCAAAAATGCCTCAAATGAGAAAACTTTGGTCATGAAAGTTGTAGAATGGATCTTCCCATTTTCAAAAAGTACAAGAACTCATTCTAATTCATTTTGGATCAAAAGTTATGGCTTGTCAAAGTTGGACAAAATCACATAATTTCAAGTTCTACACCAAAGAGGCAAAGTTGCAAAACCTCATGCCAAGGCAAAATGTGACTTCAAATGGACTTCTATGCATTACACAAATATGAACCATGACCTAAAAATCAGAATGCACCAAAGAATTTGTCATTTTCATGCCTTGATCTTTAAGAAACTTAAAAAGGGCCAAAACTTTGTGAAATTGCAAAAACTCACATAAACTCAAATCCACTTGCTGCATTGCCTCAAATTCATTTCCATGGTTCTCCTTGATCACAGCTGAGCCAAGCCATGCCCTTGTACCTTGACTGAACCAGCCCATACCTCTTCTTACACAAAAGTTGACTTTTGGCAAAATGGCCCATACCAATCAAGCTAGGCCAGCAACAACTCTCTGACCTATCCAAACTTGATACATGGACAAAATGGGACTCAACACATAACACAAGACAGCCTAATCTCTCCCACAAGTCAGCATCCTCAAAACTCACCTCTTATGCATTTGTTTCGAAACTCAGCCCTCAAGTCTCAAACATCAAAACAAACTTCACAAAACCATTCACCATGATCCTCTGATCATTTCCCAACCATCAATCTGCCCTGAAAAGCCCTCAAACAGAAACACGATTTTCCACCCCTTCTGAACAGAACTTCATCAAACTCTTAAATCAGCCACATTAAACTCCAAACAAGCCTCAAAGCTTCCTCAAGAAGATCATTGGAGCCATTTTGAAGCAAAGAAGCAGTCAAAAAGCTCTTGGATTGAAAGCTCCATTTCAGGTGAGCTCAAGAAATTTTTTTCCAGAAACTTGTTTTTAAGTTACTAAATGATTCTTTATGCTTCACTGATCATGCTGATGTGTTTTGTTTTGAAAATGGTTGAGAAATGAGTATGTATTCGTGTTCTGAAATTTTTTGACCTAGAACTCTTTTGATTCGATTCTCACTTTTGATGTGTTTTAAATGTTGTATGTTTGGTGATTCTTAATGTATGGTGTATGAGGATCATTTCTGGGCAGAGAGATTAGATTTTAGAAGCTTGGGGAGAGAGATAGCAAAATCTCAGGGGGGATGTGGCCGGAGAAGATGACCGGAGGTCATTTCCGGCCACCTGAAAGTCATTAGTGTATTAATTGCGTTTAGGGCTCAGTTTGAATATGAGCCATAGATCTGTTTGACTTGTGTTGACTCCCGCGCGTTTGTGTGGCTCAGATCACCCCATTAAGCCCTAATCCACATCATTAACATAATTAATTAGGTTTAATTTTAATTCCAGCCAGTTTGATTCTGGGCCAATGGGTCTGGCGCCAGTCAATTCCCTCCATTTTCATTTAAATGCCAGCCATTGGATCTACATACTTTCTCTTTAATTCAATTTTTATTTCATTTTATTTGTTTTATCTTTCACAAATTATTAAAAATAGTAAAACATATTTAAAAATTCTGAATTTTTTTGTCAAGCATTTCATTAATTTTCAGAACCCAAAAATATTTTTATTTTTATTTTTTGCATTAAAAATCATTTTTAAATCATTTAAATGTTTATTTTTAATTAGTTAATGGAAATTAATTAATAAAAAATGCATTTAGGTATTTAAAAATCCCCAAAAAAATCACATTGCATTTAAAAACATTTAGAAACATTATCCAACTCTCAAAACAAATTTCTTTTTGGTTCTTGAACTATTTTGACAAATTTCATTGGAATTTAATTCTTTTAAAGGCAATATTTTTGTTCAAACTTGGAAAAAATCCATTCTGCCTAACCATTGAGAGTTTGATGATGTTTCTTCTTGCATTGCATCCTTTATAGCATGTAGTTTATAGTATAAATTTGGTTTGAATTCATATTTCATTTTCAATTTGTTTTGTATTTTTCATTGTGAGGTATCCCAAAACCCTAATTGACTTGAGAAATTCATAACTTGCACTAGGTTAAGAGTTAGGTCCCTTCCTTTGGGCAGTGAACTTGTGTAGGGTTAGGGTTCCTTTGGTCCCATTTTCAATTTTTTGTCATGTCATTTGCTTCTGATTTTGAATTTTTTGCATTGCATGTGTATGTAAACCCTAATTTGTGCCTTCCTTTGCATCCATCCCTCATTTGCTTGCATTTAAGAACTTTCCATGACATTTTGTGCATCCACATGATTCATAATACATCTTAGGGCATGTTAGAATCATGTTTGATAATTACATCTTTCATTTGCCATGTTATATGTCCATTCCATTTCATACACTTTCATGGTTCAAAGAATGATTCATTTGCATCCTCAACCTTGTATGATCATCCACAACTCATGACATGATTTTGCATCATCTCTTAGAATCACTAACATCATGTTCATGCTTCTGACTTTGTCTTGCATCATGGAATTCCATATCATTTTTATTGCATTTCATTTCTTTTGCTAACCTTTCAGGTGGTAAGTTGTTTTGAGAAGTGAATTTGCCTTCACTTTTCACAATCTCTTCTCATCTCTCTTGCATCATTGCTGCATTTTACTTTAGTTTTAGAGTGAGCTTTCTCACTCATGTTCTCTCTTCACTATCTTTCTTCAAGCAACTTGTCTTCTTAAGTGAAGGAAGTTGTCTTGCTTCTCTCTGCTTCTTCCTTTCATCTGCTTCTTTCATGGTGGCTTTCCTCTTGAAGATCTCTTGCAAGCTTCATAAACCCTAGGAACAACCAAGCATGATAATATTTAGGGTTTGATTAGTCCCCCATTAGTTTTACCTTTGTGTCATCTTTGAGTCTTCTCTTCTCACCTCATAACCAAGGACTAAACCCTAAAGGTTTTAAGGCTTTGTGATTAAGCTTATGCATGCATCCTTCTATTAGGATGGAGTGTATAACTTTAATCCTAAGTGTTAAACCCTTAATGTGTTTAAATCCTTTAATCCATCTAATAATCATCAAGACATCAAACTTGTAACTTGGGCCTTGCATTAGGGTTCTAATTCTTCCTTAATTGGTTAAGAAAGACTAACCCTAGTGTTAATGGACAAGTCCCCCTCAAGTTGTCTTACAAACCATAAAAATCACTTATTCATCTCACCATTAATTAAAATCCACTTTAATAAAGGCTTTGTTTTGTCATGAGGTTAATCCCTAATCATGGATTAAGTTGAGGAGCCTTCCTCGGCTTAAATGTTCTCATCTATTATCCTTCTATTGGGATGGTGTAATGGGTCCATTAAATCCCTGATTATGGCTTAATCTCATTACTCAACACTAAACAAAAACAAAAAAAACATCTAAATAAATGCAAGTAGGATAATGATCCTAATCCTACATCATGGTGATTAAGTGTGAGGTTCTTATTTCACACTTAAGGTATTCTCATTACCCCTAATCAAAGGGAGGATGTGATGAGTTTGCTAACCCTTGGTTTAGGCTTAAGCTCATTATCTTATGACAAACACAAAAAGCAATAAAAGATTGAAAACACAAAAACAAACAATAATCGTCTCCTCCGGGATTCTTTTCTCACCTCATTCACTCATAAACGAGAAATCGCTTCTTCCGTCTAATGCAAGACAGTTTGCACCTGAGCCAGACAGGTCATACACTTGAGCTTAGGCAAGTAAGTAGTTCACAAGTCAATTTACCTTTCAGTCTCTTTGAGTCGAACTACGGTGTTCTGACTTCCTCATTGCACGAGAGGATACGTAGGCATAACTTAACAGTTATCGAACAAAAGTCTCTGTACATCCCCCCTCTTTCTAGCATTATCATTTAAGCCTCATAGTCTTGAGCTTCATACTCCTGTTCTTACACTGACACTTTTCTTATACACTTCACACTTCTTTTACACTGACACTTGCATTCTTTTCCCAACTTTGATACACCAATTGCATTGACACTACCCCTTTAAAACAAAAATCTTTTAAGCGTGGATCCCGTCGAGTACGACGGATAATCTGGGTGCTAATACCTTCCCAGGTTGTAACCAACCCCCTTTCTCAGTCTCTCTGGTTCGCAACCGTCTTATCCATATCTTTTCCTAGGTTTATGCAGCATTACCTTTCCTCCGGGATAAAAATGCCTAGCTGGCGACTCTTTTCCTTTCTTTTGAGTTCACCCATGTGTGTTCTCTCCCTCCCTTCGCCGACCGTTCGCGTCTGTACCCCTCTTGGCCCTGTGTGTCATCCGGTGGGAGCGACATTGATCACATGCCTGATACATACATGACATCATAACATTTCCGCACACATGTTCAGTTATTTCCGAGGATCGCACATCTGAATTAGGCCGTTGGATTTTTCTGTATCAAAACTTTGAATCAAAGTAGATAGATTCCTCGGAAATAACTGAACATGGCATTTGCATACATCCTTGCATTAATGACAAGTGTTCAGAGACAGGTTACTATCCTGATTTGGTTTCTATTCAGAATGGCCAACTTGAATCACAACTATCAAGGTATGTGGGGATTTGGAACAACTCCGGGAGGAGGTAACCAAAATGAAAACCCAGCTGGGGTAATTCAGGGTAGAGGTGCAAGCTTTATTTCAGAATAAAAAACTACTAAAAGAGAAAGTCAACCAGATGAAGACTCAAATGAGCTTGGTTATGGAAATCCTGAATGAAGATATTTTCATCCCTAGTGAGGGGAACTACGTCGCTCTGATTCTCCATTAGTCAATGGAGATACGTAGGCAGGAGATCACGTGAGATCTTTGCGGGCAACCTTATTTATTAACTTTATTTATCAACATCTTCCCTCCAGATGTCATTTGTCAGCATCCAACCTGAGCTTCCCAAGAGAGTCCTAGGGGCATAGCATATGGGTAAAGGCTAGAGCAGCTTGAGAAGAAGTTTAATCATGTTCCGACGTCGTATGTGCAACGAGTTTCCTTATTTTCTCAGATTCAAAACTGGTTGAGCTAGTCGCATCAGGATCATCTCCGACAAAGCTTTCCTTGGGGTTTCAATGTCAATACCAAGTATGATTACCATTCTGGGGCATATGGCCTTTTAATTGAAGATTTCAAGTCTTTCAGGGGCAAAGGTAAAAACGAGGTCCCGAATTTGATTGACTTCAAGAGTATTGTGTTCACACCAGGAAAAGGCGGGAATATGGCACCAAAAAGTAATAGAATGAACAACCAGACCGCTAACTGCTGAAAGTCTCGTAGGTTAATAAGTCCAGATGGAGTCAAACCTCCTTAACAATGACCACCACGATGTGAAGGCTAGATGCAAGTACCAATCAGAGGCATTTAGGCATATAACTGACAACTGCAATGTGTTCAAGCACAAGGTGCAAAATTTGATCAGCTCAAAGGTCATCATACCAGACAGTCTTCCTATACATGGGAATGTCCTCATCAGATTGAGTACCCCGTTTGCAAGGGCATCTTCAGAAGCAATAAGTCGAGACGAAGTCAAGTCTCCTCAATGATGGCAATGTTCATCTTCTTTACTTCATTTTCATTTGTAATTTCTTTGGTTTGTTTAAACATTTATATGCATGCATGAAACTTAAATGTTTTTTTTATGTTAATCATAATAGAACACACATGTTTTTCTTGAAGTGATCCATTCGTATTCACTCATGATTTTGTGTATGTACATTGCAATACCAACTCTCGTGCTAAACTCTATGAGGGAGGATGACGAACTGAAAATGTAAAAATCTCTTATTGTGTGCTTTTGAAAAAGACCCTATTGACGATGTACATACATTGTTTCAAATCTTAAACACCGGAGATATAAGGGAGATAAACCATCGCCAACCCATTTGAGCCTTAAAGTAGGAGTTTCTTTTCGCATGAAAAAAACCCTTGCATTTAGCCTAGGGGTAGGGTAGGCATCAGTTAGTTTGACCGAGCATTCAAATTTCAAAAGGAGTGTGTATTTGAGGCTCCATTACCTTTCATTGTAGCAACCCAAGAGGTCCAAAGACCAGAAACCACAATGGTTATCCCAGTCAAGAGGTCCAAAGACCAGAAACCACAATGGTTATCCCTCATCAACTAAGAAGTGAGACACTCATGACCCTTTCAAAGCAATCAAGACAAACAGTGTCACACAATTTGTTCAAAAAGAGTCAGAAAAAAAGAAATAAAGAAGCCCGCTAAGTTGAAACTTGAAAACAAGCGACTTAGGCAAAAATTAGGGCATCCCACTGGACTTCACAATCAAAGATTCACAAGAATCAGTCCAGGCAAAAGTTAGGGATAATCAAAAGAATAAAAAAGAAAAAGACAAAAAGGATTACATAAGAAAGATCCTCAAATAAAGAACAAAGTCATGTGGTACAGACACAAAAGACAAAGGGGTGATTGACTCCCAACAACAACTTGATTAGTGCTTGAACCGTTAGCAGCAATGGTTCCTCAACCATCACAAAACCCTTTTTGAGAGGTGAGTGCTTGTGAAAGCTAGCTGAACATAGGAATTGAGGACATCATGAATAAGGGTGGGTACCTATAAACTTCGAGCCAATATCCTTTGTTTCTATAACCATGAATCAGGCCACGATACAACCCTCAAAAGTCCTAACTGAAACAGGGTTAATTTGATAGCGTACTACCACGAGACCTTGTTCCTGACTCCTATGAGTTGTGATAAAAGATCCTTGTTGGTATTGCATGTACATGATTTCATAAAAAAAGAAATGTTGTATCTTAACCAGTCATTTGCTCACAAAGGTTTGCGACATCTTTTCAATAAATACTTCAAGATTAACATGTGTGTTGCATTAGATTTTTCATTCTTAGAATAAACGTTTTCTGCTTGCATACATTTGTTTGACATCATAAGAAGTTCACATATGGAACCTCAGTCCAGAAGCTTAATCTTGACAAGTTGAAAAGTATGAAACTTCTGAAAGACAATCAGGTCGAGGTGCACTTTTCCAGGAAGTTCCATTGGTGATCTAATATGAAAAGGGTTGTGGAGAGGTCCTTACTCTCTTAGGGTTTATTTGATATTGCTGTTTGATGAAATTATGATATGATGATGATTGATTTTGATTGTGTGAAATTGATGTTGAATTGTATGATTGATTTTGGTAATTGGAATAATGATGTTTTGAATTGTATGATAATATTGGCATGGAAGTGGCTATAGGGATGATGATGTTGATGATGATGTAAATGGATAATTGGGAGTAAACCTAGAATTTTCTTAATTTGGTTAGTAATGTTAGGGAGAGGAGATCATAAGGAATTAGAGATGTAAAATCAGTTTAAGAACACTATTTGGACTATTTTGAATGATAAAATTAAGGTATAAGTAGTGGATTTCGAAATGGTATGAACTGATGAAAGAAAATGGACTTTTATGAAAAATTGAGTTTCGGACGCAGGTGCCCTGACACGGGCCTTGTCAGGCTACAGGAAGGTGGTGAGTGATGAAATTTTGGGAGTTTGGCTCAAAGAGTGTGACACGGGCCGTGTCATACGACACGGGCGGCTGTCTCACCCTTCTGTACTTTTGGAAAAATGGATTTTTGGGATGTTCCATCAGGCGGTGTGACACGGGCCGTGTCATGGGACACGGGGGGCCGTGTCAGGCCTCTGTTTTGAGGAATTTTCTGGTTTCTAAGTTGGTTTAATCCTGAGTCCTTGTTCGATACTCGTACTATTAGTCTAGGTCCTTGATGATGACATCCATGTTTAACTATAGGACCCGACGACCGATAATAAGAGTGTGCGTGTTATATGATTATTGTGGATGGTATAACTTTATGAATATGTCGATTAGAGGGTGTTGATGAGGGAAATGTTTATTATAAGTCTTGAACAATCATAAGAAAGAATGGTTGATAAACGATGAGGATAATATTGATTGGTGACATAGTTGATTATATGTCTTGCTTAGACCCCATGATCTAAGGATTGGTAACGGTGAGGGTCGGAAGGATCATGTTGTATTAATAAATATGTATAGGAAATGATTAAGAGTGGAATTAATGAGGAGTTCATAGGATATGACATTTGGTAATTAGTGTGTAGGAATATATGTGCTTATGTTGATTTATATGACTCTTGATGATGAACCATATGAATTATGTTGATAATATGTGTGAATATTGTCTGATTATTTATGTGACTCATGTGATGGGATGTGTGATAAGTTATATGGATCATGAGGATCATGTTATGTATGATTATTTTCATGCACGTGATTGGTATGCATAATCGAGTTTTCATATGCATGTATTGTGGGATAATCATGTCCCGGATGGAGCGTAAGTGATTATCCGGATTCATTGGGAATCAATGGTGGGGGATGATCGTGTCTCAGTAGGAGCGTAAACGATGCATCCATTTCGAATCGATGGACAATTGATGAAGTTGGTACCACATTTGCATTGTGTCATTGAGTCACTTTGCATTGATTGAATTAATGATGTATGATATGTGTTGATGAAATATGTGAGATATTGATTGATTGTATGATGTATGATGTGTATTTGATGATTAGAGGCGAGATTACCCGATAAGATGTTATTTGCACCGTTAATATATTGGATTGTTTTCTCACCACTTTTGTTTGGTGGCGTCTGTGCTTCTCTGGAAGTATAGAAGTTTCAGGTACTTAAGTACGCTCGAAGTACAAGTTTTTGGTCGAGTCCTAGGAGTCGCTCTGATACGTAACATGGGAAACAGGGATACTTATTGTTTATTTACTCTTGTTAATAATAGTTACGTATCATGTTTTCTTGAAATTTGTAAACCAAGAAGTATTGATTAATATTTGTGGATGTTTGGCAATTTGCCGTATATTGAATAAAAAGATATTTTTCTGCTATTTTTAATAAAGAACTATGTAAATATGATTTCTGTTGAAGAAGTAACATTCCACTGTTGATGAAAACTCTGATTTTTCTGAATATAATGGTTATTTTATTTAATTGGGAAAAGTGGGTGTTACATAAACCATCCCAAATCATACCTAAACATGGTGGAACATCTAAGCAAGCATAATAGGTTCAAACCACACATAACCCGACTATACTACGCAGTTTATATCACATTTCATCCGTTAGATTTCATTGATTGTCAAGTTTATCAATTTCCACCATTTCTAACCTAACTCTGAAAACTAGAATTAAAGTTCTAACTAGAACCCACCTTGCAAACGATGAGGAATTTGATGAAGATTGATGAAGATTGAAGATGATCCAAGCTCTCTTTTCCTCTTCTAGGTTTTCCTTTCTCTTCTTTCCCTCTGTCGCTCCCGAAGACTTTACATCCCAGTGAAAACGCGAACGGACGAGGCGAAAGAGGTTGAGGTTGAATAGAGTTGCCAGCTAGGCATTTTTATCTCGAAGGAAAGGTAATGTTGCATAAACCTGGAAGAGTATGGATAAGACAGTTGCGAACCAGAGAAACTGAGAAAGGGGGTTGGTTACAACCTGGGAAGGTATTAACACCCAGTTCGTCCTTCGTACTCGACGGGATCCACTCTTACTTGATTGTGTTTAAAAGGGGTAGTGTATGTGCTGACTGTGCATAAAAGCTAGGGAGTAAAGGTACAAAGTGTAAGTGAAAAAAGAAAGGTGAATGCTCAAGACTGAGGCTTAGAAAAGAAAGCTGAAAGAGGGGAATGGCAAAGAGACTTTTGTTCAATAATTGTTAAGTTATGCCTACGTATCCTCTCATGCAATGAGAAAGTCAGAACACCGTAGTTCGACTCAAAGAGACTGGGATGATTTGCTGTGAACTGCTTACTTGTCTATGCTCAAGTGTGTGACTCGCCTAGCTCGAGTGCTAACTATCTTGCATTAGACGGAAGAAGCGAGTTCTTGTTTACAGATTGAGTGTGATGAGAAAATAATCCCGAAGGAGACGATTATTTTTTGTTTTTGTGTTTTTAGTTTTTTATTGTTTTTGGCGTTTTGCATAGGATAATGAGCTTAAGCCTAAATCAAGGGTTGTAAACTCATTATATCCTCCCTGATTAGGGATAATGAGCCTACTTAAGTATGAAATAAGCATCTCAAATTAATTACCATGATGATGTAGGATTAAGATCATTAACCTACTTGTGATTATTAAGATGTTTTTTTGGGTTTTTGTTTAGTGTTAAGTAATGAGTTTAATCTCTAATCAGGGATTAGTGAACTCATTACACCATCCTAAGAGAAGGATGATAGATGAGAACATTTAAGCAGAGGAAGACTCCTCAACTTAATCCATGGTTAGGGACTAAATTCATTACATAACTAGTCTTTATTAAATGGATTTTAATTAAAGGGTGAGATTAAGAAGTGAGTTTTAAGTTTGTAAGACTAGCTTGGGGGGGACTTGTCCATTAAACACTAGGGTTAGTCCCTCTTAACCAAAAGGAAGAGATGGAACCCTAATGTAAGGCCCAAGTTACAAGCTTAAGTATTATTCATTATTAGGTGTTTTGATTAAGAGGTCTAAAAAAATTAAAGGTTTAACACTAAGGATTAAAGTTATACACTCCATCCTAAGATAAGGATGCAAGCATAACCCTAATTCAAAGTCCTAAAGCTTTAAGTGTTTAGCCTCTGAATATAAGATGAGAAGAGGAACTCAAGGAGACTCAAAGATAAAAGACTAGGGGAGACTATGTATAACCCTAAATTTATCATGCTTAGTGGTTCCTATGGTTTTTGAGGCTTAAGAGAAGATCTTCAGGAAGCCACCATGGAAGAAGAAGTAGATGAAAAGAGAAGGAGAAAGAAGAATAGGTTACTTACTTCCTGAAGAAGATAAGTAACCTAAAAGAAAGAAAGGAGCAAGAGAGCACAAGTGAAGCAAGTTAACTTCAAAGACAAGTAAATATGCAAGTGTAAGAGATGAGAAGAGGTGGGATGTGAAGGCAAATCCACATCCCAAACAGCTTACCATAAGCCCCTGAAATGTTATTGTGAATGCATAAGATGCAAAGCAAAAGGAAATGAGATGAATAAAGATGCAAAGACCAAAACCAGAAGTGTATATTCAAGGAAAATGTGTTATGAGATGATGAAAAGTCATACATAATGCTTATGAATGTTCATACAAGGATGAGATGCAAAGGAAACATGTTAGGAGCATGAAAACACATGGATACACATGGAATGTAATGAATGCAAAGCATACCAAATGAATGGAGAAATTATCAAGAAATGTTCAAGCATGTCCTAGGATGTCTAAGATGTCATACAAGATCATGGAATGTCATGGAAAGTTCATACGATTGAGATATGCAAAGATGAATGCAAATGAACATGAGAAATTAGGGTTTTATGAATGTATGAGATGCAAATGACCAAAACAGAAGCATACATCATGATAAAAAATTGAAATTGAACTCAAACAAACCCTAAACATATACAAGACCACTCCCCAAAGGTGAAGGTCAGAAGCCAAACCTAGAGAAAGTTATGAATTTCCTAAGTTTTCTAGGGTTTTTGGGTGATCCTAAAGGAAAAATGCAAATCAAATTGAAAATGAAATGCAAAATCATAAGATAAATAACCTAGATACTAGATGAAATATGTGAAACAATACAAAAAGAACTAAGTTCAAACTCATCATGGTTGATTAGAAATGATTTTTCAAAGCTAGGGTTAAAAAAATGGGAATTTTATGAACCCTAATTCAAAGATAATTATGAAAACATAATCAAACCTAAAAAGAAATTTGTGTGATGAGTTTGTAAATGTTTTTAAATGTATGATAATGCATCATGAATTTTTTGGTGATTTTTAGAAACCTAAATGTATTTTTAATTAATTAAAATCAATTAATTAATTAAATAAAACATTTAAATTATTTAAAAATACTTTTTTAATGCAAAAATTAAAATAAAAAATGTTTTTGAGTTAAGAAAAATATTTAAAGTAAAAAATGCAGAAAATGAGATTTTTTAAAGTCTTTTTGCTAATTTAAAATACATATGGAAAGAAATGAAATAAAAATGAAATAAAAACAAAAGAAAATAAAAGTCAACCAATCTGATGGTCCAGGTTTGAATGAAGGTTGACTGCGCACGCAGATGAAAGGCTGGGATTGTTCCTGGCTAATTAATTATGTTTATTTTAATTAATTAGAAATTAAGGCTAATGAACTAATCCGATCCGTCCAATCACCTAAGCTAATCAAGATCTAAGGGTCCACATTCAAAGTGGACACTAAACCCTAATTAAACCCTAATGACCTTCAGGCGACCGGAACAGTGCTCTAGTCGTCTTCTTCGACCACTCCTCTTGCCTATCTCTCTCTATAAGCTACCCCATGCCCCTAAAAGCTCCAGAATTCAACCCCAAACAAAACTAAACAAGAATCTAGCCTAAAAAACAATTTATCTTGCATCAAAAAGGAGAATAGAAGAAGAACATGTTTTAGGGTTAAAGTTCCAAAAGCACGATACACACTCATCTCTCACTCATTTTCAAAAATAAACACATCATGACAACCAGGGAAACATGTAGATTCATATTATAACTTGAAATAAGAGTTCTGAAAAAAAAACGTTTGAAGAAGCTACCTGAACTGAAGCTTTGCAATTTTGAGCTTTCTGACCTTCTTTCTTGTGCAAACCAACTCCAATGGGCCCCCTGAGGATACTGTGATGCTTAGAACAAGTTTATATGGGCTATTTTGAGGTGTGTGGTTCTGGTTTAGCAAAAATGGAGGTTTGTATGTATGGTGATTCAGGCCATTTTAACGACTGGGTTTTGTTCTATGGATGATTTTGAGATGATTGGTGGAAGAATTTTTGAGTTTTAGTGGCTGGTTTGAGAGAATCAAAAATGAGAAGTTTTAGGGAAAGTTTGGGCAATCTGAGTGTTGAGAGGTTTCAGGGTCCAAAGTTATATGAAATGAGGTCCATGATGTTTGTCTAAGGCAATGTGATTGGTCAGAAAGTTGGTAGTGGCATAGTTTGATTGGTATGGGCCAAGTTGCAAAAACGTCAATGAATGTGTACTTGAGGCATGGCATGGGTCAGAGGTTGTTTCAAGGGGTGTCTTGCCTTAGCTGAGTTCATGGAGAGCCATGGGATTGATTGTGATGATCTGCAGCACTTGGATCAAGAGTTATCACATGTTTTGCATTTTCCCTCTTTGAAAATTTCTTGAAGTGAAAGGCATGAAATCTTGTGATTCTTGGCACAATTTTGATCAAGTAAAGTTGCATAATCATGTTATGATGCTTAGAGGTGGATTAGAGGTCATAAGAGGTCTTGAAACTTGATTTTGCAAAAACCCCTCTTTGGCACAAACTTGAAAATTACAAGATTTTTCCCAACCTTGAAACATCATATCTTGAGTTCTAGGATAAATCAAGATGATTTCTTGTAATTTTTGAAAATGGGAAGATCCAATCCATAACTTTCATGTTTAAGGATTTTTCATTTGAAGCATTTTTGATCAAGAAAGAGGAGGTTGAAATTCTTTCCCAAAATGGAAAGTTTCCATTACAAGTCATGTCCAAAAATGGAAAGTTTGCAAATGGATTGAAATTCTTCAATATTATGAACTTCTAACCACTTCTAAGATCAAATAAAGATCATAGAACCTCAAAATGATGAAAATGACCCATTGGTTCCATTGTTAGGGGCCTCAGATGCCCTGATTCTGACTTTTCTTGCACAACAAGTTACCAGTTGATCAGATGACTTCCACAATGAATTTCTTCATCAAATTTGGTACACATGCTCCTTATAACATATATAGACCAATGGAATCAAGAATGACCAAAAAATTTGAGATTAAGGGCCTCAAACCCAAAACCCTAATTTTAGGTCACCTGTGTAGGAAATCTTCATTCTGCCTCTATGCCTTTGCCATGCTTTGTGATATTGTGACTTCAAAGACTTCTTGGGGATGCAATATGATCATAGACCACTCATGGACCCTCTTGGAATGCTTTAATACCATTGGGATAGCTCAGATCACTTCTTGGATAGCTCAGATCACAAACCCTAGCTATGCAGTTATGCAGATGAAACAAACATGCAATGTAAGATGATATGCTTATGCAATGCTATACAAGCCATGGTATGAGAAAAAGTGAGGGCAAATTTGGGGTGTTTACACCCTCTTCTCTTCTATTTCTCCCTTTCTTTTCTTTTTTCTTCTTCTTCTTACTAACTTTCTTCTTTTATAACAAATAACTTGTTTTTCATTTATAAGTAAACAATTGTTATACTGATATATCAATTAGTTAGTAACTTAACGGGTCCAAATTGAGAGTATCCAAAAATGTGTCTGAGTTAAATATTTAATAAAACCTCCGAGTCAGATAATACTAATTAATTAATTTAAGTTCGTCAGTTGCTCTAATTATTTTAATTGAAAACTCTCAGAGAACACCAGAATGTTATTAATCTCAATTAATATTATCCAGAGCATTTAATTAAAATACGGGGTATTACATCCTCCCCTCCTTAAATTGAAATTCGTCATCGAATTTCCTTTAATCAACAACAACAACAATTTACAACATTGTCTTAGATCCATACTTATCCTTACTTCTCCTACATATTCTGACATATTCAAATTTCAATTTGACTTCGCGGCTCAAAGTCCTTGTTTCATAATAAATTAAACTTCACGTCCTTAGACATACACTTGTTCCAACATTAGGTTAATTTCTAACTTACTATTCTGCATCTCATTGAAGGAAAATTGCGATCTAAACGCAGCGGAAAACAAAAATTTTCCTTTAGTGATCCTTACGAATGAGCATGGTCAGTGATAGAATCGTTACCTCTTTGTGGCGATTCAGATCTTTGATGCAGCGATCACAAGCGTTGATGAAGTGCAACGCCTCTACTCAGTCCACACGAACAGCTTCCGGTCACAGTGCTAGCTGCTTACGAACGGAATTATTTGAGTGAGAATCAAAAACGAAATTGCATCAAGTAAAAGCTTCATCACAAGGGTTCCTTTTATAGACTCTCTTGTGGGCTGCGGGCTAAAAGCCCAATTCACATGATCCATAATAATATTATATATTATTATAATAACTATTATTATAATAAATATATTTATTTTATTATTATTTTATAACCATTATAAAATAACAATAATTATTATTATATTATCCGAATTTCTATTTTTCACTTAAGTGCACCGTACCTTACGGTGTTCCTTTGATTTCTCTATCTCTCATCAAACTGTCCTTATGTGTGTGACCCTGTAGGATTTCGTAACGTTGGTAATTATATTAAATTATATATTTAACATAATAAACAGTGAGCGGTATCTAGCAACACATCACTGCTACCCAAGTCACGAAAATGTCATGTGATCTGACAAAACCTTTTTCGTGATAATATATGTTTGTACAATTACCCTTTTGCCCCTATGTCTATATTGAACACAAGGCATACACTGTGTCATCCTTGTCCAGTTCAATATTGGGCCCTTAGACATTTCTCCTGTTATGCAGGATTGGCAAATTCCATCTAGGACACTCATGTCCCTCAGCATGCTTCGTGGAGTGCCCATCAACTGTCTTTATGATCATCCAGTTACGGATAATGTTTGATCAGCAATAAAGCACCCGACTCTACATCTAGGGTCCATAGTGGTTTCAGGTCGAAGGGTGGTAATACACCATTATCACCATGAGAATAACTTATGACACTTTGCATAACATACTATGTAGTATTCTCATAGCGGGTCAATCCGGTATAAATATTACTCCTAATATTTATACCTATGTCAAGACTTGATAACCCTTTATCCATGATCCATGAGATGTGATCATCAGTCTATCTTCATAATAGTCTCAATGCTTTAATGTTATCCCACTTTGCAATAAAGCTTGACTACGTATATTTTAAGAATAATGTCTTTATGTTTAATGGGATCTCATGATTAAGTCACACTTAACATTTCATTAAACAGACTAACTATTCTAGGGACTTTATTATTCTGAAAGACAAACATAATAAAGAAATGCCTTTTATTATTAAACGAATAATCCGATACAAAGTACCAAAAAGTATTGGCCTCTAGGGCTTACACCAACAATCTCCCACTAGCACTAGAGCCAATTAGGCATACCCTTAATACCCATAGATCTAGTATGACCATCATGCTTCTGTTGCGCAAGAGGCTTTGTTAATGGGTCAGCGATATTGTCAAGTGTAGGTACTCTGCATATCTTCACATCTCCCCGATCGATTATCTCTCGAATGAGGTGATAACGCCTAAGTATGTGTTTGGATCGTTGGTGAGATCTAGGCTCCTTAGCTTGTGCGATAGCACCATTGTTATCACAATATAAACCAATGGGATCCACAATGCTAGGGACTATGCCAAGTTCACTAATGAACTTCTTGATCCAAACAGCTTCCTTTGCTGCATTTGAGGCAGCAATATACTCGGCCTCAGTTGTAGAATCAGCAACTGTTTCCTGCTTTGAACTTTTCCAGCTCACAGCGCCACCATTGAGACAAAACACATAACCAGATTGTGATCTAAAATCATCCTTATCTGTCTGGAAGCTAGCATCAGTGTAACCAATTACATCAAGCTCTTCCTGACCTCCATATATCAAGAATGAATCCTTAGTCCTTCTCAAGTACTTAAGGATATTCTTGACAGCTACCCAGTGAGCATCACCGGGATCAGATTGGTACCTACTCGTTGCACTTAATGCATACGAGACATCTGGTCGAGTACATAACATGGCATACATGATAGATCCTATTGCAGATGCATATGGAATCTTATTCATGCGATCCCTTTCTTCCTTAGTTGAAGGGGATTGTGTTTTTGATAAACACAGACCATGTTGCATAGGTATGAATCCTTTCTTGGAATCATGCATATTAAAGCGTCTCAACACTTTATCTATGTATGTACTCTGACTTAGGCCAAGCAGTTTTTGTGATCTATCTCTATAGATCCTAATTCCTAATATATAGGCTGCTTCACCTAGGTCTTTCATAGAAAAACAATTCCCTAACCAAGTCTTCACTTGTTGCAAGGTAGGGACATCGTTTCCAATGAGTAATATGTCATCTACATATAATACCAGAAACACGATCATGCTCCCACTAACCTTCTTGTAGACACAAGGTTCATCTTCATTTTTGATGAATCCATATTGTTTTACGGTTTCATCAAAACGAAGATTCCAGCTTCTGGAAGCTTGCTTTAATCCATAGATTGATCGCTGTAACTTGCATATCTTTTGGGCATCTTGTGGTATGTCAAATCCTTCAGGTTGTGTCATGTACACATCCTCAAGAAGATTCCCATTAAGGAAAGCAGTTTTGACATCCATCTGCCATATTTCATAATCATGATATGCAGCGATGGCAAGTAAAATCCGAACAGATTTAAGCATTGCAACTGGTGAAAAGGTTTCATCATAGTCAACCCCATGAATTTGTTTATAGCCTTTTGCAACCAGTCTTGCTTTATAGGTATGTACCTTACCATCCATGTCAGTCTTCTTCTTGAAGACCCACTTGCATCCTATAGGGTTAACTCCTATAGGAGGTTCTACCAAGGTCCAAACCTGGTTTGTGTACATGGAATCCATTTCAGATTTCATGGCTTCTAGCCACTTCTCAGACTCAGGACCAGTTATGGCCTCTTTGTAGGTCACAGGCTCATCTTGATCCATGAGTAATACATCACCCTGATCACTTATGAGATATCCATATCTCTCAGGTTGGTGACGTGTCCTGCTTGACATACGCTGGTCTTGTTCTACTTGAGCAGGTTGCTCTTCCACAACTACTTGTGTTTCCTGCTCTAGTTCCTCCATAGGTGTTTCAATGTTTTGTGATTCTTGAATTTCTTCAAGCTCTATTTTCCTCCCACTGTTTCCTTTGGAAATAAAATCCCTTTCCAGAAAGACTCCAGTTCGAGCGACAAACACTTTGCCCTCAGAAGGATTGTAGAAGTAATATCCTCTTGTTTCTTTAGGATATCCCACAAATAAGCATTTGTCAGATTTGGGCTCAAGCTTGGTTGAAATTTGTCGTTTGACGTAAACTTCGCAACCCCAAATCTTCATGTAAGACATATGTGGTTTCTTACCACTCCATATCTCATATGGTGTCTTATCAACCTTTTTGGATGGAACACGGTTAAGTGTGTAAGCTGCTGTTAATAATGCATGTCCCCAAAAGGAGTTTGGAAGATCGGCGTGACTCATCATGGATCGGACCATGTCTAACAAGGTTCGATTTCTTCTCTCAGATACACCATTCCATTGTGGTGTTCTAGGAGGAGTAAGTTGGGATAGAATCCCATACTCTTTTAGATGGTCATCAAATTCTAGGCTTAAATATTCACCGCCTCGATCTGATCGAAGAACTTTAATATTCTTCCCTAGTTGGTTTTGTACTTCATTCTTGAATTCCTTGAACTTTTCAAAGGACTCAGATTTGTGTTTCATTAAATACACATATCCGTATCTACTGAAGTCATCAGTGAAAGTGATGAAGTACTGAAAACCTCCTCTGGCTGGTATGTTCAGTGGTCCACATACATCAGTATGTATGAGTGCCAAAAGATCATTAGCCCTTTCACCTTTTCCTGTGAATGGGGACTTTGTCATCTTTCCAATTAAACAAGATCTGCATGTGTCATATGATTCATAATCAAAAGAGTCCAAGAGTCCATCTTTATGGAGTTTGGAAATGCGTTTCTCATTTATGTGGCCTAATCGACAGTGCCAAAGGTAAGTTGGATTCAACTCATTAGGTTTCAACCTTTTAGTATTAATGTTATAAATTGGCATTTCAAGATCAAGGACATATAGTCCATTATTCATTTTTGCAGTAGCATAGAATATATCATTCAAATAAATGGAGCAACAATTGTTCTTTATTATGAATGAAAAACCAAACTTGTCCAAACAAGAAACGGAAATAATATTCCTGCTAATTGCAGGTACATAATAACAGTTCTCTAACTGAATTATTAAACCACTAGGTAAAGTTAAAACATAAGTTCCTACAGCTAAAGCAGCAACCTTTGCTCCATTGCCAACTCGTAGGTCAACTTCACCTTTTGCCAAATCTCTACTCCTTTTTAGCCCCTGCACATTAGTACAAATGTGAGAACCGCATCCAGTATCTAATACCCATGATGCAGAAGTAGATAAATTAATTTCAATAACAAAAATACCTGAATTTGAAGTCTCTACTCCATTTTTCTTATCTTCCAGGTACTTTGGGCAATTTCTCTTCCAATGTCCGGTCTTACCGCAATGGAAGCAAGTGCCCTCCTTTGCTATTCCTCCACTAGGCTTCAAAACAGGAGGAGTGGGTTTGGGTTTGGCAACTTCCTTGCCTTTCCCTCTACCACCCTGTTTGATGGGCCTCTTGTTCTGTTTCTTTCCATTACTGACCATCAGAATAGATTTCCCTTTTGTCTTCATATTCTGCTCAGCAGTTCTCAACATGCCTAGCAGTTCTGGAAGGCTTTTGTCCAAGTCATTCATATTGAAATTCAGGACAAACTGACTGAAGCTCTCTGGCAACGATTGCAAGATCAGATCAATCGCAAGTTCTTTTCCAAGGGGAAACCCTAATCTGTCAAGGTTCTCCACATACCCAATCATCTTGAGTACATGGGGACTTACAGGGGCTCCCTCAGCTAACTTGCTGTTAAAAAGGGACTTTGAAACCTGAAACCTCTCATTTCTTGCTTGCTCTTGATAAAGCATTTTCAGATGTCCGATCATATCGAACGCAGACATGTTCTCGTGTTGCTTTTGCAACTCAGAGTTCATGGTAGCAAGCATGAGGCAAGCGGTTTCATTGGCATCATCGAAATGCTTCTTATAAGCATCTCTTTCTGCCTTTGATGCAAAACTAGGAGGTTCCTCCTCAGGAACTGGTGTCTCCAAGACATACAGCTTCTTATCGTGCTTGAGGACAATCCTCAGATTACGGTGCCAATCCAGGAAATTTGTCCCAGACAATTTTTCCTTATCTAGGATGGATCGCAAAATATTGTTCGATGTGTTTGTTGTCATGGTAATCTACAAGAGAAATATGAAAATATAAGTATCATTAAAACAACATATTTAATTAGGCCTTTAATCAAATATGCTCCCACTATTTTATTCAAAACAAATGACCCTCATCATTTGATTCGGAAAATCCCGTTGGAAGACTTTCTAGTGGGTCGAGATCCATGTTTCACTTTGTTTTAAGTCAGCGTTAGGCTGATTACACAAAACTAAGTTATTTAGGTAGGAACTCCTTCCAATTGTATCTCATACAACTCTCGAATATTTTCAATTGGGTGAATAACTCCTTATTCTGATCCATCACATGAATCATTCCCAATTCTTGCTTCTAAACATGTATAATCTTATTATAATTTGTTTAGTTAAGTTTGACCCATTGTTTTAGCAATTGGATATTACAATTATCCCATCACACCTTACTAATATAGAACATGCACCTCGCGTAGGCGAAACCTACAATGCTCGATACTAGTCTTGATGAGTGCTAAAAATTGGAAAGCATAAACTTAATATTTAATTTTGAGGGAATTTGTTATTAGTTTGATCTCACCGGCTTAACATGCAAAACGTCTCTCACATGCATCAACATACAATTACATGCATCAACATACATATAAAAAGATACAATTATGGCCCCTAACGCAATTGTTCTCTCAAGCCAATGAGAGAACCTAAGCTAACCTAATAACGATCTAAGCTTCTCCAAGCATGATCTCCAAGGTTATCCTCCTTTAATATTGAATACTTCCTTTTTCTTCATAACATAATATTACATTACATATAAGAATACTCGTTTTACATACGAGGGAGTGAGATGAGAAAAGAAGTTACATAAAGAGATTGAGAGAGAGGCACGACTCGCAGGCCGTATTTAAAAATCCCAAAACAATAATAAAGGATAAACTAAGGCCATAACTGATCACCACAAATAAATAATAATAAACACACTTTTATTATTAGTTTAAAAATTCCGATAATTAAATAAACTAAATTAAATTTCGGCTGATTGATCACACTTTGCAGACTTAGCCGGGGGTTCCGCTGCCCGGTCAGCGGACGGTGGTTCCACTGACCGTTCAGCGGACGGGGGTCAAGGGGGCAGCGCCTCCTTGCGGGGTTGTCAGGGGCAGCGCCCCGGCGAAAAATTTTATGAACACTTCATTGTATTTCACGTCGTTTCCTGCACAACTTTTGTGCATTTACAACCCCAACCGGAAAAGTCTGCGGCAATACAACACTTGTACTGCCATTAATCCTAATGCAACAATTTCATGCCGTCAAACACAACTCGATTGATAACTCAATATGATAGATCAACATGTCATTGCTTCACCATACTAACGTCGGATTCCGAAGCGAATGAAAATGATGATCTTTCAAAAGAATTACAATCCTTATGTGATTGAATGGATGAAATCAAAACAGTATATCCCATATACCATCTTTGCATCAGAATTTCTTATATCTTATATAAAAGTGATCGATCTAATTGTGTAACCTATGGATGATCAATGTATCGCACAACTTCACCATACTAATGTCAGATTCCGAAGCATAATCAACATCAATCATCCAAATCGTACACAACAGATGCCAAATTTAATTAATCGTTTATTGTTAAATTCGTTCTGTGTTTTAATCGAATCAAATACAGAAAAAAAAACGGAAATTTAACAGCTATCAGATCCATGGTTTCGTAAGTGGCTCTGATACCACTGAAGGAAAATTGCGATCTAAACGCAGCGGAAAACAAAAATTTTCCTTTAGTGATCCTTACGAATGAGCATGGTCAGTGATAGAATCGTTACCTCTTTGTGGCGATTCAGATCTTTGATGCAGCGATCACAAGCGTTGATGAAGTGCAACGCCTCTACTCAGTCCACACGAACAGCTTCCGGTCACAGTGCTAGCTGCTTACGAACGGAATTATTTGAGTGAGAATCAAAAACGAAATTGCATCAAGTAAAAGCTTCATCACAAGGGTTCCTTTTATAGACTCTCTTGTGGGCTGCGGGCTAAAAGCCCAATTCACATGATCCATAATAATATTATATATTATTATAATAACTATTATTATAATAAATATATTTATTTTATTATTATTTTATAACCATTATAAAATAACAATAATTATTATTATATTATCCGAATTTCTATTTTTCACTTAAGTGCACCGTACCTTACGGTGTTCCTTTGATTTCTCTATCTCTCATCAAACTGTCCTTATGTGTGTGACCCTGTAGGATTTCGTAACGTTGGTAATTATATTAAATTATATATTTAACATAATAAACAGTGAGCGGTATCTAGCAACACATCACTGCTACCCAAGTCACGAAAATGTCATGTGATCTGACAAAACCTTTTTCGTGATAATATATGTTTGTACAATTACCCTTTTGCCCCTATGTCTATATTGAACACAAGGCATACACTGTGTCATCCTTGTCCAGTTCAATATTGGGCCCTTAGACATTTCTCCTGTTATGCAGGATTGGCAAATTCCATCTAGGACACTCATGTCCCTCAGCATGCTTCGTGGAGTGCCCATCAACTGTCTTTATGATCATCCAGTTACGGATAATGTTTGATCAGCAATAAAGCACCCGACTCTACATCTAGGGTCCATAGTGGTTTCAGGTCGAAGGGTGGTAATACACCATTATCACCATGAGAATAACTTATGACACTTTGCATAACATACTATGTAGTATTCTCATAGCGGGTCAATCCGGTATAAATATTACTCCTAATATTTATACCTATGTCAAGACTTGATAACCCTTTATCCATGATCCATGAGATGTGATCATCAGTCTATCTTCATAATAGTCTCAATGCTTTAATGTTATCCCACTTTGCAATAAAGCTTGACTACGAATATTTTAAGAATAATGTCTTTATGTTTAATGGGATCTCATGATTAAGTCACACTTAACATTTCATTAAACAGACTAACTATTCTAGGGACTTTATTATTCTGAAAGACAAACATAATAAAGAAATGCCTTTTATTATTAAACGAATAATCCGATACAAGTACCAAAAAGTATTGGCCTCTAGGGCTTACACCAACACTCATCTGTTGTTTCATACTGAATCACTTAGTCACGTCTCCCCTTCGGAGAAACATATCACTCTAATTCCTTCTATTGAGCCATAACACCAAGGCATAACACTTCAACTTGATTTCGGGACAACAACACTCGACAAAACTCCACAAGGTATCTTAGTGAAATCTCATCTACGCACAATTTCTAGCAAAAGCTCTTATCAAAATCCTTCAATTACTAAAACCATTTAAAAATTGCCAAACAACTTTTGTACAATTCCACTTAGTTTGATGCTATACGCTATAACCATTATATCCAACATTTCATCTTTTCAATATTCCACTATAGACAACACACTTAGAATAATTTTTTTAAATTTGAATCCTCCAATCAATTCTCTTCTGATTCTCAACACTCCGACCAAACTATTTCATCTGTCTCCTTCCACTACGCTCTCAACGTCCAACAATGAAGATACCACGAATTCTCAAGAAATACTAGGTAATTGATAGTCCAAGGAGAACACACTTATCCATTGGAGTTCTCACCAACCAACGAAGCAAAACTTGCAGACATTCAGAGATAGAATAATCCACTTGTGAATCATACAATAATAACATTGGTCCAAACTCTCCAACGGCAGAGATACAAGGTTGTACTAATGCAATCATAACTAATACAATTCTGATTCCATTCTAAACTCGAAACAATTTATCCCATTCAACATAACAAATCTTCCATGGTTACTATACTCCATGTTAATCCTCTTCACAAAATTCTATTCACTCAAGGTTTCTGTTGACACAAGGTCTCCATTAATAACAACATAGTTTAAACACCCCAAATTTTCCCTCTCCTTTTCTCACACCTTGGCTTGTGATTCTTCATATTGCATTGCATAAGCATCACATCTCACACTACATAGTTATTTCACTGCATAAGTTGCATAACTAGGGTTTATGATCAGATGAATCTTAGAAGTGGTTAGAGCTATCTCAAAGGACATGAATCATGCCAAGAAGGTCCATGAGTGTTCTATGATCATATTCTACCTCCAAGGTTTCTTTGAAGTCACAAAATCTCAAAAGATTGCACAGTAGTCCAGGCAGGCTCAAGGCTCCTACACAGATGACCAGAAATTAGGGTTTTGGGTTTGAGGCCCTTACACTAAATTTTTTTGGTCATTCTTGATTCTATTGGTCTATATATATGATATAAGGAGCATTTGTATCAAATTTGAAGCAAAAATTCCTTCTGGAAGTCATCTGATCAAATGGTAACTTGTTGTGCAAGAAAAGTCAGAATCAGGGCATCTGAGGCCACCAACAAGGGCTCCAAAGGGTCATCTTCATCAATTTGGGGTCCAATGATCTTTATTTAATCTTAGAAGTGCTTGGAAGTTCACAAGATTTAAGAGTTATGAGCCATTGCAAAAGTTTCTATTTTTGGGCATGACTTGTAATGAAAACTTTCCATTTTGGGAAAGATCTTCTACCTCCTCTTTCTTGATAAAAAAGGATACAAATGAATTTTCTTCAAACATGAAAGTTATAGATTTGATCTTCCCATTTTCAAAAAGTACAAGAACTCCTCTTGATTCATCCTAGAACTCAAGATATGGCAAGTCAAAGGTAGGAAAAATCTTGTAATTTTCAAGTTCATGCTAAAGAGGGAAATGTGCAATTTTGATTTCCAAGCCTTATTATGAACTATAATGCATTGTTACACATCATAGAAACATAATGCAACATGTCTTGACCAGAATTATGCTTTGAACCACAAGATTTCATGACTTGCATCTCAAGAATCCCCAAAGTTGTCAAAATGCAAAAACCATACAAACTCATGAATCAAGCAATACAACTCACCAATTTCGATCCAAAGGCTCTCCTTGAACTCAGTTGAGGCAGCCCAAGACCTTTAATCACTTCTGCCATGGTCCATGCTTCAAGTACACCATTTTTTAGATTTTGTCCAATGGAGCCATACCATTCCCACAGTGCCCAACCACTCTTCTGACTCATTCTAATCTTCTATGCATAGCCTAAGGAACACAACACACAAGAGCTCAGAACAAGCCAACACACAGATTGCACAAAATTTGTCAAAAACTTCCCTTCTTCGATTCTCATTACTCAGCCATCAAACTTCAAAAATCTCTCACCATTCAATCACACATGACCTAAGGATCATTTCCCAACCATCAAAATGGCCTGAAACACCACACATCAAAAACACGATTTCTGCTTCATCATAATTGGACCTCAAAAACCAGCCACTTTCAAAGCATTCTAAGCACTCAACTAGCTTCAGGAGGTCCAAAGAAGTCAGTTTGCACAAGAAGGAGGTCCTGAAAGTCCCAGTTTGAAGAACTTCAGTTCAGGTATCCATCAAGAACAACTTTTCCAGAACCTTATTTTATTGTTATAGAATGATTCTATATGATTTGTTGATCATGCTGATGTGTTTAGAATAAAAAATGATTGAGAAATAAGCATGTATTGTTGTTCTGAAACTTTTCCCGTGAAAATGTTTTTACTTTGATTCATCATGTATGCGTGTTATAAATGATTTTTGTTGATTGATTTGAGTTGTATGATGTTTGGGGATCATTTATGAGCAGGTCTTATGAGTTTTAGTGAGCTGGGGAGGAAGATAAGGTGAGGGGTTGGCCGGAGAAGACGACCATAGCTTATCTCCGGTCGCCTGAGATTAATTAGGATTTGGTTTGCCAGTTTGAATGTGAGCCCTTGGATTGAGATTAGTTTAAGCAGCATACGGCCCAGATTATCCACTTAACCCTAATTTTGATTAATTAACTTAATTATAATTAAATTAGTCAGATTAAAAATGAGAGCTCTTAGATCACGCGCGTAATGCAAGTTTAAACCACAACCTTAGATCTTGCCTACCACAAGTCAAGCTGACTAGCATCCTGAACCACTGATCTCTCTATCTCTCTCTCTCTCTCTCACGCAATCGATGCCCTTCATTGTGTTTACTTTTCATTTTCTTTTTATTTATTTCATTTTATTTTCTCTCATTTATTTAAAATAGTAAAACATTTTATAAAATTATGATTTTTTACATCATTGTTCAAATTAATTTTCAGAAACCAAAAACATTTTTATTTTTAATTTTTACATTAAAAAATATTTTTAAATCATTTAATTGTATTATTTAATTAATTAATCCATTTTAATTAATTAAAAATACTTTTAGGTATTTAAAATCACAAAAAAATTCATGAAGCATTCTTACATTTTAGAACAATTTACAAACTCATATTACAAATTTATTTTAGGGTTTGATCACATTTTGACAATTAACCATGAATTAGGGTTTCTAAATTTCCTATTTTCCTAACCCTAACTTCAAAAATTCATTTCTGATCAACCAAGATGAGTTTGTGTATGGTTCTTTTTGAATTCTTTTACATATTACATATAGTATCTAGGACATTTAAATCATATTTTTTCATTGCATTTTCTATTTGTTTTGCATTTTTCATGAAGAGGTACCCAAAACCCTAGCCTAACTTAGATAAACCATAACTTGACTTTGGTATAACTTCTGACTTCCATATTTTGGGTGTGATCTTATGTGGGTTTAGGGTTCACTTGGTTGCAATTTCAATTTTTATCATGTCTTTTGCTTCTGTTTTGGTCATATGCATCTCATACTTTCTTAAAACCCTAATTTGTCATGTTCATTTGCATCCATCTTTGCATACCATCATCATATGAACTTGTCATGACATCTCATGCATTGGCATGTCATATTAGACACCTTAGGACATGTGTGAATGCTGGTTGATCATTGTTGCATCCATTTGACATGTTTTACATCCATTACATCTTATGTATGTTCATGTGATCTTAAGCTTCCAACATGCTTGTTTTTGCATCCATCACTTGTATGATCATACATAGGCATTGTATATGACTTTGAATCTCTCCATGACACATTTGCATCATGTATTCACTTATGGTTGGCATCATTGCATCTTCATCTTTGCTTCATTGCATCTTGTTTCATCTTATGCATTCATACTAACCATTGCAGGGGCTTCTGGTAAGTTGAACAGGATGTGGATTTGCCTCCACATCCAACCTTTTCTTATCCTTTCATTTGCATTTTATTTGTCTTTGAAGTGAGTTTGACTCACTTGTGCTCTCTCTTTCTCCTTTTCTTTCTCTTAGGTTACTTGACTTCTTCAGGAAGTAAGTAACCTATTCTTCTATTCTCTTCTATTTTCATCTGCTTCTTCTTCCTTGATGGCCATCTAGAGACTTTCTGAAGATCTTTCTTTAAGCTTCACAAACCCTAGGAACATCCAAGCATGATAACTTTAGGGTTGTATATAGTCTCCCCTAGTTTATACCTTTGAGTCTCCTTGAGTCTCTACTTCTCATCTCATAATCAAGGCTAAGCAGTTAAAGTTTTGGGGCTCTGTATTAGGGTTAAATCTGTATCCTTATCTTAGGATGGAGTGTATAACTTTAATACTTAGTGTTAAACCTTTAAATTGTTTACACCTCCTAATCAAAACACCTAATAATCATTAAGACTCAAGCTTGTAACTTGGGCCTTATATTAGGGTTACATCTCTGTCTGTTGGTTCAAAGGGACTAACCCTAGTGTTCAATGGACAAGTCCCCCTCAGGTTTAGTCTTACAAACATAAAATCCATTTCTTAATCTAACCTTTAATTAAAACCCACTTTAATAAAGGCTTGTTATATAATGAATTTAGTCCCTAATCAAGGATTAAGTTGAGGTATCTTCCTCATCTTAAGTGTTCTCATCTATCATCCTTCTCTTAGGATGGTGTAATGAGTTCACTAATCCCTGATTAGAGAATAAACTCATTACTTAACACAAAACAAAAATCCAAAAGCACTTAATAATCACAATTAGGTTAATGATCTTAATCCTGCATCATTAGGGTAATTAAGTTGAGATTTTCATCTCATACTTAAGTAGACTCATTATCCCTAATCAGGGGTGATATAATGAGTTTGCAAACCCTTGATTAAGGCTTAAGCTCATTATCCTATGCAAAGCATCAAAAAAGGCAATAAAAAACTGAAAACACAAAAACAAACAATAAACGTCTCCTCCGGGATTCTTTTCTCATCATATTCACTCTGAAAACGAGAACTCGCTTCTTCCGTCTAATACAATACAGTTAGCACTCGAGCCAGATGAGTCATACACTTGAGCATAGACAAACAAGCATTTCACCACAAAATCATCCCAGTCTCTTTGAGTCGAACTACGGTGTTTTAACTTCCTCATTGCACGAGAGGATACGTAGGCATAACTTAAAAGTTATCGAACAAAAGTCTCTTTGTCTTTCACCCCTTCTCTCCTCCTTCTAGCTTTCTTTTCTTAGCCCCAGCTTTGAGCACTCACTTTATTTTTGCACTGACACTCTATATATCTTTTCCTCCCTAGATTTTTATGCACAGTTTAGCACATACACTATCCCATTTTAAACACAATCAGGTATGCGTGGATCCCGTCGAGTACGACGGACGATCTGGGTGCTAATACCTTCCCAGGTCGTAACCAACCCCTTTTCTCAGTTTCTTTGGTTCGCAACTGTCTTATCCATACCCTTCCAGGTTTATGTAGCATTACCTTTCCTTTGGGATAAAAATGCCTAGCTAGCGACTCTATCCAACCTCAACCTCCAACATCGCCGACGGTTCGCGTTTGCACCGGGATGAAAATCCGGGGAGCGACAGCTTTGCGACTCTGCTGGGGATCTTTGCAACCAGGGCTTCTGGTTCTCTTGTGGGTTTCTCCTAGCGCTTGTTTATTTGTGTTTATATTTTTTGCTTTATTTACTGCTTCCTGTACAACTTTATTTATTGCATTTAAGTTATCGCTTTCATATACTGCTTTCTGCATTTCATTATTATTATTGCATCACTATGCTGGATTGTTGTTACCTTGATGGGTGGGATATTCCAGTGAGAAAGGCTCAACACAAAGGCTTGAGTGACACATAGGATCAGAGTGGTTTTGTATTCTTTCCCATTCCATTTCGATCTGGTGCGGGAATATGAAAACACGATTCAGACATGGGTTTCCTTTTGAGAACTCTGTGCTACAGATTTTCTGTAGTGCTAGAGCTATCTGGGAAGCCTGCTAAGTCTGGATGATCTTTTTAGATGACCTTTAGCATATGAAGTGAATTAGAGGAGGATCCTTTATGATTAGGGTAAACACTGTACCTCCGGGTTAGAAGTGTTTACACTTCTCATAATAGATCCGAATATGAGGATCTTTGATCTAGAACAATACATGTGAGTGGGCTGGGTTATTTACAGGTTTGCAGGAACCCTTGACCTCAACATACCTTTCTACTGGAATTTGTTCTTAAGGTTGTACTATTTTGGACTAGTTCTTTGAAACCCTGGATTATTAACTCTTTATTTGAGTCCCCCACCTGGTTACTAGTTCTCAGACCTCCATTCAAAACTATGAACACTCATAGATCCTACCAAAGGTAGCTGATAACCCAGCACATGATCACAAACCCTTGCATATCATAAGCATACATCATATTGCATCATTTAACATTTGTCTATATGTTTTACAGAGTATTCATATTCACTTGGTTTGGTTTTGACCGTTCTTCTGCTTAGCTATCTTCTTCAACACTCCTTCAACCATCTTCTTTAGTTATCTTCTTCAGTTATCTCCTTCAGCACACATCTTCAACATGGATTCAACTAGGAAAAGCAACATCACCTACCACTTCTTTGAGTATCCTCTAGTAGGCATCAGGAAGATACATGCCCTTATTACCCCTGATCATGTTTCCTTATTCAGTGAGCATCATGGTAGAATCCTGGACATGATCATGGACTTGGACACATTACAGAGGAGCATGATTCACACCTGTCTTCAGTTTTATGACCCTCGTCTCCATTGTTTCACTTTCCCAGATTTTCAGATTGGTCCTTTGATGGAAGAATACTCTATGCTATTGGGTGTCCCTATCAGAAGAGGAATTCCTTTCAACCCTGAAATGATCCCTCCAAAGAATGAAGACATAGCCAAGGCCTTACGTCTGGAGGTAACTATCATTGATGAGAACATGACTTCCAAGGCTGGAATCCCAAGCCTTCATATGGATTTTTTGGTTACTCAGGCTACAAAGCATGCTGCATTAGGGAATTGTGAAACTGTTTGTGCTCTCCTAGCCCTCAGCATTTATGGTATCATCTTGTTTGCAGACGAGCCTAGGTTTGTAAGCAAGAATGATATCCACATCTTCATGCTAAAGAATCCAGTTCCTACCTTATTGGGAGACTTTTACTACTCAGTTCACCAGAGGAATGAGAAACAAAGAGTAAAACTGGTAAGATGTTGTGCACCTCTTTTCTACAGTTGGTTGATGAAGCATATGCCGAAGACGAAAGCTTTCTTGAACCCACATCAGACAAGGAATTGGGATAAGAGGTTGATTGCCCTTACTTTAGAAGATATCAGATGGTGTACTCAGAACACCAAAGGCCGATACATAATAACAAGCTGTGGGCAATACCCAAATGTGCCACTTATTGGAGTAAAGGGTTGCATCAATTACAATCCTCTACTTTTCAAGAGACAGTTGGGATATGAATTGATACATCCACCTAAGGAAAGGGACTTAGCAGAATCTCTTTACTGTGCTATTCTGAACAATCATGCCATTGTCCGACAAGCAGCCTGGGCTTGGGACAACATACAGACTAAAGGAACTGCTATTCTGGGGAAGTGTAACAACATAGCTTCTGCTCAGTACACTGAATGGTCACGCATCAGAGGACATATTACTCGCATGCCATTAACCCTAGAAGATGGGCCAGGTGTAAACATCCCAAATTTTCCCTCACTTTTTCTCACACCATGGCTTGTGATCTTTCATTTTTTGCATTAGCATAAGCATACCATCTCATATTGCATATTGTTTCATCTGCATAGTTTAATTTAATCTACATCTAGGGTTTATGATCTGAGAAATTCAAGAAGTGATCTGAGCCATCCCAAAGGTCTTGAAGCTTTCCAAGAGGGTCCATGTGTGTTCCATGATCATAATATGCTCTCCAAAGTTCATAAAAGTCAAAGGATCCCAAGGCATGGCAAAGGCATAGAGGCAGATTGAAGATTTCCTGCACAAATGACCTAAAATTAGGGTTTTGGTTTCAGAAGCCTTAACCCCAAATTATTTGGTCATTATTGTTTCTAATGGTCTCAATATGTTATAAGGATCATGTGTACCAAATTTGAAGAAGAAATTCACTGTGGAAGTCATCTGATCATTGGGTACTTCTTGAGCAAGTCAAGTCAAAATCAGGGCATCTAAGGCCTCCATCAAGGGTACCAAATGGTCATCACCATCATTTTAAGTCTCTATGATCTTTATTTGATCTTATAAGTGGTTATAAGTTCACAAGATTTAAGAATTTTGAGCCAAATGCAAACTTGCTATTTTGGAAATGACTTGTAATGGAAACTTTCCATTTTGGGAAAGAAATTCAACCTATTCTTTCATGACCAAAAATGCTTCAAATGAAAAATTCTTGGGCATGAAAGTTGTAGATTATGTCTTCCTATTTTTAAAAAGTACAAGAACATGTCTTGATTCATCCTAGAACTCAAGATATGGTCTTTCAAAGTTGGCAAAAATCCTATAATTTTCAAGTTCATGCGAAAGAGGGAATTTTGCAATTTCACTTGCCAACCCTTTCTATGACCTATAATCAACTTCTATACACCATAACATGTCAAGGCAACTTCTAAACATCAGAATTGGCTCAAGATTGCATGGTTTTGATGACTTGATTCTTAAGAAATCTTAAAATGGCCAAAATGCATAACTTTGCAAAAACCTTGGAAACTCTTCATCCACTTGTGCCAGCTGCATAACTTTGATCCTAGGGCTATCCACAAATCATGATAAGGGCAAGACACCCCAAAATCCAGCTCTGCCATGGCCCATGCTTGAAGTACAAAGTTGTTGACATTTTTGAAACTTGCCCATACCAATCACACTATGCCACCACCAACCTTCTGACCAATCAAGACCTCTTATGCAAACCCTAAGGAACTCAAAACACACCACACACAAGCCTGAATGCTCCCATAACTCATATTGCACAAAAACTTGCAAAAACTTCATCTCTTCGATTCTCTCAACACAAGTCACAAACCTCAAAACTCTTTGCACTATTCAATCATACACATCATAAGGATCACAAAGCACCCATTCCCATGGCCTGAAAAACCCTATAACCAAAACACGATTCCTGCACTATCAGAACTGAAGCACACAAACCAAGCCATTTAAACTCCATTCAAGCCTTTCAGAAGCATTAGGGTGATCATTAGAGGTGATTGGCACAAAGGAAGAGGTCAGAAAGCTCAAGTTTAGAAAGTTCCAGCTCAGGTAGCTTCTTCAAATAAGTTTTCCAGAACCTTTCTTTTAAGTTATAGAATGAAACTGCATGCTCTAAGGATCACAATGATGCTTTTAAAACTAAAAATGGTTGAGAAATGAGGATTTCATGAACTTCTGAAACTTTGCCCGTATTTATATATTGATTCGATTCAGTTGTTCATGAATGATAAATTTTGTTTGATGCTTGATTTGAGTTGCTAGAGGCATGGGTATCATTTCTGGGCAGTTAATTTGGGGTGGGGTAGCCTGTAGAAGGATTTAGGGTTTTTAGTTCACCGGAGAAGATGAACGGAGTTTGTCTCCGGTCATCTAAAAGTAATTAGCCCTAATTAGGGTTTAGTGCCCAGATTGATTGTGAGCCCTTGGATGCGTGTTTAGTTTAGAGAAGGAACGGACCAGATTAGTTCATTAACTCTAATTTCTGTTTAATTAAATAAATCATAATTAATTTTCCAGAATGAATCTTAGCCGTCCAATAGCGTGCCCAGTCAAACCTCTCCCCCTAGGTTTGAATCTCAGCCATTGGATCTTCTGACTTTCATTTTATTTCATTTTTATTTCATTTTTATTCTATTTCTTTTATGCATTTTATTAAAAATAGTAAAAACCATCAAAAAAATCTGAAACCTTGCATTTTTGTTTTAAATAATTTTCTTAACCCAAAATAATTTTTATTTTATTTTTTGCATTAAAAAAGTCTTTTTAAAGTATTTAAATGTTATTTTTAATTAATTAATGGATTTTAATTAATTAAAAATGCATTTAGGTTTCTAAAACCACCAAAAAATTCATGAAGCATCCTTAAACATTTTCAAACATTTTCAAACTCATCACACAAATTTCTTTTTAGGTTTGATCATAATTTTACAATTTTCCTTGAATTAGGGTTCTTAAAAATCACATTTTCTAACCCTAATTTGAAAAATTCATTTCTGCCTAACCATGATGAGTTTGAACTTGGTTCTTCTTGTATAGTTTCACATATTGCATGTAGTTCCTAGGTTATTTATCTCATGATTTTATCTTTCATTTTCAATTTGATTTGCATTTTTTCTTTAGAAGCACCCAAAAACCCTAGCAAACTTAGGAATTTCATAACTTTCACTAGGTTAAGCTTCTGACTTCCTCCCTTGGGGTATGATCTCATATGGGTTTAGGGTTTGTTTGAGCTTGATTTCAGTTTTTATCATGTTGATTGCATCTGTTTTGGTCATATGCATCTCATGTTGTCTTAAAACCCTAATCTAGCATCTTCATTTGCATTCTCCTTTGGATATCATCATCATATGAACTTGAAATGACATTTCAAGCATTGGTATTACTTCTTACACATCTTGAGACATTCTTGAACATTGCTTGATCATTTCTTCATTCATTTTCTATGCTTTGCATCCATTACATTTCATAAATATCCATGTGCTTTCATGCTTCCAAACATGCCTCCTTTGCATCTAACCTTTGTATGATCATTCACATGCATCTTGTATGACTTTGCATCATCTCATAACACATTTACATTGCATATTCACTTCTAGTTTCAGTCATTGCACTTCCATTTGCTTCATATCCTTTTGCTTTATGTCTTATGCATTCATACTAACATTTCAGGAGCTTTTGGGTAAGTTATCTGGGAGGTGGATTTGCCTTCACCTCCCACCTCTTCTTTCCTTTTCATATGAATATTTACATGTATTTAAAGTGAATATAATTCACTTATTCTCCCTCCTTCTCACTTTCTTTCTTTTAAGTTACTTATCTTCTTCAGGAAGTAAGTAACTTATTCTCCTCTCTCTTTCTCTTTTCATCTGTTTCTTCCATTGGTGGCCTTGAAGATCTTTTCTCTTAAGCCTCACAAACCATAGGATGTCCAAGCATGATAACTTTTAGGGTTGTGTATAGTCCCCCCTAATCTTTTGCCTTTGAGTCTCTCTTCTCATCTCAATAACCAAAGACTAAACTCTTAAAGTTTTAGGACTTTGGAATTAGGGTTATGCCTGCATCCTTATCTTAGGATGGAGTGTATAACTTTAATCCTTAGTGTTAAACCCTTAATTTGTTTACACCTCTTAATCAAAACACATTAATAATCACTAAGACTTTATCTTGTAACTTGGGCCTTACATTAGTGTTCTATCTCTTCCTTATGGTTAAGAGGGACTAAAACTAGTGTTTAATGGACAAGTCCCCCTCAAGTTGTCTTACAAACCATAAAATCCACTTCTTAATATCACCCTTTAATTAAAATCCACTTAATAAAGGCTTGTTATATAATGAATTTAGTCCCTAACCATGGATTAAGTTGAGATATCTTCCTCAGCTTAAGTGTTCTCATCTATCATCCTTCTATTAGGATGGTGTAATGAGTTCACTAATCTGTGATTAGAGATTAAACTCATTACTTAACACCAAACAAAAAACCAAAAACATCTTAATAATCACAAGTAGGTTAATGATCTTAATCCTACATCATCATGGTAATTAAGTTGAGATGTTTATCTCATACTTACGTAGGCTCATTATCCCTAATCATGGAGGATATAATGAGTTTACAAATCCTTGATTTAGGCTTAAGCTCATAATCCTATGCAAAACACCAAAATCAATAAAAAATTAAAACACAAAAACAAACAATAATCGTCTCCTCCGGGATTCTTTTCTCATCACACTCATTCACAAACAAGAACTCGCTTCTCCCGTCTAATGCAAGACAGTTAGCACTCGAGCCAGACGAGTCATACAATTGAGCATAGACAAGCAAGCAGTTCACAGTCAATTTATTTTCAGTCTCTTTGAGTCGAACTACGGTGTTCTGACTTCCTCATTGCACGCGAGGATACGTAGACATAACTTAACGACTATCAAACAAAAGTCTCTGTGTCTCCCCCTCCTTCTAGCTTTCTTTTCTAAGCCTCAGTCTTGAGCATTCACCCATTTCTTCTTTACACTGACACTCTGTACATTCTTTCCCTATCTTTTTTATGCACAGTCAGCACATACACTACCCCTTTTAAACACAATCAAGTAAGCTTGGATCCCGTCAAGTACGACGGACGATCTGGGTGCTAATACCTTCCCAGGTCGTAACCAACCCCCTTTCTCAGTTTCTCTGGTTCGCAACCGTCTTATGCATCTCTTTCCAGGTTTATGCAACATTACCTTTCCTTCGGGATAAAAATGCCTAGCTGGCGACTCTATTCAATTCAACCTCACCTCATTTTCTCTTTTTGCCAACCGTTCGCATTTGCACAGGGATGTATAATCTTTGGGAGCGACAGCTTGGCGACTCTGCTGGGGATTCATTATCTTGCAACCAGGGCTTCTGGTTCTTTTTGTGGGTTTCTCCTAGCGCTTGTTTGATTTGTGTTTATGGGGGTGTTATGTGTTATATGTAATTTTTTGTTTATTGCTTTATTTATTGCTTTCTGTACAGTTTTATTTATTGCTTTCATTTATTGGTTTATGCATTTCATATTATTGTAATCATATCACCTGTGCTAGATTTGTTGTTTTACCTTGGTGGGAGGGATATTTCAGTGAGTAAGGTTCCATACCGGGAGCCTGAGTGACACATAGGATTAGAGTGGATTCATATTCTTTCCCATTCCATTTCGGTCTGGTGCGGGAATATGAAACACGGTTCAGACATGGGTTTCTTCTTGAGAACTCTGTGCTATGAATTTCCTGTAGTGCTAGGGTTATCAGGGAAGCCTGCTAAATCTGGATGACCTTTTTAGATGACCTTCAGCATCTGAGGTGAATTAGAGGAGGATTCATTATGATTAATGTAAACACTGTACCTCCGGGTTAGAAGTGTTTACACTTCTCATAATAAATCCAAGTCTGAGGATCCTTGTTCTAGAACAATACCTGCGAGGGGGATGGGATGTTTACAGGTTTGCAGGAACCCTTGGCCTCATCATACCCTGTTACCAGAATTGTTTTAAGGTTACACTATTTTGGACTGATTCTATGAAACCCTGGATTTGTGAATTTTTATTTGAGTCCCCCACCTGGTTACTGGTTCTCTAGCATTCATCTGGACTTATGAACACCATGGACCCTATCAGAACAAATAACAAATCCAGCACCTGATCACAAACCCTTGCATATCATTCTGCATACATCATTTTGCATCATTTAACATTTGTCTATTTGTTTTACAGGGTATCCATATTATCTTTGGTTTGGTTTTGATTGTTCTTCAGCTCAGCCATCTTCATCAAAGGTTTTCTTCATCAGATATCTTCTTCAATTGTCTTCTTCAGCTGTCTGCATCAGTTACCTGCATCAGTTACCTTCTCCAGTTACCTGCATCAACATCCATTGTCAGTATGGATTCATCCAGGAAGAGCAACATTACTTATCATTTCTTTGAGCCCTCCCTAGCAGGCATCTGGCAGATTCAGGCACTCATCACTCCTGATCATGTCCCTTTGTTCAGGGAACATTATGGTGGTGTTATGGACATGATCATGGACTTGGATGCATCACAGAGGAGCATGATCCACACTTGCTTGCAGTTTTATGACCCTCCTCTCAGATGTTTCACTTTTCCATACTTTCAGATAGGTCCTTTGTTAGAAGAGTTTTTCACGATGTTGGGTGTCACCATCAGGAGAGGGATTCCTTTCAACCCTGAGATGACTGCTCCTAGGAATGAAGACATAACTAAGGCTCTCTACTTGGAAGCCACCATCATTGATCAGAATATGACCACCAAGGCTGGAATCCCTGGTCTCCATTTGGATTTCTTGATTACTTAGGCCACCAGTCTGGCTACAACAAGGAAGTGGGAAACTGTTTGTGCTCTCCTGGCTCTTAGTATATATGGTACCATTTTGTTTGCAGACGAGCCAAAGTTTGTAAGCAAGAATTTTATCCATCTCTTCTTGCTGAAAAATCCAGTTCTCACCTTGCTAGGAGATTTTTATTACTTAGTACATCAGAGAAATGAGAAGCAGAGGGGAAAACTAGTCAGATGTTGTGCACCTCTCTTCTACTGCTGGTTATTGAGGCACTTGCCAAAGACAGAAACCTTCCTGAATCCTCATCAGTCAAGAAATTGGGCAAAGAGAATGATTTCTCTCACTTTAGAGGACATCAGGTGGTGCACTCAGAGCACCAGGGGCAGAGATATAATTACAAGCTGTGGGCAGTATCCCAATGTACCTCTTATTGGTGTGAAGGGTTGCATCAACTACAATCCTTTGATTTACAAAAGGCAGCTAGGGTATGCTTTAGTACATCCACCAAGAGAGCAGGACTTATCAGAAACCCTTTACTGTGACATTCAGAATAATCATGCTACCGTCCGACAAGCAACCTGGGCTTAGGATAATATTCAAACAAAAGGGACTACCATTCTTGGCAAGTGCAACAACATAGCTTCAGCTCAGTATATTGATTGGTCCCACATCAGAGGACGGATCACTCGCATGCCATTTACCCTGGAGGATGTGCCAGGACCATCAGCAGTAAAGCCTATAGCTACAGTCAGTTTGGAGGAGTTTGAGAAATTGAAAAAGAGGAATGTTCAGCTTTCTGAAGCTCTATAGAAGACCCTATGTGAGAGAAATGATAGTCGTCTGGACAATGAGAGGTTAGAGAAGCTCTGGATCGAGCATATGACCAAGATTGAGAAGACAAATGATTACATCAGGAAAGCCCGAGCAGGGGAGTTTGTATTGAAGAATGCTTGCAAAGAAGCCAAGACTCAGAAGGCCAAAGTTGAGCATTACCTAGAGGAGAATCAGGCTAGATTGATCAGAATTATTGAGGATCGTATGCAGGAGGATCAGAAGACACAGGCTAAGATAGAGGAGCTGGAAGCTAATGAGAAGAAGCGTTAGGAAGCCTTGTTAGCAGCACAGAAGGAAATCTCCGAGTTGAAACTCCGGGCGGGGTTGAAGAGATCAAAGGACCAAGACAAGTATAGGAAGTTGACAAGTGCCATTTCTACCAGGAACCTTCTTATCAGGACCATCACAGAGCACCCAATTGGACCGGTAACTGATGCTCTCCTAAAGGAAGTCAAAGAGGATGACTTTGGGCTGGATGTTTGAATTCTTTGTATTTGTATTTCATTTTGGTTGTACTTTATGATGATTTTGTTGTATTTTGACCCACCATGGGGACTTGTTGTAATCATGAACGATGTATCTTTGCATTTGTAATATATGGTTTATGTGTTATCTGGATTATCTTTTGGACTTCATTTCTCTTCAACATCATCATTCCTCAAGGTCTGGAAGGTCAACACCAAAGAACCAAACCGGATACCCTTGGAAGACAAATAGACATACTGCATTGCATACTAACTTCATTCTTTGTTTTGTAGGTGTTTTTGTTGTTTGTTTTCTCACTTTGTTGTGGTTTCAGGAAACATTGCTCGTAGGAGGGTTTTCCCCATCAAGAGAGTTCACTAGTATCCAAAAAGAAACAACCTTCCGAGCTTATAGATGGACCAAGTTCAGCAAGACCTGACTGAGGTGAGAACTCAGATGGCTAATGAAAGGACTAAGATTAGGGCTCAAATGAACTAGTTCATTGCAGTGATGACTGGGCTTGCTCAGAGCCAGGAAAGATTAAGAGAGTTGGTCGAGCAGTAAACTCCTAAAGAGAATCATCCAGGTACAGGAGGTACTAGCAACAATGATCACGGGCAACCACAGATAGATGCGCCAGAATTTGGGCCTCATCTCAATCCTGAAGTCAATGCTATCAGGAATACCCAAGGAAATACTGGAGGATGTGCCTTGTAAGAGGACCCTCAAGAAGAACAGTTTATAGTAATTGGTGCTGGAGATGAAGTCTATGATCGTCGCTTGGACGAAATAGCAGAAATGTTGAGATCTCTGGAGTCCCAAAACACCTTAGGATTTGATGTTATGGACATGGGTCTAGTTTAGGGAGTCAGGATTTCTCACAAATTCAAGCCTCCTTGCTTTGAGAGATATAATGGTACTTCTTGTCCACGTACTCACCTGCAGTCCTTTCTAGGGAGATTAAAGGCTTATACTATGGACGAAAAATTGTGGATGTTCTACTTCGAGGACAGACTGACCGAGGCATCCCGTGAATGGTATCTCACCTGTCCAGGGTAACAGTTAGAAACTGGAAGGATTTGGATGAAGCTTTCATATGCCAGTATCAATATAACTTAGACATGGCTCCCAACAGAACTCTCCTAATGGGTACGTCACAGTCTTCAAGAGAAAGCTTCCGGGAGTATGCCCAAAGATGAAGACAACTTGCTGCTGCTGTCCAGCCCCCAATGTCTGAGAGGGAGATGGCTGACATGTTTATGAACACCCTACAAGGAACTTATATTGACAGGCTTGCTGCTTTCTCATCCACCAGCTTTGCAGATGTAGTCATAGCCGGTGAGAGAATTGAGAGTCTTCTAAAGATGGGCAAAATTTCAGATAATGGTGCCAGTTCCAGCAATACAAGGAAACCTTTCGCAGGACCTCGTAGGACAAGTGAGACCAACTCAGTACATATGGGCAGAAGTAGGACTCAGTACATGCCAAGAACAATAGTTGCTGTCACAATTCCAGCTCTAGCACCGCAACAATAGTATCCTCCACAACCGCAACACTTCCCACCACAACAACAATTTCCTCAACAAAGATCTTACAACAATAACAACCAACAACAACGTCCGTTCCAACAAAGGCCTTCACAAATCAACAGGGTTATCGATACCATTCCGATGCCCTATGCTGCCTTACTTCCACAATTGCTAAAGCTCAACCTGATTGAATTAAGGACTCTGGCTCCCCCGGATCCCCAGAACCTTCCAAGAAACTATGATGTTAATGCTCGGTGTGCTTTCCACTCAAATGCACCTGGCCATGCTAACGAGAAGTGCAGAGCCTTACACATGAAGGTTCAGGGTCTGATTGATTCTAATGCAGTTAACTTTGCACCTCCTCCAAGTGTTACCAAGAACCCCATGCCTAGCCATGGTGGGCCTAGGATAAATGATGTTGAGGATGATCAACCAATGAACCTAGTTGACAATGTTGTAAGCATTCAGACACCCCTGACAGAGGTTAAAGCCCAACTTTTAAAGAGCCAAGTGTTCCCGGGTTGTGAGGCCCATTGTGAAGCTTGCAAGACCTCTATCAACGGTTGTGCAGATTTGAAGACTGGTATCAATAACCTTATCAAGGAAGGAATTTTACAGATCACTTCAATCGTTCAAGCTCCTACAACATCAACAACCATTCCAGCTACAACTCCAACACATGTCATTCCATCGGATATCACTCCTACAACTTCAACAACAATCATTCCAACGGATTCTTCTACAATATCAATAATCATCCTTTCTTCAGCATCAACATACAATCATTTCAACACATCCTTCTACAACAACAACAACCATCAATGAAGACATTTCCACAATGACTATTTACTATGACCCTGTAACAATCCCCATTCCAGATTCTTTCAACAACTCTCAGCAGCAACCTTCATCACCAGCACCATCTCCGATCAGACCACCTGTCACAATTTATTATGAACCTCAGACTGTTTCAGTTTCTTCTACAACAATCAGTCCAGTTACTATCACGGTACCAGGACCGGTTCCATATGACAGCAGTAGTGTCGTGCCTTGGCACTATGGCTCAGATTTGTATTGCAACGGAAAGAAAGTCATTCTTGACACTTCCACACCAAAAATTGATAATGTGGGGAGAGGCGGAGGCTTCACCCGAAGCGGACGTCTTTTTGCCTAACAATTCCAAAGGACCAATGCTGAAGCAGAAGCTACTGCCAAGGCTAAGAGCAAGAGTGTGGTGCCTGAAGAGCCTATTACCAAGGAAGCTCAGAAGACATCCTTTGACCAGGATGTGGATGAATTTATGATAATAATCAAGAAGAGTGACTATAAGGTGGTGGACCAGCTCCATGAGACCCCCTCCAAAATCTCTATTCTATCATTGCTGATGTGTTCCGAAGCTCATAGGAATGCACTTCTCAAAGTTATGCACGCAGATTACGTGCCAGAAGAGATTATAGTTAATTAGCTAGAAACAGTGGTTTCAAATGTCAATACTAGCCATGGGCTAGGGTTTACTGATGCTGATCTAACTACGGAGGGCCGCAATCATAATAAGGCTTTACACATTACCCTGGAGTGTAAGGGAGCTGTTCTCTCTTATGTCTTGGTTGACACTGGGTCTTCTCTCAATGTTCTTCCAAAGAAAGCCTTGGTCAAGATGGAATATGATGGCCTTGCTTTGTGTCCAAGTAACCTGGTAGTGAGAGCCTTTGACGGTTATAAAAGATCGGTCCTTAGAGAAATTGAGTTACCAGTGGTGATTGGCCCACAGATCTTCAAAACTGTCTTCTACGTGATGGACATTCAGCCTACATATAGCTATTTGTTGGGTCGGCCATGGATTCATGCCGTTGACGCTGTAACGTCGACCCTTCACCAGAAGTTGAAATACGAATGGGAAGGTCAAATCATCACAATCTGTGGGGAGGAGGATATTTTTGTCAGTCATCAAGCTACTTATAAGTATATTGAGATAGATGGAGAGATCCATGAGACAATGAGCCAAGGGTTTGAGGCCCTCAACGTCAATGAAGAAACAACTGAAGTGTCTGGTACTTCAATTTCCTATTATAAGCAAGCTCGAAAGGTTGTTGAAGACGGGAATGCCCAGGGCTGGGGCAAGCTACTGCAAGTTCAGATCAAGGAAGACAAATTCGGGTTGGGTTACAAACCATCCCGACAGGTCCAAGTGGAGGCTGCTGAAGCTTCCAAATTTATCAGTGGGGGAATGCTAACCCCGAATGCAATTAACAATGTGGAAAACGAGGCCGAAAGTAACTTCAACCTGGAGAACTGGATTCGTCCAAGGGTCCCAGGCCAACAAGTCCTTAACTGGTCTTCCCAGGAAATTATAAGGATTACTTCTGCAGAGTAATTATTATTTCCTGTTTAAGCATGCATCAAGTCCTGCATCTTGCCCAAGGTGTCAGGACTCATTTTGTAATAGGGCCATATTTGTATTTTGTGCAAATTAATGATTAATGAACAAATGGACATCTTTTGCAAACGATCTTTTTGTCGCTCAGTGTCTTTCATTTTTATTATTTTCGCACAAAGCAATAAGTGGCAATGTTTTCAAAATAAATAGCTTCATTCACGTTTTCCTAAACAAGATTAAAATCAATCACTAAAATGAACAAATATCAACCCTTGCAGAGATAATCCTCCAGATTACACCGACAACGACACTGTTATGACTTTGTATGACTTCGACAATCCGATTAATCAAGCAGATGAAGGAGTTAATGAAGACTATGAGTTGCCTGAGGAGTTGGCTAGGTTATTGAGACAAGAGGAAAAAGTGTTTGCTCCTCACCAGGAGGAGGTTGAAATTATCAATCTTGGTACCGAGGAAGATGTGAAAGAGGTGAAGATCGGGGCCAGTCTGCAAGCTCTAGTGAAAGAGCAACTCATCAGTATGCTTCAGGAATATATTGATGTTTTATCTTGGTCCTATCAAGATATGCCAGGCCTAGATACGGATATTGTCATGCACAGGCTACCATTGTGAGAAGATTGTCCACCGGTTAAACAGAAGCTACGCCGTACTAGCCCAAACATGGCCATGAAAATCAAAGAAGAAGTACAAAAGCAGTGGGACGCCGGTTTTCTTGCTGTAACTAGTTACTCGCCGTGGGTTGCTAATATTGTACCAGTACCTAAGAAGGATGGCAAGGTACGTATGTGCGTGGATTACCGGGATTTGAACAGAGCTAGCCCGAAAGATGATTTTCCATTACCTCACATTGATGTATTGGTAGACAACACAACTCAGTTCTCTGTATTTTCTTTTATGGATGGATTCTCTGGATACAATCAAATTAAGATGTCACCTGAAGACATGGAAAAAACAACTTTCATCACTCCTTGGGGCATGTTTTGTTACAAGGTAATGCCATTTGGTCTGAAGAACGCCGGTGCAACATATCAACGAGCTATGGTAACATTATTTCACGATATGATCCACAAGGAAATCGAATGCAATGTGGATGATATGATTGCCAAGTCCCTTACAGAGGAAGAACATCTGGTGAATCTGCTGAAATTGTTCAAGCGTCTGAGGAAGTATCAGTTGAAGTTGAACCCCAACAAGTGCACATTCGGGGTACGTTCGGGTAAGCTGTTGGGTTTTATTGTAAGTGAAAAAGGAATTGAGTTTGATCCCGACAAAGTCAAAGCTATTCAGGAAATGCATGCACCTAAGACTGAGAAAGAAGTTCGAGGGTTCTTAGGTAGATTGAACTACATCTCAAGGTTCATATCTCATTTTACTGCAACTTGTGAACCCTTTTTCAAGCTGTTAAGAAAAGGACAAATAGTCAGGTGGAATGATGATTGTCAAAGAGCTTTTGACAAGATCAAAGAATATCTGCAAGAACCTCCAATTCTCATGCCTCCAGTTGAAGGAAGACCTCTAATCATGTACCTGACAGTATTAGAAGAGTCAATAGGGTGTGTGTTGGGCCAACATGACGAGTCTGGTCGAAAAGAGTATGCAATATACTACCTAAGCAAAATGTTTACCGACTTTGAACAACGTTATTCACTGCTCGAGAAAACTTGCTGTGCTTTAGCGTGGGCTGCTCGCCGACTAAGACATTATATGTTGACTCATACTACCTTGTTGATCTCAAAGATGGATCCAGTCAAGTACATATTTGAGAAGCCAGCACTTACCGGTAGGGTTGCAAGATGGTAAATGATTCTAACAGAATATGACATTCAGTACACATCTCAGAAAGCCATCAAGGGCAGTGTATTGTCTGACTATCTGGCTGAGCAACCCATTGATGATTACCAGCCTATGAGATTTGACTTCCCTGATGTAGACATCATGTTCTTGAAAGCAAAAAATTTTGAAGAGCCTGTTCACACTGAATGGCCTGATCCAGAAGAAGCATGGACTATGATATTCGACGGGGCAATTAATTGCAACGGTTGTGGAGTTGGTGCAGTGCTTATTACACCCAAAGGAGTTCATATGCCTTTCTCATCAAAGCTCACCTTTGCCTACACTAACAATGAAGCAGAATACGAAGCTTGTATCATGGGTCTTGAGGAAGCCATTGAACTCAGGATCAAAACCTTGAATGTAGTCAGAGATTCCGCTTTGGTAATCAACCAGACCAACGGCAAGTGGTACACTCATCAGGAGCATCTGGTTCCCTACCGTGACTATACGAGGAGATTATTGACCTTCTTCACAACAGTTAAGCTTGAATACATCCCTCGAGATGAGAATCAGTTTGTAGACGCTTTGGCTACAATTTCATCTATGATCAAAGTACAAGCTTCTAACTATGTGCCTCGGATTTTGGTTTCCAGACTGGACAGACCAGCGTATATATTCTCTATGGACACTGCCATTGATAACAAGCCTTGGTTCCATGACATCAAATGCTTCTTGGAGAATCAGACATACCCACCGGGGGCGTCATCAAATGATAAGAAGATATTAAGAAGGCTAACCGACAGTTTCTTCCTCAATACTGATGGCTCTTTGTACAAATGAAACTTCGACATGGTCTTGCTCAGATGTGTTGACAAGAAGGAAGAAGACCTCCTTATGCACGAAGTACACGAAGGTTCTTTCGGTACCCATGTCGGCGGACATGCAATGGCAAATAAGTTATTAAGATCGGGTTACTACTGGATCACAATGGATGCAGACTATTGTGCCTATGCCAGAAAATGTCACAAATGCCAAATCTACGCAGATAAAGTGCATGTTCCTCCAAACCCTTTGAATGTAATGTCTTCACCTTGGCCCTTCGCCATGTGGAGCATCGATATGATTGGAAATATTGAACTAACTGCTTCAAATGGTCACAAATTCATCCTGGTAGCCATTGATTACTTCACCAAATGGGTTGAAGCAGCTTCGTATGCAAACGTCACTAGAAAAGTAGTAGCTAGATTTCTGAAGAGGGATATCAACTATCGGTATGGAGTTCCTGAGCGAATCATTACTGATAATGGTTCCAATTTGAACAACAAGATGATGGAAGAACTTTGCCGGGACTTCAAAATTCAACATCACAACTCTTCTCCTTATAGGACAAAGATGAATGGTGTTGTTGAGGCCGCTAACAAGAATATCAAGAAGATTGTGCAAAAGATGGTAGTCACCTACAAAGACTTGCACAAAATGCTACTATTTGCCTTGCATGGGTACCGAACCTCTATCAGAACATCTATTGGGGCAACACCTTATCAACTTGTGTAAGGTATGGAAGTTGTCCTTATGGGTAATGATGGATGTGAAACTGGATGAAGCAGAATGGGTTTGATCTCGATATAATCAACTGAGTCTGATTGAAGAAAAGAGATTAGCAGCCATCTGTCATGGGCAGTTGTATCAAAAGCGAATGAAGAAAGCCTTCGGTCATAAAGTTAGACTTCGGGAATACCAAGTGGGAGAGCTTGTTCAGAAAAGGCTTCTTCCTCCTCATACAGACCACAGGAGCAAGTGGATGCCAAACTACGAAGGCCCATTCATAGTAAAGAAAGTTTTCTCTGGTGGAGCACTGATGCTCACTACTATGGATTGCGAGGATTTCTTATCTCCTGTGAATTCAGATGCAGTTAAAAAATACTTTGCATAAAATGACCCGCTGGACACAAAAACAGAATGTAAGTCCAGGAAAAAATAGGGCATCCCGGCGAGTCAAAAATAGAATAAAAGACTCGGGCAAAAATAAGGGAAAAAAATGTACACCTGCTAAGTTGAAAAGCTACATCGGACATCTCAGGCAACAAATGAGTATCCCGGTGGATTGAAAACCCGAAAAGGCGGTCCACGCAAAATCAGGGAATAAGCGAACAACTGCATTTTGAATTCGTCTGTATCACTCACAACATGGAAAACTTCGAAAGGATAAAGCGTCAGTCATAATCAACCTTCTTCAGAAAGCAAGATAAGAAGAAAGTCAAGGTCATATGGGTCATAGCAAGGAAGCTCACTGAAGAGTCAACTTCAAACATTGCCAACACATTTATTTTCTCAATTTACAGCAATCTCTTCCTTTCAGGGGATTCGCTTCTTTGACTGTACTTGCCTATTCAGGGCACACGAATCAATAAAATCAGAGTTTTCAGTTACACTTTGTTTTGTACATTTTTGTTTCGTTTGCAAAGTTTCCAAAGTTCATAATATAACACTTGCGTAAAACATATGAGCCATTTTAATAAATGCTTGCGGGAAATATGTTACTTTCAGGTAAATCTTACTCCTATGACGGAATCCGGTTGAGGATACCTCGGGACACTTGTGCGTTTTCCTTTGTCTTAACAGGTTGCAGGTACTCAAGGAAGACAATATTTCACAACATGGGGCATGTCAAGCCGTAAATCCCCAGCATATTATTTCCCAGAAGTTAACTCCTCCCTAAGTAGGATCTCTCGAGCAATTCCTGACAGCTCATCCGCAGCAAAGTGGTTAAGAACTTTCTTTTCCCCATCAGAAGTGCCAGGTTTTTCTCATCCTCAGCAGAGTTGGTGGAATTGCTTCCCTACAGAGTTGCCTCCCCAGTAGAGTAATGCCTGAAATGCTTCCCCAACGGAGTTGCTATAACTTTTCCTTCCCTAGTTGAGTTGCCCCTCCAGGCAGATCAGCCAGAGATCTTTCTCCCCGCAGGATCCAGATCTTGGATCAGTTCTCTCGCTTGCATAATCATAGCATTCACATCATATTCACAAAATAAGCGTAGCATTCCGTCTAATACGGAGCATTACGGCAAAAATCAAACATTTGCATGATCATAAGCTAGGTTCGATCAAGTCACCTGCAAATACCATGTTCACTTCGCCAGCAAAATAGCAAAACTCATATCCCCTGCAGATAAAAGCCAAAGCATCCCCTTTGCACTCTCAAACACAAATACCTGTTTATATTTATGCTCTTTTTGACACTCGCCCGTGTCATCTTTCCCCGGTAAGGTTGCCATAAATCCTTCGGGATTCTCAAAACACTTGTTAATACTTGTACATGTTCTTTTGGGCACTCGTCCGTGTCATCTTTCCCCAGCAAGTCAAGCACTCATCCGTGTCTTTCTCATATATCCCCAGCAGATCATGCTTATACATACTTATACAAAAGTCTTCAATACTCGTCCATATCTTGTATATATCACCCTTCAGCAGACTCAACACTCGTTCGTTGTTCCTTGCTTAACTGATGTATGTCGTGATACTTTCGGCAGCCATCCCCTGCCAGGTGATCGTCCTTCATCTTTTGATGACCGTCCCTCATCATTTTATCCGATGGCCGTCCCCATCGTTGATCTTTGTTATCCGACATTCATCCTATGTTGCGATACCTTTTTATCAGCCGTCCCCTGCTAGGTGATCGTCCTTCACCTTATGATGACCGTCCCTCATCATTTTATCTGATAGCCGTCCCCATCGTTGATCTCTGTTATCTGACATTCGTCCTATGTCGCGATACCTTTTTAGCAGCCGTCCCCTACTAGGTGATCGTCCTTCACCTTATGATGTTCGTCCCTCATCATTTTATCCGATGGTCGTCCCCATCGTTGATCTTTGCTATCCGGCATTCGTCCTATGTCGCGATATTTTTCAGCAGCCGTCCCCTGCTAGGTGATCGTCCTTCACCTTTTGATGACCGTCCCTCATTATTATTTCATTTATTCTTTTACCCAATGGTCGTCCCCGTCGCGGTTTCTTTATTTCCCCAGCTTGTCGGTCGTCCCCGTCATTGCTTTGCTTACTGTTTTACCCCCAACAGTCGTCCTCTGCTCGATGGTCGTCCTCCATCGCTTTCATTTGATAATCATACTATACCATCTTTTACAATTTATATCCCTTTTCTTCTTCTCCCTAGCGAATGCAAATTTCAGACTGTCTTAGGTATTCAACCACAAGTTATCTTGTTTGTCTGTTAAGCCAGGCGCTTACACCCTGCACAACTAACTCATGCTTGAATAGGGGAAGCTGTAAACACCCCAAATTTGCCCTCATTTTTTCTCACACCATGGCTTGTGATCTTTCATTTTTTGCATTAGCATAATCATACCATCTCATATTGCATATTGTTTCATCTACACAGTTTCATTTCATCTGCATCTAGGGTTTGTGATATGAGCAATCCAAGAAGTGATCTGAGCCATCCCAAAGGTCTTGAAGCATGCCAAGAGGGTCCATGCGTGTTCCATGATCATAATATGCTCCCCAAAGTTCATAAAAGTCAAAGGATCCCAAGGCATGGCAAAGGCACAGAGGCAGACTGAAGATTTCCTACACAGATGACCTAAAATTAGGGTTTTAGTTTCAGAGGCCTTAACCCCAAATTTTTTGGTCATTCTTGTTTCTAATGGTCTCAATATTTTATAAGGATCATGTGTACCAAATTTGATGAATAAATTCACTGTGGAAGTCATCTGATCATTGGGTAACTTCTTGAGCAAGTCAAGTCAAAATCAGGGCATCTGAAGCCTCCATCAAGGGTACCAAAGGGTCATCACCATCATTTTGAGTCTCTATGATCTTTATTTGATCTTAGAAGTGGTTAGAAGTTCACAATATTGAAGAATTTTGAGCCAAATGAAAACTTGCTATTTTTGGAAATGACTTGTAATGGAAACTTTCCATTTTGGGAAAAATATTCAACATATTCTTTCATGACCAAAAATGCTTCAAATGAAAAATTCTTGGGCATGAAAGTTGTAGATTATGTCTTTCCATTTTCAAAAAGTACAAGAACATGTGTTGATTCATACTAGAACTCAAGATATGGCCTTTCAAAGTTGGCAAAAATCCTATAATTTTCAAGTTCATGCCAAAGAGGGAATTTTGCAATTTCACTTGCCAAGCCTTTCTATGACCTATAATCAACTTCTATACACCATAACATGTCAAGGCAACTTCAAAACATCAGAATTGGACCAAGATTGCATGGTTTTGATGACTTGATTCTTAAGAAATCATAAAATGGCCAAAATGCATAACTTTGCAAAAACCTTGGAAACTCTTCATCCACTTGTGCCAGCTGCATAACTTTGATCCTAGGGCTATCCACAAATCTTGCTGAGGCCAAGACACCTCAAAAGCCAGCTCTGCCATGGCCCATGCTTGAAGTACACAATTGTTGACATTTTTGTAACTTGCCCATACCAATCACACTATGCCACCACCAACCTTCTGACCAATCAAGACCTCTTATGCAAACCCTAAGGAACTCAAAACACACCACACACAAGCCTGAATGCTCCCATAACTCAGATTTCACAAAAACTTGTAAAAACTTCATCTCTTCGATTCTCTCAACACAAGTCACAAACTTCAAAACTCTTTGCACCATTCAATCATACACATCATAAGGATCACAAAACACCCATTCCCATGGCCTGAAAAAACCCCATAACCAAAACAAGATTCCTGCACTATCAGAACTGAAGCACACAAACCAAACCATTTAAACTCCATTCAAGCCTTTCAGAAGCATTAGGGTGATCATTGGAGGTGATTGGCACAAAGGAAAAGGTCAGAAATCTCAAGTTTAGAGAGTTCCAGCTCAGGTAGCTTCTTTAAATAATTTTTCCAGAACCTTTCTTTTAAGTTATAGAATGAAACTGCATGCTCTAAGGACCACAATGATGCTATTAAAACTAAAAATGGTTGAGAAATGAGGATTTCATGTAATTTTTCCCGTATTTATGTTTTGATTCGATTCAAGTTGTTCATGAATGATAAATGTTGTTTGATGCTTGATTTGAGTTGCTAGAGGCATGGGGATCATTTCTGGGCAGTTAATTTGGGGTGGGGTAGCTTGTAGAAGAATTTAGGGTTTTTGGTTCACCGGAGAAGATGATCGGAGTTTGTCTCCGGTCACCTGAAAGTAATTAGCCCTAATTAGGGTTTAGTGCCCAGATTGATTGTGAGCCCTTGGACGCGTGTTTAGTTTAGTGAAGGAACGAACCAGATTAGTTCATTAACTCTAATTTCTGTTTAATTAAATAAATCATAATTAATTTTCCAGAATGATTCTTAGTCGTCCAATAGTGCGCGCAGTCAAACCCCTCCCCCTAGGTTTGAATCTCAGCAATTGGATCCTCTGACTTTCATTTAATTTCATTTTTATTTCATTTTTATTCTATTTCTTTTGTGCATTTTATTAAAAATAGTAAAAACCATCAAAAGATTCTGAAACCTTGCATTTTTGTTTCAAATAATTTTCTTAACCCAAAAATAATTTTTATTTTATTTTTTGCATTAAAAAAGTATTTTTAAAGTATTTAAATGTTATTTTTAATTAATTAATGGATTTTAATTAATTAAAATGCATATAGGTTTCTAAAAATCACCAAAAAATTCATGAAGCATCCTTAAACATTTAGAAAAATTTTCAAACTCATCACACAAATTTCTTTTTAGGGTTGATCATAATTTCACAATTTTCCTTGAATTAGGGTTCTTAAAAATCACATTTTCTAACCCTAATTTGAAAAATTCATTTCTGCCTAACCATAATGAGTTTGAACTTGGTTCTTCTTGCATTGTTTCAAATATTGCATGTTGTTACTAGGTTATTTATCTCATGATTTTATCTTTCATTTTCAATTTGATTTGCATTTTTTCTTTAGAAGCACCCAAAAACCCTATCAAACTTAGGAATTTCATAACTTTCACTAGGTTAAGTTTCTGACTTCCTCCCTTGGGGTATGATTTCATCTGGGTTTAGGGTTTGTTTGAGCTTGATTTCAATTTTTTATCATGTTGATTGCTTCTATTTTGGTCATATGCATCTCATGTTGTCTTAAAACTCTAATCTAGCATCTTCATTTGCATTCTCTTTTGCATATCATCATCATATGAACTTGCTGTCGCTCCCGGGATTTTCATCTTAGTACAAACGCGAACGTGGCACGGAAAGGTTAGAGTCGCCATGCAGACATTTTTATCCCGAAGGAATGGGAAAGGTAATGTTGCATAAACCTAAGGAAGAAGGAAAAGGACGAGGCCTTGCGAACCAAAGATCTGGGCCCGGAAGTTGGTTACGAATTGAGAAGGTATTAGCACCCCAATCCGTCCGCCGTACCCGACGGGATCCACACTTATAAGTCTGTTTTCAAAGGGTGAGAAATAATATGTTGTTTGAATAAAAGAATGGCTATTTGGAATGGAAATGGAATGAGAAAAGAAATGGAATTGAAAAATGGAAATAAAGGGGGGAAATGTAGGGAAAATAAAGATTGTGCTCGAATGGGCCCTACCCCACTACCTACGTACCTCATCGGGATAAATGAGGATCAGAGACGCCGTAGTTCGTCTAACTAAGGCTGAAACTCGCTTGTGATTTATAGGATGACGTTGCCATAGCTCTAGCTCAGGTGTTCCCGGCTCTGACTCGAGGGTGTTTTACCGTATCGCTGTTTGAACTGTCGAGACAAGTCATGTTCGTTCGCAAAGAGTATGAGATGAGATGAGAAGACGTGACTTCTTGGTTTGTTGTCTTTTAGAAGAAGTGTTTTTAAGTTTGTGTTTATTTAATGTACAACACTAAAGACTATGACACAAGAGCGAATACTTTCCAAGATCGCCCCCAATGGAACGTTTGTAAAGCATCCTAGAAGAGTGAAGGAGACCTCCACTAGTCATTTCCCGTATAGCTTAAGGCTCGTGGCGCATTGTACACCTTTCCTTTATTAAGTGTTTTTGATTTTCTTTTAAGATGAGAAGTGAGACTCAAGTTATAAAAGGAAAACTTCTAAGGGAAACTAGATTTACCCTAAATCAATTGAATTCACGGATAACCCATGGTTAGTGAGGTTTGAACGATTGAACTCTACCTAAAGATATTAAACTAAAGATAAAAGTACAAAAAAAATTAATGGTGAACAATATGGTCCTCCTAAGTCATGGTGGGTAAAAACGTAAATGAAGCATAAATGGGATGAAACGATGGATCGGGTGGGTCGATTGCATGGTGCTGAGATGCACGACTTATGGTGTGCAACATACAAGGCTTGCTTTTGGTTAAATGGAGTGGAACGATGGTAATCGAGGAACCCTAAAGTCACATGCAACTTTATTTATTTATTTGAAAATTTACTCGACGTTGGATCGAGTATCTTATTTGTTTCATTTTTTGAGATTTTGTTTTCTAACGATTCATTTTATCTTTTCCACCCTAATTATAGAAACTATAAAAGCATACAAGTTCTAAGCTATTACATCACAAATCACACAACATAATAGAGGCATAAAAATATCCAAGTCCATAAGAAAAATCCTCGGAAAATACCTTGCACAAAAAAAGAGAATAGTTAGTGAATGACATGAATCATGAATATGCATAATATGATGAAATGAATTAAAATGAAAAAAAATATCAAAAGTCATGAAAAAAATGTGAAATTAATTCCCTAGGGTCTCTAACCTGATTATATTATTGTATTAAAAAATCTCTTAAAAATTCTAAGCCTAACTATGTCAAATTGCCACCTAAACTTATCTAAGGTTTAAACCTAAATTTATAAAAATTCCACTACCAAAACAGTAGATAAAATGCCCTAAAAAATACACCAAAAATATTCTAGGTACTTTAATTTGTCCTCTAACCAAATCAAAAAGAATGAATCCAAAATGTTATAGGAAGTGGTAGAAATAAATTGTACAAATTTATGTGTTCATGTGGAAATTCAATATAAATCAATTAAAATGAAAAAAATCGAATTAAAATTGAAAAATGATTAAATTCAGAAAGTAAAAATTGGGAAAACTTCTAAATTGAATTAATATTCTATCATTATTTTTGGGGATTTTTATTATTCATTTGTATATTTTTCATGAATTAAATTTGAAACTATATAAAATAGAAATATAAAAGAAATGAGAATAGAAAAGGGGGTGAGAAGAGCAACATTTAATAGTTAAAAAAAACAGGTTGGGCCTTCATTGAGGGTGCAATTAGCGAAATTTCAGGCCCAAACACGTATAAGCCTGAGGGATCATGGCATGGGGTTAGACAATGCTTGTTGACTTCCTATGGACCATACGATCAGGGAGACTCCTAAGTATGTCTATCTAACGATTCAAGTGATGCAGGAATATGCAAGCTATGGTAGGTGAAACGCGTGGAATTAAAATAAAGTGGTCCAACCGGACGGTGACAAGTGTCACCGCCGGATTGGACCGAGGACACAAACTTATCCCTATCTCCTCTAATCTTGGGCGGTGGATTTAATTGATCTTAATGCATTTTTATGGCAGATTAATAATATTTATGATGGATTAAGATCTTAAACATTCTAAATTATAACATTCCTTGAAATCCTTATTAATTAAAAAAATAAACAAAACAAAATAAATACAAAAAACAAGAATACCTGAAAACGAAAAAATGGGAATATGAGAAACCCTAAGTGTAAACACCCCAAATTTGCCCTCACCCATTCACACCATGGCTTGTGATCATCTCATATGCATAAACACAATCATATCATCTCATATCTCATTTTTGATTCACTGCATAGATTCTAAGTCATCTGCACCTAGGGTTTGTGATCTGAGCAACCCAAGAGCCTCCTGAGCCACTCCAAAGGCCATCAATCAATTCAAAGGGATCCATGTGTGTTCTTATATCATATTACATCCTCTCAAAGTCAAGAATGCAAAAGGATCACAAGAACTGGGATTGGTATGGATGCAGAGCCAAGTTTGACTGCACAGTTGACCTAAAATTAGGGTTTTGGTTTCAGAGGCCATAACTCCAAATTTTTTGGTCATTCTTGTTTCCATTGGTCTCTATATGGTATAGGGAGGATGCATATCAAGTTTCATGAAGAAATTCCATGGGGAAGTCATCTGATCAAGAGTTGACTTTTCAGACAAGTCAGTGCAAAATCAGGGCATCTGAGGCCCCCAGTGACCCAACCAATGGGAATTCTTCATCATTTTGAGTGTATATGATCTTTATTTGATCATAGAAGAAGGTTGAAGTTCACAAAATTCAAGAATTTGAAGATTTTGCAAAGTTGACTTTTTTGGGCATAGTTGACTTTTCAAGAATATGTCATTTTAGGTCATTTTTCAAGCCTTGATTTTTGATCCAAGAAAGCTTCAAATGGAAAAACTTTGGTCATGAAAGTTGTAGAATACATTTTTCCCTTTTCAAAAAGTACAAGAACATGATCTAATTCTTCTTGGATCAAAAGTTATGGTGTGACAAAGTTGGCCAAAATCACTAATTTTCAAGACATGCCTCAAATGAGAAATTTGCAAAATCATGAACCAAGGCCATTTGTAACTTCTAGTTCACTTCAAACCAAGGTACAAACATCACATGAGTTCTAAAGATCAGAATTGGACCAAAGTTTCTCATGTTCATGGTTTGTATGGCAAGACATTTTCATGAAGTTTCAAAAAGTAACCAACTTGCAAAACTCATGATCACACTTCACCAACTTGCTGCATTGGCCCTTGAACCAGCCATAGCCTCTCACCACACCATGCTGCGCCAGCCCTAGCCATTGTACCAAGCCTAGAACCAAGCCCATGCTTTCCTTACACAAAGTTGACTTTTGGCAAAAGCAAACATCCCAATCACAGCAGGCCATGTCACATCCTCTGGCCACTTGGAATTGTTTATACTATCCTTTAGCAAGCAAAACATATGAAGAAGCCAAGCTGAAACAGGCCATATCCACACATACACAAAACTCACCCCATTGGCATTTCTCTTCGAATCACTCTGCCCAACTCACAAACATTCAAACAAGTTCCACTACTCAACTCACCATGCCTCATTAAGCCCAAACCAACAAAGAACCAAGCCTGGATCAAGCAAGAACACCACTTCTCCATTTTCACTCCAACTTGCAGTTTCTTTCGAAACTCACTCCACAGCTCACAAACATCCAAACAAACTCCACAAACCTTCTTAAAACATCACCTTGATCACAAAGAACCACTCACATTGGCCTGAAACTGCCTGCATCACCATTGCCATTTTCAACTGAGCTTGAGCAGAAGCTGTTCAAACTCTTCATCTAGCCAGCATAAACTTCTCCAAAGCATTCAAGCATCATCAAGAGGTCATAAGGAGTGGATTTCACAAGGAGGGGAGGTCAGAAAGTTGCTGGAGTGAAAGCTTCGAATCTCAGGTAGCTCAAGAACTTTTTTTCCAGAAATGGATTTTTAAGTTCTAAACTTGTTCTCCATGCTTCACTGATTGTTCTGATGCTCTTAGTTTTGAAAATGGTGATGAAATGAGAATTTAATTGCTTCCTGAAACTTTTTTGCCCTAGTTCTTGTTTGCTTCGATTCAGCCTTTCCAGGAAGAATAAATTTGTTTTGATTTGGGGTTTTGGTTCGTGAGTGAGTGGGAATCATTTCCATGTTTTTAGATTTCGTTTTAGTTAGGTTTTGAGAGTTTTAGGGATTTTCAGGTGGGCTTCCCACCGGAGAAGACGACCGGAGGTCTTCTCCGGCCACCTGAAAATCATTATGCCCTAATCCCTGTAATTAATTTCATTTGAATGTGGAGCGTAGGATCCGTTGACTTGTTGACCTCCCGCGCGCATGTGTGGCCTGGATTCATTCAATTAGCCCTAATCCACTTTACTTAATTTAATTAATTATAATTAAACTAATTTGATCAGAAGCAATCCTGTCCCTCAAAAAGCGCGCGTGGTCAACCCATTCAAATCCAGACTCAATCCTGGCCCTCCACTCAGTTGACTTTCATTTATTTCAGTTTCTATTTCATTTTCTTTCATTTTATTTGCATAATTTATTAAAAATAGCAAAACTTGTTTAAAAATTATGAAATTTTTTATCCTGAGTTTCATTAATTTTTCAAACACAAAAATATTTTTGTTTTTATTTTTAGCATTTAAAAAGTATTTTTAAATATTTAAAGGATTATTTTTAATTGATTTATGGAAATTAATTTATTAAAAATACTTTTAGGTATTTAAAAATCACCAAAAAATTCATGAAATGTTCTAAGACATTTAGAAACATTGTCCAACCTTCAAACCAAATTTATTTTTTGATCTTGATGCATTTTGAGAATTTTTCATTGAATTAAAATCATTTTTGTGCATTATTTGATCCATAGTTCAAAAAAAATCATTTATGCCTATTCATGAGGAGTTGGACATTGATTCTTCTTGCATTGCATTGTGTTTAGCATGTAGTTTGTGAGATTAAATGGCCATGATTTGATCTTTCATTTTCAAATTGTTTGACATTTCTTTTGTTTAGGAACCCTAAAAACCCTAGAATCTTGTAAAAATCATAACTTGAATTAGGTTAAGAGTTGGAACCTCTCCTTTGGGCAGTGGTTTAGTATGGTATTAGGGATCCTTTGTGTGGCATTTTCAATTTTTTATAATGTTGTTTGCTTCTGATTTTGGTTTGTGTTTGATGTATGATTCATAAACCCTAATTTGGGCTTCCATATGCATCCATCTTGCATTCTCTTGCATAACATGACTTGCCATGACATTCCATGCTTCCATGTGATTCATTTGACATCATAAGACATATTGAAAGCATGTTTGATCATTTCATCATGTATTTGCCATGTTGTATGTCATGTGCACTTCATAACTTTTCATGTATGTTCATGGTTCCTAGCTTGCTCCATTTGCATTCATGAACTTGTATGATCATTTCCATGTGCTGCCTCATGTTTGTAGCATCTCATAACATCATTAGCATCATGTATGTGCTTCTGGTTTTGTTTCTCATCATGTCATCTCATCCCATTCTGCATTGCATTGCATTCCTTTTCTAACATTTCAGGTGGTAAGTGAACTTGAGAAGTGAATTTGCCTTCACTTCTCATAACTTTTCTTTTCATCTCCCTTGCATCCATTGCTGCATTCTTGCATGTGTTTGAGTTTGAGTTTGCTCATTCTTCCCCTTTTCACTTTCTTTCTTCAAGTGACTTGACTTCTTGAATGAAGCAAGTTGCTTTGCTTCTCTTGATCCTTTCATCTGCTTCCTGGTGGTTCCATTGAAGATCTTCTCTTGAAAACCTCACCAACCTTAGGAACAACCAAGCATGACAATGATTAGGGTTTTGATTAGTCCCCCTTCTTAGTTTTACCTTTGTGTCTCTTTTGAGTCTTCTCTTCTCCTCTCGTAATCAGGGACTAAACCCTAAAGGCTTTAAGGCTTTGTGATTAAGCTTATGCCTGCATCCTTCTCTTAGGATGGAGTGTGTAACTTTAATCCTAAGTGTTAAACCCTTAATGTGTTTAAATCTCTTAATCAATTCACTTAATAAGTATCAAGACATCACACTTGTAACTTGGGCCTTGCATTAGGGTTCTAATTCTTCCTTAATTGGTTAAGAAGGACTAACCCTAGTGTTAATGGACAAGTCCCCCTCAAGTTGTCTTACAAACCCTAAAACTCACTTCATCATCATACCATTAAATAAAATCCACTTAATAAAGGCTTTGTTTTGTCATGAGTTTAATCCCTAATCATGGATTAAGTTGAGGAGCTTTTCCTCAGCTTAAACATTCTCATCTATTATCCTTCTATTAGGATGGTGTAATGAGTCTGTTTAATCCCTGATTATGGCTTAATCCCATTACTCAACACTAAACAAAAACAACAAAAACATCTAAATAATCACAAGTAGGTTAATGATCTTAATCCTATTCCATGGTGATTAGTGTGAGAATCTGACTTCACACTTAAGGTATTCTCATTACCCCTAATCAGAGGGAAGATGTGATGAGTTTACTAACTTATTGGTTTAAGCTTAAGCTCATTAACTTATGACAAACTTTCAAAAAACAATAAAAGACTGAAAACTCAAAAACAAACAATAATCGTCTCCTTCGGGATTCTTTTCTCATCTCATTCACTCACAAACGAGAGCTCGCTTCTTCCGTCTAATGCAAGACAGTTGGCACCTGAGCCAGACAGGTCATACACTTGAGCATAGACAAGTAAGCAGTTCACAAGTCAATTCATCTTTCAGTCTCTTTGGGTCGAACTACGGTGTTCTGACTTCCTCATTGCACGAGAGGATACGTAGGCATAACTTAACGGTTATCGAACAAAAGTCTCTGTATATTCCCCCCTCCTTCCAGCATTATTCTTTTTAGCCTCATTATCTTGAGCATTTCATCTTTGTCCTTACACTGACACTTCACTTATACACTTCACTTTTCTCTTACACTGACACCTGTACATTTTGTTTCCCAGCTCTTTTACACACAAATTGCACTGACACTACCCCTTTAAAACACAAATCTTTCAAGCGTGGATCCCGTCGAGTATGGCGGACAATCTGGGTGCTAATACCTTCCCAGGTTGTAACCAACCCCCTTTCTAAGTCTCTCTGGTTCGCAAACCGTCTTATCCATCTCTTTCTAGGTCTATGCAGCATTGCCTTTCCTCCGGGATAAAAATGCCTAGCTGGCGACTCTATTCATCTCCAGTGAGTTCACGGCTGTGTGTTCTCATTGTCCCTCTCCCCGACCGTTCGCGTCTGTACCTTTATCTGGACTTAGCTTCATTTAGTGGGAGCGACAGCTTGGCGACTCTGCTGGGGAAACCTTATTCTGCAGCCAGGGCTTCTGGTTCTTTTTGTGGGTTCCTCCTAGCGCTTGTTTGATTTGTGTTTACTGGGGTATTATGTGTTTATTTGTGTTAGTATATGTTTTACTTTTGCTTTATGTACAGTTGTTTACTGCTTTCTTTACTGCTTTACATATATCATACTGTCATGCTGTCTGGCTGGATCTGGTTTTGCTTTGGTGGGTGGGTGTTCCATTGAGAGTTGAGGTCCTATACCTGGTACCTGAGTGACACCTAGGCTAGAGTGAATCATATTATTTCCCATTCCATCTCGGTCTGGTGCGGGAATATGAAACACGGTTCAGATATGGGTTTCTTCTTGAGAACTCTGTGTTGCAGATTTCCTGCAATGCTAGGGCTATCTGGGAAGCCTGCTAAGTCTGGATGACCTTTAGTATTGACCTTCAGAAACTGAGGTGAATTAGAGGAGGAACTTTTATGGTTATTGTAAACACTGTACCTCCGGGTTAGAAGTGTTTACACTTCTCATAACTGATCCAAGTCTGAGGATCCTTGTTTTAGAACACCACCTGTGAGGGGGTTGGGCTGTTTACAGGTTTGCAGGTACCTTGACCTCAGAATACCCTTGTTACTTTGACTTGATTAAGAATACTCCATGTTGGAACAGTTCTTGTGATTCTAAAACCCTGGACATGTGGCTCTTTATTTGAGTCCCCCACCTTGGTTACTGGATTTGTAGACCTCCATCTGGTATTCTTGAATATGTCTTGGACTTATATCAGAGCTTTTGATCAGATCCAGCTCAGTCACAAACCCTTGCATATCATTTGCATACATAATCATTGCATCATATTGACATTTGCTTATTTGTGTTTCAGGGTATCCACTTTCATCTTTGGTTGTGGTTTTGACCCCATCTTCAGTACTGACCTATCTTCATCAGCATTTGCTTCAGCTATCTACTTCAGTCATCAGCACCAGCCAATCAGTGGCCCCTTCTTCAGTGTTATCATCAGCACCTGTCACCACTCATCTTCAGCATCATGGCTCCTAAAAAGAGCAACATCACCTATCACTTCTTCCAGCCAGAGTTATCTGACATCAGGAGGATTCAGACCCTGATCACTCCAGATCACATACCATTGTTCATGGAACACTATGGGGATATACTTGATATGGTTATGGATCTGGACCCTTCACAGAGAAGCCTGATCCACACTTGCATTCAGTTTTATGATCCCCCACTAAGATGTTTCACTTTCCAAGACTTTCAGTTGGGCCCTCTATTAGAAGAATACTCATCATTGGTTGGTTTGCCTATCAGGGGTGGAATCCCTTTCAACCCTGAGATGGTCTTTCCTGGTAATGGAGAAGTAGCAAAGGCTCTGCATTTGGAACCTGTTCTGGTTGAGCAGCATATGACCTCTAAAGCTGGAATCCCTGGCTTCCATCTGGATTTCCTGATCTCTCAAGCTACCCTGAAAGCTTCTTTAGGAGAGTGGAAAGCTATTTGTGCCTTGTTGGCTTTGCGCATATATGGAATTGTGTTGTTTGCAGATGAGCCTCGATTCATTAGCAAGAATGCAATCCATCTGTTCATCTTGAAGAACCCAGTGCCCACTTTATTGGGGGATCTCTACTATTCAGTGCATCAGAGGAATGAAAAACAGAGAGGAAGATTAGTGAGGTGTTGTGCTCCATTATTTCATATTTGGCTTCTCAGGCATCTGCCCAGGACAGATGCATTTTTGAATCCTCATCAGCAGAGCAACTGGGCCAAGAGACTCACTGCTCTAACTTCATCCGATATCAGATGGTGCACTCAAAGCACCAAGGGTAGGGATATCATCACCAGCTGTGGGCATTTTCCCAATGTGCCCCTAATAGGAGTTAAGGGTAGTATCAATTACAACCCTCTGCTGTTTAGAAGACAACTGGGCTATGCACTGGTCCACACTCCTAAGGCACAGGACTTGGTTGAAACTCTTTATTGCGAGAACAAGATTAATCTGGCTATTATTAGGCAGGCTGCTTGGGCCTGGGATAATGTTCAAACCAAGGGAGTAACCATTCTGGGGAAGTGCAACAATGTGGCATCAGCACAATATTACGAATGGTCCCGTGCCAGGGCCCAATTCTCTGGGATGCCCTTTACTATAGAAGATATGCCTGAATCATCTTCAGCACCACCTGCCACTGTCAGTTTGGAGGAGTTTGAGAGTTTGAAAGAAAGAAATGAGAAGTTAACTCAAGCTTTGTAGAAGACCCTCCGGGAGAGGAGTGATGGCATGAGGGAGGTTGAGAGATTGGAGAAGTTGAGAGTGGAGCATCTGGTTAAGATTGAGAAGTCTGGGGATTATATCAAAAAGTCTAAGGCTGGAGAACAAATTCTGAAGAATGCTTGCAAAGAAGCCCAGTTCCAGAGAGTAAGGACAGACTTGTATCTGAAGGAGAGCCAGGCCCGGTGGGTCAGGATCACCGAGGCTCGTACTCTGGAGGACAAGAGAGTTCAAGACAAGATGGAGCAACTGGAAGCTAGTGCAAAAGTGCAGCAAGAAGCCCTGGCAGCAGCCCAGAGGGAGATATCAGAGCTGAAGATCAAAGCTGGAGTGAAGAGGTCAAAAGACCAAAGCCAGCACAAGAAGCTAACAGCAGCTGTTACGACCCGGAATCTCCTCATCAGGAATCTCACGGAGCGTCCGGCTGATCCTGTGACCGAAGCACTTCTCAAGGAAGTTCGTGAGGATGAGTTTGGTCTTGGTGTTTGACCATTTGTTTGTTGTTACTTTCATTTTTCCTTGTAATGTATTTTGACCCCTCCGAGGGCTTGTATTTGTAAAACAAACTATGTACCATTTGTCTTTTGTAATATATGTACTAGTTGGTTCCATCCGAGTTCCACTTCAAAAGCAACATCAACAGCATCTTCAAGGGTCTGGAAGGGTCAAAACTGAATGCCAAACCGGATACCTTGAGAACGAATAAGCATACTGCATTGCATGCTAACCCTTTTGTTTGTTTTGTAGGTTTTTGTTTTACTGCCACTAACTCTGTTGTGATGTTCAGGAACTATTGCTCGGCGCCGAGTATTTCCCCTCAACCGTCCGCACCGTTATCCGACCCGTAGCAACCTTCCGGGCATTCAAATGGATCAGATGCAGCAGGACCTTACTGAGGCCAAAAATCAAATGGCAAATGAAAGGCTAGAGACGAGGAATCAAATGACTCAGTTTATGGAAGTGATGAACAACATGGCTCAGAGCCAGGAAAGATTGAGGGCCATGGTGGAAAGGCAGAATCAAGAGGATCCACATATAGGAACTGCCGGCACTAGCAACAATGAAAGGGTCCAACCTCATGTTAACCCCCCTGTATTTGGACCACACCTCCATCCTGAGGTCAACATCCCTGCAAATATTCAAGGGACTACCACTGCAGCCAGGGTACTTCAAGAAGACCCCCAGGAGGATCAGTTTACAGTAATGGGTGCTGGGGAAGAAGCTTATGATAGAAGGTTGGATGAGATAGCTGAGAAATTGAGGTCCTTAGAGTCTCAAAACTCTTTGGGATTCGACGTCATGGACATGGGCTTGGTAGACGGGGTCAGGATCCCCCATAAGTTTAAGCCTCCTTGTTTTGAAAAATATAATGGGACTTCATGCCCCCGGACTCATTTACAATCATTTCTGGGGAGGCTGAAGGCCTATACTATGGATGAGAAGCTCTGGATGTTCTATTTTGAAGATAGCTTGACAGGAGCCTCTAGAGAATGGTACTCTCACTTGACAAGGGCGACTATTAGATGCTGGAAGGACCTGGCAGAGGCCTTCATAAGACAGTATCAGTACAACTTAGATATGGCACCCAACAGGACCCTCCTAATGGGAATGTCACAGTCGTCAAGGGAAAGTTTCCGAGAATATGCCCAGAGATGGAGGCAATTGGCTGCTGCCGTTCAGCCACCTATGTCTGAAAGGGAAATGGCAGATATGTTTATGAACACCCTTCAGGGAACTTATATTGACAGGCTGGCCGCTTTCTCTTCCACTAGCTTTGCAGATGTTGTCATAGCTGGGGAGAGAATTGAGAGCCTGTTAAAAATGGGCAAGATCTCAGACAACGGTGCAAGCTCGTCCAGTAGTACAAGAAAGCCTTTTGCAGGCCCAAGAAGAACTGGCGAGACCAATGCCATCCACACCAACAGGGGCAGGCCCCAATATGTTCACAGATCAGTGGCAGCAGTCACCATTCCCGCTCCAGCTCATCCTCAACCAGTCTATCAACCTCCGCAGCAAAACTATCAACAACAACCTCAGTACCATCAACAGAATCAGTATCCTCCGAGAAATTACAACAACAGCAACACTAACAACAATAACCAGCAAAGGCCATTCCAGCAGAGGCCTTCTCAAGCCAACAGGGTAATCGATCCGATCCCTATGCCATATGCTACATTGCTGCCACAACTCCTGAAACTCAACCTAGTTGAGCTAAGGACGTTGGCACCTCCAGATCCCAACAGTCTACCCAGGAATTATGACTCCAACGCCAGATGTGCCTTTCATTCAAATGCACCTGGCCACAGTACAGAAAAATGCAGAGCTCTGCACATGAAGGTGCAAGACCTGGTAGATTTGAAAGCTCTAAATTTCGCACCACCACCCAATGTCAACAAGAACCCAATGCCAAACCACGGTGGTCCCAGAATTAACGCTATTGAAGAAGACAAGCCGTCTTATTTAATAACCAGTGTGGGTCAGATCCGGACACCGTTGGTAGAAATTAAGGCTCAGCTCCTCGAATGTCAAATGTTCCCGGGGTGTGAGTTGGGGTGCGCTTACTGCAATATTTCGGTCAATGGGTGCGATAACCTGAGGAATGGCATAGACGGTCTCATTCAGAGTGGCCAACTTCAGATCACCACATCATTTCCAACAAATCCAGCAATCTCATCAGCAACAATTCCAGAACTTCCTACAACTGCAACAACCATTGTTCCTGACAATTCTTCGATTTCATCAACAAGTACTTCATTTGTCATTTCAACTGACCAGGTATCAACAAATGTTCCTTCTACAACTCCAGCACCACTCCATTATGAAGCTCCTACAACAACAACATCCATCCTTCCACCAATGTCTCCTACAACACCAGCAACAAATCATGAAGATGTCTCAACTGTCACAATATTTTATGATCCAGAAAACAACTCTGTCTACAACTCAGAAGGTGCTGCTCCCATCAGAGCACCAGTCACAATTTATTACGATCCACAGACTATCACGACTCCTTCCGCAGCTACAACCAGTCCGGTCACTATCACGGTGCCTGGACCAGTACCTTATGAAAGTAGTAATGCCATCCCCTGGCATTACGGCTCTGACATGTACTGTGAAGGACAAAGAATCACTTTTGAATCATCAACCCCTGCACCACAAATTGATAATGTGGGAGGAGGCGGAGGCTTCACTCGAAGCGGACGTCTTTTCGCTCCACAAATTCAGAGACCCACTGCCGAAGCAGAAGCTGCTGCTAAAGCAAAAGGAAAAAGCTTAGTGCAGGAAGACCAAGCTGTTAAAGAAGCATTGAAAACACCCTTTGACCAGGAGGTTGATGAGTTCATGCGAATCATCAAAAAGAGTGATTACAAAATAGTGGATCAGCTTCATCAAACGCCTTCCAAGATCTCAATCCTATCATTGCTTATGTGCTCCGAAGCCCATCGGAACGCACTACTCAAAGTCTTGCACGCAGCTTACGTGCCTGAAGAGATTACTGTCAATCAGCTGGAAGCTGTAGTTGGAAATGTTAATGCTAGTCACGGACTAGGGTTCACCAATACTGATTTGACAACGGAAGGCCGCAACCATAACAAAGCCTTGCACATAACCATGGAATGCAAAGGTGCTGTCCTTTCTCATGTGCTGGTAGACACGGGGTCATCCCTCAATGTCTTACCTAAAAAGGCCTTGGTGAAGCTAGAATATGACAAATTGGCGTTGAGACCCAGCAACCTGGTGGTGAGAGCCTTTGATGGTTCAAAGAGATCGGTTCTGGGAGAGATCGAGTTGCCCATAACGATTGGCCCGCAGACCTTCAAAACGACTTTCTACGTGATGGATATACAGCCCGCCTACAGCTGTCTATTGGGTAGGCCATGGATTCACGCCGCTGGCGCCGTGACCTCTACCCTTCACCAGAAGTTAAAATACGAGTGGGAGGGTCAAATCGTTACAATCTGTGGAGAGGAGGATATTTTTGTCAGCCACCTGGCTACCAATAAGTATATTGAGATGGATGGGGAGATCCATGAAACAATGAGCCAAGGTTTTGAATCCTTGAATGTCAATGAAACATCTGTTGTGCCTGGTACTTCAATATCATCATACCAACAAGCCCGGAAGGTTGTTGAGGAAGGAACTGCCCAAGGCTGGGGCAAACTGTTATCGGTGGAGAAGAAAGAGGACAAATTTGGGTTGGGTTACAAACCAACTCAACAAGGTCAAGCAGAGGCTGCGAAAGAGCCCAACTTTGTGAGTGGGGGGATGCTCACCCCCGATGCTGTCAACTGTCTGGAAGACGAGCTGGAAGAAGAACGCAACCTGGAAAGCTGGATTCGTCCAAAGATCCCGGGGAGCAGTATCTCAAACTGGTCTTCCCAGGAAATTATAAGAGTTACTCATGCAGAGTAATTATTATTTCCTGTATTTTTATAGCATGCATCAAAGTCTTGCATCTTGCCCAAGATGACAAGACTCATTTTGTAATCGGGCCATCTGTACTTTTTGTGCAAACAAGATTAATCAATGAAATATCAGACATCTTTTTGCAAATGAGTCTTTTTCTTTTCCGCTCACTGTTTTTCCATTTTTCTTTTTTGTACAAAAATAAATGGCAGTATTTTCAAAATGACGACTTTTATTTCACTTTTCTAAAACAAGACTAAAATCAAATCACTAAAATGAACAACTGAACCCTTGCAGAGTGTGCCTTCCTGACAGCACCGACAACAGCACGGCTATGACCTCGTATGACTTTGACAATCCAATCAATCAAGCCGATGAAGGGGTTGAAGAAGAATATGAGCTCCCTGAAGAGCTGGCTAGGTTGTTAAGGCAAGAGGAAAAGGTTATTACTCCTCACCAAGAGGAGGTTGAAGTGATCAATCTTGGTACAGATGAAGACGTGAAAGAAGTCAAAATCGGGGCCTGCCTGCAAGACTCAGTGAAGAGACAACTGATTGACCTGCTTCGAGAGTATGTGGACGTGTTCGCTTGGTCTTACCAAGATATGCCAGGGTTGGATACCGATATTGTTGTGCACAAGATGCCTTTAAGAGAAGAATGCCCGCCAGTTAAACAGAAGCTGCGCCGTACTCGCCCAGACATGGCAATGAAGATCAAGGAGGAGGTACAAAAGCAATGGGACGCCGGGTTCCTTGCTGTGACTAGCTACCCACCGTGGGTTGCTAACATAGTACCTGTGCCCAAGAAGGACGACAAAGTTAGGATGTGTGTTGACTACCGGGATCTGAACAGAGCCAGCCCGAAAGATGATTTCCCATTACCTCACATTGATGTATTGGTTGATAACACGGCTCAGTTCTCGGTATTCTCCTTCATGGATGGATTTTCAGGATACAACCAGATTAAGATGTCACCTGAAGACATGGAGAAGACAACCTTCATCACACCCTGGGGCACATTCTGCTACAAGGTAATGCCATTTGGGCTGAAGAATGCTGGTGCCACATATCAACGGGCTATGGTAACATTATTCCACGATATGATCCATAAAGAAATAGAATGTTATGTGGATGACATGATTGCCAAGTCCCTTACTGAAGAAGATCACCTGGTGAATCTGCTGAAGCTATTCAAGCGTCTGAGGAAGTACCAACTGAAGCTGAACCCCAACAAATGCACATTCGGGGTGAGATCTGGTAAGCTGCTGGGCTTTATTGTAAGCGAGAAAGGGATTGAAGTGGACCCTGATAAAGTCAAAGCCATCCAAGAGATGCCTGCACCGAAAACTGAGAAAGAAGTTCGAGGGTTCTTAGGTCGATTGAACTACATCTCACGGTTCATATCTCACCTTACGGCTACCTGTGAACCCTTGTTCAAGTTGTTAAGAAAAGAACAGACGGTCAGGTGGAATGAAGACTGCCAAAGGGCTTTTGACAAGATCAAAGAATACTTACAAGAACCTCCAATCCTTATGCCTCCAGTTGAAGGAAGACCTCTGATAATATACCTGACAGTATTAGAAGAGTCGATGGGGTGTGTGCTGGGCCAGCATGACGAGTCTGGTCGAAAAGAGTATGCAATATACTACCTAAGCAAAAAGTTTACCGACTGTGAACAACGTTATTCACTGCTCGAGAAAACTTGCTGCGCTTTAGCGTGGGCTGCTCGCCGACTGAGACAGTATATGTTGACCCACACTACTTTGTTGATCTCAAAAATGGACCCAGTCAAGTACATTTTCGAGAAGCCAGCTCTTACCGGACGGGTTGCAAGATGGCAGATGATTCTCACAGAATATGACATCCAGTACACCTCTCAGAAAGCCATCAAGGGCAGTGTATTGTCTGAATATCTTGCTGAGCAACCTATTAATGATTACCAGCCTATGAGATTTGAATTCCCTGATGAAGACATCATGTTCATAAAAGCAAAAGATCATGAAGAGCCTGTTCACACTGAAGGGCCTGACCCGGAAGAAGGATGGACTATGATGTTTGATGGGGCTGTTAATATGAATGGCTGTGGTGTTGGTGCAGTACTTATTACACCTAAGGGAGTTCACATGCCTTTCTCGGCAAAACTCACTTTCAATTGCACTAACAACGAAGCTGAATACGAAGCTTGCATTATGGGTCTTGAGGAAGCCATTGACCTCAGGATCAAGACATTGACTGTATTCGGAGATTCAGCTTTGGTAGTCAATCAAACCAACGACAAATGGTATACCCACCAGGATCATCTGATACCTTACAGGGATTATACAAGAAGGTTATTGACTTTCTTTACAACGGTCAAGCTTGAGTATATCCCTCGGGACGAGAATCAGTTTGCAGATGCTCTGGCTACCATTTCATCTATGATCAAAGTTCAGGCTGCCAACTTTGTACCGCGGATCTCAGTGTCCAGACTTGATAGACCAACATATGTGTTCGCAGCAGATATTGTTAAAGATGATAAGCCTTGGTTCCATGACATTAAATGCTTCTTGGAGGATCAAACATACCCACCTGGGGCATCGTCCAATGATAAGAAGACTTTAAGAAGGCTCGCTGGTAGTTTCTTTCTGAACACTGATGGTTCTCTATACAAAAGGAACTTTGATATGGTACTCCTCAGATGTGTTGATAAGACAGAAGCAGACTTGTTGATGCATGAAGTGCACGAAGGATCCTTTGGTACCCATGCAGGAGGGCATGCCATGGCTAAGAAATTGTTAAGATCAGGTTATTACTGGATTACAATGGATGCTGACTGTTGTGCCTATGCCAGAAAATGCCATAAATGCCAGATTTATGCAGATAAGGTGCATGTGCCTCCCAATCCTTTGAACATAATGTCTTCACCCTGGCCCTTCGCCATGTGGGGCATTGATATGATCGGCAAGATTGAACCGACTGCTTCAAATGGCCACAGATTCATCCTGGTCGCCATTGATTATTTTACCAAGTGGGTCGAAGCAGCTTCATACGCCAATGTTACAAGACAAGTAGTAGCCAGATTTCTGAAGAGAGATATCATCTGTCGATATGGAGTGCCCGAGCGAATCATTACTGATAATGGTTCCAACTTAAACAACAAAATGATGGCAGAGCTGTGCCGGGACTTCAAGATCCAACATCACAATTCTTCTCCTTACAGGCCAAAGATGAATGGCGCTGTTGAGGCGGCTAACAAGAATATCAAGAAGATTGTGCAGAAGATGGTAGTCACTTACAAAGACTGGCATGAGATGCTACCATTTGCCTTGCATGGGTACCGCACGTCAATCAGGACATCCACTGGGGCAACACCGTATCAACTTGTATATGGTATGGAAGCGGTCCTACCTGTCGAAGTTGAATTACCCTCTCTCCGGGTACTAATGGATGTTAAACTGAGTGAAGCAGAATGGGTTCGGGCCCGATACGAACAATTGAGTCTGATCGAAGAGGAAAGATTGGCTGCAATCTGCCATGGACAGTTGTATCAGAAGAGAATGAAGAGAGCCTTCGATCAGAAAGTTAGTCATCGAGAGTACCAAGTAGGAGATCTTGTGCTGAAAAGAATCCTCCCTCCACATACAGACCACAGGGGCAAATGGACTCCAAACTATGAAGGACCATTCGTAGTAAAGAAAGTTTTCTCCGGTGGAGCACTGATGCTCGGCACCATGGATGGTGAAGATTTCCCGTCCCCTGTGAATTCAGATGCAGTTAAAAAATACTTCGCATAAAAATGACCCGCTGGACACAAAAACAGAATGTAAGTCCAGGCAAAAATAGGGCATCCCGGCGAGTCAAAAACAGAATAAAAGACTCGGGCAAAAATAAGGGAAAATAAATGAAAAAATGTACACCCGCTGAGTTGAAAAGCCGCATTGGACAGCTTAGGCAAAAATGGGTATCCCGATGGATTGAAAACCCGGAAGGGCGATCCATGCAAAATAAGGGAATAAGCGAACAACTGCATTCTGAATTCGTCTGTATCATCTACAACTTGGTAAACCTTGAAAGGATCAAGCCTCAGCCAGAATCAACATTCTTCAGAAAGCAAGATGAGAAGAACGTCATAAGTCATACGGGTCATAGCGAAGAGGAAGCTCCTCAAAGTGTCATCAACACTGCCAACATTTTGTTTCCCAATTTGTAACAATCTCCTCATTTCAGGGGATATGTTCCTTTGACTGTATCTCGCCAATTCAGGGCACATGAATTAATAAAATCAGATTTTCAGTCATGTCTCGTCTTGTACATTTTATTTGCAAAAAATGTCTGATGTCTCAAAAGGAAAAACTGATTGCATAAGAATACAGATGCTTATCTTCAAATAAAAACATGCTTGCAGGAAATATACTTACTCTCAGAAGTATCTAAACTCCTATGACGGAATCCAGTAAAGGATACCTCGGGATTATCTTGTGTGTTTCTCTATCTTTTTCAGGATTGCAGGTATCCAGAGCGCAACTTGGGGCATGTAAGCTTCATCCCAGCGAGCTGGCAAGTCCACACTCAATTCTATCACCCGGAGTGCTCTCTTCCCAGCTGAGTTTCCTCCCATGACTTCCCCCAGCTGAGTTGCCACTTGTTGCTTATCCCCATCAGAATGGGCAGGTATCACAAGAGATGCCCATATCCCCGGCTGAGTCAGGGATCCTCTTCAATAGAATCCTTAGGGAGGTCTTTCAGTGATTCCTCCCTTTCTCCCCAGCCGAGTTGCCTTTTTATCCTCAGCCGAAATACACAAGGTCAGGGGACCATCTCCCCACAGAGTTCCAGCCTCTATCCGGAAGAGCAGTGCATAGAAGATCACAAAAGAGTGAAGAAAGCTTCTACAAACCCCAGCTGGACCTCTCATTCATAAGGATAGGTCTCTCAGTGACCCGAATCCCCAAGCAGATACATCTCCTCAGATCTGCCAATGATCTCATTCCCAGCTGGGATGTCTATTTCAAACAGATCGATCGAAGATCTTCGCGGCAACGGGATCCAAGTCCCGGATCTGTACCTCTTTGCATGATCATAGCATTTGCATCATATTTACCCACAAAGCGTAGCATTCCGTCTAGTACGGAGCATTATGGCAAAAATCCAACACATAGCATAACCATAAGCCATGTTTTGAATCAGCACTTGTGAATATTGACAATTCATCAACGTACAGAAAAATCCCCGCCAGAATCCCCCAGTAAAAGCAGCTGCCTCACATTCACAAACACCGGTATATACTCCCTTGACACCCGTCCGTGTCATCACTCCCCAGTGAAGTCGCCTGAACACTCTTTACAAACAACACACCCATATTGCAGATACTTCCTGACACCCGTCTGTGTCAAATCACCAGCAGAAAGCCAAAGACATCCTCTTTGCACTCACATATACTTATATACACTTTCCTGGCACCCGTCCGTGTCGTATCCCCAGCGCAGCCGCCTATACTTTTATAACCCACATACTTGTTGATATTATTTTCCTTTTCTCTCTTGACAACACGTCCGTGTCACTTTCCCCAGCAGATAAGCACTCATCTATACAATACTCATACTTACTACTCGTGTCACACCCATACAGATACTCGTCCGTATCTTGTATATACCATTCATATCCCCACAAATTCAACACTAGTCCTTGTTCTTTGTTGACTCGTTGGTACTCGTCCGTACCATCATCTCAGAACATGCGTCAAGCGTTTTGTTTCTACATGATACTCGTCCGTATCATAGTCTTAAGGATGCTCGTCCGCATCTTTAATCCATACACTGTGTCAAACACTTTTGTCTTCTTGAATGTAGATACTCGCCTGTGTCTACCATTCCCCAGAAGAATCCTCTCAGATTCAACACTCGTCCGTGTTCTCTGTTAACCAGTTGATACTCGTCCGTATCATCATCTTTGAACACGTGTCAGTATTTGTTTCTACCCGATACTCGTCCGTATTGTAGTCTTAAGGATGCTTGTCCGCATCTTTAATCTATACAATATCTAAACGCTTATACCTCTTGTTTCTGGGATGTGAACACTCGTCCGTGTTTACCATTCCCCAGTAGATCACCAACAGACGAATTTCTTTTATCCGACACTCGTCCTGTGTTGTGGTAAACCCTGAGAGCAGCCGTCCCCTGCTAGGTGGTCGTCCTCCACCTCTTGATGGTCGTCCTCCATCATGCTCATCCGATGGCCGCCCCCATCGTTGATATTTTAGCAGCCGTCCCCTGCTAGGTGGTCGTCCTCCACCTCTTGATGATCGTCCTTCATCATTTTATCCAATGGTCGTCCCCATTGTTGATTTTGGTTGTCTTACACTCGTCCTGTGTTATGATAAACCTTGAGAGCAGCCGTCCCCTGCTAGGTGGTCGTCCTCCACCTCTTGATGGTCGTCCTCCATCATGCTCATCCGATGGCCGTCCCCATCGTTGATATTTTCGGCAGCCGTACCCTGCCAGGTGGTCGTCCTCCACCTTTGATGGCCGTCCCCATCATATTTCCTTTATTCCCCAACAGAGCAGCCGTCCCCTGCTAGGTGATCGTCCTTCACCTTTGATGGCCGTACCCCATCATCTGTTTATTTCATTTATTCTTTAACCCGATGGCCGTCCCCGTCGTGGTCCCTTTTCCTTTTTTTAGCCCGATGGCCGTCCCCATCGTTGGTTACTTTGCTTTATGAACTTGATGGCCGTCCCCGTCATGTTTCATTAATTCCCAGAGAATCTTACTTTATCTTGATGGCCGTCCCCATCATAATCTTTTTTCCCAGCTAGTCGGCCGTCCCCGTCTTAGCTTTACCTCTTATCCCCAGCATGTCGGCCGTCCCCGTCATTGCTATTTACCCAGCAGTCGTCCTCTGCTCGACGGTCGTCCTCCGTCGCTCACATTTTACAATATACTTTTTTTTCCCTTTTACAATCTATATCCCTTTTCTTCTTCATTCTGTGAGTGCAAATTTTGGACTGTCTTTGGTATTCAACCACAAGTTATCTTGTTTGCCTGTTAAGCCGTTGCTTACATCCTGCACAGCTAACTCATGTTTGAATAGGGGCAGCTGTAAACACCCCAAATTTTCCCTCACCCATTCACACCATGGCTTGTGATCATCTCATATGCATAAACACAATCATATCATCTCATATCTCATTTTTGATTCACTGCATAGATTCTAAGTCATCTGCACCTAGGGTTTGTGATCTGAGCAACCCAAGAGCCTCCTGAGCCACTCCAAAGGCCATCAATAAATTCAAAGGGATCCATGTGTGTTCTTATATCATATTACATCCTCTCAAAGTCAAGAATGCAAAAGGATCACAAGAACTGGGATTGGTATGGATGCAGAGCCAAGTTTGACTGCACAGTTGACCTAAAATTAGGGTTTTGGTTTCAGAGGCCATAACTCCAAATTTTTTGGTCATTCTTGTTTCCATTGGTCTCTATATGGTATAGGGAGGATGCATATCAAGTTTCATGAAGAAATTCCATGGGGAAGTCATCTGATCAAGAGTTGACTTTTCAGACAAGTCAGTGCAAAATCAGGGCATCTGAGGCCCCCAGTGACCCAACCAATGGGCATTCTTCATCATTTTGAGTGTATATGATCTTTATTTGATCATAGAAGAAGGTTGAAGTTCACAAAATTCAATAATTTGAAGATTTTGCAAAGTTGACTTTTTTGGGCATAGTTGACTTTTCAAGAATATGTCATTTTAGGTCATTTTTCAAGCCTTGATTTTTGATCCAAGAAAGCTTCAAATGGAAAAACTTTGGTCATGAAAGTTGTAGAATACATTTTTCCCTTTTCAAAAAGTACAAGAACATGATCTAATTCTTCTTGGATCAAAAGTTATGGTGTGACAAAGTTGGCCAAAATCACTAATTTTCAAGACATGCCTCAAATGAGAAATTTGCAAAATCATGAACCAAGGCCATTTGTAACTTCTAGTTCACTTCAAACCAAGGTACAAACATCACATGAGTTCTAAAGATCAGAATTGGACCAAAGTTTCTCATGTTCATGGTTTGTATGGCAAGACATTTTCATGAAGTTTCAAAAAGTAACCAACTTGCAAAACTCATGATCACACTTCACCAACTTGCTGCATTGGCCCTTGAACCAGCCATAGCCTCTCACCACACCATGCTGCGCCAGCCCTAGCCATTGTACCAAGCCTAGAACCAAGCCCATGCTTTCCTTACACAAAGTTGACTTTTGGCAAAAGCAAACATCCCAATCACAGCAGGCCATGTCACATCCTCTGGCCACTTGGAATTGTTTATACTATCCTTTAGCAAGCAAAACATATGAAGAAGCCAAGCTGAAACAGGCCATATCCACACATACACAAAACTCACCCCATTGGCATTTCTCTTCGAATCACTCTGCCCAACTCACAAACATTCAAACAAGTTCCACTACTCAACTCACCATGCCTCATTAAGCCCAAACCAACAAAGAACCAAGCCTGGATCAAGCAAGAACACCACTTCTCCATTTTCACTCCAACTTGCAGTTTCTTTCGAAACTCACTCCACAGCTCACAAACATCCAAACAAACTCCACAAACCTTCTTAAAACATCACCTTGATCACAAAGAACCACTCACATTGGCCTGAAACTGCCTGCATCACCATTGCCATTTTCAACTGAGCTTGAGCAGAAGCTGTTCAAACTCTTCATCTAGCCAGCATAAACTTCTCCAAAGCATTCAAGCATCATCAAGAGGTCATAAGGAGTGGATTTCACAAGGAGGGGAGGTCAGAAAGTTGCTGGAGTGAAAGCTTCGAATCTCAGGTAGCTCAAGAACTTTTTTTCCAGAAATGGATTTTTAAGTTCTAAACTTGTTCTCCATGCTTCACTGATTGTTCTGATGCTCTTAGTTTTGAAAATGGTGATGAAATGAGAATTTAATTGCTTCCTGAAACTTTTTTGCCCTAGTTCTTGTTTGCTTCGATTCAGCCTTTCCAGGAAGAATAAATTTGTTTTGATTTGGGGTTTTGGTTCGTGAGTGAGTGGGAATCATTTCCATGTTTTTAGATTTCGTTTTAGTTAGGTTTTGAGAGTTTTAGGGATTTTCAGGTGGGCTTCCCACCGGAGAAGACGACCGGAGGTCTTCTCCGGCCACCTGAAAATCATTATGCCCTAATCCCTGTAATTAATTTCATTTGAATGTGGAGCGTAGGATCCGTTGACTTGTTGACCTCCCGCGCGCATGTGTGGCCTGGATTCATTCAATTAGCCCTAATCCACTTTACTTAATTTAATTAATTATAATTAAACTAATTTGATCAGAAGCAATCATGTCCCTCAAAAAGCGCGCGTGGTCAACCCATTCAAATCCAGACTCAATCCTGGCCCTCCACTCAGTTGACTTTCATTTATTTCAATTTCTATTTCATTTTCTTTCATTTTATTTGCATAATTTATTAAAAATAGCAAAACTTGTTTAAAAATTATGAAATTTTTTATCCTGAGTTTCATTAATTTTTCAAACACAAAAATATTTTTGTTTTTATTTTTAGCATTTAAAAAGTATTTTTAAATATTTAAAGGATTATTTTTAATTGATTAATGGAAATTAATTTATTAAAAATACTTTTAGGTATTTAAAAATCACCAAAAAATTCATGAAATGTTCTAAGACATTTAGAAACATTGTCCAACCTTCAAACCAAATTTATTTTTTGATCTTGATGCATTTTGAGAATTTTTCATTGAATTAAAATCATTTTTGTGCATTATTTGATCCATAGTTCAAAAAAAATCATTTATGCCTATTCATGAGGAGTTGGACATTGATTCTTCTTGCATTGCATTGTGTTTAGCATGTAGTTTGTGAGATTAAATGGCCATGATTTGATCTTTCATTTTCAAATTGTTTGACATTTCTTTTGTTTAGGAACCCTAAAAACCCTAGAATCTTGTAAAAATCATAACTTGAATTAGGTTAAGAGTTGGAACCTCTCCTTTGGGCAGTGGTTTAGTATGGGATTAGGGATCCTTTGTGTGGCATTTTCAATTTTTTATAATGTTGTTTGCTTCTGATTTTGGTTTGTGTTTGATGTATGATTCATAAACCCTAATTTGGGCTTCCATATGCATCCATCTTTCATTCTCTTGCATAACATGACTTGCCATGACATTCCATGCTTCCATGTGATTCATTTGACATCATAAGACATATTGAAAGCATGTTTGATCATTGCATCATGTATTTGCCATGTTGTATGTCATGTGCACTTCATAACTTTTCATGTATGTTCATGGTTCCTAGCTTGCTCCATTTGCATTCATGAACTTGTATGATCATTTCCATGTGCTGCCTCATGTTTGTAGCATCTCATAACATCATTAGCATCATGTATGTGCTTCTGGTTTTGTTTCTCATCATGTCATCTCATCCCATTCTGCATTGCATTGCATTCCTTTTATAACATTTCAGGTGGTAAGTGAACTTGAGAAGTGAATTTGCCTTCACTTCTCATAACTTTTCTTTTCATCTCCCTTGCATCCATTGCTGCATTCTTGCATGTGTTTGAGTTTGAGTTTGCTCATTCTTCCCCTTTTCACTTTCTTTCTTCAAGTGACTTGACTTCTTGAATGAAGCAAGTTGCTTTGCTTCTCTTGATCCTTTCATCTGCTTCCTGGTGGTTCCATTGAAGATCTTCTCTTGAAAACCTCACCAACCTTAGGAACAACCAAGCATGACAATGATTAGGGTTTTGATTAGTCCCCCTTCTTAGTTTTACCTTTGTGTCTCTTTTGAGTCTTCTCTTCTCCTCTCGTAATCAGGGACTAAACCCTAAAGGCTTTAAGGCTTTGTGATTAAGCTTATGCCTGCATCCTTCTCTTAGGATGGAGTGTGTAACTTTAATCCTAAGTGTTAAACCCTTAATGTGTTTAAATCTCTTAATCAATTCACTTAATAAGTATCAAGACATCACACTTGTAACTTGGGCCTTGCATTAGGGTTCTAATTCTTCCTTAATTGGTTAAGAAGGACTAACCCTAGTGTTAATGGACAAGTCCCCCTCAAGTTGTCTTACAAACCCTAAAACTCACTTCATCATCATACCATTAAATAAAATCCACTTAATAAAGGCTTTGTTTTGTCATGAGTTTAATCCCTAATCATGGATTAAGTTGAGGAGCTTTTCCTCAGCTTAAACATTCTCATCTATTATCCTTCTATTAGGATGGTGTAATGAGTCTGTTTAATCCCTGATTATGGCTTAATCCCATTACTCAACACTAAACAAAAACAACAAAAACATCTAAATAATCACAAGTAGGTTAATGATCTTAATCCTATTCCATGGGGATTAAGTGTGAGAATCTGACTTCACACTTAAGGTATTCTCATTACCCCTAATCAGAGGGAAGATGTGATGAGTTTACTAACTTATTGGTTTAAGCTTAAGCTCATTAACTTATGACAAACTTTCAAAAAACAATAAAAGACTGAAAACTCAAAAACAAACAATAATCGTCTCCTTCGGGATTCTTTTCTCATCTCATTCACTCACAAACGAGAGCTCGCTTCTTCCGTCTAATGCAAGACAGTTGGCACCTGAGCCAGACAGGTCATACACTTGAGCATAGACAAGTAAGCAGTTCACAAGTCAATTCATCTTTCAGTCTCTTTGGGTCGAACTACGGTGTTCTGACTTCCTCATTGCACGAGAGGATACGTAGGCATAACTTAACGGTTATCGAACAAAAGTCTCTGTATATTCCCCCCTCCTTCCAGCATTATTCTTTTTAGCCTCATTATCTTGAGCATTTCATCTTTGTCCTTACACTGACACTTCACTTATACACTTCACTTTTCTCTTACACTGACACCTGTACATTTTGGTCTCTATATGGTATAGGGAGGATGCATATCAAGTTTCATGAAGAAATTCCATGGGGAAGTCATTTGATCAAGAGTTGACTTTTCAGACAAGTCAGTGCAAAATCAGGGCATCTGAGGCCCCCATTGACCCAACCAATGGGCATTCTTCATCATTTTGAGTGTATATGATCTTTATTTGATCATAGAAGAAGGTTGAAGTTCACAAAATTCAAGAATTTGAAGATTTTGCAAAGTTGACTTTTTTGGGCATAGTTGACTTTTCAAGAATATGTCATTTTAGGTCATTTTTCAAGCCTTGATTTTTGATCCAAGAAAGCTTCAAATGGAAAAACTTTGGTCATGAAAGTTGTAGAATACATTTTTCCCTTTTCAAAAAGTACAAGAACATGATCTAATTCTTCTTGGATCAAAAGTTATGGTGTGACAAAGTTGGCCAAAATCACTAATTTTCAAGACATGCCTCAAATGAGAAATTTGCAAAATCATGAACCAAGGCCATTTGTAACTTCTAGTTCACTTCAAACCAAGGTACAAACATCACATGAGTTCTAAAGATCAGAATTGGACCAAAGTTTCTCATGTTCATGGTTTGTATGGCAAGACATTTTCATGAAGTTTCAAAAAGTAACCAACTTGCAAAACTCATGATCACACTTCACCAACTTGCTGCATTGGCCCTTGAACCAGCCATAGCCTCTCACCACACCATGCTGTGCCAGCCCTAGCCATTGTACCAAGCCTAGAACCAAGCCCATGCTTTCCTTACACAAAGTTGACTTTTGGCAAAAGCAAACATCCCAATCACAGCAGGCCATGTCACATCCTCTGGCCACTTGGAATTGTTTATACTATCCTTTAGCAAGCAAAACATATGAAGAAGCCAAGCTGAAACAGGCCATATCCACACATACACAAAACTCACCCCATTGGCATTTCTCTTCGAATCACTCTGCCCAGCTCACAAACATTCAAACAAGTTCCACTACTCAACTCACCATGCCTCATTAAGCCCAAACCAACAAAGAACCAAGCCTGGATCAAGCAAGAACACCACTTCTCCATTTTCACTCCAACTTGCAGTTTCTTTCGAAACTCACTCCACAGCTCACAAACATCCAAACAAACTCCACAAACCTTCTTAAAACATCACCTTGATCACAAAGAACCACTCACATTGGCCTGAAACTGCCTGCATCACCATTGCCATTTTCAACTGAGCTTGAGCAGAAGCTGTTCAAACTCTTCATCTAGCCAGCATAAACTTCTCCAAAGCATTCAAGCATCATCAAGAGGTCATAAGGAGTGGATTTCACAAGGAGGGGAGGTCAGAAAGTTGCTGGAGTGAAAGCTTCGAATCTCAGGTAGCTCAAGAACTTTTTTTCCAGAAATGGATTTTTAAGTTCTAAACTTGTTCTCCATGCTTCACTGATTGTTCTGATGCTCTTAGTTTTGAAAATGGTGATGAAATGAGAATTTAATTGCTTCCTGAAACTTTTTTGCCCTAGTTCTTGTTTGCTTCGATTCAGCCTTTCCAGGAAGAATAAATTTGTTTTGATTTGGGGTTTTGGTTCGTGAGTGAGTGAGAATCATTTCCATGTTTTTAGATTTCGTTTTAGTTAGGTTTTGAGAGTTTTAGGGATTTTCAGGTGGGCTTCCCACCGGAGAAGACGACCGGAGGTCTTCTCCGGCCACCTGAAAATCATTATGCCCTAATCCCTGTAATTAATTTCATTTGAATGTGGAGCGTAGGATCCGTTGACTTGTTGACCTCCCGCGCGCATGTGTGGCCTGGATTCATTCAATTAGCCCTAATCCACTTTACTTAATTTAATTAATTATAATTAAACTAATTTGATCAGAAGCAATCATGTCCCTCAAAAAGCGCGCGTGGTCAACCCATTCAAATCCAGACTCAATCCTGGCCCTCCACTCAGTTGACTTTCATTTATTTCAATTTCTATTTCATTTTCTTTCATTTTATTTGCATAATTTATTAAAAATAGCAAAACTTGTTTAAAAATTATGAAATTTTTTATCCTGAGTTTCATTAATTTTTCAAACACAAAAATATTTTTGTTTTTATTTTTAGCATTTAAAAAGTATTTTTAAATATTTAAAGGATTATTTTTAATTGATTAATGGAAATTAATTTATTAAAAATACTTTTAGGTATTTAAAAATCACCAAAAAATTCATGAAATGTTCTAAGACATTTAGAAACATTGTCCAACCTTCAAACCAAATTTATTTTTTGATCTTGATGCATTTTGAGAATTTTTCATTGAATTAAAATCATTTTTGTGCATTATTTGATCCATAGTTCAAAAAAAATCATTTATGCCTATTCATGAGGAGTTGGACATTGATTCTTCTTGCATTGCATTGTGTTTAGCATGTAGTTTGTGAGATTAAATGGCCATGATTTGATCTTTCATTTTCAAATTGTTTGACATTTCTTTTGTTTAGGAACCCTAAAAACCCTAGAATCTTGTAAAAATCATAACTTGAATTAGGTTAAGAGTTGGAACCTCTCCTTTGGGCAGTGGTTTAGTATGGGATTAGGGATCCTTTGTGTGGCATTTTCAATTTTTTATAATGTTGTTTGCTTCTGATTTTGGTTTGTGTTTGATGTATGATTCATAAACCCTAATTTGGGCTTCCATATGCATCCATCTTGCATTCTCTTGCATAACATGACTTGCCATGACATTCCATGCTTCCATGTGATTCATTTGACATCATAAGACATATTGAAAGCATGTTTGATCATTGCATCATGTATTTGCCATGTTGTATGTCATGTGCACTTCATAACTTTTCATGTATGTTCATGGTTCCTAGCTTGCTCCATTTGCATTCATGAACTTGTATGATCATTTCCATGTGCTGCCTCATGTTTGTAGCATCTCATAACATCATTAGCATCATGTATGTGCTTCTGGTTTTGTTTCTCATCATGTCATCTCATTCCATTCTGCATTGCATTGCATTCCTTTTCTAACATTTCAGGTGGTAAGTGAACTTGAGAAGTGAATTTGCCTTCACTTCTCATAACTTTTCTTTTCATCTCCCTTGCATCCATTGCTGCATTCTTGCATGTGTTTGAGTTTGAGTTTGCTCATTCTTCCCCTTTTCACTTTCTTTCTTCAAGTGACTTGACTTCTTGAATGAAGCAAGTTGCTTTGCTTCTCTTGATCCTTTCATCTGCTTCCTGGTGGTTCCATTGAAGATATTCTCTTGAAAACCTCACCAACCTTAGGAACAACCAAGCATGACAATGATTAGGGTTTTGATTAGTCCCCCTTCTTAGTTTTACCTTTGTGTCTCTTTTGAGTCTTCTCTTCTCCTCTCGTAATCAGGGACTAAACCCTAAAGGCTTTAAGGCTTTGTGATTAAGCTTATGCCTGCATCCTTCTCTTAGGATGGAGTGTGTAACTTTAATCCTAAGTGTTAAACCCTTAATGTGTTTAAATCTCTTAATCAATTCACTTAATAAGTATCAAGACATCACACTTGTAACTTGGGCCTTGCATTAGGGTTCTAATTCTTCCTTAATTGGTTAAGAAGGACTAACCCTAGTGTTAATGGACAAGTCCCCCTCAAGTTGTCTTACAAACCCTAAAACTCACTTCATCATCATACCATTAAATAAAATCCACTTAATAAAGGCTTTGTTTTGTCATGAGTTTAATCCCTAATCATGGATTAAGTTGAGGAGTTTTTCCTCAGCTTAAACATTCTCATCTATTATCCTTCTATTAGGATGGTGTAATGAGTCTGTTTAATCCCTGATTATGGCTTAATCCCATTACTCAACACTAAACAAAAACAACAAAAACATCTAAATAATCACAAGTAGGTTAATGATCTTAATCCTATTCCATGGTGATTAAGTGTGAGAATCTGACTTCACACTTAAGGTATTCTCATTACCCCTAATCAGAGGGAAGATGTGATGAGTTTACTAACTTATTGGTTTAAGCTTAAGCTCATTAACTTATGACAAACTTTCAAAAAACAATAAAAGACTGAAAACTCAAAAACAAACAATAATCGTCTCCTTCGGGATTCTTTTCTCATCTCATTCACTCACAAACGAGAGCTCGCTTCTTCCGTCTAATGCAAGACAGTTGGCACCTGAGCCAGACAGGTCATACACTTGAGCATAGACAAGTAAGCAGTTCACAAGTCAATTCATCTTTCAGTCTCTTTGGGTCGAACTACGGTGTTCTGACTTCCTCATTGCACGAGAGGATACGTAGGCATAACTTAACGGTTATCGAACAAAAGTCTCTGTATATTCCCCCCTCCTTCCAGCATTATTCTTTTTAGCCTCATTATCTTGAGCATTTCATCTTTGTCCTTACACTGACACTTCACTTATACACTTCACTTTTCTCTTACACTGACACCTGTACATTTTGTTTCCCAGCTCTTTTACACACAAATTGCACTGACACTACCCCTTTAAAACACAAATCTTTCAAGCGTGGATCCCGTCGAGTACGGCGGACAATCTGGGTGCTAATACCTTCCCAGGTTGTAACCAACCCCCTTTCTCAGTCTCTCTGGTTCGCAAACCGTCTTATCCATCTCTTTCTAGGTCTATGCAGCATTGCCTTTCCTCCGGGATAAAAATGCCTAGCTGGCGACTCTATTCATCTCCAGTGAGTTCACGGCTGTGTGTTCTCATTGTCCCTCTCGCCGACCGTTCGCGTCTGTACCTTTATCTGGACTTAGCTTCATTTAGTGGGAGCGACACTAAGTTTCTCTCTTCTTCAACGCCGACGTTGCATCAACATCTTCTTCTCATCTCCGCGGCCTCTCGTCTCTCTCACCACCATGAATCATCATCTTCGTCGGAGCAACACAGCGTCAAACCTCCGTCGAAAGCCACACAGATTTCTTGTCGGCGACGTGATTCCCTTGTCTCGAACCCTCGTCCTCTATTCGTCGTCATCATCGTCTTCGTCGAAGCTTCATCGCCGGAAAGAAAGATAAGCCACCGCCGACATAGTTGAAGCCTCTTCTGCGTCGTTCTTCAACAAAAACTTGATCCACGACGTCGTTATCTTCTTCATGAACAATTGTGTATCCTCTCCGCCAACCATCTCTCCGCTTGCGGCTTCATTTGATGAGTGAGATTCTGAAACTCGCAAACGCATCGCCGATCCTTAGCCTTGGCATATCCTCTCTCGCAACGCCATTGTTTCGAACGCTGCTACACTTCGGCATCACATCTTTGAAGATGATATTATCTTCATTTCCGTTTCGCCATCAATGGCCCTCAATAGTCGACTCTTCTTGCACACAAATTGCATGGATGATGATGACCCTTCAAGGTAATATTTTTTTTCACCCTGCCTGTGTTGTTCTTGAAGCGAATTTGTGACATTTCTGATCTCTGCTTCTTCTCCTATTTTCAGTGATTGCAATAGAATTCGCATGGAGTTACGATTTAGTTGAAATATTCTTGAATCGTTGATCGATTACAGGTTGTTGTTGTTGAAGAGTTCACGTTCAGATTTTGATGAAAATGCTTATTGCAGGTGTGAGAATTGGTGAAGATTTGGTAATGGTGAACTGATTCTTGGTGCTGTGTTGTTTTCGGAACTCCGATTGCGTTTCAAGCAGGTCGAACAAGGAATCCGAATTCGGTATGCAAACGATCTCAATTCTGCTTTACAGTTTTGCTTTTCTTCTTGCATCCTAGGTGTTTCTCTTTTTGAAATTCTCGTGGTTCAACCGCTATTGTGAATCCATTGATTCACCTTGCGTTGTGCTGGTGTTTGCAGGTTATTTTGGTGATGAATGAAGAGGATTGGAGAGAGATCCAGGGATGTGAGTGAGGAGTTGAAGAAGGAGAAATGAGCCCCTTGGAATGAAGAAGGTGATGACCATTAAATGAAGATGCACCAAAAAAATGAAGAAGATCCTCGAAAAGTGAGGGAGAACGGATAAGGGTGAAGAGAAGCCAATCGGAAAGAAATGAGAGAGAAGAAAAAGAATTTGCAGAAAAATCGAGATGGGTTCAATGAGCCCCCCAATCTGCAGCAACCAAACACCACTTATAGCTGATGAAAAAATGAGGGCTTCTCCGGTTTTTCACAGGTGAATTTTGTTATAAGTTTGTTAGAAATCGGTTAGAAGTTGTTAGTTTTCTGTTAAATTGGTTAATTTCAGTTAGGGATTTATAGTGTTTTGCTACTGAATTTTGTTTTTCCTCCTTGGCTTAGAGTTTCCCCTTCTCTTTTGTTATGCTTTTATCATTTTATCAGAGTTTTCTATCCTGAACCCGGAAAACTTCGGCTTTATGGTCCTTAATCTTTTCACTAATGGCGGTATGACATTTTTTCTCTGCAGGAAACCATATTGGCTTATCTTCTTCTCGTTATCAACTTGAAGCTGAAGATCACCATGAAGTCAACAGGATTGTGACATAGCTAATGAAGACGTTCGTTATCTTTTTTTTCCTTTTTTTGGGATATCAATTATGGTCATGTAGCTGAATTTTCTTTTCGATTTGTAACTGAACTTTCTTCTATTATTTTGTTGTGAAAAGATGTAACTGCATTTTCCTTATTTTTGTTAGCTCATTCTTTGTAAAATTTCTGATAGGTACCCCTTTTTTTTAATGAATTTGATCCCTTTTTTTTTCAAGTGTTAATTCAATATCACCAGTATGCCAATGAACTAATTTTGCAGAGCATGAAAATTCATGGTGTAAACGAAATGCAGGAATCCCAATAAAATTTCCATATAAAGAAATGGTTTTGATTTGAAATGTATTGACTTTAGAATTGATCTTGAACGTCGGCTTGGGACAAGACTTAAATAGATTTTGGATAATGGACTTTTATGTCAAAAGAAATTGAATTGGATAATGGACTTTTATGTCAAAAGAAATTGAATTGAAACATGAAACTCGGGCTATCAAACTTAAGGACATGGATTGAACTTGGAACAAAAAAGAATTAGTTTAAGACGGGTGATTTAACTAAAAAAATTGACGAGTTTTAATGGATATTAGGAGATATGGTATTAACTCATCAATGTGAAAATTTGTGTAACAAGTTAATAAACTTGGTTATGGAAAAGTAAATGTTGGTTAGAATAAGAGAAAAAATGAAAAGCCGACATACGAAAGACACATATGAATTTAAGATGGGCTTTTGAACAAAAATAAATGTGGATAATGAAATACGCTTAGGTATGGACCTCAATCTGCCAATTCAAACCAACTTGATATCAAAAGAAATCACGTGGGATGGCAAACATGGTTTAGTACCCTGGGAATCACCAAGACCACAATTCACAACGCACTCCGTTATACCCTTCATAAAACCCTAATACTTCAAGAAATTTAGGATGAGCATACATTCAAAATGATACGAGTTCAACCCTTGTCCCAAACTTGAGTGTAATAACCAAATAAGCCTTCTACGCCAATGGAATGCACAATCATAATTTTACGACCTAACATGAGATTCATATGAATGGAGCATAAGCTAGTTAGGGGAAATAAATAAGAGGGCAAATTTTGGGGTGTTACAGCTTCCCCTATTCAATCACTGTAGACTTGAATGGATGAAAGCAGTTGCTTTCAAACGTTTGAAGTATGCATGGATTGAATACCAGAAACAACCAGAAAATTTGCACTCTGTGACAGAAGAACATGGAAATAAACTCAACCGAATGAACTCTGCTTGGATATAATTATGATGGTAAGAATAGTAAACGGGGGACGCCTTTTGAGTGTTGTCAGATGGCTACTAATTCGCCACACTACGAGTGGACTTTGATAGGCCGCAACAATGCCTTAATGGTGTATTATCGGATGAAGTTAGACGAATAACGACTTGCCACGCTGTGTGTGGACTTTCAACAATTTGCCACACTGCGGGTGGACTTTGGAAACTTACCACTTGTCGCTCCCACCAATTGACACCTGGTCAGAAGGGGTACAGACGTGAACGGTCGGCGAAAGAGAGAGAACACATAAGGGTGAACTGAAAAGAGTCGCCAGCTAGGCATTTTTATCCCGAAGGAAAGGTAATGCTGCATACACCTAGGAAAAGATGGATAAGACGGTCGCGAACCAGAGAAACTGAGAAAGGGGGTTGGTTACAACTTGGGAAGGTATTAGCACCCAGATTGTCCGCCGTACTCAACGGGATCCACGCTTGAAAGATTTGTGTTTAAAGGGGTAGTGTCAGTGCAATTTGTGTGCAAAAGCTGGGAAATAATGTACATGTGTCAGTGTGAAAGAAATGTGAAGTGAACAAGAGAAATGTCAGTGCAAGGAAAGAATGTGAAGCTCAAGATTATGAGGCTTAAAGAATAATGCTGGAAGAGGAGGAATATACATAAACTTTTGTTCGATAACTGTTAAGTCATGCCTACGTATCCTCTCATGCAATGAGGAAGTCAGAACACCGTAGTTCGACTCAAAGAGACTGAAAGATAAATTGACTTGTGAACTGCTTACTTGTCTATGCTCAAGTGTATGACCTGTCTGGCTCAGGTGCAAACTGTCTTGCATTAGACGGAAGAAGCGAGTTCTCGTTTATGAGTGAATGAGATGAGAAAAGAATCCCGGAGGAGACGATTATTGTTTGTTTTTGATGATTTCAATCTTTTATTGATTTTGGAGTTTGTCATAAGAAAATGAGTTTAAGCCTAAACCACGGGTTAGCAAACTCATCACATCTTCCCTCTGCTTAGGGGTAATGAGAGTACCTTAAATGTGAAGTAAACACCTCACACTTAATCACCATGATGTAGGATTAAGATCATTAACCTACTTGCAATTATTTAGATGCTTTTGGAGTTTTGTTTGGTGTTAAGTAATGAGTTTAAGCCATAATCAAGGATTTAATGGACCCATTACACCATCCTAATAGAAGGATAATAGATGAGAACATTTAAGCTGAGAAAGGCTCCTACACTTAATCCATGATTAGGGATTAACCTCATGACAAAACAAAACCTTTATTAAATGGATTTTAGTTAATGGTAAGATTAAGAAGTGAATTTTATGGTTTGCAAGAAAACTTGAGGGGACTTGTCCATTAACACTAGGGTTAGTTCTTCTTAACCAATTAAGGAAGAATTGGAACCCTAATGCAAAGCCCAAGTTACAAGCTTGATGTCCTAGTGATTATTAAGTGAATTGATTAGAGGATTTAAACACACTAAGGGTTTAACACTTAGGATTAAAGCTATACACTCCATCCTAATAGAAGGATGCAGGCATAAGCTTAATCACAAAGCCTTAAGACCTTGAAGGTTTGGTCCCTGATTATGAGATGAGAAGAAAAGACACAAAAGATGACACAAAGGTAAAACTAATGGGGGGACTAATCAAACCCTAATTGTGATCATGCTTGGGTGTTCCTAGGGTTTATGAGGCTTGCAAGAGATCTTCAAGAAAAGCTACCAAGGAAGGAGCAAATGGAAGGAGGAGGAGCAGAAGAAGAAAGTCAACTTACTTCACTTAAGAAGATAAGTTGCTTGAAGAAAGAAAGTGAGGAAGGAACATGAATGAGCAAGCTCACTCTAATACAAATACAAAATGCAGCAAGGATGCATAAGAGAGATGAGAAGAGATTATGAGAAGTGAAGGCAAATTCACTTCTCAAAAACTTACCACCTGAAAAGTTAGTAACAAGAAATGAAATGCAATGAAAATGAGATGAAATGCAATGAGGCAAACCAAAGTCAGAAGCATAAACATGATTTTAAAGATGCTAAGAGATAAAGCAAACACACATCAAGAGTTGTGGATGATAATACAAGGATAAGGATGGAAATGAAGCATGTTCTGAACCATGAGAGTTCATGAAAGTTTATGAAATGCAATGGAAGTATAACATGACAAATGGATGAAGAAATGACTTATCATGATTCTAATGTGTCCTAATATGTCTTAGGAGTCATGTGAATGCACAAAATTTCATGGAAAGTTCATGTATGCAAGCATATGGAAGATGGATGCAAATGAAAGCAAAAATTAGGGTTTATGCACAAGACACAAAGCAAAATCCAAAATCAGAAGCAAATGACAAGATAAAAAATTGAAAAGGGGATCAAAGGAACCCTAACCCTACATAAGTTCACTGCCCAAAGGAGGGGACCTAACTCTTAACCTAATGGGAGTTATGATTTTCTCAAGTTTGTTAGGGTTTTAAGGCACTTCAAAAGGAAAAATTCACATCAAATTGAAAATGAAAGATAAATTCAAACCAATTTTACCCTAGAAACTACATGATATGAATAATGCAATGCAAAAAGAACCAACATCAAAGTCTTCATGGTTAGGCAGAATGAATATTTCTAAGTTAGAACAAAAATATTTCCTTTTAAGAACTTTAATTCCAAGGAAAAAAGTCAAAATAGGTCAAGAACCAAAAATAAATTTGTTTTAAGAGTTTGATAATGTTTCTAAATGTATCAAAATGCAATATGAATTTTTTTGGAATTTTTAAATACCTAAATGTATTTTTAATTAATTAATTCTCATTAACTAATTAAAAATAATCATTTAAATGATTTAAAAATAATTTTTAATGCAAAAAATAAAAATAAAAATATTTTTGGGTTCTGAAAATTATTAAAAGATTTCATAAAAATTTTCAGAATTTTTTGATGTATTTTACTATTTTTAAAAATTCATAGAAATTAAATACAAAACAAATGAAATAAAAATGAATTTAATGAGAAAATGAGAAAGTCAAACAATCCAAGGGACCAGGTTCAAACTTAGGATGGAGGGAATTGACTTCGCGCGTCATCCAAGGGCCAGAATTCAAACTACGCTAATTATGAATAAACCCTAATCTGATGCCCTAATTACTTTCAGGTGACCGGAACAGTGTTCCGGTCATCTTCTCCGGCCATCCATTTCTTCAATCTCACTCAATACGTAACCCTAAGCTCTCTAACTCTCCAGAAATGATCCCTAACTCATTCTAAACAAGATTCAGCCAGCAAAAATCATTTATTTCACATGAACATCAAGATTCGAAGCAAAACGGAAAAAATCACAGAAATTTCAAAAGCTTCATACATGCTTAATATTCAATCATTTTCAAAACCAAAAGGTGCAGTGTGATCAGTGAAGCATGGAGAACAATCTAAGAACTTAAAATCAAGTTTATGGAAAAAAAGTTCTTGATGATACCTGAACTGAAGCTTTCGAAAATGGTGCTTTCTGGCCAGTCCTTTGCTTCAAACAAGCCCCAATGATCCTCCTCAAGTGTTTGTGATGCTTAGCTGGAGTTTATATGGCCTCAAAATGAAAATGACAGAAGTTTAGTTTGTGAAATGTGAAAATCGTATTTTTGGTTGTGAAGGTTTTGGGACCAAATCAAAGGTGGGAAGTGATCAGTGAGGTTTATGGAGTTGAATGGTGAAAAAAATTTGAAGGTTTGATGGTTGAATCAAGAGATTCGAAGGTTTTTGCAAAGTTGGGGATTTTTGAGTGTGCTGAATTCTTGGAGTTTCAGCCTTGCTTGTTGTGTGTTATGGCTTGGTTTTGATCCACATAATGAAATGTGATAGGTCAGAGAGTGGGTGCTGGCCTATGTTGATTGGTATGGGCAAGTTGCCAAAATGTCAAAAGTTGGTGTACTTGAGGTATGGGCACATGGCAGGCCAAGGACAATGGGGTGTCCTGCGCAGCAAGGATCAAGGAGTGTCATGAAATCAGAGTTTGTGAGCTGTGGCAAGTGGATGAAGGGATTTGGATCATTTTGCAATTGTGAACAACTTTGGCCCCTTTTGAAATTCTTGAAGTTTAAGTCATGAAACTTGAGAAATCTTTGGGCCAATCTGAAGTTTAAGTCATGTATGATGTTTGTGTGATGGTTAGAAGTTGATTTGAGGTCACATTTGGTTTTGGCAAGTGTTTTTGCAAGTTTCCTCTTTGGTACAAAAGTGAAAATTAAGTGATTTTGTCCAACTTTGCAAGGCCATAACATGAGTTCTAGGATGAATTAGATCAAGTTCTTGTACTTTTTGAAAATGGGAGGATCTAATCTACAACTTTCATGACCAATAATTTTTCATTTGAAGCATTTTTGAATCAAAAAGAGGAGGTTGAAAAACTTTCCCAAAATGGCAAGTTTACATTACAAGTCACTTTCCCAAAATGGCAACTTTGCAAATGGCTTGAAATTCCTCAATTTTGTGAACTTCTAACTTCTTCTATGATCAAATAAAGATCATAAACATTCAAAATAATGGAGAAAACCCTTTGGTTGGATGGTTGGGGGCCTCAGATGCCCTGATTTTGCACTGACTTGCTCAAGAAGTCATCTCTTGGTCATATGCCTTCCCCATTGAATTTCTTCATGAAAATTGGTATGCATGATCCCTATAACATATAGAAACCAATAGAAAAAGAATGACCAAAAACTTTGGAGTTATGGCTGTCTCTCCCCGGATTTCCATCCTGGTACAAACGCGAAAGTGGCGCGGAAAAAGAATAGAGTCGCCAGCCAGGCATTTTTATCCCTGAAGAAAGGGAATGGTAATGCTGCACAAACCAGAAGAAAGAAAGAGGAAGGACACGGGTCTTGCGAACCAAAGAGACTGGGTTCAGGAGTCGGTTATGACCTGGGAAGGTATTAGCACCCAGATCGTCCGCCGTACCCGACGGGATCCACGCTTGCGAAGATAACTGTTTCAAAGGGTGAGGGTATGAAAGCTGCAGCAAAAGAAATGAAAATGAAAAGAAACTGGAACTGGAAAGGAACTGAAAGAAAGAGTAAAGAGAAAAAATGTAGGGAAAATAAAGATTGTGCTCGAACAGGCCCTACCCCGCTGCCTACGTACCTCATCAGGATAATGAGGATCAGAGACGCCGTAGTTCCCCTAACTAGGGGTACAAAGGGAAATTGCTTGTGAATTAAGGCTTGAACTGCCTATGCCATTGCTCAGGTGTTGCAGACTCGTACGACGAGTGCGTTACCGTCTTGCAAAGTGACAAGTAGGAGCAAGTTCGCGTACGGAGCGAAGGTGATGAGAAAAGAATTCCCGAAGGAAAGACGCTTATTGTTTGTTTGTGTTTTTTATGAAAGCTTTTAGGAGTGTGTCACAAGGAAGTGAACTCAAGCTCTTTTCCATGGAATGTGCACTTGTCACTACATTCCAAGATGGAATAATAGAACAAGCACACTCAAGTAAGGAGAAGATCCCCAAAACTTGAACCCAAAGACTAGGGCTTAGGCTCACTAACTTGTTTACTTATTAGGTGTTTTGATTATTTACATGAAGAAGTGTTTTTTATGCTTTTCTTTTATGAAGAGATACCTCGATCAGACTTGTGCATCACAAGGTAAACTTGTACTATCCCAAGATGGGAAGACTACAAGCATACCTCGTGGAATAAGGCTGTGGATCAAATGCATCCCTTCAAAGTTATTAAAGTGTTTTTTAGTGTTATTAGATGAGAAGAGAAGAAGAACCAAAAGGAACTCAAAGGAAAAATTCTAAAGGGGACTAAAAAATAATCCTAAGTGTTAACATGCATGGATGTCCTAAGGGTTGGTGAGGTTTCTACCCTAATGAAGAAGAGAAGAAGAAGATAGAAGAAGGGATGAGAAAGGCCTAGGCCCAACAAAAGAGGGTTAGTTCACATAAATATATGAGGAAGAGATGAGAATTGGAGATGTGGAACTCAATTTCCACATCTCACACTTACCATAGCCCCTGCAAGGCTAGTACGCATACAAACGAAATAAAATGAGTAAGATAACATGCTAACATCAAACAATCAGAAGTGAAATGAAAATAACGAATGCATAATGAAAATGAAACCCAAGGAAATGAAGATAAGAGACTTATGACTTAAAAGGATGCAACATGAATACATATGGAAACAAATGCGCACTTATGAAATATGCAATGCAAAACGCACAAAATAAAAACACAAAGCTCAAGACCAGAACCAAAATGAGATGGAGAATGGCTTAGGAAGCCAGAAAGATAAAGAGAGAGGTCACACAAGACCAAACAATATCAAAATGGAAGCAACGGAATCAAAAGATGGAGTTAAAACACTTAAAGAGACAAATGACTTGAATAAGAAGAAAACTCAAAAATTCAGAAGACACAAGACCTATCCTAGGACCAGGAAGGTACCCACACCCCAAAGGAACCCCAAATGAGAAGAAGAAGTTGGAACAAGTGCCCTTCTAAGCCTATAAGAGATCTAATGAACCAAAAGAAGCAAAATGGGACAAGGTGAGAACAAAAATCCACATTAAATCAACCAAGCATCCCAAAATTCCACAAATTAAACCAAATGATCTTCACACATATTATATCAACTTGTCAAAAGGATTTGCAAAGATTCAGAAAGGAACTAAGTCAAATGGAGGCAAGAACACAAGTTAGGACAGAAAACTTACATCACAAGTTTCTAGACCAAGACTCAAGAAATAATTTTCTAAAAATTCTGAGACAAATCACATGAAAAGTACAAGATCTCAGGAACATAATGCAAAAAGAATGGGATTAAAACTACAAATATTGAAGGCTATGTAAAATAAACAAGGCAGACTGGTCAAGAAATGAAGCGAAAGAAGCTAGGTGCAATGATGAATTATTTCTGGCACGTGAATCAATGAAAAAAAAAATGTGATAAAAAACTAGAGACATAAAGGAAGGTCCATGATTTTTTTGGAATTTTTTAGGTGACTAAAACTATTTTTAATGGATTAAAAGCAAACTGATTAATAAAAGAAATAAAAATGGAAAGAAAAAATGAAAAAATGAATTGAAAGAGGTGTATGCAGTAAGTTTTATGTGCTGAAAATGGTTGGACCCAGGTTATGTGAGGTGCGAATAGGAAATGGCCTTAGGCCCAAGCTGAAATCACAATCAATCCACCAATTAAACATGATTATGTTAACTAAATGTTGTGTTTAATTATTAAAATGGAAAGGCAAAAAAATCATGTGACTCGTTCATCAATCGGTGCACCTACAACTTAAAGGACTGAAAAAATAAAATAAAAAAAACCAACAAAAAACGAAAAAAAGACCACGTCCAATCACGTGCTACCACCGCATCATCCCCTTCCCATGCATACCATGACAAAACTCAGAAAGCTTGCAGGAACCACAAGATCCGAAAAGAACAACATCAACATCACAAATTCAGCTCAACATAACTCAATCATCTCTCCATGAAAACACAAAATATAAACACCAAAAATGTAGTACAACATGCAAAGATTATGAACATGCCATCAGATCTTAAGAACAGAACGAAACCAAAGCAAATCGAGCAGAGCAAAAATCAACAAGAAAACTGTGAATCTCAGATTTAAACTCACACAAAGAACTCAAACACTTTATTCAACTTAAATCCAAACTCAATCAGCCAAGACAAATAATGTTAAGGCCAAATCGAAGCAAAATGAAACTGAAACTCAAACCTGTATGAGGCTTTTCTCGGTCAATCTTCAGAAAACCAGGAATATGACAAACTTCCTTAAACTTCTATGAGCCAAATAAAGGCTGTTGATCTTGCACACGAAACGCCTGGGAAAATCCGCACTGATTATTGCACCTCTAATATATACAAGACGCGTCCAACACACTCATAATAATGGAGATGAAGATGCCATGAATGGAGAAGTGATAGTTTGAATCACAATTGAATGGTAGAAACAGAAAGGTGAACGAATTCTGATTTGGAATCAGAGAAATGTCGTGAGCTTTTTTGAGTTTATTATAGCTCTTTTTTTTGTAGTGGCAAGAGTGATCTTTTCCCCTTTTTTTTGAATGCCGAAATATGGGGATTATCGTGGGTTTCATGTGCTGGCCCTATCTTATTCATCTCAAGCTCAGGTTGTTATGAGAGTGGGTGAAGGGAAGGTGACGCGCGCGTGTGAGGGAGAGTGTAGGTGAAGGTGGCGTGCGCGGGGTAATGTGAGGAGGGAGTAGGTGTATGGGGTGCGTGAGAGTTATGAGAGTGTGAGTGGAGCGTGCGCGTGAGAGTGTGAGGGAGAGGGGTGCATGGCATGACCTCAGGGCAAGTGAGGAGGAAACATGTGGCAGGCTGAGGCTGATTTTTTTCATGTTCATCTTCGCTCACCAACACCAAGTACCATCACTATTTTCTTATGTTATTTATTCACTTGGTCACATAAATAATAACATGGTCTTATTAAAAAGATTGTGAACAAAAAACAAATGCCACGCCCCACATACCTTCATTTAAAAAATGGGTCAATCACAAAATGACACATGTCCCCCAGAAAACCTAAAAATGCTCCAAACTTCAAAAAACCACAACTTGAGTTCTACAAATGCTACGAAAGTGTTCTACGACTTTTCGGAAAGGGAAAATCGTGCTCTGCAACTTTCGTGTTCACCGGAAAATCATTCGGAGCTTTTTCGCACATGAAATAATAGCCTGAAGTTTAGGATCGAATAATTTCTAAAAATAGAAATTTCCAAATTTAGTAACCTTTTGCATACTTCCGAATTTTGACATTTAAGCTCAAATGAAATATTCCCTGACATAATATGACCTCAAAAAAGATAATCCTGACCAAAAACTTCTGAAATTGTCACGTTGACTTTTCTGACTGTGCAGTTGACTTTCTTGCTTCACCTTCAAGCAACTGAAGAATTCTCTGACCTCCACATGGAATTTTCTCACGAAAATCGACACCTAGGATCCTCTTGACATATGGAAGACTTTTCCCAAATGAAATGGCCAAAGTTGTGAATTTTTGGTGCTTGAATCTCAAACCCTAATTCGGGTGCTTTGCCTAGGAGCTTTGCCTTGTCCTGAGATCTCTGACGATCATGCAATCTTCTGACCTTTTGCCAAGGGAGTTGACCTTGAAAATGGAGTGTAGACTCACCATAGAACTTGTACAAACTCATTGGGACCCTTGTCATGGTTTGAAGTTCTTCCGGGAACTCCACAGATGACCATACGCTTGATGCTAGGACATGAGGGATGTTATGCTTCATCTTTCTATGATATGATGCTGAGGAAATGATATGCTCATGATGTATATGATGTGATATGATTATTAAAAAGAAGAGGGCAAATTTGGGGTGTTACAATGCCCTCTGAAACCAAAACCCTAATTTTAGGTCATCTGTGTAGTTAAGCTTGGCTCTGCTTCTATGCTTTCCTCAGTTCTTGTGATTTTTGACTTTCTTGATCTTGGGAGGATATAATATGATGATTGAACATACATGGACCCTCTTGAGATGATTGAAGGCCTTTAGAGTGGCTCAAATGACCCTTGGATTGCTCAGATCATAAACCCTAGATGTAGATGAATTTGAACCAATGCAGTGAAGCAAAAATGTAATATGAGATGATATAATTGAACTTATGCAAATGAAAAGAATCACAAGCCATGGTGAAATGAGTGAGGGAAAATTTGGGGTGTTTACACCACTCTGCGGGTGGACTTCTGCTCACTGCGGGAGACTTTTGCCGCACTACGGGGGACTTCTGCTCACTACGGGAGACTTCGATTTCTTGCCACACTACGGGGGATGCTTCTCACTACGGGAGACTTCTGCTCACTACGGGAGACTTTTGCTAACTACGGGAAACTTCTGCTCACTACGGGAGACTTTTGCTCACTACGGGAGACTTTGGCTCACTACGGGAGACTTTGAGAATTCGCCACCCGGAGGATGGACTTTGGCCAGTCTGCGGCTGGACTTTAAGAATTTTCCACCTAGAGGATGGACTTTGGCCAATCTGCGGTTGGACTTTTGAATGAATTGCCACGCTGCGGGTGGACTTGGAGATTTGCCACACTGTGGGTGGACTTCTGCTCACTGCGGGAGACTTTTGAAATTTGCCACCCGAAGATGGACTTTGGCCATTCTGTGGCTGGACTTTCGCTCACTGTGGGAGACTTTTGCCCACTGTGGGGGACTTTTGCTCGCTGTGGGAGACTTTTGCCCACTGTGGGGGACTTTTGAAACTTGCCACCCAAAGATGGACTTTGGCCAGTCTGCAGCTGGGCTTTGAAAGAATTGCCACGCTGCGGGTGGACTTGGGATAAGCTGCCACGCTGCGGGTGGACTTTGGAAATTTGCCACACTGCGGGTGGACTTTAGAAATTTGCCACCCGAAGATGGACTTTGGCCAGTCTGTGGCTGGACTCTGCATATGTTGAATTACATGGCATGTTTCCCCATGACACTGGGGATGTTATGTCTTGAGTATTGTTTAATAAACTGGTGCGAAATGTAAAGGAATTCCTGACGCAGAAGTAATAAGTCTCTGCCAACTATGTGGGGAAACACAATGATCGCGAATTTGATATCAAGAGAGCCCTGCGGGGATAACATCTATGTTGGAGAAGAGCGTGAATAATTCATCTGTTCCGAATCATCACCTTTGCCAAAAATAAATTGGACTTTAGACTTGATGACCGTGCCAGGGAATACTTCGATTATTGAGGATTATCCACTCTTATGGACCTGCTGGGGAGGAAAATGATTTATCTGAAATCTTCTAGGGAAATAGGAATTGCCTTAGATCTGTCGAGGAACCGAGATCAAGGAAACCAACCGAAGGAAAAGCTTGGTGACTTACTGGGGATAACTTCCATTCGTCTGTTGGGGATAACCAAAACCGAGACACGTCCTGCTGAGGAGGAAAGATTTCAAGTTGTCTCGTGCTAGGGATCAGTTGCTTCTGTATGGATTTTACCTCAAGAGGATTTTACAAAAGACTTGGTGTCTTTAAACTCTTAGGTATCGTAACGACTGCATGAATCAGTGTAATAACCTTGCTGAGGAGGTAACCATTGCCAATGCAGATGAGTTTGTATCTGTCATAAGTGCTGAACGAGATGGTTGGCTTGACGAGTAACCATGGTATTCTAAACTCCGGGTAAATGCTTCTGATCGTCTGTCTTCGGGAAAGAATGAGCTCTCGTACTATTGGGGTAGCCTGCCCCAGTACGAGTACTTGAATAGTTTTGCACTTGACTGACTAATCATCGCTCTTGGAGAGATTTGAATCTCGAGGTGATTGCCCCAGTTTGACTGAAATTTGAAGAGATTGCTCGACGTAACTGCCCCGGATTGGCTCAGCACTTTAATTTTGAAGAGATTGCTCGACGTAACTGCCCCGGATTGGCTAGCTCTTACCATGACTAGTTGGGAAAGTCCCTGCTCAATGAAGCTTTTTCGGAAAAGTGCACCTCGACATGACAGTCTTTCAGAAGTTTTAGACTTCTCAACTTGGCAAGCTTAAGCTTCTGGATTGAATTTCTGCATGTGAACCATTTATGATGCCAAACAAATGTATGCAAGCAAAACATGTTTATTCTTAGAATGAAAATTCTAATGCAACACTCATGTTAATCTTGAAGTTTTGAAAAGGGATCGCAAACCTTCGTGAGCGAATCACTGGTTAAGATACGACCTTATTTTGAATGAAAGTATGTACATGCAATACCAACAAATATCTTTTAGCATAACTCATAGGAGTCAGGAACACGGTCTCGTAGTAGTACGCTCTCAAATTAAACCTATTTCAGTTAGGACTTTTGAAGGTTGTATCGTGGTCTGGTTCATGGTTATAGAAACAAAGGATATAGGCTCGAGATTTATTTGTCCCACCCACTCTTCGTGATGTTTTCCATTCCTACATTCAGCTAGTTTTCACAAGCATTCACCTTTCATAAGGGTTTCGCGTTGATTGAGGAACCATTGCTGCTATCAGTTCAAGCACCAATCAGATTATTGTTGAGAGTCAGTCACTCCTCTATATTTCGTGTATGTGTCACACGACTTTGTTCTTATTTGAGGATATTTCTTGTGTAATCCTTTCTGTCTTTCGCCTTTGCATTATTTTGCTTATCCCTAACTTTTTCCTAGACTGATTCTTGTGAATCTTTGATTGTGGAGTCCAGCGGGATGCCCTAACTTTTGCCTAAGTCTCTTGTTTTCAAGTTTCGACTTAGCGGGCCTTTTCTTTTCTTTTTCTTTTTGCATTTTGAACAAGTCGTGTGACATTGTTTGTCTTTATTGCTTCACGAGGGTTGTGACAGCCTCATTCTTTGGTCGACGAAGGATAGCCATTGTGGTTTTCAATCTTTGGACCTTTTGACTTGGATAACCATTGTGGTTTCGGGTCTTTGGACCTCTTGATTAGCACAGTGGAATGTAATGGATCCTCAAATATACTCCTTTATGAAAGCCTGAACGCTTGGTCCTACTAGCTGACATCTACCCTGCCCCTGGGTTACATGTGAGGGTTTTATATGCGAAAATAAACTCCTACTTCTAGGCTCAAAGGGGTTAGCAAGGGTGTATCTTCCTTATATCTCCAGTGTTTAGGGATTTGAAACAAAGCCTGTACATCGTCAACAGGGCCTTACTCGAGAGCACACAATTAGATTTTGCGTTTTTTGTTTCGATCATCAAGGTCTTTTGATCCAGTTGCCTTCTAGTGTCAATGTGTTCCTTGGAAGAGCTCCTAGTAGCAAACTCGAACCTCTCATACCGAGCTAACTCAACTTCACACTGTTGCCTTGCAATAGCATGCCTCTCAGCATCATCTTGAGCTTTCCACTCAATCTCAAGTTTGGTGTGATTAGCTTTAGCAAGCTCCTGACTTAACTGTGCATTCTCTTTTAACGACCCGTCTCTTTCTGTCTTCATCTTGTTGAACTCCTTAATGCTAACTATGGTAGGTTGTTCAATGACCGTGGGATATAGAAGAGGTGTGGCCCAAATGGTAACAATAACACTTCAACCCGTTCTCTTAGCCATTCTGCAAACGGTGGATACATTCGACAATTCCCTACTCCCAAGGTCTTCTTCCCTCTTTTCTTCCGACTATGCCAAGCATTAGAAGCTTTCTGAGGAATCTCGAATCCATTTGTTGATTGGAAGTACAAGGACTCTGTGATGTCTACGGCGGCTGGTGGTTCCTTTAAGGCGTACCCGAATTGTCTAACCGTGAGAGAAGGGTTATAATTAATTCCCCCTTTCCTCCCGATCAATGGAACATTAGGGAATCCTCCACAACTATGAAGAATGTCAATGCACCGCAAACCCTGATTAACCCAGATAATATCCTTTGCTTGTAAGCCCATCAGTCATTCAGACCATTCAAGAGTGTTCTTCGTCTTCTCAAAATCTCCTGATTGTGGAAGAAAGCGTGTGAACCACTTGTAGAATACAGTCGCGCAACAATTCAACATTCCACCCCTTCGCTTCTCATTCTTATAATGAACATAGTGGTAGAGATCACCTAAGTGAGTAGGAATAGGATTCTTTGCTATGAAAATGCGAATAGCATCAACATCCACGAAGTTCGGCATGTTCGGGAACAAAGTGATTCCATAGATACACAAAGCCAGGATCGCATTGAAGGTACTCCAACTTTTTGCCTCAACAACTTTGGTAGCCTCATCCAACAAGAAACTCAAATGATATCCTCGGAAACCTCCTTTGCTATCAATCCGGTCTTCCAATAATGACTTTCTCAAATAAAGAGCAGTTGCTACATCTTTGAAGTTGGGGTCAATCTTGGACCCAAAGAATGGTGCACAGTCCTTCACGGAAACTCTCAGGATGCTCGAGTACTCCTCTAATGTAGGTGCCAATACGAAGTCAGAAAGTACGAAACATCTAAGTTGTGGATCATAAAATTGTAGCAAGGTGTGCATCCCTCTGAAAGCGTAGTCACTGATGGGCTCTATGAAATCTTCACTTTGAGGATTTCTTTCACAACAGGCTGATGAACCTTGTAGGAGATAATACACTTGGTCTTTTTCTTGGATTCCATGCTCATAGATCAATACCCACAACTGGAATCAAGGATGTGATATGCAGCCCTGCAAATGAATAAACATGCATTAGGAATGCAAGTATGCGGATGATGTGATACAATGCAACGGCGTGTGATCACTGTTGCATATACTGGGCACTGTTGTACTGCCTTCTGGTTTGCCTGAATACCGACTGTCAAGAATACCAGATCATAAGTATGCGTCGGAAGAAAACCCAAGTATCAAGAACAAGGTAGGTTGAAGGTTTAGTTTTCCTGCGAACCTGTAAACCCCTCCCAATCTCACGGGTATGCTACTACGGGTCAAAATCATGGACTCTCAGAGCCGAATTGCAATAATACGTTCACCATTTCCGAGAAATGGCTCATGACCAAATCAGGGAATCGTTTTGGCATTATGTACTACTCAGGGAGGCCTCAGCTAAATTCCAGAAAATCAAGCATCCCTCATAAGTTCCAGGCTTTAAGCACTGAAGTCGAGAAACAATAGTACATTCATCCCGAAGGGTACAATACTACCGTCATACGACCAGTTGCTTTAACCAGGTTCCTACGAGAGAACAAGGTCATCCTATGCGATTTCTTAGTGGGCCTTCGGGTGCGAATGCGTTTGCCATGAAATGTGGTATGCCACTGTCACCACTGGAGAGGGTTGTTTCCACTAAGGTCCTCGATGACCGGTTCCCAGTGTTAGCAGCTCAGGTGGGAACATTCTATGGTCTGCCTAGGTAGTATAGAACATATCCCAAGAGAGCCTGATCTGGGTGTGGGACTCGTGAAAACTACACGTGCTCAAGACCACGCAAGCCACATGACTGCCCACTATAAATCCTATGTGTATACTCAAGCCGGGTATTTAGCTTATCTCACAATAATCCCATCCCGCCAAGGAAAACCAGAACAGCCAGTACAGTATATGCCAGTATATGCGACAGTAAAGTAAAGTGCAGAAAGCTGTAAATAAAGCTGTAAAGGAAAGCGATAAATTGTAAATAAAACAGTAAATCTAAACTAAAGCATAACAACAAATGAATAAATACCCAAAGAAAACAGAAACAGACAAGCGCTAGGATTGACTCTCAAAGGGGAAATTAAAATTTCTAAAAGTCCCCAGCAAAGTCGCCAGCTGTCGCTCCCGGGAATTTCATCCTAGTACAAACGCGAAAGTGACGCGGAAAAGTTAGAGCCGCCAGCCAGACATTTTTATCCCGAAGGAATGGGAAAGGTAATGTTGCACAAACCTAAGGAAGAAGGAAAAGGACGAGGCCTTGCGAACCAAAGATCTGAGCCCGGAAGTCGGTTACGAATTGAGAAGGTATTAGCACCCCAATCCGTCCGCCGTACCCGACGGGATCCACGCTTATAAGTCTATTTTCAAAGGGTGAGAAATAATATGTTGTTTGAATAAAAGAATGGCTATCTGGAATGGAAATGGAATGAGAAAAGAAATGGAATTGAAAAATGGAAATAAAGGGTGAAAATGTAGGGAAAATAAAGATTGTGTTCGAATGGGCCCTACCCCACTACCTATGTACCTCATCGGGATAAATGAGGATCAGAGACGCCGTAGTTCGTCTAACTAAGGCTGAAACTCGGTTGTGATTTTTAGGATGACGTTGCCATAGCTCTAGCTCAGGTGTTACCGGCTCTGACTCGAGGTTGTTTTACTGTATCGCTGTTTGAACTGTCGAGACAAGTCATGTTCGTTCGCAAAGAGTATGAGATGAGATGAGAAGACGTGACTTCTTGGTTTGTTGTCTTTTAGAAGAAGTGTTTTTAAGTTTGTGTTTATTGAATGTACAACACTAAAGACTATGACACAGGAGCGAATACTTTCCAAGATCGCCCCCAATGGAACGTTTGTAAAGCGTCCTAGAAGAGTGAAGGAGACCTCCACTAGTCATTTCCCGTATAGCTTAAGGCTCGTGATGCATTGTACACCTTTCCTTTATTAAGTGTTTTTGATTTTCTTTTAAGATGAGAAGTGAGACTCAAGTTATAAAAGGAAAACTTCTAAGGGAAAATAGACTTACCCTAAATCAGTTGAATTCACGGATAACCTATGGTTAGTGAGGTTTGAACGATTGAACTCTACCTAAAGATATTAAACTAAAGATACAAGTACAAAAATGTTAATGGTGAACAATATGGTCCTCCTAAGTCATGGTGGGTAAAAACGTGAATGAAGCATAAATGGGATGAAACGATGGATCGGGTGGGTCGATTGCGTGGTGCTGAGACGCACGACTTATGGTGTGCAACATACAAGGCTTGCTTTTGGTTGAATGGAGTGGAACGATGGTAATCGAGGAACCCTAAAGTCACATGCAACTTTATTTATTTATTTGAAAATTTACTCGACGTTGGATCGAGTATCTTATTTGTTTCATTTTTTGAGATTTTGTTTTCTAACGATTCATTTTATTTTTTCTACCCTAATTATAGAAACTATAAAAGCATACAAGTTCTAAGCTATTACATCACAAAGGACACAACATAATAGAGGCATAAAAATATCCAAGTCCATAAGAAAAATCCTCGGAAAATACCTTGCACAAAAAAAGAGAATAGTTAGTGAATGACATGAATCATGAATATGCATAATATGATGAAATGAATTAAAATGACAAAAATATCAAAAGTCATGGAAAAAATGTGAAATTAATTCCCTAGGGTCTCTAACCTGATTATATTATTGTATTAAAAAATCTCTTAAAAATTCTAAGCCTAACTGTGTCAAATTGCCACCTACACTTATCTAAGGTTTAAACCTAAATTTATACAAATTCCACTACCAAAATAGTAGATAAAATGCCCTAAAAAATACACCAAAAATATTCTAGGTACTTTAATTTGTCCTCTAACCAAAGCAAAAAGAATGGATCCAAAACGTTATAGGAAGTGGTAGAAATAAATTGTACAAATTTATGTGTTCATGTGGAAATTCAATATAAATCAATTAAAATGAAAAAAATCGAATTAAAATTGAAAAATGATTAAATTCAGAAAGTCAAAATTAGGAAAACTTCTAAATTGAATTAATATTCTATCATTATTTTTGGGGATTTTTATTATTCATTTTTATATTTTTCATGAATTAAATTTGAAACTATATAAAATAGAAATATAAAAGAAATGAGAATAGAAAAGGGGGTGAGAATAGCAACATTTAATAGTTAAAAAAACAGGTTGGGCCTTCATTGAGGGTGCAATTAGCAAAATTTCAGGCCCAAACACGTATAAGCCTGAGGGATCATGGCATGGGGTTAGTCAATGCTTGTTGACTTCCTATGGACCATACGATCAGGGAGACTCCTAAGTATGCCTATCTAACGATTCAAGTGATGCAGGAATACGCAAGCTATGGTAGGTGAAACGCGTGGAATTAAAATAAAGTGGTCCAACCGGACGGTGACAAGTGTCACCGCCGGATTGGACTGAGGATACAAACTTATCCCTATCTCCTCTAATCTTGGGCGGTGGATTTAATTGATCTTAATGCATTTTTATGGCAGATTAATAATATTTATGATGGATTAAGATCTTAAACATTCTAAATTATAACATTCCTTGAAATCCTTATTAATTAAAAAACTAAACAAAACAAAATAAATACAAAAAACAAGAATACCTGAAAACGAAAAAATGGGAATATGAGAAACCCTAAGTTTCTCTCTTCTACAACGCCGACGCTGCATCAACATCTTCTTCTCATCTCCGCGGCCTCTCGTCTCTCTCACCACCATGAATAATCATCTTCGTTGGAGCAACACACCGTCAACCCTCCGTCGAAAGCCACACAGATTTCTTGTCAGCGCCGTGATTCCGTTGTCTCGAACCCTCGTCCTCTATTCGTCGTCATCATCGTCTTCGTCAAAGCTTCATCGTCGGAAAGCGAGATAAGCCACCGCCGACACAGTAGAAGCCTCCTCTGCATCGTTCATCAACTAAAACTTGACCCATGGCGTCGTTATCTTCTTCATGAACAATTGTGTATCCTCGCCGCCAACCATCTCCCCGCTTGCGGCTTCATTTGATGAGTGAGATTCTGAAACTCGCAAACGCATCGCCGATCCTTAGCCTTGGCATATCCTCTCTCGCAACGCCATTGTTTCGAACGCCGCTACACTTCGGCATCACATCTTTGAAGATGATATTGTCTTCATTTCCGTTTCGCCATCAATGGCCCTCAATAGTCGACTCTTCTTCCACACGAATTGCATGGATGACGATGACCTTTCAAGGTAATATTGTTTTCACCCTGCCTGTGTTGTTCTTGAAGCGAATTTGTGACATTTCTGATCTCTGCTTCTTCTCCTATTTTCAGTGATTGCAATAGAATTCGCATGGAGTTACGATTTAGTTGAAATATTCTTGAATCGTTGATCGATTACAGGTTGTTGTTGTTGAAGAGTTCACGTTCAGATTTTGATGAAAATGCTTATTGCAGGTGTGAGAATTGGTGAAGATTTGGTAATGGTGAACTGATTCTTGGTGTTGTGTTGTTTTCGGAACTCCGATTGCGTTTCAAGCAGGGCGAACAAGGAATCCGAATTCGGTATGTAAACGATCTCAATTCTGCTTTACAGTTTTGCTTTTCTTCTTGTATCCTAGGTGTTGCTCTTCTGAAATTCTCATGGTTCAACCACTATTGTGAATCCATTGATTCACCTTGCGTTGTGCTGGTGTTTGCAGGTTATTTTGGTGATGAATGAAGAGGATTGGAGCGAGATCCAGGGATGTGAGTGAGGAGTTGAAGAAGGAGAAATGAGCCCCTTGGAATGAAGAAGGTGATGACCATTAAATGAAGATGCACCAAAAAAATGAAGAAGATCCTCGAAAAGTGAGGGAGAACGGATAAGGGTGAAGAGAAGCCAATCGGAAAGAAATGAGAGAGAAGAAAAAGAATTTGCAGAAAAATCGAGATGGATTCAATGAGCCCCCCAATCTGCAGCAACCAAACACCACTTATAGCTGATGAAAAAATGAGGGCTTCTCTGGTTTTTCACAGGTGAATTTTGTTATAAGTTTGTTAGAAATCGGTTAGAAGCTGTTAGTTTTCTGTTAAATTGGTTAATTTCAGTTAGGGATTTGTAGTGTTTTGCTACTGAATTTTGTTTTTCCTCCTTGGCTTAGAGTTTCCCCTTCTTTGCTTGTATGCTTTTATCATTTTATCAGAGTTTTCTATCCTGAACCCGGAAAACTTCGGCTTTATGGTCCTTAATCTTTTCACTAACGGCGGTATGACATTTTTTCTCTGCAGGAAACCATATTGTCTTATCTTCTTCTCGTTATCAACTTGAAGCTGAAGATCACCATGAAGTCAACAGGATTGTGGCATAGCTAATGAAGACGTTCGTTATCTTTTTTTCCTTTTTTTGGGATATCAATTATGGTCATGTAGCTGAATTTTCTTTTCGAGTTGTAACTGAACTTTCTTCTATTATTTTGCTGTGAAAAGATGTAACTGCATTTTCCTTATTTTTGTTAGCTCCTTCTTTGTAAAATTTCTGATAAGTACCCCCTTTTTTTTATGAATTTGATCCCTTTTTTTTCAATTGTTAATTCAATATCACCAGTATGCCAATGAACTAATTTTGCAGAGCATGAAAATTCATGGTGTAAACGAAATGCAGGAATCCCAATAAAATTTCCATATAAGGAAATGGTTTTGATTAGAAATGTATTGACTTTAGAATTGATCTTGAACGTTGGCTTGGGACAAGACTTAAATAGATTTTGGATAATGGACTTTTATGTCAAAAGAAATTGAATTGGATAAAGGACTTTTATGTCAAAAGAAATTGAATTGAAACATGAAACTCGGGCTATCAAACTTAAGGACATGGATTGAACTTGGAACAAAAAAGAATTAGTTTAAGACGGGTGATTTAACTAAACAAATTGACGAGTTTTAATGGATATTAGGAGATATGGTATTAACTCATCAATGTGAAAATTTGTGTAACAAGTTAATAAACCTGGTTATGGAAAAGTAAATGTTGGTTCGAATAAGAGAAAAAATGAAAAGCCGGCATACGAAAGACACGTATGAATTTAAGATGGGCTTTTGAACAAAAATAAATGTGGATAATGAAATACGCTTAGGTATGGACCTCAATCTGCCAATTCAAACCAACTTGATATCAAAACAAATCATGTGGGATGGCAAACATGGTTTAGTACCCTGGGAATCACCAAGACCACAATTCACAACGCACTCCGTTATACCCTTCCTAAAACCCTAATACTTCAAGAAATTCAGGATGAGCATACATTCGAAATGATACGAGTTCAACCCTTGTCCCAAACTTGAGTGTAATAACCAAATAAGTCTCCTACGCCAATGGAATGCACAATCATAATTTTATGACCTAACATGAGATTCATATGAATGGAGCATAAGCTAGTTAGGGGAAATAAATAAGAGGGAAAATTTTGGGGTGTTACACTTTCCATGACATTTCAAGCATTGGTATGACATATTTGACATCTTAAGACATTCTTGAACATTGCTTGATCATTTCTTTATTCATTTGCTATGCTTTGCATCCATTACATTTCATGAACATCCATGTGCTTTCATGCTTCCAAACATGCCTCTTTTGCATCTAACCTTTGTATGATCATTCACATGCATCTTGTATGACTTTGCATCATCTCATAACACATTTACATTTCATATTCACTTCTGGTTTTGGTCATTGCACTTCCATTTGCTTCATTTCCTTTTGCTTTATGTCTTACGCATTCATACTAACATTTCAGGAGCTTTTAGGTAAGTTATCTGGGTGGTGGATTTGCCTTCACCTCCCACCTCTTCTTTCCTTTGCATATGCATATTTACATGTCTTTGAAGTGAATATAATTCACTTATACTCCCTCCTTCTCACTTTCTTTCTTTTAAGTTACTTATTTTCTTCAGGAAGTAAGTAAATTATTCTCCTCTCTCTTTCTCTTTTCATCTGTTTCTTCCATTGGTGGCCTTGAAGATCTTTTCTCTTAAGCCTCACAAACCATAGGATGTCCAAGCATGATAAATTTTTGGGTTGTGTATATTCCCCCCTAGTCTTTTGCCTTTGAGTCTCCTTGAGTATCTCTTCTCATCTCAATAACCAGAGACTAAACTCTTAAAGTTTTAGGACTTTGGAATTAGGGTTATGCCTGCATCCTTATCTTAGGATGGAGTGTATAACTTTAATCCTTAGTGTTAAACCTTTAATTTTTTTACACCTCTTAATCAAAACACATTAATAATCACTAAGACTTTATCTTGTAACTTGGGCCTTACATTAGGGTTCTATTTCTTCCTTATGGTTAAGAGGGACTAACCCTAGTGTTTAATGGACAAGTCCCCCTCAAGTTGTCTTACAAACCATAAAATCCACTTCTTAATCTCACCCTTTAATTAAAATCCACTTAATAAAGGCTTGTTATATAATGAATTTAGTCCCTAACAGTGGATTAAGTTGAGATATCTTCCTCAGCTTAAGTGTTCTCATCTATCATCCTTCTATTAGGATGGTGTAATGAGTTCACTAATCCGTGATTAGAGATTAAACTCATTACTTAACACTAAACAAAAAACCAAAAACATCTTAATAATCACAAGTAGGTTAATGATCTTAATCCTACATCATCATGGTAATTAAGTTGAAATGCTTATCTCATACTTAAGTAGGCTCATTATCCCTAATCATGGAGGATATAATGAGTTTACAAATCCCTTATTTAGGCTTAAGCTCACAATCCTATGCAAAACTCCAAAAGCAATAAAAAATGAAAACACAAAAACAAACAATATCGTCTCCTCCGGGATTCTTTTCTCATCACACTCATTCACAAACGAGAACTCGCTTCTTCCGTCTAATGCAAGACAATTAGTACTCGAGCCAGACGAGTCATACACTTGAGCATAGACAAGAAAGCAGTTCACAGTCAATTTATTTTCAGTCTCTTTGAGTCGAACTACAGTGTTCTGACTTCCTCATTGCACGCAATGATACGTAGGCATAACTTAATGACTATCGAACAAAAGTCTCTGTGTCTTCCCCCTCCTTCTAGCTTTCTTTTCTAAGCCTTAATCTTGAGCATTCACCCTTTTCTTCTTTACACTGACACTCTGTACATTCTTTCCCTAGCTTTTTTATGCATAATCAGCACATACACTACCCCTTTTAAACACAATCAAGTAAGCGTGGATCCCGTCGATTACGACGGACGATCTTGGTGCTAATACCTTCCCAGGTCGTAACCAACCCCCTTTCTCGGTTTCTCTGGTTCGCAACCGTCTTATCCATCTCTTTCCAGGTTTATGCAGCATTACCTTTCCTTCGGGATAAAAATGCCTAGCTGGCGACTCTATTCAATTCAACCTCACCTCATTTTCTCTTTTCTCCGACCGTTTGCATTTGCACCGGGATGTAAAATCTTTGGGAGCGACGCCAGGGCCATCAGCAGTTGAGCCCATTGCCACAGTCAGTCTGGAAGAATTTGAGAAGATGAAAGAAAGAAACACCCAGCTGGCTGAAGCTTTGAAGAAGACCCTTTAGGAAAGGAATGATGGTCGTCTAGACATTGAGAGGTTAGAGAAGCTATGCATCGAGCATGCAACCAAGATTGAGAAGACTGAAGACTTCATTAGGAAAGCCCGAGCAGGGGAACTTGTGTTGAAGAATGCATGTAAAGAAGCAAAGATTCAAAGGGCAAGAGTTGAGCATTATATGGAAGAGAGTAAAAAGGTGGGTCAGGATAAATGAAGCTCGTATGAAAGAAGACCAGAAGATGCAAGCCATGATAGAGCAGTTGGAAGCAAACGAGAAGAGAAGCCAAGAAGCATTGCTAGCAGCTCAGAAGGAGATATCAGAGTTGAAACTCCAGGCGGGGTTAAAGAGATCCAAAGAACAGGACAAGTATCAGAAAATGACAAATGCCATTGCAACCAGAAACCTTCTCATCAGGACCACCCAGTTGGACCAGTAACTGATGCTCTCCTGAAGGAAGTCAGGGAGGATGCTTTTGGACTGGATGTTTGATTATCTTTACTTGTATCTATTTGATTGTACTTTAGCTCACCATGGTGATTTTGTCTGTTGTATTCTTAAATTTTTTGTATTTTGATTCACCATGGGAGTTTGTTTGGTTGTAATTCATGAACTATTTGTAGTTTGGCATTGCCACTTGTTTTATGGTTATGTATTGGATTTTCTTATGCTTCAACATCTTCATCTTCTCAAGAGAGGTATGGAAGGTCAAAACTAAGAACCAAACCGGATACCCTCTGAAGACAAATAGAAATATTGCATTGCATGCTAATCTCACATCCTTTGTTTTGCAGGTATTTTGTTGTTTGTTTTCTCACTTTGTTGATTGTTTTAGGAAATATTGCTCACAGGAAGGTGTTTCCCGTCAATTGCATCCACCGATATCCAACTCGACACAACCTTCCGAGTCTACAAATGGATCAGCTACAACAGGAACTGACAGATGTGAGGACTCAGATGACTGATGTAAGGACAGAAGTGAGGACTTATATGAATCAATTCATGGCTATGATGACTGGGATGGCACAGACCTAAGAAAGATTGAGGGAGTTAGTCGAGCGGCAAACTCTGGAAGATAACCATGCAGGCACTGGGGGTACAAGTAGCAATGCGCGCGATTAGCCGCGAACGACTCCGGTGGTGTTTGGACCTCACAATAATCCTAAAGTTAATATCCTTAGGGATGGCCAAAGGCACACTGGAGATCGTATTCAGCAAGAAGACCCCCAGGATGAGCAGTTTACAGTGTTGGGTGCTGGGGAAGATGAAGCTTATGATCGTCGTCTGGACGAGATATCAGAGAAGCTAAGATCCTTGGAATCCCAGAACTCTTTGGGATTTGATGTGATGGATATGGTCCTAGTCGAGGGAGTAAGGATTCCTCATAAGTTCAAGCCTCCATGCTTTGAAAAGTATAACGGTACTTCCTGTCCTCGTACCCATTTGCAATATTTTCTTGGAAGATTGAAAGCATATACCATGGACGAGAAACTGTGGATGTTTTACTTTGAAGACAGTTTAACCAGGGCATCCAAAGAGTGGTATTCACACCTATCAAGGGCTTCTGTCAAGAACTAGAAAGACTTAGCTGAGGCCTTTATACGCCAATATCAGTACAACCTGGATATGGCACCCAATAGGACCTTCTTGATGGGTATGTCTCAGTCCTCGAGAGAAAGTTTCCGCGAATACACTTAAAGGTGGAGACAAATCGCGGCCGCTGTCCAGCCACCTATGTCTGAAAGGGAAATGGCTGATATGTTTATGAACACCCTGCAAGGAACTTATATTGATAGACTGGCTAATTTCTCTTCCACTAGTTTTGCTGATATGGTTATAGCAAGCGAGAGAATTGAAATCCTATTGAAGATGGGTAAGATTTCTGACAATGGTGCTAGCTCCAGCAATACAAAGAAACCCTTCTCAGGACCTCGAAGGACAGGGGAAACCAATGCAGTACATGTTAATAGAGGAAGACCCAAGTACTTGCAAAGATCAGTAGCTGCAGTCACCATCCCTACTCCAACACCTCAGCAACAGTTTCCTCAACAACAACAACAATATCCTCCACAACAACTAAGATCTTACAATAACAATAACCAACAACAACGTCCTTTCCAACAAAGGCCTTCTCAGATTAATAGGGTGATCGATCCCATCCCGATGCCCTATGCAGTCTTACTCCCACATTTATTGAAGCTTAACCTGACTAAATTGAGGACTTTGGCTCCACCAGATCCTCTGAATCTTCCAAGGAACTATGATGTCAACGCCAAGTGTGCTTTTCACTCCAATGCACCTGTCCATTCAATAGAGAAGTGCAGGGCCCTGCACATGAAAGTCCAAGATCTGATTGACTCCAAAGCTTTGAAATTTGCATCTCCACCAAATGTCACAAAGAATCCAATACCGAATCACGGTGGGCCGAGGATTAATGCTATTGAGGAGGACCAACCAGCAATGCTGATTGAGGACATTGAAAGTATTCAAACACCACTGGCCGAAGTAAAAACTCAGCTATTGAAGTGCCAAGTGTTTCCGGGTTGTGAGGCCCATTGTGAAGTTTGCAAAGTTTCTACCAATGGTTGTGCAAATCTGAAGAATGGTATTAGCAGTCTTATCAGAGAGGGCATTCTGCAGATCACACCAACATTTCCATCTTCTAAAAAGACAACAAAAATCTCTTCTACAACTGTAACATAAGTCTCTTCTACAACGCCATAAAAAGTCATTTCAATGGAAACGGCTACAGCAACAACAAACACCTGTGACGACATCTCAACAGTTACCATCAATTATGATCCAGCAACCATTCATGTTCCAGAATCTCTCAACAATAACTTTCAGCAACACTCACATCAACAACTTCCTGCACCTGCACCATCTTTAATCAGACCTCCTGTCATTATCTACTTTGATCCACAGACTATCACAACTCCTTCTTCTGCTGCAATTAGTCTGATGACCATCACGGTGCCTGGACCAGTCCCTTATGATAACAACAATGTTATGCCATGGCATTATGGTTCAGATCTTTACTATCATGGAAAGAAGATCACTCTTGACTCCTCAATACCTGTACCACAAGTTGACAATGTTGGGGGAGGCAGAGGCTTCACTCGAAGTGGATGTCTCTTTGCTTCAAAATTTCCCAGAGTTAACGCTGAAGCAGAAGCTGCTGCTAAAGCAAAAGGCAAAAATGTGGTGCCAGAAGAACCTGCTGCAAAAGAAACTCAGAAGACACCCTTTGATCAGGATGTAGACGAGTTTATGAGGATTATCAAAAGAAGTGACTACAAAGTTGTGGATCAGCTCCATCAAACACCCTCCAAGATCTCCATACTATCCCTGCTCATGTGTTCCGAGGCTCACCAGAATGCACTACTCAAAGTCTTGCACGCAGCTTATGTCACTGTCAATCAGTTAGAAACAGTGGTTGCAAATGTCAATACTAGCCATGGACTAGGTTTCACCAATACTGACTTAACTACAGAGGGGCGTAATCACAACAAGGCTTTACATATCACTTTGGAATGTAAAGGTGTCGTACTGTCTCATGTCCTTGTTGATACCGGATCATCACTCAATGTGTTGCCAAAGAAAGCTTTAGTAAAGCTGGAGTATGATGGTCTCGCACTTCGTCCGAGCAACCTAGTTGTCAGAGCTTTTGATGGTTCTCAAAGATCGGTTCTCGGAGAGATTGAGCTTCCTGTGATAATTGTCCTGCAAGTTTTCAAAACTACCTTCTACGTGATGGACATATAGCCTGCCTACAGCTATTTGTTGGGTCGACCCTGGATTCAGGTCGTTGGCTCCGTAACATTGACCCTTCACCAGAAGTTAAAATATGGGTGGGAAGGCCAGATTATCACCATTTGTGGAGAAAAGGACATCTTTGTTAGTCACATGGCTACATACAAGTACATAGAGATGGATGGAGAGACCCATGAAACCATGAGTCAGGATTTCGAAGGTTTGAACATCAACGAAGCTACAACTGAGGTGTTTGCTGCATCCCAAGAGAAGAGGATGGGCACCTCAATTTCTTTCTACAAACAAGCCCGGAAGGTTGTGGAAGAGGGGAATGCCCAAGGTTGGGGCAAGCTACTGAAGGTGGAGATGAAAGAAGAGAAATTCAGTTTGGGTTACAGACCATCCGACAAGTTCCAGAGGAGGATACTGAAGCTCCCAAGTTCATAAGTGGGGGAATGCTGACCCAGATGCTGACAACACTTTTGAAGACGAGGCTGAGAGTGACTACAACCTGGAAAGCTGGATCCGTCCAAAAGTCTCGGGCCAACAAGTCCTCAACTGGTCTTCCCAGGAAATTATAAGGGTTACTGTTGCAAAGTAATTATTATTTCCTGTTTTAATCATGCATCAAAGTCCTGCATCTTGCCCACGATGTTTTGGACTCATTTTGTAATAGGGCCATATGTATTTTGTGCAAATTAAATATTAAGGAATAATGGACATCTTTTTGCAAACGATCTTCTTTTTCGCTCCATGTCTTTTCATTTTTGTTATTTTCGCACAAAACAATAAATGGCAATGTTTTTCTCAATAAATAACTTCATTCACTTTTTCTAAATAAGATAAAATCAATCACTAAAATGAACCAAATCTCAATCATTGCAGAGATAGCCCTCTAGATTGCATCGACAACGACACTGCTATGACCTCATATGACTTCGACAATCCGATTAATCAAGAAGATGAAGGGGTTGAAGAAGACTACGATTTACCTGAAGAGTTAGCCAGGTTATTGAGACAAGAGGAAAAGGTGATTGCTCCTCATCAGGAGGAGGTTGAGACTATCATTCTTGGTACTGAAGAAGATGTGAAAGAAGTGAAGATTGGGGCCAGTCTGCAAGCTCCAGTAAAAGAACAACTTATCAGTATGCTGAAAGAATATGTTGACGTGTTCGCTTGGTCCTATCAAGATATGCCGGGTTTGGATACAGATATTGTCATGCACAAGCTGCCATTGAAAGAAGATTGTCCGCCAGTTAAACAAAAGTTGCGCCATACTCGCCCAAACATGACCATGAAAATCAAAGAGGAAGTACAAAAGCAGTGGGATGCCGGTTTTCTTGATGTAACTAGTTACCCTCCTTGGGTTGCTAACATTGTACCCGTACCTAAGAAGGATGGCAAGGTGCGTATGTGTGTTGATTACCGGGATCTGAACAGAGTAAGCCCGAAAGATGACTACCCATTACCTAACATTGATGTATTGGTAGACAACACGGCTCAGTTCTCAGTATTTTCCTTTATGGACGAATTTTATGGATACAATCAGATCAAGATGTCACCTGAAGACATGGAGAAGACAACCTTCATCACACCATGGGGCACGTTATGCTACAAAGTAATGCCGTTTGGATTGAAGAACGCCGGTGCGACATATCAACGGGCTATGGTAACATTATTCCATGACATGATCCACAAAGAAATTGAGTGCTACGTGGATGACATGATTTCCAAGTCCCAAACAGAGGAAGAGCATTTGGTAAATCTACTGAAACTATTCGAGCGTCTGAGGAAGTATCAGCTAAGGTTAAACCCTAACAAATGCACATCCGGGGTACATTCTGGTAAGCTGTTGGGTTTTATTGTAAGCGGAAAAGGAATTGAGGTCGATCCCGACAAAGTCAAAGCAATTCAGGAGATGCCTTCATCTAAGAATGAGAAAGAAGTTCGAGGGTTCTTAGGTAGATTGAACTACATTTCAAGGTTCATATCTCATCTCACTACAACCTGCGAGCCCTTGGTCAAACTGCTGAGAACGGAACAAACAGTCAGGTGGAACAATGATTGTCAAAAGGCTTTTGATAAGATCAAAGAATATCTGCAAGAACCTCCAATCTAATGCCTCCAGTTGAAGGAAGACCTCTAATAATGTACCTGACAGTATTGGATGAATCAATGGGGTGTGTGTTGGGCCAACATGACGAGTTCGGTTGAAAATAGTATGCAATATACTACCTAAGCAAAAAGTTTACCGACTGTGAACAACGTTATTCACTGCTCGAGAAAACTTGTTGTGCTTTAGCGTGGGCTGCTCGCCGACTAAGATAGTATATGTTGACCCACATTACCTTGTTGATCTCAAAGATGGATCCAGTCAAGTACATATTTAAGAAGCCATTACTTACTGGAAGGGTTGCAAGGTGGAAAATGATTCTAACTGAGTATGATATTTAGTACACCTATCAGAAAGCCATCAAGGGTAGTGTATTCTCTGACTATCTGGCTGAGCAACCCATTGATGATTACCAGCCTATGAGATTTGATTTCCCTAATGAAGACATCATGTTCTTGAAGTCAAAAGATTGTGGAGAGCCTATTCACACTGAATGGCCTGATCCAGAAGAAGCATGGACTGTGATGTTTGATGGGGCAGTTAATTGTAATGGTCGTGGAGTTGGTGCAGTGCTTATTACACCCAAAGGAGTCCATATGCCTTTCTCAACAAGGCTCACTTTTGCCTGCACTAACAACGAAGCAGAATACAAAGCTTGCATCATGGGTCTTGGGGAAGCCATTGACCTCAGGATCAAAACCTTGAAGGTGATCAACCAAACTAATGGCAAGTGGTATACTCATCAACATATGTCTTCTCTGTGGACACTATAACTGACAACAAACCTTGGTTCCACGACATCAAATGCTTCTTGGAGACTCAAACATACCTACCTGGGGTATCGTCTAATGATAAGAAGACATTGAGAAGGCTAGCCAGAAGTTTCTTCCTCAATTCTGATGGCTCCTTATACAAGCGAAACTTCGACATGATCTTGCTCAGATGTGTTGACAAGAAGGAAGCATACCTACTAATGCACGAAGTACATGAAGGTTCTTTTGGTACCCATGTCGGAGGACATGCAATGGCAAAGAAATTGTTAAGATCAGGTTACTACTGGATCACAATGGATGCAGACTATTGTGCCTATGCCAGAAAGTGCCATAAATGCCAGATCTACGCAGACAAAGTGCATGTGCCTCCCAATCCTTTGAATATATTATCTTCACCCTGGCCCTTCGCCACGTGGGGCATTGATATGATTGGAAAGATCGAGTCAACTGCTTCAAATGGTCACAGATTCATCATGGTAGCCATTGATTACTTCACCAAATAGGTCAAAGCAGCTTCATATGCAAATGTCACCAGGCAAGTGGTAGCCCGATTTCTGAAAAGGGATATCATTTGTCGATATGGAGTTCCCGAGCGAATCATTACTGATAATGGTTCCAATTTAAATAACAAGATGATGGTAGAACTGTGCCGGGACTTCAAGATCCAATATCACAACTCTTCTCCTTACAGGCCAAAGATGAATGGCGTTGTTGAGGCGGCTAACAAGAACATTAAGAAGATTGTGCAAAAGATGGTAGTCACATACAAAGACTGACATGAAATGTTACCATTCAGGTAATGATGGATGTAAAACTGGACGAAGTAGAATGGGTCTGATCCCGTTATAACCAACTGAGCCTGATTGAAGAAAAGAGATTAGCAGTTATTTGTTATGGTCAGTTATATCAGAAACGGATGAGGAAAGCCTTCGATCAAAAAGTCAGACCTCGGGAATATCAAGTTGGAGAGCTTGTACTGAAAAGAATCCTTCCTCCTATACAGACCACAGGGGCAAGTGGACTCTAAACTATGATGGTCCCTAGGTGATAACTAAAGTTTTCTAGGGTGGAGCACTGATGCTCGCAACCATGGATGGTGAAGACTTCCCGTCTCCTGTGAATTCAGATGCAGTTAAAAAATACTTTGCATAAATGACTCACTGGACATAAAAACAAAATGTAAGTCCAGGCAAAAATAGGGCATCCCGGCGAGTCAAAAAATAGAAAAGACCCGGGCACAAATAAGGGAAAAATTGAAAAAAATGTACACCCGCTGAGTTGAAAAGCCACATCGGACAGCTCAGACAAAAATGGGTATCCCGGTGGATTGAAAACCTGAAAGGCGATGTCGCTCCCGCTAAGAGACACAGGGTCAGATAGGGTACAGACGCGAACGGTCGGCGAAAGAGAGAAATGAAGATGAAGGTGAAAAGAGTCGCCAACTAGGCATTTTTATCCCAAAGGAAAGGTAATGTTGCATAAACCTAAGAAAGATATGTATAAGACGGTTGCGAACCAGAGAAACTGAGAAAGGGGGTTGGTTACAACCTGGGAAGGTATTAGCACCCAGATTGTCCGTCGTACTCAACGGGATCCACACTTGAAAGTTTGTGTTTAAAGGGGTAGTGTTTGTGCTATCTGTGTGCAAAATCTGGAAAATAATGTACAAGTGTCAGTGCAAGAAAGTGAAGTGAAGTGCTCAGGAATGAGGCTTAAGAAAGAATACTGCTGAAAGAGGGGGAAGAGACAGAGACTTTTGTTCGATAACAGTTAAGTTATGCCTACGTATCCTCTCGTGCAATGAGGAAGTCTGAACACCATAGTTCGACTCAAAGAGACTGAAAGATAAATTGACTGATGAACTGCTTACTTGCCTATGCTCAAGTGTATGACCTGTCTGGCTCGGGTGCTAACTGTCTTGCATTAGACGGAAGAAGCAAGTTCTCGTTTGTGAATGAGTGTGATGAGAAACGAATCCCGGAGGAGACGATTATTTCTTTGTTTTTGTGTTTTCAATCTTTTATTGCTTTTTGTGTTTGTCATAAGTTAATGAGCTTAAGCCTAAACCAAGGGTTAGTAAACTCATCATATCCTCCCTTTGATTAGGGATAATGAGAATACCTTAAGTAGGAGATAAACATCTCAAACTTAATTACCATGATGATGTAGGATTAAGATCATTAACCTACATGTGATTATTTAGATGTTTTTAGGTTTTTGTTTAGTGTTAAGTAATGAGTTTAAGCCATAATCAAGGATTTAATGGACTTATTACACCATCATAATAGAAGGATAATAGATGAGCACACTTAAGCTGAGGAAGAACCTCAACTTAATCCATGATTAGGGATTAACCTCATGACAAAACAAACCTTTATTAAAGTGGATTTTAATTAAGGGTGAGATTAAGAAATGGATTGTATGGTTTGTAAGACAACTTGAGGAGGACTTGTCCATTAATACTAGGGTTAGTCCTTCTTAACCAATAAAGGAAGAATTAGAACCCTAATGCAAGGCCCAAGTTACAAGTTATTATCTTAGTGATTATTAAGATGGATTGATTAAGAGGTTTAAACAAATTAAGGGTTTAACACTTAGGATTAAAGTTATACACTCCATCCTAAGAGAAGGATGCAGGCATAACCCTAATCACAAAGTCTTAAAACCTTAAAGGTTTAGTCTCTGATTATGAGATGAAGAGAGGGACACAAAGAAGACACAAAGGTAAAAGCTAAAGGGGGACTAATCAAAACCCTAATTATTGTCATGCTTGGGTGTTCCTATGGTTTATGAGGCTTGCAAGAGATCTTCAGAGAAGCCACCAATGGAAGAAACAGATGAAAGGAGGAGAAGCAGAAGAAACAAGTTACTTACTTCACTGAAGAAGATAAGTAACTTTGAGAAAGAAAGTGAAGAAATGAACATGAATGAGCAAGCTCACTCTAAAGAAAATGAAAATGCAGTAAGGATACATAAGAAAAATGAGAAGTGAAGGCAAATTCACTTCTCAAATTACTTACCACCTGAAAATGTTAGCATAAAGAAAGGAATGAAATGAAAATGAAGCAAATACAAAGATGCAAACCAAAACCAGAAGCATAAACATGATGCAAATGAAGCTATGAGATGATGCAAAGACATGTCAAGAGTTATGAATGATCATACAGGAGATGAGAATGTAAAGGATGTATGCTTTGAAGTATGAAAACACATGAAAGTTCATGGAATGAAATGAATTCACATCATGGAAAATGAATGAAGAAATGATCAAGCATGATTCTAATGTGTCCTAATATATCTTAGAAGTTATGTGAATGCATGAAATGTCATGGCAAGTTCATGAATGGATGCATATGCAAGATGTATGCAAATGAACATGAGAAATTAGGGTTTTAATGCAACATGAGATGCAAAAGTCAAAAACGGAAGCAAATCATAAGATAAAAAATTTCAAATGAACTCAAATGAACCCTAACCCCATATAATATCACACCCCAAAGGAGAAGTTCTAACTCTTAACCTAAAGAAAGTTGTGATTTTTCTAAGTTATCTAGGGTTTTAAGGTACCTTAAGGGAAAAAAATGCAAATCAAATAAAAAATGCAAGATAAATTTGTGGAAAATATATGCTAGAAACTACATGATATATGAAGATCAATGCAAAAAGAACCAATGTCAAACCTTTCATGGTTAGGCAGAAAAGAATTCATGAAGTTAGGGTTCAAAAATGGGATTTTATGAACCCAAAATTCAAAGAAAAATGTCAAGATTGATTCAAAACCAAAAAGAAATTTTTATTAATGGTTTGACAATGTTTCTAAATGTCTTAAGATGCAATGTGATTTTTTTTGGAATTTTTAGAAACCTAAATGATATTTTAATTAATTAATTTTCATTAATTAATTAAAATAAACAATAAAATATTTTTAAAATGGTTTTTTAAAGCAAAAAATAAAAATAAAAATGTTTTTGGGTGAAGAAAAATATTTGAATTAAAAATGCAGAAGGAAATATTTTTTGGAATTTTCTAGGTATTTTTAATAAATTATACAAAACAAATGAGAAAAATGAATTTAAAATGAATTAAAACAAAAGTCAACTGATTCTGTGGTTCACATTTGAAATGAGGATGGAGGGAAAGACTATGCGCGCATCTGGATGGCCAAGATTCAAACTCACACTAATTACAGGATTAAACCCTAATCTGAACCCTAAAACTTTCAGGTGACCGGAACAGTGTTCCGGTCATCTTCTCCGGTGAACTCAAAATTAAACTTCTTCCCTAGGTCATTTCTGGAGCTCTAAAGCTCCACATCAACTCCTCTCACTTCCCTAAACACGAATCCACACAAAAAACAAATTTATTTCTCCTCAATCATGTGAATCAAACCAAAACATATTTCACGGGCAAAGTTTCAGAGGTTCATGAAATCCTTAATACGCAACCATTTTCAAAAATAAAAGTATCAGCATGATCAGCACAACATGAGGAACATTTCTATAACCTAAAATTACATTTCTGGAAAATTTGTTCTTGAGGTTGCCTAAAGTGAAGCTTTCCCAGTTTGAAGCTTCTGGCCACTTCTTTTGTGCAAAACCACTCCTCTTGACCTCCTGATGAAGCTTTGATGCTTGGAAGAAGTTTGTGATGGCTGAAATGAGAGCTTTCACTCTTGCTGGTCAGAAATCGTGTTTTGGCTATGGGGTGTTTTTGGTTGCAATGAAGGGTGGGAAATGATACTTTGATGGAGCTGAGTTGATTGGTGATAAAAGTTTTGAGTTTGAGTGATTATACTGTGTGTTTCGAAGGCTTTTGCAAGTGAGGGGATTTTTGAGAGCTTGAGGATTCTGTGGTTTCATCCTTGCTTGTGTTATGAAATGAGCTGTGTTTGATCCACATAACAAGTTGTGATAGGTCAGAGAAGTGGTTGTGGCCTATGGTGATTGGTATGGGTGATTTTGCAAAAAGTCAATGAAACTTGTACTTGAGGTATGGGCTGGTACAGAGGTTGTACAAAGGCATGTCTGGCCTCAGCTTTGATTAAGGAGAGCCATAGAATTGAAATTGAGGTGCTGCAGCAAGTGGAGGTATGGTTGTATGAGTTTTTGGAAGTTTGGTTCATTTTCCCCCTTTTGTGATTTCTTGATGTGCAAGGCATAAAAATTTGAGATTCTTGGGCCAATTCTGATCTTTAGGTAATGTACCATGTTTTTATGATGCATAGAAGTGTATTAGAAGTCACAAAATGGCTTGGCAAGAGGTTTTGCAAAAATCCCTCTTTGGTGCATTCTTGAAAATCATAGGATTTTTGCCAACTTTGAAAAGCCATAACTTGAGTTCCATAATGAATTAGAACTTGTTCTTGTACATTTTGAAAAGGGAATGATCCAATCTACAACTTTCATGACCAACAATTTTTCATTTGAAGCATTTTTGGCTAAGAAAGAGGAGGTTGAAAAACTTTCCCAAAATGGAAAGTTTACATTACAAGTCATTTCCATTTTTGGCAACTTTTGGTTTAGCTCACGTTTCTTCAATTTTGTGAACTTCCAAGCACTTCAATGATCAAATAAAGATCACATAACTTCAATTTGATGAAAAATCCACTTTGGTTCCATTGTTGGGGGTCTCAGATGCCCTGATTTTGCTCTGACTTGCTCAAGAAGTTACCTAATGAACAAATGACTTCCACAATGAATTTCTTCATCAAACGTGGTACACATGATCCTTATAACATATTGAGACCATTAGAAACAAGAATGACCAAAAAATTTGGAGTTATGGCCTCTGAAACCAAAACCCTAATTTCAGGTCATCTGTGAAGTGAAACCCTAGCTCTGCTTCCATGCTTTCCAAGTTCTTGTGATTTCTTGGGTTCCTTGATCTTTGAGGGATATAAAATGATGATTGAACATACATGGACCCTCTTTGAATGATTGATGGCCTTTGGAGTGGCTCAGATGAATCTTGGATTGCTCATATCACAAACCCTAGATGCAGATGACCTTGAACTAATGCAGTGAAACAAAAATCCAATATGAGATGATATGCTTAAGCTAATGCAAATATGAAAGATCACAAGACATGGTGTGAAATGAGTGAGGGAAAATTTGGGGTGTTTACTGGCGATCCATGCAAAATCAGGGAATAAGTGAAAAACTGCATTCTGAATTCGTCTGTATCTTTCACATAACATGGCAAACTTCGAAAGGACAAAGCGTCAATCAGAATCAACTTTCTATAGAAAGCAAGATAAGAAGAGCGTTCAGGTCATACAAGTCATAGCAAAAGGGAGATTGAAGCGTCAACTTCAACATTTCTGAATAGGACTTTTATTTTCTCAATTTTGTAGCAATCTCCTCATTCCAGGGATTAGCTTCCTCACTGTATTCGCCTATTCTGGACACAGAAATCAATAAAGTCAAATATTCATTCACACTTTGTTTTGTACCTTTTTGTTTTGTTTGCAAAATGTCCAAAGTTCGTAATACAACATTTGCATGAAAACATATAAGCCATTTTCAATAAATGCTTGCAGGAAATATGTGCTCTTAAGCGAACCTAACTCCTATGACGGAATCCGGTTGAGGATACCTCAGGGCACTTGTGCATTTCTTTTGTTTGACAGGTTGCAGGTACTCAAGGCGGACAACCTTTCACAGCATGTGGCATATCAGGCACTATATTCCCAGCCAAGCCGGCAGTCGCATCATTGGAAGGACTACTTGACGAAAGTATTCCCCCACGGAGATTTTTATCCCCTCAGGGTATCCCCCGCAAAGCTGATCCTCCAACAGATTACTTCCCGGAAGTTCTCTCCTCCCCAAGCAAGATCTCCAAAGCAATGCCTGAGTCACTTTTCCCTAGCGAGTTGTCAGATCTTCTCATCCCCAGCATGGGATCCCCACAGAGTTCTCCAGAAAGATCATGCAGTGATCCCTTTCTCCCCAATGATTTCAGATTTCAGATCTCGTTTCTCTCATTTGCATAATCATAGCATTCACATCATTACTCCCCAAACAAAGCGTAGCATTCCGTCTAATATGGAGCATTAGGGCAAAAATCAAACATTTTCATGATCATAAGCCAGGTTCGAGCCAGTCACCTGCAAATATCAAAATCACTCCTCCAGCAATATGTAAATAACTTATCCCCTGCAGATAAAAAAGAAGCCAAAATATCCTTTTGCACTCTCAATACAAATACTAGTACGTACTTACACACAATCCTTATGATACTCGTATGTATCCTGCTTATACATAATTCTTTGATACTCGTCTGTATCTTATGCATCTCCCCAGAAGATCAACACCCGTCTGTGTTCTTTGTTCAAACAATTGGTACTCGTCCATATCATCAATCCTTAAACACGCATCGGTGTTTGTTTCTATCGATACTCGTCTGTATCGTGGTTCTAAGGATATTCGTACATATCTTTAATCTATACACATTGTCGAAACACTTACCATTTTATTTTTTAGGGCTTAAACACTCGTCCGTGTTTATCTATCCCTAGAAGTCGCCTACAAAACAACTTTCTATCCGACATTCGTCCTATGTCGTGATATCTTTTAGGTGACCGTCCTTCACCTTTTGATGACTGTCCCTCATCATGTTATCTGATGGCCGTCCCCATCATTGATCTTTTTATCCAACATTTGTCCTATGTCGAGATAATCCCCAACAGAGAAGTCGTACCCTGCTCGGTGATCGTCCTTCACCTCTCGATGACCGTACCTCATCATTCATCCGATGGCCGTCCCCATCGTCGATCTTTTCTATCCGACATTCGTCCTATGTCGTGATAGCTCTCAGCAGTTGTGCCCTGCTCGGTGATTGTCCTTTACCTTTTGATGACCGTACCTCATCATTCATCCGATGGCCGTCCCCATCGTCAATCTTTTTATCCGACATTCGTCCTATGTCGCGATAACTCTCAGCAGTCGTACCCTGCTCGGTGATCGTCCTTCACCTTTTGATGACCATCCCTCATCATTGATTTATTTATTCTTCACCCGATGGCCGTCCCCATCGCAGTTTCTTTGTTCTTCAGCCTGACGGTCGTCCCCGTTAGTGCTTTTAAATCCCCAATAAAGCTGCCTTTCTTTACCCGATGGCCGTCCCCATCGCGGATTCTTTATTCCCCAACATGATGGTCGTCCTCGTCAGTGCGTTTTTCACCATTTTTATCCCCAGCAGCCGCCCTCTACTCGATGGTCGTCCTCCTTCGCTACCATTTGATATTCAGTTTATACTATCTATCAAAATTTATATCCCTTTTCTTCTTATAATAAAGAGTGCAAATTTTGGACTGTCTTGGTATTCAACCACAAGTTATCTTGTTTGTCTGTTACGCCAGGCGCTTACATCCTACACAGCTAACTCATGCTTGAATAGGGGCAGCTGTAAACACCCCAAATATTCCCTCTCTTTTTCTCACACCTTGGCTTGTGATTCTTCATATTGCATTGCATAAGCATCACATCTCACACTGCATAGTTATTTCACTACATAAGTTGCATAACTAGGGTTTATGATCAGATGAATCTTAGAAGTGGTTAGAGCTATTTCAAAGGCCATGAAGCATGCCAATAGGGTCCATGAGTGTTCTGTGATCATATTATACCTCCAAGGTTGCTTTGAAGTCACAAAATCTCAAAAGATTGCACAGTAGTCCAGGCAGGCTCAAGGCTCCTACACAGATGACCAGAAATTAGCGTTTTGGGTTTGAGGCCCTTACACTCAAAATTTTTGGTCATTCTTGATTCTATTGGTCTATATATGATATAAGGAGCGTGTGTATCAAATTTGAAGCAAAAATTCCTTTGTGGAAGTCATCTGATCAAATGGTAACTTGTTGTGCAAGAAAAGTCAGAATCAGGGCATCTAAGGCCACCAACAAGGGCTCCAAAGTGTCATCTTCATCAATTTATGGTCCAATGATCTATATTTGATCTTAGAAGTGGTTGGAAGTTCACAAGATTGAATAATTATGAGCCATTGCAAAATTTTCTATTTTTGGGCATGACTTGTAATGAAAACTTTCCATTTTGGAAAAGATCTTCAACCTCCTCTTTCTTGATCAAAAAGGCTTCAAATGAATTTTCTTCAAAAATGAAAATTGTATATTTGATCTTCCCATTTTCAAAAAGTACAAGAACTCCTCTTGATTCATCCTAGAACTCAAGATATGGCAAGTCAAAGTTGGGAAAAATCTTGTAATTTTCAAGTTCATGCCAAAGAGGGAAATGTGCAATTTTGATTTCCAAGCCTTCTCATGACCTCTAATGCATTGCTACACATCATAGAAACATAATGCAACATGTCTTGACCAGAATTATGCTTTGAACCACAAGATTTCATGACTTGCATCTCAAGAATCCCCAAAGTTGTCAAAATGAAAAAACCATACAAACTCATGAATCAAGCCATACAACTCACCAATTTCGATCCAAAGGCTCTCCTTGAACTCAGCTGAGGTAGCCCAAGACCTCAAATCACTTCTTCCATGTCCCATGCTTCAAGAAAACCATTTTTTTACTTTTTAGCCAATGGAGCCATACCATTCCCACAGTGCCCAACCACTCTTATGACTCATTCTAATCTTCTATGCATAGCCTAAGGAACACAACACACAACACACAAGACCTCAGAACAAGCCAACACTCAGATTGCACAAAATTTGTCAAAAACTTCCCTTCTTCGATTCTCATTACTCAGCCATCAAACTTCAAAAATCTCTTCATCATTTAATCACACATGACCTAAGGATCATTTCCCAACCATCAAAATGGCCTAAAACACCACACATCAAAAACACGATTTCTGCTTCATCAGAACTAGACCTCAAAAACCAGCCACTTTCAAAGCATTCTAAGCACTCCACTAGCTTCAGGAGGTCCAAAGAAGTCAGTTTGCATAAGAAGGAGGTCCTAAAAGTCCCAGTTTGAAGAACTTCAGTTCAGGTATCCATCAAGAACAATTTTTCTAGAACCTTGTTTTCTTGTTATAGAATGATTCTATATGCTTTGCTGGTCATGCTGATGTGTTTAGAATAAAAAATGGTTGGAAATGAGCGTGTATTGTTGTTCTGAAACTTTGCCCGTGAAAATGTTTTTACTTTGATTCATCATGTATACGTGTTATAAATGATTTTTGTTGATTGATTTGAGTTGTATGACGTCTGGGGATCATTTCTGGGCAGGTCTTATGAGTTTTAGTGAGCTGGGGAAGAAGATAGGGTGAGGGGTTGGCCGGAGAAGATGACCGGAGCTTATCTCCGGTCGCTTGAGATTAATTAGGGTTTGGTTTTCCAGTTTGAATGTGAGCCCTTGGATTGAGATTAGTTTAAGCAGTGTACGGCCCAGATTATCCACTTAACCCTAATTTTGATTAATTAACTTAATAATAATTAAATTAGTCAGATTAAATGAGAGCCCTTAGATCACGCGCGTAATGTAAGATTAAACCACAACCTTAGATCTTGCCTACCACAAGTCAAGCTGACTAGCATCCTGAACCACTGATCTCTCTCTCTCTCACACAATCCATGCCCTTCATTGTGTTTACTTTTCATTTTCTTTTTATTCATTTCATTTTATTTTCTCTCATTTATTTAAAATAGTAAAACATTTTATAAAATTCTAATTTTTTACATCATTGTTCAAATTAATTTTCAGAAACCAAAAACATTTTTATTTTTAATTTTTGCATTAAAAAATATTTTTAAATCATTTAATTGTATTATTTAATTAATTAATCCATTTTAATTAATTAAAAATACTTTTAGGTATTTAAAAATCACAAAAAAATTCATGAAGCATTCTTACATTTTAGAACAATTTACAAACTCATCTTACAAATTTATTTTAGGGTTTGATCACATTTTGACAATTAACCATGAATTAGGGTTTCCAAATTTCCTATTTTCCTAACCCTAACTTCAAAAATTCATTTCTGATCAACCAAGATGAGTTTGTGTATGGTTCTTTTTGCATTATTTTAAATGTTGCATCTAGTATCTAGGACATTTAACTCATATTTTTGCATTGCATTTTCTATTTGTTTGGCATTTTTCATGAAGAAGTACCCAAAACCCTAGCCTAACTTAGAAAAACCATAACTTGACTTTGGTATAACTTATGACTTCCATATTTGGGGTGTGATCTTATGTGGGTTTAGGGTTCACTTGGTTGCAATTTCAATTTTTTATCATGTGTTTTGCTTCTGTTTTGGTCATATGCATCTCATACTTTCTTATAACCCTAATTTGTCATGTTCATTTGCATCCATCTTTGCATACCATCATCATATGAACTTGTCATGATATCTCATGCATTGGTATATCATATTAGACACCTTAGGACATGTGTGAATGTTGGTTGAGCATTGTTGCATCCATTTGACATGTTTTACATCCATTACATCTTATGTATGTTCATGTGATCTTAAGCTTCCAGCATGCTTGTTTTTGAATCCATCACTTGTAAGATCATACATAGGCATTGTATATTATTTTTTATCTCTCCATGACACATTTGCATCATGTATTCACTTATGGTTTGTATCATTTCATCTTCATCTTTGCTTCATTGCATCTTGTTTCATCTTATGCATTCATACTAACCATTGTAGGGGCTTCTGGTAAGTTGAACAGGATGTGGATTTGCCTCCACATCCAACCTTTTCTTATCCTTTCATTTTCATTTTATTTGTCTTTGAAGTGATTTTGACTCACTTGTTCTCTCTCTTGCTCCTTTTCTTTCTCTTAGGTTACTTAACTTCTTCAGGAAGTAAGTAACCTATTCTTCTATTCTCTTCTCTTTTCATCTGCTTCTTATTCCTTGATGGCCATCTGAAGACTTTCTGAAGATCTTTATTTAAGCTTCATAAACCCTAGGAACATCCAAGCATGATAACTTTAGGGTTGTATATATTCTCCCCTAGTTTTTACCTTTGAGTCTCCTTGAGTCTCTACTTCTCATCTCATAGTCAAGGCTAAACAGTTAAAGTTTTGGGGCTCTGTATTAGGGTTATATTTGTATCCTTATCTTAGGATGGAGTGTATAACTTTAATACTTAGTGTTAAACCTTTAAATTGTTTACACATCCTAATCAAAACACCTAATAATCATTAAGACTTAAGCTTGTAACTTGGGCCTTATATTAGGGTTACATCTCTACCTGTTGGTTCAGAGGGACTAACCCTAGTGTTCAATGGACAAGTCCCCCTCAGGTTTAGTCTTACAAACATAAAATCCATTTCTTAATCTAACCTTTAATTAAAACCCACTTTAATAAAGGCTTGTTATATAATTAATTTAGTCCCTAACCATGGATTAAGTTGAGGTATCTTCCTCATCTTAAGTGTTCTCATCTATCATCCTTCTATTAGGATGGTGTAATGAGTTCACTAATCCCTGATTAGAGATTAAACTCATTACTTAACACAAAACAAAAATCTAAAAGCACTTAATAATAACAAGTAGGTTAATGATCTTAATCCTGCATCATTAGGGTAATTAAGTTGAGATTTTCATCTCATACTTAAGTAGACTCATTATCCCTAATCAGGGGTGATATAATGAGTTTGCAAACCCTTGATTAAGGCTTAAGCTCATTATCCTATGCAAAGCATCAAAAAAGGCAATAAAAAACTGAAAACACAAAAACAAACAATAAACGTCTCCTTCGGGATTCTTTTCTCATCACATTCACTCTGAAAACGAGAACTCGCTTCTTCTGTCTAATGCAAGACAATTAGCACTCGAGCCAGACAAGTCATACACTTGAGCATAGACAAGCAAGCAGTTCACCACAAAATCATCCCAGTCTCTTTGAGTCGAACTACGTTGTTCTGACTTCCTCATTGCATGAGAGGATACGTAGGCATAACTTAACATTTATCGAACAAAAGTCTCTTTGTCTTCCCCCCCTTCTCTCCTCCTTCTAGCTTTCTTTTCTTAGCCCCAACTTTGAGCACTCACTTTCTTTTTGCACTGACACTCTGTATATCTTTTCCTCCCTAGATTTTTATGCACAGTTTAGCACATACACTATCCCTTTTTAAACACAATCAGGTATGCGTGGGTCCCGTCGAGTACGATGGACGATCTGGGTTCTAATACCTTCCCAGGTCGTAACCAACCCCCTTTCTCAGTTTCTTTGGTTCACAACCGTCTAATCCATACCCTTCCAGGTTTATGCAGCATTACCTTTCCTTCGGGATAAAAATGCCTAGCTGGCAACTCTATCCAACCTCAACCTCCAACATCACTGACGGTTCGCGTTTGCACCGGGATGAAAATCCGGGGAGCGACACATAGTAATGTCACAGAACTTACGATAGTTTGTGAGTCACCAATACCAAACTTAAATCATTCTCATTATACTTGCTGATTTCCATAACACTTGCTTATTGCATACAATATTCTACTCACACGTCTTTGAAGATCACACAAAACTTCTCGTTCAAATTCGCTTATCTTAAGGGTCTCGTTCCTTAATCGATCCAATTTACATGCTTAAATTCAGAACATTCATCTATCACTCTTACCTATAAGGTAACTTAAAAATCCATATCTCTGCGTGCGGATCAACTGCACACATCTGGTATTACTCTTACAGAGTCCATAACTGATGTTAAGAATTAACAATACTAAACTGACCAATTGTTCATCTCTTATCCACAAAATAATTCAAATACCAAAATGTTTCCTTGAAGATCAACACTTCATGAGTCTCTTATAACTTCACAATTTAGGTCCTCAGTAGTCGCAACGACGACACACTAGAAAACTCAGATCATTTATTGTCTACCAAATCATGGTCAAATGAAATTTCAATACTTTATTCTCTGACACTTTGAATGGAAGCTAAAACAAACTTACAATTTAGAAAGTACAATTCTCTAAAGTCCTCCACAACAGTCATGTGTCAATCAATTACCTATCTGAGGCTAATCGGTCGAACACAACTGAACTTTTTCCTTTTGTTGACAAACAATCCAACTCAAAATTATCAATCCAGTCCACACTAGCTTGCAAGATGATTCTCACTTACGGTTTCTAAACATGTATAACATTCACCAATCGCTCGCAACTCACCGTAATACATAACAAGATACAACAAAACAATGACATACTCTAGACAAGTGACGAAGTAGAATTACCATTCTATTACGGTCACATCACGGATATTCAATAGAATAGTTCAATTCCACTCGTACAATGACGTTAGTAAGAAAACGACAATGACGACATCAAAAGGGTTTTTAGTCACAAGCTAACACTTGGGTCGTCCATAAACAAAATCCAACACACAATCCTTATCGGGAAGAAAACAAAATAATGGACATCTCATGTCTAGTATACAACTTTGTCCTCTCTCTTTAATTCCTGGGCAAGAATTAAACCAACAAAATTCTTAATACCACTAGAGATAATTAACAAATATAGAAGTTTTCCCCTACACTTAAAAACTGGGCAAATACTTTGATCATTAAAAAATATAGAAGTTTTCCCCTACACTTGAAAACTGAGGCAATGCACTCCTCTGAAGAACCATGTTGTCTCTACTTACGTATTAACAAGGGTTCCTTTACCCTCTACTAATCATTGCATATAATGTCTCCATAGCTTTCTATCGGTACCAAGAATGCTTTGATCGGGAACTCGAGTAAAAAATAAAGAATCTTAGAAAATAAATTTTTTAAAACTTAACAGTGGTAACCAGTTACTACCAGGAGGGTGACCAGTTACTTGGTGCAAATCTGAACTTCCAGTAGCTAAAAGAGATTTAAAAACACAATTTGGTAACCGGTTACTACCCAGAGGGTAACCGATTACTTCAAACACAGAAGCAAAATTATGGTTTTCATTGCTATCTAAACCTCCCAAACTCATTCCAATCACATCCAAAAGTTATAACAATTATCAACAGACGATTCCACACATATAGTAAACATACTACTAGTGTCCTAATAGATGAATCATCATTGATTATACTTCCTTAACTTTAGTTTCAACAACAACTTAACAACTCCATTATACATTCGTCCAAGAAATACGTTCCGTTAACACTTTCTCATAATGGACTTTTAATACTGTTTCCATACCGTGTTCACTTCACGCTCTATGGTAATCCTCGCATACCCAAACATAATCTGTCTAACTAGAGTTCTCCTAAATCCAAGGTGTTTACTCTAACACTTAACACAACTTCATTTGGTCTATAATAAATACATCTTATGATACTAAATGAAGCTTGTTTTTTCTCCAACACTATACCTTATACTATTCCTTGGGTAATTTAACACTTTCGAATTGATCCCTTACTAAATATAACATCCTGATGTGTTAGTCTAAACTTGTCTCCTCATCCGGGGTATACTTGTCTAACTTGAAACGTGTAATCACATCCTTGTTTTTCTCTTCACGTTTCACCATGACTTTAGGTTCTCAAAAGAAAATGAATATTCTTAACTTGTAACTTCTATCCATCCGAAATGTATTATCGAAATACATTCCTTGAACTACTATTATTCATCTACGATGCCACCACGATCTTTGAACTGAAACACTAACAATTAACTCACTCAGAAACCTTACATCACACGATCCACAAAGCATATTCTCTTTTCATGGAAAGAGGTTTCTCAAAATTATTTTCCATACCAGTGACCAATACTGATCCACCAGTGACTTTACATATCCTTCAATACATTGACCACTCATCCTATATATATGTAACTTTTAAACTCTATCCATTCCAAAGTATTTCTCGAACAATACACAACTCTACAACTCCATGTTACATGAAGTACAACTCTTAAGAAGACTCCAACTGAGCTGCCCAAAGCTCCCTCTGCTAACTCTTGGCTTGAGTTCACTCTCACAACATAAGTTACGACAACACTTCAAAGTCCTCGTGGTCGCACAACCGTGATTCTACCTATCACATACATAACATTAGGTTTATCAGGCCCAATACTACATAATATGATATTAAGAATCATGCCGGCAAGACACACTTAGGAGGCATGGAATATTTACTTATGATGTTTCAAGGCTAGGTCGAGGATACGACCTGCTCTAATACCAACCGTAACGCCTTATATAATATATATCTAGAATAATATCACACAAGTGTTTATTTGGTACTGACACCATCATAAGTGCCTACTGTCATACCCTAATTTTTGACCCTAAGATTTTTTTCCGCATCTCATCTACATCTTGCATACAAACAAGATCACACTGGTTGCACGGTTCTTCTCGGGTTAGGTTTATGCCTCGCAGGGGATCACCGTTGTCTTTAATTACTTTATTTTTTTATGTTTACTAACGATTAATCAAAATCCAAAAAATATTTTCTTTCCTTTTACTAACCTTTTTTTCCAGGAAGAGGAACCATTGAAAATGCCAAAAATAACAGTCATACAGCTCGAGTAAATTTCATAGACAAGAGTCGAAGATGATCCGCAAATAATTCAATTTATCTGATCAAGGATTTCCCAAGTTAATTGATTCATTCAAAGGATTTCCAAGGTTCATGTGTTTATTTCTTTGACGTACAAGAAGAATCGGGCCAGAATAACCAAGCAACCTCATTTGAATAAAATATTCAAATTTTAGCTTGGTTAACCGGTTAACCATTTGGTTAACCGGTTGACCAATGTGAAATTTGAATATTTTATTCAAATTCAGTACCCTTAGATCATTGATTTAATTGGAATGTTTTAGATCCATTGGTTTCTGATTTCTCTAAATCACTTTGATCATTTCCTACCATAAACCCTCACTAATCACCACTTTTTTCTATTTCCCACCAAATTTTCAATTACCAAACCTATTTGAATTACCAAACCAAGCTCCATTCCACCAAATTCCAGTACCTAAGGTCTTTAAATAGGACCATAATTTCATTCATTCACCAAGCTTTTGATAGCCACAAAACCTCTTGCAAAATACTCCTCCAACACCAAAATTCTCAAAAGCTTACTTTCTTTCTTTTGAAGTTATAAAGAATTCACATTGAATTCTTGACTAACTTGAGCTAAACCTTCATCCTTTCATTCTTTTGTTCATCAATTTCAGTAGATCTAAGCTTGTGTTAGTCTAATTTGAAGAAGTGGCTTTGGTAATTCCTCTCACTCCATAAACCCATATTCACCATCAACATTCAAGATGTATATCCTTGGTGCCTTTGTTCCTAGATCCTTTGGATCTTTATTTATTGTTTGATTGCAGGGATTCCACTGTATTTTGGTTTTAAAATTCGTGCAAATTCAGATCCTGATCATCAAATGTTTGAGAAAAGGTTTCAAAGTGGATCATGCTGAATTTTCTGCATTTTTCTACTTCTGGTACAACGTTAACCGATTAACCATTTGGCTAACCGGTTAACCACCTTTAAATCTGTGCAGGTTTTTCCTGCGTTAACCGGTTAACCAATTGGTTAACTGGTTAATGCAAGTCAGAATGATGTTTTTGGCTTGTTTCAAGCCCCTTTTTGGTTCCTTTTTCTTCTTCTTCTTTCTCCTTTTTATTTTTACCTTGGGAAGCACTTTTGGGAGTGATTTCTACTTAATTTCAATGAACTTTGGATGTAGATTAGAGTAGTTAATGTTCATTAATTCAAAACTACCTTTAAATAGATTATTCAATTCATTTAAGGTACTTTGCATTAGTGATACATTTTCATGATTGAATCCACCAAGATGAGTGATTGAACTTAAGGATGGAAGAATACCATAAGTTCAGATCAATTTGGTATTCACCTTTATTTTTTGTGTGGTAACGCGTCCGGATAACGATTTACATATCGTTTATCTCGCATGCATTAGCACTAACATTATGCACCTTAATTGATGGTGTCCGGCCTCATTTGTAGGGTAATTACTTCGTAAATTACTCGGCGATTTCTCAACATAGACCTAAATGTATCCCGAATTTGGAATAAAAATCTAATTGGGTACTTGCACTTTCATGGACCGGATCTCTTGTTGATCGCGTAATTCCAAAGTGGTTAATCGTATTACATTAAGAATCGAGATTTATGAATGTTTGATGAGTAGGTGCTTTGGGTCTCCCAATTGCGTTTCAAATTTCATTGAATTTGGTTCGATTTGCCTTGATTAATCGCTATAGTGTAAGATGCTAAGTGGATCCGGTTGCCTTTCAATTTTGGTTACTCTTTTGATTGTGGTTGATTAAGTTCACCATACCATTATTATGTAAATATTAATATACTATTACTACTATTAATATTTTAGATTCTCGCACTTTAATTTCTTTTTCTACTAACATTTAAATTCTTGCACTTTTATTTGCTTTGCTTTACTATGCTTTATTCATCCATTATCATGTTTATTATTTGCTCTTATTTTTTTTGTTATGTTGATTTCCCTTTTGTCCATTTGGACACAAAAACATTAATAAAGGATTAAACTTCTAAAAGACTTGTGACTTTAATTTTTGACTATGGCCATCATCCTTAACATTGGACTCGGAGTTTTGGACTTAGATTTTAGGATCTTGCCTTTTGCTTGAGTTATTATGGATTGGAGACCTTGGCCTTGATTCGGTTCACTTGTTTATGAAGATGAAGTCCTATTGCTTCGAAGAATGTTCACCATATGGTTTGATCGTTCTTCCTTTAACTTTTATTTTAAGTCTTAGGATAGTCCCTTCATCTCCTCCCACTTCTTAAATTTTCAAATCTTCTTCCTATTTTCTAAAACCATCTTTGTTTTCAAACTTCAAACACAAAAATCTTAAAAAAACCATTTATCTTCTCATCTCTTCAATCTCTTTTCAAACAAACCATTTTCAAACCAAAAAGTAGTAAATATTTCAAAGGGATCCCGTGGAGTACCACAGAAATATTGGGTGCGTAAAACCTTCCCAATTTATAACCTATCCCCTTACTCGTTCTCTGTTCGTTTCTTTTAGCTTTTTGCTTTTAGATTCATTAGGTTTTATTCGCTCTTTTTCCCTTTTCCATTTGGAATAAAATAAAAGCGCGGTGGCGACTCTATTTACTTTGAGTTAAGTTAAACAATAGCTTACACTCATGATTTTACCGATACAAGAAAGTGGCGACTCTGCTTGGAATCAATCTCTAAGTGAATTTGGCCTAATTTGATTTATTTACTACTTTGGTTTGATTTGTTTGTTATTGCTTATTCCTTTTCTGTTTTGGTGATCCTCTGTGAGTAAGATAGATTCTAACCCGGATCTGAGTTGAACTTATGATAGGACGGTGATATTCGAAGCGATACGCGATGGAGTAGTCCAAAGCGATATCAATTTGATAATCTCCACTCGGTTAGGCTCTCTTGGATTATCAATGTCATGATGAGTAATCATATGTGTCATTATTTTCCGACCTTGAGCTGATCATACTGAGGACCGTAGAACCTTTAACCCATCCAAGCCAATTTAGGAACGTAGTGCGGAAACTATCTGGGTGTAAACCTAAGGTGGTTGTCACGTGATACTACACTCGGACGAGGTCTATTTTAAGAATGTTATCGGTTAGGGAGTAATCTAACATACTGATAATATTCTAAAGATGGTTGTTAACTCCGAGCACCTCTGTTAGAACCCTTTTGGTTTTCTGCAGGTACAATGAAGACAAACCTTAGTACATGCCTTTGTGGGTTGTTGGTTCTTATCCCTTGACTCCATGCTCGTGATTCGAACCTTTGAACCTGTGTGTTTTGCATGATTTTGTTTATGGTTGTTGCATCTACATATTCATCATGATCATCATCATAACCATTTCTCAAGGAAACAATTCCAAATATTGCAAATACTGGAAAAGGAAAATATTCCTTTTTGTCAAGATTTTTCATGACCTTATTCTCGATGTTGACCATGTTTGCAATAATCGAGTTGTTTTTCTGAAAGTGGAAGTGAACATTGCATATCATTGCATCCTCGCATATTCTTACGTTCATCGGAGTTGTGTGGGAACTTATCCCAGTTATTTCTTTCTTCAGTTGTTTGTTGAATCCGTCAAGCTGTCTCCTCACCACAGATACGGTACTAGAGCTGCTAACATATTAAGAGCTATCAGATTGAGAATGGAAAACCAAGAACAGCATAACCTGGAAGTTTGGATGGAGATTGATGATTGAAGGTCAATATGACCAGGCTCACTAAAATGATGCAAGTTCTAATTGCTTGAGGTGAACCACCTCAAAGGACTGTTATCTCTGAAGTTTCTACTATTGTTGTTGACCCTCCAGCGATTCAGCAACCGACTTGTAATTGGCCAGAATTTGGGTTACCTCCGGATTATGTGCATGTTTCTGCTAATGCTCAAATGGGTGGTCCATCTGTTATGCCAGTCTTTTCAGCTCCGACTTTTGTCGAACCTCAACCTATTGTGCACACTACTGCTCAGACTACTTATCAGAATTCTCCTTTTTTTTTGTACCAGGCTGCTGGTCCATAAGTTGAAAGTCAGGGTGAACCTGGATATATGGATGAACTCAGAGAGCAATGCTTGACTCTTGAGAAGAGGGTAAGATGTCTAGAAGGAAAATACGTCTTTGGTGCTGCTGCAATATACATATGTATGGTCTCTAACCTAGTTTTTCATGATAAGTTCAAAGTTCCTATATTCGAGTAATACAATGGGCATACTTGTCCCAAGATTCATCTGTTGATGTATTGTCGCAAAATGGATGCACATGCCAAGGATGACAAGCTTCTTATTCATTGTTTTCAAGATAGTCAGAGTGGTGCTTCTATGAAGTGGTATGTGGGACTTGAGAAGAGTCACGTCCAAAGCTGGAAGGATTTATCTGATGCTTTTGTAAGGTAGTATAAGTACAATCTGGACATGGTTCCTGACCATCGTCAACTTCAAAACATGTCACAGAAAGAGAAAGAATCGTTCAAAGAATATACTCAGCGTTGGAGAGAGCTAGATGCTCAAGTGGAGCCACCTTTGCCCGAGAAAGAATTAACTAGTTTATTCATGGACACACTTCAACCGTTCTTTTGGGAGAAAATGGTAGGAAGTGTTTCATTTGGTTTTTCTGATCTAGTCACTATTGGAGAAAGATTAGAGGAAGGTACAAGAAAGGTAAGATTACCAATGATGAATCTTTTAATGCTGTAAGAAAGTCTCATGGGAACTTTCAAAAGAGAAAAGATGGTGATGCTTTTGTTGTTTTAGCTGAGAGGAAGCCTTATCACCCGCAACATCGATATGTTCAACCATATGTAGCTACAGTTTCTCCTGTTGTCAAAGCTCAACCTCAAGCTCAAATTCAAGTTCGAGCTCAAGTTCAGATTCCTCGTCCTGCTGCTGGACAAAATCAGTATCATAATAGGCCAAACTTTGATCCTATCCCGATGACTTACACTGATTTGTATCCTTCCTTGATTAAGAGTGGTATGATTACTAATAGGCCTCTGTCTGCTGTTCCAGATCCTATTCCAGCTAACTACAGATCGGATCTTCGTTGCAAGTTTCATTAAGGTGGAACTGGTCACGACTTGGAACACCACTTTTCACTGAACGCTAAAGTGCAAGAGCTTATCAGAAGCAACATCATTTCCTTTCATGACACCAATCCTAATGTTGTCAACAATCCTTTGCCGAAGCATGAGAAGTGAATCTTCAGAGGACTTCAACAGTCAGATTATCTTCAAGTCCAGAATCTCAGGCGGGATAGCTCATCCTTGTTGCTGATGGATCACTAGGCCATTGTTTCTTTATGTTTGCAATTTCCTTCAATTGTATTAACTTGTTTGCTTTTAAACTTTGTTTGTACTTTCATGTTGATTTTAATGAAATGAGCATTGCTTTGTTTTGATTTAATTTTGTTCACTATTTGCATCTTTATGCTTTATATTTCAAGTTCATTTTTCTTTCTCAAGCTTTTACAATGATTGGAGGGAGAATGATGAAAACGAGATACCCATAATTGTTGTTGGTATGCTTTCAATTGATATTTGGCTGATGATATACATGCATTGTTTCAAATTCCAAACACTGGAGAAATAAGGATGTAAATCCTTTGTCAACCCCTTTTGAGCCTTGAAGTTGGAGTTTCTTTCTATTCGAAAACACCCACAATTTTAACCTGGGGATGGGTAGTTCTCAATTAATTCAAATGTGCATTCAAGTACAAGAGAATCATTCAAGACACTTTCAATAAAGGTTGCAATCTCAAGCTTTCCTTTGCACACATCAAGAAGTGTTAAAGATGTCTCTCAATTCAAAAGCCAATGATGGTTCGTCGTAATCATTAAGCCATGCAGTCATTATATTTCAAAAAAAATGATATTTCAAAAAAATGATAATAAAAAAAATCAGAGCCCGCTAAGTCAAAACCTATGAAGGAGACTTAAGCAAAAATTGGGGCATCCCGCTGGCTGTAAGTTCAAATGACACAGTTCAGGAAAAAGTTATGGATAATAAAAGAAAGATCAATTGAGAGGTTCTCAAAATCCTCAACAAAAATAAGATGAGTGGAACAAAGTCCTCACCAGAAAATAACAAAAGGAATATGTGACTGCTATCTCAAAATCCTTGGCTTGTGAACCATCTTCATCTGTGCAATCCCAAATTTCTCGGAACTTGAATGCATAGGTTGATTTAATTGAATGTAGGACTGGAGTTCATCATGAAGTTAGGTTGGGTACAAATAAATTTGAGCCTATATCCTTTGTTTCTTAAACCATGAACCAGACCACGTTACAACCTTCAAAAGTCCTAATTGAATCTAGGTTTCTTTTGAAAAGCATACTACAGCAAGGTTGCGTAAACTGGCTCCCAAGTTCGTTACCAATCATTTGTTTTCTTAACTTTTCTCTATCTTTCATTTTTGTCTCAACCTCCGTGTTTTGACAATGTTTTCATTTACTTTTCATCAATAAATTTTCATTCCAAAAATGAATTTTGATTTCAAACTTTGCACTAAAATTACCAGGTTTGTACAAACGCTTTTTATTTGCAAACAAACTTTCCTCATCAAGGAATTTTCAAACAATTGAGAAACTTGGTCAGTGATCTTATCAGGGGCAAGTTCTTTTCAGATCCTGTGGTTCAAGTGTTGTTGCTCAATGCAAGTTATTCTCAGATTTTGTTAGTCAGAAGATTCTCTGCAAGATTCATACTGGGTTTATCTTATCAACATTCATTTCAAGACCTAAAGCCATGATCAGTGTATTCTCTCAATAGTCATTTCAAAGATGTGATTATTTTTCTCCGCCAGTAGTCAGGAACTGAATCCATTATCAGTTTACCATCACCAGTCGTTGAGCTTGGGGCCACTTTCTTCAAGAATCTCCAAGCAGCTTTTCATGACTTTTCTCAAAATATTTTTTACTTGATACAGTTTACCGGTGTGACCGAGATTTGTTCAAGAATAGTAGCATCTCTAATCTCTAAGCAGAATGGCAGTGACCTCCGTGTTCAGGAATCAGTCTTCCATCTTTCCACTCCCCTAAGAGTCTAAACTGGTTGTCAGCATTTTCCCTCATATTATTTTCTTGGGTGTGTTATTCCCCATTTTCCTATACATTTGCATATATGAGTGCCTCATTATGCATTTCTTGAGGTCCTGTTGTTTTCAATATCTTACCTTGTGATCAAAGTCCAACATACTTTGCATTTATCTTTGCCACTCCAGAACCTTTTCTTCACCTACTTGTTGTTCTTCTCAGATTTTTACACCTCTTTTATCCGATTGCCATTCTCGGATGTCCATAGTGAAGTCATCATTGATTTGATGTATTGTCCCGGACTTTTTCCCATGTCATTCACATTTTTATCTGATTGCTATTCTCGGATGTTGTGCTCACTTTCCTTTTGATTGATATTCTCGGATGTCTATAGTGGAGTCATCATTAATTTGATGTAATGTCCTGGACTTTTTCAATTTCATTCAGTTTTGTTCCTGGATGTTGTGATTCACATTTTTATCTGATTGCTATTCTCGGATGTTGTGATCACTTCCCTTTCCGATTGCTATTCTTGGATGTCCATAGTGAAGTCATCATTGATTTGATGTACTGTCCCGGACTTTTTTCCATTTCATTCAGTTTTGTTCCTGGATGTTGTGATTCACGTTTTTATCTGATTGGTATTCTCGGATGTTGTGATCACTTCCCTTTCCGATTGTTATTCTCGGATGTCCATAGTGAAATCATCATTGATTTGATGTAATGTCCTGGACTGTTTCCCATGTCATTCAGTTTTGTTCCTGAATGTTGTGATTCACATTTTTTATCTGTTTGCTATTCTCGGATGTTGTGATCACTTTCTCTCCGATTGCTATTCTCGGATGTCCATAATGGAGTCATCATTGATTTGATGTACTGCCCCAGACTTTTCCCATGTCATTCACTTCTGTTCCTGAATGTTGTGATTCACATTTTTATCTAATTGCTATTCTCAGATTTTGTGATTACCTTTTTCCGATTTCCATTCTCGGATATCCATAGTAAAGTTAGTAATGTCATTCTTGGATGCTTCTGATGTACCTTTTCGGGAATTTTCTCACTTCATTGAGTGCCATTCTTGGATGTGGTGATTCTTTCTGTCCAATTGCCATTCTTGGACATTTTCGCCTCAGCTGAGCCATTTGTTGGTCTCTAGCATGCTGCTTTTTCCTGTCGGAGTTTTATGCTCCTTATCCCAACGTTTATTCCTTTTCATGTGTCATTTTGTTCCTTACAGATTTCTCTACATTTCATATGCTTTCTACATTTTCATAACATTTTCATATGTTGTCTTATCATTTCTTCTCATTTCATTTCATTCCATTTTTTTTTGCATCTTAGGATCAAAATTGGGATTTTGATATTTAAGTATCTTCCATCTTGTCGAAACGAAGATTTCAAATCTTCATATCTCTCGATTGAAGAAACTTAAATAGGGGCATCTGTCATACCCTAATTTTTTACCCTAATATTTTTTTCCGCATCTCATCTACATCATGCATACAAACAAGATCACACTGGTTGCACGGTTCTTCTTGGGTTAGGTTTATGCCTCGCAGAGGATCACCGTTGTCTTTAATTACTTTATTTGTTTATGTTTACTAACCATTAATCAAAATCCAAAACATATTTTCTTCCTTTTACTAACCTTTTTTTCAGGAAGAGGAACCATTGAAAATGCCAAAAATAGCAGTCCTGCAGCACAAGTAAACTTCACAGACAAAAGTCGAAGACGACCCACAAATAATTCAATTTATCTGATCAAGGATTTCCCAAGTTAATTGATTCATTCAAAGGATTTCCAAGGTTCATGTGTTTATTTCTTCGACGTACAAGAAGAATCGGGCCAGAGTAACCAAGCAACCTCTTTTGAATAAAATATTCAAATTTTGGCTTGGTTAACCGGTTAACCAGTGAGAAATTTGAATATTTTATTCAAATTCAGCACCCTTAGATCATTGATTTAATTGGAATATTCTAGATCCATTGGTTTCTGATTTCTCTACATCACTTTGATCATTTCCTACCATAAACCATCACTAATCACCACTCTTTTCCATTTCTCACCAAATTTTCAATTACCAGACCTAATTTGAATTACCAAAGCAAGCTCCATTCCACCAAATTCCCATACCTAAGGTCTTTAAATAGGACCATAATTTCATTCATTCATCAGGCTTTTGATAGCCATAAAACCTCTTGCAAAATACTCCCCCAACACCAAAATTCACAAAAGCTCACTTTCTTTCTTTTGAAGTTATCAAGAATTCACATTGAATTCTTGACTAACTTGAGCTAAACCTACATCCTTTCATTCTTTTGTTCATCAATTTCAGTAGATCTAAGCTTTTGTTGGTCCAATTTGAAGAAGTGACTTTGGTAATTCCTCTCACTCCATAAACCCATATTCACCATCAATATTCAAGATGTAGATCCTTGGTGCCTTTGTTCCTAGATCCTTTAGATCTTTATTTGTTGTTTGATTGCAGGGATTCCATTGTATTTTTTTTTTAAAATTCGTGCAAATTCAGATCATGATCATCAAATGTTTGAGAAAAGGTTTCAAAGTGGATCATGCTGAATTTTCTGCATTTTTCTACTTCTGGTACAACGTTAACCGATTAACCATTTGGTTAACCGGTTAACCACCTTTAAATATGTGCAGGTTTTGTCTGTGTTAACCGGTTAACGCAAGTTAAAATGGTGTTTTTGGCCTGTTTCAAGCCCCTTTTTGGTTCCTTTTTCTTCTTCTTCTTTCTCCTTTTTATTTTTACTTTGGGAAGCACTTTTTGGAGTGATTTCTCCTTAATTTCAATGAACTTTGGATGTAGATTAGAGTAGTTAATATTAATTAATTCAAAACTACCTTTAAGTGGATTATTCAATTCATTTAAGGTATTTTGCGTTAGTGATACATTTTCATGCTTGAATCCACAAAGATGAGTGATTAAACTTAAGGATGGAAGAATACCATAAGTGCGGATCAATTTGGTATTCACCTTTATTTTTTTTGCGGTATCGCGTCCGGATAATGATTTACATATCGTTTATCTCACATGCATTAGCACTAACATTATGCACCTTAATTGGTGGTGGCCGACCTCATTTGTAGGGTAATTACTTCGTAAATTACTCGGCGATTGCTTAACATAGACCTAAATGTGTCCCGACTTCAGAATAAAAATCTTATTGGGTCCTTGCACTTTCGTGGACCGGATCTCTTGTTGACCGCGTAATCCCAAAGTGGTTAATCATATTGCATTAAGAATCGAGACTTATGAATGTTTGATGCGTAGGTGCTTTGGGTCTTCCAATCGCCTTTCAAATTTCATTGAATTTGGTTCGATTTGCCTTGATTAATCGCTATAGTGTAAGATGCTAAACGGATCCGGTTGCCTTTCGATTTTGGTTACTCTTTTTGTTGTGGTTGATTAAGTTCACCATACCATTATTATGTAAATATTATTATACTATTACTACTATTAATATATTAGATTCTTGCACTTAAATTTCTTTTGCTACTAACATTTAAATTCTTGCACTTTTATTTGCTTTGCTTTACTATGCTTTATTCATCCATTATCATGTTTATTATTTGCTCTTTTTTTTTTGTTATGTTGATTTCCCTTTTGTCCATTTGGATACAAAAATATTAATAAAGGATTAAACTTCTAAAAGACTTGTAACTTTAATATTTGACTATGGCCATCATCCTTAGCATTGGACTCTGAGTTTTGGACTTAGATTTTAGGATCTTGCCCTTTGCTTGAGTTATTTTGGATTGGAGACCTTGGTCTTTATTCGGTTCACTTGTTTATGAAGATGAAGTCCTATTTCTTCGAAGAATGTTCACCATACGGTTTGATCGTTCTTCCTTTAACTTTTATTTTAAGTCTTAGGATAGTCCCTTCATCTCCTCCCACTTCTTAAATTTTCAAATCTTCTTCCTATTTTCTAAAACCATCTTTGTTTTCAAACTTCAAACACAAAAATCTTAAAAAAAACATTTATCTTCTCATCTCTTCAATCTCTTTCCAAACAAACCATTTTCAAACCAAAAAGTAGTAAATATTTCAAAGGGCTCCCGTGGAGTACCTCAGACATTTTGGGTGCGTAAAACCATCCCAATTTGTAACCTATCTCCTTACTCGTTCTCTGTTCGTTTCTTTTAGATTTTTGCTTTTAGATTCATTAGGTTTTATTCTCTCTTTTTCCCTTTTCCATTTGGAATAAAATAAATGCGCGGTGGGGACTCTGTTTACTTTGAGTTAAGTTAACCAATAGCTTACACTTATGATTTTACCACTACACCTACTAGTACAATTCACATTCTTGATCAATTCTAAAAACAATACAAACTATGGTACAAGACAAGGAAATTATACAAAAATAAAAATACTAAGGTCAATTATAATATCCATTATTGTACAAAGATAAATACACAACGAAAATTAAATCTATGCTTCTCTTGAAACATCCCGAGCATAGCTCCACTTGTAAACCAAACCTGCAAAACAAACCTGAAAAGAAACAACAATAGTGGGTTGAGATATCAACATCTCAGTGAGTTCCCTATCTTATGGATTCTCTCAGCTCTACAAGGTTCTACCAAACCTAACTCAAATATAAACTTACTTCTCTATAAGGAACCAAAATAAGATAGAATATCCATACAACGTTCCTGACACTTCATGTGGGACTCAATGTAATACCCACCTTAAGTGTTTACCGGGAAAGGCTTCCCATGGGATTCAATGTAAAACCCATCTTAAGCCACTACCATGCTTCCCGTGGGACTCAGTCTAATACCCACCTCAAGCCTTTACCTGATGCTTCCTGTGGGACTCAGTGTAATACTGATAACGAGAAATCGCATCGTATTATTACTATGTTTTTAGTCCGTTTTTATCATACATTAGTCCTTTTAACTCCCGATTATTTCGAGTTTATATGCCACATTGCAGGTACAATATGTCTAGAGCCAAAATTATGGAAAAAAGATCAAAGGAACAAAATTTAGCATGAAAAGAAAAGAGAAGAACTCAATTCTGCTAAAACTGCAGAATTTGTTGTTATCACGGTCATCACAAGGGTCTTACGACCGTGACGCGCCTTTTTAAGGTCTTACGACCGTGACACTTTGTTACGACCGTAATGCGCTAAACATTAGAATTCTGCCTGTTACACACATGTCACGATCGTTACAAGGCTTATTTAATTAATTTGAGATATAATTGAAGACGTGCAACTAATGGAATTGAAGGAAGTCTTTGTTGACTCCGTATTTATCTCCTCCAACTGAACCAAGTAAAGCATGTTTCCCTGATTCTTCTCAACGAACGCACATGAAGTCCACTTTCTCTTTTTCAACTGAAAGCCCGGTAATGCTTATAAATAGAAGAAGCTGAGACGAGAACCGGACGGAGTTTTTTTTATTGCCAAATTTGTGCGAAAGCTCTGCCAATTTCTACACCTATTTTTGCAGTATTTGTTTTTCTCTACTTTAGTTTATTTTCCCTTACCTTAATAACAATTTCCAACATCAGGAAATTGTTATCGCATTTATTTTCTTTTAGCCTCAGAATTTAGTTACTCTATTTAATTTGGACGCTCCAAGCTTGCCAGATTGTGGAAGAGGGAGCTGAAGAGTTTATTTGTTCAGGTTTAAATTTGCAATTAATATTAAGTTTCATTTATTTATGTTAAGTTCCTGTCGTCATTATATAATGCATGTTTTAATGTCTATTAATTACATTCTGTGTTCGTCTGTTGTTTTAATTAATATGAGTAGCTAAATTAACTGAGTCGGTATGTAATAAAGCAACCAAACGGATGAATCGAATCTAAGCTAAAAACATTTACGAACTTATATTCTGGCTGTGACTTTTTATAATTAAAATCAAGCTTTTTGTTACGAGAGTAAGAGAAGTAAAATAGGCTAGGTCGAGACCACGAGAGTGTGAGATTTTAACCGGATAGCTAAAGTTAGGCATTCAATTTAAATACAGCGAGAGCGCTTTAAAACGAGTTAGACTTATTAAGTTTTCAAAAATTATTTTCTAAACACTTATGGGCTAGCGAGAGCAGACATAGGGCTTTAGGAGTATGATCTGAGATAAGACCACGAGAGTGTGAGTCGAGGATTTTTGAACTAGTAATCTCTACAGAATTATTTAAGTGAAACATCTTTATAAGCTTAGACTAGATTGATCCGCATAGGTTAATATTATTACATACCGACCGCCTTATCATTATTTCTTTAATTAAGTTTAGTTTCTCGTTTTTAATCCCTAAAACCATAACCGTGACAAATTTCCGCCATAGCTAAACTAGCAAATCTTCTAGCACTAGAGTGATTACAAAGTCCCTGTGGGTTCGACATCTTTTTATTACTATTGCGATAGGCTGTGCACTTGCAGTTTAGATACCGTTAGACACATTAGGTCTTCGTACATCAAGTTTTTGGCGCCGTTGCCGGGGACTTTGATTTAGTCACTAGTGCTCTATTAGAGTAGCCTTGTCTAGACTAAGGCAACAATTTATTTTCCCTAATTTAATTTACCGATTGTATGCCAAGTACTCGCTCTCAAGGCGAAGACTTGCAGCCTCCAGTCCTTGATTTAGAACGCTTCTTACATTTAAGAAGACAAATATTATAATACCAACGAAAATACAACATTCCAGATCTTCAAGTTGATCCACCTGAACCAGTTGGAACATCGAACGACGCAGAAATGGCTGAAGAACAAAATCATCCGCTCAAGTATTACGCTAGTCCTTCACATACTAAATCGCATTCCGGCATTGCCGCGCCAGCTATCAACCGAAACGATTTCGAGTTGAAACCTTCGCTGATATCAGTCGTGCAACAAAACCAATTCGCCGGAAATCCTACCGAGGATCCGAACCTTCATCTTTTGATATTTGTGCAGTACGTAGATATAGTTAAAGCTAATGGAGTTACCCAAGAAGCAATCAGATTACGCCTTTTTCCTTTCTCGCTACGAGACAGAGCAAAAGCCTGGCTTCAATCTCTACCCTCGAATTCAATAACTACATTGGAGGAACTGAAGAAATTTTTCTAAGAAAGATATTTCCCACCTAGCAAGACGGCTATGCTAAGAGCTCAAATCAACGGATTTAAGCAAAAGGAAAACGAGTCACTTTTCGAAGCTTGGGAACGATACAAAGATATGCTGAGACTTTGTCCACATCATGGTTTAGTTAATTGGATGGTGATCCATACCTTTTACAATGGTCTCTTGTACAACACAAGAATGATAATAGACGCTGCCGCGGGCGGTGCATTGATGAACAAAGAATATAACGAAGCTTATACACTTATCGAGAGTATGGCTCAGAATCATTACCAATGGGGGATCGAGAGAGTTGCAACTGAGAAACCAACGAAAGGAGGTATGTACGAAGTGAGTAGTATGGACCAAGTTAATGCAAAGTTTGATGCACTTAATCAAAAGATCGACAACTTGGCCATAACACCAACAACCACCGTGGCTATTGTAACACCTAACTGTGAGTTATGTGGAGTTCCAAGATATGTTGTCCCTGATTGTCAACTATTAGCAGGAATTCCCACAGATCAAGTGAATTATGCTCAAGGAAACCCGTACTCGAACATATACAACCCAGGTTGGAAGAATCATCTGAACTTCTCTTATAAGAACAACAATGCTTTATACGCACCAGGACATGCGCCAGCTACACCACCGGGATATCAAAAGACTTCTCCTAATGTTCCTAGAAAATCAAACCTTGAATTAATGATGGAGAGCTTCATAGCTACCCAATCTCAAACAAACAAGGAATTATTGAACCAAAACATACACACTAGCGAGTAGATTAAGCAATTGGTGAGCAAGGTAGATGCGTTAGCTACACATAACAAAATGCTTGAAACTCAGATTTTACAAGCAGCTCAACAACAAGCACCTACCGCTGCCCCAGCTGGAGTATTTCCTGGACAACCCCAACCTAACCCAAAAGGACAAGCCAATGCTGTGATACTAAGAAGTGGCAAAGAACTTGACGGACCTGCTGATCCAAGACTTGACAATCCAGTCATGTACCAAAAGCAGGATAAGCCGACTGAAAAAGAGAATGAACCAGAAGAAAAGGAAGATAATAATCAAGAGGCAGTGGAGAAAGAGAAGCCTTATGTGCCTCCACCACCTTATAAACCACCGATTCTGTACCCTCAGAGATTAACCAATTCCAAGACGATGGGCCAGTTTAAGAAATTTGTTGAACTTCTGAAACAGTTAAATATTACTATTCTGTTTACAGAAGCTATCACTCAAATGCCCTCGTATGCTAAATTTCTAAAGGAAATCTTATCCAATAAGAAGAAGATAGAGGATAACGGAACCGTTACACTTACTGCTGAGTGTAGCGCAATCATTCAGAACAATATGCCCCCTAAGTGTAAAGATCCAGGTAGTTTCTCTATACCTTGTAACATTGGAAAGTTCGTTATAGACAAAGCTCTATGCGACTTGGGAGAAAGTATTAGTGTCATGCCCTTATCTATTTGCAAGAAGCTAGAGATGGGAGAACTTAGACCTACTAAAATGTCGGTTCAGTTAGCTGACCGATTAGTCAGATATCCTGTAGGAATACTGGAAAACGTTCTAGTAAGGATAGGTCAATTCTATATCCGACCGATTTCATAATCATGGTTATTACCGAGGACTCTATTACACCCATCATATTAGGAAGACCTTTCCTAGCCACAACTGGAGCCATAATTGACGTTAAGAAGGGCAGACTTACGTTTGAAGTTGGAGAGGAAAAAGTGGATTTCATCCTTACTCAATTCCTACAAGCACCAGCCATGGACGATACATGTTATCTAATTGACGTAATAGACGAGTGCGTAAGAGAAATGGAAGCAGAACATACCACTTACTCTGAAATTATGGGAATTCAAATCCCTCCGATTTTCGAAGATGACAATTGGCATGCACCTGTAAACACCCCAAATTTGCCCTCACCCATTCACACCATGGCTTGTGATCTTTCTCATATGCATAAGCACAATCATATTATCCCATAGTACATTTTTTGATTCACTGGATAGTTTCTAAGGCATCTGCACCTAGGGTTTGTGATCTGAGCAATCCCAAGGCATCCTGAGCCATTCCAAAGGCCACCAATCAACTCAAAGGGGTCCATGTGTGTTCTTATATCATATTTCATCTCCTCAAAGTCAAAATTGCAGAGGAATCACAAGAACTAGGGTTTGAGTGGATGCAGAGCCAGGCTAGACTGCACAGTTGACTGAAAATTAGGGTTTTGGTTTCAGAGGCCATAACTCCAAATTTTTTGGTCATTCTTGTTTCCATTGATCTCTATATGGTATAGGGAGTATGCATATCAATTTTCATGAAGAAATTCCATGGGGAAGTCATCTGATCAAAGGTTGACTTTTCAGACAAGTCAGTGTAAAATCAGGGCATCTGAGGCCCCCAATGACCCAACCAATGGGTGATCTTCATCATTTTGAGTGTATATGATCTTTATTTGATCATGGAAGAAGTTTGAAGTTCATAAGAATCAAGAATTTAGGGTTTTTGCAAATGTTGACTTTTTGGGCATAGTTGACTTTTCAAGAATGCATCATTTTAGGTCATTTTTCAAGCCTTGATTCTTGATCCAAAAATGCTTCAAATGGAAAAACTTTGGTCATGAAAGTTTTAGATCTCATCTTTCCCTTTTCAAAAAGTACAAGAACATGACCAAACTCTTCTTGGATCAAAAGTTATGGCAATGCAAAGTTGGCTAAAATCATTGATTTTCAAGGCATGCCCTAAGTGAGAATTTTGCAAAACCTTGGACCAATGCATATTGCAGCCTCTAGTTCACTGCAAACCAGCACATAAACATTCTCTAAGTCCTAAAAATCAGAAATGAACCAAGAATGCCCATGGTTTCATGTTTGGTTGGACAAAGAATCACATGTGAACCAAAGTTACAACAACTTGCAAAACCACTCATAACATTTTACCAACTTGCTGCCTTGAATGTTGGACCAAGCCTAGCCTTTCCCTTCACTTTGCTGCGCAGACCATGCCCTTTGTACTTGGCTAGAAGTTGCCCATGCCCTATCTTACAAGAAGTTGACATATTTGCAAAAGTGGCTACACCTATCCATAAAGCACAAGTCACATCCTCTGACCAATTGGATTAGTTTATACTATCCATTTGCAAGCTAGACATAACACAAGGCAAGGCTGAAACACATTCATTCATCACATACACAAAAACCTACCAAGTTGCAAGTTGCTTCGAATTCCTCTCCACAGCTTGCAAACACAAAAGCCATCTTCACCATTCAACTCACCTTGCCTCTTAGAGTAGAAAGCACCAAGAACCAGGCTTGATCTGAGCAAGAATACCCCATTGCCATTCTTCACCTCAGCCTGCATTTTCCATCGAATCTCCTTCCACAAACCTCAAACACAAGAACAAACTCCACCAACAATCTCCACTCACCTCACTGACCAGAAACCACCCTTTGTTTTGGCCTGAAACACCCTATATCTCAAATACGATTTTCATCCTCCCTTGGTCAGAGCTGCTGCAAACTCACCCAGGAGGTGGTTTAAACTCCAACTAAGCATCCAAAGCTTCAAAGGTGGACCATTGGGACCAGATTGAGCCAAAGAATCATCCAAAGAGCTCCTGAATCAAGAGCTCCATCTCAGGTGACACCATGAACTTTTTTCCCAGAACTCATTTCTCTTGTTAAAATCTTGTTGTGCATGTTACACTGATCATTGGGATCTCTTTACTTTTGAAAATAAGCCAGAAATGAGCATGTAATGGCCTTCTGAAAGTTTGACCTAGAATTTTATTTGCTTCGATTCTTGTTTGTGTGTGAGTTTAAACATGATTTGAGGATGGATTCGTGCTTAGGATAGTTGGTAGATGGATTCTGGAGACTTGGGGCTTCTGATTTGGCCTAGGGAGAGAGATTGATTTTGGGGATGGCCGGAGAAGACGACCGGAACACTGTTCCGGTCGCCTGATTGTAATTAACGGCAGGGTTAGGGTTTTAAGCATTAATTAGCAAGTTTGAATTTGGGCCGTAAGATTTGGCGGGTAGTCAATTCGCGCGCAGGCAGTTTCAAATCTGGACCTTAGGATTAGCTTACTTTTCATTTAATTCAGATTAAATCAATTTTATTTTTATTTCTTTTCAATTTAATTGCATGATTTATTAAAAATAGTAAAAAACACATAAAAATTATGAAACTTTTTCCTTAAAGTTTTATTAATTTTTATGACACAAAAACATTTTTATTTTATTTTTTATCATTAAAAAAAGTATTTTTAAATATTTAAAAGATTATTTTTAATTGATTAATGGAAATTAATTTATTAAAAATACTTTTAGGTATTTAAAAATTACAAAAAAAATTCATGAAATGTTCTAAGACATTTAGAAACATTGTCCAACCTTCAAACCAAATTTCTTTTTTGATCTTGATGCATTTTAAGAATTTTTCATTGAATTAAATCATTTTTTATGCATTATTTTGATCATGGATTCAAAAATTCATTTCTGCCTAAAAAATTCATTTCTAGGGTAAAATGGCCATGATTTGATCTTGCATTTTCTATTTGTTTGGCATTTCTTTTGTTAAGAACCCTAAAAAACCCTAATAACTTGTAAAAATCATATCTTGAGATTGGTTGAGAGTTGAGAGTTCCCCTTTGGGCAGTGGTTTAGTATAGGTTTAGGGTTTCTTTGGGTACCATTTTCCATTTTTGATCTTAAGGTTTGCTTCTGTTTGTGGTTTTTGTTTGATGTTTGATCCATAAACCCTAATTTGGGCTTTCTCTTGCATCCTTCTTGCATTCTCTTGCATAACATGACTTGTCTTTGCATTTTGTGCATTCTTGTGATTCATTTGACATCTTAAGACATATAGAAAGCATCTTTGATCATTGCATCTCATATTTGCCATGTCATTTGTCTTGTATGCTTCATAACATTTCATGCTTATTCATGCTCCTTAACTTGCATCATTTGCATTCATAATCTTGTATGAACATCCCCATGCCTTGCCTCATGTTTGCAGCATCTCATAGCATCATTATCATCATCAACATGCTTCTGGTTTTGTTTTGCTTTATACCATTTCATCCCATCTAGCATTGCATTGCATTTCTTCCTAACATTTCAGGTGGTAAGTAACTTGAGAAGTGAATTTGCCTTCACTTCTCATAACTTTTCTTCTCATCCCTCTTGCATCCATTGCTGCATTCCTATATGTGTTTGAGATTGAGCTTGCTCATTCTTGTTCTTCCCACCTTCTTTCTTCAAGTGACTTGACTTATTGAATGAAGCAAGTCACTTTGCTTCTCCTGATCCTTTCATCTGCTTCCTGGTGGTTCCATTGAAGATTTCTTTCTTAAACCTCACAAACCTTAGGATCAACCAAGCATGACAATGAATTAGGGTTTTGATTAGTCCCCCACTTAGTTTTACCTTTGTGTCTCCTTTGAGTCCTCTCTTCTCATCTCATAATCAGAGACTAAACCCTAAAGGCTCTAAGACTTTGTGATTAGGGTTATGCCTGCATCCTTCTCTTAGGATGGAGTGTATAACTTTAATCCTAAGTCTTGAACCTTTAAGGTGTTTAAATCTCTTAATCAATTCACTTAATAATCATCAAGACATCACACTTGTAACTTGGGCCTTGCATTAGGGTTCTAATTCTTCCTTAAGTGGTTAAGAAGGACTAACCCTAGTGTTAATGGACAAGTCCCCCTCAAGTTGTCTTACAAATCATAAAAAACACTTCATCATCATATCATTAACTAAAATCCACTTAATAAAGGCTTTGTTTTGTCATGAGTTTAATCCCTAATCATGGATTAAGTTGAGGAGTTTTCCTCAGCTTAAACATTCTCATCTATTATCCTTCTATTAGGATGGTGTAATGAGTCTGTTTAATCCTTGATTGTGGCTTAACCTCATTACTTAACACTAAACAAAAACACCAAAAACATCTAAATAATCACAAGTAGGTTAATGATCTTAATCCTGCATCAAAGGTGATTAAGTGTGAGAATCTGACTTCACACTTAAGGTACTCTCATTACCCCTAATCAGAGGGAAGATGTGATGAGTTTACTAACCCATTGGTTTAGGCTTAAGCTCATTAACTTATGACAAACTTTCACAAGCAATAAAAGACTGAAAACACAAAAAACAAACAATAACCGTCTCCTTCGGGATTCTTTTCTCATCACCTTCATTCACAACCGAGAGCTCGCTTCTTCCGTCTAATGCAAGACAGTTTGCACCTGAGCCAGACAGGTCATACACTTGAGCATGGACAAGTAAGCAGTTCACAAGTCAATTTATCTTTCAGTCTCTTTGGGTCGAACTACGGTGTTCTGACTTCCTCATTGCACGAGAGGATACGTAGGCATAACTTAACAGTTATCGAACAAAAGTCTCTGTATATCCCCCTCCTTCCAGCACTATTCTTTGAGCCTCATGATCTTGAGCATCTTACTCCTGTCCTTACACTGACACTGTACATTTATACACTTCACTTCTCCTACACTGACACCTGTACATCTCTTTCCAGCTATTTTATACACAGATTGCACTGACACTACCCCTTTAAAACACAAATCTTTTAAGCGTGGATCCCGTCGAGTACGACGGACAATCTGGGTGCTAATACCTTCCCAGGTTGTAACCAACCCCCTTTTTCAGTCTCTCTGGTTCGCAAACCGTCTTATCCATCTCTTTCTAGGTCTATGCAGCATTGCCTTTCCTCCGGGATAAAAATGCCTAGCTGGCGACTCTATTCATCTCCAGTGAGTTCACGGCTGTGTGTTCTCACTGTCCCTCTCGCCGACCGTTCGCGCTTGTACCCTTATTTGACCCTGGTGTCACTTATCGGGAGCGACAGCACCGTATCAAGATGATAGTCTAAGCGAAAGTTTAACACTTACACCGGACCCCATGCCATGCAAGAAGAAACCTCAATTAGAGTTTAAAACCTTACCCAAGAACCTAATTTACGAATTCCTAGACACTGAATGTACGCGACCAGTTATAATCAATTCCGATTTAGGAACACTCGAAACGAAGAAACTTTTAGATGTCTTAAAGAAATACCCAACTGCATTAGGATATAACATATCTGATCTCAAAGGAATATGTCCTTCAATCTGTATGCATCGTATTATGCTAGAAGAAGATTGCAAAACCTCTAGAGAATCTCAAAGAAGAATTAACCCAATCCTTAGCACTATAGTAAAAGATGAAGTTAAGAAACTACTAGATGCTGGAATAATATATCCAATCTCTGATAGTCAATGGGTTAGTCCAGTACACGTAGTACCAAAGAAAGGAGGTATCACTGTTGTGAAAAACGCTAAAGGCGAATCGATATCACAAAGAGTAGTGACCGGACATAGAGTGTGCATCGATTATTGAAAACTAAACAAAGCCACTCGAAAAGATCATTTCCCACTACCTTTTATAGATCAAATGTTAGAACGATTAGCCAAACACTCGTATTTCTGTTATCTAGATGGTTACTCAGGATTTTTCCAAATCCCTATTCACCCAGATGATCAAGAGAAGACTACATTCACATGTCCTTATGGAACGTTCGCTTATAGATGAATGCCCTTTGGATTATGTAACGCTCCTGAAACCTTTCAAAGATGTATGATGTCAATCTTCGCAGATTTCATAGATAACATCATGGAAGTGTTCATGGACGACTTCTCTGTATGCGGGCAAAGTTTTGAAGGATGTCTATCAAATTTAGAAATGGTGTTAGAAAGATGTGTAAAAGTAAACCTCGTACTTAACAGGGAAAATGCCATTTTATGGTCAGAGAAGGAATCGTACTAGGACACGTTATATCTGACAAGGGAATTGAAGTTGATAAAACTAAGATAGAAGTCATAAAAAATCTTCAACCCCCTAAGACCGTTCGAGAAATACGAAGCTTTTTAGGACACGCCGGTTTCTACCGACGATTCATCAAAGATTACTCGAAAATCACTAAACCTCTTACCGGTTTATTAATGAAAGACGCTGAGTTCATATTCGATAAAGATTGTCTTAAAGCATTCGAAACTCTAAAAACAACCCTCATCACCGCACCAATCATGCAACCACCTGACTGGAGATTACCTTTCGAAATCATGTGCGATGCGAGTGACTATGCTGTAGGCGCAGTTCTGGGACAAAGGAAGGACAAGAAACTTCACGCAATTTACTATGCCAGTAGAACTATAGATTCTGCTCAATTGAACTACGCCACTACTGAAAAAGAGTTGTTAGCAGTTGTCTTCGCACTTGATAAATTCCGTTCCTACCTAGTAGGATCAAAAATAATCATCTACAAAGACCAAGCTGCTATCAGATATTTACTAACCAAGAAAGATGCCAAACCAAGACTCCTGAGATGGATCTTACTCTTACAAGAGTTTGATCTCGAAATCAAAGATAAGAAAGGCACTGAAAACGTTGTAGCGGACCATTTATCTAGAATAGAAGGTATTAAACCCGAACAAGTGCCGATTAACGACGATTTTCCGTATGAACAGCTGATAGCACAAAAAAGAAGCGACCCAACTCGGTTAGACATAAATGAACCAAAAGCCGTGGAAGCAATCCAAACAACCATAGGACTGCCATGGTACGCTGACATTGTCAACTACTTAGCTGCATGAGCACTTCCACCAGACTTAACCTATCAGTAGAAAAAGAAATTCTTCCACGATCTCAAGTATTACTATTGGGACGAACCATTATTGTTTAAGAGAGGACCTGACGGAATCTTCCGTCGGTGCATACTCGAAGAAGAAATAGAAGATGTCATTGCTCATTGTCATTCATCTCCTTATGGCGGACACGCAAGCACTTCCAAGACTTGTGCAAAAATCTTACAAGCCGGCCTATTTTGGCCCAATCTATGGAAAGATGTCCACATCGCTGTTATAAATTGCGATCGGTGTCAACGCACCCGTAACATTTCAAGACGAGATGAAATGCCTCAAAGAGGAATATTAGAAGTAGAAGTCTTTGATGTCTGGGGAATCGATTTCATGGGACCATTCCCATCTTCTTTCGGTAACAAGTACATACTCATAGCTGTCGATTATGTTTCAAAATGGATCGAGGCTATAGCTTCTCCTACAAATGACACACGAGAAGTAATTAAGCTTTTCAAGAATATAATCTTTCCAAGATTTGGTGTGCCTAGACTTGTCATTACTGACGGTGGCTCGCATTTCATTTCGAAAATATTCAACAAATTACTATCCAAGTATGGAGTCAGACATCGTGTAGCAACACCGTATTATCCGCAAACAAGTGGACAGGTCGAAGTCTCGAATAGAGAAATAAAAAAAATTCTAGAGAAGACTGTCGCCATATCTAGGAAGGATTGGTCATCTAAACTTAATGAAGCTTTATGGGCTTATAGGACAGCCTACAAGACACCCATAGGAACTACACCCTTCAAACTAGTGTATGGGAAGGCCTGTCATCTCCCGGTTGAACTAGAGCACAAAGCATATTGGGCAATTAAAACACTCAATATAAACTACACTGCCGCTGGAGAAAAGCGAATCCTCGACATTAATGAATTGGAAGAATTAAGGTTGGACGCATACGAGAATGCTAAGATATACAAAGAAAGAACCAAGCGTTGGCACGATAAGCGCCTGTCTAGGAAAGAATTTAGTGTGGGAGACGTTGTGCTCCTCTTCAATTCAAGACTTAGGCTCTTTCCTGGAAAACTAAAATCTAGATGGTCAGGACCCTTTGAAATTACTAAAGTGTTCCCAAGCGGAGCAATAGAAATTAAGGGTAGGAATAGTGAACCGTTCATAGTAAACGGACAACGATTAAAACATTACCATAATATTGAAAACAGAGATTATGCAAATAATTTCAAACTTTTAGAGTTGTCCACTAACTTTCCTGATTAATCTAGCACTAAGCACTACGTCAGGCTTATGACGATAAAAACAGCGCTTAGTGGGAGGCAACCCATTTTATTGTTTTATTTCATTTTTATTATTGACTTTATTTATCTATTTATTTCCTTATTTTCTTTATTTTTAACTTTCGTTTTCTAAATCATTTATAAAATTGCCATGCTACAGATTTTCTAAAGTGTTTTCTACCTTACCTCTTTTTCCCCTGATTTGTTTCTCCCGCTTTAACACTAACTATGACTAACCAACCAAGGAACTTCATGGAAACCATATTTAGAGGAAGGAACCAAAGGAGGAAATTTGAAGAATTATCACAGAGACACATGGACTTGACTCTGTATTATGATGAACAAACTATGGAAACCTTAGGTATCAATGATAGCATCCTATACATGTTTAACCAGCTTGGATGGGAGAAAGCTCTCATAAAATATAAGTTTGTCACTTACCGCGAGCTAACCCTTGAATTTTTAAGCTCCCTAGTTTACCTACCTGAGCGTAGATTTGGACCACGGAAAGGATTTATTGGTTTCCGACTATTTGGTATCGAATTTGTCTATAACCACAAGGAACTAGCTGACCTACTAGGATTTCCTAGCGGACCTTTTGCTTTTACTACCACCCAGGTAGAACTGATGGATATTGAGCTAGATTTCTTCTGGGGAACTTTAACAGGAAAGTACCACCCTGAGCCGGATAGCATGGAAAATAATGAAATACACAACCCCGCTATCCGCTATTTTCACAAAATCCTTGCCCACACCTTGTTTGGAAAGGAAGAGAACCTTACTGAAGTATCTAAGGACGAGATATTCATAATGTACTGTTTGACCCAAGGCAAACCCGTAAATGTTGTACCCTTCATGATGAAGACCTTTACCCACATCCAGGAGGAACCTAATCTACCAATAATGGTAGGAGGCCTAGTCACCATGATTGCTAACGCCCTCGGACTTAGATATCAGTTACACAAGTGCACCCGTTTCGATACCATTCGCCCTATGAATTTGAATTTCTGCTTTATCCGCCGAATAATAGGAAACATAGGACAACCACCATTCGAGTACCTGATTAGGAATGAAATCGTAACCTTTTTCACCTTGCCAAACCATGCTAAAGTCAGCGTTCACAACAGAGATAATTGGCTTTATGAGCTTACTCCTCCTGACCATCCAACAACACCTGAGTGTTGCACCCCAAAATTTGCCCTCCACAAGACAAGTCATTGTGTACTAAGAGGCTCACAAGGTTCACAAGGTTCACAAGACATCTCATGAGGTAAACAAGGTTCACAAAGTTCACAATTAGTCAGAAAGTTTGACAATTCCCTTAGACAATGCATCCTCCTAAGCAATGCATCATAAACTAGGGTTTTGACTTAAATCAGGCTAAATGGACTTCCAAGACTTCATGTGAACTTCATAGCATCCTATATGTGTTCAAGAATCACAATGTCAAGTTTCAAGACTTTCCCAAAAGATTTGCTCAGTCAGATGATCAGATAGGTTAAAATCAGTCAAAGTAGTTAAAAAGTCAAACTGAGGTCAACTGTGGTCAAACCAAAGTCAAACTTCATGATTTTTTGCCAACATCAATTATATGAAGTAAAATTCATCATTTGATCAAGAGCTGATCATGATTCATCAAGGAGATTTCAGATCATCAAGAATCAGGAGTTTCTAAATTAGGGTTTTCACAGAAAAAGTCAACTGAACTTTGACCAGCCATAACTTTCACATGCTTCATCAAAATTTTTCCATAAAAAGCTCATTTTGAAGGAAATTTAATTCTCTACAACTTAGTTTCTCACAAGCCAAGCCCAAAAATGCTTCATTTGGAAGGTATGAGCTAAGACATTATAGGTCCTTTTAAAAGTCAACAAAAAGTCAACAACTTCAAAAGAGCATAACTTGAGAATGGTAAAAGATATGGACATGAGACAAAAGAGGTTAGTTAGAGGACTCTTTAAGCTTTCCAAAATGTCCAAGAACATCCTCATAGCATTAAAATTGAAGGATTTGTGCCCTTGCAAATTTGGGAAATTTTTGAGTGGTTTATGAAGTAAATGGGGTCTTAAAACCATAATTCTTCAAATGGGCTGACTTTTTTGTGACCCAATGTGTTCCATGACATCATGCACGAAATTTATTTAATAATTTCATAATTTTATTCATTTTATTTTTATTTATTATGATTTTTTATATTAAAAATCATTTTAAATTCAAATAAAATATAAAATGATGAAGATTTAAAAATATTTTGCCTCTAGAAAGTCATAAAAGTTAATTGGATTTAATTGATACAAAAATTATGAAGATTGTCTTAGAATAGCAAGTTCATATCAAAGAATATTCAAATTTTAAGGCATATCTTTTTCAATCTTCAAACATCCAAAAAATCCAAAAAATCCAAAGAATCATAACATTTTTCTGACCTAATGCAATCCATATATATACATAAACACATTGCCAATGAGAGGGGACGAATTTGCAGCCTCTAAGACCACTTTCAAACTTTCAAAATTCATCATATTTTTTGAAATTTGGATTCTAACATTTGGTAGTTTTCAGGTGAATGGAGCATGCCAATCTCTTCCTTACATATCACTAAACATATACCAATGATCATATGCATCTAAAAGCCCAAGAATTGGCCAAACCGAATCAAAGTTTTTAGACATTCATAATTTTTTCGTTTTCATACATTGGTATAAAATAAATTGTATTTGACTGTTGATTCTTGTTTGTGATGAGCTAACAATCGTTTATGGATACTTTGATTTGAGTTTTGGTACAAGATGAATGATCCACCATTGTTAGGGTTCTTCGGCCGTTTTAGGGTTTCATGATTTATCAATGATAAATGAAATCTAAAACCATAGATCAATTGTAATTAACCTCTGGATCATGTTGGAACATTTAATTTGATGAAATTTTACTGTTTAATTGATGATTGAATTTCGTAGGGTTTACTGCAAATGAAAAATCGCAGGTAAATTTGAAGCAAAATTCGCAAGAAAAATTGCAGGTCTGGAGGTTGAAGATGACTGGCGCGAATCCAGAATTTGAATTTAAACATATATTATATATTAGTGTTTGTATTATATGTATTGAGAAACACTGATGGCGTGGTGGTGAGTATACGCGTATGTGAAAGCAAGGTCTTGGGTTCGAAAGCAGCCTTTGGGCAATTTTTTTGTTCAATTATTTTGTTTTACAGGACTAGAACAAAAGCATATGAAGGCAACATATTGACAGCCAGCGCGCGCTAGCCCAGTGTAATGCTGGTGATTTTCCAGGTAAAGGACCTGGGTTCAAATCCCAGGTCCTGTTTTTTTTTTTTTTCTTGTTTTATTTTCTTATTATTTCTTTATATTATTTTCTAAAACTAATTTAAACACTTTTCTAAAAAACAATATATGTAAATTATTTTTCTCTTAAAACTTATATTATATTTTTTTTATAATTGTATATTATTTAATAATTTTGTATATTAAATATATAAAACCTAATTCTTTTCTTTACAAACCCTAATTTATTTTAAAAACCCTAAATATATTATAAGCCCTAATTTATTTTTCTAAAAAAAATTTCAAAACCCTAATTTTTCCTTTGTGATTTTAATTTCTTATTTTTGTAATTATAATTATTTAATATTTATAATATGTATATATAATTAATTTATGAAGCTATTAATCATATTTCTTAGTATATAATTATTATAATTTATTTCTTTTATTAAAATTCTTAAAAATGTTTATTTGTTTAAATTTGAACTTTTAATTTGTTTTCTATATTATTATATTATTATACTAACCTCTCTTATATTTATTTTGTTTATTATTACTAACCTATTTATTTATTTATTATATGCTTATTTATTTAAATTATTTTATTATTGTTATGATGTAATTGTGCAAAATTATGTAATAGTTGTAGAACTTTTATTATTTATTTAAATGGCCATGGTTAGTAAAATAGGGAGTCTAACATGTTTGTATTTAAAATTGAATTTAGATCATTAATTTTAAGATAAATATATCAACTTGTACACGCACACACATAAGTCGATCTTTGATCGCCATCTCACATTCTTAAGGATACCTCTCATGTTGCCTAGATAAAAGGTTAAGTAAGGTGTATAAAGTAAAGTCCCTTATCTTATTTAATATCATCTTGTCCCTTTACGATTATAAGATCAAGTCCCTTCGATGTTGCCTTCGTGAATAATCTTGTCCCTTTCGAATAAAAGATGATAAGTCCCTTCGAATTTCTAATACACCTTACAATTGCCTAATCACAGATGTCCCTTCACTTGTCCCTTCTAACATCCAAGGTAATGACTACCTATTCCTTAATAATAGGGATAGTCTTACCATTTAAAGGACATTTAAGAACAGAAAAGATTTAGCTTAGGGTAGGTTCCTCTTATGTACTTGCTCACCTTTTCAAAACACTTCAAAAACACTTCACATTTTCAAACAAATTTTCAAAACAAAGTCTTTATATATATATATATATATCCGTACATGGATCATTATAAAGTACTTAAGAAATTTTTTTAATTACACACTACACTTCTCAAAACATTTTAAAGTGAGCTAAGTAACTAAGAGCCCATGGATAACCATGGATGTAAAGGGTGCTAACACCTTCCTTTTACATAACCTACCCCCCGAACTCAAAAATCTTTTAAGGTCTTTCCTGTTCTTTTATGCCCTTTCCTTTGGATAAAATAAAAGTCGATGGCGACTCTTACTATCTGCAACATTTAACTAAAGTCAGTTCTCCCACCGTGTTACAGAACTGGCGACTCTGCTGGGGACTTAATAAAAGAGGGGTACCCTTAGGAATTAGATCACTAAAATTGTTTGCCTTGTTTGCTTTATACTTATCTGTTGGGTGCTCTTATGTGTGAAAGATCCTAACCCGGATCTAGTGTACCTCTTAGGTAAATGGCAATAGACCAAGGAAACTGTACGGCGTATACCAATATGGTTGATCTGGTGGCCATAGTTAGTGTGACTTCTTGGTTGGTGCTTATGTTCCTTAAGTCAAGTTGAGGATAATATGAGGCTGCCATATGTTGTCAATGCACTAACTAACTTTTAGAACCCTAGTTATCCCATCTTGGCCTTTAGAAAGTAGTGAGATAACCGGCTTTGGTGAAGACTGAAGTTGGTTGATACTCGATGCTACGCTCATTGAGATTCTAAACTTGGAGGGTTTTGGTTGGCAAGTAAGTTTCCTACTGAACAACCACCCTTGTGAAGGATCAATGATATTGAGATCCCTTAGAACCTGGTTACTTTTGTAGGACAGGATGAACCAACTAAACTTCAGGGGAGGGTACTTACCTTTAAACCTCATGCAAGCCTTCAAATCTAGGGCCATTGTGTGACTTGTTTGTGTGTGCCACATGTTTGTGATTGAACATAACATCATGACATCATCATGCATCATAAGCATAGCATTTTCACTAACCATTTCAAGGACCAAAGGATTTATCTTTGTTCTTTGTTGCAGGTCATGGCTTCTGCTCGTAGGAATACTATCAGGATCAACTTTGTAGGAATACCTTCTAAGCTTAAGGAATTGGTTTCTCAAGTTCCCGAAAACTCTCAGTTCATCAAGAGACATGGTTACCTACTAGATCTAGTCACTTCAGGGTTCAACGAAGACATGATGAGTGTTCTGTTTCAGTTCTTTGATCCTAAGCACCATTTCTTCACATTCCCCGACTATCAGCTGGTTCCTACAATGGAAGAGTTCTCCAAGCTTCTAGGTATACCTATCCTTGATCAGAAACCCTTCACAGGCTTGGAAAAAGAGCCTAAGCCTGAAGTCATTGCTGCAACTCTACATCTGAAGAAATCAGACATTGTCTTGGAAACAAGGAGTGGGGTTAAGGGTATTCTTGCTAAGGTATTGATAGAGAAAGCTCAAGTGATCCTGAAGGCTATGAGTTATGATGCTTTTGAGGAGATCTTAGCCCTATTGATTTATGGCTTAGTATTGTTCCCCAATCCAGACCAGTTCGTAGATGTACACGCCATCAACATATTTCTGAGTCTTAATCCAGTGCCTACATTGCTTGGAGACATCCTACATTCTCTTCATACTCGTACTACAAAGGCACGAGGAACTTTGATGTGCTGCATACCTTTGCTATCTAGGTGGTTTATTTCTCACCTTCCTCAATCAGTGATGAAGAATGAACAAGGGTTCAGGTGGTCCAAGAGAATCATGTCACTCTCTCATTCAGATATTCATTGGTGCTCTCGATCTATGGAGAATATTACTATCATTAACCGTTATGGAGAGTTTCCTAATGTGCCACTTCTAGGCATAAGAGGAGGCATTACTTACAACCCTTCTTTAGCTTTACGACAGTTTGGTTACGCTCGGAGTGATGGTCCACATGACATGTTGATTCAGGGTATTGTGTTTGACTGCGACAACGATCTGCAAGGTTACCGTCAAAGGTTCATACGAGCATGGGGGAAAGTGAACAAGGTTGACAGCAAGACTCTGGAGCCCAAGTACACTATTCCTGTGGAAGCTTACCTCAGATGGGTGCGATCTCGTGCTCAGACTCTCATGATGCCATATCCTGCCATCCTGCCAGTTACTATGGAGCCTGTTGCTGAAGGAGATACTTCTTATACCATCCTTCACCCAGACATGCCCAATGACATGGAAGACTTACAGAGGTCCTGGATCCAGTTGAAGGAGCAAAGGGATACTTTTGAGGCTCATTACAAAGCAAGTCAAGAAAGAATCCTGGAGCTAACAAAGCAACTTCACGAGGAGCGGAATCTCAACTCATACCTCAACACAAAGAGGAAACGTCCATGGGAGACTTTAAACCCCATCTTTTGTATTTATTTCATTTCATTTTATTGTAAGACCAAGGGGCAAACAAATTTATTACTAATAAAAGTTTACTTTCTTGATTGTTTAAGCAAATTTAAATCATGCGGTCCTTGAAAACATTGCATACGCATTTGCATACCATATCACTGCATCACAGGTTTCTTATGTACAGGTTTCTTATCTTCTCGCTGTTTATTTCAGCAATAGCTCTTGAACAAACAGTTAAAGATCTCCAAGCACAAAATGCACAGTTCCAAGAGTTGATCCTGAACTTGTCCAAGGGGCAGGATGAATTGAAGACACTGCTGGCCAAGAAGACCAAGAAGACTAGAAGGTCAGGGGGCCTAATCAACATGGGAAGAAGGTTCAGAGGTCCTGTCAAGACCAAAGAACAGGTTGAAGATTATGATTCTGAAGAGTCTGAGAAAGAGGGAGGCAGTCTCCATAATACAATGGGGGATTCTGATTCTGAAGCTAACTACTATCATGAACCTAATGAAGATAAGTTCAAAATGCTGGTGGATAGAATGGATGCTATGGAATTGCAAAAGTCTTCTGGGATGGATTTTGAAGACCTGAGTTTGATATCTGGAGTGGTTATACCCATTGGGTTCAAGTTCCCTGCATTTGTAGTATATGATGGTGTCTCCTGCCCCAAGCTGCATCTGAGGTCCTATGTCCAGAGAATCCAACCCCATACTGCTGATAAGAAGTTGTGGATCCATTTCTTCCAAGAGAGCTTGTCTGGAGCTCAATTGGAATGGTACTATCAGTTGGAGAGTGTCAACATCCGTGATTGGAATGATCTTGCTGAGGCCTTTTATAAGCAATATCAATACAATGCTGATCTAGCCCCTACTCGCATGCAACTACAAAGCATGTCTATGGGTGCTAAAGAAAATTTCAAGGAGTATGCCCAGAAGTGGAGAGATTTGGCTGGTAGGGTACAACCTCCTCTAACTGACAGAGAGTTAGTGGATATGTTCATGTGCACGTTGAATGGTCCCTTTTATAGTCATCTCATTGGAAGCTCATCATCTGGCTTCACTGAGTTGATAATGATAGGAGAGCGCGTAGAAAGTGGTATAAGGAGTGGCAAGATACAAGTGGGTGCTTCTTCACCAAGTACTACAAAGAAGCCCCCTAGTGGGAAGAAAGAGTCAAATGCTGTTTATGGTCAACCTGATCGTAATAGGAGACACCAATCTGTGAGTGCAGTTCACATCTCCAACCCTACTCCTGCAACACTAGAGCTACCACAGGGCTATCAATAGAGGCCTAGAAGACAGTTCACCAAGCTCAACATGTCAATGGCCCAAGCCTTGTAACACTTGTTGAAAGGTGAACTCATCACTTTGAAGGACCCTCCTCAGAACCCCAATGTTACCTCTCCCAGGTACAATCCTAATGCACGATGTGCATATCATTCTAATTGTCAGGGACATGATACCAATAATTGCTGGATATTGAAGAATAAAATTCAGGATATGATCGATGCTGGAGAGATTGAGTTTGACCCTCCGGGTACTCCAAATGTGATTACTGCTCCCATGCCAAATCATGAGAAGACTGTCAATGCCATTGATGAAGTTTCACATATTTCCTCAGTTGCAGATGTAACCACACCAATGTCTGTTATTAAGAAAAAGTTGGTACAAGCTGGGTTCTTTCCAGGTTTTAATGAAGATTGCTTCTATTGTGCTTATAAACCGGATAGTTGCTGGAAGCTGAAGGACGGAATTCAACGCCTCATGGACAATTACACAATATTGTTTGAGAGGACACCTTCTGTGGAGAGCATGGTTGAACACATAACTAAAGGTGCGAAGGTTGAAGAGGTGGATATGGTTGATAAAGTGCCGGTAAGGATCACTTCCAAGGTCCCTGTCAAAATCACTCATAAGGGTCCAATTAAGATTACTGCTGAAGGCCCTGTGAAGATTGTTGCTGAAGCTAGAGTGGCTCCTATGATCATCACCACTCCGGGTCCTATTCCATATACTTCTGATAAAGCAGTGCCTTGGCATTATGGCTCCAATGTTTATATTCATGGTGTTAAGCAGGAATCCTTAGCTGATGCGCCTGTTGTTGATGAAAATCTGGATGTTGATAATATTGCTGGATCTAGTAAGATCACACGAAGTGGAAGAGTTTTCTCTCCTCCGGTTACCTCCAAGAATACATCTACTCCAACTACCACCTCCACTGTTGATGCTCGGGGCAAAGGTCCTGTTATTGAACCAGTACAAGCTGATGAACCAACTGCTGATGATCTTTCTAAGCAGATTGAAGAAGTACTGAAGATCATTCGCAAGAGTGATTATGATGTTGTTGATCAATTGGGGCATACTCCCTCCAAGATTTCTATGTTGGCTTTGTTGTTGTGTTCTGAGGCTCATGCCAAAGCCTTGATTAAATTTTTGAAGACTGCTCACGTACCAAATGAGATTTCTGTAGACCAGTTTGAAAATTGTGTTGCACACTTGAACTATGATAATGGGTTAGGTTTCTCCGATGCTGATTTGACTCCTGCCAAGAGTGTAGAACACCAAATTTGCCCTCTTCATTTTTATCATCATAATACACCATTTGCATCATAAGCATATCATATGTATAGCATTATAGCATAGGAAAATAAAGCATGACAAGCATCAAGCCCTAGCATGAGGCATATGGCCATCTGGGGAGGTGTTGAAGGCCATTTAAGCCAAGACAAGGGTTCTAATGGAGTTTTACAAGTCCTAGGGTGGGTCTACACTCCATTTACAAGTTCAACTCCATTGGCAAAAGCTCAGAAGATTGCATGATCATCAGGGAAAACAGGACAAGGCAAAGCTCCTACACAAGGCACCTAAATTAGGGTTTGAGATTCAAGCATCAAAACTCCACAACTTTGGCCATTTAATTTGGGCAAAGTCTTCTATATGTTAAGAGCATCCTAGGTACCGATTTTCATGAGAAGATTCTATATGGAAGTCAAGAAATTCTTCAGTTGCATGCAGATGAAGTAATTGGTCAACTGTGCCTGTAAAAAGTCAACTGTCTGATTTCAAGGGGTCCAAGCCACTTTTTCTTGCCAAGGGGGGTCCTTACAATGTTATAAGATGTTTGGGATGAGTAAAGACCAAGAATCATGGATATTTGAAGGGTTTTGTAAAAATGGTACAAAGTTGGTTTTTGAGATTTTCTAAATTTAGCAACTTTTGCCCTAATTTTCAAGTGAGCTTAGCATGATCAAAAATTCTTCAAATGAACCCAACCCAAACTTGAAAGTTGGAGACTAAAGCTTTCCATTTTCAAAAAGTACAAGTGCATTTGCATAGCCTTCATGGATCATGAGATATGGCCTTCGAAAGTTGTGTGATTTTTAGGGTTTACTTTAGAATCCAAAGTTCTACCAAATGCAAAAATTCATGTATCCCCATTCCAAGCCATTCCATGTGCAAAGTAAGGTCATTACATCTTTATTCATGATATGTGAAGCATTTGGATCAAGGAAAATTGGTGGATTTATGTATGGAATGTGGTGCATTTCACAAAATGTAAATACATGGTCATATGAAAATCTTAGTTTCTACTAAGTTGCAAATTGTCATGTAAATTAATTGCAATCCATTCTATGTACAATTTCAAATCATTACATCACTATGCATGATATGAGAGAAATTTGGCTCAAAGGGAATCACAAAAATCGTGCATGGTATGCATGGTCCCATCCTACTTGCAAAAGGTGCATAAGCATGAGAGTGTGCAATACACTTTGATCCAAGGGCTGAGGATGCTCCATTAGTGATCAACAAGGAAAATAGGATCAGCATGTGCAAGGTACAAAGGCAAGGCACGAGCAAATCCTTCCATCACACCCTTTATGCATTTTTGCAATTTCAATTGGATCACACTCCTCCCACGTGCATTTCATTTCTCATTTCTTGGACTGATTTTGGGCATAATAAAAGGGCCAGCTAGGGTTTTATCTGGGCAGAAATCAACACCATTCTCTCATTTCCCAGTTTTTGCTCCTGCTGCATTTTCCCTCATAACTCTTCATCCACAACTTCATTCACCAAACAAACCTCAGATTCTTGTTCTTGGAGCTTCATAGATCATAGATCAACCCTCACTTTGAGCTGGAAGAAGATTTGTGCACCAGTTCAGTTCAGACCAGAACCCTTCACAGAGCAAGGTTGAGTTGATTTTGAGGCCTCTTTCACATTTATTTTGTGAGAAGAGGTTGCAAGAGGGACATACCGAGCTGGATATTGGTCTTCTTGGTGAAATTTGGAACTTTGCAATCTCAGGTATGCTCCAAATTTATGGATCTGTAAATGGTTTTTGTTGTGTGTATTATGATCTGCTTGCTACACTGAACATGTGGATCCCTTTGGTTTTGAAAATGATGTTGAAATGAGGTCAGGCTAGGGTTTTGAAGTTTCTAGATCCAAACTACTTTGCTTCGGTTCAGTTTGTGTGTGCTAGTTTACGTGTCTGTGATGATTGATTCATGTTATGCTTGGTTCAAGGATCATTTTGATGTTTGATTTGTGTATTTTCATGGAGAAATGAGAGAGATATGATTCTCTGAATTTGAGGTGTTGGTGCTGTTTTGGCTCTGTTGCTTTGCGCATTTCAGGTTGGTTTCATGAGAGTGAGGTTGAAGATGATGACGTGTTGGGCTGTGGTTGGGTGCGTATGTTTTTGTCCGTTTGTGACTTAAACCCTAGGTTGACCGGTTGATGGCATGTTCACATGATTTTTGTTATTTCTTTTTTTTTTATAAGTTTGTCACATGTATAATAATAATAATAATCCTGTTTTTTGGTCTGTTTTTTGAACTTCCGTGTGGGCCTAAGGCCAATCTTCTAAGCGCACCCCCTTTTGGGCCCAAGTGGCCAGTGGAACTGAGTGATCTTGCTATTCGCACTCCCCCTCTCTTTTCTTATTTTCTTAATTTCTTTTTTCTTAGTTTCTTTTGTTTTAATTATTTTAAAATACTTCCAGATATCCAAAAATTCCAAAATAATTCATGGGTGTTCATTTGGGTTTTCTTTAATTTTCTATATTTTTATTTTTCATTTTTTCTAATTATCCACGTGTCATTAAGGTTTTCTTCTCCATTAATTCATTTTGGGTCCTTTTTTGAACAATCTGCCTTGTCCAATTTCCCTAGGGTTCATTATTTCAAGTTTTGTGTTGATTCTTTTTGATCTGGATTCCTAAGGGGATGTAGTTTTTGTTTGATTTTTTCCATGATTTTTAGAAACTTTTCCATTTGATTTTGATCCTTGGTTTGTCTTTGATGTTTTGTAACCCTAGTTCATATCTAAGCTTCCATTTGACCTAGCTAGCCTCTGAATTTATCCCCATCCTTTTGGCTCATTGTTATGTTATGTTTAAGGATCATTTGTCCTGATTTGTGGAATTTTTAGGTGCTTTGTTGAATTGATGTGATTTTTTTGTCCTTACCTTATCCCATTTTTGCTTCTTTGTGATCATTAACTCCTTTATAAGCTTAGAAGGGCACTTGTGCCAACTTCATTCTCTTGTTTGGGGTCTTTTGGGGTATGGGAATCCTCCTGATCTTGGTCTAGGGTTTGTGGCTTAGAATTTTGTGTTACCTTCTGAGTTCATCTTTTCCTATGTGCTTTCACTTCATCTCTCACTTCCATATTTCTTTATCCCTCATTTGGTGTTTGTTTGGTCTTGTACTTCCTTTCTCTTCATCTTGTGGGCTTCTTAAGCCCTTATCCATGTTGCTTTGGCTTTGATTGTGTGCATTGAGTCCTTGTTTATGCCTTCTTGTTTTGCATTCTTCTTAGGTGTGCATTTGTTTTCATATATGTTTCATGTTGCATCTTTTGCTTGTAAGCTTCATCTCTCATTCTTTTGTGTTGCATTTTCATTGTGTATTTATTCATACCACTTCACTTCTAATTGTTTGATGTTATCATGATGATTTGCTCATTTCATTTCACTTGTGCACACTAACCTTGCAGGGGCTATGGTAAGTTTGAGATGTGGGAATTGAGTTCCACATCTCCATTTTCTCATCTCTCCTCATATTGTTTATATGGACTAACATCTTCTTGTTGGGCTTAGGCCTTTCTCATCTCTCTTTTTATCTTCTTCTTTTTCTCTTGAGATCCTTTTTTAGGTTAGAAAGACCTCACAAACCCTAGGAACTCCATGCATGCTAACTTAGGATAGAAACTTCCCCCCTAGTTTTTCCTTTTGCTCCTTTGTTTCTATTTCTCTTCTCATCTTCAAACTTAATTCTAATTCACTTAATAAAGGTTGAGTGCTTTCATGTGACATGAGACTTTGCTATGAGATGCTTGCACGCGTTCCATTTCGGGGCGAGGTGTGAGTCATCACTCGTAGTGGATAGGTCTTAGCATGAGTACCTCACAAAGAAAAAGTTAAAAGGCACTTCTTAACCAAAAAACCACAAAAATACTTAATAAGGGTAATAGGCCAGTGTACTTGAGCCTTCACTTGTGGGACTAGCTTTGGGGATTTCCTACATAGATAGGTGTGCCTCTTGCGCATTCCATTTCGGGATGATGTGAGACGTATACATCCCATCGAGTAAGACTTAGGTACACTTACCTATGCAAACCTTTACTCATAAAAGCTTCTAAAAAACACCAAACAAAGAATAAGCGTCTCCTTCGGGACTTATTTTCTCATCACCTTCACTCTCATCGTGCGAACTTGCTCCTACATGTCACTTTGCAAGACGGTAACGCACTCGTCGTCCGAGCCTGCAACACCTGAGCATTGACATAGGCAGTTCAAGCCCTAATTCACAGGCAACTTTCCTTTCTCCCCTAGCTAGGGGAACTACGGCGTCTCTGATCCTCATTGTCCTGATGAGGTACGTAGGCAGCGGGGTAGGGCCCGTTCGAGCACAATCTTTATTTTCCCTACATTTTTCTCTTTGTTTCTTATTTCATTTCTTTTCCAGTTCCAGTTTCTTTTCATTTTCATTTCTTTTGCTGCAGTTTTCATACCCTCACCCTTTGAAACAGTTATTTTCGCAAGCGTGGATCCCGTCGGGTACGGCGGACGATCTGGGTGCTAATACCTTCCCAGGTCGTAACCGACTCCCGAGCCCAGTCTCTTTGGTTCGTAGGACCCGTGTCCTTCCTCTTCTTTTCTTCTGGTTTGTGCAGCATTACCATTCCCTTTCTTCGGGATAAAAATGCCTGGCTGGCGACTCTATTCTTTTTCTGCGCCACTTTCGCGTTTGTACCAGGATGGAAATCCGGGGAGCGACAGCTTGGCGACTCTGCTGGGGAACGAACCCAGAATCTCTGGTTCCCCTGTGAGTCTCTCCTAGCGCTTGTGTGTTGCTGTTTCATTGGGTGATGTTTGTTTGCTGTGGCTTTTTGTATTTTATTGTTGTTTATTTACAGCTTTATTTACAGCTTTATTTACAGTTTTCAGTATTTATTTTCTGCATCATGTATATCATACTGGACTGTCTGGACTGGTTTTCTGTTTGGTGGGATCATGGGATATTGTTTCTGAGAGATAAGCCAAGTACCCGGCTTGAGTGCACCCTAAGATTAGAGTGGACATATTGTACTCGCATGTGGCATGATGAGTGGCGATGTGTTTCACGTCCAGATTGCGACTGCCTTGGAAATATCTTGTGTGGGGATTTCCTCCACTTCGGGATAGGACCTTGATAGTTATGTGCATCTGGGGACCGATCATTGAGAACCTTTGTGGAAACAACCCTCTCTAGTGGTGACAGTGGCAGACCACATTTTGTGGCAAACCCATTCGCACCCGAGGGTCCACTGGGGACTCGCATAGGATGGCCTGGTTCTCTTATAGGTGCTCAGTCAAAGCATCTGGTCGTATGACATTAGTACTGTATCCTACGGGCCGAATGTACTATGGTTTCTCGATTTCAGCGCTTGAAGCTGGGAACCTATAAGGGATGCTTGTTTTTCCCGGACTCAGCTGAGGCCTCCCTGTGTAGTACATAATGCCTAACCGATTCCCTGATTTGGTCATGAGCCATTTCTCGGAAATGGTGAAAGTATTATTGCTATTCGACTTTGAGAGTCCGTGATGTTTGACCCGGAGCACACCTGTGAGATTGGGGATGGGTTTACAGGTTTGCAGGAACCCTTGACCTCATCATACCCTTGTTACTAGTACAGTTCATGTTATGATACAGTTACTTTGGTTCCGAAGTTCTGGTTTTCTGGTTCTGGTATTCTTGATGCTGTGGTCCAGAGATTCTCTTCAGAGGGTTGTGATTATCAGAGAGTGTGACTTATTGGACTTTTGGTTTGTCGGTTATTCAGGGGGACCTTGTCAGTGGCCATACTCCAGACAGTCTCAGATGGCCATGTGTCTTTGCATTTGCATCTGCATTGCATCATTGCATCATTAATCATTGTTTTTGTTTTCATTCACAGGTTCATATATGTGCTTCCGGTTCCGGTATTCTCTTTAAAGATGGAAGATCCTCGCAAGCAGAATATTCATTTCAAGTTCTTTGATATCAAGGTTGGTTTGTTGAAAAAGATGGTAAAGCTGATTACACCCAACCAGGTAGAGAGATTCAGAAACGCTTACGGGAGTATTCTTGATGTGGTGATAGAGTTAGATTCTTCAGAGAGGAGTGCCATTCATACATTGCTTCAGTATTATGATCCTCAGCTCCGTTGCTTCACCTTTCCTGATTTCCAGTTGGGCCCTATGCTGGAGGAGTATGCTTTGATCCTGGGTGTGCCGGTTCGAGATCAGGTTCCCTTCAATTCTGAGATGAGTAGGCCTGCACCGGAGACTATTGCTAAGGCTCTTTATTTGAGCCCTTCTGCTGTGAAGTCTTTGACCATTATTAAAGGAGGTGTGTCTGGGTTTTCTTTGGAGGCTCTGGTGAAGAAGGCGGAGGAATTGGCTGTTGAAGGAGAATGGGATGTTGTCTGTGCTATCTTGGCTCTTTCTATCTATGGCATTATTTTGTTTGCTGATATGGAGAAGTTCATAGATATAAACGCCATACATCTCTTTTTGCTGAAGAATCCTGTGCCTACCTTACTTGGGGACTTGTATTACTCAGTTCATTACAAAACTGAGAAGAAGAGGGGAGGTTTGGTTCGTTGCTGTGCTCCATTATTTCACATGTGGTTCATGAGGAATTTGCCTAGTACGGGAGTGTTTAGTGACCACACTCTGGTATGGGCTCAGAAGCTGGAAAAGTTGCTTGCCAAGGATGTTAGATGGTTCACTCAGAGGCTGCAAGGTGCACGTTTCATCACTAGCTGCGGGAGTTATCATAGTGTGCCTTTGTTGGGAATAACTGGAGGGATTAATTACAATCCAATCCTGTTAAGAAGACAATTGGGATACGCTTTGAGAGAGGTGCCTGAAGATTTGAAACTGACCCCTATTTTCTACTTCTCGGTGAAAGATAATATGCCCTTAGTGAGGAAGGTTGCGGGAGCTTGGAAGTGCATTAAGGGAGAAGGGATAGCTAGCTTTGGGAAGTGTAACAATCTGACATTCCCAGAGTACAAAGCTTGGTTGAAAGACAGAGCTAGAAGAGTTTTGCTACCATTTTCAACACCAGTTCCCCCAGTTGCTGAGTCCATTGATACTGTGCCTCTAGAGGAATTCAAGAAGTTGGAAGCCCAGCTACATGCAGTTAGAGTTGAAAATACTGAGATGGTAAGCCTGTATCACCAAGCCAACAGGGCCAAGATTGAAGCTGAAGAGAAGTTGATGAAGATACAAACGACTTTAGAGGCTAAGGAGAAGGACTTTGCAGGTAGAGAAGCACATTTCCGCAGATTGGGGATGATGGAAGCCCAAAGAGAGGTTGAGCGCAAAAAGAAGTCAAAGACCCTCAGAGATGCTCGTCAATCTATTGTCTGGTTGAAGGGACAGAGAGGTCAAGAGCTGAAGCAATATAAAGAAAAAGAAGAGTTCTTTGAAGTTCAGATGGCTTACAAAAAAGAAGAGGTGGAGCAAGTCCACAAAATTTGCAGAGAGAAGACCCAACAACTCGCAGACAGTCAACAAGCCCTCGAAGCAGCATTTAAAGAGATTGAAGACCTAAAGTTGATGGCGGGAGTCAAGAAGGTCAGATCTGATGGGGGGTTTAGTGATGGAGCTTCAGGGTCCTTAGGCATTGGCTTTGCTTCTTAGTTTACTTTTCTTGTATCTGGATTACCCACAGGCATGTTGTAGGAGTCCTAGTTGGTTGTTTCTCCTTTGTAAAGACTTGTACCCTACGGGGAATTATGTGTTATTTGCCTGATAGGTTGATTTATGTTATGGTTTTTTCCATTATTTCTTGGTTCGCTTGCTGTTGTGGTTTGAATGTGGTCTCTCGCGAAGGTTCCTGGAAGTCGAGGATCAGTGCCCATCTGGTTTTCTTTGCTGAAATACCGGGACCGGGGCATAAATGACTTGTGATTGGAAACATAAACAACTGCATTGCATCCATATAACATGTTTGTTGTTTTGCAGGTAGTGTCTCGGTTACTAACGTGTTTTGTGTTTCAGGCACTATAGCTCCTCGTAAAGTTCGGGGGCAACCAACAGTACACAGATATCCAACCAAGATTAACAGAGAGCGAGTCATGGACCAGTTACAAGCAGACTTGACAGATTTGAGACAAAGGATGGATAATTTTATGACACTAATGGTCGGCATGGGGCAGACCCAAGAGCGCCTGCGGGAGATGGTTAAGAATCAGAATAGGAACACTGCGGCTGCTGCTACTGTTGACAATCGTACCGGTGCGGGCGCACGTCAGGTCGAACCTCCTATTACACAGCCAGGAATGACAATAATCAACGATGGGTTACACAACATTCAGGTAGACCATCAAGACGACCAGTTCACTCTGCTTGATGAAGCTGAAGGTCAAGGGGCAGAGGTGAACAAGAGGTTTGAAGAGATGGCTAAGCAAATCAAGGCTATTCAGTCCCAGAGTTCTTTGGGATTCGACATAACAGACTTGGGCTTGGTTCCGGGAGTCAGGATTCCGTATAAGTTCAAAGTTCCTACCTTTGAAAAGTATGACGGCACTACTTGCCCGAAGACCCATCTGCAATCGTTTGTCGGGAGAATTGCCGCTCATACAGATGATGAGAAACTTTGGATGTATTATTTTCAGGATAGCTTGGTGGGAGCTTCTCTCGAATGGTACATGAAGCTCAATAGGGTCAATATCAAGAGCTGGAAGGATTTAGCCGAGGCCTTTGTGAGGCAGTATCAATATAACATGGACATGGCTCCGAAGCGCACGCAGTTGCAACACATGGCCCAGGCGGCAAAGGAAAGTTTCAAAGAATATGCCCAGAGGTGGCGCCAGCTAGCTGCCAGGGTGCAACCACCCCTCTTAGAGGATGAAATGGCCGACATGTTTATGGGCACTCTCCAAGGTGTTTTTCTAGAGAGGTTGGCATTTAGCTCGGCCACCAAGTTCAATGATATAGTGATTGCTGGACAGAGAGTTGAGACTCTGTTAAAGACGGGGAAGATTCAGGACCCTAATACTGCTGGTAGCTCTGGGGGAGCGAGGAAAGCCTTTGGTGGACCTCCTAGAAGAAGAGAAGGGGAAGCTAGCGCAGTATATGGCCGAGACAGAGGCAGAGGTTATAGACGAGAATACAATCAGATAGCTGCAGTCACAATTCCCACTACACCAATTCAACCAGCCCAACAGGCTCTGCAACAGCCTCAACAACAACAACAGCGCAACTATCAACAGAGACCGTATCAACAGAGGCAGCCACGCCAAGCTGATAGGGTTTTTGATGTGATCCCAATGACTTACACAGCTTTACTCCAGAGGTTGTTGGAATTGAACTTAATTCAACTGAGGACCTTGGCTCCACCTACTGGAACTCTTCCTCCAGGTTACGACGCCAATGTTCGGTGCGCTTTCCATTCTGGGGCACCCGGGCACTCAACAGAGAAGTGCAGGGCTTTGCACTATAAAGTTCAGGATTTGATCGACTCCAAGGCAATCAATTTTGCGCCGCCTCCGAATGTCACGAATAACCCTATCCCTAATCATGGGGGAGCCAAGGTTAATGCTATTGAGATAGAGGAGAGATTGAACTTGGTGGAGAAGGTTGAAGAAGTGAAAACCTCCTTGTTGCTGGTCAAAGAGAGATTGGTGAAGGGTCAGGTTTTCCCGGGTTGCAGGCTTGATTGCGAAGACTGTGTTGAGTCGAAGAATGGTTGTGACAGGTTGAAGACTGGTTTACAGAGACTGATGGATGATGGGCTGTTACAGTTTGACAGGGCTGTTAAGAGGACTGATGAAGTGTCAACAGTGACCATATACTATGATCCTGCTGAAATGCCAGCGCAAAGAGAGCCGGTTACTATTTATGTCCCGGAAGTAAGCCCCGTCACCATCACGGTGCCTGGGCCTATTCCATATTCAGATGAGAAGGCTATTCCATGGCATTACGGATCAGAAGTGTATGTCGGAGGACAGAAAGTGGAAAATAAGACAGTAACCATGGACCCAGCTGTGGTGAATGTTGGGGGAAGTGGAGGTTTCACGAGGAGTGGTCGCCTATTCGCTCCCCAGACTTTGAGAGGAGACACTGACGCTGAGGCTTCTGCTAAAGCCAAAGGGAAGCAAGTAGCAACTGAAGATAATACCACTCCCGCTACTGGTCAAAGTACTTTCGAGAAGGAAATGGAGGAGTTCATGAGGATTATTAAGAGGAGCGACTACAAGGTAGTCGAGCAGCTAAATCAAACTCCCTCCAAAATCTCTATCTTGTCACTGCTGATGTGCTCACCAGCTCATAGAGAAGCCCTTCTGAAGGTGTTGCAGATGGCGTATGTTCCTCAGGAGATTACCGTGAATCAGTTAGAAGCTGTGGTGGGAAGTGTAAATGCGAGCCATGGTCTGGGCTTTACTGATAGGGACCTTACTACTGAAGGGAGGAATCATAACAAGGCTCTCCACATCACGGTTGAATGCAAAGGGGTTGTGCTGTCTCATGTCCTGGTTGATACTGGGTCATCTCTTAATGTCTTGCCGAAGAAGGCGTTAATGAAACTCAATGTGGAAGGGGTTGTTTTGAGGCCAAGTGACTTGGTAGTGAAGGCTTTCGACGGTTCTCGGAGGTCTGTCTTTGGAGAGGTTGAGTTGCCAATCAAGGTTGGGTCGCAAGTGTTTAAAAGCACGTTCTACGTGATGGACATCCAACCTGCTTATAGTTGTCTGCTTGGTCGACCCTGGATTCATGCCGCAGGGGCTGTGACGTCAACCTTGCACCAGAAGCTCAAGTACGTAGCGGATGGTCAAGTTGTGACTGTGTGCGGTGAAGAGGACATATTTGTGAGCCATCTATCTACATTCAAATATGTGGAGATGGATGGTGAAATTCATGAAACTCTGTGTCAGGCATTTGAAGCAGTGAATGTTAGTTCCTTGTCTCCTCTGAGTAGGGCTGAAGATAAAGAAGGTACGTCTATTACCTCCTACAAGCAGGCCAAGGAGGTTGTGCAATCAGGCAGTGCCCATGGCTGGGGCAGACTACTGGAGCTGGAAAAGAAGGAGGACAAGTTCGGGCTTGGGTATCAGCCTGATGGGCTCGTCCGTTCATCAGACAACAAGACCATTACCTTTACTAGTGCTGGGTTGCTGGACCGCAACCATATCTGTGCTACCAGTGAAGACAGAGATAGCGAGTGCGAACTGGATAATTGGATCCGCCCGTGTGCACCAGGAGAGGAGCTGCCCAATTGGTCTACGGAAGACATCGTTGAAGTCACCTGGATCACAAAGTAATCGTTTATTTGTCATTTTTTACATACTGCATGTCAAATCCTGTACTCTGCCCAAGGTACAAGGATCCATTGTATGGGCCTCCATGTTTTGAAAGCATTTATTTGTCATAAATAAAGGACATTTTTCAATCAAATCGTTCCTTTTCTTTCAATTTTAATTTTTGCACAAATAAAGAAAATGGCAATGTGTTTTTCTTTCTTGCTTTTGGTGTGTGTTTTCTCTAAACAGATTCTGAATGAGCACATCACTTGTGCAGTGTCGATCAACCGGATTCCATTGACAACTCTCCTGCTATGACTGAGCATAACTTCGACAATCCAATCTACCAAGCTGATGAAGATGTTGAGGAGGATTATGAACTCCCTGAAGAACTGGTCAGGTTGTTGAAGCAAGAGGAAAGAGTTATTCAGCCTCATCAGGAGGAAATCGAGGTTATCAACATCGGCACAGAAGAGGTTAAGAAGGAAATCAAGATAGGTGTCAGCCTGCAGACTGAAGTTAAGAAGGGGTTGATTGAGATGTTGCGCGAATATGTTGACATCTTTGCCTGGTCATATCAGGACATGCCAGGGTTGGATACAGACATAGTTGTGCATCGACTACCGTTAAAAGAAGACTGTCCTCCTGTTAAGCAAAAACTGAGAAGAACTCGCCCCGACATGGCGATGAAGATCAAAGAGGAGGTACAGAAACAGTGGGATGTCGGGTTCCTTGCCGTGACTAGCTACCCACCTTGGGTAGCTAACATTGTTCCAGTGCCAAAGAAAGATGGCAAGGTGAGGATGTGGGTAGATTACCGGGACCTGAACAGAGCCAGCCCGAAAGATGATTTCCCTTTACCTCACATTGATGTATTGGTCGACAATACGGCCCAGTTCTCGGTGTTCTCCTTCATGGATGGATTTTCAGGATACAATCAGATCAAAATGTCACCTGAAGACATGGAGAAGACAACTTTCATCACACCCTGGGGCACATTCTGTTATAAGGTGATGCCATTCGGCCTGAAGAATGCTGGTGCCACTTATCAACGGGCTATGGTAACATTATTCCATGACATGATCCACAAAGAAATTGAATGTTATGTGGATGACATGATTGCCAAGTCCCTCACAGAAGAAGACCACCTGGTAAATCTGTTGAAGTTATTCAAGCATTTGAGGAAGTACCAATTGAAGCTAAACCCCAACAAATGCACATTCGGGGTACAATCTGGTAAGCTGCTGGGATTTATTGTAAGTGAGAAAGGGATTGAAGTTGACCCTGACAAAGTTAAATCCATTCAAGAAATGCATGCACCAAAAACTGAGAAAGAAGTTCGAGGGTTCCTAGGAAGATTGAACTACATTTCAAGGTTCATATCTCATCTTACAGCAACCTGCGAGCCCTTGTTCAAGCTATTAAGAAAAGAACAAACGCTCAGGTGGAATGAAGACTGCCAGAGGGCTTTTGACAAGATCAAGGAATACTTACAGGAGCCTCCGATCCTTATGCCTCCAGTTGAAGGAAGACCTCTGATCATGTACTTGACAGTATTAGAAAAGTCAATGGGGTGTGTGTTGGGCCAGCATGACGAGTCTGGTCGAAAAGAGTATGCAATATACTACCTAAGCAAAAAGTTTACCGACTGTGAACAACGTTATTCACTGCTCGAGAAAACTTGTTGTGCTTTAGCGTGGGCTGCTCGCCGACTAAGGCAGTACATGTTGACCCACACTACCTTGTTGATCTCCAAGATGGATCCAGTCAAGTATATATTTGAGAAACCAGCACTTACCGGACGGGTTGCAAGATGGCAAATGATTCTCACAGAGTATGATATTCAATACACATCCCAAAAAGCTATCAAAGGCAGTGTATTGTCTGATTATCTAGCTGAGCAACCCATTGATGATTACCAGCCTATGAGATTCGACTTCCCTGATGAAGACATCATGTTCATAAAAGCAAAAGATCATGAAGAGCCTATTCACACTGAAGGGCCTGACCCAGAAAAAGAATGGACTATGATGTTTGATGGGGCTGTTAATATGAATGGTCGTGGTGTTGGTGCAGTACTCATTACACCTAAGGGAGTTCACATGCCTTTCTCGGCAAAACTCACCTTTAATTGCACCAACAACGAAGCTGAATACGAAGCTTGCATTATGGGTCTTGAGGAAGCCATTGACCTCAGGATCAAGACTTTGACTGTATTCGGGGATTCAGCTCTGGTAATTAATCAAACCAATGGCAAATGGTACACGCACCAAGATCATCTGATACCTTATCGGGACTACACCAGGAGGTTGTTGACTTTCTTCACAACAGTCAAGCTTGAGTATATCCCTCGAGACGAAAATCAGTTTGCAGACGCTCTGGCTACCATCTCATCCATGATCAAAGTGCAAGCTGCCAATTTTGTGCCTCAAATAGCAGTATCCAGACTTGACAGACCAACATATGTGTGCTCAGCAGACATTGTCAAAGATGATAAGCCCTGGTACCATGACATCAAATGCTTCTTGGAGGATCAAACATACCCACCTGGGGCGTCTTCCAATGATAAGAAGACATTAAGAAGGCTGGCTGGTAGTTTCTTCCTGAACACTGATGGGTCCCTGTATAAGAGAAACTTTGATATGATACTTCTCAGATGCGTTGATAGGGCAGAAGCAGGCTTGCTGATGCACGAGGTGCATGAAGGATCCTTTGGTACCCATGCTGGAGGGCATGCAATGGCTAAAAAGTTGCTAAGATCAGGCTATTACTGGATCACCATGGATGCAGACTGTTGTGCCTATGCCAGAAAATGTCATAAATGCCAGATTTATACGGATAAAGTGCATGTGCCTCCAAATCTTCTGAATGTGATGTCTTCACGCTGGCCCTTTGCCATGTGGGGCATTGATATGATTGGCAAGATTGAACCAACGGCGTCAAACGGACATCGCTTCATCTTGGTCGCGATTGATTACTTCACCAAATGGGTAGAAGCTGCGTCTTATGCCAATGTTACTCGCCAGGTGGTAGCAAAATTCCTGAAAAGAGATATCATATGCAGATATGGAGTGCCCGAGCGAATCATTACTGATAATGGTTCTAATCTGAACAACAAGATGATGGCAGAACTGTGCCGGGACTTCAAAATCCAACATCACAATTCCTCTCCTTACCGACCAAAGATGAATGGTGCGGTAGAGGCAGCTAACAAGAATATCAAGAGGATTGTACAGAAAATGGTTATCACCTACAAAGATTGGCATGAGATGCTACCGTTTGCGTTGCATGGGTACCGAACGTCAGTCAGGACGTCGACTGGGGCAACCCCCTTCTCTTTAGTCTACGGCATGGAGGCAGTCTTGCCTGTTGAAGTGGAAATCCCTTCACTGCGGGTGCTGATGGATGTCAAGCTTGATGAGGCTGAGTGGGTACGTGCTCGATACGATCAACTATGCCTAATTGAGGAAAAGAGGTTAGCAGCTATCTGTCATAGCCAGCTTTATCAAAGGAGAATGAAGCGAGCCTTCGATCAGCGAGTACGTACTCGGGAGTACCAAGTAGGCGAGCTTATATTCAAGAGGATCATTCCTCCCAGTTCAGATCACAGGGGCAAGTGGACCCCAAATTATGAAGGACCATTCATAGTGAAGAAAGTATTCTCAGGCGGAGCACTGATGCTCACCACTATGGATGGCGAAGACTTCCAATACCCTGTTAACTCGGACGCAGTTAAAAAATACTTCGCATAAAAGACCCGCTGGACACAAAAACAGAATTATAGTCCAGGCAAAAAAAGGGCATCCCGACGAGCTAAAAACAGAATAAAAGCTCGGGCAAAAATTAGGGAAAAATTAAAAAAAATGTACACCCGCTGAGTTGAAAATCCACATCGGACAACTCAGGCAAAAAAGGGTAGCCCGGTGGATTGAAAACCCGAAAGGGCGATCCACGCAAAATCAGGGAATAAGCGAACAATTGCGCTCCGGTTTATCTGAACCACATCACCGCTTCAAACAGCTTGACCATATCAGAAGGGTAGAGATCAGCCCCTTCATTATCTACAGAAGGCCAAGGACGGAACGGAAAGTCTTGAGGATATGCCAGTCATAGCAGGAAGGAAACTCTTTGGAATGTCGCGCCATTGCCATTAGGATAGTTTCTTTTCTCAATTTTACAGTAGCTACCTCTTTCCAGGTGGTTACTTCCTGATGTAAAATTTTGCCTATTCAGAGGCCGATCAATAAAAAGAATATTCAGTCAAACACCGTGTTATGTTTATTTTGTTTACAAAAACGTCCGGAATTTTTGACAAATAACATTGCATGCGAAACATGTGGTTTTTTCAAATTGATAAAAATGACATTGCAGAGACACTTAACATCGCTTTGAATGTCAGGTGATGATAGATGGATAGATCAGGCCGTACCAATCCTGGTGCATATGTGTGTGTTCTTTTATTGCAGGATTTGCAGGTATCTGGACGCCTGCACTCCCCAGAAGTCGGGTCAATCCCCAGCCGGAGTATTGTTCAAGCATCTTCCCCAGCCAAGTCTGAAGATGATCTTTCCCCACAAAGTTCATATCTGATCTTCACTTTAGTCAGTGAAATATTCCCCAGCAGGTTGCCAGAATCTTCTCCCACAGGTCGCCAGGACTTCATTCCCCAGCCAGAGTGGAATTGTCTACTTCCCCAACATAATCAGCCCTTGTCTGTGTTGATGCTTATTCGGTGTTCGTTCGCACTCTTAGACACTTATCTGATGATTCAGTTTGCTCATCCGCAGTCTCCAGAAGAATTAGCGCCTTGTGGCACTCGTCTGTGCACTTTCCCCAGTAGAGTCTATATCTACTAGCACTCGTCTGTGCTAGCATCTTTATTTGATTCTCATCCTCTTTCAACACTCGTCCGTGCCTTTTCCTCAGCAGATTCCTCTTTATTTGAGGTATTTCTAGCACTCGTCTGTGTTAACATCTTTATCTGATGACCGTCCGCAGCTCTCGGCACTCGTCCGTGTTTATTAGTTCTTTGAAGTTTTTCCCCAGTGAAGTTGCTTGAACTCGTCCGTACTCGCATCTTTATTTGATGCTCGACCGCATCCCTGCAGCATTCGTCCGTGCATTTTTCGATTCCTCTTTATTTGAGGCATATCCCCAAGAAAGTCGCCAGTACTCGTCCGTACTCGCATCTTTATTTGATGCTCGACCGCATCTCTTAGCACCCGTATGTGTTTGTTATTCCTTTGAAGATTGCTCGCCCGCATCCTTCGACACTCGTCCGTGTCTGCTACTTATCTAGTGCTCGTCTGCACGCCCCGACACTCGTCCGTGTTTGGTATTTTCTTTTGAAGATCGTCTGGAATAAGCTGATACTCGTCCGTATCAATATCAGAAGCACTCGTCCGTGTTTCTTAGATCATCATTCGGTACTCGTCCGTATCGTCAACTTATGACACTCGTCCGTGTTTCTTTGATGATCATTCCAATGCTCGTCCGCATTGAAGAGGTTGAAAACCCTGACGGTGGGATTAAAGCGTCAAAACAATTACCGGAACCTGCGTAAGGGTTATCCGAAGAAGACTCGTCCGTCTTATTCCACTTATCTGCGTAAGGATTCGTGAAGAGGTTGAAAACCCTGACGGTGGGATTAAAACGTCAAAACCATTTCCGGAACCTGCGTAAGGGTTATCCGAAGAAGACTCGTCCGTCTTATTCCACTTATCTGCGTAAGGATTCGTGAAGAGGATTCGTCCATCCTAGCTGCATGTCTATCCCACAGACTTATATGCATCCCCGGAACCTGCGTAAGGGTTTTTTTGAAGAAGACTCGTCCGTCTTATTCCGCTTATCTGTGTAAGGATTAGTGAAGGAGATTCGTCTATCTCAGGTTACTTTGAAGATTCTTAAGGACTCGTCCGCTTTCTGCACCTGGCGTCACAGGTCATTCGAAGACTCGTCCGTTTCATGTTTCATCAGAACCTTTGGTTTCATTGGAAGGAGCTCGTCTGCTCATCTCTCAGCTCAGTTGCAACGTCATTGGATTGGGTTTATTTCCCATTTTCTTGTTTTCTGCATCAGAGCGCAAATTTCCGTTTTCTTGGGTATTCAACCACAGTTTATCTTGAACGACCGAAAGCGAAAGCAATCGTCCTCTTCAGATCAACAGTTGCTTGAATAGGGGCAGCTGTAGAACCCCAAATCTGCCCTCTTCATTTTTAGCATCATAATACACCATTTGCATCATAAGCATATCATATGTATAGCATTATAGCATAGGAAAATAAAGCATGACAAGCATCAAGCCCTAGCATGAGGCATATGGCCATCTAGGGAGGTGTTGAAGGCCATTTAAGCCAAGACAAGGGTTCTAATGGAGTTGTACAAGTCCTAGGGTGGGTCTACACTCCATTTACAAGTTCAAGTCCATTGGCAAAAGCTCAGAAGATTGCATGATCATCAGGGAAAACAGGACAAGGCAAAGCTCCTACACAAGGCACCTAAATTAGGGTTTGAGATTCAAGCATCAAAACTCCACAAGTTTGGCCATTTAATTTGGGCAAAGTCTTCTATATGTTAAGAGGATCCTAGGTACCGATTTTCATGAGAAGATTCTATGTGGAAGTCAAGAAATTCTTCAGTTGCTTGCAGATGAAGTAATTGGTCAACTGTGCCTGTAAAAAGTCAACTGTCTGATTTCAAGGGGTCCAAGCCACTTTTTCTTGCCAAGGGGGGTCCTTACAATGTTATAAGATGTTTGGGATGAGTAAAGACCAATAATCATGGATATTTGAAGGGTTTTGTTAAAATGGTACAAAGTTGGTTTTTGAGATTTTCTAAATTTAGCAACTTTTGCCCTAATTTTCAAGTGAGCTTAGCATGATCAAAAATTCTTCAAATGAACCCAACCCAAACTTGAAAGTTGGAGACTAAAGCTTGCCATTTTCAAAAAGTACAAGTGCATTTGCATAGCCTTCATGGATCATGAGATATGGCCTTCGAAAGTTGTGTGATTTTTAGGGTTTACTTTAGAATCCAAAGTTCTACCAAATGCAAAAATTCATGTATCCCTATTCCAAGCCATTCCATGTGCAAAGTAAGGTCATTACATCTTTATTCATGATATGTGAAGCATTTGGATCAAGGAAAATTGGTGGATTTATGTATGGAATGTGGTGCATTTCACAAAATGTAAATACATGGTCATATGAAAATCTTAGTTTCTACTAAGTTGCAAATTGTCATGTAAATTAATTGCAAGCCATTCTATGTACAATTTCAAATCATTACATCACTATGCATGATATGAGAGAAATTTGGCTCAAAGGGAATCACAAAAATCGTGCATGGTATGCATGGTCCCATCCTACTTGCAAAAGGTGCATAAGCATGAGAGTGTGCAATACACTTTGATCCAAGGGCTGAGGATGCTCCATTAGTGATCAGCAAGGAAAATAGGATCAGCATGTGCAAGGTACAAAGGCAAGGCACGAGCAAATCCTTCCATCACACCCTTTATGCATTTTTGCAATTTCAATTGGATCACACTCCTCCCACGTGCATTTCATTTCTCATTTCTTGGACTGATTTTGGGCATAATAAAAGGGCCAGCTAGGGTTTTATCTGGGCAGAAATCAACACCATTCTCTCATTTCCCAGTTTTTGCTCCTGCTGCATTTTCCCTCATAACTCTTCATCCACAACTTCATTCACCAAACAAACCTCAGATTCTTGTTCTTGGAGCTTCATAGATCATAGATCAACCCTCACTTTGAGCTGGAAGAAGATTTGTGCACCAGTTCAGTTCAGACCAGAACCCTTCACAGAGCAAGGTTGAGTTGATTTTGAGGCCTCTTTCACATTTATTTTGTGAGAAGAGGTTGCAAGAGGGACATCCCGAGCTGGATATTGGTCTTCTTGGTGAAATTTGGAACTTTGCAATCTCAGGTATGCTCCAAATTTATGGATCTGTAAATGGTTTTTGTTGTGTGTATTATGATCTGCTTGCTACACTGAACATGTGGATCCCTTTGGTTTTGAAAATGATGTTGAAATGAGGTCAGGCTAGGGTTTTGAAGTTTCTAGATCCAAACTACTTTGCTTCGGTTCAGTTTGTGTGTGCTAGTTTACGTGTCTGTGATGATTGATTCATGTTATGCTTGGTTCAAGGATCATTTTGATGTTTGATTTGTGTATTTTCATGGAGAAATGAGAGAGATATGATTCTCTGAATTTGAGGTGTTGGTGCTGTTTTGGCTCTGTTGCTTTGCGCATTTCAGGTTGGTTTCATGAGAGTGAGGTTGAAGATGATGACGTGTTGGGCTGTGGTTGGGTGCGTATGTTTTTGTCCGTTTGTGACTTAAACCCTAGGTTGACCGGTTGATGGCATGTTCACATGATTTTTGTTATTTCTTTTTTTTTTATAAGTTTGTCACATGTATAATAATAATAATAATCTTGTTTTTTGGTCTGTTTTTTGAACTTCCGTGTGGGCCTAAGGCCAATCTTCTAAGCGCACCCCCTTTTGGGCCCAAGTGGCCAGTGGAACTGAGTGACCTTGCTATTCGCACTCCCCCTCTCTTTTCTTATTTTCTTAATTTCTTTTTTCTTAGTTTCTTTTGTTTTAATTATTTTAAAATACTTCCAGATATCCAAAAATTCCAAAATAATTCATGGGTGTTCATTTGGGTTTTCTTTAATTTTCTATATTTTTATTTTTCATTTTATCTAATTATCCACGTGTCATTAAGGTTTTCTTCTCCATTAATTCATTTTGGGTCCTTTTTTGAACAATCTGCCTTGTCCAATTTCCCTAGGGTTCATTATTTCAAGTTTTGTGTTGATTCTTTTTGATCTGGATTCCTAAGGGGATGTAGTTTTTGTTTGATTTTTTCCATGATTTTTAGAAACTTTTCCATTTGATTTTGATCCTTGGTTTGTCTTTGATGTTTTGTAACCCTAGTTCATATCTAAGCTTCCATTTGACCTAGCTAGCCTCTGAATTTATCCCCATCCTTTTGGCTCATTGTTATGTTATGTTTAAGGATCATTTGTCCTGATTTGTGGAATTTTTAGGTGCTTTGTTGAATTGATGTGATTTTTTTGTCCTTACCTTATCCCATTTTTGCTTCTTTGTGATCATTAACTCCTTTATAAGCTTAGAAGGGCACTTGTGCCAACTTCATTCTCTTGTTTGGGGTATTTTGGGGTATGGGAATCCTCCTGATCTTGGTCTAGGGTTTGTGGCTTAGAATTTTGTGTTACCTTCTGAGTTCATCTTTTCCTATGTGCTTTCACTTCATCTCTCACTTCCTTATTTCTTTATCCCTCATTTGGTGTTTGTTTGGTCTTGTACTTCCTTTCTCTTCATCTTGTGGGCTTCTTAAGCCCTTATCCATGTTGCTTTGGCTTTGATTGTATGCATTGAGTCCTTGTTTATGCCTTCTTGTTTTGCATTCTTCTTAGGTGTGCATTTGTTTTCATATATGTTTCATGTTGCATCTTTTGCTTGTAAGCTTCATCTCTCATTCTTTTGTGTTGCATTTTCATTGTGTATTTATTCATACCACTTCACTTCTGATTGTTTGATGTTATCATGATGATTTTCTCATTTCATTTCACTTGTGCACACTAACCTTGCAGGGGCTATGGTAAGTTTGAGATGTGGGAATTGAGTTCCACATCTCCATTTTCTCATCTCTCCTCATATTGTTTATATGGACTAACATCTTCTTGTTGGGCTTAGGCCTTTCTCATCTCTCTTTTTATCTTCTTCTTTTTCTCTTGAGATCCTTTTTTAGGTTAGAAAGACCTCACAAACCCTAGGAACTCCATGCATGCTAACTTAGGATAGAAACTTCCCCCCTAGTTTTTCCTTTTGCTCCTTTGTTTCTCTTTCTCTTCTCATCTTCAAACTTAATTCTAATTCACTTAACAAAGGTTTAGTGCTTTCATGTGACATGAGACTTTGCTATGAGATGCTTGCACGCGTTCCATTTCGGGGCGAGGTGTGAGTCATCACTCGTAGTGGATAGGTCTTAGCATGAGTACCTCACAAAGAAAAAGTTAAAAGGCACTTCTTAACCAAAAAACCACAAAAATACTTAATAAGGGTAATAGGCCAGTGTACTTGAGCCTTCACTTGTGGGACTAGCTTTGGGGATTTCCTCCATAGATAGGTGTGCCTCTTGCGCATTCCATTTCGGGATGATGTGAGACGTACACATCCCATCGAGTAAGACTTAGGTACACTTACCTATGCAAACCTTTACTCATAAAAGCTTCTAAAAAACACCAAACAAAGAATAAGCGTCTCCTTCGAGACTTATTTTCTCATCACCTTCACTCTCATCATGCGAACTTGCTCCTACATGTCACTTTGCAAGACGGTAACACACTCGTCGTCCGAGCCTGCAACACCTGAGCATTGACATAGGCAGTTCAAGCCCTAATTCACAGGCAACTTTCCTTTCTCCCCTAGCTAGGGGAACTACGGCGTCTCTGATCCTCATTGTCCTGATGAGGTACGTAGGCAGCGGGGTAGGTCCCGTTCGAGCACAATCTTTATTTTCCCTACATTTTTCTCTTTGTTTCTTATTTCATTTCTTTTCCAGTTCCAGTTTCTTTTCATTTTCATTTCTTTTGCTGCAGTTTTCATACCCTCACCCTTTGAAACAGTTATTTTCGCAAGCGTGGATCCCGTCGGGTACGGAGGACGATCTGGGTGCTAATACCTTCCCAGGTCGTAACCGACTCCCGAGCCCAGTCTCTTTGGTTCGTAGGACCCGTGTCCTTCCTCTTCTTTTCTTCTGGTTTGTGCAGCATTACCATTCCCTTTCTTCGGGATAAAAATGCCTGGCTGGCGACTCTATTCTTTTTCTGCGCCACTTTCGCGTTTGTACCAGGATGGAAATCCGGGGAGCGACAAAGAGGGATCATAATAGGGCTCTACATATCTCTATTGAATGTAGGGGCACTACCCTGTCGCATGTGTTAATAGACAATGGTTCCTCGTTGAATGTGTTGCCCAAAGAAGTTCTGAATAAGCTTAGTCCTGAAGGTGTTGTGTTGAGGCCCAGTAATATAGTGGTAAAGGCTTTTGATGGCTCGAGAAGAGTGGTGCATAGAGAAATTGACCTCCCAATAAAAGTAGGTTCTCAGGTCTTCAATGCTACCTTTTATGTAATGGATATTTGTCCTTCATATTCTTGTTTTCTTGGGCGCCCCTGGATCCATGGGGCAGGTGCTGTGACCTCTACTTTACATCAGAAGCTGAGATATCCAGTAGAGGGAAAGGTTGTCACTGTTTACGGAGAGGAAGGATATATGATTAGCCATGTGAACACATTTAAATACCTTGAAGTGGAAGGTGAATATGTTGAAACTCCGTGCCAGACGTTTGAAATAGTTCCTTGGATTGTTCCTAATTTTGAAGCTCCTCCTGTTGTCAAGAAAGTTCCTGTGGTCACCAGAGTACCTCCTACAATGGCCTCCCTCAAAGATGCTAGAGCTATAGTGGATGAAGGTGGTTGTACTATTTGGGGTCAGCTTCCTGATATTCCTTACAAGTCTGACAAATTTGGTTTGGGTTTCACTGCAGAGTCCCAGAAGGCTGTTCGTCGTGCTCGTGCTGTTCGTATAACTAATCAAGGGATTATGAAAGATCAGATCAATGTTGTGGGTGATTATGATGAAAGTTATAACTTGGATGCTTGGATTTTTCCTACTGTGGGTGACGGGCTCAATAATTGGAAGGCTGAAGATGTTATTCCTATCTCCTTTAGTCAGGAGTAAATACTATTACTGTGTTATTACTTTTAAGTTTGTAATTTTTGAACAATTAAACTATTAAGCCTTGTGCCTTACCCGGGGCACAATGGTATGCTTGTGTCGGGATGTCATTTCATTTGCATACTTCATTCAATAAAAATCAGTGGACGTTTCGTTTTCGTAAATACTGTGTTCCTTGTCTTTCTTTTATTTTTCTTTTATCAGCTATATGTTCTTACACACACCCACATCACTAAAATGCATATTCTCATCCACTCTGGATCCTGTTGATAACAGTTCTACTATTGCCAATTATAATTTCGAGAATCCAATCTATCAAGCTGAAGATGGAAATGAGGACGATTGTGAAGTACCTGTAGAGCTTGCTAGGTTGTTACAACAAGAAGAGAAATCTATACAGCCACATGAAGAGCCAATCGAAGTTGTGAATTTGGGAACTGAAGAAAACATGAAAGAAGTCAAGATAGGGGCTGAATTAGAGGATGGTGTCAAGAGCAGATTGATTCAGATGTTACATGATTATGTGTAGATCTTTGCTTGGTCCTATGAAGATATGCCAGGGTTGGATACAGACATTGTGGTTCATCGTTTACCAGTAAAGGAAGATTGTCGTCCAAAGAAGCAGAAAGTTCGTCGCATGCGTCCTGAAATGTCAGAGAAGATTAAAGCAGAGGTAATGAAACAGTTTGATGCAGGGTTCTTAGATGTGACTTCTTATCCTCAGTGGGTTGCAAATGTGGTACTAGTGCCTAAAAAAGATGGTAAAATACGTATGTGTGTAGACTACAGGGATTTGAACAAGGCCAGGCCCAAAGATGACTTTCCACTTCCTCATATTGATGTTCTAGTAGACAACACTGCTCAGCATAAGGTATTCTCTTTCATGGATGGTTTCTCTGGTTACAATCAAATCAAGATGGCACCTGAAGATATGGAGGAGACAACATTTTATACGCAGTGGGGCACCTTTTGCTATAAAGAGATGCCATTTGGTTTGAAGAATGTCGGGGCAACATATCAGCGTGCTATGGTGGCTTTGTTTCACGATATGATACATCATGAGATAGAAGTATATGTGGATGATATGATAGCCAGGTCCCAGAATGAAGAGCAACACCTTGATCATCTGCATAAGTTGTTTGAAAGGTTGAAGAAATACAAGTTGAGATTGAACCCAAACAAGTGTACTTTTGGAGTTAGATCTGGTAAACTCCTGGGTTTCATCGTCAGTGGAAAAGGTATTGAAGTAGACCTCGCAAAAGTGAAAGCTATACAAGAGATGCCAGCTCCCCGTACTGAGAAGGAAGTTAGAGGTTTCTTGGGACGATTGAATTACATTGCAAGATTTATTTCCCAATTAACAGCTACCTGTGAGCCAATCTTCAAGTTGTTGAAGAAAGATCAGGTAATGGAGTGGAATGATGAGTGCCAGACAGCATTTGATGAAATCAAGAAATATCTGCTAGAACCTCCAATTTTGATGCCACCAGTTGATGGAAGACCCTTGATCATGTACTTGACAGTGTTAGACAACTCAATGGGGTGTGTGTTGGGGAAACATGACGAGTCTGGTCGAAAAGAGCAGGCAATATACTACCTTAGCAAAAAGTTTACCGACTGTGAAACAAGATACTCACTGCTCGAGAAAACTTGATGCGCTTTGGCATAGGCTGCTCGCCGACTAAGAAAGTATATGTTGACCCATACTACCTTTTTGATTTCGAAGATGGATCCAATCAAGTACATATTCGAGAAACCTGCTCTCTCCGGACGAATAGCGAGATGGCAAATGATCTTGACAGAATATGATATACAGTATACTACTCAGAAGGCCATTAAAGGAAGTGTTGTAGCAGATCATTTCGCCCATCAAGCAGTGGATGATTATCAGTCAATGAGTTTTGAGTTCCCTGATGAAGACATTATGATTATTACCAAAGAACCGGGACAATATGACGGACCTGAATGATAACGAGAAATCGTATCGTTTTATTACTATGTTTCAATGCCGTTTTATCGCACATTTATCGTATTAACACCCGATTCTTCGAGTTTTCTATGTCATTTTGCAGGTATAACAATTATAGAGCTAAATCATAAGCAAAAGGTGGAATGAACAAAAACAAGCATGAAAAGAAGAAGAAGAAAGGAATTCTGCAAAATGCTGCATAATTTGTAGCAGTCACGATCGTCACCAAGCTGTCACGACCGTGACGCGCTAACTGGACCAGTCACGATCGTCACCAAGCTGTCACGACCGTGACGCGCCTTAAATGAAGAAAATGCCTGTGAAGCCTTTGTCACGAACGTGACAAAGGGAAAATAGGTTTACTTGAATTGATTTGGTCGTGAAACGTGCGACGTGAAGTCACAAAAGCGTTCCTATTATTCCGCAGACTCAGTAACACATTTTCTCCTGGATTCTCTCTTCAACAACGAAGCCCACGCATGGATTTCAACTGCCAAGCCCAAATTATGTTTTCTATAAATAGCTTGATTACAAAGTAGAAACTACAGAGTATTATTTTAGCATTTCTCGCGGAAGCTCTGCCGTATTTTTTGTTGCACCCTATTTTATTATTTTTCCAGCAATTGCTCTTGTTCTTGTTTTAATTTCTATATCCCAACCAAATCAAATAACAATTTCCAACATTAGGAAATTGTTATTATTTATTTTCTTTCAAGCCTTCAGAATTTCGTTTAAATTTTATTTTCGATTCCGGTTCGCACTCCGAGCTTGCCAGACTGTGGAAGAAGGAGTTTCACAATTTTTATTATTCAGGTTTTTAATAATTTCGCATTTATATTAATTTAATTATTTATGTTAAGAATTTATTTTTATTATTTTATAATGCATATTTTAATTTATGTTCATCTGTTTCTGCATCTGTCTGGTACAACAAATATGAGTAGCTAATTAAATTAGGCAGTATGTAATTAAAATACACTAAATCGGTAAAATCGAATCTAGGCTTAAACAATTAAGAACTTAAAATTCTGGCTGTGACTTTTTATTATAAAAATTAATCTTTTTGTTACGAGAGTAAGGAAAGTGTAATAGGTTAGGTCGAGACCACGAGAGTGTGAGATTTTAACCAGATAGCTAAAGTTAGGCATTTAATTTAAATACAGCGAGAGTGCTTTAAAATGAATTAGACTTATTAAGTTTCTAAAAATTATCTTCTAAACACTTATGGGCTAGCGAGAGCAGGCATAGGGCTTTAGGAGTAAGATCTGAGATAAGACCACGAGAGTGTGAGTTAAAGATATTTAAACTGATAACCTCTACAGAATATATTAAGTGAACCATCCTTATAAGCTTTGGTTAGATTGACCCGCCTAGGTTAACATAATTACATACCGACCGCCTTCTTATTATTTCATTAAACTAAAATTTAATTCCCGTCTTTAATTCTTAAAAACAAAATCGTGACAACCATCCACCTTAGCTAAACTAGTAAACCCTCTAGCACTAAGTGATCATAAAGTCCCTGTGGGATCGACAATCTTTTATATTACTTCGATAGGCTGTGCGCTTGCAGTTAAGATACCGCTAGACACATATTGCGTCTTCGCCCCATCAAGTTTTTGGCGCCGTTGCCGGGGACCTTAATTTAGTTACTAGTGCACTTTAGAGTAGAATTATCTAGACTAAGGTAACAACTATTTCTTTTCTTAATCTAATTTCCCGAGTGTATGCCAAGTACTCGCTCTCAAGGCGAAGACTTGCAACCTCCAGTTCCAGAATCAGAACGCTTCTTACACGTAAGAAGACGAATATTCGACTACGAACGAAATTACAACATTCCGGATCTTCAAATTGATCCACCTAAACCGGTCGGAACATCAAAGGACGCAGAGATGGCTGAAGAACCGAATCATCCACTCAAATATTATGCTAGTCCTTCGCAAGCTGAACCGCATTCCAGCATTGCCGCACCGGCTATCAACCGAAACGATTTCGAATTGAAACCTTCGCTGATATCAGCCGTGCAACAAAATCAATTCGCCGGAAATCCTACCGAGGATCCGAACCTTCATCTTTCGATATTTGTGCAGTACGCAGATACTATAAAAGCTAATGGAGTTACCCAAGAAGCTATTAGATTACGTCTTTTTCCTTTTTCACTTCGAGATAGAGCAAGAGCATGGCTTCAATCTCTACCCTCGAATTCGGTAACTACGTGGGAGGAACTAAAGAGAGTCTTCTTGACAAGATATTTCCCACCTAGCAAGACAGCTATGCTAAGAGCTCAAATCAACGGATTTAAGCAAAAGGAAAACGAATCACTTTTCGAAGCTTGGGAACGCTATAAAGATATGCTGAGACTTTGTCCACATCACGAATTAGTAGAATGGATGGTCATCCATACCTTCTACAATGGACTCTTGTACAATACAAGAATGACAATTGACACTGCCGCAGGCGGTGCACTAATGGACAAAGAATATAATGATGCTTATGCACTTATCGAGAGTATGGCTCAGAACCATTACCAATGGGGAAGCGAGAGAGTCGCAACTGAGAAACCAAAAAAAGGAGGTATGTACGAAGTAAGTAGTATGGACCAAGTCAATGCAAAGTTTGACCAGCTTAACCAAAAGATCGACAACTTGGCCATAACACCAACATCCACCGTGGTTGTGGTAACACCTAACTGTGAGTTATGTGGAGTTCCAGGACATGCTATCCCTGATTGTCAACTATTAGAAGGAATTCCCACAGATCAAGTGAATTATGCTCAAGGAAACCCGTACTCAAACACATACAACCCAGGTTGGAAAAATCATCTGAACTTCTCCTATAAGAACAACAATGCTTTATACGCACCAGGTCAAGCACCAGCTACACCACCAGGATATCAAAAGACTTCTCCTAATGTCCCTAGAAAATCGAACCTTGAGTTGATGATGGAAAACTTCATAGCTACCCAATCTCAGACGAACAAGGATTTCTTAAACCAAAACATACACACTAGTGAGCAGATTAAGCAATTAGTGAGCAAGGTAGATGCGTTAGCTACACATAACAAAATGCTAGAAACTCAGATTTCACAAGTAGCTCAACAACAAGCACCTACCGCTGCACCAGCTGGAGTATTTCCTGGACAACCTCAACCTAATCCGAAAGGACAGGCTAATGCTGTGATATTAAGAAGTGGCAAGGAACTTGACGGACCTACCGATCCAAGACTTGACAATCCAGCCATGTACCAAAAACCGGATAAACCGACTGAAATGGTGAATGAACCAGAAGAAAAGGAAGATAATAATCAAGAGGCAGTGGAGAAAGAAAAGCCTTATGTGCCTCCACCACCTTATAAACCATCAATTCCGTACCCTCAGAGATTAACCAATTCCAAGACGATGGGCCGGTTTAAGAAATTTGTTGAACTTCTGAAACAGTTGAATATTACTATTCCATTTACAGAAGCTATCACTCAAATGCCCTCGTATGCTAAGTTTTTAAAGGAAATCTTATCCAATAAGAAAAAGATAGAGGATAACGGAACCGTTACACTTACTACTGAGTGTAGCGCAATAATTCAGAATAATATGCCTCCTAAGCTAAAAGATCCAGGAAGTTTCTCTATACCCTGTGTAATAGGAAAATTCGTCATTGACAAAGCTCTATGCGATTTAGGAGCCAGTATCAGTGTTATGCCCTTAACAATTTGCAAAAGGCTAGACATGGGAGACCTAAGACCAACTAAAATGTCTGTTCAACTAGCCGATCGCTCTATTAAATATCCTGTAGGCATACTAGAAAACGTCCCAGTACGTATAGGACAATTCTATATTCCTACTGATTTTATAATCATGGACATCTCTGAATACTCCACTACACCTATCATACTAGGAAGACCATTCTTAGCTACCGCCGGAGCTATAACAAACGTAAAGAAAGGAAAGCTAACCTTTGAAGTAGGTGAAGAGAAAGTTGAATTTATTTTAACACAATTCTTACAATCACCAGCTATAGAGGATACATGCTATTTATTGGATGTAATTGACGAATGTGTAAGAGAAATGGAAATGAAAGAAACTACCTATTCTGAAATTATGAAAATTCAAATCCCTCCGATTTTCGAAGATGATAATTGGCATGAACCATATAAGGATGATAGTCTAAGCGAAAGTTTAGCACTTACACTGGATCCCATGCCAAGTAATAATAAACCTACATTAGAGTTAAAAACTTTACCTAAGAACCTAAGATACGAATTCTTAGACACTGAATGTACAAGACCAGTTATAATCAATTCCAGTTTAGGAACAATTGAAACAAAGAAACTTTTAGATGTCTTAAAGAAATATCCAACTGCATTAGGATATAACATATCTGATCTCAAAGGAATATGCCTTTCAATTTGTATGCATCGTATTTTGCTAGAAGAAGATTGCAAGACCTCCAGAGAATCTCAAAGAAGAATTAACCCAATCCTTAGCATTGCAGTAAAGGAAGAAGTTAAGAAACTACTAGAAGCTGGAATAATATATCCAATCTCTGATAGTAAATGGGTTAGTCCAGTACATGTAGTACCAAAGAAAGGAGGTATCACTGTTGTGAAAAACGCTAAAGGCGAATCGATATCACAAAGAGTAGTGACAGGACATAGAGTGTGCATCGATTATCGTAAACTAAACAAAGCCACTCGAAAAGATCATTTCCCACTACCTTTTATAGATCAAATGTTAGAACGATTAGCCAAGCACTCATATTTCTGTTATCTTGATGGTTACTCAGGATTTTTCCAAATCCCTATCCACCCAGATGATCAAGAAAAGACTACATTCACATGCCCTTATGGAACGTTCACTTATAGACGAATGCCCTTTGGATTATGCAACGCTCCTGCAATCTTTCAAAGATGTATGATGTCAATCTTCGCAGATTTCATAGACAACATCATGGAAGTGTTCATGGACGACTTCTCTGTATGCGGGCAAAGTTTTGAAGGATGTCTATCAAATTTAGAAATGGTGTTAGAAAGATGTGTAAAAGTAAACCTCATTCTTAACTGGGAGAAATGTCATTTTATGGTCAGAGAAGGAATCGTACTAGGACACGTTATATCTGATAAGGGAATTGAAGTTGATAAATCTAAGATAGAAGTCATAAAAGATCTTCAACCCCCTAAGACCGTTCGAGAAATACGAAGCTTTTTAGGACACGCCGGTTTCTACCGACGATTCATCAAAGATTTCTCGAAAATCACTAAACCTCTTACCGGTTTATTAATGAAAGACGCTGAGTTCATATTCAATGAAGATTGTCTTAAAGCATTCGAAACTCTAAAAACAGCCCTCATCACCGCACCAATCATGCAACCCCCTGACTGGAGATTACCTTTCAAAATCATGTGCGATGCGAGTGACTATGCTGTAGGCGCAGTTCTAGGACAAAGGAAGGACAAGAAACTTCACGCAATTTACTATGCCAATAGAACTTTAGATTCTGCTCAGATGAACTACGCCACTACTGAAAAAGAATTGTTAGCAGTTGTCTTTGCGCTTGACAAATTCCGTTCCTACCTAGTGGGAGCGAAAATAATCGTTTACACAGACCACGCTGCTATCAGATATTTATTAACTAAGAAAGATGCTAAACCAAGACTCTTGAGATGGATTTTACTCTTACAAGAGTTTGATCTTGAAATAAAAGATAAGAAAGGTACTGAAAACGTCGTAGCGGACCATTTATCTAGAATAGAAGGTATTAAACCCGAACAAGTGCCGATCAACGATGATTTTCTGTATGAATAGCTGATAGCACAAATAGGAAGCGACCCAGTTAAGTTAGACATAGATGAACCAGAACCCGTGGAAACAATCCAAACAACCGTAGGACTGCCATGGTACGCTGACATTGTCAACTACTTAGCTGCAGGAGCTCTTCCACCTGATTTAACCTATCAGTAGAAAAAGAAATTCTTTCACAATCTCAAACATTACTGTTGGGATGAACCATTATTGTTCAAAAGAGGGCCCGACGGAATCTTTCGTCGATGTATTCCCGAAGAAGAAATAGAAGATGTCATTGCTCATTGCCATTCATCTCCTTATGGTGGACATGCAAGCACTTCCAAGACTTATGAAAAAATCTTACAAGCCGGCCTATTCTGGCCTAATTTATGGAAAGATGTCCACATCGCTGTTATAAATTGCGATCGGTGTCAACGCACCGGTAATATTTCAAGAAGATATGAAATGCCTCAAAGAGGAATATTAGAAGTAGAAGTCTTTGACGTCTGGGGAATAGATTTCATGGGACCATTCCCATCATCTTTCGGTAATAATTACATACTCGTAGTTGTCGGTTATGTTTCAAAATGGATTGAGGCTATAGCTTCTCCTACAAATGACACACGAGTAGTAATTAAGCTTTTCAAAAATATAATCTTTCCAAGATTTGGTGTGCCTAGACTTGTCATAAGTGACGGTGGCTCGCACTTCATTTCGAAAATCTTTGACAAATTACTATCTAAGTATGGAGTCAGACATCGTGTAGCAACACCATATCATCCACAAACAAGTGGACAGGTCGAAGTCTCAAACAGAGAAATTAAACAAATCTTAGAAAAGACTGTCGCCATATCTAGGAAAGATTGGTCATCTAAACTTAATGAAGCTTTATGGGCTTATAGGACAGCTTACAAGACACCCATAGGAACTACACCCTTCAAATTAGTGTATGGAAAGTCTTGCCACCTCCCGGTAGAACTAGAACACAAAGCATATTGGGCGATTAAAACAGTCAATATAAACTACAATGCCGCAGGAGAAAAGCGAATCCTCGACATTAACAAATTAGAAGAGTTAAGGTGAGATGCTTATGAGAATGCTAAGATATATAAAGAAAGAACTAAGCGATGGCACGATAAATGCCTATCTATGAAAGAATTTAGCGTGGGAGACGTTGTACTCCTCTTTAATTCAAGACTTAGGCTCTTTCCTGGAAAACTAAAATCTAGATGGTCAGGACCCTTTGAAATAACTAAAGTTTTCCCGAGCGGAGCAATAGAAATTAAGGGTAGAAATAGTGAACCGTTCACAATAAACGGACAACGATTAAAACATTACCATAAAGTTGAAAATAGAGATTATGCAAATAGTCTAAGTCTTTTAGAGTTGTCCAATAATTTCCCTGATTAATCTACACCTAAGCATTACATCAGGCTTATGACGATAAAAACAGCGCTTAGTGGGAGGCAACCCATTTTTATCATTTTAATCAATTTATCATTTTATCATTTTTATCATTTTATTGTTTTATTGTTTCATTTCATTATTATCATTATTGCTTTTATTTTATTTTCTTATTTTCTTTATTTTAATTTTTATTTTCTAAATCACTTTTACAGATTTTCTAAAGTCTTTTCCACTTTCCTTCTCCCCCTGATTTGTTTCCTCCACATTTACACTAACTATGGCTAACCAACCGAGAAACATTATGGAAACCAAATTTAGAGGTAGGAACCAAAGAACGAAATTTGAGGAGTTATCACAGAGACCAATGGATTTGACTCTGTATCATGATGATCTGACTATGGAAACTTTAGGTATACATGATAACATCCTATACCTGTTTAACCAACTTGGATGGGAGAATGCACTAATAAAACAAAAGTTTGTGACTTACCGCGAGCTCACCCTTGAGTTCTTAAGCTCCTTAGTTTACTTACCCGAGCGCGGTTTTGGATTCAGGAAAGGATTTATCAGTTTCCGACTATTCGGAATAAAATATGACTTTAACCATAAAGAACTAGCTGACTTATTAGGATTCCCTAGTGGACCCTTTGCTTTTACTACCACACAGGTAGAATTGATGGACATTGAGCTGGACTTCTTTTGGGGAACCTTAACCGGAAATTACCATCCTGAGCCGAATAACATGAACAATGATGAGATACATAACCCTGCTATCCGCTATTTCCATAAGATCCTTGCCCACACCTTCTTTGGAAAAGAAGAAAACCTTACTGGAGTATCTAAAGATGAAATATTCATTATGTCCTGTCTGACCAATGGACAGCCAGTTAATGGTGTGCCTTTCATGATGCAAACCTTCACCCGAATCCAAGAAGAACCTGATCTACCCATATTGGTAGGAGGCCTGGTCACCATGATTGTTGATGCCTTAGGACTTAGATACCAATTACACAAGTGTAACCGTTTAGGTACCATCCGTCCTATGAATATGAACTTTTGCTTTAACCGCCAAATCATAAGAAATTTAGGACAACCACCTTACGAGTACCCAATCAGGAATGAAGTAGTAACCCTGTTCACATTACCAAACCATGCTAGAGTCAGTGTTCATAACAAAGATAATTGGCTTTATGAGCTTACCCCTCCTGACTATCCATCCACTCCCGAAACACCACAATCCTACAAGATAAGGGATGACATAATGACCGATGTAGAAAGTGACCCTGAGACACCTCCTGGTTACCATGACATTGACCACTCTGATGAAGTGATTGAAACCCCTGAAGTAAATAAAGTAGGATATGCTGACAACTTAAAGAAAATTATGAATACTCTTGAAGTTTACCAAGCCGATATTAATGCTGTTAAGGATGAGGTTAAAAGCATGTGATTGGACGTTATAGGTTTAACTGACATAAGATGTGAACAATTCTACCATTTAAACTCCGCACTTGAAGATTTGAAGAAGCAACTTTGAAAATGCTGTAGTGATTTAATTTATTTTACTTCTCGCTTTTGTTTCTAGTTAGTTTTAACATTTTGCAAACATTTTTCGTACCTTATTTTTATTAATGTAATTTTCCTTCCATTGTATCAAAAGCAAAGTACTTCTAGTTTTGCCACTTTCTATTTTAATCAATTTCTATGTTTTCCATTACCTACTATTATATTTAAATTGATTAATATTTTATGATTTCTCGTGTGATGAAAATTGCTGCTAATATATGTTGATCCAATATTATATATTGTTTGTGTTGGAATTAAATGAGAACTGGTAAGGAAAAACAATTGCATTGAACGAAGTGAGATAATGCATTCTGTGGAAAAAAAATTATAAGTTTTTAAGCCATCACGGTCGTCACTCATCACTCACGATCGTGAGGAGCTATTTAGCGCGTCACGACCGTCATACTTCCCTCACGACCGTGACCACCCTGTTATACGAATTCTAAGAAACAGAACCGTTCACCTTCGTAGAACCCACTCCTCCATTTTCACAAAAATAAGAAACCTCCCATTATCTCCTCATTATCCCGTAACCTCCCATTACCCTCAATCAATTTCATTAACCCTCTCCATTTATTCCAAACCTCTCACATTCACTCATTTCATTATAATCCAAACCAAATTCTTCACATTTTTCATTTTCTCACAAAAACTCAAAAGCTCTCATTTCTCATTCTCGTACCTTGCATACAATGGAGAACATCCAATTTAGAGATGGTGACCAAGGAGAAACCCAAAGATAAAAGTTTATCAGGTTTCAGAACCGTGGCGTCCAACCCACTCGGTATGTCGACATTGACTGCTTGAGGGAGTTAGGACTGCTCAACGGCGTGAAGCTCCTGCTTAGGCATGTTGGTTTGTGGCACTTGTGCAGTCAACCACAGCCGACATTCGAACTCCTCACCTTGGAATTTTTGAGTTCGTTTCAGTATGTTACACCTCCCGGTTCATCAAGTCGACTCACCGGCATTGCAAAGTTCAGAATGCTCGGACGAGAGTTCGAAATCACGCAAACAAGGATCGCCGAACTGTTAGGTTTCGATCACGTCGACGATGCTCATCTCCACGTGCCGGACAACTTCAGCGAAACTGCTTTCACCTTGTGGCACGACATCACCAACACCCGTGCTACTGCCTTTCAGAGTCTGAATGCCACCCACATCCATAATCCGGTGATTCGGTATTTCCATCGCATCATCTGCAATAATATTTTCGCAAGAGAGTGCAATCACAAGCTGGACTCCAAAGAGCTCTTGTTCTTGCACTGTGCTTTGAATGAGGAGCGCATCAATGATGCCCCGTTCCTTTTATCCCATATCTAGTCTGTAGCGCATCGAGGCGCAACCCCCTTCTACATTGGCGGGATTATCACCACCCTTGCCATTCAGCTGGAGCTTGGTGACCAGATTATTCATTTGCCTCGCAGAGCCGCAGAGTTGCTTACAAAGAACTATTGCAAGTCCACCCATTTGATATCTCAGAGAGAGGATGGCAGGTTCAACCCTGTTATCCAAGGCACCGTTTATCATCACATCACCTTGCCTTGCCGTGACCGCATCGATCCGTCCAACAGAGCCAATTGGCTATTTGCTTTACCGGATGCTGCAGGCCACGTCCCCATTATTGATGAGCAGACCGATGCGCCAGTGGACGAGATGCAGGATACCATGGATGCTGCTGAGCCAGTACAGGACATTCCTGAGTCCTCCACCAGGCAGCCACCCGCACCAGAATTCACACTTGAAGACGTCCTCCGTGCCATTCATCAGCAAAATCAGATGAATGCCGCACTCGAACGAAGGCAAAAAGAGCAATGTGATGCCCTACTTTCAGCTATTGCCAGCAACCAGAGGACGACAGATGAGAAGCTTGGAGAGATTTTTAGCGAGCTAGAGGCTTTGCGTATTGATATCACTGCTCTCACCACCACCGGTTCTGATCCTGAAGCGACTCCGACCAGACGCTCCCGCACCAGAAGCCGAGGCCGTGGTCGTCAGCAGCCTTAGTTTATGTTTATGTTTTTGTTTTTCCATATCTGTTGTTTGTATTGTATTTTCCCCGCTATTATATCACAACATTGAGGACAATGTCTGATATAGTGTGGGAGAGATACCTTTCCTTTTTCCGCATTTCCCTTTCCGCATTTTCCATTGTATTTCCCTTTCGTATTTCAATTAAACAAAATAATATTTGTGTTATTTCTTCAGTTTCGAATTTTCCCCGTTTATTTAGCCATACCGAAAATTTTTATTTTATCTTCACATTATCCGACTTACCTATGAAATCTTAGTTAGGAAGCTGAGAAAGATCCAACAAGATCAATATAGTCTTGACACCTTATACTTCCTACTTAAGCATTCCGTTCCGATAATTGTTACGACTACACCTTAAGTTTCAGTTCAAAAGTAACCCCTAGTAGTTTATACTAGCAGTCAGCACCGTCTGAACACAAACCACGTGGGGAGCCGATGAACATAAGTGTTTGATGCCTAATCTATAATGATCCTTCATATCTCGATGCCAATAAAAAGAAATTGCACCAAAGTACACGGTCGCATATAAGAAACGAGAAATATGAGAAGGAGTCCATTGCGGGTTGGTTCAGAGGTACCTGGTTCTGAACTTGGTAGGGCGTGCTACGACTCGATCCCCCACAACCTCCAATTCGGATAATATATATAGGGTTGCCACATTCGTGTACCAGACCCCGTGCTTATAAAGGATCAAAGTCACTAACCGGCTACTCCACTACGTGCGTGCTAAGGCAAAGGGCTTAATGTGATTGCGCTAGAATGAAACCGGGTGAAATAAGATCGAAAGACTCTAGGTAGAATCGTAACGCAATTACCGAATGTTTCGTTTAACGGGAAGTCGACGACTTAGCTTGTTGCTTGTGTCATTAGTGTATCGTTAGTGTTTTATTCTAGTACCGATTTATCTAGCAAAACGATTCCTCGTATGGTTTGTTATGTGTATGCATCGATGAAAACTTGTCCGATCATTTTTCAACCGACTATTTGCTTGAGGACAAGCAAAGGTTTAAGTTTGGGGAAGTTTGATAACGAGAAATCGTATCGTTTTATTACTATGTTTCAATGCCATTTTATCGCACATTTATCGTATTAACACCCGATTCTTTGAGTTTTCTATGTCATTTTGCAGGTATAACAATTATAGAGCTAAATCATAAGCAAAAGGTGGAATCAACAAAAACAAGCATGAAAAGAAGAAGAAGAAGAAAGGAATTCTGCAAAATGTTGCATAATTTGTAGCAGTCACGATCGTCACCAAGCTGTCACGACCGTGACGCGCTAACTGGACCAGTCACGATCGTCACCAAGCTGTCACGACCGTGACGCGCCTTAAATGAAGAAAATGCCCGTGACACCTTTGTCACGAACGTGACAAAGGGAAAATAGGTTTACTTGAATTGATTTGGTCATGAAACGTGCTACGTGAAGTCACAAAAGCGTTCCTATTATTCCGCAGACTCAGTAACACATTTTCTCCTGGATTCTCTCTTCAACAACGAAGGCCACGCATGGATTTCAACTGCCAAGCCCAAATTATGTTTTCTATAAATAGCTTGATTACAAAGTTGAAACTACAGAGTATTATTTTAGCATTTCTCGCGAAGCTCTGCCGTATTTTTGTTGCACCCTATTTTATTATTTTTCCAACAATTGCTCTTGTTCTTGTTTTAATTTCTATATCCCAACCAAATCAAATAACAATTTCCAACATTAGGAAATTGTTATTATTTATTTTCTTTCAAGCCTTCAGAATTTCGTTTAAATTTTATTTTCGATTCCGGTTCGCACTCCGAGCTTGCCAGACTGTGGAAGAAGGAGTTTTACAATTTTTATTATTCAGGTTTTTAATAATTTCGCATTTATATTAATTTAATTATTTATGTTAAGAATTTATTTTTATTATTTTATAATGCATATTTTAATTTATGTTCATCTGTTTCTGCATCTGTCTGGTACAACAAATATGAGTAGCTAATTAAATTAGGCGGTATGTAATTAAAATACACTAAATCGGTAAAATCGAATCTAGGCTTAAACAATTAAGAACTTAAAATTCTGGCTGTGACTTTTTATTATAAAAATTAATATTTTTGTTACGAGAGTAAGGAAAGTGTAATAGGTTAGGTCGAGACCACGAGAGTGTGAGATTTTAACCAGATAGCTAAAGTTAGGCATTTAATTTAAATACAGCGAGAGCGCTTTAAAATGAATTATACTTATTAAGTTTCCAAAAATTATCTTCTAAACACTTATGGGCTAGCGAGAGCAGGCATAGGGCTTTAGGAGTAAGATCTGAGATAAGACCACGAGAGTGTGAGTTAAAGATATTTAAACTGATAACCTCTACAAAATATATTAAGTGAACCATCCTTATAAGCTTAGGTTAGATTGACCCGCCTAGGTTAACATAATTACATACCGACCGCCTTCTTATTATTTCATTAAACTAAAATTTAATTCTCGTCTTTAATTCTTAAAAACAAAATCGTGACAACCATCCACCTTAGCTAAACTAGTAAACCCTCCATCACTAAGTGATCATAAAGTCCCTGTGGGATCGACAATCTTTTATATTACTTCGATAGGTTGTGCGCTTGCAGTTAAGATACCGCTAGACCGATATTGTGTCTTCGCCCCATCAAGTTTTTGGCGCCGTTTCCGGGGACCTTAATTTAGTTACTAGTGCACTTTAGAGTAGCATTGTCTAGACTAAGGTAACAACTATTTCTTTTCTTAATCTATTTTCCCGAGTGTATGCCAAGTACTTGCTCTCAAGGCACTTGGTAATGGTGTTGGTGTTGTGATCAGTTCCCCTGAAGGTTGTCATACCCCGATTACTGCCAGACTTTGTTTCTATTGTACTAATAATATGGCTGAGTATGAGTCATGTATCCTGGGTATCAAAGCTGCCATTGATATGAAGATTCAGTTCCTAGACGTGTATGGAGATTCAGCCCTGGTAGTGAGTCAGATCAAAGGAGATTGGGATACCAAGCATGATAATCTCATTCCTTACAGAGAGCATGTGTTGTCTTTGATCCCATGTTTTAAAGAGATTACCTTTGGGTATATTCCATGAAGAGAAAATCAGTTGGCAGATGCACTAGCCACCATGGCATCCATGTTTGAGATTAGATGGGATGATGAAGCTCCCAAGATTACTATTGATAAATTTGAGAAGCCTGCATACTGCAATGAGATTGACACTGGAGAAACAGAGGAGAAGCCTTGGTTCTATGAGGTGAAAAGATATCTTGAAGCCCAGGAGTTCCCTGAAGGGGAATCTGTCAAAGATAGGAAGTTTCTGAGAAGGTTTTCTGCTAAGTTCTTCTTGAGTAATGGAATTTTGTACAAGCGTAATCATGATTCAACTTTGGTTCGTTGTGTGGATAAGAAGGAAGCAACTGAGATTATGGAAGACATGCATGATGGAATATTTGGTACTCATTCTAGTGGTCATACTATGGCAAAGAAGATATTGAGAGCAGGTTACTATTGGTCTACCATGGAAGTTGACTGCTATCAACATTCCAGAACATGTCACAAGTGTCAAATCTATGCTGATAAAGTCCATATACCCCCATCACCATTGAATGTGTTGACTGCTCCTTGGCCTTTTGCCATGTGGGGCATTGATATGATTGGTGAGATCAAACCTACTGCTTCTAATGGGCATCGTTTCATCCTGGTTGCTATTGATTACTTCACAAAGTGGGTGGAGGCAGCTTCATTTGCATCTGTTACTAAGAATGTGGTGGCTCGATTCATTAAGAATAATCTCATATGTAGATATGGCATCCCTGAAAGGATTATTACTGACAATGGCTCTAATCTGAACAACACTATGATTACTGATCTCTGCATACAGTTCAAGATTAAGCATCACAACTCTTCTCCGTATCGTCCGAAGATGAATGGGGCAGTTGAAGCTGCTAATAAGAACATTAAGAAGATTATACAGAAAATGACTGTCACTTATAAGTATTGGCATGAGATGTTACCATTTTCTCTTCATGGTTATCGTACTACAATACGTACTTCAACAGGGGCAACCCCATTCTCCTTAGTATATGGTATGGAAGCAGTTCTGCCCATTGAAGTTCAGATCCCTTCTTTAAGAATCATGAAAGATGCAGGCTTGGATGAAGATGAGTGGATTCAGACTCGACTTGACCAGATAAATTTGATTGATGAGAAGAGGTTAGCAGCTGTGTGTCATGGTCAGATGTACCAGAAACGGATGATCAAGGCTTTTAATAAGAAGGTTAAGCCAAAGGTATATCAGGCTGGTGATTTGGTAATCAAGCGTATCATATTACCACAGGGTGATCCTAGGGGCAAGTGGACTCCTACATATGAAGGACCATTTATGGTCAAAACAGTATTCTCAGGAGGTGCCATGATACTTACTACTATGGATGGTGAAGACTTCCCGCAGCCTGTAAACGCAGACATAGTTAAAAAATACTACGCATAAAAAGAGACCCGCTAGGTTGACTGGCCTAGGCAAAAATAAGGGCATCCCGGCGAACCAAATGGGTTCGGGCAAAAATTAGGGATATATATAAAAAAATGTACACCCGGCAAGTCGAAAACCTGAAAAGGTGGCTTGGGCAAAAAAGGGTATCCTGGTGGATTGAAAACCTGAAAGGGCGATCCAGGCAAAAGTTAAGGATTAAAGCGTATGACTATGTCTCGTTTGGATCACCCATAAAACTACAACCAGTTGTGCTACTTACCCAAGCTCGAACAGATAAAGATCAATCCAATCGTTTCCGTCTCGACAACAGAAGATGAGATACTTGAAGATAATGGCAATAGTAGAATTGAAACTCAATAGGATTATTTCCCACATAGCTGATTTTCTTTGTTTTGTAAAAAATTTACGACGAACTCCTCTTACTAGGATTTATGTCTCCTTGTACAAACTTGCCTATGTATAGGTCACTTTGTGATATAAATAAAATTTCATCTTTGAATCCAGATTTACTTTTACCCTATTTATATAAGCGAAACGTCCATTGGTTGTGTTTGAATGTATGTATGCTTTTGAATATGATTGATGTTTACCAGAAATGCATAAAATGCTTAATATGATTGATGTTTACCAGAAATGCAGTAATAGTATTTACTAAGGACGAACGAGGGAAGGAATTCAACGAAGCTTCGCCGGTTCATCCACACAAGACAGCTACAAATCCCCAGTAAGGCAAATCCATCATCATAGATACTTCAAATCATATCTCCCCTGGAATTTATGTCCATCTCTTTTATCCTCAGTCGGGATATTCAGGAACTTATTCCTTTAATAGGAGTACGACGAACGAAGACGGGAGGTTATAAATACTATATTATCAAACGAAGACGGGAGGTTATGAATACTATACTACCAAACGAAGACGGGAAGTTATGAATACTATATTATCAAACGAGACGGGAATGAGTTCCTCATATTCTTCACTATATTATCAAACGAGACGGGAATGAGTTCCTCATATTCTTCAGCAACGAATCGGGATTTATTTTCCCTGGCCAGCAGTTGTTATACAAAGAAATCCAGACGCTTCATGCTGCATGATTCATACATACATCATTTACATCATATCATAACATACATATCCATAAATGCATAATACATTTACTTAGGTGCATCATACTATACATGCATATTGCATAAACTAACATTCTCCTAGCAGGATAGTTATATGCAGGTAAAACAATATCAACAACTTACAACGGGTCAGAAATGATCCATACATTTGCTCAAGATGTCCTTGAATATCAGGCAAACGGTCTGTAAAAAGATCCATTCCCTGGTTCAAGACATTATTCAAAAGAACAAATCCTGACGTTCTTTTGGCCATTGAATACCAGGCAAACAGTCTGTAAAAAGATCCATTCCCTGGTTCAAGACATTATTCAGAAGAACAAATCCTGACGTTCTTTTGGCCCTTGAATAGCAGGCAAACGGTCTGTAAAAAGATCCATTCCCTGGTTCAAGACATTATTCAGAAGAACAAATCATGACGTTCTTTTGGCCCTTGAATAGCAGGCAAACGGTCTGTAAAAAGATCCATTCCCTGGTTCAAGACATTATTCAGAAGAACAAATCCTGACGTTCTTTTGGCCCTTGAATAGCAGGCAAACGGTCTGTAAAAAGATCCATTCCCTGGTTCAAGACATTATTCAGAAGAACAAATCCTGACGTTCTTTGGCCCTTGAATAGCAGGCAAACGGTCTGTAAAAAGATCCATTCCCTGGTTCAAGACATTATTCAGAAGAACAAATCCTGACGTTCTTTTGGCCCTTGAATAGCAGGCAAACGGTCTGTAAAAATATCCATTCCCTGGTTCAAGACATTATTCAAAAGAGCATAACTTGAGAATGGTAAAAAATATGGACATGAGACCAAAGAGGTTGGTTAGAGGACTCTTTAAGCTTTCGAAAATGTCCAAGAACACCCTCATAGCATTAAAATTGAAGGATTTGTGCCCTTGTAAAGTTGGGAAATTTTTGAGTGGTTTATGAAGTAAATGGGGTCTTAAAACCATAATTCTTCAAATGGGCTGACTTTTTTGTGACCCAATGTGTTCCATGACATCATGCACGAAATTTATTTAATATTTTCATAATTTTATTCATTTTATTTTTATTTATTATGATTTTTTATATTAAAAATCATTTTAAATTCAAATAAAATATAAAATGATGAAGATTTAAAAATATTTTGCTTCTAGAAAGTCATAAAAGTTAATTGGATTTAATTGATACAAAAATTATGAAGATTGTCTTAGAATAGCAAGTTCATATCAAAGAATATTCAAATTTTAAGGCATATATTTTTCAATCTTCAAACATCCAAAAAATCCAAAAAATCCAAAGAATCATAACATTTTTCTGACCTAATGCAATCCATATATATACATAAACACATTGCCAATGAGAGGGGATGAATTTGCAGCCTCTAAGACCACTTTCAAACTTTCAAAATTCATCATATTTTTTGAAATTCGGATTCTAACATTTGGTAGTTTTTCAGGTGAATGGAGCATGCCAATCTCTTCCTTACATATCACTGAACATATACCAATGATCATATGCATCTAAAAGCCCACAAATTGGCCAAACCGAATCAAAGTATTTAGACATTCATGATTTTTTCGTTTTCATACATTGGTGTAAAATAAATTGTATTTTATTGTTGATTCTTGTTTGTGATGAGCTAACAATCGTTTCTGGATACTTTGATTTGAGTTTTGGTACAAGATGAATGATCCACCATTGTTAGGGTTCTTCGGCCGTTTTAGGGTTACATGATTTATCAACGATAAATGAAATCTAAAACCATAGATCAATTCTAATTAACCTCTGGATCATGTTGGAACATTTAATTTGATGAAATTTTACTGTTTAATTGATGATTGAATTTCGTAGGGTTTACTGGAAATGAAAAATCGCAGGTAAATTTGAAGCAAAATTCGCAAGAAAAATTGTAGGTCTGGAGGTTGAAGATGATTGGCGCGAATCCAGAATTTGAATTTAAACATATATTATATATTAATGTTTGTATTATATGTATTGAGAAACACTGATGGCGTGGTGGTGAGTATACGCATATGTGAAAGCAAGGTCTTGGGTTCGAAACCAGCCTTTGGGCAATTTTTTTGTTCAATTATTTTGTTTTACAGGACTAGAACAAAAGCATATGAAGGCAACATGTTGACAGCCAGCGCACGCTAGCCCAGTGGTAATGCTGGTGATTTTCCAGGTAAAGGACCTGGGTTCAAATCCCAGGTCCTGTTTTTGTTTGTTTTTATTTTTTCTTATTATTTCTTTATATTATTTTCTAAAACTAATTTAAACACTTTTCTAAAAAACAATATATGTAAATTATTTTTCTCATAAAACTTATATTATATATTTTTTATAATTGTATATTATTTAATAATTTTGTATATTAAATATATAAAACCTAATTCTTTTCTTTATAAACCCTAATTTATTTTAAAAACCCTAAATATATTATAAGCCCTAATTTATTTTTCTAAAAAAAATTTCAAAACCCTAATTTTTCCTTTGTGATTTTAATTTCTTATTTTTGTAATTATAATTATTTAATATTTATAATATGTATATATAATTAATTTATTAAGCTATTAATCATATTTCTTAGTATATAATTATTATAATTTATTTCTTTTCTTAAAATTCTTAAAAATGTTTATTTGTTTAAATTTGAAATTTTAATTTGTTTTCTATATTATTATATTATTATACTAACCTCTCTTATATTTATTTTGTTTATTATTACTAACCTATTTATTTATTTATTTATTATATGCTTATTTATTTAAATTATTTTATTATTGTTATGATGTAATTGTGCAAAATTATGTAATAGTTGTAGAACTTTTATTATTTATTTAAATGGCCATGGTTAGTAAAATAGGGAGTGTAAATATGTTTGTATTTAAAATTGAATTTAGATCATTAATTTTAAGATAAATATATGAACTTGTACACGCACACACATAAGTCGATCTTTGATCGCCATCTCACATTCTTAAGGATACCTCTCATGTTGCCTAGATAAAAGGTTAAGTAAGGTGTATAAAGTAAAGTCCCTTATCTTATTTAATATCATCTTGTCCCTTTACGATTATAAGATCAAGTCCCTTCGATGTTTCCTTCGTGAATGATCTTGTCCCTTTCGAATAAAAGATGATAAGTCCCTTCGAATTGCTAATACACCTTACAATTGCCTAATCACAGATGTCCCTTCACTTGTCCCTTCTAACATCCAAGGTAATGACTACTTATTCCTTAATAATAGGGATAGTCTTACCATTTAAAGGACATTTAAGAACAGAAAAGATTTAGCTTAGGGTAGGTTCCTCTTATGTACTTGCTCACCTTTTCAAAACACTTCAAAAACACTTCACATTTTCAAACAAATTTTCAAAACAAAGTCTTTATATATATCCGTACATGGATCATTATAAAGTACTTAAGAAAATTTTTTAATTACACACTACACTTCTCAAAACATTTTAAAGTGAGCTAAGTAACTAAGAGCCCATGGATAACCATGGATGTAAAGGGTGCTAACACCTTCCTTTTACATAACCTACCCCCCGAACTCAAAAATCTTTTAAGGTCTTTCCTGTTCTTTTATGCCCTTTCCTTTGGATAAAATAAAAGTCGGTGGCGACTCTTGCTATCCGCAACATTTAACTAAAGTCAGTTCTCCCACCGTGTTACACTGAGACACCACAATCCTACCAAATTAGGGATGATATGATGACTGATGAAGAGAGTGACCCTGAGACCCCTCCTGGTTACCATGACATCAACCACATTGATGAAGATATTGAGACCCCTGAAATCAATAAAGTAGGATATGCTGAAAGCTTGAACAAAATTTTGACGACTCTTGAAGTATACCAAGCTGACATTAATGTTGTTAAGGATGAAGTTAAGAGCATGAGATTGGACATTATAGGCCTAACTTATTTAACATGTGAACAGTTTTACCATATGAATTCCGCACTTGAAGTCCTGAAGAAACGACTTTGATGAGCTGTAGTGATTTGCTTAATTTTACTTTTTGTTTCTTTGTTTCTAGTTAGTTTTAAATTTATGCAACATTTCAAAGTTCATTTTTATTACTGCACATTTAAGTTTCTGCAATTTCTTTTTGTTTCTATCAAGAACAAATTATTTCAATTAATGCAATTTTTCATTCAGTCTATTTACGTGTTTTCATAATTTAGTGCATTTACCAAAATTCCCATTGCATGTTTGATTAGTATTGTGTGCAATTTGTTACTATCAGTAATAACATATACTGATACTTCATATCTCAAATCGATTGCTGGATATTTTGATGAATGTGTGTGTGATGAAATTTAATGCTGTTATATATTGATTTATTGTTATGTTGGAATTAATTAGTTAATGTGATATGAATTATAAATGGATTGAAATGAGGTGAATATTCTGGTTGAATTTCAAACTTTGTTAACATAACGGTCGTAACCCACCTTTCACGATCGTAACAGGCAAATGGACACGTTACGACCGTAACCCATTCCTCACGATCGTGACGACCTGAATGCACGACCTCTGAGTTACAGAGGTCGTTCTTCTTCCTTTCTCCACTTCTATTTTCCGAATCACTCTAACCGTCCATTACCCCATTTCTCTCCCTTAACCATCCATAATCACCATTAATTCCTCCACTCCATTCCACTTCCCCATTTAATTCCAACTCCACAAATTCCTTTTCACTCCACTATAAATCAATCCACTTTCTTCACATTCTCATCACACATACTCCAACCAATATCTCACGCTCAAATTCCTTTGCATGCAATGGCAAACATCACATTTAGAGAAGGTGAACAAGGAATAGCACAAAGAGCTAAGTTTGAAAAGTTTCAAACCCGTGGGCTCCAAACGACTCGGTACGTCGACCTCGACTGTCTGAGAAAGTTAGGCTTGTTCGAAGGCGTGAAGCAACTTCTTGAAAAACTCTGCCTATGGGACTTATGCAGCCAACCACAACCAACTTTTGAAACCCTCACTCTGGAGTTCCTGAGCTCTTTCCATTATATCACACCCTATGGATCCACAAACCAACTCTCAGGTATAACAAAATTCCGAATGTTTGGCAGAGAGTTTGAAATCACACAAACTAGATTCGCAGAACTTCTAGGCTTCAGTCACGGTGAAGGTGTCCACCTTCGTGTTCCAGACAACTTTAATGAGACAGCTTTTACTTTGTGGTACAACATTACCAATAGCCGTGCTTCAGCCTATCATAGTCTCAACGCCACTCACATTCACAATCCAGCGATCCGGTACTTTCATCGGATCATCTGCAACACCATCTTCGCAAGGGAGAGCAACCATAAGCTCAATTCTAAGGAGCTCCTGTTCTTGCATTGTGCTCTGAATGACGAGCAAATCAACGCCGCTCCATTCCTACTGGCCCACATTCAATCTGTAGCAACAAGAGGCGCCACACCCTTCTATATTGGCGGGATTGTCACTTTCCTAGCTCTACAGTTGAATCTTGGTGCCAACCTCACTAATCTGCCTTCTATGGCACCAGAGCTGCTTACAATGATCTACTGCAAGTCTTCACACACGATCTTTCAGCGTGAGGATGGAAAGTTTAACCCTATGATACAAGGCACCATTTATCATAACATCGTTTTGCCTTGCAGGAACAGAATAGATCCATCAAACAGAGCCAACTGGCTATTTGATTTACCAGCTCCCACAGGCCATGTTCCAATTGTTGAAGACCAGCCTGATGCACCTGTGGATGAGATGCAAGATGAGATGGATCGTCCTGAGCCAGTTCAGGACATACCTGAGACTTCTACCAGGCAGCCGCCTTCTGTTGAGATCACCCTTGACGACATCCTCTGTGCCATTCACCAGCAAAACCAAATGAATGTCGCACTTGAGCGGAAGCAGCAGGAGCAGTATGTTGCACTCCTTGCCACTGTTGTCAAAAACCAGGAAACAACGGATGAGAAGTTAGGTGAGGTCATAAGCAAGTTAGAAGCTTTGAGGTGGGACGTCACCGCTCTTACTGTCAATGGTTTCGATGACGAAGCCACTCCTACCAGACGTTCCCGCACCAGAAGCCGAGACCGTGGTCGTAAGTAGCATTAGTTTTTCTTTTTAGTTTTGCATTCTGTTTTTGTATCGTATTTCCCCGCTATTATATCACAACATTGAGGACAATGTCCGATATAGTGTGGGAGAGGTACCTTTTCATTTTCCATTCCTTGTATTTTCCCTTTCCGCATTTTCAATTGAACAAGTAATATTTATGATATTTCTTAAGTTTCAATTCTTCCCCGCTTTATTTAGCCATACCAAATTTTGTTTGCTTTATCTTCGCATAACTCGACATACCTATGAAATCGTAGTTAGGAAGCTGAGAAAGATCCAACAAGATCAATACAGTCTTGACACCTTAGACTTCCTACTTAAGCCATCCATTTCGATAACTGTTATGCCTATATCTTAAGTCTTAGTTCTAAAGTAACCCCTAGTAGTTTATACTAGCAGTCAACACCGTCTAGACACAAACCACGTGGGGAGCCGATGAACATAAGTGTTTGATGCCTAATCTATAAACAATCCTTCATATCTCGCTGCCATAAAAAGAGAATTTTCACCAAAGTATACGGTCACATATAAGAGATGAGTAATAGAAGAAGGAGTCCATTGCTGGTTAGTTCAGAGGTATCTGGTTCTGAACTTGGTAGGGCGTGCTACGGCTCGATCCCCCACAACCTCCAATTTGGATAACATGTAAAGGGTTGCCACATTCGTGTACCAAACCCCGTGCTAATAAAGGATCAAAGTCACTAACCGGCTACTCCACTACGTGCGTGCTAAGACAAAGGACTTAATGTGATTGCGCTAGAACGAAACCTGGTGAAATAAGAACAAGGGAATCTAGGTAGAATCATAACAGAATTACTGAATGTTTCATTTAGAGGGAAGTCGACGACTTAGCTTGTTGCTTGTGTCATTAGTGTATCGTTAGTGTTCTACTCTAGTATCGGTCTATCTAACTAATGACTTCTCGTATCTGTTTCGGAGAAAACCAATGGTATGTTATGTGTATGCGTCTGATGAAATTTGTCCGATCATTTTTCAATTGATTATTTGCTTGAGGACAAGCAAAGGTTTAAGTATGGGGGAGTTTGATAACGAGAAATCGCATTGTATTATTACTATGTTTTTAGTCTGTTTTTATCATACATTAGTCCTTTTAACTCCCGATTATTTCGAGTTTATATGCCACATTGCAGGTACAATATGTCTAGAGCCAAAATTATGGAAAAAAGATCAAAGGAACAAAATTTAGCATGAAAAGAAAAGAGATGAACTCAATTCTGCTAAAACTGCTGAATTTGTTGTTATCACGGTCGTCACAAGGGTCTTACGACCGTGACGTGCCTTTTTAAGGTCTTACGACCATGACACTTCGTTACGACCGTAACGCGCTAAACATTAGAATTTTTCCCGTTACACACATGTCACGATCGTTACAAGGCTTATTTAATTAATTTGAGATATAATTGAAGACGTGCAACTAATGGAATTGAAGGAAGTCTTTGTTGACTCCGTATTTATCTCCTCCAATTGAACCAAGTAAAGCATGTTTCCCTGATTCTTCTCAATGAACGCACACGAAGTCCACTTTCTATTTTTCAACTGAAAGCCCAGTAATGCTTATAAATAGAAGAAGCTGAGACGAGAACTGGACGAAGTTTTTTTGATTGCCAAATTTGTGCGAAAGCTCTGTCAATTTCTACACCCATTTTTGCAGTATTTGTTTTTCTCTACTTTAGTTTATTTTCCCTTACCTTAATAACAATTTCCAACATCAGGAAATTGTTATCGCATTTATTTTCTTTTAGCCTCAGAATTTAGTTACTCTATTTAATTTGGACGCTCCAAGCTTGCCAGATTGTGGAAGAGGGAGTCGAAGAGTTTATTTGTTCAGGTTTTAATTTGCAATTAATATTAAGTTTCATTTATTTATGTTAAGTTCCCGTCGTTATTATATAATGCATGTTTTAATGTCTATTAATTACATTCTGTGTTCGTCTGTTGTTTTAATTAATATGAGTAGCTAAATTAACTGAGTCGGTATGTAATAAAGCAACCAAACGGATGAATCGAATCTAAGCTAAAAACATTTACGAACTTATATTCTGGCTGTGATTTTTTATAATTAAAATCAAGCCTTTTGTTACGAGAGTAAGAGAAGTAAAATAGGCTAGGTCGAGACCACGAGAGTGTGAGATTTTAACTGGATAGCTAAAGTTAGGCATTCGATTTAAATACAGCGAGAGCGCTTTAAAACGAGTTAGACTTATTAAGTTTTCAAAAATTATTTTCTAAACACTTATGGGCTAGCGAGAGCAGACATAGGGCTTTAGGAGTATGATCTGAGATAAGACCATGAGAGTGTGAGTCGAGGATTTTTAAACTAGTAATCTCTACAGAGTTATTTAAGTGAAACATCTTTATAAGCTTAGACTAGATTGATCCGCATAGGTTAATATTATTACATACCGACCGCCTTATCATTATTTCTTTAATTAAGTTTAGTTTCTCATTTTTAATCCCTAAAACCATAACCGTGACAAATTTCCTCCTTAGCTAAACTAGCAAATCTTCTAGCACTAGAGTGATTACAAAGTCCCTGTGGGTTCGACATATTTTTATTACTATTGCGATAGGCTGTGCACTTGCAGTTTAGATACCGTTAGACACATTAGGTCTTCGTACATCAAATACCCACCTCAAGACTTACTCAATGCTTCCCGTGGGACTCAGTGTAATACCCACCTCAAGACTTTATCTGATGCTTCCTGTGGGACTCTGTGTAATACCCACCTCAAGACTTACTTAATGTTTCCCATGGGACTCAGTGTAATACCCACCTCAAGCCTTTATCTGATGCTTCCCGTGGGACTCTGTGTAATACCCACCTCAAGACTTACTAAATGCTTCTCGTGGGACTCTGTGTAATACCTACCTCAAGCCTTTATCTGATGCTTCCCGTGGGACTCAATGTAATACCTATCTCAAGGCTTACTCAATGCTTCTCGTGGGACTCAGTGTAATACCCACCTCAAGCCTTTTTCTGATGCTTCCCGTGGGACTCAGTGTAATACCCACCTCGAGACTTACTCAATGCTTTTCGTGGGACTCAGTGTAATACCCACCTCAAGCCTTTACCATCATATTACAATAAATTACATGCTAAGAAAACATACTTAGACAACAATTGAACAAAAAAATACCATCTAACAATTTCTAATTACATTACTAGGCCATACTATTGGTTTATGGTAAGATTTCCTAACAATACTTATTTAATTTTAAGCATGTTATCACACAATCACATTTATATAAAACATATCATAGTAGCATTCATGTATCACATATAATAGCCCCTTACACCAATACAACCAAACATGGTGATTTGCAACTCCATAATTATCAATATAATCACATATAATAAATTTTCAAATTTATCTCATCAATACATGACACATAACCATGTTTCTATTTCACCATCTTATATAACATAAAATTATCTTTCCAACGCTTCGAACAGGGGCCGAAACGGACTTACGGTTCAAAAGATACACATGTTTTAAATTTCTATTTTTCTGTAAGTATTAGTGGTAACCGATTACCACCTGTCTGGTAACTGGTTACCGCGTGATAGAACCCAAAAATATGGTTTTTTCTTCACTCTAAATCATCCCAAATCATACCTAAACATGGTGGAACATCTAAGCAAGCGTAATAGGTTCAAACCACACATAACCCGACTATACTACGTAGTTTATATCACATTTCATCCGTTAGATTTAATCGATTGTAAAGTTTGTTAGTTACCACCATTTCTAACCTAACTCTAGAAATCCAAGAAAACTAGAATTGAAGTGTCTAACTAGAATCCACCTTGCAAATGATGATGAGTTTGATGAAGATTGAAAATGATCCAAGCTCCCTTTTCCTTTTCTAGGTTTTCCTTTCTCTTCTTTCTCTTTTCTCTTCTCTTTCTCCCTTTCTTTTCTTTTTTCTTCTTCTTCTTACTAACTTTCTTCTTTTATAACAATTTTTATACTGATATATCAATTAGTTAGTAACTTAACAGGTCCAAATTGAGATTATCCAAAAATGTCTCTAAGTCAAATATTTAATAAAACCTCTGAGTCAGATAATACTAATTAATTAATTTAAGCTCGTCGGTTGCTCTAATTATTTTAATTGAAAACTCTCATAGCACACCAGGACCTTATTAATCTCAATTAATATTATCCAGAGCATTTAATTAAAATACGGGGTATTACAGACACCTTCAAAAATCTCTATTTTGTCATTGTTAATGTGCTCCAAAGCTCACAGGGAGGCACTATTGAAGGTATTAATGATGGCAGATGTACCACAAGAAATCACAGTTAATCAGCTACAGTCCGTAGTTGCTAATGTAAATTCTAGCCATGGATTGGATTTTACGGATCGAGACTTGACTTCAGAAGGGCGCAACCACAACAAATCCCTGCACATCAAAATGGAGTGTAAGGGAGTTGTATTGTCACATGTTTTGGTATATACTGGTTCATCTCTGAATGTGCTGCCAAAGAAGGCCCTGATGTAGTTGGACTCTGATGAAATTATCTTGAGGCCCAGTGATTTAGTGGTGCATGCTTTTGATGGGTCTAAAAGATCTCTTTTTGGGGAGGTTGAATTACCAATGAAGATTGGTTCATAGACTTTCAAGAGTACTTTCTATGTAATGGATATTCAACCAGCATATAGTTTCCTTCTGGGTAGACCATGGATCCATGTTGCAGATGCAATTACATCCACTTAGCATCAAAAATTAAAATATATGGTTGACAAGCAAGTTGTCACTGTCTGTGGTGAAGAAGATATCTTTGTGAGTCATCTCTCAATGTTCAAATACGTAGAAATGGATGGTGAGATCCATGAGACGTTGTGTTAGGCTTTCGAAACTGTGAATATCAATGAAGTATTTCCCAGTCCAGTGGTTCAGAGTAGTGAAAAATGGGTACATCCATGTCTTCCTACAATCAGGCATTGAAAGTGGTCCAATCTGTCAACGCCCAAGGCTAGGGCAAGGTGATTGAGGTGGACAAAAAGAAAGACATGTTCGGAATCGGATACCAGCCAGACCAAGAAACTATTCCAAAGAGCAAGGGGTTGATTAGCTTCTCAAGTGGAGGAGTTATTGATCCTCATCAGACATGTGTTGCAGTAGGGGAAGATGTTGATAGTGACTGCGACTCAGATAGCTGGGTGTGCCCATGCATCCCCGGGGAGATGCTCAAGAATTGGTTTGTTGAGGAAATCATCCAAGTTACTCTTTAGACAGAGTAATTTTCTATGTTTTTCTCATCTTATTGCTTTTCAAATCCTATTCTCTGCCCAAGGTGTATGGATCTATTTGTAGGGCCACCTTCACATTGATTGCAGTTTATTTTTATCATAAATAAATGATATTTTTCATTCAAAACTGTGTTCTCTTTCTTTCTTTTTAAATTTTTCACAAAAACCAATAAAATGGTGTAACACCCCAAATTCGCCTTCTTCTTTTTTATCATCATAATCATATCATAATCATCATCAGCATGTCATATCCTTAGCATCTTACATAGAAAAATGAAGCATAGCACTCGCATGTTACAGCATAAGGCATATGATCAATCATCCGGAAAATTCAAAGCTTACAAGCCATGCTACAAGTTTGGTATCATGGTCAAAGCCTTAAAAGGGATTGAGAATCAAAATCGGATTAGAACGGTCGGTGCCGGGTTATCTTGAGGTTTCCCACCAAAAGGAGGGAAAATTCAAAATTCACTGGCGTTAACCGGTTAACGCTTTGGTTAATCGGTTAACGGCTACAAATTTTGAATTCCAGCAGCAAAATTCAGCATGTGTTTTGCCTCCAAATTTCTAAATTTCTGATTTTTATTCATTTGAATTATGGAGAAGGATCTAGATCATTTACCAAGCCTAATTCCAATGCTAAATCCTAATCACTTTCCCAAACCATATTTTTTTGGATCCCAAGCCTATATTTTGGGCCCCAAACCTAAACCATATTTAATCCATTTCCCTCCAAACCAAGGGAGAGCTCTCTTATTTTTCACTCTTCATTCTGAATTTTCACTCTTCTCTCTCACCATTCTCTCATTTTCTCTCCCACATTTTCCAAATTCACTAAGAGTTCCTCTTTGAAGATCATATAACTTTGCATTAAAGTGTGTAGATCTTGGAACTAGACCTCCATCCATAGCTTCATTGCATCATTTTGCCTGTTTAATTGGTGGTTCAGATCTGGTTTGGAGATTAGAAGTGCTTTTGGAGCCAAAATTCTGCATCAAGACCCTTTGCTTGCATTTATTTTGCATGGAGTGTGAGGATTAGCACCAGATCTTCAAAGTTTTCCACAAGATCTCTCATTTCCAGCTCAAACAACAATTACCAAAGCATACCTCAGATTTGTAGGTTGGTTAAATTCAGATTTAGCTCTGTTTTAGCTTATTTGCATGCTTGTGCTTTAGATCCACCATGTGCTTGTGTATTTGCTTGTGTTTCTTGAATTGATTGGTTGATTTGTAACCGGATCCGTGTGATAATATTCATGAGCTTAATGATGTTAACTAATGTGAATTGATCCATTTATTTCATGCATAATTGATTGCTGGTCTGTGGTGGAATTATTTGGATAAGCTGGTTTGAGTTGATTTTCATGCAGGAATTGTTGTTGTTTTGACAGTGTTAACCGGTTAACGCTTTGGTTAACCGGTTAATGCACCTTTTTCTGTGTAATTTGCTGTAGGTTTAAATTGGTTAACCGGTTAACGCTTTGGTTAACTGGTTAACACTGATGAAGAATGCCATATTTGAGCTGTTTTGGGCTTGTTTGATCCCCTCACTTGTTTTAATTGCCATGGATCATTATATGATCATTGAATATGCTAGTTTAGGGTGATTTGCTTGTTGGTTGATGTATTGCTTCGTGTTCTCGACACGTAAATTCTTGTATGTGCAAAATTTGGCATGTTGTGATCTTTGTTGACTTGAGCTTTGAGCATGCTATTTCCATGAGTTTTGTTGTTGAACATATGTTGGATTTTTGGTAACACTTGTAGGGGCTCATGGTAAGAGAAGTGTGGATGTTTTTCCACATTTCAACTTTTCATCTTTTATTTTTTTAAGTTGCTTTCCCTTTGTGATTTTTGATGTGCCTTATGCCATCATGTGTTTCAACTCTTTTTCTCCCCCTTTAGGAGTAACTTATCTCCTTTAGAGGAGTAAGTTGCTTGCTAGCTTTCTTCTCCTCTTCTTTTCTTCTCCTTTGGTTCTTCCTTTCTCTTAGGATAGATTCAAACCTCACTAACCTTAGGGCCACTTTGCATGACAACTTTATGTTTAGTCTTTCCCCTTTTAGACTTTTGCCTTCTTTCTCCTTTGGTTATTTCTCTTCTCATCTCAAAACAAACCCTAAAAAACATTAATAAAGAAATAAGTGACCTCTTGTGTAATAGCCTTATTCTATGGGGCATATGTATTCATTCCATCTTGGAAAAGTGCATTTGTCTAGCATGATGCACAAGTCAGATCATGAGGTCATCTTCATCAAGAAAAATCCTAAAAAAACACTTCTTCATTTTTAATCACTAAAACACTTAATAAATTCAACAAGTCAATGAATTTAGGCCCTTGCCCTTGGAAACAAGTCTTGGATAAATTCTCCTTGCTTGGTGTGATTGTTCTATTATTCCATCTTGGAATGTAGTAGCAAGTACACATTCCATGGAAAAGAGTTTGGGTTTATTCTCTTGTGCCACACTCTCATAAAAAAAACTCATGAAAAACACAAACAAACAATAAGCGTATTTCCTTCGGGAATTCTTTTCTCATCACCTTTTCTTCGTACGCGAACCTGCTCATACTTGTCACTTTGCAAGACGGTAACACACTCGTCGTCTGAGCCTGCAACACCTGAGCCTTGACATAGGCAGTTCAAGCCTTAAGACACAAGCTATCTTTTCCACCCCTTGTTAGGGGAACTACGGCGTCTCTGATCCTCATGTACAGATGAGGTACGTAGGCAGCGGGGTAGGTCCCGTTCGAGCACAATCCTGATTTTCCCTACATTTTTCCTCTTTGTTTTCTTTTCTTTTCTTTCTAGTTTCAGTTTCAGTTTTGCACCAGCTTTCATTTCTTCATCCTTTTAAATAGTTTATTTTCAAGCATGGATCCCGCCAGGTAAGGCGGACGATCTGGGGTGCTAATACCTTCCCAGGTCGTAACCGACTCCTGAACTCAGTCTCTTTGGTTCGCAGGACCCGTGTCCTTCCTTTTCTTTTTTCTGGTTTGTGCATCATTACCATTCTCGTTCCTTCGGGATAAAAATGCCTGGCTGGCGACTCTACCTCTTTCCGCGCCACTTTCGCGTTTGTACCAGGATGGAAATCCAGGGAGTGACAAATGGCAATGTTTTATTTTGTTTTTTTTCATAAAAAATGAACTCTAAAATAAGCACATCACTTGTGTAGACCTAATCACCCAGATATCATTGATAATGATTTTGCTATGGCCAAGTATGACTTTGATAATCCTATCTATCAAGATAATGAAGGGGTTGAGGAAGACTGTGAACTCCCTGAAGAATTAGCCAAGTTATTGGGACAGGAAGAAAGGGTTATTCAGCCTCATCAGAAGGAGATTGAAGTCATCAATATTGGGTCCGAGGACGTAAGAAAAGAGATCAATATTAGGGCCAGTCTGCAGGTCGGGGTGAAGGAAGAATCGATTGGTATGCTTCGTGAATACATGGATATCTTTGCTTGGTCATATAAAGATATGCCAGGTGTTGTACCCCAAAATTTTCCCTCACATCTTCAAGACAATATGTCTTAAGAGGTCTCATAATAGTCACAAGATTCTCAATTGCTCAAAGGGATTCAAGGTTTCACCAGACAAAGCCTCCTCCTAAGCAATGGATCTTAAATTAAGGTTTTGAGTTTACCAAGGTAAATTGGACTTCTAAAGCCTCAAGTGGACTTCATGATATCCTATATACTTCAAAGGATCCTCATGTAGAGTTTCAAGACTCGCCCTACAAGTTTGGTCAGTCAAATGCTCAGATAATCAAAAATCAGTTAACTTAGTCAAAAAGTCAATTGTGGTCAGCATAAAATCAAACTTCAATATTTTTGGTCAACATCAAGATTATGAAGTAAGATTCATCATTTAATCAAGGGTTGATCATGATTCATTAAGGAAACCTCAAATTCATCAAAAGTCAGAAGTTACTAAATTAGGGTTTCTTAAGGGATATGTCAACTGTACTTTGACCAACCGTAACTTTCACATGCTTCATCAGAAATTTCCCATCCAAAGCTCATTTTGAATGAAATTCAATTACCTACAATTTTGTGGCTCACAAGGCAAGGCCAGAAATGCTTCATTTGAGAGATATGAGCCAAGACATTACAGGTCCTTTAAAAAGTCAACAAAAGTTAACTTTTTTCAAAAGCTCATAACTTGAATATGAAAGACTTAATGGACATGGGACCAATAGGAGTGATTAGAGGACACTCTAAGCTTTCCAAAAAGTCCAAGAATACATCCATGGGAGTTATGTATTGTTGAAGTTGGGCAAATTTGAGGAGGTGTATAATGCAAATAATGACCAAAACTTAAGTTTTTGCCAAATGGGCCCATATTTTTATAATCCAATCTTAATCATGAGATGATCCACGACCCATAAATCATATATTCTGATTTTTCATGTTTATTTTATATTTTATTGGATTTAATTTATTTAAATTCAATTTTATTTAAAATAAATATTGAAAAATCAAATATTTGATCCATGGTTTATTTTGGGATCAAATTTTGATGTTTATTATTATTATATGGATCCAAAATTCGCACAAGACCAAAGATGAAGTGTATCATAATCAAATATGCAAAAATAGAAAGATTGGAATTACCCTTGAATAGTAAATATAATATTTTTCACCCAAGCCCAAATTCGGATCAAAATTACCTCCTCTATAAATACAATCATCTCCACAAGTCACAGGGACGAATTCCATGCACAAGAACCCTATAATTTTTTTCAAACAAAGGTAAAATTAGGGCATACCATAAAAGAACTTTGTAGCAAGCTTCCATCAATTTTCCACATTCAAACATCCTCAAGGAGGTCCCAGGAGGCAATCTCTGTTATTATTGAAGGTTGAAAACACGTGATGAATGACACATGAACAATGCCGTCATGCCCTCTCTTGTTTTTCTTTGATTTTTTCATTACATGCACTTTAAATTGTTTCTTCATGCATATTTGTGTTTAACTTAATGTTTAGGATCATTTAGATCCATTGTTTTCAGGTTTAGGTGCATGTAAGAAGAAGTGTCATTGTTAGGGCATAAAGCTCCCCTTCTTCGAATCTCATTATCCAAGCACTTTTTGGCCAAATGGACATTGTAACACCCTGAAAATATAAATTTAATTATTTATTTATTTATTTGATTTAGAAAGAATTGGAGGTTTTGGTAAATGTGGAGAATTTTGGAAGAAAAAGAGTATTTTTATATAATAAAGATAATTAGTGTATTATTATACTATTATTATTAATAAAAATATTTTTTTAAGAAAGGGCAAGGTGGTATTTATGAGAAAATAGTAAGGTTAAGTTGGGAAAATCATAAACTGGTATAATTTTACCCAAATAGGAGAATACCATCAAAAGTTCTCACTTTTCGTGTTTTTGTGAAGAAGAGCTCTGAGAGAAGAAGGAGAGGAGGCTTAAGGTCTTGAAGTTTCTAAGAGTTTGGAGAAGAGTATCAACCGACGGAATTATCTAAGGTATGGGGAGTATTCATAATCTATTATAATTTTATAGGAATTGGGTTGTAATTAGATTAGGTTTTGTATGATTTTGGTGAGTTTTAGGCTTATTGACATAGATTGAGTTATAGGATGAGTGATAAGATGAGTTAGAATGATGTGTTTGATGTTTGAATTTCTGTATTGTTGTTGTATATGTTTGATGATTGATTTGAAGGGGTTTTGAGGTGTAATGGGATGAAATTTATATGGAGATTTGGGGGTTTTTGGTGCTGAATTCGTAAATAGTAGGAAAATTGCTGATACGCAGACGTTAACTGGTTAACCCCAGGTGTTAACCAGTTAACTAGTGGAAAATTCACGTATTTTTGGAGAAAATGAGGCGTTAACCGGTTAACACTGTAACAGTGGCAGATTTTAATTTTTGAAAAATTCATAACTTTTAATCCGCAACTCCGATTTGGATTCCGTTTGAAGCATCAGAACGATAACAAAATGAAATTTATTTTGATGAAAGAAAATAAGTGATGTGAGATATTTTTCAGAATTGAATTTTCAGAAAACGATTAAAATTGCCTTATAATTCTTACCATAATTGGACTATAATTTGATAATTTGGAGTTGTTGATGAACGGGGATTATAGATGTGTTGTTATGATGAAAAATCTGATTAATTGATGATTATTTGATGAATATGAAATGAATGATGCACTGTTAATTTTGGTAATTTATGAGGAGTAACGCATTGTTGCATTTCATGGCATATTTTGGTTGGGGCTTCGACCTATAGTGTAGTTTCAATCCCATCGTGTGGATTGAAGTGATTTGGTGATTTTGGTGTGCTCCCTTATGGAGGGTTGATGGCCATGTATCCATCGCACGGAGAAATATTTGTACCACATGCATATTATGCATATCATTATAGTTGACATTGCATTTTAAGGAATGTGTTTGTGATTGTGTTGTTGCTGAATTTTGTTGTTGACAATGTTATGATATTGTTGTGCTTGATTTATTTATATTCCATATCCTGATATTATTATAATAAATTATGATTTCTCACACTGCTTGCTTGGAAATATTGCCTCTATGTGGGTAACTTGCAGATGATAAAGAGTAGATCCGCAATGCTTGAGGATTCAGAGTCTTGGAGCGTGTCTTTATTTCTTTAGGAGTGGTTTTGGAGTTTTTGTGTCCTGCTCTATAACATGTAACACCGGGTTAGGAATTAGTTATTGAACTTGTTTTCATTTTCATGTTTTATTGAAGAATATTTTCTCTTAATTTATGATGTTATTTTTGGTTGGATAAATTTTATTTCAAGAAGTGAAATGTCAATTTGAATTATTAAGTATGATTTCGCTGCGAAAGAAAAATGAATATTTTGCTTAGGTTGATGGTGTAACCCGTGTTAGAGGACAAGACAACGAATAAATGGTGTTTTGAATAATGTGTGATGCCCTTCTTGTTGTACTCTGATAATAATTTACATAAATTGTATTTGGGGTAGAAGGGTGTTACAGACACCACCAATGAATTCATAGGGCTCAAATTAGTAAGAATGGATGATCTTGATTTATTATAACGTGCGTTTTCATGATTCTGAGGAGGGTCCTTTAAAGTAATGAGTTCCCCTTTCAACATGTGTTGCAAGGCTTGGGCCAGTGACATGTTAATCTTGGTGAATTGTCTTTTAGGCTTCTGTTGATTGTTTTGTGGTAGCTCTAGTGCTGCAGGAGTAGGATTGGAAATGTGAACTGCTCCCACAGATTGGTGACTTCTGTTACGACTATGTTGACCATACACAACATTAGACTCCTTCTTTCCACTAGGGGGATTCTTAGCAGTGCTTGATGAAGAGGCACCCACCTGTATCTTACCACTTCTTATACCACTCTCCACACGTTCTCCAGTCATTATCATCTCAGTGAAACCAGATGATGAGCTTCCAATGAGGTGACTATAGAAAGGACCATTCAGCGTACTCATAAACATATCCACCAGTTCCCTGTCAGTCAGAGGAGGTTGAACTCTGCCAGCCAGGTCTCTCCATTTCTGGGCATACTCCTTGAAATTCTCCTTAGCACCCATTGACATGCTTTGGAGCTGCATGCGAGTAGGTGCTAAATCAGCATTATATTGGTATTGCCTGTAGAAGGCCTCAGCAAGATCACTCCAATCATGAATATTAACACTCTCAAGTTGATAATACCATTCCAATTGAGCTCCAGACAAGCTCTCTTGGAAGAAATGAATCCATAACTTCTTATCAGCAGTATGTGGTTGAATCCTCCGGACATAGGACCTTAAATGCAGCTTGGGACATGAAACACCATCATATACTACAAAAACAGGAACCTTGATACCAATAGGTATAACCACTACAGAAACTAAACTCAGGTCTTCAAAATCAAGCCCATAAGATTTTTGTAGTTCCATAGCATTCATTCTATCTACCAGCATCTTGTACTTATCTTCACTAGCAGGATCATGATAATAATTTGCCCCAGAATCAGAATCTCCCACTGTATCATGGAGACAACCTCCCTCTTTCTCAGAATTTTCAGACTTAGAATCCTCAATCTGTTCCTTAACTTTGATAGGATCTCTGAACCTTCTTCCCAGATTGATGAGGCCTCCTGACCTTCTAGTCTTCTTCTTCTTCTTAGTCAGCAGTGTCTTTAGCTCATCTTGCCCCTTGGACAAATTCAGAATCAACTCTTGGAATTGTGCATTCTGAGCCTGGAGATCTTTGACAGTCTGTTCAAGAGCCATTTCTGCTGAAATAAACAGCGAGAAGATAAGATACCTGTTCATAAGAAACCTGTGATGCAATGATATGGTATGTAAATGCATATGCAATGTTTTCAAGGACCGCAAGATTTAAATTTGTTTAAACAAACAGAAAGTAAACTTTTATTAGTAATCAATAAATTTGTTTGCCCCTTGGGCTTACAAAAAAAATGAAATGAATACAAAAATGGGGTTTTAAGTCTCCCATGGACGTTTCCTCCTTGTGTTGAGGTATGAGTTGAGATTCTGCTCCTCGTGAAGTTGTTTTGTTAGCTCCAGGATTCATTCTTAACTTGCTTTGTAATGAGTCTCAAAAGTATCTCTTTGCTCCTTCAACTGGATCCAGGACCTTTGTAACTCCTCCATGTCAGTGGGCATGTCTGGATGAAGAATGATATAAGAAGTATCTCCTTCATCAACAGGCTCCATGGTAACTGGCAGGATAGCAGGATATGGCATCATAAGAGTCTGAGCACGAGATCGCACCCATCTGAGATAGGACTCCATAGGAATAGTGTATTTGGGTTCCAGAGTCTTGCTGCCGACCTTGTTCACTTTACCCCATGCTCGTATAAACCTTTAAAGGTAACCTTGTAGATCGTTGTCGTAGTCGAACACAATACCCTGAATAAGCATGTCATGAGGGCCATCACTCCGAGCGTAACCAAACTGACGTAGAGCTAAAGAAGGATTGTAGGTGATGCCCCCCCTTATGCCAAGGAGTGGCACATTAGGGAACTCTCCATAACGGTCAATGATAGTAACATTCTCCATAGATCGAGAACACCAATGAATATCTGAATGAGAAAGTGACATAATCCTCTTAGACCATCTTAACCCTTGCTCATTCTTCATTACTGATCGAGGAAGGTGAGAAATAAACCACCTAGACAATAGAGGTATACAACGCATCAGAGTTCCTTGTGCCTTCGTAGTACGGGTATGAAGAGAATGTAAGATGTCCCCAAGTAATGTAGGCATTGGATTGTGAGTCAGAAATATGTTGATGGCGTGTACATCTATGAACTGGTCTGGATTAGGGAACAATACTAAGCCATAGATCAGTAGGGATAAGATCTCCTCAAAAACATCATAACTCATAGCCTTCAGGAACACTTGAGCTTTCTCCATAAATACCTTAGATAGAATACCCTTAACTCCACTCCTTGTTTCTAGGACAATGTCTGATTTCTTCAGATGTAGGGCTGCATCAATGACTTCAGGTTTAGGCTCTTTCTCTGAGCCTATGAAGGGTCTCTGATCAAGGATAGGTATACCCAGTAGTTTGGAGAACTCTTCCATTGTAGGAACTAGCTGATAGTCGGGGAATGTGAAGCAATGATGTTTAGGATCAGAGAACTGAAACAGAACACTCAGCATGTCTTCATTGAACCCTGAAGTGACTAGATCCAGTAGGTGACCATGCCTCTTGATGAATTGGGAATTTTCAGAAACTTGAGAGACCAATTCCTTAAGCTTAGGAGGTATCCCTACAAAGTTGATCCGGATAGTATTCCTACAAGCAGAAGCCATGACCTGCAACAAAGAACAAAGATAAATCCTTTGGTCCTTGAAATGGTTAGTGAAAATTCTATGCTTATGATGCATGATTGTCATGATGTTATGCTCAATCAAAAACATGTGGCACACACAAACAAGTCACACAATAGCCCTAGGTTTGAAGGCTTGCATGAGGTTTAAAGGTAAGTACCCTACCCTGAAGTTTAGATGGTTCATCCTGTCCTACAAAAGTAACCAGGTTCTAAGGGATCTCAATATCACTGATCCTTCCCAAGGGTGGTTGTTCAGTAGGCAACTTACTTGCCAACCAAAACCCTCCAAGTTTAGGATCTCAATGAGCGTAGTATCGAGTATCAACCAACTTCAGTCTTCACCAAAGCCGGTTATCTCACTACTTTTCTAAAGGCCAAGATGGGATGACTAGGGTTCTAAAAGTCAGTTAGTGTATTGAAAACATATGGCAGCCCCATATTATCCTTAACTTACTTAAGGAACATAAGCACCAACCAAGAAGTCACACTAACTATGACCACCAGATCAACCATATCGGTATACGCCGTACAGTTTCCTTGGTCTATTACCATTTACCTAAGGTACACTAGATCCGGGTTAGGATCTTTCACACATAAAGCCCAACAAGTAATATAAAGCAAACAAGGCAAACAATTTAAGTGATCTAATTCCTAAGGGTACCCCTCTTTTATTAAATCCCCAGCAGAGTCGCCAGTTCTGTAACACGGTGGGAGAACTGACTTTTCTATAAATGTTGCGGATAGCAAGAGTCGCCACCGACTTTTATTTTATCCAAAAGGAAAGGGCATAAAAGAACAGGAAAGACCTTAAAAAGATTTTGAGTTTGGGGGGTAGGTTATACAAAGGGAAGGTGTTAGCACCCTTTATATCCATGGTTATCCATGGGCTCTTAGTTACTTAGCTCACTTTAAATTGTTTTGAAAAGGTGTAGTGTATGATTAGAAATTTTCTAAGTACTTTATAATGATCCTCGTATGGATGTATATAAAGACTTTGTTTTGAAAATTTGTTTGAAATGTGAAAGGTAATGAAGTATTTTGAAAAAAAGTGAGCAAGTACTTAAGAGGAACCTACCCTATGCTAAGTCTTTACTATTCTTATGTGTTCTTTCAATGGTAAGACTATCCCCATTATTAAGGAATAGGTAGTCATTACCTTGGATATGATAAGGGACATGTGAATGGACATCTGTATTTAGGCAACTGTAAGGTGTCTTTAGCAATACGTAGGTACTTATCATCTTTTATTCGAAGAGACAAGATCATTTATCGTAGGCAACCTCGAAGGGACTTGATCTTATGAACTTAAAGGGACTTGATGATATTTTATAAAGGGACTTGGCTTAAGACACCTTACTTGACCTTAGATTTAGGCAACATGAGGAGTAACCCTAGAAAGTGCAAGATGGCGATCAAAGATCGACTTACGTGTGTGAGTTTTTATATTCAAGTATTTATCTTGTTTAAATTAGTTTTTTAAGTTATTTTAATTACACATAGTTATTCACACCCTATAGTTACTAACCATGGCTATAAAAGTATTTATAAACATAAAATAAACCTACGGCTATTACATGGCTTTCGCAATTACATAAATATAGAAACAATTGAATGATAAATATATAATAAATAAATAATATTAAAAGGGTTAGTAATAATAATAATCATAAGAAAAAGTGGTTAGCACAAATATAAAGAATATAAAATTTTAAGAGAATATTTTTTAAGTTAAATAAACAATTTTAAAAGAATTTTTAAAAAAGAAAATAAGATAATTCTAATAATAATAAACAATATAACAATTATTTACAAAATATGATTAATTATTTAATTATAAATTAGAATAAAAATTAATTAAATTTAATGTTAAAGTTAATAAAAATTAGGGTAAATAAAAAATTAGGGTTTTGTATTTTATTTAAGAAAAAAAATTAGGGTTAGAAATATTAAGGTTAATTAAATTGGTATAAACCTAATTATTTAATTTATTTACAACAATATATATATATATATATATATATATATATATATATATATATATATATATATATATATATATATATATATATATATATATATATATATATATATATATATTTAATAATATGAAAATATAAATAATTTGTCTTTTGAGAAAATCATTTGAATTAAAAAATATAAGTTTTGTTTTATATATACAAGAAAACAAAATGCATATTTATTTTATAAACTTATTATTTAAATAATTAATTAAATTAAATAAACAAAAAAAATAATGAAAATAAATGGAGCAAAAAAACTTACCTGGGGCTGGGATTCGAACCCAGGCCCTAGGCTTCATTCCCCTTAGACCAAGGGCATAACCACCAGACCAGACGCACGCTGGTGTTAGTGTAGGGGCAACCAATCCTTTTCTTATTAACCTGCAAAAATATCACAAATAAAAGCGAAACAAAATGGCCTGGGGGGGATTCGAACCCATGACCATTCAATACACAAGCCAATACACAAACCAGCTGAGCTACTGCGCGCATCTGAAATTGAATCAATAACAAAATAATATATTTTAAAACAAATATTTGAATTTGATTTTCAGCGCCAAACTTCATCTTCTTCCTCAAATTTCCTGCGAAATTACCTATGAATTCTGCTGCGTTTTTACCTACGAATTTCATCATGTTCATGACCTACGAATTTCAAACATCAATCAAACAGTAAAATTTCTTCAAATTAATTAGTGCAACGTAATCCTTAGGACTCATACAATCTTCCCATATTCTTAAAATTCATTTATGTTTGGTTAATCATGAAACCCTAAATGAGGGCCGAAACCCTAACTATGGTCGTTCACAATATAGGTCATAAACCTTCAATCAAATTATCCAGAAAGCTTGCAAACTTCATTCTAAACAAAAACCAACAACCAAAATCAGTGAATGATGCATAAATATTAAAAATCGAAAATCAAAAGTTCAAGAACAAAAGCCACTCGGTTTGAGCTTTTCAACATGATTTGGATGCAAATGATGATTGGGATACGATTAATGATGTCCAAGGATCATGTTTGAACCTTCAAATCACCTGAAAAAACACAAATTTGAAGAATCTGAATTTAAATTTTTGATGAATTTTTGAAGTTTGAATGTTGTTCTTGAGGCTGCCAAATTCGTCTCCCTTGTATGCTTTAGCTTGTCTATATATTATATAACAAAATTAGGTTAAAAAATCAGTCCAACCTTTGGACTTTTGGATCAATAGAGATTGAAAAAGATATGCCTTTAAAATATTGAAAATTTTGATATATCCTTGCTATTTTTGAATGATCTGATTTTGTATAGTTTCAATCACTTCTAAATGACCATTAAGACTTTCTAGAACCAAAATCAAATCAAATATTCACACTTTTATATTTTATTTTGATTTAAAATGATTTTTAATGTAAAAAATCATAATAAATAAAATAAAATGAATAAAAATATGAATAAATAATTTTTAATTCGTGCATGATGTCATGGAAGTGTTTGGATCATAAAAATGCAAGCCCATTTGCTTCATAAACTTCTCAAAAATTTCCCAACCTTGCAAGGGAAGAAATCCCTCAATTTTAATGATATGAAGGTGTTCTTGGACATTTTGGAAAGCTTAGAGAGTCCTCTATCCAACCTCTTTGGTCTCATGTCCATATCTTTTACCATTCTCAAGTTATGCTCTTTGGAAGTTGTTGACTTTTTGTTCTTTTAAAATGACCTAAAATGTCTTAGCTCATACCTTCCAAATGAAGAATTTTTGGGCTTGGCTTGTGAGACACAAAGTTGTAGAGAATTAAATTTTCTTAAAAATGAGCTTTGGATTGAAAAATTTTGATGAAGCATGTGAAAGTTATGGCTGGTCAAAGTTCAGTTGACTTTTCCTATGAAAACCCTAATTTAGAAACTCCTGATTCTTGATGATCTGAAATCTCCTTGATGAATCATGATCAACCCTTGATCAAATGATGAATTTTACTTCATATAATTGATGTTGGCAAAAAATCATGAAGTTTGACTTTGGTTTGACCACAATTGACCTCAGTTTGACCTTTTGACTACTTTGACTGATTTTAACCTATCTGATCATCTGACTGAGCAAATATTTTGGGAAAGTCTTGAAACTTGACATGGGGATTCTTGAACACATATAGGATTATCTTAATCTCACTTGAAGTCTTGGAATCCCATTTAGCCTGATGAAAATCAAAACCCTAGTTTAGGATGCATTGCTTAGGAGGATGCATTGTCTGAGGGAATTGTCAAATTTTCTGACTAATTGTGAACCTTGTGAACTTCTTGAGGTACCTTGTGAACCTTGTGAACCTCTTGGGACACTTTATTACACAATTTCTTGTCTTGGTGAGGGATAATTTTGGGGTGCAACAATGGGCTGCTCGCCGACTAAGACAGTATATGTTGACTCATACCACTTTATTGATTTCAAAGATGGATCCTATCAAATACATATTTGAGAAACCTGATCTCTTCATACGAATAGCGAGATGGAAAATGATTTTAAAAGAATATAACATTTAGTACACTACTCGGAAAGCAATTAAGGGAAGTGTGGTAGCTGATCATTTGGCTCATCAAGCGGTGGGTGACTATCAGTCCATGAATTTTGAGTTTCCAGATGAAACTATTATGCTTGTTATTGTCATAAAGAACCTATACCGTATGAAGGACCTGAACAGGGATCCCGATGGACTATGGTTTTTGATGGAGCCTCTAATTCACTTGGAAATGGTATTTGTGTTGTGATTATTTCTCCAAAGGGTTGTTATACGCCATTTACTGCTAGACTTTGTTTTAATTATACCAACAACATGGTTGAATATGAAGCATGTATCATGGGTATCAAGGTTGCCATTGAGATGAAGATCCAATTATTGAATGTATATGGGGACTCAGCCCTGGTAGTTAGTTAGATTAAAGGAGAATAGGACACAAAGCATCCAAATCTCATTCCTTATCGAGAACATGTGTTAACTTTGATTTCGTACTTTGAAGAGATCACTTTCGAACATATTCCACGAGAAGAGAATCAGTTGGCAGACACATTAGCTACTATGTCATCTATGTTTAGAAACAGTTGGGATAATGAAGCTCCTAAAATTACTATTGATATATTAGATGAGATGGCATACAGTTATGAGGTTGATACTGAGGGAGTGGAAGAAAAACCTTGGTTACACGAAGTAAAAAGATATCTCGAAGCTCAAGAATATCCTGAAGGGGCATCTATCAATGACAAGAAGTTTCTAAGGATATTTTCTGCCAAGTTTTTCATGAGTAATGGAATTTTGTACAAGAGCAATCACGATTCTACTTTGCTTCATTGTGTGGACAAGAAAGAAGCAAGAGAGATTATGGAAGACATGCATGATGGGATCTTTGGTACTCATTCTAGTGGGCATACGATTGCTAAGAAAATTTTGAGAGCAGGTTACTATTGGTCTACCATGGAAGCTGCTTCTCATTTTCACTCAAAAGACTTGTCATGAGTGCGAGATCTATGCTGATAAAGTACATGTACCTTCAGTTCCATTGAATGTTCTAACTACTCCTTGGCCTTTTGCGATGCAGGGTATTGATATGATTGGTGAAATCAAACCTACCACTTACAATGGACATCATTTCATTCTTGTTGCTATTGATTACTTTATGAAATGGGTAGAAGCAGCCTTGTTCGCTTCAGTTACCAAGAATGTTGTGGCTCGATTCATCAAGCATAATCTTATATGTCGATATGGCATCCCTGAAAGGATTATCACAGACAATGGTACTAATCTAAACAACACTATGATTACTGAACTCTGCACACAGATCAAGATCAAGCATCACAATTATCTCCATATCGACCAAAGATGAATGGTGCAGTGGAAGCTGCCAACAAGAATATTAAGAAGATCATGCAAAAGATGACAATGACATACAAAGATTGGCACAAGATGTTACCGTTTTCTCTTCATGGTTATTGCACCATAGTACATAACTCAACCGAGGCAACCCCATTCTCTCTTTTCTATGGTATGGAAGCAGTATTACCCGTTGAAGTCCAGATTACTTCCTTAAGAATTATGAAAGATGAAGACTTAGATGAAGACGAATAGGTCCATACTCAACTTAACCAGATAAACTTGATTGATGAAAAGAGGCTTGCAGTTGTTTGTCATGGTCAGATGTATCAGAAGCGCATGATCAAAACCTTTAATAAGAAAGTCAAGCATCAAGTATACTAGGTTGGAGATTTGGTAATAAAGCGTATCATATTACCACGGGGTGATCGTAGGGGCAAATGGAATCCCACATAAGAAGGACCATTTGTGATCAAAAGGGTATTTTCTGGAGGCACTATGATACTTACCACCATGGATGGTGAAGACTTCCCACAACCTGTGAACGCAGACATAGTAAAAAAAAACTACGCATAAAAAGAGACTCGCTATGTTGAATGGCCTAGGTAAAAATAAGGGCATCCCGGCGAACCAAAAGGGTTCGAGCAAAAATTAGGGATATATATATATATATATATATATATATATATATATATATATATATATATATATATATATAAAAGTTGTACACCCGGCAAGTCGAAAACCTGAAAAGGAGGCTTGGGCAAAAAAGGCCCGGTGGACTGAAAACCTCAAAGGGCGGTCCAGGAAAAAGTTAGGGATTAAAGCGTACGACTATGTCTCATTAGATCACCCATGTAACTTCAACTTGTCGTACTACCAATATCAAGTTCAAACGACACAAATCAGTCCATTCGTTTCTCTTCTGATAGCAAAAGATGAGATACTTGAAGATAATGGCAATAACAGATTTGAAACTTGATGGGATCATTTACACATAACTGTTTTTCCTTGTTTTCTGTACTCTTTTAAATTTTCTACGACGAATTCCTGTTACTAGGATTTCTATCTCTTTGTTCAAACTTGCCTGTTTATAGGACACTTTCAAGATCAATACAATTATATTTCAAAACTCAGCTTTACTTTTCTCATTTTTTTTTACTTAAGCATAAACGTCCATTGATTATGTTTGAACGAATGTATGCTTTTGAATATGATTGATGTTTACCCAAAAAAATACATATAAAATTACAATAATAGCATTTACTAAGGACTCTTAGAGGTAGGAATCCCCAAAAAAGTTCATATGCAACAGATCTTCGTAGGCTCATCCCCACAGAGTAATCTTTAAGAATTTATTTCAACAAAGTATTCCAAGTAGCCTCTTGTACTTCCAGCTCTACAAAGTCCCAGACATATTTCTCTCAAAGCCTGATATCCCCAGAAGAGTTGACACTTGGTCTCTCAGGGAAATGTTCGTCTCTTTTATCCCCAATCAGGATATTTAGTAATTTAATCTTCTAATAAAAAGTACGACAAACGGAAATCGAAAGATCCCAAGTACAATATTCAGAAACAAGATGAGAATGATGTCTTCATACTCCTCAGCAGTAAGTCGGGATTTATTTTCCCCAACTAGAAATTTTTACACGAAGCTACCAATGTGTTTCAACTACATAATTCATCCATACATGATCTACAACATATCATGGCATACTCATCTATAACGCATACGACATTATCATTTACGTTAAGAATGTCATGCTATGCATTACATACATCAAATGACCTCGCATAAAACTAACTTTGCCTTTTCAGGATAGTTTGTGATCAGAGGAACATTATCGACTCGAAGAGAGAGTTCAGAGACGATCAAAACGAAGATCTAGTTCTGATACTTAGTTCAGGATATTTTCCTAGAGACAGTTCAGAGACGATCGAAACGAAGATCTAGTTCTGATACTTAGTTCAGGATTTTTTTCAAGAGACAGTTCAGAGACGATCGAAACAAAGATCTAGTTCTGATACTTAGTTCAGGGTATTCTCTAGAGATAGTTCAGAGACGATCAAGACGAAGATCTAGTTCTGATACTTAGTTCAGGAACAACATTCAAATAGAGTCAAACGTAGACACCTTCTGATACTCCTATCAACAGACACTTTGGATGGCATCTATAAGCCCATCTCCAATCACTCTGAATGGCATCCTTAAGCCCATTTAAGTAATACAATCAACCAACAGTGTTACTTTGTGCACCGATGAGTGCAAATTTTTTGGGCTTTAAATGTTCAATCCTCTTCCACCTTCAGGTCACGAATGGTGTGCATGCCAATCTAACTCATCAGGTTTCAAAAAATTGAACAGGGGAAACTATTGTACCCCAAATTTTGCCCTCACATTTTCAAGACAATATGTTTCAAGAGGTCTCCTAATAGTCACAAGATTCTCAATTGCTCAAAGGGATTCAAGGTTTCACCAGACAAAGCCTCCTCCTAAGTAATGGATCTTAAATTAGGGTTTTGAGTTTCCCATGGAAAATTGGACTTCTAAATCCTCAAGTGGATTTCATGGTATCCCATATACTTCAAAGGATCCTCATGTCAAGTTTCAAAAGAAAAAATACTCTTTACACCTCACATTTTCAAAATTTTCCAAGAAAACCCCTTTGTATACATTCATACGAGAGTCATTACAAAGGTTGACTTTTTTATAAATACACCACCACTATTTTTCAAACAAAAGTAAAATGAGCTAAGTAGTTAAGAGCCCATGGATAACCATGGATACAAAGGGCGTTAACACATTCCCTTTGTATAACTTACCCCCCGAACTCAAAATCTAAATCATGGTCTTTCCTGTTCTTTTCCACCTTTCTTTCTTGGATAAAAGAAAAGTCGGTGGTAACTTTTGTTATCCGCAACATTGTTTTTGTGAAAACAAAAACGACAAAGTCAGTTCGCCCACCGTGTTACACCAGTTTTAGATACCGACATCATTGTGCATAAGCTACCATTGAGAGAAGATTGTTCACCAGTTAAACAGAAGCTTCGTCGAACTCATCCTGGCATGGAAATGAAGATCAAAGAGGAAGTTCATAAGTAATAGGATGATAGGTTCCTTACCGTAACTAGTTATCCCCCTTGGGTATCTAACACTGTGCATGTACCAAAGAAGGACGGCAAGGTCCGAATGTGCTTTGATTACCGAGATCTTAACAGAGCAAGTCCTAAGGATGACTTTCCATTACCTCACATTGATGTATTGGTAGAAAACACTGCTTAGTTCTTATTATTTTCCTTCATGGATGGTTTCTCTGGGTATAATCATATTAAGATAGCACCGGAAGACATGGAGAAGACAACATTCATTACCCCGTGGGGTACATTCTGCTATAAAGTGATGCCTTTTGGGTTGAAGAACGTCGAGGAAACGTATCAGAGGGCTATGGTAACATTGTTCCATAACATGATTCATAAATAGATTGAGTGATATGTGGATGACATGATTACCAAGTCCATAACTGAAGAAGAGCATTTGTTTAATTTCAAGAAGTTGTTTGAAAGACTGAGAAAGTTTCGTCTGTGATTAAATCCAAATAAGTGCACTTTTGGGGTGCGGTCTGGTATACTGTTGGGTTTTATTGTGAATCAAAAAGGGATAGAGGTTGATCCTACCAAAGTAAAATCAATACAAGATATACCTGCACTAAAAACAGAAAACGAAGTTCGTGGTTTCCTAGGTAGATTGAACTACATTACATAGTTTATATCTCACCTCACAGCCACTTGTGAACCCATATTCAAGCTACTAAGAAAAGAACAAGCGGTCCGGTGGAATGACGATTACTAAAGGGCTTTAAAAAAAAGAATATTTGCAGGAACCTCCTATTATGATGCCTCAAGTTCCAGGGTGGCCACTCATCATGTATTTGACAATGCTTGAAGGATCTATGGGTTGTGTTCTCGGTTAACACGACGAGACAGGTAGAAAAGAGCATGCCATATACTACCTGAGAAAGAAATTTAATGAATGTGAATCAAGATACTCAATGCTTGAGAATACATGCTCTGCACTCGCATGGGCTACTAAGCGATTGAGACAATATATGCTCACGCATACAACCTTGCTGATTTCAAAGATGGATCATGTCAAGTACATATTTAAAAAACCAGCATTGATGGGAAGGGTTGCTCGTTGGCAGATGGTGCTAACTGAATATGAAATCCAATATACTTCCCAAAGTCCATCAAAGGAAGTATTCTTTCAGACTATCTTGCAAAAAAACCTTTGGATGATTATCAACCCATGCGTTTTGACTTCCCTGATGAGGACATCATGTACCTCAAGGTTAAAGACTGCGAGGAACCACTCCCGAAGAAGGGGCCAGACCCCGAATCCAAATGGAGTATGATGTTTGATGGGGTTGTCAATATGAATGGTCACGGAGTTGGTGTCGTTCTTATTATTCCTGAAGGTGTTCACTTTCTCTTCGCTACCAGATTGACTTTTGGCTGCACCAACAATGAAGCGGAGTACGGGGCTTGTATCATGGGAATAGAGGAGGCTATTAATTTGAGGATTAAGACCCTGAATATATTTGGAGATTCAACTCTCGTGATTAACCAGATTACTGACAAGTGGTATACTCATCAACCTCACTTAATTCCATACCAGGATTATGTGAGAATACTGTTGACATTCTTTACAACAATGAAGTTTCATTATATACCACGTGATGAAAATCAGTTTGCCAATGCATTGGTTACGCTTTCTTCAATGACCAAAGTGCTGCAATGGAATTATGTTCCCAAGATTGACATATCTCGACCTAACATACCTGCATATGTGTTTACTTATGATGTAGTGTCTGATGACAAGTCGTGGTATCATGATATCAAGTGTTTCCTGAAGTGTCAGGGGTACCCAGCTAGGGCATCTTCTAATGATAAGAAAACTTTAAGACGACTTGCTGCTAGTTTCTTCTTGAATTCTGATAGCATGTTGTACAAGGGAAACTTCGACATGGTCTTTCTTAAATATGTGGACAAGCAGGAAGCAGACATGTTAATATAGGAAGTACACAACGGGTCTTTCGGTACTCATGCCGGAAGACATGCAATGGCAGAGAAATTATTAAGATCGGGGTATTATTGAATGACAAAGGATTCAGATTGTTGCTCAATGTGGGCCTAGTCATTGCTCCCACAATCATGTTGACCTGCAAGACTCCAGAGTGGCACCAATTTTCCCTTCATAATTAGAAAGGACCATATTTAGGGGCTTCAGATAAGTGTCGAACTTACCGATCTTTGCAAGAAGGTAATGTGACATCAAATTCACAGTTGCACCATAATCCACTAGTATTTTGTTCAAAACTATGTTCTCCACCTTTCCAGTAATATAGAGAGGCTTCAAATGCCCCTTCACATCTTCAGTTGGCCGCTCAAAGAAATCATTATGCTCTTCGAAGCAACCATTATTCATTACATATTATCACACTGGTTTGTGTGCTGCCATTACAGCCTCAGTGTTAGGATCCAAGTTTTCGAATTCAGTTATCCTGCCGTACTCTCTTGGAATGACTAAAACCACATTCATTATCACGTTGAGGGAGGCTTCTGAGTCTGAATCAAAGTTGTCTGTCATATTCTCATCCTCAGATTTTAGCTTAGCCTCCTCTTCGTTGAACAATTTTCTCCCCACATGCATCTTGTTAGTTGTATTGTCTTCATAACCTCCAACATTACCTGCTAGTACGTTGGTGCTAGATTGAGCTTGATCTTTCACTAAGGCATCCCTTTGTGCCTTCCTTCACCTTTGTTCCCTTTGCCATTGTGACCTTGACATAGGATTCTTACCGTTTTAATTTTCAAAGACATAAGCCCTTTTTGATGACCTATACTCCTTCCTATAATCCATCAAAGAACCTCTCTCCACATCAAATTTGGTCCACTTTGATTTCCCTTTTCCTTTGGCATCGACAGGCTTTATCTATTCATCTTTCGGCACTTCACCACTAGGTTTGAAAGTAGGTTTCATTGCTCTAGGAGCCTGGGGCTTTGCAGCAATGTGTTGTCCTTGAGTAGTTTGCCTTTGGTCGAAACCCCTTGGCTTTTGAGCATTTCTTCGCTCTTTAATTGCTTTGGCTTCTCTCACTCCCTGAAGGTTGTGGGCATCCTTTTTGTCGAAGATGGAACTGCACCTAGGGAACAACATCACTTTAGAGTTTTTCCTCTAGAAACTATGCAGTAAAACTATAAAACAAAACATCATCAATGAATTCTGCAGTGACTTCGCTTTGGACAACATTTCGACCTATAGCTTCACCAGTGTCGATACTGCTCACACTGTTGTCTGAATCCTCAGCTATTTCGAGCATGTTGACCTTACCAAGTTTAGTGAAGTTGGCATCTGCAACTTAGAGAGGGTCTGAGTCGATCATCATTTGGTTTTTGGGCTTCTCACCAAACTTAAGTCTCCCTTCCAGAATTGCATTCTGCACCAAATCCCTGAAAAGAAAACATTGAGAAGTTTTATGACCCAAAAATTTATGGTATTTGCAAAAACGTCTCTTTTTTCTTTGTTCTAAAGGCGGCACTTTAGCACCTAAATTCACTAATATTTTCCCATCCTTAACTAAAAAAACAAATATTTCTTCACATTTAGCGATGTTGAAAGTGTATGTTTTCTTTGGAAACCTATCATTTTTTCAATTTCGACAGGGTTTTTTCCATTCGAACGAACTAACAATTTAAAGGAATAGGGGGGGACCCTACTTCAGTTCAGCAAGGTCTATTTCACTTTCGTCGAACTCTATAGGTTTGTCATATATTTCTTTGACCCCCTCATGAAATCCCACGTAGGCTTTTCTTTTATTTTTATTCGCCCTAGTATTTTCGTCTCTTATACATTCTACTTGTCGAACTCTATCAGCCAATTGGGCCATATCTCTCAAGTATTGAGTGTCCAGCTTTTTCCTAATAGAGTAATCTAAGCCACCAGCGACCATTTCAACAAGCTCGCTCTCAGGAACTTGTGTGAAACATCTAGCCTTGAGTAGTCGAAACCTATTCAAATAATCATTTATTGGCTCATTAAATTTTTTTTAACACTAGCCAACTCTTTCAAACTAATTTTAGTCTGACCCATGTAATACTACTCATGGAATAAACATTCCAATTGAGTCTGTTTACAAATTGAACCAGGTGGTAACGTAGTAAACCATGTAAAGGCATTTTTAGTAAGAGAGCTAGGGAAGTATTTAATTCTTAGACTCTCATCGTTTGCAATCTCCCTAGCTTGGATAAGGTATCGTGCCACATGTTTGACAGTAGATTCAGTTCTATCACCTGAGAACTTGGAGAACTTTGGGACTTTCGTCCTAGGAGGTAATTCATACTAAAGTATGCAGTCTATTATGGGTGAAGTGAAGTTTGGCTTGTCAAAAGCTGTATTTATTCCATTTAGCGCCATTATCCTTTCGATAATGGTTGCAAGATTATTCTCCGCAACCATATTATTATGTCGAACTTGTTGAACCACATTATCTGCATTTTGGTTCATATTCACCATTATTACCCTTGGTTCTTCTTCTTCAAGGACAGGAATCTGATTTCTAGGAGGTTCGACCTTAGGTGGTTTGACTATCCCTTGATGTTCTGGGTTCGCCTGTTGGACATTCTCCCTGAATTTTCAACACCTTGATTTTCTCTCATATATTGTCTAGTTCGGTGTTGAAGAGGGGAAGGTACTCCCATGAATTCCGCTATTCGAGCCATTTGGGATGCTAATTGCTGATTAGTTTGATGGTACTTTGAATCAAAGTTTGAAAGACTTCCACCACAGTTTGAGACAAAGTTTGTACCATTTGCATATTGCTTTCATCCATTTGTTGTCTCAAATAGTTTGCAGATTCATTTGTCAAGCCAGGACCTTGGGAGGAATATCCCAACCCTATGGTTTAACTTTTTCGACCCATGTTTACTCCAGATCCTGATTCTTGCAAGGGCAAAGCAGGCACATTTCTGAAAATACCGCAGGCGCATTGCGTAAGGTCAGAATCTCCATTGTTGGCATGCCATAGGCCAGGTTCCTATCAAAAGGTTGTGAAAACCCTAGGGGAGGGAAATACCTAAAACGTTTTGTGTTTGGTGGTGGAGTTTGAGGATTTGTTCCAATATATTACATCACTAGCTGAGTATAAGGTCTATATATCATTCCTCTTGTTCCTGCCATCGAAGAGACTGGTTCTGAAACCATGGTTGATGTTGTTGATCCACCTATTGAAGGATTTGTAAGAGGCACCATATCACTCCTAGGAATATCTTGTGGACTAATGTTGATTTTTGGTGCAGTAAAACTGCTTGGTTGAGGATTCGACCCAGTCATATGGGTTTTTGGATTATTTGTATTCCCTTGACTAAATGCCATTTTCCTCATATTCCTTTTCTTTAGTATGTATCTGTCTGTACTGGATACCTTTTCACTTCTCAAATGCATGCAACAAAAGATTATACCACACTTTGATCAATCGGACACGTTAAGAAAAGGGAGTTATAAAATTTTTATAGTTGGTTATTTTGAAGGAAATTATTACAACTTCCAAAAATTGGTTAGTTATAGCACTATCCCACCGGGCGTGCCAATTTGTTTACCTTGGAAATTGTAAACAACCGCTGGTACTCTAAAAACAACACAATATTCTCAATTACTCACAGGAACAACCAGATTGATCATAGGACATGTGCTATAAATAGGTTTTAATTGGTTTTTCAGGAATAATGTCACAAACACTTTGACATAATTTATGAAATGTTTTTGTAAAAAGGAGAAAATAAAACAAACAAGACTCAAAAATTGAAGTCGAAAGTAAAGTGCAATAAAGTGTAAATGGCAAGAAAGTGTAAAGAAAGAAAGTAAAAGACAATAAAAGGTTGAATAATAAACTTGCTCGAAAGTAAAGAAAATGCAAGACAAAAAGACTTCAAAGTAAAACTTAAATGTAAATTGCTTTGATATGAAAAAGGGTTGTGATCTCATCACGTACATTCTCGTCTTCACTCGTTTCTTTACACATGGGTACTTTGAGTGTTTATGGAGTAACTTATACAATATGATTCACACAGAATTCTAACACTAGAACTACTTTATTTATACTAGTCAAAAGTAACTGTTATTGGTAGCTTACTCCTAAAAACATGCCACTTGGAACTTTGCATGTTCTTGAACTTTCAATGTGCACCACTTGTCTTTATTCAAATTAAAAGAAACATAACTTTCCCTCCAATATTGATCTCAACTTCTGCACATCAACCGTTCCCAATAATGCTCAGTCGAAATACATTCCTTGTACTTAGAAAATATTATAAGTCTACGTCCTTGCATTCCTTATGTCTTCGACTCAGGCTTCTTCAACTTCGATTTAGTCAAAGCCTTTTCCTTTCTTCCAAAACATGACATTAAAGTCAATGTTTCCTAAAGTTAACTAGGTATCAGAATTAAGAGCTAACAAACTCCACCAAGACCCATCTTCGAAGCATCACAATAAACCACAAAGGACTCATTCGGATCTGGCAAAACCAACACCGGGGCAGTCGTCAACTTTTTCTTTAGTTCCACAAAACATTCTTCACAAGTAACATCCCACACATACTCTTGAACCTTTCGAACTAATCGCGTTAAGGATAACACCAACTTATAAAAACCTTCAATGAACTTACGATAACAACCAACCAATCCAAGAAAACTACGAAACTTGGTAGCAGCCGTCGGAGTCTCCCATTGCAACACCGTATCAATCTTCGAAGGATCCACATAAATTCCACCACTTGAAATCAGATGGCCAATGTCGCTCCCGCCAAATGACACATCAAGGTCAGAGGGGGTACAGACACGAACGGTCGGCGAAAAGAGGAATGAGAACACACAGAAGTGAACTCAGAAAGAAAAGAGTCGCCAGCTAGGCATTTTTATCCCGGAGGAAAGGTAATGCTGCATAGACCTAGAAAAGATGGATAAGACGGTCACGAACCAGAGAGACTGAGAAAGGGGGTTGGTTACAACCTGGGAAGGTATTAGCACCCAGATTGTCCGTCGTACTCGACGGGATCCACGCTTAAAAGATTTGTGTTTTAAAGGGGTAGTGTCAGTGCTATCTGTGTATCAAAGAGCTGGAAAAGGATGTACAGGTGTCAGTGTAAGAGAAGTGAAGTGTATAAGTGAAGTGTCAGTGTAAGAACAAGAAGAAATGCTCATGACTATGAGGCTAAAAGAATAAGACTGGAAGAGGGTGGAATATACAGAGACTTTTGTTCGATAACTGTTAAGTTATGCCTATGTATCCTCTCGTGCAATGAGGAACTCAGAACACCGTAGTTCGACCCAAAGAGACTGAAAGATAAATTGACTAATGAACTGCTTACTGTCTATGCTCAAGTGTAAGACCTCTCTGGCTCAGGTGCAAACTGTCTTGCATTTAGACGGAAGAAGCGAGTTCTCGTTTGTGAGTGAATGAGGTGAGAAAAGAATCCCGGAGGAGACGATTATTGCTTGTTTTTGAGTTTTCAGTCTTTTATTGCTTTTGGATGTTTGTCATAAATTAATGAGCTTAAGCCTAAACCAATGGGTTAGTAAACTCATCACATCTTCCCTCTGATTAGGGGTAATGAGAATACCTTAAGTGTGAAGTCAGCATCTCACACTTAATCACCCTGATGTAGGATTAAGATCATTAACCTACTTGTGATTATTTAGATGTTTTTGTTGTTTTTGTTTAGTGTTGAGTAATGAGATTAAGCTATAATCAGGGATTAAACAGACTCATTACACCATCCTAATAGAAGGATAATAGATGAGAATGTTTAAGCTGAGGAAAACTCCTCAACTTAATCCATGATTAGGGATTAACCTCATGAAAAAACAAAGCCTTTATTAGATGGATTTTAGTTAATGATAAGATGAAGAAGTGAGTTTTATGGTTTGTAAGACAACTTGAGGGGGACTTGTCCATTAACACTAGGGTTAGTCCTTCTTAACCAATTAAGGAAGAATTAGAACCCTAATGCAAGGCCCAAGTTACAAGCTTGATGTCTTGATGATTATTAAGTGGATTGATTAAAGGATTTAAACACATTAAGGGTTTAACACTTAGGATTAAAGTTATACACTCCATCCTAATAGAAGGATGCAGGCATAAGCTTAATCACAAAGCCTTAAAGCCTTTAGGGTTTAGTCCCTGATTATGAGGTGAGAAGAGAAGACTCAAAGAGACACAAAGGTAAAAGCTAAAATGGGGGACTAATAAACCCTAATTGTTATCATGCTTGGTCATTCCTAGGGTTTGTGGGGTTTAAGAAAGAAATCTTCAAGGAACCACCAAGGAGAGAAGCAGATGAAAGGAGTAAAGAGAAGCAAAACAACTTGCTTCACTTAAGAAGACAAGTTGCTTGAAGAAAGAAGGTAAGATGAACAAGAATGAGCAAGCTCAATCCCATACACGAGATAAAATGCAGCAATGATGCATAAGAGAGATGAAAAGAGATTGTGAGAAGTGAAGGCAAATTCACTTCTCAAAACAACTTACCACCTGAAAAATTAGTAAAGGAAATGAAATGCAATGTAAAATGAGATGCAATGTCATGATGCAAACCAAAACCAGAAGCATAAGTGTGATGTTAATGATGCTAAGAGATGATGCAAACATGAGGCAAGGCATGAGAATGATCATACAAGCATAAAGATGCAAATGAGGCATGCTTAGAACCATGAACATACATGAAAAGTTATGGAATGCAAATGACATACAACATGGTAAATGAAATATGCAATGATCAAACATGATTCCAATATGTCCTAAGATGTCCTATGAATCAAATGAATGCACAAAATGTCATGGCAAGTCATGGTATGCAAGCAAATGGAAGATGGATGCAAAGGAAAGCATGAATTAGGGTTATATGCAACATACAAAGCAAAAATCCAAAACCAGAAGCAAATGACATGATAAAAATTTGAAAATGCAATCAAAGGAACCCTAAACCTATACAAACTCACTACCCAAAGGAGGGTATCCAACTCTTAACCTAGTGTGAGTTATGAATTTTCTAAGATTGCTAGGGTTTTAAGGTACCTTGTCAAGAAAAATGCAAAACAAATTGAAAATGCAAGATCAATTCATGCCAATTTTATCCTATAAACTACATGTTATGCAAGATGCAATGCAAAAAGAACCATGATCCAACTCTCAATAGTTAGGCAGAAATGAATTTTTGAAGTTTGAAACAAAATATTGCCTTGAAATGAAATTAAATCCAATGAAAATGATCAAAAGGCATCAAGAACAAAAAAATTAATTTGGTTTGAGAGTTGGACAATGTTTCTAAATGTTTTTAAATGTTACATGAATTTTTTTGTGATTTTTAAATACCTAAAAGTATTTTTAATTAATTAATTTTCATTAACTAATTAAAAATAAACTTTTAAATGATTTAAAAATAATTTTTAATGCAAAAAATAAAAATAAAAATATTTTTGTGTTCTGAAAAATAATGAAAATCTTGACAAGAATTTTCATAATTTTTAAACATTTTTTGCTATTTTAAATTAAATGTACAAAATAAATCAAAACAAATGAAAAATAAAATGAATTTAAATGGAAAATAAGAAAGTCAGCAGATCTAAGGGCCAGGATTCAAATTCCAGGGGGCGGGAGTTGACTACGCGCGCTAATGGACGACCCACATTCAAACTGGCCTAATTATGATTAAACCCTAATCAGAAGCCCTAATGACTTTCAAATGACCGGAACAGTGTTCCGGTCATCTTCTCCGACGAGCCATTTATGCTATCTCACTCTCTACGCATCCCCAAGCTCTCTAACTTTCCAGAAATGATCCCCACATCAACCCCAACATGAATCACTCACCAAAAACCATTTATTCATCATCAAATTCGTGAATCAGAGCAAAACGGAAAACATGGCAGAAATTTCAGAAACTCAATACATGCTTAATACTTGATCATTTTCAAAAATAAACACATCAGTATCATCAGTGAATCATGGAGAACCAATTAGAAACTTAAAAACGCGTTTCTGGAAAAAAAAGTTCTTGATGATACCTGAACTGAAACTTTCGAAAATGGTGCTTTCTGGCCAGTTCCTTGCTTCAAACAAGCTCCAATGATCTCCCCCAAGTGTTTGTGATGCTTAGCTGGAGTTTAAATGGCCTCTGGAGAGAGTTTGCAGAATCTCAGTTCATGAAATGTGAAAATCGTGTTTTTGATTATGGACGTTTTAGGGCAAAATGGAGGGTGGGAAATGATCAGTGAGGTTTATGGAGTTGAATGGTGAAAAAAGTTTGAAGATTTGATGGCTGAATCAAGAGATTCGAAAGCTTTTGCAAATGTGAGTATTTTTGAGTATGCTGTGTTCTTGGAGCTTCAGGCTTGTGTGTGTGATGCAAATGAATCCTTGGAGTGTGTTTGTAAGGTCTGGATTGGGCAGAGAGTTGTTGTGTCACTGTGGGATTGGTATGGGATGAGTTGCAAAAAGTCAAGAAAGTTGTACTTGGAAGTATGGGCAAGTGGCAGGATGAGATAGGGGCATTTCTATGAGCAGCAAGGATCAAGGGGTGTCATGAAATCAGATTTTGTGAGCTGGCTCAAGTGGATGAAGTGTTATGGATCATTTTGCAAATTTGTGAACTTTTGGACCTTTTGGAATTTCTTGATCCACAAGCCATGAAAATGAGTGAACTTTTGATGCAATCTGATCTTTAGGCCTTGGTTTATGTTTGTGTGAAGTTTAGAAGTCTATTTGGAAGCTCAATTTTCCTTGGCAAGGGATTTTTCAACTTTGCCTCTTTGGTGGAAAACTTGAAATTATGTGATTTTCCCCAACTTTGACAAGCCATAACTTTTGATCCAAAATGAATTAGGACAAGTTCTTGTACTTTTTGAAAAGGGGATGATCCATTCTACAACTTCCATGACCAAAGTCTTCTCATTTGAAGCATTTTTGAATTAAAAAGCAAGGGTTGAAAAAGTTTCCCAAAATGGCAAGTTTCCATTATAAGTCATTTTCCCAAAAAGTCAACTTTGCAAATGGCTTGTAATTCTTCAATCTTGTGAACTTCCAACATCTTCTATGATCAAATAAAGATCATACACAATCAAAATGATGAGGAACACCCTTTGGTTGGGTCATTGGGGGCCTCAGATGCCCTGATTTTGCACTGACTTGTTCAAAAAGTCAACTCTTGATCAGATGCCTTCCCCATGGAATTTCTTCATGAAAATTGATATGCATGATCCCTATACCATATAGAGACCAATGGAAACAAGAATGACCAAAAACTTTGGAGTTATGGCCTTTGAAACCAAAACCCTAATTCTAGGTCATCTGTGCAGTCAAACCTGGCTCTGCTTCCATGCCAATCTCAGTTCTTGTGATTTTTGATTTTCTTGACTTTGAGAGGATATAATGTGATGCTTGAACATACATGGACCCCTTTGAAGTGATTAATGAACTTTGGAGTGGCTCAACTGGCTCAAGGATGGCTCAGATCACAAACCCTAGATGCAGATGAATTTGAATCAATGCAGTGAATCAAAAATGAAATATGAGATGATGTGATTGAACTTATGCATATGAAAAGATCACAAGCCATGGTGTGAATGGGTGAGGGCAAATTTGGGGTGTTTACAACTGCCCCTATTCAAACATGAGTTAGCTGTGCAGGATGTAAGCGACGGCTTAACAGGCGAACAAGATAACTTGTGGTTGAATACCAAAGACAGTCCAAAATTTGCACTCACAGAATGAAGAAGAAAAGGGATATAGATTGTAAAAGAAAATAAAGTATATTCATAAAGTGCGGGCGACGGAGGACGACCGTCGAACAGAGGACGACTGCTGGGGAAAGAGCAATGACGGGGACGACCGACATGCTGGGGAGGATGCGGAAAATAAAGCAATGACGGGGACGGCCGACAAGCTGGGGAATATAAGAGATTATGATGGGGACGGTCATCAAAACAAAGCGACAAAGATTCTCTGGGGATTATAGGTAAAAATAAATGATGAGGTACGGTCATCAAAGGTGAAGGACGATCACCTAGCAGGGGACGGCTGCTCTGTCGGGTATAAGATGAGGGACGATCATCTAAGAGTGAAGGACGATCACCTGGCAAGGTACAGTTGCCAAAAATATCGCGACATATGACGAATGTCGGATAAAAGGTCGACGATGGGGACGGCCATCGGATAAACATGATGAAGGACGATCATCAAGAGGTGAAGGACGATCACCTAGCAGGGTACGGCTGCTCTGAAGGTATCATGACATAGGACGAATGTCAGATAACAAAGATCAACGATAGGGACGGCCATCGGATAATGATGAAGGACGATCATCAGGAGGTGAAGGACGATCACCTAGCAGGGGACGGCTGCTAAAAATATCATGACATAGGACAAATGTCGGATAGAAAAGGGTTCCAATAATGGAGACTCCGCTGGGGAAAGGATGAGGGACGGTCATCCAAAGGTGAAGGACGATCACCTGGCAGGGTACGGCTGCCGGAAGTATCATGACATAGGACGAATGTCAGATAGAAAAGAAGTTTTGCTTTGCTGGCGACCTACTGGGGAATAGTAAACATGGACGAGTGTTTACATCCAAGAAATAAAAGGTATAAGTGTTTTGACGTTGTGTATATATTAAAGATGCGGACGAGCATCCCTAAGACCGTGATACGGACGAGTATCAGTAGAAACAAACGCTGACGCACGTTCAGAGATGATGATACAGACGAGTACCAACTGGTTAACAAAGAACACGGACGAGTGTCGAATCTGAGGGGATTCTTCTGGGGAATAGTAGACACAGACGAGTATCTAAATTCAAGAAGACATGAGTGTTTGACACGTGTATGGATTAAAGATGCGGACGAGCATCCCTAAGACTATGATACGGACGAGTATCAGGTAGAAACAAACGCTGACACATGCTCTGAGATGATGATACGGACGAGTATCAACTGGTTAACAAAGAACACGAACGAGTGTTGAATCTGAGGGGATTTGAGTGATGTACAAGATACGGATGAGTATCTGTATGGGTGAAATAGGAGTAACAAGTATGAATGGTGTATAGATGAGTGTTTAACTTGCTGGGGAGAGTGACACAGACGAGTTTCAAGAGGTATATTATAGACAAGTATATGCTTTACAAGGTATTCAGGTAGTTATGTTGGGGAAGGTGACACGGACGGGTGTCAGGGAATCTGTATGGATATATGTATCTGTGAGTGCAAAGAGGACGATTTGGCTTTCTACTGGGGGTACGACACGGACGGGTGCCAAGAAGTATCTGTAATATATAAGTGTCTGCTCGTAAAGAAGGCTCGAGAGACTTTACTGGAGAACTATGACACGGACGGGTGCCACAAAGAGTGTGCATTTGTATTTATGAGTGTAAGGCAAATGCCTTGGCTCTCTGGTGGGGAATTTTGGGGAGTTTTCCGTATATCTTTGATGAATTGTCAGAATTTACAAGTGTTTGATTCAGACCACGGCTTATGATTATGCAATATGTTTGATTCTTGCCGTAATGCTCCATATTAGACGGAATGCTATGCTTTGTGGGGAGAATATGATGTGAATGCTATGATTATGCGAAGATACCGATCCGGGATCCGGGTCCCGTTGCTGAGGAGATCTCTGGTTGATCTGCTTGAAGTGGACACCCCAGCTGGGGATGAGGTCATTTGGTAGATCTGACATATGGGACTCTGCTTGAGGGTATAGGTCACTAATAGACCTCTCTTGATAATGAGGGACCCAGCTGGGGAATGTAGAAGCTTTCTTCACTCTGTTGTGAGATCTTCAGACGTTGCTCTTCTGGATAGAGTCTGAAGCTCTGTGGGGAGATGGTTCCCTGGCTTTTGTACTCGGTTGAGGAGGAATAAATGGCAACTCAGTTGGGGAGAAGGCACCTCCGGTGCGAGGACTGAGTAGATAATGATTTTCCAGCTTGCTGGGATGAAGCTTCATGCCCCATGCTGTGTTCTGAATACCTGCAATCCTGAAAAGATAGAGAAATGCACAAGTAATCCCGAGGTATCCCTTGCTGGATTCCATCATAGGAGTTCGGACACTCCCGGGAGTAAGTATATTTCCTGCTCGCACGTATTTTTAAAAGAAAGGCATCTGTATTTATGCAATCAGTATTTTAAAGACATCGGACATTCTTGCAAATGAAAATAAAATGTACGAGACGAAACATGACTGACAATCTGATTTTATTAACTCATGTGCCCTGAATTGGTAAATACAATCAAAGAAACAAATGCCCTAAAATGAGGAGATTGTTACAAATTGAGAAATAAAAGGTATTGGCAATGTTGATGACGCTTCAAGGAGCTTCCTTCTGGCTATGACTCGTATGACTTTTGACGTTCTTCTCGTCTTGCTTTCTGAAGAAGGCCGATTCTGAAAGAAGCTTGATCCTTTCGAAGCTTACCAAGTGGTAAGTGATACAGACGAATTCAGAATGCAGTTGTTCGCTTATTCCCTTATTTTGCATGGATCGCCCTTTCAGGTTTTCAATCCATCGGGATACCCATTTTTTCCTGAGTTGTCCAATGCGGCTTTTCAACCCAGCGGGTGTACATTTTTTTTTATTATTTCCCTTTTTTTTTTGCCCGAGTCCTTTATTTTGTTTTTGACTCGCCGGGATGCCCTATTTTTGCCTGGACTTACATTCTGTTTTTATGTCCAGCGGGTCATTTTTATGCGAAGTATTTTTTAACTGCATCTGAATTCACAGGGGACGGGAAGTCTTCACCATCCATAGTGTTGAGCATGAGTGCTCCACCGGAGAAAACTTTCTTTACTACGAATGGCCCTTCATAGTTCGGAGTCCATTTGCCCCTGTGGTCTGTATGAGGAGGGAGGAGTCTTTTCAGCACAAGATCTCCTACTTGGTATTCTCGGAGCCCGGCTTTCTGATTGAAGGCTCTTTTCATTCTTTTCTGGTACAACTGCCCATGACAGATTGCAGCCAATCTCTTTTCTTCGATCAGACTCAGTTGTTCATATCGGGTCCGGACCCACTCTGCTTCGTTCAGCTTAACATCCAATTCTACCCGTAAGGAGGGTAATTCAACTTCAACAGGTAGGACTGCCTCCACACCATACAAGCTGATACGGTGTTGCCCCAGTGGATGTTCTGATCGACGTACGGTACCCATGCAAGGCAAACGGTAGCATTTCATGCCAGTCCTTATAAGTGACTACCATCTTCTGCACAATCTTCTTGATATTCTTATTTGCTACCTCAATAGCGCCATTCATCTTTGGCCGGTAAGGAGAAGAATTGTGGTGTTGGATCTTGAAGTCCCGGCACAGTTCTGCCATCATTTTGTTGTTTAAATTGGAACCATTATCAGTAATGATTCGCTCGGGAATTCCATACCGACAGATGATGTCTCTCTTCAGAAATCGGGCTACCACTTGCCTTGTAACATTTGTATAGGAAGCTGCTTCAACCCACTTGGTGAAATAGTCAATGGCTACCAGGATGAATCTGTGGCCATTTGAAGCAGTCGGTTCAATTTTGCCAATCATATCAATGCCCCACATGGCAAAGGGCCAGGGTGAAGACATTATATTCAAAGGATTGGGAGGCACATGCACTTTATCCGCATAAATCTGGCATTTATGGCATTTTCTGGCATAAGCACAACAGTCGGCATCCATTGTGATCCAGTAATATCCTGATCTTAGCAACTTATTTGCCATTGCATGCCCTCCTGCATGGGTACCAAAAGATCCTTCGTGCACCTCGTGCATTAACAAGTTTGCTTCTGTTCTATCGACGCATCTGAGCAGTACCATATCAAAGTTTCTCTTGTATAGGGAACCATCAGTATTCAAGAAGAAACTACCAGCAAGCCTTCTTAATGTCTTCTTATCATTGGAAGATGCCCCAAGTGGGTATGTTTGATCCTCCAAGAAGCATTTAATGTCATGGAACCAAGGCTTATCATCTTTGACAATGTCTGCTGAGAACACATATGCTGGTCTGTCAAGTCTGGATACTGAAATCTGAGGTACAAAGTTGGCAGCTTGAACTTTGATCATGGATGAAATGGTAGCCAGAGCATCTGCGAATTGATTCTCGTCCCGAGGGATATACTCAAGCTTGACCGTTGTAAAGAAAGTCAATAACCTCCTTGTATAATACCTGTAAGGTATCAGATGATCTTGGTGGGTGTACCATTTGCCGTTGGTTTGATTAATTACCAGAGCTGAATCTCCGAACACAGTCAAAGTCTTGATCCTGAGGTCAATGGCTTCCTCAAGACCCATAATACAAGCTTTGTATTCAGCTTCGTTGTTAGTGAAGTTAAAGGTGAGTTTTGCCGAGAAAGGCATGTGAACTCCTTTAGGTGTAATGAGTAATGCACCAACACCACGACCATTCATATTAACAGCCCCGTCAAACATCACAATCCATTCTTCTTCTGGGTCAGGCCCTTCGGTGTGAACAGGCTCTTCATGATCTTTTGCTTTTATGAACATGATGTCTTCATCAGGGAAGTCAAATCTAATAGGCTGGTAATCATCGATGGGTTGCTCAACAAGATAATCAGACAGTACACTGCCCTTGAAGGCCTTTTGAGATGTGTACTGGATGTCATACTCTGTGAGGATCATCTGCCATCTTGCAACCCGTCTGGTAAGCGCTGGCTTCTCAAATATGTACTTAACTGGGTCCATTTTTGAAATCAACAAAGTAGTGTGGGTCAACATATACTGTCTCAGTCGGCGAGCAGCCCACGCTAAAGCACAGCAAGTTTTCTCGAGCAGTGAATAACATTGTTCACAGTCGGTAAACTTTTTGCTTAGGTAGTATATTGCATACTCTTTTCGACCAGACTCGTCATGCTGGCCCAATACTGTAAAGTACATAATTAGAGGTCTTCCTTCCACTGGAGGCATAAGGATTGGAGGTTCTTGCAAGTACTCCTTGATTTTGTCAAAAGCCCTTTGGCAGTCTTCGTTCCACCTGACCGTTTGCTCCTTTCTTAGCAATTTGAACAAAGGCTCACAGGTTGCCGTAAGGTGAGATATGAACCTTGAGATGTAGTTCAATCTACCTAGGAAACCTCGAACTTCTTTTTATGAGTTTGGTGCAGGCATTTCTTGAATGGCTTTAACTTTATCAGGGTCAACTTCAATCCCCTTTTTACTTACAATAAATCCCAGCAGCTTACCAGATCGCACCCCGAATGTGCACTTGTTGGGGTTCAGCTTCAGTTGGTACTTCCTCAGACGCTTGAATAGCTTCAGTAGATTTACCAGGTGGTCTTCTTCTGTGATGGACTTGGCAATCATGTCATCCACATAACATTCAATTTCTTTATGGATCATGTCGTGGAATAATGTTACCATAGCCCGTTGATACGTTGCACCGGCATTCTTCAGTCCGAATGGCATCACCTTGTAACAGAACGTGCCCCAGGGTGTGATAAAAGTTGTCTTCTCCATGTCTTCAGGCGACATCTTGATCTGATTGTATCCTGAAAACCCGTACATGAAGGAGAATACTGAGAACTGAGCCGTATTATCCACTAATACATCGATGTGAGGTAAAGGGAAATCATCTTTTGGGATGGCTCTGTTCAGATCCCGGTAATCTACACACATCCTTACTTTTCCATCCTTCTTAGGCACAGGTACAATATTAGCAACCCACGGCGGATAGCTAGTCACAGCAAGGAATCCGGCGTCCCACTGCTTTTGTACCTCTTCTTTTATCTTCATTGCCATATCTGGGCGAGTACGACGTAGTTTCTGTTTAACCGATGGGCAATCTTCTCTTAAAGGCAGCTTGTGCATAACAATGTCGGTGTCCAACCCTGGCATATCCCGATAAGACCAAGCAAACACATCCACATATTCACGAAGCAGGTCAATCAGTTGCTTCTTCACTGAGTCTTGTAAGCAGGCCCCGATCTTAACCTCTTTCACATCTTCATCCGTACCAAGATTAATCGTTTCGACCTCCTCCTGATGAGGAGTGATAACCTTTTTCTCTTGCTTTAACAACCTGGCTAGCTCTTCAGGAAGCTCGTAATCTTCTTCAACCCTTTCATCAGCTTGATTGATTGGATTGTCAAAGTCATATGAAGTCATAGCTGTGCTGTTGTCGGTGCAGTCTGAAAGGCACTCTCTGCAAGGGTTTAGATTGTTCATTTTAGTGATCGATTTTAATCTTTGTTTAGAAAAAGTGAAGTAAAGTTATCATTTTGAAAACATTGCCATTTTATTTTTGTACAAAAAGAAAAATGAAAAACAGTGTGCGGAAAAGAAAAAGACTCATTTGCAAAAGATGTCCGATATTCATTGATTGATCTGTTTGCACAAAATTACAAGATGGCCCGATTACAAAATGAGTCTTGTCATCTTGGGCAAGATGCAAGACTTGATGCATGCTTAAAATATATAGGAAATAATAATTACTCTGCAGGAGTAACCCTTATAATTTCCTGGGAAGACCAGTTTGAGATACGGCTCCCCGGGATCCTTGGACGTATCCAGCTCTCCAGGTTGCGCTCATCTTCCGACTCATCTTCCAAGTTGTTCACTGCATCCGGGGTGAGCATTCCCCCGCTGACAGAGTTGGGCTTCTTAGCAGCCTCTGATTGATCTTGTTGAGTTGGTTTGTAACCCAACCCAAATCTGTCCTCCTTCTTCTCCACAGGCAACAGCTTGCCCCAGCCTTGGGCAGTCCCCTCTTCAACAACCTTCCTGGCTTGCTGATAAGAGGTCATGGAGGTTCCCAGTACAGCAGATGCTTCATTAATGTTCAGGGCCTCAAACCCCTGGCTCATGGTTTCGTGGATTTCTCCATCCATCTCAATATACTTGTACATAGCCAGATGGCTAACAAAGATGTCCTTTTCCCCACAGATGGTGATGATCTGGCCTTCCCACTCGAATTTCAGCTTCTGGTGAAGGGTAGACGTAACTGCGCCAGCGGCATGGATCCAAGGTCTACCCAACAAACAGCTATAGGCCGGCTGAATGTCCATCACATAGAAGGTAATCTTAAAAGTCTGCGGTCAATCATCACAGGCAGATCAATATCCCCTAGCACTGATCTTTTAGAGTCATCAAAAGCTCTAACCACCAAATTACTTGGACGTAGTGCCAAGCCATCATACTCCAGCTTCACCAAGGCTTTCTTTGGTAGAACATTGAGTGAAGACCCAGTGTCCACCAGTACATGGGATAGAACAACACCCTTGCATTCTAGAGTGATGTGTAAAGCCTTGTTGTGGTTACGTCCCTCAGTTGTTAAGTCAGCATTGGTAAAGCCCAGTCCATGACTGGTGTTGACATTAGCTATCACAGTTTCTAGCTGATTAACAGTGATCTCCTCTAGCACGTATGCTGCGTGCAAGACTTTCAGTAATGCATTCCTGTGAGCTTCAGAACACATCAGCAGGGATAATATGGAGATCTTTGAGGGAGTTTGGTGAAGCTGATCCACCACCTTGTAATCACTTCTATTTATGATTCTCATAAACTCGTCTACATCTTGCTCGAAAGATGTCTTCTGAGTTTCTTTGATGATTGGTTCTTCAGGTACCACACTCTTCCCTTTTGCTTTGGCAGCAGCTTCTGCTTCGGCGTTAGGTCTTTGTAATTGTGAGGCAAAAAGGCGTCCGCTTCTGGTGAAGCCTCCGCCTCCCCCAACATTATCAATCTGTGGAGAAGAGGTTGAAGAATCCAAAGTGATTTTCTCCCCGTTGCAGTAGAGGTCAGAGCCATAATGCCAAGGGATGGCATTACTGCTTTCATATGGAACGGGTCCAGGCACCGTAATGGTAACTGGACTGATTGTTGCAGAGGAGGGTACTGAGATGGTGTGCGGATCGTAGTAAATGGTGATTGGTGACCTGGCAGGAGATGCCACTGCTTGTTGTTGAAGATTGTTGTTTAGAGGAACATATGATGGATCATAGTAAATGGTGATTGCTGAAATATCTTTATCAATTTTTGTTGGCGTTGTAGAAGATTCTGCTGAATAAAGGGGTGCTGATGTTGTAGAAGAAATGGTTGTTGACACCTGATTTGTTGAAGTGATGGATGGAGCCATTGTTGATGATATCGATGAATTGGTCGGAATGATTGTTGTTGCAATTGTAGAAGAGTCAGGAATTGTTGTTAAAGGGATTGCTGGATTTGTAGGCGCTGATGTCGTGATCTGAAGTATACCACTTTTGATAAGATCATCTATGCCGTTTCTCAAATTATCACACCCGTTGACAGAAATGTTGCAATAACCACAACCGAGCTCACACCCGGGGAACATCTGGCACTCTAGAAGCTGAGCTTTAATTTCTACCAGAGGTGTCCGAATCTGCCCCACACTGGTGATTAAGAAAGATGGCTTGTCTTCCTCAATGGCATTAATTCTTGGTCATCCATGATTGGGCATGGGATTCTTGTTGACATTTGGCGGGGGTGCAAAGTTGAGAGCTTTAGAATCTACCAGATCTTGTACCTTCATTTGTAAAGCCCTGCATTTCTCAGTATTGTGGCCAGGTGCATTGGAATGAAAAGCACACCGGGAGTTGACATCGTAATTTCTTGGAAGATTGGAAGGATCTGGAGGTGCCAATGTCCTTAACTCAACCAGGTTGAGCTTCAGGAGTTGTGGCAATAAAGCGGCATAAGGCATAGGTATTGGATCAATCACCCTATTTTCCTGTGATGGTCTTTGCTGAAAGGGTCTTTGCTGTTGATTGCTGTTGTTGTTGTTGTTGTTGTAGTTTCTCTGTGGCGGACACTGAACTTGTTGTTGATAGTGTGGTTGTTGTGGTGGTTGATATGCTGGTTGCTGAGGAATCGGAGCTGGAATAGTGACAACTGCTACTGATCTGTGAAGGTACTGAGGCCTGCCCCTGCCAGCATGAATGGCATTTGTCTCACCGGTTCTTCTAGGTCCCACAAAAGGCTTTCTGGGATTACTTGACGAACTTGCACCATTATCAGAAATCTTACCCATCTTCAAAAGGCTTTCAATTCTTTCCCCAGCTATGACTACGTCAGCGAAGCTGGTGGAAGAAAAGGCAGCTAGCCTATCAATATATGTTCCTTGCAGCGTATTCATGAACATGTCTGCCATTTCTCTTTCCGACATGGGTGGTTGGACAGCAGCAGCAAGCTGTCTCCACCTCTGGGCATATTCCCTGAAGCTTTCTCTGGAGGACTGAGACATTCCCATCAGAAGGGTTCTGTTAGGAGCCATGTCCAGATTGTATTGGTATTGCCTGATGAAAGCTTCAGCTAGGTCCTTCCAGCACCTGATAGTAGCTCTGGTCAAGTGAGAGTACCACTCCCTTGAAGCCCCAGTCAAACTATCTTCAAAGTAAAACATCCACAGTTTCTCATCCATGGTGTATGCCTTAAGCCTTCCCAGAAAAGACTGCAAGTGAGTTCGTGGACAGGAAGTTCCATTGTACTTCTCGAAGCACGGGGGTTTAAACTTGTGGGGAATTCTTACCCCGTCCACTAACCCCATATCCATGACATCAAAGCCCAGGGAATTTTGAGACTCCAGAGATCTCAATTTCTCAGCAATTTCATCAAGCCTCCTATCATAAACTTCGTCCCCAGCTCCCATCACAGTGAATTGCTCTTCCTGGGGGTCTTCCTGTAAAACCCTTCCTCCAGTAGTATTTCCTTGCACAATACCCGGGATGTTGACTTCCGGATGCAGATGAGGCCCATATACTGGTGGATTAACATGAGGCTGACCCCTCTCATTGTTACTTGTTCCTCCAGTTCCCAGAGGAGGTTCTTCTGGGGTTTGTCTTTCCACCAATGCCCTCAATCTTTCTTGGCTTTGAGCTAAGCCATTCATTACTTCCATGAAATGGGTCATTTGGTTTCTCATCTCCAGCCTTTCATTAACCATCTGGGTTCTGACCTCTGTCAGCTCTTGTTGTACTTGGTCCATCTGGATACCAGGAAGGTTGTTGCGAGTAGGATATCTGTGCGGACGGTTGAGAGGGAACACCCGACGGCGAGCAATAATTCCTGAATCACAACAAAGTTAGTAACAAACAAAACAAAAACCTACAAAACAAAACAAGAGTTAGTATGCAATGCAGTATGCTTATTTGTTTCCAAGGTATCCGGCTTGGCTCTTGGTTTTGACCTTTCCAGTCCCTGAGGAAGATGCTTTGATGTTGCTTGAGAGAAGAAACTCAATGGAACAAACTAACAAATATATTACAAAAGGTGGATCATACATAGTTTGTTTTTACAACACATGCCCCTGAAGGGTCAAAATACAACACAGAAAGAAAAGTACATGAAATGGAAATAACAACAAGCAAATAAGTCAAACATCTAAGCCAAACTCATCCTCCTTAACCTCCTTCAAAAGTGCTTCGGTTACAGGACCAGCTGGATGCTCTGTGATGTTCCTGATAAGAAGGTTTCTGGTAGCAATAGCAGTGGTCAGCTTCTTGTGCCTGCCGTGGTCCTTTGACCTCTTCACACCAGCCCTAATCTTCAATTCTGAAATCTCCTTCTGGGCTGCTAGCAGAGCCTCCTGTTGTTTCCTCTCAATGGCCTCTAACTGCTCAATCCTGGCCTGAGCTCTCTTATCCTCTTGAGTGCAAGCTTCAGTGATCCTGACCCACCTAGCTTGACTTTCTTTCAGATAGAGATCAGTCCTAGCCTTCTGAAACTGGGCCTCTTTACAGGCATTCTTCAAAATTTGCTCTCCTGCTCTTTATTTCTTGATGTAGTTCTCTGATTTCTCAATCCTGGCTAGATGCTCCACCTTTAGCTTTTCTAACCTCTCAATGTCTAAACGACCATCACTCCTCTCCCAGAGGGTCTTCTTCAGAGCTTGAGACAGATTCTCATTCCTCTCCTTCAGCTTCTCAATTTCTTCCAGGCTGACAGTGGCCGGAGGTGGTACTGTGGATGGTCCCGGTGCATCCTCAATGGTGAAGGGCATCCCAGAAATCTGAGCCCTAGCATGAGACCATTCATAATACTGAGCTGAAGCCACATTGTTGCATCTCTCAAGGATGGCCATCCCCTTGGTCTGGATGTTGTCCCAAGCCCAAGATGCTTGTCTGACAACAGCTAGATTAGGTTTTATCTCGCAATACAAGGTTTCAGCCAAGTCTTGCACTCTAGGAGGGTGAACCAAAGCATAGCCCAATTGTCTCTTGGACAGCAAAGGATTGTAATTGATGCAACCCTTCACTCCTACCAGAGGTACATTGGGGAACTGCCCACAACTAGTAATTATGTCCCTGCCTTTGGTGCTCTGAGTGCACCATCTGATGTCATCTGAAGTTAAAGCAATAAGTCTCCTAGCCTAATTCTTCTGTTGGTGAGGGTTCAAGAAGGCATCAGTTTTGGGCAAGTGTTTGAGCATCCAGGTATGAAACAGGGGAGCACAACATCTCACCAACCTCCCTCTTTGCTTCTCATTTCTTTGGTGAACAGAATAATAGAAATCTCCCAGCAAGGTGGGCACTGGGTTCCTCAAAAGGAAGAGATGAATAGCATTCTTGCTGATAAACTTGGGCTCATCTGCAAATAGTATAACCCCATATATACTGAGGGCTAATAATGCATAAACTGCCTTCCATTCTCCCAAGGAGGCCTTCAGGATGGTGTAAACACCCCAAATTTTCCCTCACTCATTTCACCATGGCTTGTGATCATTTCATATGCATAAACACAATCATATCACCTCATATCTCATTTTTGATTCACTGCATAGTTTCTAAGTCATCTGCACCTATGGTTTGTGATCTGAGCAATCCAAGAGCTTCTTGAGCCACTCCAAAGGCTACCAATCACTTCAAAGGGATCCATGAGTGTTCTTATATCATATTACATCCTCTCAAAGTCAAAAATGCAAAAGGATCACAAGAACTGAGATTGGTGTGGATGCAGAGCCAAGTTTGACTGCACAGTTGTCCTAAAATTAGGGTTTTGGTTTCAAAGGCCATAACTCCAAATTTTTTGTTCATTCTTGTTTCCATTGGTCTCTATATGGTATAGGGAGTATGCATATCAATTTTCATGAAGAAATTCCATGGGGAAGTCATCTGATCAAGAGTTGACTTTTCAGACAAGTCAGTGCAAAATCAGGGCATCTGAGGCCCCCAATGACCCAACCAAGGGGTGATCTTCATCATTTTGAGTGTATATGATCTTTATTTGATCATGGAATAAGGTTGAAGTTCACAAAATTCAAGAATTTGAAGTTTTTGCAAAGTTGACTTTTTAGGGCATAGTTGACTTTTCAAGAATATGTCATTTTATGCCATTTTTCAAGCCTTGCTTTTTGATCCAAAAATGCTTCAAATGGAAAAACTTTGGTCATGAAATTTGTAGAATACATTTTTCCCTTTTCAAAAAGTACAAGAACATGACCTAATTCATCTTGGATCAAAAGTTATGGTGTGTTGAAGTTGGCAAAAATCACTAATTTTCAAGTTATGCACTAAAAAGAAAACTTGCAATTTCATGAACCAAGCATTCTTGTGACTTATAATTGACATCAAACCATTACATAAGCATCATACAAGCCCTAAAGTTCAGATTGAACCAAAGAGATCACATGTTTTATGGTGTTTGGAACAAGATCTTTCCATATGAACCAAAGGTATACAACTTGCAAAACCATCATCACACTTTCACCAACTTGCTGCATTGGCTATTGGACCTTTCTAGCTTCACTTACACACCATGCTGCACCAGCCCATGTACTTGTGCTAGCCTAGGGTTCAACCCATGCCTTCCTTACAACAAAGTGGACTTTTTGCAAAAGTAAACATCCCAATCACAGCAGGCCAAGTCACATCCTCTGGCCACTTGGATTTGTTTATACTATCCATTTGCAAGCTAAACACATCATGAAGCCAGCCTGAAAACTCACCACAAGACACATACACAAACTCACCCTAATCTGCATCTTCCTTCGAATCTGGTTCCACAAGCTACAAACATTCAAGCAAGTCTCACCATCATCCTCACCTTGTCTCACTGAACCTAAAACAACAAAGAAACAAGCCAGAAGCACACTAGAACACAACATTCACAAAAACACTCTAACCTGCATTTCCATTCGAATCACCTTCCACAGCCACAAAACATCCAAACTCTTTTCACCAACAAATCAAGCACATCAAAAGTAATCAAAACCACCCTTCACATTGATCTGAAACAGCCTATACACAGAGCTCATTTTCTGCTATATCAGATTGGAACCTCTCAAAATAGCTTGCTTAAGCTCATTCCAAGCCTGCCATTAGCACCAGGAGGATCAGTGGAGTAAGTTGGCACCAATAAGTAGTCCAGAAAGCCCAGAAATAGAAGCTTCCATCTCAGGTATGACCATAGAAACTTTTCTCTCAGAGCTTGATTTTTAAGTTACAAACTGATTATTCATGTCTTGCTGGTCATGAGGATGTTCTCAGAATCAAAAATGAGCAAGAAATGAGCTTGTACTGATGCTCTGAAATTTCACCCGTGGATTTTGTTTTCTTCGATTTGCATGATTCTTGGGGTTTAAATGATGTTTGAGGGTGGATTCGTGTCCTAGGATGTTAGAGGATCCTTTAGATGTGTTTAATTTGTTGAGTGGTTGCCTGAATCATGTTTTAGGGTTTTGGGGTCGCCGGGGAAGATGACCGGAGCTTCTCTCCGGTCACCTGAATGTTGTTAGCCCTAATCTCAGGTCATTAAGTGCGTTTGAATATTGAGCGTTGGATTGGTTGACCCTGTGGACTTCCCGCGTGGATGGTTGGCCCATATTCACTTGTTTGTGCCCTAATCACTTTAGTTAGGTTAATTAATCATAATTAAGTGAATTAACTCAGATGCAATCCTGGCCACTAGATCTGGCGCATGGTTAACACTTTTAAACCCAGAGCTCATCTCAGCCTTCCATTCGTTTGACTTTCTCTTATTTCAATTTATTTCCTTTTCTTTTTCATTTTATTTGCATAATTTATTTAAAATAGCAAAATTGTTTTAAAAATTATGAAACTTTTTCCCAAGAGTTTCATTAATTTTTAAAACACAAAAAATATTTTTATTTTATTTTTAGCATTTAAAAAGTATTTTTAAATATTTAAAAGTTTATTTTTAATTGATTAATGGAAATTAATTTATTAAAAATACTTTTAGGTATTTAAAAATCACCAAAAAATTCATGAAATGTTCTAAGACATTTAGAAACATTGTCCAACCTTCAAACCAAATTTCTTTTTGATCTTGATGCATTTTAAGAATTTCTCATTGAATTAAAATCATTTTTGTGCATTATTTTGATCCAAAGTTCAAAAAATCATTTCTGCCTATCCATGAAGAGTTGGACATTGATTCTTTTTGCATTGCATTGTGTTTAGCATGTAGTTTGTGAGATTAAATGGCCATGATTTGATATTTCATTTTCAATTTGATTGGTAATTTTCTTGTTAAGGAACCCTAAAACCCTAGAAATCTTAGAAAAATCATAACTTGAAAGTGGTTAGGAATTGAGACCTCTCCTTTGGGCATTGATTTAGTATAGGATTAGGGGTCCTTTGAGTGGAATTTTCAATTTTTTATCTTAGGGTTTGTTTCTGATTTTGGTTTTTGTTTGATGTATTGTTCATAAACCCTAATTTGGGCTTCCATATGCATCCATCTTGCATTCTCTTGCATAACATGACTTGCCATGACATTTCAAGCATCCATTAGATTCACTTAACATCATAAGACATATTGGAAGCATGTTTGATCATTGCATCATGTATTTGTCATGTTGTATGTCATGTGCACTTCATAACTTTTCATGTGTTTTCATGGTTCCTAACTTGCTTCATTTGCATTCATGAACTTGTATGATCATTTCCATGTGCTGCCTCATGTTTGTAGCATCTCATAACATCATTAGCATCACATATGTGCTTCTGGTTTTGTTTCTCATCATGTCATCTCATCCCATTTTGCATTGCATTGCATTCCTTTTCTAACCTTTCAGGTGGTAAGTGACTTTGAGAAGTGAATTTGCCTTCACTTCTCATAACTTTTCTTCTCATCTCTCTTTTGCATCCATGCTGAATTTTTATATGTGTTTGAGATTGAGCTTGCTCATTCTTCCTCTTCCCACCTTCTCTCCTCAAGTGACTTGACTTCTTGAATGAAGCAAGTCACTTTGCTTCTCTTGATTCTTTCATCTGCTTCCTGGTGGTTCCATTGAAGATTTCTCTTGTCAAACCTCACAAACCTTAGGAACAACCAAGCATGACAATGATTAGGATTTTGATTAGTCTCCCCACTTAGTTTTACCTTTGTGTCTCTTTGAGTCTTCTCTTCTCATCCTATAGTCAGGGACTAAACCCTAAAGGCTTTAAGGCTTTGTGATTAAGCTTATGCCTACATCCTTCTATTAGGATGGAGTGCATAACTTTAATCATAAGTGTTAAACCCTTAATGTGTTTAACTCCTTTAATCAATCCATCTAATAATCATCAAGACATCAAGCTTGTAACTTGGGCCTTGCATTAGGGTTCTAATTCTTCCTTAATTGGTTAAGAAGGACTAACCCTAGTGTTAATGGACAAGTCCCCCTCAAGTTGTCTTACAAACCCTAAAAATCACTTCATCATCCCATCATTAAATAAAATCCACTTAATAAAGGCTTTGTTTTGTCATGAGTTTAATCCCTAATCATGGATTAAGTTGAGGAGCTTTCCTCAGCTTAAACATTCTCATCTATTATCCTTCTATTAGGATGGTGTAATGAGTTTGTTTAATCCCTAATTATGGCTTAACCTCATTACTCAACACTAAACAAAAACAACAAAAACATCTAAATAATCACAAGTAGGTCAATGATCTTAATCCTACATCAAAGGTGATTAAGTGTGAGAATCTGACTTCACACTTAAGGTATTCTCATTACCCCTAATCAGAGGGAAGATGTGATGAGTTTACTAACCCATTGGTTTAGGCTTAAGCTCATTAACTTATAACAAACTTCCAAAAGCAATAAAAGACTGAAAACTCAAAAACAAACAATAATCGTCTCCTCCGGGATTCTTTTCTCATCTCATTCACTCACAAACGAGAACTCGCTTCTTCCGTCTAATGCAAGACAGTTAGCATCTGTGCCAGACAGATCATACACTTGAGCATAGGCAAGTAAGCAGTTCACAAGTCAATTCATCTTTCAGTCTCTTTGGGTCGAACTACGGTGTTCTGACTTCCTCATTGCACGAGAGGATACGTAGGCATAACTTAACAATTATCGAACAAAAGTCTCTGTATATCCCCCTCCTTCCAGCTTCATTCTTTTAAGCCTCATACTCCTGAGCACTTCACTCTTGTTCTTACACTGACACTGTACGTATACACTTCATATTCTTTTACACTGACACCTGTACATCCTTTTCCAGTTCATTTATACACAAATTGCACTGACACTACCCCTTTAAAACACAAATCTTTTAAGCGTGGATCCCGTCGAGTACGGCGGACAATCTGGGTGCTAATACCTTCCCAGGTTGTAACCAACCCCCTTTCTCAGTCTCTCTGGTTCGCAACCGCCTTATCCATGTCTTTCTAGGTCTATGCAGCATTGCCTTTCCTCCGGGATAAAAATGCCTAGCTGGAGACTCTATTCATCTCCAGTGAGTTCACGGCTGTGTGTTCTCACTGTCCCTCTCGCCGACCGTTCGCGTCTGTACCTTTATCTGGGCCTGGTCCCATTTATCGGGAGCGACAGCTTGGCGACTCTGCTGGGGAATCTTATACTGCAACCAGGGCTTCTGGTTCTTTTTGTGGGTTCCTCCTAGCGCTTGATTGATTTGTGTTTATTGGGGTGTTATGTGCTTATTTGTGTTTGTATATGTTCTATTTTTGCTTTATGTACAGTTGTTTACTGCCTTCTTTACTGCTTTACATATGTCATACTGTCATGCTGTCTGGCTGGATCTGGTTTTGCTTTGGTGGGTGGGGTTTTATTGAGAGTTAAGGTCCTATACCTGGGACCTGAGTGACACCTAGGCTAGAGTGAATCATATTCTTTCCCATTCCATCTCGGTCTGGTGCGGGAATATGAAACACGGTTCAGATATGGGTTTCTTCTTGAGAACTCTGTGTTGCAGATTTCCTGCAATACTAGGGCTATCTGGGAAGCCTGCTAAGTCTGGATGACCTTTAGTATTGACCTTCAGAAACTGAGGTGAATTAGAGGAGGAACTTTTATGGCTATTGTAAACATTGTACCTCCGGGTTAGAAGTGTTTACACTTCTCATAACTGATCCAAGTCTGAGGATCCTTGTTCTAGAACACCACCTGTGAGGGGGTTGGGCTGTTTACAGGTTTGCAGGTACCCTTGGCCTCAGCATACCCTGTTACTTTGATTTGATTAAGAATACTCCATGTTGGAACAGTTCTTGTGATTCTAAACCCTGGACATGTGGCTCTTTATTTGAGTCCCCCACCTTGGTTACTGGACCTATAGACCTCCATCTGGATTTCTTGAATATACCTGGACTTATATCAGAGCACTTGATCAGATCCAGCTCAGTCACAAACCCTTGCATATCATTTGCATACATAAACATTGCATCATATTGACATTTGCTTATTTGTGTTTCAGGGTATCCATCTTCATTTGGTTCTGGTTTTGACCCCATCTTCAGCACTGACCTATCTTCATCAGCATTTGCTTCAGCTATCTACTTCAGTTATTTGCACCAGCCAATCAGTGGCTCATTCTTCAGTGTTATCATCAGCACCTGTCTCTACTCAGTCTCAGCATCATGGCTCCTAAAAAGAGCAACATCACCTATCACTTCTTCCAGCCAGAGCTATCTGACATCAGGAGGATTCAAACCCTGATCACTCCAGATTACATACCATTGTTCAGGGAACATTATGGAGATATACTTGATATGGTTATGGATCTGGACCCTTCACAGAGAAGCCTGATCCACACTTGCCTTCAATTTTATGATCCCCCACTGAGATGTTTCACTTTTCAGGACTTTTAGCTGGGCCCTCTATTAGAAGAATACTCATCATTGGTTGGTATGCCTATCAGGGGTGGAATCCCTTTCAACCCTGAGATGGTCTTTCCTGGTAATGGAGAAGTAGCAAAGGCTTTGCGTCTGGAACCTGTCCTGATTGAGCAGCATATGACTTCTAAAGCTGGGATTCCTGGTTTCCATCTGGATTTCTTGATCTCTCAAGCTACCCTGAAAGCTTCTTTAGGAGAGTGGAAAGCTGTCTGTGCTTTATTGGCCTTGAGTATATATGGAATTGTATTGTTTGCAGATGAGCCCCGATTCATTAGCAAGAATGCAATCCATCTTTTCATCTTACAGAACCCAGTGCCCACTTTATTGGGGGACCTCTATTACTCAGTGCATCAGAGAAATGAAAAGCAGAGGGGAAGATTAGTGAGGTGTTGTGCTCCTTTGTTCCACACTTGGCTTCTCAGGCATCTACCCAGCACAGATGCATTTTTGAATCCTCATCAGCAGAAAAACTGGGCTAAGAGACTCACTGCTCTAACTTCAGCAGATATCAGATGGTGCACTCAAAGCACCAAAGGCAGGGATATCATCACCAGCTGTGGGCATTTTCCCAATGTGCCCCTAATAGGAGTTAAGGGTAGTATCAATTACAACCATCTGCTGTTCAAAAGACAACTGGGCTATGCACTGGTCCACACTCCTAAGGCACAGGACTTGGTTGAGACTCTTTATTGTGAAAATAAGCCTAATCTGGCTACTGTTAGGCAGGCAGCCTGGGCCTGGGATCATGTTCAAACCAAGGGAGTAACCATTCTGGGGAAGTGCAGCAATGTGGCATCAGCACAATATTATGAATGGTCCCATACCAGGGCTCAATTCTCTGGAATGCCCTTTACCATAGAAGATATGCCTGAATCATCTTCAGCACCACCCCCTGCCACTATCAGTTTGGAGGAGTTTGAGAGCTTGAAGGAAAGAAATGAGAAGTTGACTCAGGCTTTGCAGAAGACTCTCCGGGAGAGGAATGATGGCAGGATGGAGATTGAGAGACTAGAGAAGATGAGAGTGGAGCATCTGGTTAAGATTGAGAAGTCTGGGGATTATATCAAGAAGTCTAAAGCTGGAGAACAAATTCTGAAGAATGCTTGCAAAGAAGCCCAGTTCCAGAGAGCAAGGACAGACTTGCATCTGAAGGAGAGTCAGGCCCGGTGGGTCAGGATCACCGAGGCTCGTACTCTGGAGGACAAGAGAGTTCAAGACAAGATGGAGCAACTGGAAGCTAGTGCAAAAGAACAGCAAGAAGCCCTGGCAGCAACCCAGAGGGAGATATCAGAGCTGAAGATCAAAGCAGGAGTGAAGAGGTCAAAGGACCAAAGTCAGCACAAGAAGCTAACAGCAGCTGTTACGACCCGGAATCTCCTCATCAGGAATCTCACGGAGCGTCCGGCTGATCCTGTGACTGAAGCACTTCTCAAGGAAGTTCGTGAGGATGAGTTTGGTCTTGGTGTTTGACCATTTGTTTGTTGTTGTTTTCATTCCATGTACTTTTATGTATTTTGACCCCTCAGAGGGCTTGTATTTGTAAACAAACTATGTACCATTTTGCTTTTTGTAATATATGTATCAGTTTGTTCCATCCGAGTTTACTTCGAAAGCAACATCAACAGCATCTTCAAGGGTCTGGAAGGGTCAAAACTGAATGCCAAACCGGATACCTTGAGAACAAATAAGCATAACTGCATTGCATGCTAACCCCTTTTGTTTGTTTTGTAGGTTTTTTGTTTTATTACTGCTAACTCTGTTGTGATATTCAGGAACTATTGCTCGGCGTCGGGTATTTCCCCTCAACCGTCTGCACCGTTATCCGACCCGTAACAACCTTTCGGGCATTCAAATGGATCAGATGCAGCAGGACCTTACTGAGGTCAGAAATCAAATGGCAAACGAAAGATTGGAAATGAGAACGCAGATGACTCAGTTTATGGAAGTGATGAACAACATGGCTCAGAGCCAGGAAAGATTGAGGGCCATGGTGGAAAGGCAAAATCAAGAGGATCCACATATAGGGACTGCCGGCACCAGCAACAACGAAAGGGTCCAACCTCATGTTAACCCCCCTGTATTTGGCCCCCATCTTCATCCAGAGGTCAATATTCCTGCAAATGTTCAAGGGACAGCCACTGCAGCCAGGGTACTTCAAGAAGACCCCCAGGAGGATCAATTCACAGTAATGGGTGCTGGGGAGGAAGCTTATGATAGAAGGTTGGATGAGATAGCTGAGAAGTTGAGGTCCTTAGAATCTCAAAATTCTTTGGGTTTCGACGTCATGGACATGGGCTTGGTAGACGGGGTCAGAATTCCCCATAAGTTCAAGCCTCCTTGTTTCGAAAAATACAACGGGACTTCATGCCCCCGGACTCATTTACAATCATTTCTGGGGAGGCTGAAGGCCTATACTATGGATGAGAAGCTCTGGATGTTCTATTTCGAGGATAGCTTGACGGGAGCTTCAAAAGAATGGTACTCTCACTTGACAATGGCAACTATCAGGTGTTGGAAGGACCTGGCAGAGGCCTTCATCAGACAGTATCAGTACAACTTAGATATGGAACCCAACAGGACTCTCCTAATGGGAATGTCACAGTCGTCAAGGGAAAGTTTCCGAGAATATGCCCAGAGATGGAGGCAACTGGCTGCTGCTGTTCAACCACCTATGTCTGAGAGGGAAATGGCAGATATGTTTATGAACACCCTTCAGGGGAAATATATTGACAGGCTGGCTGCTTTCTCTTCCACCAGCTTTGCAGATGTTGTCATAGCCGGGGAGAGAATTGAAAGCTTGTTAAAAATGGGCAAGATTTCTGACAATGGTGCCAGCTCGTCCAGTAGTACGAGAAAGCCTTTTGCAGGCCCAAGAAGAACTGGCGAGACCAATGCCATCCACACCAACAGGGGCAGGCCCCAATATGTCCATAGATCTGTGGCAGCAGTCACCATTCCCGCTCTGGCTCATCCTCAACCTGTTTATCAACCTCCGCAGCAAAACTATCAGCAACAACCTCAGTACCATCAACAGAATCAGTATCCTCCGAGAAATTACAACAACAGCAACACCAACAACAACCAGCAAAGGCCATTCCAACAGAGGCCTTCTCAAGCCAACAGGGTAATCGATCCGATCCCTATGCCATATGCTACATTGCTGCCACAACTCCTGAAACTCAACCTAGTTAAGCTAAGGACGTTGGCACCTCCAGATCCCAACAGTCTACCCAGGAATTATGACTCCAACGCCAGATGTGCCTTCCATTCAAATGCACCTGGCCACAGTACAGAAAAGTGCAGAGTTTTGCACATGAAGGTACAAGACCTGGTAGACTCAAAAGCTCTGAATTTCGCACCACCACCTAATGTCAATAAGAACCCCATGCCAAACCACGGTGGTCCCAGAATAAACGCTATTGAAGAAGACAAGCCGTCTTATTTAATAACCAGTGTGGGTCAGATCCGGACACCGTTGGTAGAAATAAAGGCTCAGCTCCTCGAATGTCAAATGTTCCCGGGGTGTGAGTTGGGGTGTGCTTACTGCAATATTTCAGTCAATGGGTGCGATAACTTGAGGAATGGCATAGACGGTCTCATTCAGAGTGGCCAACTTCAGATCACCACATCATTTCCTACAAATCCAGCAATCTCAACAGCAACAATTCCAGAACCTCCTACAACTGCAGCAACCATTGTTCCTGACAATTCTTCGGCTTCATCAACAAGTACTTCATCTATTATCTCAACTGATCAGTTATCAACAAATTTTTCTTCTACAACTCCAGCACCACTCCATTTTGAAACTCCTACAACAACAACATCCATCCTTCCACCAATGTCTCCTACAACACCAGCAACAAATCATGAAGATATCTCAACTGTCACAATATTTTATGATCCTGAAAACAACTCTGCTTACAACTCAGAAAGTGCTGCTCCCATCAGAGCACCAGTTACAATTTATTATGATCCACAGACTATCACAATTCCTTCTGCAGCTGCAGTCAGTCCAGTCACTATCACGGTGCCTGGACCAGTACCTTATGAAAGCAGTAATGCCATCCCGTGGCATTATGGCTCTGACCTGTACTGCGAAGGACAAAGAATCACTTTTGAATCATCAACCCCTGCACCACAAATTGACAATGTGGGAGGAGGCGGAGGCTTCACTCGAAGCGGACGTCTTTTCGCTCCACAAATTCAGAGACCCACTGCCGAAGCAGAAGCTGCTGCTAAAGCAAAAGGAAAAAGCCTGGTGCAGGAAGAGCAGACTGTTAAAGAAGCCTTGAAGACACCCTTTGACCAAGAGGTTGATGAGTTCATGCAAATCATCAAGAAGAGTGATTATAAAATAGTGGATCAGCTTCATCAGACGCCTTCCAAGATCTCAATCCTATCATTGCTTATGTGCTCCGAAGCCCATCGGAATGCACTACTCAAAGTCTTACACGCAGCTTACGTGCCTGAAGAGATCACTGTCAATCAGCTGGAAGCTGTAGTTGGAAATGTTAATGCTAGTCACGGACTAGGGTTCACCAATACTGATTTGACAACGGAAGGCCGCAACCATAACAAAGCCTTGCACATAACCATGGAATGTAAAGGTGCTGTCCTTTCCCATGTGCTAGTGGACACGGGGTCATCCCTCAATGTCTTACCTAAGAAAGCCCTGGTGAAGCTAGAATATGACGGATTGGCGTTGAGACCCAGCAACCTGGTGGTGAGAGCCTTTGATGGTTCAAAGAGATCAGTTCTGGGAGAGATTGAGTTGCCCATAACGATTGGCCCGCAGACCTTCAAAACGACCTTCTACGTGATGGATATACAGCCTGCCTACAGCTGTCTATTGGGTAGGCCATGGATTCACGCCGCTGGCACCGTGACCTCTACCCTTCACCAGAAGTTAAAATATGAGTGGGAGGGTCAAATCGTTACAATCTGTGGAGAGGAGGATATTTTTGTCAGCCACCTGGCTACCTATAAGTACATTGAGATGGATGGGGAGATCCATGAAACAATGAGCCAGGGTTTTGAAGCTTTGAATGTCAATGAAACATCTGCTGTGCCTGGTACTTCAATATCATCATACCAACAAGCCCGGAAGGTTGTTGAGGGAGGAAACGCCCAAGGTTGGGGCAAACTGTTATCGGTGGAGAAGAAAGAGGACAGATTTGGGTTGGGTTACAAACCAACTCAACAAGATCAAGAAGAGGTTGCGAAAGAGCCCAACTTTGTGAGTGGGGGATGCTCACCCCTGATGCTATCAACTGTCTGGAAGACGAGCTGGAAGAAGAACGCAACCTGGAAAGCTGGATTCGTCCAAAGATCCCGGGGAGCAGTATCTCAAACTGGTCTTCCCAGGAAATTATAAGAGTTACTCATGCAGAGTAATTATTATTTCCTGTATTTTTATAGCATGCATCAAAGTCTTGCATCTTTCCCAAGATGACAAGACTCATTTTGTAATCGGGCCATCTGTACTTTTTGTGCAAACAAGATTAATCAATGAAATATCAGACATCTTTTTGCAAATGAGTCTTTTTCTTTTCCGCTCACTGTTTTTCCATTTTTCTTTTTGTACAAAAAAATAAATGGCAGTGTTTTCAAAATGACAACTCTATCTCACTTTTTTAAGCAAGATTAAAATCAAATCACTAAAATGAACCAACTGAACCCTTGCAGAGTGTGCCTTCCAGACAGCACCGACAACAGCACGGCTATGACTTCGTATGACTTTGACAATCCAATCAATCAAGCCGATGAAGGGGTTGAAGAAGAGTATGAGCTTCCTGAAGAGCTAGCCAGGTTATTAAGAAAAGAGGAAAAGGTTATTACTCCTCACCAGGAGGAGGTAGAGACGATCAATCTTGGTACAGATGAAGACGTGAAGGAAGTTAAAATCGGGGCCTGCTTACAAGACTCAGTGAAGAGACAACTGATTGACCTGCTTCGAGAATATGTAGACGTGTTTGCTTGGTCTTATCAAGACATGCCAGGGTTGGATACCGACATTGTTGTGCACAAGCTGCCTTTGAGGGAAGAATGCCCACCGGTCAAACAGAAACTACGCCGTACTCGTCCCGACATGGCTATGAAAATCAAGGAGGAGGTACAAAAGCAATGGGACGCCGGGTTCCTTGCCGTAACTAGTTATCCACCGTGGGTTGCTAATATAGTACTTGTTCCTAATAAAGACGGCAAGGTAAGAATGTGTGTTGACTACCGGGATCTGAACAGAGCTAGCCCGAAAGATGACTTCCCATTACCTCACATTGATGTATTGGTGGATAACACGGCTCAGTTCTCGGTATTCTCCTTCATGGACGGATTTTCAGGATACAACCAGATTAAGATGTCACCTGAAGACATGGAGAAGACAACATTCATCACACCCTGGGGCACGTTCTGCTACAAGGTAATGCCATTTGTGCTCAAAAACGCCGGTGCAACATATCAACGGGCTATGGTGACATTATTCCACGATATGATCCATAAAGAAATAGAGTGTTATGTGGATGACATGATTGCCAAGTCCCTTACAGAAAAAGACCACCTGGTAAATCTGCTGAAGCTATTCAAGCGTCTGAGGAAGTACCAACTGAAGCTGAACCCCAACAAATGCACATTCGGGGTAAGATCTGGTAAGCTGCTGGGATTTATCGTAAGCGAGAAAGGGATTGAAGTTGACCCTGACAAAGTCAAAGCCATTCAAGAAATGCCTGCACCGAAAACTGAGAAAGAAGTTCGAGGGTTCTTAGGTCGATTGAACTACATCTCGCGGTTCATATCTCACCTTACAGCAACCTGTGAACCCTTGTTCAAATTGTTGAGAAAGGAACAGACGGTCAGGTGGAATGAAGACTGCCAAAGGGCTTTTGACAAAATCAAAGAATACTTACAAGAACCTCCAATCCTTATGCCTCCAGTTGAAGGAAGACCTCTGATAATGTACTTGACAGTATTAGAAGAGTCGATGGGGTGTGTGTTGGGCCAGCATGACGAGTCTGGTCGAAAAGAGTATGCAATATACTACCTAAGCAAAAAGTTTACCGACTGTGAACAACGTTATTCACTGCTCGAGAAAACTTGCTGTGCTTTAGCGTGGGCTGCTCGCCGACTGAGACAGTATATGTTGACCCACACTACTTTATTGATCTCAAAAATGGACCCAGTTAAGTACATATTTGAGAAGCCAGCTCTTACCGGACGGGTTGCAAGATGGCAAATGATCCTCACAGAATATGACATCCAATACACATCTCAGAAAGCCATCAAGGGCAGTGTATTATCTGAATATCTTGCTGAGCAACCTATTGATGATTACCAGCCTATGAGATTTGACTTCCCTGATGAAGACATCATGTTCATAAAAGCAAAAGATCATGAAGAGCCTGTTCACACTGAAGGGCCTGACCCGGAAGAAGAATGGACTATGATGTTTGATGGGGCTGTTAACATGAATGGTCGTGGTGTTGGTGCAGTACTCATTACACCTAAGGGAGTTCACATGCCTTTCTCGGCGAAACTCACTTTCAACTGCACTAACAACGAAGCTGAATACGAAGCTTGCATTTTGGGTCTTGAGGAAGCCATTGACCTCAGGATCAAGACATTGACTGTATTCGGAGATTCAGCTCTGGTAATCAATCAGACCAACGGCAAATGGTACACACACCAGGATCATCTGATACCTTATAGGGATTATACAAGGAGGTTATTGACCTTCTTCACAACAGTCAAGCTTGAGTATATCCCTCGGGACGAGAATCAGTTTGCAGATGCTCTTGCTACCATTTCATCCATGATCAAAGTTCAAGCTGCTAACTTTGTACCTCAGATTTCAGTGTCCAGACTTGATAGACCAGCATATGTGTTCGCAGCAGAAGTTGTCAAAGATGATAAGCCTTGGTTCCATGACATTAAATGCTTCTTGGAGGATCAAGCATACCCACTTGGGGCATCTTCCAATGATAAGAAGACCTTGAGAAGGCTTGCTGGTAGTTTCTTCCTGAACACTGATGGGTCTTTGTACAAAAGGAACTTTGATATGGTACTCCTCAGATGTGTTGATAAGACAGAAGCAGACTTGTTGATGCATGAAGTGCACGAAGGATCTTTTGGCACCCATGCTGGAGGGCATGCCATGGCCAAAAAGTTGCTGAGATCAGGCTATTACTGGATCACAATGGATGCAGACTGTTGTGCCTACGCCAGGAAATGCCATAAATGCCAGATTTATGCAGATAAGGTGCATGTGCCTCCCAATCCTTTGAATGTGATGTCTTCACCCTGGCCCTTTGCTATGTGGGGCATTGATATGATTAGCAAGATCGAGCCAACTGCTTCAAATGGCCACAGATTCATCCTGGTCGCCATTGACTATTTCACCAAGTGGGTTGAAGCAGCCTCATATGCAAACGTTACAAGGCAAGTGGTAGCCAGATTTCTGAAAAGAGATATCATCTGTCGATACGGAGTGCCCGAGCGAATCATTACTGATAATGGTTCCAACTTAAACAACAAAATGATGGCAGAGCTGTGCCGGGACTTCAAGATCCAACATCACAATTCTTCTCCTTACAGGCCAAAGATGAATGGCGCCGTTGAGGCAGCAAATAAAAATATCAAGAAGATTGTGCAGAAGATGGTAGTCACTTATAAAGACTGGCATGAGATGCTACCATTTGCCTTGCATGGGTACCGCACATCAATCAGAACATCCACTGGGGCAACGCCGTATCAGCTTGTGTATGGTATGGAGGCAGTCCTACCTGTTGAAGTTGAATTACCCTCTCTACGGGTACTAATGGATGTTAAACTGAGTGAAGCAGAATGGGTTAGGGCCCGATACGAGCAACTGAGTCTGATTGAAGAAAAGAGATTGGCTGCAATCTGTCATGGGCAGTTGTATCAGAAAAGAATGAAGAAAGCCTTCGATCAGAAAGTCAGGCACCGGGAGTACCAAGTGGGAGATCTTGTGCTGAAGAGAATCCTCCCTCCTCATACAGACCACAGGGGCAAGTGGACTCCAAATTATGAAGGACCATTTGTAGTAAAGAAAGTTTTCTCTGGTGGAGCACTGATGCTCAGCACCATGGATGGTGAAGACTTCCCGTCCCCTGTGAATTCAGATGCGGTTAAAAAATACTTCGCATAAAAATGACCCGCTGGACACAAAAACAGAATGTAAGTCCAGGCAAAAATAGGTCATCCCGGCGAGTCAAAAACAGAATAAAAGACTCGGGCAAAAATAAGGGAAAATAAAAAATGTACACCCGCTGAGTTGAAAAGCCGCATTGGACAGCTCAGGCAAAAATGGGTATCCCGATGGATTGAAAACCCGAAAGGGCGATCCATGCAAAATAAGGGAATAAGCGAACAACTGCATTCTGAATTCGTCTGTATCGTTTACAACTTGGTAAGCTTCGAAAGGATCAACCTTAAATCAGAATCAACATTCTTCAGAAAGCAAGATGAGAAGAACGTCAAAAGTCATACGAGTCATAGTAAAGGGGAAGCTCCTTAAAGCGTCGTCAACATTGCCAGCACTTTGTTTCTCAATTTGTAACAATCTCCTCATTTCAGGGGATATGTTCCTTTGACTGTATCTCGCCGATTCAGGGCATATGAATTAATAAAATCAGATCTTCAGTCATGTCTCGTTTTGTACATTTTATTTGCAAAAATGTCTGATGTCTCGAAAGAAAAAACTGATTGCATAAGAATACAGATGCTTATCTTCAAATAAAAACATGCTTGCAGGAAATATGCTTACTCTCAGAAGTATCCTAACTCCTATGACGGAATCCAGTAAGGGATACCTCGGGATTATCTTGTGCGTTTCTCTATCTTTTTCAGGATTGCAGGTATCCAGAACACAACTTGGGACATGGAAACTTTATCCCAGCAAGCTGGCAAATCAACACTCAGTTTTAGCACCCAAAGTGCTCTCTCCCCAGCTGAGTTGCCTTTCATGACTCCTCCCAGCTGAGTTTGCCACTTATTACTCCTCCCCATCAGAGTTGCCGGGCATCACAGAAGGCACCTTTATCCCCGGCTGAGTCAGGGATCCTCTTCAACAGAATCCCTAGGGAGGTCTTTCGGTGATTCCTCTCTTTCTCCCCAGCCGAGTTGCCATCTCGCCCTCGGCCGAGCTCAAAAGTCAAAGAGCTATCTCCCCACAGAGTTCCAGCCTTTATTCAGAAGAGAAGCGCATAGAAGATCACAACAGAGTGAAGAAAGCTTCTACACACCCCAGCTGGGTCTCTCATTTATAAGGATAGGTCTATCAAGGACCCATATCCCCAAGCAAATAGCATCTCATCAGATCTACCCGTGATATCATCCCTAGCTGGGATGTCTACTTCAAGCAGATCAGCCAGAGATCTTCGCAGCAACGGGATTTGAATCCCGGTTTGGTAGCTTTGCACAATCATAGCATTCGCATCATATTTACCCACAAAGCGTAGCATTCCGTCTAGTACAGAGCATTACGGCAAAAACCCAACACATAGCATAATCATAAGCCATGTTTTGAATCAGCACTTGTGAATAATGACAGCTCATCAATGTACAGAAAAATCCCCACCAGGTTTCCCAGCAAAAGCAGCTGCCTCGCAAATCACAAACACCAGTATATACTCCTTCTGACACCCGTCCGTGTCATCATTCCCCAGTAAAATTGCCTGAACACTCCTTACAAACAAGATCACCCATATTACAGATACTTCCTGACACCCGTCCGTGTCAAATCACCAGCAGAAAGCCAAAGACATCATCTTTGCGCTCACCTACTTGTATATACAATTCCTTGACACCCGTCCGTGTCATATCCCCAGCACAGTCATCTACACTTTTATATACTTGTTGATATTATTATACTCTTCTCCTTTTGACACTCGTCCGTGTCACCTTCCCCAACAAATAAACACTACCTATACAGATACTCGTCCGTATCTTGTATATACCATTCATATCCCCACAGATTCGACACTAGTCCTTGTTCTTTGTTAACTCGTTGGTACTCGTCCGTATCATCATCTCAGAACATGCGTCCAGCGTTTGTTTCTACATGATACTCGTCCGTATCATAATCTTAAGGATGCTCGTCCGCGTCTTTAATCCATACACCATGTAAAACACTTCTGTCTTCTTGAATATAGATACTCGTCTGTGTCTACTATTCCCTAGAAGAGCCCCTTCAGATTCAACACTCGTCCGTGTTCTCTGTTAACCAGTTGATACTCGTCCGTATCACCATCTTTGAACACGCGCCAGTATTTGTTTCTACCCGATACTCGTCCGTATCGTAGGGATGCTCGTCCGCATCTTTAATCTATACACAATACCAAACACCTTTTGTTTCTTGGATATAAACACTCGTCCGTGTTTACTACTCCCCAGTACATCGCCAACAAAGCAATATGTCTTTTTATCTGACACTCGTCCTGTGTTATGATAAACCTTGAGAGCAGCCGTACCCTACTAGGTGGTCGTCCTCCACCTCTTGATGGTCGTCCTCCATCATGCTCATCCGATGGCCGCCCCCATCGTTGATATTTTTTAGCAGCCGTCCCCTGCTAGGTGGTCGTCCTCCACCCGTTGATGATCGTCCTTCATCATTTTATCCAATGGCCGTCCCCATTGTTGATTTTGGTTATCTGGCATTCGTCCTATGTCATGATAAACCCTGAGAGCAACCGTCCCCTGCTAGGTGGTCGTCCTCCACCTCTTGATGGTCGTCCTCCATCATGCTCATCCGATGGTCGTCCCCATCGTTGACCTTTTATCCGATGGCCGTCCCCGTCGTTGATATTTTCGATAGCCGTACCCTGCCAGGTGGTCGTCCTCCACCTTTGATGGTCGTCCCCATCATAATTCCTTTATTACCCAACAGAGCAGCCGTCCCCTGCTAGGTGATCGTCCTTCACCTTTGATGGTCGTACCCCATCATCTGTTTATTTCATTTATTCTTTAACCCGATGGCCGTCCCCGTCGTGGTCCCTTTTCTTTTTAGCCCGATGGCCGTCCCCATCGTCGGTTACTTTGCTTTATGAACTTGATGGTCGTCCCCGTCATGTTTCATTGGTCCCCAGAGAATTCTACAGCTTTATCCTGATGGCCGTCCCCATCATAATCTTATCTTTCCCCAACTAGTCGGCCGTCCCCGTCTTGGCTTTATCTTTTCTCAGCATGTCGGCCGTCCCCGTCATTGCTCTTTACCCAGCAGTCGTCCTCTGCTCGACGGTCGTCCTCCGTCGCCCACACTTTATAATATACTTTATTTTTCTTTTACAATCTATATCCCTTTTCTTCTTCATTCTGTAAGTGCAAATTTTGGACTGTCTTTGGTATTCAACCACAAGTTATCTTGTTTGCCTGTTAAGTCGTTGCTTACATCCTGCACAGCTAACTCATGTTTGAATAGGGGCAGCTGTAAACACCCCAAATTTTCCCTCACTCATTTCACCATGGCTTGTGATCATTTCATATGCATAAACACAATCATATCACCTCATATCTCATTTTTGATTCACTGCATAGTTTCTAAGTCATCTGCACCTAGGGTTTGTGATCTGAGAAATCCAAGAGCTTCTTGAGCCACTCCAAAGGCTACCAATCACTTCAAAGGGATCCATGAGTGTTCTTATATCATATTACATCCTCTCAAAGTCAAAAATGCAAAAGGATCACAAGAACTGAGATTGGTGTGGATGCAGAGCCAAGTTTGACTGCACAGTTGACCTAAAATTAGGGTTTTGGTTTCAGAGGCCATAACTCCAAATTTTTTGGTCATTCTTGTTTCCATTGGTCTCTATATGGTATAGGGAGTATGCATATCAATTTTCATGAAGAAATTCCATGGGGAAGTCATCTGATCAAGAGTTGACTTTTCAGACAAGTCAGTGCAAAATCAGGGCATCTGAGGCCCCCAATGACCCAACCAAGGGGTGATCTTCATCATTTTGAGTGTATATGATCTTTATTTGATCATGGAAGAAGGTTGAAGTTCACAAAATTCAAGAATTTGAAGTTTTTGCAAAGTTGACTTTTTAGGGCATAGTTGACTTTTCAAGAATATGTCATTTTATGCCATTTTTCAAGCCTTGCTTTTTGATCCAAAAATGATTCAAATGGAAAAACTTTGGTCATGAAAGTTGTAGAATACATTTTTCCCTTTTCAAAAAGTACAAGAACATGACCTAATTCATCTTGGATCAAAAGTTATGGTGTGTTGAAGTTGGCAAAAATCACTAATTTTCAAGTTATGCACTAAAAAGAAAACTTGCAATTTCATGAACCAAGCATTCTTGTGACTTCTAATTGACATCAAACCATTACATAAGCATCATACAAGCCCTAAAGTTCAGATTGAACCAAAGAGATCACATGTTTTATGGTGTTTGGAACAAGATCTTTCCATATGAACCAAAGGTATACAACTTGCAAAACCATCATCACACTTTCACCAACTTGCTGCATTGGCTATTGGACCTTTCTAGCTTCACTTACACACCATGCTGCACCAGCCCATGTACTTGTGCTAGCCTAGGGTTCAACCCATGCCTTCCTTACAACAAAGTGGACTTTTTGCAAAAGTAAACATCCCAATCACAGCAGGCCAAGTCACATCCTCTGGCCACTTGGATTTGTTTATACTATCCATTTGCAAGCTAAACACATCATGAAGCCAGCCTGAAAACTCACCACAAGACACATACACAAACTCACCCTAATCTGCATCTTCCTTCGAATCTGGTTCCACAAGCTACAAACATTCAAGCAAGTCTCACCATCATCCTCACCTTGTCTCACTGAACCTAAAACAACAAAGAAACAAGCCAGAAGCACACTAGAACACAACATTCACAAAAACACTCCAACCTGCATTTCCATTCGAATCACCTTCCACAGCCACAAAACATCCAAACTCTTTTCACCAACAAATCAAGCACATCAAAAGGAATCAAAACCACCCTTCACATTGATCTGAAACAGCCTATACACAGAGCTCATTTTCTGCTATATCAGATTGGAACCTCTCAAAATAGCTTGCTTAAGCTCATTCCAAGCCTGCCATTAGCACCAGGAGGATCAGTGGAGTAAGTTGGCACCAAGAAGTAGTCCAGAAAGCCCAGAAATAGAAGCTTCCATCTCAGGTATGACCATAGAAACTTTTCTCTCAGAGCTTGATTTTTAAGTTACAAACTGATTATTCATGTCTTGCTGGTCATGAGGATGTTCTCAGAATCAAAAATGAGCAAGAAATGAGCTTGTACTGATGCTCTGAAAATTCACCCGTGGATTTTGTTTTCTTCGATTTGCATGATTCTTGGGGTTTAAATGATGTTTGAGGGTGGATTTGTGTCCTAGGATGTTAGAGGATCCTTTAGATGTGTTTAATTTGTTGAGTGGTTGCCTGAATCATGTTTTAGGGTTTTGGGGTCGCCGGGGAAGATGACCGGAGCTTCTCTCCGGTCACCTGAATGTTGTTAGCCCTAATCTCAGGTCATTAAGTGCGTTTGAATATTGAGCGTTGGATTGGTTGACCCTGTGGACTTCCCGCGTGGATGGTTGGCCCATATTCACTTGTTTGTGCCCTAATAACTTTAGTTAGGTTAATTAATCATAATTAAGTGAATTAACTCAGATGCAATCCTGGCCACTAGATCTGGCGCGTGGTCAACACTTTTAAACCCAGAGCTCATCTCAGCCTTCCATTCGTTTGACTTTCTCTTATTTCAATTTATTTCCTTTTCTTTTTCATTTTATTTGCATAATTTATTTAAAATAGCAAAATTGTTTTAAAAATTATGAAACTTTTTCCCAAGAGTTTCATTAATTTTTAAAACACAAAAAATATTTTTATTTTATTTTTAGCATTTAAAAAGTATTTTTAAATATTTAAAAGTTTATTTTTAATTGATTAATGGAAATTAATTTATTAAAAATACTTTTAGGTATTTAAAAATCACCAAAAAATTCATGAAATGTTCTAAGACATTTAGAAACATTGTCCAACCTTCAAACCAAATTTCTTTTTGATCTTGATGCATTTTAAGAATTTCTCATTGAATTAAAATCATTTTTGTGCATTATTTTGATCCAAAGTTCAAAAAATCATTTCTGCCTATCCATGAAGAGTTGGACATTGATTCTTTTTGCATTGCATTGTGTTTAGCATGTAGTTTGTGAGATTAAATGGCCATGATTTGATATTTCATTTTCAATTTGATTGGTAATTTTCTTGTTAAGGAACCCTAAAACCCTAGAAATCTTAGAAAAATCATAACTTGAAAGTGGTTAGGAATTGAGACCTCTCCTTTGGGCATTGATTTAGTATAGGATTAGGGGTCCTTTGAGTGGCATTTTCAATTTTTTATCTTAGGGTTTGTTTCTGATTTTGGTTTTTGTTTGATGCTTTGTTCATAAACCCTAATTTGGGCTTCCATATGCATCCATCTTGCATTCTCTTGCATAACATGACTTGCCATGACATTTCAAGCATCCATTAGATTCACTTAACATCATAAGACATATTGGAAGCATGTTTGATCATTGCATCATGTATTTGTCATGTTGTATGTCATGTGCACTTCATAACTTTTCATGTGTTTTCATGGTTCCTAACTTGCTTCATTTGCATTCATGAACTTGTATGATCATTTCCATGTGCTGCCTCATGTTTGTAGCATCTCATAACATCATTAGCATCACATATGTGCTTCTGGTTTTGTTTCTCATCATGTCATCTCATCCCATTTTGCATTGCATTGCATTCCTTTTCTAACCTTTCAGGTGGTAAGTGACTTTGAGAAGTGAATTTGCCTTCACTTCTCATAACTTTTCTTCTCATCTCTCTTTTGCATCCATGCTGCATTTTTATATGTGTTTGAGATTGAGCTTGCTCATTCTTCCTCTTCCCACCTTCTCTCCTCAAGTGACTTGACTTCTTGAATGAAGCAAGTCACTTTGCTTCTCTTGATTCTTTCATCTGCTTCCTGGTGGTTCCATTGAAGATTTCTCTTGTCAAACCTCACAAACCTTAGGAACAACCAAGCATGACAATGATTAGGATTTTGATTAGTCTCCCCACTTAGTTTTACCTTTGTGTCTCTTTGAGTCTTCTCTTCTCATCCTATAGTCAGGGACTAAACCCTAAAGGCTTTAAGGCTTTGTGATTAAGCTTATGCCTACATCCTTCTATTAGGATGGAGTGCATAACTTTAATCCTAAGTGTTAAACCCTTAATGTGTTTAACTCCTTTAATCAATCCATCTAATAATCATAAAGACATCAAGCTTGTAACTTGGGCCTTGCATTAGGGTTCTAATTCTTCCTTAATTGGTTAAGAAGGACTAACCCTAGTGTTAATGGACAAGTCCCCCTCAAGTTGTCTTACAAACCCTAAAAATCACTTCATCATCCCATCATTAAATAAAATCCACTTAATAAAGGCTTTGTTTTGTCATGAGTTTAATCCCTAATCATGGATTAAGTTGAGGAGCTTTCCTCAGCTTAAACATTCTCATCTATTATCCTTCTATTAGGATGGTGTAATGAGTCTGTTTAATCCCTGATTATGGCTTAACCTCATTACTCAACACTAAACAAAAACAACAAAAACATCTAAATAATCACAAGTAGGTCAATGATCTTAATCCTACATCAAAGGTGATTAAGTGTGAGAATCTGACTTCACACTTAAGGTATTCTCATTACCCCTAATCAGAGGGAAGATGTGATGAGTTTACTAACCCATTGGTTTAGGCTTAAGCTCATTAACTTATGACAAACTTCCAAAAGCAATAAAAGACTGAAAACTCAAAAACAAACAATAATCGTCTCCTCCGGGATTCTTTTCTCATCTCATTCACTCACAAACGAGAACTCGCTTCTTCCGTCTAATGCAAGACAGTTAGCATCTGTGCCAGACAGATCATACACTTGAGCATAGGCAAGTAAGCAGTTCACAAGTCAATTCATCTTTCAGTCTCTTTGGGTCGAACTACGGTGTTCTGACTTCCTCATTGCACGAGAGGATACGTAGGCATAACTTAACAGTTATCGAACAAAAGTCTCTGTATATCCCCCTCCTTCCAGCTTCATTCTTTTAAGCCTCATACTCCTGAGCACTTCACTTTTGTTCTTACACTGACACTGTACGTATACACTTCATATTCTTTTACACTGACACCTGTACATCCTTTTCCAGTTCATTTATACACAAATTGCACTGACACTACCCCTTTAAAACACAAATCTTTTAAGCGTGGATCCCGTCGAGTACGGCGGACAATCTGGGTGCTAATACCTTCCCAGGTTGTAACCAACCCCCTTTCTCAGTCTCTCTGGTTCGCAACCGCCTTATCCATGTCTTTCTAGGTCTATGCAGCATTGCCTTTCCTCCGGGATAAAAATGCCTAGCTGGCGACTCTATTCATCTCCAGTGAGTTCACGGCTGTGTGTTCTCACTGTCCCTCTCGCCGACCGTTCGCGTCTGTACCTTTATCTGGGCCTGGTCCCATTTATCGGGAGCGACAGATGGCCTGAGAAGTTAGAAAGTCCAAGTGTAGGCCAGGAACTCCAGCCTTTGTTGACATGTTCTGCTCAATCAAAATAGGTTCCAAGTACAGTGCTTTTGCCACTTCTTCATTGCTGGGAGAATCCATCTCTGGGTTGAAGGGGATACCACCCCTGACAGGTACTCCAATCAATGATGAAAACTCCTCCAACAGAGGTCCCAACTGAAAATTCTGGAAAGTGAAGCATCTCAAAGGAGGGTCATAAAATTGTAGGCAAGTGTGGATCAAACTCCTCTGAGAAGGGTATAAGTCCATAATCATATCAAGGATGCCTCCATAATGCTCTCTGAATAATGGGATGTGGTCTGGAGTGATAAGTGCCTGGACCTGTCTGATGCCAGTCAGCACAGGCTCAAAGAAATGATATGAAATGTTGCTCTTCTTGGGTGCCATGACTGCTGATGAAGAGCTGAGAACAGATGCTGATGATGAAGACTGATACTGGAGATGAGCCACTGATAGGCTGAGGATGATGATGGAGGTAGCTGAAGCAGGCAACTGATGAAGAGAGCTGAAGCAGATAACTGGTGAACAGGGGTCTATGCAGATGAAGGGGTCAAAACCAAGCCAGATGTAATGTGGATACCCTGAAAAACAAATAAACAAATGTTAAATGATGCAATGATGAGTATGAAAATGATATGCAAGGGTTTGTGATCAAGCTGGATCTGATTACTGTCTTGATATAAAAGGCCCATGTATGTTCAAGAAGTCCAGATGGAGGTTCAGAAGTCCAGTAACCAAGGTGGGGGACTCAAATAAAGAGTCACATGTCCAGGGTTAAATCACAAGAACTGTCCAAAGTGAAGCATTCTTAAACACAATAAGTAATAGGGTATGATGTGGCCAAGGGTTCCTGCAAACCTGTAAACAGCCCAACCCCCTCACAGGTGGTGTTCTAAAACAAGGATCCTCAGACTTGGATCAGTTATGAGAAGTGTAAACACTTCTAACCCGGAGGTACAGTGTTTACAATAACCATAAAAGATCCTCCTCTAATTCACCTCAGTTTCTGAAGGTCATAGTAAAGGTCATCCAGACTTAGCAGGCTTCCCAGATAGCCCTAGCACTACAGGAAATCTGTAGCACAGAGTTCTCAAGAAGAAACCCACATCTGAACCGTGTTTCATATTCCCGCACCAGACCGAAATGGAATGGGAAAGAACATGAACCACTCTAGCCTAGGTGTCACTCAGGTCCCAGGTATAGGACCTTAAACTCTCAATGAATCCCACCCACCAAGACAAAAACCAAATCCAGCCAGATGACAGTATGACAGTATGATATATAGAGCAGTAAAGAAAGCAGTAAATAACTGTACATAAAGCAGTAAATAAAGCAAATATACAAACACAATTAGCACATAACACCCCAGTAAACACAAATCAAACAAGCGCTAGGAGGAACCCACAAAAAGAACCAGAAGCCCTGGTTACAGTATAAGGTTCCCCAGCAGAGTCGCCAAGCTGTCGCTCCCGCCAAATGACACATCAAGGTCAGAAGGGGTACAGACGCGAACGGTCGGCGAAAAGAGGAATGAGAACACACAGAAGTGAACTCAGAAAGAAAAGAGTCGCCAGCTAGGCATTTTTATCCCGGAGGAAAGGTAATGCTGCATAGACCTAGAAAAGATGGATAAGACGGTCGCGAACCAGAGAGACTGAGAAAGGGGGTTGGTTACAACCTGGGAAGGTATTAGCACCCAGATTGTCCGTCGTACTCGACGGGATCCACGCTTAAAAGATTTGGGTTTTAAAGGGGTAGTGTCAGTGCTATTTGTGTATCAAAGAGCTGGAAAAGGATGTACAGGTGTCAGTGTAAGAGAAGTGAAGTTTATAAGTGAAGTGTCAGTGTAAGAACAAGAAAGAAATGCTCATGACTATGAGGCTAAAAGAATAAGACTGGAAGAGGGTGAAATATACAGAGACTTTTGTTCGATAACTGTTAAGTTATGCCTACGTATCCTCTCGTGCAATGAGGAAGTCAGAACACCGTATTTCGACCCAAAGAGACTGAAAGATAAATTGACTAATGAACTGCTTACTGTCTATGCTCAAGTGTAAGACCTGTCTGGCTCAGGTGCAAACTGTCTTGCATTTAGATGGAAGAAGCGAGTTCTCGTTTGTGAGTGAATGAGGTGAGAAAAGAATCCCGGAGGAGACGATTATTGCTTGTTTTTGAGTTTTCAGTATTTTATTGCTTTTGGATGTTTGTCATAAATTAATGAGCTTAAGCCTAAACCAATGGGTTAGTAAACTCATCACATCTTCCCTCTGATTAGGGGTAATGAGAATACCTTAAGTGTGAAGTCAGCATCTCACACTTAATCACCCTGATGTAGGATTAAGATCATTAACCTACTTGTGATTATTTAGATGTTTTTGTTGTTTTTGTTTAGTGTTGAGTAATGAGATTAAGCTATAATCAGGGATTAAACAGACTCATTACACCATCCTAATAGAAGGATAATAGATGAGAATGTTTAAGCTGAGGAAAACTCCTCAACTTAATCCATGATTAGGGATTAACCTCATGACAAAACAAAGCCTTTATTAGATGGATTTTAGTTAATGATAAGATGAAGAAGTGAGTTTTATGGTTTGTAAGACAACTTGAGGGGGACTTGTCCATTAACACTAGGGTTAGTCCTTCTTAACCAATTAAGGAAGAATTAGAACCCTAATGCAAGGCCCAAGTTACAAGCTTGATGTCTTGATGATTATTAAGTGGATTGATTAAAGGATTTAAACACATTAAGGGTTTAACACTTAGGATTAAAGTTATACACTCCATCCTAATAGAAGGATGCAGGCATAAGCTTAATCACAAAGCCTTAAAGCCTTTAGGGTTTAGTCACTGATTATGAGGTGAGAAGAGAAGACTCAAAGAGACTCAAAGGTAAAAGCTAAAATGGGGGACTAATCAACCCTAATTGTTATCATGCTTGGTCATTCCTAGGGTTTGTGGGGTTTAAGAAAGAAATCTTCAAGGAACCACCAAGGAGAGAAGCAGATGAAAGGAGTAAAGAGAAGCAAAACAACTTGCTTCACTTAAGAAGACAAGTTGCTTGAAGAAAGAAGGTAAGATGAACAAGAATGAGCAAGCTCAATCCCATACACGAGATAAAATGCAGCAATGATGCATAAGAGAGATGAAAAGAGATTGTGAGAAGTGAAGGCAAATTCACTTCTCAAAACAACTTACCACCTGAAAAATTAGTAAAGGAAATGAAATGCAATGTAAAATGAGATGCAATGTCATGATGCAAACCAAAACCAGAAGCATAAGTGTGATGTTAATGATGCTAAGAGATGATGCAAACATGAGGCAAGGCATGAGAATGATCATACAAGCATAAAGATGCAAATGAGGCATGCTTAGAACCATGAACATACATGAAAAGTTATGGAATGCAAATGACATACAACATGGTAAATGAAATATGCAATGATCAAACATGATTCCAATATGTCCTAAGATGTCCTATGAATCAAATGAATGCACAAAATGTCATGGCAAGTCATGGTATGCAAGCAAATGGAAGATGGATGCAAAGGAAAGCAAGAATTAGGGTTATATGCAACATACAAAGCAAAAATCCAAAACCAGAAGCAAATGACATGATAAAAATTTAAAAATGCAATCAAAGTAACCCTAAACCTATACAAACTCACTTCCCAAAGGAGGGGATCCAACTCTTAACCTAGTGAGAGTAATGAATTTTCTAAGATTGCTAGGCTTTTAAGGTACCTTGTCAAGAAAAATGCAAAACAAATTGAAAATGCAAGATCAATTCATGCCAATTTTATCCTATAAACTACATGTTATGCAAGATGCAATTCAAAAAGAACCATGATCCAACTCTCAATGGTTAGGCAGAAATGAATTTTTGAAGTTTGAAACAAAATATTGCCTTGAAATGAAATTAAATCCAATGAAAATGATCAAAAGGCATCAAGAACAAAAAATAAATTTGGTTTGAGAGTTGGACAATGTTTCTAAATGTTTTCAAATGTTACATGAATTTTTTTGTGATTTTTAAATACCTAAAAGTATTTTTAATTAATTAATTTTCATTAACTAATTAAAAATAAACTTTTAAATGATATAAAAATAATTTTTAATGAAAAAAATAAAAATAAAAATATTTTTGTGTTCTGAAAAATAATGAAAATCTTGACAAGAATTTTCATAATTTTTAAACATTTTTTGCTATTTTAAATTAAATGTACAAAATAAATCAAAACAAATGAAAAATAAAATGAATTTAAATGGAAAATAAGAAAGTCAGCAGATCTAAGGGCCAAGATTCAAATTCCAGGGGGCGGGAGTTGACTACGCGCGCTAATGGACGACCCACATTCAAACTGGCCTAATTATGATTAAACCCTAATCAGAAGCCCTAATGACTTTCAGATGACCGGAACAGTGTTCCGGTCATCTTCTCCGACGAGCCACTTATGCTATCTCACTCTCTACGGATCCCCAAGCTCTCTAACTTTCCAGAAATGATCCCCACATCAACCCCAACAAGAATCACTCACCAAAAACCATTTATTCATCATCAAATTCGTGAATCAGAGCAAAACGGAAAACATGGCAGAAATTTCAGAAACTCAATATATGCTTAATACTTGATCATTTTCAAAAATAAACACATCAGGATCATCAGTGAATCATGGAGAACCAATTAGAAACTTAAAAACGCGTTTCTGGAAAAAAAGTTCTTGATGATACCTGAACTGAAACTTTCGAAAATGGTGCTTTCTGGCCAGTTCCTTGCTTCAAACAAGCTCCAATGATCTCCCCCAAGTGTTTGTGATGCTTAGCTGGAGTTTAAATGGCCTCTGGAGAGAGTTTGTAGAATCTCAGTTCATGAAATGTGAAAATCGTGTTTTTGATTATGGAGGTTTTAGGGCAAAATGGAGGGTGGGAAATGATCAGTGAGGTTTATGGAGTTGAATGGTGAAAAAAGTTTGAAGATTTGATGGCTGAATCAAGAGATTCGAAAGCTTTTGCAAATGTGAGGATTTTTGAGTATGCTGTGTTCTTGGAGCTTCAGGCTTGTGTGTGTGATGCAAATGAATCCTTGGAGTGTGTTTGTAAGGTCTGGATTGGACAGAGAGTTGTTGTGTCACTGTGGGATTGGTATGGGATGAGTTGCAAAAAGTCAAGAAAGTTGTACTTGGAAGTATGGGAAAGTGGAAGGCTGAGATAGGGGCATGGCTATGCGCAACAAGGATCAAGGGGTGTCATGAAATCAGATTTTGTGAGCTGGCTCAAGTGGATGAAGTGTTATGGATCATTTTGCAAATTTGTGAACTTTTGGCCCTTTTGGAAATTCTTGATCCACAAGCCATGAAAATGAGTGAACTTTTGATGCAATCTGATCTTTAGGCCTTGGTTTATGTTTGTGTGAAGTTTAGAAGTCCATTTGGAAGCTCAATTTGCCTTGGCAAGGGATTTTGCAACTTTGCCTCTTTGGTGGAAAACTTGAAATTATGTGATTTTCCCCAACTTTGACAAGCCATAACTTTTGATCCAAAATGAATTAGGACAAGTTCTTGTACTTTTTGAAAAGGGAATGATCCATTCTACAACTTCCATGACCAAAGTCTTCTCATTTGAAGCATTTTTGAATCAAAAAGCAAGGGTTGAAAAAGTTTCCCAAAATGGCAAGTTTCCATTATAAGTCATTTTCCCAAAAAGTCAACTTTGCAAATGGCTTGAAATTCTTCAATCTTGTGAACTTCCAACATCTTCTATGATCAAATAAAGATCATACACAATCAAAATGATGAAGAACACCCTTTGGTTGGGTCATTGGGGGCCTCAGATGCCCTGATTTTGCACTGACTTGTTCAAAAAGTCAACTCTTGATCAGATGCCTTCCCCGTGGAATTTCTTCATGAAAATTGATATGCATGATCCCTATACCATATAGAGACCAATTGAAATAAGAATGACCAAAAACTTTGGAGTTATGGCCTTTGAAACCAAAACCCTAATTCTAGGTCATCTGTGGAGTCAAACCTGGCTCTGCTTCCATGCCAATCTAAGTTCTTGTGATTTTTGATTTTCTTGACTTTGAGAGGATATAATGTGTTGCTTGAACATACATGGACCCCTTTAAAGTGATTAATGACCTTTGGAGTGGCTCAACTGGCTCAAGGATGGCTCAGATCACAAACCCTAGATGCAGATGACTTTGAATCAATGCAGTGAATCAAAAATGAAATATGAGATGATGTGATTGAACTTATGCATATGAAAAGATCACAAGCCATGGTGTGAATGGGTGAGGGCAAATTTGGGGTGTTTATAGCCAAGGAAACTCACTTCTTTCAACCAAAACTCACACTTTGACAACTTAGCGTACAATTTCTTTTCCCTCAATACTTGCAACACAACCTTCAAATGTTGTGCATGCCCTTCTTCTGATTTATAATATACCAATATATGATCTATGAAAACCAACACAAATTTATCAAGATACTCATGAAATATTCTGTTCATATACTCCATGAACACACCAGGCGCATTAGAAACTCCAAACGGAATCACAGTGTACTCATAATGACCATACCTCGTCCGAAACACTGTCTTCGAAATATCATCAGCTTTACCTCGAATCTGATGATAACCAGACCTCAATTCAATCTTACTAAATACACAAGCACCTACAAGTTGATCCATTAAGTCGTCAATCCTCGGAAGTGGATACTTATTCTTGATAGTCACCTTATTCAATTGTCATTAATCAAGACACACTCTCATGCTACCATCTTTCGTCTTAACAAGCAACACCGGAGCACCCCACGGAGAAACACTAGGTCGAATGAACTTCTTTTCTAACAATTCTTCTAATTGTTTCTTCAACTCACTCAACTCATAAGCAGACATCCGATAAGGAGCCATCGACACCGGACTTGTACCTAGTATTAAGTCCACAACAAACTCAATTTCACGTTCCGGAGGTAAATCACTTATATCTTCCAGAAATACATCAGGAAACTCACAAACTACAAGAAATTCAACACCGACGACTTCACAATCAACTTGTAATGATACAAACACCGCAAACATCAAGGCTTCATTCGCTAGAAGTCCATCCACTTGCTTAGCAGATATGAACATCAACTCACCATTCTCGCCTAACTCAGGAAACCTCACAATCTTACTATAACAGTTAATATGAACATAATTGAATTCGAACCAGTTCATACTAAGGATAACATTTATCTGGTGCAAGAGTAAGCACACCAAATCCAACACAAAATTCTTCTCGAAGATCGACAAAGGACACTTCAAGCAATCAAGCATAGTAGACAAAAAACCATTAGCAGGAGTCTCTATTATCACACTACCATTCATAACATATAATTTCAAATTCAATCTAGTAGCACACTCAAGGGAGATAAATGAATGTGTAGCTTCAGTATCAATAATAACAATCAACTCAACATTGTTAATAAAGCAAGTACCTTGAATCAAGTTGTCCTTCTTGTGAACTTCTGAGCCAGCCAAAGCAAACACTCTTCCATTAGTCTAGGCAGTAGTAGTAGTCTTAATTGGCTTATGAAATTGAGTATTGATATGTCCTTGTTTACTATAATTGAAATAGGTTGGACCCTCATTCGGATAATAACCAATTCTATGCCCAGTCTTACCACAACGGTAACATCTCAGAATTTTGTTGGTGCACACATCAGCCTTGGGACCTGACTCTCCATGCTTATAGAACTTAGTAGGTGCATTAGCAGCTCCCCTACTTGGATTCTTCTCATTTGATACCTTTTGTTTCCCTTTGTCACCTTGAGTTACATAAAGTTTCCCTCTAAACTGGCCTTAATTTTTCTTCTCACTCGAATGTTTGTGGTGAGTAGATCGAGCTCGGCTATCCTCATCATAAATTCAACTCTTATCCACCAGTTCCACATATCTACGAATCTGTTGGCATCCAATCCCCTGCTTAATCTCTGGTGTCATCCCATTTTCAAACTTGAGACACTTAGAAAGTTCAGCATTTGCACGGTTGTAGTGAGGACAAAACTTCATAATCCTCTCAAACTTGGCAGCATACTCTGCTACAGTCATATTTCCTTGCTTTAATTCAAGGAACTCCACTTCCATCTTACCACGAGCATCTTCAGGAGAATAATTCTTAAGGAATTTTGTCTTAAACACAGTCCAATTCACCACAGTAACAACATCCTCCAAACGCTGATGAGTATTATCCCACCAGTCCTCAACCTCCTCAGACAACATATGGGTACAAAATTGTACCTTCTACGCATCAGAATATGTCATCACCCTGAAAATCTTCTCAATCGCTTTGAGCCACTTTTGTGCGCTCACTGGATCATGAGTTCCTTCAAAAATTGGTGGGTTATTCCTCTGAAACTTCTCCAAAGGACGAAACTCATCATGAGCATTGTTTCGAGCCGTAGACTGAGCAAGAGCTACAATAGCATTAGCAAGAGCGTGTGTGTTGTTTCTAGTCATTCTACATAACACTCACCACATCAGAAAAGAAAATAATCATTAACAAGTAACGAATGACAACAGACTGGCAACAACAAACTTGGTCGGACATACCAACAGGCTCTGATACCACTAATGTAACACCTTTCTACCCCATAAACAATTATCGAATAATGTTTCATATTATTAGAGTAAAAAATCAATAAGAAAGGTGCCACACATATTCAAAACATCATTATACTCATTGTCTTTTCCCGTAACACGGGTTACACATTCATCATTAATATAATTCGACAATTATGCAGCAGAATCATACTTTTTAACTTAAGTCAATAAAACTTCTTCATAGGGATATGTATCTAATTCTTAATATCATCAACAACATAAAATTATTCCAACATAAACCAAAATAAAGATGCGAGGTTCGCAAATGATCCCAACCCAATGTTGCATATCACATAGAAGGACACCACTAAAACACTACTAGAGTGATAAGAGAAACACTCCCAAGACTACATCCTCCAGCACCGCGAATCTACTCTTGGTTATCTATAAGTTACCCACATAGGAGGCAACATTTCCAAGAAGGAAGGGCGAGAAATCACAATTCATTATAATAATATAAGGACGTGGAAAATAAATAGAATAAGCAACAACAAAGTCAAAGCTTCAACAACAAAACTTCACAACACAAAGACATTTACAATCATTCATATGAAATGTCAACTATAATGAAATGCGAAGAATGCATGTGGTACCGATTTCTCCACGGATGGACACTGGCTATCAACCCTCCAAAAGGAGCACAACATATTCAACACATCACTTTAATATGCACAATGGGATTGAAGCTACCAATAGGCCGAAGCCCCAACATAAAATGTTATGAAATGCAATGATGCTATTTCTCCTTAATTCATCCAAAATCAACATGTGCATCATTCATTTCATGTTCAAAAAGTAGTCATTATACAATCATGTTTTATCATCTATACATCAACAAACAACTCGACAATAAATGTCAGCACAAGAAACGCTACAAAAACATCAAAAAACCACAAATACAGTCAACTGACACGACCACCTATGTTCTGTGACACAACCCGTGTCAGAGGCATGCGTTCAAAATTACCAAACCAACAAAATACAATAGATACAGTGGTCTGACACGACCACCTGTGTCCGGTGACACGAACTGTGTTAGGCACACTGGACTAAAAAAATTTGTTTCCCCCAACCAGCAATACTAATTAAGAAGTGTTTCATTATTGACCTAATAAATAAAAAATGTTGAAATTGCAATCATATGCATATCTACTAATATCTAAATCATGAATTAGTAATTTAGATATCAACAATTAATTGAAGTGACCCAAAAACAATGATAAAGATCCTAAAGAATCTCTTTCAGTTTAACCTTAGATTCAGAATTCAAATTAATTCAGCTCTCGATACACATCATTAATGCTAAATTCTTTTGAGAGAGTTTTATCGGTTAGGTTATTATAGTATATACAATTGCGTGTAAAGAATAACCGATTTTTAATATAAAAAAATCAATTGAAGTGAAAATTAGTAAAATTACATTGGGGAGGAAGGTGGAAGAATTGAATAAATCAGGAACAGTCTGTGGGGCTTCATCACCAGCATCAACATAAATAGATCCTTTATCAGGCCAAGCATTCAATATTCCATCATGATCCAGCTTCAAAGACAAAGACCCAAAAAACGACGTCGTTTCACTCCCAACACTACTACTCACTTCCTCCATTATTTCCTTTTTCTCTTCCACAACTTCTGAATAACTAACCCATCTCTCTTCCTCATCGTTTCTCTTCCTCATCATCACTTTCTTTACCAACACTTCCATCGATGGACACCTCATAACCGATAACGACTCCTCTTCCTCCACCATCGTTGTTGTTAGCATCTTCGATTCTATAGTATTGCATTGAATACTTCCTGAAGAATGTGTTATTTTGAGTTGTAACTTTGTTCTGTCATTGTTGTGATAGAAAGGGATTTGAGAAGGGTCTCATACCTAAGAAGAGTCTTAGGTAGAAGACTAGGATTGGGTAGTTTAGGCATAGTTTCAAATTGTGGAGTTTGACTTTATCTAATACTGTATAATGAAGATCCTGAATTGGTATCCCCATAGTATGTTGTTAAAATCGAACTGGGTAAATATTTTATGTGTGTTCTTTATTTTCTGTACTGTTACTATTTTTTCTACTTTAGCTTTTGTCATACTAGGCAGAGATCAAGTGTTCTAACATCTTGTTAGGACATATTCGAGTACTTACTATACCAAAATTTCAGTTCCGAATATGAGTAAGGTATTATAGGTTTTGGAAGATTATATTTAACACTAAATTCATTAATTCGGCATCTTAAATTGGAAAAATGCTCGATTTAGTGAATTGGTAGTTCCAACTCTTCGCCTTGAGAGTGAGTGTATGTCATACAATCGACAAATTGAAAAGAAAATAGTTGGCTTAGTCTATATTGTGCAACAAAGGAATCATAATATTGACTAAATTAGTCCCCGACAACGGTGCCAAAAACTTGACCGCGATTTTATGTGTTGGTCGGATTATTACTGCAAGTATACAACTTATCACATAGTTTAAAAGATTGTCGAACCCACAAGGACTAATAATCAGTCAAGAGTGTTCTATGGTTGTGGTGCAAAACTAAGGCTTAAATTTAACGGGATAAAGAACATAAATAACTTAATTCTAACGGGTTTAAAAAGGATACTAAAATAAGTCTGAAGAATGACTTTTGTGCTCCTAAGGGACTATATAGATTTAGGGTGCTAAAAAAGATCACGATTTTGTAGGAATTATCGATTTGAAGACTATATCTCACACTCTCACGCTATTGAAAAAAGTCACACCAATGACCCCAAGATTTTGCTCTCGTTCGCTCGGTAATTAAAAGATGAGTTTTGGAAATCAACAAATCCTAAACGATGCCTAAAGTGCTCTCGCGGTGTTTGGGACCAGTGCTCACTTTCTACTATCTGGTGTGTGCCTCAAACTCTCACTCCATCGGATGCACCTTAGTGTATTTCTCAATCTCGTGACAAAATACTAATCTGACTAACTTAGAGACTAAAACCAGAATGTTAAATGGTCTACATTTCACACCAAAAGGTCTCTATAGAGTCTCGTTGGTAACGGCGGTCCTCAAACTACAGGCTCAAAATGATTTAGCCAAACATGTTAATTTCTAAGTTGATTATATTAACAATTCTGAAAAATTAAAACATGCATATTGGGTTGGTTTAAAAAAAATAGTTTTTGATTTTTATGGAAATAAGTTACAGACACGTGAAAAATAAAGTAAAAGTAGAAAAGTAAAACCTATAAATGTGATGGAATAAACTGGAAAATAAACTTCAATTGAACTCTGATCCAAGGTTACAGCAAGAAAATTAAAAAGCAAAGTACAACATTGCAACAATTCCTCAATGTGAGTAATTGTTGCTTTGGAAAGTAAAATACATGGCCTAAAGTTTATAAATAATTTCTGCAGTACTTCCACAAGACTTGGATATTCGGAACTTCCATCAAAGGGTCTATATATAGAAGAAAATTTGGTTCCTAACTGCCTGAATTCAAAAATGGAAAGTGGAGGGAAGAAAACTGCCTCGAACTGCCCAAAAACAGTTGTTGTTACAAATTGTTCCCGCACTTGTAAGGTGAAGGCCGTAGGAGCCATGGCGAACTCCATAAGGAGCAGGTCCATGGTGAACGCCACATCAGCAGATTTCAGAATCTTCGCTTTTTGCTCACTTTTCCTCCTTCTTCTGCTCTTTTACGCTATTCCTTTTGTACTTGCTGATAAAATATGTGTCAGCACAAAACAAATGATTCATAGAACTAAGAACAATAGTGAAATAACTTGGCAAACTTAAAGAAAATAATTCTTGAAAATGCATAAAGTAATGAATATGAACAAATGCAGAAATGCGAACTAAAACAAAAACTGTAAATTGCTTGGATTGTAAAAGTGCAAAGATGTTAAATAACTTGGAATTTATTAAACTTGAAGAAATAAAAGATGGTGTCACATGTACATTTTTCCATAATTACACTCTTTTTTCTCACACGGGTACTTTGAGTTTTCTTACAGGAATTTGTACAATAATTTCACCCACACAAATATGATAAGAACTACCTTATATATAAGAAACTAAAATATCTGCCACTAACGGGCAAATCCTAATATTTTCACACTTGGCCTTTCGGCATGCATTCATTCCATTAGATGCTTCCACGCGTACTTTTGCCAAACGTTTCAATCTTAAATTTTGAATTTCTTCTTTTTTATCGAACTGGTACCTTTATTCTACATCTGTCAAAATCATCAAAGATGACCCACCTTTGACTGACTGGTCAAATTACAAAAACAACGTCTTCTTCCCTGTCTCTTGTCGAAAGTACAGAAAAATCACTTCTCGCTGATTGTGTTGAAATCCTCCTTTCAAATGTATTTTACAACTCTTTTTATTATGTCAAATCATATCTCTTTCCCTTTTATTTTCACATTGTCAAAAATCCATGTCTACAAATTTCCTCCCAGCAAAGAGTTTTTTACTAATTCTTGAAGAAAAATCATTTGTTATCGATGAGCATTTTCGACGCCTTATTGTCTTTATTACTTTGTCATTTCCAAGATTTGATTTTGTAAATCCCAAAAACTCATCATTAGAATTTTTAAAAAATGTCAACTTGTAACCCACGTCCATACATTACCCCATCATTTCCTAAAAACTAGGGGGATCATAGGCTTTTCCAACTGCCTCCATGAACTTTCCTGCCACGTGGTCCATGAATTAAAAATTTAAACTGTTTCAAACTCTCCTTTATCTCTATAAATACCCTTTAAATATCACTTTTAAAATTTTTAGTCATTCTCTTCTTCATCCTTCTCAGACATCTTCACCACTCTCAAACGACCAAGAAACTATTTTCGTGAGAACTGCCCAGAACTTCAATTCTAAGCAACGATGTCTTCATCCAAAGCTACTACCAGCAAGAAGAACAAAAGTCTGACTTCTCTCGCCTACGTTCACCGATTGGCTGGACCGGAAGTGGTTGGAAATCATCAATATATTCTAGAACCTCCTAATGAGAATGAGAAGGCGAGTATCTACAAATCTCAATTATTAATCCCAATTCTTGTTTCTGGTACATGTCATGCAATGTTAGGCCCTCTTCCTAACCCAAACACAAACCCAGACAGACTAAAAGAATACTTCCCCTCTTACCAACTCCTTAAACCCATAGGTGATGAGGTTAAACCAAAAACCTATATCGAAGAGCCTAAAGATGTAGAGGAAGGTGTTGAAGTAGCCATAAACTTAGGGTACTTACAAAACACTAGGATATTTAGAGCCTCTCCCAAGTCGAAATACATTTCATAGTACCTTGCCTGGGTAAACAAAGTTGAAAAAGTTAAGGCCATATTTTGGAAAGATTTAGGCATCTTCAACTTAATTCAAATGTCGAAGGTGGGACTTAACATTTGTCCAAGCATACTGCTATCTTCTTTCTACTTATGGGATATCACCTACAACACTTTTCACCTTCCATGTGGAATGGTCACCCCCACCCTCTTCGACATAGCTGCCATTGCTGGGCTAAGTCCTTTATGGGTAGCTTTCGACCCAAATGTCATGAACCAAGATACCATAGGTTTCGACACCAGCAAAGCTTCTTACTCAGGGTTTATAGAAGAATACCATGACAAGAAAACCAAAAATGTCTCTGACAAGGAACATATAACTTTCTTGACCTTATAGCTATCAAGATTTGTCTTCTATTCTCGATCGCTCCAAGTAGCTAAGCGTTTCATTACTCTAGCCAACCAACTTCACCAAGGAACAAAGCTACGCCTAAGTGAAATGATCTTGGAAAGCCTCTACGAATCCTTAAGAGACAATGTCGGTTTCCTGAAAATCGTAAAGGACAAAGGAAATCTGAGCGTATCAGGGCCAATTTGGCTCCTACAACTATAGCTTAATGCTACTTTCGAAGCATCTCTCCCAATCAAAGCTGACAATGATAAAGACAAGGTGAAAGACAGATTTGTCGAATGGCCTCTCTTGATACAGTTGACCCCATCTGAGGAAGGACTTAGTCTCCGTCACTCCTTTACTAATTTTGTCATGATGTTTGCCAAAATATACAACTTCACTCCTACTATGACACAATTTTCCAACAAGAAAATTTTCTTCTAATGGTTTACCAAACAACCACCTTTGGAAATGCAAGAGGATGAAGATCAATTCCTTGAGATTTGGGAATCCTTTCTGACAACCAGACTTCTTGATTCTTATCAGAATTCGACTAAGGCAAAAATCACCCTACCTATATATCAACCGAATTAGTTGCTAGACAATTTGGGTTGATTCAGTTGAAACCAAAAGCCATTTTCTCTAAGAAAAGCTCAATTATCTGGTACAACTCTCTGCATAATGAAGTGGAAAGTCAAGAACTAATGAAACAACTGACCGATGATTCCTTGGAAATTCATCCAACGGTCTTTCGACCTTTTTTCCTATGCACACCTGAATTCGATACTTGGTGGAAGGATTACTATCTTCAAAAATTCTACGACGTAGCAGCATTCACGACACATATGACCAATGCCTTTGCTCTTGTGCAGGATAAAACGAAGAAAGGTAAAACACAACATATCAAAGAAGTACAAAATTTTCAAAATTACTTTGAAACCATCTATAGGCCAAACGAACTTAGTCGAACCATAATTGAAGCAACAGTGACTTTAAAACATAAGTTCACAGAAAAGATGGAAAACTTAAAACTGCCTTCATATGTTCGACCAAAACTAAAATATGAGGTAGCTTTCAACCTCTATCCCACAAAATTTCCCATCTACCTTCTGCTGACTTTGGCGTGGCATTGAGCCCTCCAATTCCAGATTGGTTTGTCTGTGGGGATTCTTTGAAAATTCTTCGCCAATAATGTAAAAAATGTGTTGATCGCGTGGTTCCGACTAAGTTTACTCTGGATGACTATAGAGGACACCTTCATAATGTAATAGAACATGTTCACGTGGAAACTCCCATTCTTGAAGGTGTTTACAAAACTTTTTTTTTCTTTGAAATTTCAACTTGTATGTTTCTTATTTACGTCTGACTTTGTTTTTGTTTTATTAGCCAAAAGGATGACTCCTAAGAAAACTGTTGTCAAGAATACATCTGACCTGATGGATGAAGATCGTCCTACTCTCAACAAGATAATTGTAACAAGGGTACAACCTTCTTCATTTGGATTAATTTCTTTTCCTTTTATGTTTTCTTGGAACTGAAACATTTTTATTTGTATATACATGAAAGTCGAAAGCCACCTCCTACTCAAAAAAGAAAACAAGAAGAAAAAGCCTCTTGTGAAGAGTCAGGTGACGAATAACCAGAACCCAATCAACCAATCAAAAAAAAGAAGAAAGTCACAAAATTTCCTCCTCCAAAATCCAAAGTCAAGACACCAAAAAATACTCCTCCCAATAGTCCATTTAAAGTAGTCCAAGTGAAAGATGCAGAGAGTGGAAACTCTAATTTCCATACTCAGATTCCTCTGGTAAATTTTCGACTATAGACATTTTCTTCCCATTATATTTCTTCCCCTAAATCTACAACATCTTTGCAGGAAAATATCTCTGAAAATCCTTCGCAAGAAGAAAACACAAAACAAACATCAAAAGAAGATACTCCCACAAAGCCCCATGAACAAATCCAGCAAGCTGTCAGTCCAACACCTCCTTCTCCAAAAACTTCGCCAAAAAAAACAACCATAGTAGATGACCAATCTCCTGAGGTTTCCCAAGCTTCTGACGACAATTCTTCTCTTCGTCTTCCTCCTCAATCTCATGCTGCCGATGAAGGTGAAGTTGAGGTCGAAAATGAAAATGGCAAGAAAGAAGAACAAGCTGATGTCAACGTCCAGTCGAAACAGCCAATGGTAGAGTTGACCAAAGGAAAAAGCAGTCAACTTAATGTTGATCCCCCAAAGGGAGGTTCCTTATCAACTGGCTCGACTAGTCTCACCCGCGAGGAGATTGAGAATCTTAAGGTGCAAAGACCTTTGGAGTATTTGCAGGATGTACTTAGTACTCGTTATAATTTTCAGGATTCCTCCCAAAGTACCTCGTCTGCCTCAGGGTCACCTCCAGTGCACACTCTCTCGACATCACACTGGCTGAGATCAAGACAAAAATTCTTGATGTGGACCTGTTCAAAATGCTTGAAGAACATCTGACGTCTCTCTTCGACCTGAAGAATATCTTGAAACAGGTGAACGTTTTGGAATCTTCTGCAGAAGTAAGCAGCTTTGTCATGGACCTAACCTCTCTGGTCGACTTGGTGACTGCTGATCTAAAATGACTCCAAGGTTTTGCTAGGAAAATATCTGAGAAAACATATACTTAACTTGCTGAGTGGGATGCTGCAACCATTTCAAACAACAAGATCCTGCAGCCATTTGATTGTAATATAGATAGCTTTTTATGTACTAGTTTTTTGCTCAATTTAATTTTCCAGTAAACTATTTGTAATGAATCTAATGCCATTTGTTTGGCAAAGTACACTATCTTTTCATTTATATGCAATTTTACTCTTTGGAAATTTTTACTTCTTGCAATATTGGTTTTGTACCTTTTTAAGTACTTTCCATTTATTTTAAATATTCTTTCTTCTTTCCCTATTTCTCCGATTTCATATGCGTCGTTCGAAAAAAAATTCAAAACATGGAAAGGTCCTTCCCACTTAGGGGACCACTTTCCCAATGCTCTATCTTTTAGATCCATAGGGAGAATTACCTTCCAAACCAGATCACCAACAAAAAGAGTTTTATGCTTTACTTTTTTTTGTTATAAAACTTTTCAACTCTTTCTTTTTTCCATTTTAACAAATCCAGCGCATGCAATCTTTCTTCCTCTAAATCAACCAATTCGTCCATCATCATATTCCAATATACGTCTGATGGAATTTAATGATTCCTCTGGATTCAAATCGACTGTAAATAAATTTCGACTGGCAAGACTGCATCATGACCATAAGTCAGCCTAAATGGGATCGAGTTTGTAGCCTCTTTGGGAGACGTTCGAAAATACCATAAAACTTGATCTAAAGTCTTATGCCAATTATTGGGTTTTTTACCCACATGATTTTTAATCAAGTTGATCACCACTTTATTAGTTGCTTCAACTTGTCCATTCGTCTGAGCGTCATATGTTATCGAAGTAAGGAGTTTGAATCCTACTTCTTTTGCAAATGCTTGCATGTTCTTTCCAGTAAACACCGATCCCTGATCTGTGGTTATTATTTCGGGAATTCTAAGCCTATAAATTATATGTCGTCGAATAAATTCGATGACAGTTTCCTGGTCTACATCCACTAGAGGTATAACTTCAATCCACTTAGTAAAATAATTTATTCCAACAAGAATGTATTTCTGCCCCTTTGAAGAAGCTGATAGATTTTCAATAATTAGGTCTCAAGCCCAACCCCTAAATGGCCAAGGCTTCACAATCGAATGCAATTCACTTGTAGGGACATGTGGTATGCCTGCGTGCAATTGGCATTCTTGACATCCTTTGGTGAAATCGATAGAGTCTTTCAGCATTGTTGGCTAGTACATTCCCTGTCGAAACAACAACCATTTCATTTTATGTCCTACTTGATGCGCACCACAGGCTCCACTAAGTACGTTTGACAAAGTTACATAAGCCTCTTCTTCGCCTAAGCATTTTAACAAAACCCCTTCTAAGGTTTTCTTGAAGAGCTCATTTCCAAAAAGTACATAGCTTAAAGCTCTGTACTTAACTTTCCTTTCGACCCTCATATTTGGGTCTTGTAGATACTCCTTGATGGGCTTTCTCCAATCTCCAACTCTTGAGTCATCTAAATTGAAAATTTCAAATTTTTCTTTGTCACCATATCCTAACTTTATTGTTTCCAAATCTGATGGAGACAGCTTAGTGGATATAACTCTTCCTCTAACTTCAATAGCCTTTTCTAGGTTTTCTTTCGACACCTTGTACCCAGATTCTATTTGAGCAAGGTCATTCGCCTCTTGATTTTCCATCCTGGGTATATGTTTGATGACCATTTTATCGAATCTTTTAAGCAGTATGTTGGCTATGACGAAATACATAATCAAATTCTCTTTTACGCATTTATATTCTTTAGTCAACTGTTTCACTACTAATTCAGAGTCACCCATTATTTCGACTCTTGTTGCCCCTAATTCTAACAAGATTTCAAGTCCAACAATTAAAGATTCGTATTCTGCTTCATTATTCGAACCCAAGCCTTCAACTTTTTACTTGAATTTTGTTGGAATTTTGTTAGGAGAAATAATTAGTATTCCAACGCCAGTTCCATTCTTGTGACTGGAGCCATCAAAATATAATTTCCAAGGTCCCATTTTGACATAATCTATCCCACTTTCATTTATGGAATGGTCTGCTATGAAGTTAGCGACCACTTGTCCCTTAACAGCCTTTAAAGGCAAATATTTTAGGGAATATTCTGTCAATGCTAAAGCCCACTTCCCAATTCTATTATGTAAAAAAGATTTAGATAACATATGCTTTATTACGTCGAAATGAGAAGAAACATATACATCAACAGGTTTTATATAGTGTTTCAACTTCATACAAGCAAAATATACACATAAACATAACTTTTCTATAACATTATATCTAGTTTCGGCATCATTCAGGACCCTGCTAAGGTAGTAAATGACCCTTTTGACACCATTTTTGTCTTCTTAACACAACATACTTCCCAGTGTTTTATCTGATGCTGAAATGTATATCTCATGCTTCTTTTTCTACAAGGAAGCATCAAGATTTGAAGGCTAGAGAGGTATTCTTTAATCAGATCGGAAGCAGCTTGCTGCTCTTTCCCCCAGGAGAAGTCTTCCTTCTTCAGTCGAAGCTGAGGTGAGAAGGCATGCGTTTTTCCACTATGGTTGGAGATGAACCTTTTGAGAAAGTTAATTTTCCCTAGCAGAGACTGCAGTTCCTTCTTTGTTGATGGCGCTTTCGCTTCCATTATGGACTTGGCTTTGTTTTCATGGATTTCGATCCCCTTTTTGTGAACCACAAAACCTAAATAGTCACCCGCCTGTACACCGAAAACACATTTTAAGGGATTCATCTTTAAACCAAATTTCCTTATTCTCTCAAAAGACTGTCGAAAATGGTTTATATGACTTTTTCCTGAAACAGACTTAATCACAATATCATCAATGTAAATTTGCATGAAAATTTCAATATAATCGTGAAAGATTGAATTCATAGCACGTCGATAAGTCGCTCCAGCATTTTCTTAAGCCGAAAGGCATCATTATCCATCCATAAGTTCCTATTTCTCTAGGATAACAGAAAGTTGTCTTAGGAACATCTTCTTCGGTAATAAAGATTTGATTATAACAAGAGTATCCGTCTAACATACTTAAGTACTCATGGCCTGCTGCCGAATCTACAAGCATTTCTGCAACTGGCATAGGGTATTCATCCTTTGGGGTGGCTGAATTTAAGTCTCGAAATCAATACATACCCTATGTTGGCCATTTTTATTTATTACAGGAACTATGTTTGCAATCCAATGGACATACCTGGCCGTGCTGATGAATTTTCATTTCAGAAGTCTTTCAACCTCTTCTTTTATTTTTGACAGAACTTCTGGTGCAAAACGTATTTGGGCATGCTTCACTGGATTCTTTCCCTCCAGTATTGGCATCTTCAATTCGACCACGCTTCTGTCTAAACCAGGCATTTCATCATAGTCTCATGCAAAGCAATATTTGTATTCACGCAGCAACTGGACTATTTCAACTTTGAACTGAGGGTCCATCTTGGTACTTATGTAAGTTGGCCTTTTTTCTGCCCCCTGTCCCAAGTCTATTTCTTCCAATGGGTCTTGTGCCATAACTTCATGTTTGTCTTCATTGGATCTTGTTCGAACCCCAAAGGCTCGTCATCATAAATGGCGTCAAGCTTTTGGTCTTGCCATTCGCCCATTTGAATGTTTTCACTATTTTCTTCAACATCTTCTTTTAGACATTGTTGGTTGGATTTGATTTGATTGGCTTCAATGGCCATGGATTTTACTTCGGCGTCAAGTGCCGCTTTCAGTTTTTTTTGGCTATGTAAGCCGTAATTATTTCTAACGCTGATGCTTCAGTCATAGTCTTCAAATTCACTTCCTTACCCAGTTGGTTCTATGTGGGCAGTTCCCCATATATAGTTCAATTCATCGACAACTTCCTTATCCCATTGGAAACCATACGTAGGGTGAAGGTACATGGAGCAGTAAGCGTTGTCAGTTTTCTTGAGGTCAAAGTTGGTTGGACTACATAGGGGTATATGAGCCAAGTTTTTGTCGAAACTGAGGCGGTCGACGTGGTTTACGTCAGTCATGAAATAACTTTGATTTGTCTCTATGTTTTCCACTATGCCATCCGCTCTCCAAATAGAAATTCTTTGGTGCATAGATGAAGGTACATCTCTCACGCCATGTATCCATTCTCTTCCCAAAAGAATGTCATAATTTGCATTTGACGCTATCACCATGAACATTGTTGGTTTCGTTATGGTTCCAACAGTTAAATCCACCTAGATTACACCCATAGCGGTTCCTATTTTTCCTTCGTAATTCGATAATACCATATTATGGGGTTTGGCATCAGAGTCATTCTTACCAATCTTTCTTAACATAAAGTGAGACATTAAGTTCATTGCTGCTCCCCCATCCACTAGTATTTTGTTTACTCCTACGTTTTCAACTTTTCCCTTTATGAACAAAGGCTTCAAATGTCCTTTCAATGAGTCATCTGGTCTTTCGAAGAATGCATTTTTTTCTTCCACACAACCATTGTTCATTATGTAATAGCATATGGGTCTGTGAGCCATTAGCTCTTCTTCGACACTGTCATCTTCGTCCTCTACATGCATCACCCTATCATAATTTCTGGGCAGGACTGAGACTACGTTGCATACAACGTCGAAAGAGGCTTCAGAATCGGATTTGAAATCACCAGTCATTTCTTTGTCATCTTGAGCTTTCGACTTTATTTGTTCGACCCTTGCGCCTGGAATTTTGTTGTTAGATACTTGCTTCCTCTCTAACTCTTGGATGTTGTGGCTCGAAGCAGTTTCATCTTTGCTGCCAACATCTCTTTTCACCACGCCTCTTCCCGCAGCTTCCTTTTCTGCTCTCTTTCAATGACAATGATCATACAAATCGATGATTCGATACAATTTTTAATATTAAAGGAAAGTACTAACCTGAGTGTCAAATTTTGAAGAAGACGATGTTGAAGATCTGGGAGAATCAGTTGAAAGCACAATGCTAAATGAAATTGATCCAGATAAATCACAATTTCTTGTCAGCCCAATTTTGAATTCAATAATCTCAATCCCAAATGGCCATCCTTCTTCCTGAATCAACCACAAAACCAACCAAAATATAAATTTAACACAAACCCTGAATCTAATGAATAAGCTGAAATAAACTAAAACCTCATAATGAATCAATACAAAAACCACTAGCTACTTTTAAAATCCACTCACTACTTTTCAATTCAATGGGAGTTCTTCAAAGCTCCATTCCTTTGGATCCATAAACTTCGTCTTCTACATCGGGAATTTGAATTTCTTTTACTACAAAACAAAATAAAATAGTAGCACATCCGTTAAACCTAACTATTTAGGCATGTAAACCACAAGTTAAAATCAAGGTAAACCATATCAACCATTAGGCATGTAAGAAACAAACAATAGAAAAATTCTCACTTACCTCTTTGAATCATCTTCAATATATTCAGATCCAATCCATTATCAACTTCAACTTTGTGTCCAGGAGTTATTTTCCATCAGCTGTTTTTAGTTACAGTAACCTACATTCACAAAAAATTCCCAAATCTAAAAAATACAACCATTTAACCGACACATAGAAAATGCAAACAATAAACATATATCAAACAAAACTATTTTGTTTCTCATCAAAATGAAGAACATTAACACAAATTATTTCATTCTTGCAACAATCCATGATTAACATCAGTTAAAGATCGGAAACAATACAACAACAAACTTGGTGTATCTGTGTATAAAACAAACATGCGATATGCAAAACAACATAATGAAGATGGCAACATCAATGCATTATAACCCAATATTCAGTGAAGATAAATTGACGAACAAACATGGTGTTTCTGAGTACAAAACAAACATTCATGCGCAAATCGATGAACAAACATGGTTATTCTGAGTACAAAACAAACATGCGTTACAACAACATCCTCAGTGAAGAAGAATCGATGAACAAAACTTTTGATTTCCAGTAAATCAGTGAGACAAATCAAGAGAAATCGTTAGCTCGCCTGAGAGATGAATAATTAGGGTTCAGAACATCAATGCGTTGTAACAAGATCTTCACTGGAGAAGAATCGATGAACAAACTTTTTGATTTTCAGAAAATCTGTGAGACAAATATATATATATATATATATATATATATATATATATATATATATATATATAGAGAGAGAGAGAGAGAGAGAGAGAGATAAGAGACACAATTAGGGTTCAGATGAGAGAGAGTGAGAGTTGGCGTGTGATGTTGAAAAGTAGCATTTTGTCATTAGCCAAAGGAACAAATTTGGACAATGCTTACTACTGTTACCAATAAAGTAGTCCTTCAATTTAATTATGGTACTTTTAAGTCTAAATGTCCAAATATTTAGTTGGAATCAAACCAATAGGAAAAAAGATCATTTAAAAATGTGTGTAAAGAGAAGCAAAATAATAACTATGTCATTCAAATGGGTTAACTATCTTAGTTTGGTTGGAAAAAATAATTTTTAGACACAATTTACCCCTAAATTGAGGATGTGGCAAAAAAATGAATAAAGAACATTTTTGTGTTTTCTAGAATAACAACTTTTCTTATATTATAGATTACAAGTCATAGCTAAGATACCAATCTAATGTTAAAATCAATATCCCCAACATCACATACATCTTCCTTAAATATTACAACATTCCTTTTGCTTCATATGCACCAGCAGGTAGTCATCCATATAATGCATTCACAATGTTTATCTACCTTTCCCAAGAATTAGTTGATTGTCCTCAGGAAGTGTTATTGACTGGAGTTTGCATCCACCCTTCTCACTCCAATCCATGATCAAACTTTCTACCAGACTTTGCTTGATATGGAATATTTAAACATTAGATGATCTAAATTTTCCTCATCCCTGAAGTAGAAAATACAGATTCTGTCACTTATAGTATGAATAATTTTTTTTTGTTGCAATTGTACTCGAAACAACCTCCAACAAAATATTTTTACTTTCAAAGGGACATTGGCTTTCCACACCTTCTTCCAAATCATCTTCATATTGTCATCAATGGATTCTTCTTCCTTTTACTTAATACTGAATTCGACAAAATTACCTTTCCTCCGATTGATAGAAACCTGCTTTTCCATGTAACTCATTTACTTCTTATAATAGAAACCTGCTTTTCCATGTAACTCATTTACTTCTTATAATAGAAAACACCTATTTCCATGTTTTATACCTTTTAGAATTTAATCCTATAGGTAATCCTATAGGTATTGCTATCTAGACAACAATATAAAAAGTAAGAGGTTGCCTGCATAAATTGATTCCTTAACCTTATTCCATATAGTTTACTTTCGCACATATTTATAATATTGTTGTGTTATTAGAGAACAAGAGAGTTAAAGATTATTGGCAAGATACTTTTTTTTTCTTTTTATGTTTGTGTTCGTATTGATTTCTGGAAAAAAAAATTTAGATTGATCTTTTAACTCTTAAAATGTGTGTTAAAGCAATCGATTTGTTAATTTTTTCGTCGCTAATAAGTTAAAAATGACTAACATAACACGTTTAATTAAATGATCAACCTGACACTAAAAAAAATTAAAAACCAATCTGAATCTAAGGGTATAGTTAAGGGACAAAAATGATATTTTACACAAAGTATTTATTTTAATGATTACTTTTTAAAAATATAACATCTCTTTAAAAAAAAATACCAACTGTATTATATTTATGTATTTTTTATAAAATTATAAATAATTTTTTTATCAATTTATTATAAAAATAATCTATTAGATTTGAAATATCACTAGTAGAAATGCACTGTTTTCCTGCGGATTTACCTGCAGATTTTAGAAAAAAATCCGCAGAAAACACGTTTCCTGCGACTTTTCCTGCGACTTTTCGTCCCCAGCTAAAACCTTCGTGGATAATATAAATTCGCAGGTAAGGTCGCAGAAATCAAAATCCGCAGGTAAAGTCGCAGGAAAAACCCGCAAGTAAATGCGCATGAAAGTCTCAAGTCGCAGTAAAATCCACAGGAAAATTCGCAGGAAAATAAAAAACCACAGGTAATTCCGCAGAAAATTTTTCTCTAATTTTTAAATTTTTTTTGTCTAATTCATTTTTTAAATATTATAATATGATAAATATCAAAGTAACAATAATATATAAATTAAAATTTAATTTACAATCTACAAAATTAAAGACTGAATAGCTCAGGATTTACATATGAATTTTCTGAATATATTACATTATAACAGAAGAAAAAAATACAGAGAATTATTCATACTGTTATCTTGGGCCAGAAAGATAAGCATCACTATTACAATCTGATGGACCAGAAGAATTTCCTCCTTCACTGGATGATTTAAACACAGTGGAATAAAGTCTAGAACCCAAATAAGAACTAGTTGGTGGTATAGGAACAGTACAAAGACCTTCCAACATTTGAACAACCTTTGTCATTGATGGTCTCATTGACATGTCTTCTTGTATACACCACAATGCAACCCTTATAGCACAATGAACCCTATCATCATGCTTATCAATTTGCAGCTCAGAGTCAAGTATATCTCTCATTTTCCCTTCTTCCATCATCTTGAAAGCGAAACTCGGGAAATAGTTTTTCTCCGAAGTCTCATTCGTATCGTAGTTCTTCCTTCCGCCGATAATCTCTAGCAAGACCATTCCGTAGCTGTATACGTCGCTTTTCTCTGATATAGCGTAGTTTGTTATCCATTCTGGTGCCAGGTAGCCGCATGTTCCTCTTAGTGTTGTGAAAACATGGCTTTGTTCTCGGTTCATGAGCTTGGCTAACCCGAAATCTGAAACTTTAGCCATGAAATGATCGTCTAGGAGTACGTTTTCTGGCTTGATGTCACAATGAACAATCTTTGAGTCGCAATCTTCGTGCAGATAAGCTAGTCCTTTCGCTGTTCCTACTGCGATGTTATACCTTGTATCCCAATCCAAAAGAAATTCGCCTTTTTTCTTCTTGAATAGCCATTTATCCAAGTGTAATAACATCTCCATTAGCAAGATTCATTGGATCTCCCCAATGCCTACTACCAGTGTCAGGATGGTTGATTGACTTAGAATTCAAAAGTGTTCCATTCAGGCTACCCATATCAACCAACTCCCATTTCAAATTCTGAAAAACCAAAATCAATTTTAACAAAAATTATTACACAAACATATACAAATCTTATAAATAAAAAATCCAATTACAAGTCTAAAAGAAACAAATTGCGCTTACATCCAAATTCCAGTTGATCAAAGCATGCTTTCCCGACACTTCCGAGTCCTTGATCAACAAATCACTAGGAGAAACCCTTCCCAACGTCAGCGGGAGACGAGAGGGATTTGTCGACTGAACAGACCAACGTTGTCCACAAGAAGGACCACTGATCACCTCCAAAGTAAGGCAGCTTCCTGCACTTCTAAAAGAAATATTGTTGAGCACATTAAAGCAATGCAAATACAATAAATAAATAAATAAAATAAAATCCAACTCAATGACAAAAACTTCTTCCGATGCTTCCGGCACTGTTTGAAGAGAAAGAAGAGAGTGAAAAGTATGTTGTTGATAAATAATAGGGAGAAGAGAGTGAAAAGTATGTAGTTGATACTTTTCAGAACCGCACTTTCAGCCGGTTCCACACCATACACCTAGGGGTGAAACGCGACTTAAATCATAGTTAGCATAAATATAAATAAATCATTACAAAAACGTGTTCATGTATTCACTCTCAACACAAAAAAGTATGCAGGGAAACAGACCAACCTTGATTTATGAGTTTTTCTCCTTGAGGAACTTCCCAGCACCTGTTACAGTTCCCCCAGTTCCTATCCCTGCAACCAAAGCATCAATTCCTTTGGCAGCATCTGTCAAATAAACCTCAGCTCCGAAAGCTCGCAGAATAATTTTTCTCTCAAGACTCACATAAGATGGCATAGTCACTAAAAGCTTATAGCCTCTCAGTGCTGCTATCGACGCCAATCCTATACCGGTGTTACCACTTGTAGGCTCAACAAGGACAGTCATTTCAACCATTGTTCAAAAACATTAAACTCACTTAGATTCTACATTCAACAAAATGAACAATATACAAGCTCATGAGAAAACATGACTATTTACCTTTCCAGGAGTAATTAGGCCTTTGTTTTCAGCATCTTCAATCATGCTTAATAACCTCGTGTTCAGATTTGAGCTGAATTCGAGTACTAAGTTCAGCAAGAAGAACCAAGTCCAAGATAATCGGAGCAGCCAAAAGCGAATCTTCGCATGTGTTATGCATCACAATTGTGTTCTTTCCACCCATGAATATCTCAGATGTGTATTCATCCATCGCTCTCTTGCTGTCACCAACATATGGCACATACTGCAAATTAAAACAACAAATTAATCAATTAATCACTTCAAATAACATCAACAGAAAAAGTTTAGAAAAAAAAAATTAAATAAAAGTAAAAAGTTACCTTAATAACAACAACATGGTCTGGATGTTCACCAGGAGCATAGAGAATAGCGTTGCTGTTAACCATATCATCGACAACGTTGCTCTTAGAGATTTCCTTCGAGCGGAAGGTTTGTGGCGCAGAAAGATTCATTCCATCATTGTTTCCCAAATGATTGTAACTCACTATTGATGTTGGCTGCGGATTCATCACCAAACAACACAATTCAAATATCATACAAAGCAAAAAAAACTGACTAATTGAATACGACAATATATATTAGACAGACAAACATACTTTGATACCAGCTCCTACAAGGAAATCAACCAACACAGACTTCATTTTTGTCTGACCACTCTTGAAATCATCTCCACTAATCAAACTGTTCCTTTCGATGGCCAAATCTATCAGCCCTGATGAACAAATCCAAGCAAATTTCAATTTTTGTGATTTTGTCAAACTCGTCTGAATTGCGAAAATCAAATTTAGAAAACAAGTGTAGAAAATAACCTGGGACAAAGGTGTTTTGAGGGCTTCCATTGATGAAAGGAACATTTTCAAGAACACAAGCCAAAGCAAAAAGGGTTGAAGGTGAAATCTCTGATTCATTCTTGTCCACAGAAGCCAAGAGATTTTCTGTAGTGTCATTTAGTCCCACAACAACATTACTATACCTCTCAGTGTTTGCAGTCCAGAGTACAACAACCTTGTCAACCTTGTTAGCTTCCTTAAACTCCCTTAAATTTCACAAAAATTCTTATATAAGTTTCAAAAACAATCATAAGGTACTCGATTAAATTATATTGAAATATATATACTTAATGTCTTTGATGACTTGTTGGAGTTGTTCTTTCTTTGTTCCTTTGATGATGTTGTTGGCACGTTCTCCTTGATTAACAGCAATGAAATCAGGATCATAGATTCCAGGAAGTGGAACCATGGATTCCATGTAAGGTCTCAATTGTTTCTGTAGATCGATGTCAAACACCTTGGCTTGACCCATGGCATCTGCTAGGTTCATGTCACTTATATCCCATCCTCCCCATACAATATCCTCAGGGTTCACCTGCATAAATTTATTCATCCAAACTCATACTTATGAAATAATTCATTTATTCAAGAACTATAATTAAAAAAATTTAATTGTCTTACGCATATTTGAAATTATAAGACTTCATGTCACTAGTGTGAATCCAACATTCGGACACACTAGAGAAACATGACATTGACACTAACTCATCAACACCGATATAAGTGTCTACATCACAACAGTAGCAACACATCAGAAGAAATAACAGAAAGCAACCCCACCAGAAAGACTAAGGTGTTAATTTGGTAGCAATATATGTGGTCCTTACAATATATGACAGTCTAAAGTAGTGGCGATTGAGACTGCTATATACTGCTAAGCTATTGAAAGAAAGAAAGAGGTGAAGATAAGTGGGGAGAAAACGGCATGCATAAATGGAAAAGACAGAGACACAAGAAAAACCCATCAAATTTGTGTTAGTGTTGTACTATACATACATAGAGCTATAGAGTGCTTTCAAGTGTGGATGTCTACTATTACTACCATTTTCAAACACAAGTTGAATAAATCATGTCATGTTTTTCATTACAATTGGTCAATAGGCCTTTTTGGAAACATGTCATATATATAAATATAGATATCTATAAATATCTGTTAAAGTAAGAAGATAGGCACGCATGGGATAAAATGAACAGATAAAATTAAATCACATTAAATCACATTTCAAACTATCAGATAAAATTATTTTTATTTTCAAATATATTCTAATTAATACTACTAACTATCTTGGGATAAAAAGTCAAAGTTTTAGGAACACTGGTACATAAAATGAACACATTAAATACAGTACTATTTTTCTTAATACTACTACATGTTGCTAGTTCGGAGGTCTAGAATTGATTTTGAATGATTCTGAGGTGTTTAGTTCTTCTAAAGCAGAATTGATTCTGTCTCCAAAATTGATTATTTTGAAGCTAGAATTTGTAGTTTTTGAGTTGAAACCTGACTTTTGCATTGAAATTTCCTGTTCAACTCAATTTTACATAAAGTTATCCAAATATAAATCCCTTTACATTCAACTCAAGTTTAACAAGAAATCCTATACATTACTATTTTTCTCAATACTACATGTTACTACTTTTGGGAATTAGTAAAGGAAGCTTAAAATAAGTAAGAACGGTAGTAGAAGATAACCTCAGCCGCAACAAGTGCGAAATTACCGACATTAGCACCAGTTTTGGAACCACCTTTCCTCCAATTGACAAGTCTCAGAGCATCAGGCGAATCCTTAGACATTCCAAGTGCGTCAATGAGAGAAGTAGCGAGAACGGACTCTTTGAGACCATAGGAGCCTCGTTCACGATCAAGGTTGGGAAGAATGAGGCGAATAGCGGGGAAGTAGTTCCGATCGGGGCAGAATGAGTCGAGAAACTTTCGGAACTTGGCGCGTTTCTTCGGCGGTGATTTGGTTCGCTGTGTCCATGTTAGGAGACTGCATAATACGCTGAACTTGGTTTGCTCTGTCATTGGGAATTTGAGATTGGGGGTGGAATTTGAATTTGGAGAGATGAAACCCTAGCCGCTCGTGAAGATGGAGATGAACGGTTTCTAGTGTTTTTTGTTTTCTTTCTCAGTTTGAAATCTTTTATTTTTTTTCCAAAATTTATTTATTTTTATTTTATACTATTAGTTTTAAAGTATAAAATGAATGATAAAATAATAAATTTAATCTAAAATAAAATTATTTGTATTAAAATTATTTGATTTTTAACTAATTTAATATATGTATTTTAAATAAGAGAATAATTTAATTTATTAGAAAAAAAGTGAAAATTTTATAATCTTAATTTAATTAAAATTTTATATTTCTCTTATTAAATATCAATAAAATTTGGTTTATAATTTATTAGAAAAAAAATAAAAAATTAGAAAAAAAAATTAATATTAGAAAAAAAACTTATTAGAAAAGAATTAGAAATATAAAAATTAATATGAAATTAGAATATATCAATGTTTTATAATTTTATTTATAATTATTAAAAATAAAATAAAAGTAAAAAATACTAATATTTCGCAGGAAATGTCGCAGGAAAATTCGCAGCAAACGTCATAGCAATTCCTGCGACTTTTCCAGAGGATTTGAGTTTTCATATTTCCTGCGAAATAAATTGCAGTAAAATTCGCAGGATAAAAAGAATAATATTGTAAAATCCAAAATCGCAGGTAAAGTCTCAAGAATTCCTACGAATTTTGCTGCGAATTTATTTTTCGCAGAAAACAAGTTTTTACATCAAAAATTCGCAGGTAATGTCGCAGCTATACCTGCGGATAATTTTTCGCAATAAAATCCGCAGGTAAATCGTGTATTTCTAGTAGTGTATATAACAAAAATGATTTGTCAGATCTTTAAAATAGGTTGAGTTGATTGAATCCATCTATATAAAACTGAATGGCTTGAATCAATTATCTAACTTTTTATTTAGTGGATGAATATGTTAGATTAGATTGATTTTTTAGTAGATGAATAAAAAGAAAACAGCATATTCAAACTTATTTCAAGAAAAAGTCCATTTTACATCTAAGTTAAAAATAGGGTCAACCTTGGGTCAGGATAACCAGGTTCATGGCCTCAAAAAAGTCGAGGCCTTAAATCGGAAGAAAGATTAAATTTTACTAATAAATTATATTTAATAAATAAATTCAATTTTCTAACAATACATTTAGTCATATATGCAGTTTTTAATTTTAAATATATAAAGTGGAGCCTCATATTTTTATTTATTTAAATAATTATAATAATCAATTAAAAACAATAATGAGTTCAATAAAAAAATAACTTAACAAACAAATAGAAATTTTCTCCTTCAATTTTTTTTTCACTGTTTCAACTTCCACATTTATGTGACGACTGTTTAATTTCAATTTTTAATTTCACTATTTCACTATTCAACGATCATCTCCTACGATTTTTTGCTCCAGCCGTCTGCATCACCACTACAGTGTCGGTGGTGGATATCCGGTGATTAATGTCTACTTCTAATATTATTGATACTATTTACAATTTAAATAGATGATATTTTTATTATTTAAAAAATTTATATTTTTTATTAGGGGTCCATTTGACCTCTAAAAAGTCAGGATCAACTGGGATTAAAAATAATTAAAGGGTAGTAATAATTAGAATATAAAGAATTTTAGTAAAACTAAATTTAGTATACGTATTCAATTCAATACACACACAAACTAACTCCCGAGAATGCAGCCCACATGAACAGAACAACACCCTCATCACCATTTGTGTGCAACTCCAAATCTAAATTTCATTATCATTCATTCCTTTTTAGTTTCAAACCAAAACATTGTTAAAATGAAAACTACTAAATCACTAGTTGTTGTTGTTCGATACCATGAAGGTTGTTGTAGAGAATCTAACAGGAACATTATTGTATGTCGAAGTAGAGAATGATGCGACGGTTGAAGATCTAAAGAGAGAAATTGAAGCACAAATGAAACTCCCTTGTGACCGTTTGATCATTATTCTTGATGATGTTTGTTGGCCGTTGATTAGTAAAGATGATGAAAAGGAATCTCTTGTTGATTGTGGGATCCAAGATGGGTCACATGTTTATATTTTCCTTAGTCCTGTTGATGATGAATCTACCAAACATTTTGTGTTTACTCTGCCTGATTTTCTTCTTGGTTAAAATCAATCATTTCTGGAGAATGTCTCATATACAATTGTTATATTGTGTTGCAATTATAGGAAGAGATAGATTTAAAGTTAACTTTTGCACCATTGGGGATCTAGTTTTGTAACCCCTTTCATTTCTCATCAATTACTATTTCCTATTTCTAATTTTTTATACATCACTTGCTAAATTGTTGCATTTTAAAATAACAATGTATGTCTTTTTACCAATTTTATTGTGTTTTTTATATTTTAAATTGTTTTCAAAATGATTTCCCTTCATTGATTTTGTTTCCATGATTTTTCCACATTTCCTTGTTTGATCATATCCTTATTTCATTTTTCACTTTTGCATTCTTTTCCGATTTGCAATTCTAATTTTTATCTTTCGGTTTCTTCTCACTATTATTACCAAATCTTAGGGTTCTTGATTGAATTTTGTTTCTGAATTGATGATTGTTATAGTATGCATTAAGTATTTCTCTGGATCTAAATATTGCTACATGCCCTTTGTTCCTTTGAGATCAGTGCAAACAATCGTTCATATCATTATCGACTTTCATGTTGCTTTGTGGATATAGTTTTATGAATCGTTGTTGATTTAACACTTGATCATCATCATCATCATCATCATCTTTTTCTATTAGGATATTGTTTATATGAATCACATTTTTGTTCTATTTGTTTAAAGTAGATATCTAGATCTAGTTGATTCTTTTCGGAAGTAGGTTGAAATACATTGATTATGCATTTTGGATATTTTGGTGAATCTAGATAGTGCGCTTAATGTTTTTGTGAAAAAATTTCACTAAAGATAATTGAGGTAACTATTTTGATACTGCAACGAAAGTTAACATTTTTCTATTTGTCTCTCAAATGCATTTGAGAATGATTTGATTTTTGTTTTGATGTTCGAGTTGAGTCAAGATTCACTTATACAAATTTATTGTGGGGAATAGTTTGTTATAAAAAAGTGACAATTCATGTTGGTGTAACCGGTTACAGTAGGATATTAATTAATTACCACCCATTCAACAACATTTAGAATCAAGCATAAGTAATTTGTAATCGATTACAACTTTGGTGTAACAAATTACTATTAGACGATGGCGCGGATCTAGAAAAGGGGGGCTGAATAGATCCCTTTTAAAATTTAACTTTTGAAAAATGTTTTGCAGAAGTTCCCCGGAAAACTCGTCTAAAACAAACAAAGTCACCGGTGATCGGATATGCGTTTAGAAACCGAATGGGAAGTAAAGAATAATAAGACGATTAATACTTTGCAACCAAATCACTTAAATTCAGCTTGTTTGATAACCCACTTCCAACAATGAATTAATAGAGAAGAAATAAGCTCAAGAAAAATGAATGTGTGTGGTTTGACTTTTCACAAACACTTGGTGTGCAATCACATAAAGTGTTATTTTTATGTTGAACTTAGTGCAGAATTTTCACAATAATGCTGTCAAAAAGTGATAGCAATTTCTCAAATAGGTAGTGTGCACCAATTCAACCAAACCAGAATTTTTCAAACTATACACAATCAAATTATGCAGAAAATATAAGAATGAAGCAATAAAGGAACACGAGAGATTTGTTTAGGCAGTTCCTTCACCGTCCTCTCTAGAAGTACCCTGCCCCCAATTCTCAACCGAATTGGGCAATTTCATTAATATTTCAATTGTTTTTATAAGAAGAAAATTGAAAAAACAAACTAATCCGAGTTGTGAATGTTGCACACATTTCTTCTTGTCCCTTGACTCGAGAAGAACCAAGTCATTCACGCGTGTCGAGAAAGCCTCTGATTAACTGCTCCCTTCTTACAAGGATATACAATCCTCCAAACTTTGAGCACGACTGAGTTTCTTCAACACTAGTGAACCCATAAAAATCTTCGTAATCATCCGTATACCGTGATATGAAAGAACGATCCACTTGATCTTCAATCTACCTCACTCGGATGAATCTACGAACGATGATTGTGTGCAAAACCTCAAAATCCTCTTTGATCTTGGAGGAGAAAACCCCAAAGGTTTTTACAAGAAAAATCCACACCTTCTAAACCCAATATGAAATCCCTATTTCACAATTGAACGTTATCTTCTTGATTTGCACCTTGATCGACAAAGATTGTTGTGTGTGATTATTGATTGATGCAAAGAAGAAGAAAATGATGAGAAGAATATGTATCTATTTCACTTTTCTTGTTAACCTTTCAAAAGAAATGATAAAAGTTATTTATATTGGTTAGACAATAATAAAATATGGAAAGAAAAAATTAATTTAAAAAATGACAGCTACAGGGATGAGTCGGCTCAAACAAAAGGATGAGTCGGCTTAACAGACTATTTGAGTCGGCTCAAAATAAGGCTCACTCGGCCTGTTGGGACCCGAGAGATTTAGAGAAGAAAACACCTTAATTGAGTCGGATCAAAACAAGCTTTGAGTTGACTCAAATCAACTGAATTGAATGAGTCGACATGTGCAGAAGAATGAATCGGCTCATTTAGTTGAAATTTCTTCAAAATAGGTTTTACCACATAAGATCATCTTCTCTTCCTTGTCTCCCACATAATTTCAGACATACCAAGTTTTTGACTATTTCAAAACCTACACCATGTCTCACAAACTCCCCCTTTTTGATGATGACAAAAACTTGATGAAATTTGTGATGTGATGAGCAACCAATGATATCATGTGTTACGAAGCTCCCCCTGAATATATGCTACCAATTATAACCAATGTTTCAATCTACACAATATCTCCCCCTTTGACAACATCAAAAAGAGAGATCGATTATTAACCAATATCAAAAAACAATAAACATACTATGAGAATACCAATTGCATTAAAATCCAACCATCCACAAACACACAATAGGGTATGAAAAGACAAGCAGTAAGTAAATAAGCACAAGAAAGATATTAAACCAAGCAAACTTAAATAAGCATTATCTATAAGCAAAAGTCTTAAAACTAGTGTCATGAGTAGCCAAGTGTTCTTGCAATGCGGTATACCGAGTGTCTTGAACAGATACATATTCAACAAATGCCTTACCTTGGTCAGTTATCCTTTGTTCCAACGCATTGTAGCGCTCGGTTTGAGTGTTGTAATAGTGTTGCTATTGAAGTTGCATGTTCTGGAGCAGAGTCATAATACCATAAGTGTTGTCTTAAGGAAGAGGAGAAGGAGATGGATGAGCAAACGAAGTAGCTGTTTGAGTCCATCACTTGTGTTTCCATTCTCCCCAGCCTTGGTTTTCATATAGTGCAGAATCATCTGATGGAGCACGATACCAGTCTTCATTATCAACAGGAGGTTTATTAACATTCATGTCCTTAATATTTTTCTCTTCTTCTTCTTCAACATCATCTTCATCCTCATGATCATGACCAGTTCCAACCCTATTAAGATACTTGTACCTCTTCTCCTTGTGATCCCATATATGACCTATTAGACTAAGTGTCTTTTGTTGAAACAATTATGTTCAGAAACAGAGATCATAAGTAAACCTTCAATAACAATTTATGCTTTGTTAATAATGGCTTGAATGATGGAAGGATAAGCAAGAGCTACGCCTTTCTTCTCCTTAAGAGCAAAGATACGACTTGCAAAATAGTGTGGCCAGTTGACTTTAACCTTATTCTGAAGTATGTAAATAAGATGAACTTCAGCCATATCAATCCGCGATAAACGTCCTTTCTTGGGACGCAAATTATGCGACACAATCCAGTGAAGATTACGATCCGTAGGCAGAACTTTTTTGGTTGTTGTAGATGTTGGAAACAATTCACAATTGACAACAACTTCAATGAATGGTTCCTTTAACATTCCATTTAATTCCTTACAAAAATCATAGTTGTCAACTTTAGTAGAGTCAGTCATAAGAATAGTTTCAGCTTTAGGATCAATACCAAAAATATCTTTCCAAACTTGAGCAGTGACAACAATCATTCTATCACCCATACGGAAATTAAAAGCAAAACCCTTAAATTTACAAACAAGACCAGCATAAAACATTTTTATCAATTTCTCATTATACTCCTCATGACAGGCTAAAAATGGATTGAGTTTTTGAAAATAAATCAAGTAAACGATATGAGGAATATGCATTGATTTGTAGTTCTTTTGGAATAGACATACTGAAGCACAATCTTCCTATTCTGGAATTTCTTATCATAAGTTTCTCTTAAATCAGATGGAAGAAGAGAAAATGCAGTTACCGATAAAGAAGATTGAGATGAAGAGCCCCTTGACCTTTTTCCTGTAGTTCTTGCAGCCATGTTTGGAGATGGTGAAGAGAATGAAGCTTTTTGAGAGAAAGGGGTTTTAGGGTTCTTTGAAGGAAATGAGAGAATATGAAATGAATATGATATGAAGAAATGTCTATTATGAGTTAAAATGATTAAATGTCATAAAGAAGTTCAAAATCAATCATAAAGTGCTTGGGAAGACAAAAAGGTGTCGACCTAGAGCCTATAAAACGCAGTTAGCGCGTGTTTTCAATGTGTACTAGTCAGTCAAATCAATAATGAGCCGACTCAAACAGGACAGTGAGTCGGCGTAATTCAAAATTTGAAATGAGCCGGCTCAACCAAGTAAGAGGTCGACTCACAAGGGTTCATGAGCTGACTCATGAGTTGACCTGTTGGGACTTGAGTGTTTAGGTTCAAAATTCTTACCAATCTTCAACAAAAACGCACCATATTATCATAATATCATATTACATTGCAACCAAATGACATGCAAACTACTATTTTGATATAATTATCAATATAAGAGATAAATAAGAGCACAAACAAAAACACATACATTTATTTGTTTTATTTCATAGATGAACCACACATATTAAAAATCAATCAAGTGACTAGAGACAAAATATAATGGGAATGATATTACCTCGAGAATATGAACATGTAATATGGATAATCACAAGTAACACTTCAATAAACGAGTTGTTAGTGAAGAATTTTATTAAGACAAACAATAATATACGATAACTATATTTACGATTAAGATCAATCTGAAATGTCAAGAACACCAAGTTCCATATGAATATGAAAGAAAGGTTCGCTAGAAAGTGGTTTTTTAAAATGTCGGCAAGTTGATTTAAACTATTAACATGTTCAAATTGTAGGATCAAACGCTTACCACTGCACTAAAAGCAATTGCTGTTAGTGAAGGCGCAACTTTATTTCCTTATAGTATAGAGTCTTTCAAGGGGCTGCGCCTATTAAGCGCCATGGGTTGGAATGTTAAGCCCATCGAATCCCTAAGGGTGACGCTGAATTAATAAATCCAACAATCTCCCCCCCAGTGTCAGCCGGGGGGATTCGAACCCATGACCAAGCTCTGATACCACTTGTAGGATCAAGCGCTTACCACTGCACTAAAAGCAATTGCTGTTAGTGAAGGCGCAACTTTATTTCCTTATAGTATAGAGTCTTTCAAGGGGCTGCGCCTATTAAGCGCCATGGGTTGGGATGTTAAGCCCATCGAATCCCTAAGGGTGACGCTAAATTAATAAATCCAACACAAATACCACATCTCCTTTCTCTACATGATCCATAAGGAAGTGATGTCTTATTTCAATATGCTTAGTGTGTGAGTGTAGGATCGGATTTTTGGTAAGGTTAATTGCACTAGTGTTATCACACATAATTGGAATATTTTTAAGAATAATATTGAAGTCGAGTAATTGCTGTTTTAGCCATAAAATTTGGGCACAACAATTTCCGGCTGTAACATATTCCGCCTCCGCAGTTGGCAAAACAATGGAGACTTGCTTTATGTTATGCCAACTTACAAGAGAGTTAGAAAATAAATGACAAGTGCCACTAGTGCTTTTCCTATCTACTTTACAACCGGCAAAGTCAGAATCGTAAAAACCTAGCAAAGAATAATCACTACCCTTAGGATACCAAAGGCCAAACTTAGAAGTACCACAAAGATATCTAAGAATGCATTTAACAGATTTTAAATGTGATTCCTTAGGGTAAGCTTGAAACAGAGCACACATCCACACACTAAACATAACATCTGGACGAGATGTGGTAAAATAAAGAAGAGATCTGATCATACCTCGATACCTTTTAATATCCACATCCTTACCATTATCATCACGATCGAGACTCGCTGCAATAGGCATTGGTGTATCAATAGGTTTTGAATTTTTCATATCAAACCTTTTGAGAAGTTCATTGCAATACTTTATTTGACTTATTGTTGCACCCCAAATTTTGACCTCACCTAGACAAGACATTCTGTAATAAGGTGTCCCAAGAGGTTCACAAGGTATCTCAAAAGGTTTATAAGGTTCACAATTAGTCAGAATGTTTGACAATTCCTTCAGACAAAGCATTCTCCTAAGCAATGCATCCTAAACTAGGGTTTTGAGTTTTATCAGGCTAAATGGATTTCCAAGGCCTCAAGTGAGCTTCATAACATCTTAAATGTCTTCAAGAATCCCTATGTCAAGTTTCAAGGCTTTCCCAAAAGGTTTGCTCAGTCAAATGATCAGATAGGCTAAAATCAATCAAAGTAGTCAAAAAGTCAAACTGAGGTCAACTGTGGTCAAACCAAAGTAAAACTTCATGCTTTTTTACCAACATCAAGTATATGGAGTAAAATTCATCATTTGATCAAGGGTTGATCATGATTCATCAAGGAGATTTCAGATCATCAAGAATCAGGAGTTTCTAAATTAGGGTTTTCACAGGAAAAGTCAAATGAACTTTGACCAGCAATAACTTTCACATGCTTCATCAAGAATTTTCCATCCAAATCTCATTTTGAAGGAAATTAAATTCTCTACAACTTTGTGTCTCACAAGCCAATCCCAAAAATGCTTCATTTGGAAGGTATGAGCTAAGACATTAGAGGTCATTTCAAAAGTCAACAAAAAGTTAACATCTTCCAAAGGGCATAACTTGAAAATGGTAAAAGATATGGACATTAGATCAAAGAGGTTTGTTAGAGGACTCTTTAAGCTTTCCAAAATGTCTAAGAACAATTTCATAGCCTTAAAATTGAGGGATTTGTGTCTTTGCAAAGTTGGGAAATTTTTGAGAGGTTTATTGAGCAAATGGGGTCTTAGAACCAATTCTTTCCACATGGGCTTGCATTTTTATGACCCAATCACTACCATGACATCATGCACGAACTAAAAATCATTTATTCAGATTTTTATTAATTTTATTTTATTTAGTTTGATTTTATACATTAAAAATCATTTTAAATCAAAATAAAATATGAAAGTCTCAATATTTGATATGATTTTCATTCTAGAAATTCTTAAAAGTCAATTAAAGATGATTGGAATCATGTAAAATCAAATTGACCTAATTTAGAAAGGTTTTATAAGATATTTTCAATATTTGAAGGAAGTGAATCTTCATGATCAAGTAATCTCCACAAAGCCCATAAATCTAAATGCTTTTGACCTAATTCAACTCCCTACATATACACAAACTGATCACAAGTGCAAGGGGACGAATTTGCAGCCTCCAAGAGTAAGAACAAAGTTTCAATTTTCACACAAAAAAGTCATATTCGGTTTTGGACTTAGAGACACTTTCAAGGCAAAGTAAAGGTTGCTTTAGCTTCCTTGAGACTCACTGATCATGTTTCGATCATCCCTAACATCAAAACCATTACATATTGCATAAACCGAATAAATGTTTTGGCACTTTTATGATTTTTTCGTTTTCTATTATTTGTGCATTATAAATTGTGTTTGATGATTGTTTTGTGTTTGTGATGAGCTCATGAACGTTTCTGGGCAATCTAATTTGAGTTTCGATACAGGATCATGAAGTTGCCATTGTTAGGGTTTGGAGTGGCCGTTTAGGGTTTCTCCATTAAACCAATATAAATGAATTCTAAAGACGTCATTGAATTGGATTTGATGTGTGGATCATGTTTGTATAACAAATTTGTTGAAATTTTACGTATTGTGAGAGATTCAATTTCGCAGGTTCTTGAAGGAAAGAATTCGTAGGAAATTTCATAAATATATTCGCAGGAAATATTGCAGGTAATAGGTTGAAGTTGAAGCAACCTGGCGCCAAAATCTGATTCAAAAATTTGTTTTAAAATAAAATGTTTTATTGTTGAATCTATATTGAATGCGCCTCATGTGGCTCAGCTGGTTTGTGTGTTTGCTTGTGAATATAATGGTCCTGGGTTCGATTCCCCCCCAGGCCATTTTGTTTTTTGCGTTTTATTTTGATTTTTGCAGGTTAATAACAAAAGGATTTGTACCCGGCATATAGTCACCAAGACACGCTTGGCCTGGTGGTAACGCTGCTGGTCCAAAGTGAGGAGAGCCTAGGGCTTGCGTTCGAATCCCAGCCCCAGGTATGTTATTTTTCTCATTTTTTTTCATTTATTTTGTTTTTATTTATATTATATTCACCTAATTAATTTCTTAAATAACAAATTTCTAAAATAAAATGTTTATATTATTTCTTATACAAAAAATTCATATTTTTAAAAATTCAAACTTTATTTTCCAAAAAACAAATTGTTTATATTTATTTCATTATATGTTCATATTATTAATATTATATATATTTTGTAAATAAATTGATTATATGTAAATTAATAATTAAAAACCCTAATTCTCATGATTACAACCCTAACCCTAATTTTTCTAACCCTAACCCTAACCCTAATTTTTCTTAACTTTAGAATTTAACTTAATATTTTTATAAATTATAATTAATCATTAATCAATTGTTAAATATGTATATAATTTAGTATTTATTTATTATTATTAAAACCTATTTTCTTTATTAAAAATTTAAAATCTTTTCTAATATTAATTTATTTTTGTTAATCTCTTATTTTTAGTTTTCTAACCTTTTATCTTAATTATTATTATTATTACTAATTATTGCTTGTTTATTATTATTTATCTTTATTATATTTCTCGATTATATTGTAATTGTCCCGAAGCTTTGTAATAGTTTAGGTTTGAATTTTTGCTTTATTTTTTCTATAAATGTATTTACTATGTGGTTAGTAATTCTAGGGTGTGAATAACATACTTGTGATTAAAATTAACTTAGAATAATTAACTTTAAAAGGTAAATATTTGAATATGAACACTCACACACGTAAGTCGATCTTTGATCGCCATCTTGCACTTTCTAAGGTTACCTCTCATGTTGCCTATTTCAAAAGGTCAAGTAAGGTGTCTTAAGCAAAGTCCCTTCACAAATATCATCAAGTCCCTACAGATTTAAAAGATCAAGTCCCTTTGAGGTTGCCTACGATAAATGATCTTGTCCCTTCGAATAAATGATGATAAGTCCCTACGAATTGCTAAAGACACCTTGCAGTTGCCTAAGTTCAGATGTCCCTACACATGTCCCTTATACATCCAAGGTAATGACTACCTATTCCTTAATAATAGGGATAGTTTTACCATTGAAAGAACATGAGAACAGGAAAGAGTTAATCTAGGGTAGGTTTCTCTCAGTTACTTGCTCATTTTTCAAAATCACTCCTTTCACCTCACTTTTCAAACAATTTTCAAAAAAAGTCTTTGTATACATCCATACGAGGATCATTATAAAGTACTTAGAAAGTTTCTAATCACACATTACACCTTTTCAAAACAATTCAAAGTGAGCTAAGTAACTAAGAGCCCATGGATAACCATGGATATAAAGGGTGTTAACACCTTCCCTTTGTATAACCTACCCCCCGAACTCAAAATCTTTTAAGGTCTTTCCTGTTCTTTTATGTCCTTTCCTTTTGGATAAAATAAAAGTCGGTGGCGACTCTTGCTATTCACAACATTTATAGAAAGTCATTTCTCCCACCGTGTTACAGAACTGGCGACTCTGCTGGGGATAATATTAAAGAGGGGTACCCTTAGGAATTAGATCACTTAAATTGTTTGCTTTGTTTGCTTTATATTACTTGTTGGGCTCTTATGTGTGAAAGATCCTAACCCGGATCTAGTGTACCTTAGGTAAATGGAAATAGACCAAGGAAACTGTACGGCGTATACCGATATTGTTGATCTGGTGGCCATAGTTAATGTGACTTCTTGGTTGGTGCTTATGTTCCTTAAGTAAGTTAAGGATAATATGAGGTTGCCATAAGTTGTCAATACACTAACTGACTTTTAGAACCTTAGTTATCCCATCTTGGCCTTTAGAAAGTAGTGAGATAACCGGCTTTGCTAAAGACTGAAGTTGGTTGATACTCGATGCTACACTCATTGAGATCCTAAACTTGGAGGGTTTTGGTTGGCAAGTAAGTTGCTTATTGAAAAACCACCCTTGTGAAGGATCAATGATATTGAGATCCCTTAGAACCTGGTTACTTTTGTAGGACAGGATGAACCAACTAAACTTCAGGGGAGGGTACTTACCTTTAAACCTCATGCAAGCCTTCAAACCTAGGGCTATTGTGTGACTTGTTTGTGTGTGCCACATGTTTGTGATTGAGTATAACATCATGACATCATCATGCATCATAAGCATAACATTTTCACTAACCATTTCAAGGACCAAAGGATTTATCTTTATTCTTTGTTGCAGGTCATGGCTTCTACTCGTAGGAATACTATCCGGATCAACTTTGTAGGAATACCTCCTAAGCTTAAGGAATTGGTCTCTCAAGTTTCTGAAAACTCCCAATTCATCAAGAGGCATGGTTACCTACTGGATCTAGTCACTTCAGGGTTCAATGAAGACATGATGAGTGTTCTGTTTCAGTTCTTTGACCCTAAACATCATTGTTTCACATTCCCCGACTATCAGCTGGTTCCTACAATGGAAGAGTTCTCCAAGCTATTGGGTATACCTATCCTTGATCAAAAACCCTTCACAGGCTTAGAGAAAGAGCCTAAACCTGAAGACATTGTTGCAGCCCTACATCTGAACAAATCAAATATTGTCCTAGAAACAAGGAGTGGAGTTAAGGGTATTCTTGCTAAGGTATTGATAGAGAAAGCTCAAGTGTTCCTGAAGGCTATGAGTTCTGATGCTTTTGAGGAGGTCTTAGCCCTATTGATTTATGGTTTAGTGTTGTTCCCTAATCCAGACCAGTTCATAGACGTACACGCCATCAACATATTTCTGACTCGCAATCCAGTGCCTACATTACTTGGAGACATCTTACATTCTGTCCATACCCGTACTACGAAGGCACGAGGAACTCGGATGTGTTGTATACCTCTATTGTCTAGGTGGTTTATTTCTCACCTTCCTCGATCAGTGATGAAGAATGAACAAGGGTTAAGGTGGTCTAAGAGGATCATGTCACTTTCTCACTCAGATATTCATTGGTGCTCTCGATCTATGGAGAATATTACTATCATTGACCGTTGTGGAGAGTTTCCTAATGTGCCACTCCTTGGCATAAGATGGGAAATTACCTACAACCCTTCTTTAGCACTACGTCAGTTTGGTTATGCTCGGAGTAATGGTCCTCGTGACATGCTGATTCAGGGTATTATGTTCGACTACGACAACAATCTTCAGGGTTACCATCAAAGGTTTATACGAGCTTGGAACAAGGTGAATATGATTGACATCAAGATTCTGGAACCAAAGTACACCCTTCCTATGGAACCTTATCTCAGATGGGTGCGATCTCGTGCTCAAACTCTTATGATGCCATATCTTGCTATCCTGCCAGTTACCATGGAGCCTGTTGCTGAAGGAGATACTTCCTATATCATTCTTCATCCAGACATGCCCACTGACATGGAGGAGTTACAGAGGTCCTGGATCCAGTTGAAGGAGCAAAAGGATACTTTTGAGACTCATTTCAAAGCTAGTCAAGAAAGAATCCTAGAGCTAATAAGACAGCTTCACGAGGAGCGGAATCTCAACTCATACCTCAACACAAAGAGGAAACGTCCATGGGAGACTTAAAACCTCATCTTTGTATTCATTTCATTTTTGTTGTAAGCCCAAGAGGCAAACAAGTTTATTGATTACTAATAAAAGTTTACTTTCTGGTTGTTTAAACAAATTTAAATCCTGCGGTCCTTGAAAATATTGCATACGGATTTACATGCCATGTCATTGCTGTCGCTCCCGATAAGTGGGACCAGGCCCAGATAAAGGTACAGACGCGAACGGTCGGCGAGAGGGACAATGAGAACACATAGCCGTGAACTCACTGGAGATGAATAGAGTCGCCAGCTAGGCATTTTTATCCCAGAGGAAAGGTAATGCTGCATAGACCTAGAAAAGAGAAGGATAAGATGGTTGCGAACCAGAGAGACTGAGCAAGGGGGTTGGTTACAACCTGGGAAGGTATTAGCACCCAGATTGTCCGCCGTACTCGACGGGATCCACGCTTAAAAGATTTGTGTTTTAAAGGGGTAGTGTCAGTGCAATCTGTGTATAAAATAGCTGGGAGAAAATGTACAGGTGTCAGTGTAAAAGAAGTGAAGTGTATAATATACAGTGTCAGTGTAAGGACAGGAGTGAAATGCTCAAGATCATGAGGCTAAAAGAATGAGGCTAGAAAGAGGGGGAATATACAGAGACTTTTGTTCGATAACTGTTAAGTTATGCCTACGTATCCTCTCGTGCAATGAGGAAGTCAGAACACCGTAGTTCGACCCAAAGAGACTGAAAGATGAATTGACTTGTGAACTGCTTACTTGCCTATGCTCAAGTGTATGATCTGTCTGGCATATATGCAAACTGTCTTGCATTAGACGGAAGAAGCAAGTTCTCGTTTGTGAGTGAGGATGATGAGAAAAGAATCCCGAAGGAGCCGATTATTGTTTGTTTTTTGAGTTTTCAGTCTTTTATTGTTTTTGAAGGTTTGTCATAAGTTAATGAGCTTAAGCCTAAACCAATGGGTTAGTAAACTCATCACATCTTCCCTCTGATTAGGGGTAATGAGAATACCTTAAGTGTGAAGTCAGATTCTCACACTTAATCACCTTGGGTGTAGGATTAAGATCATTAACCTACTTGTGATTATTTAGATGTTTTTGTGGTTTTTGTTTAGTGTTAAGTAATGAGGTTAAGCCATAATCAGGGATTTAACAGACTCATTACACCATCCTAATGGAAGGATAATAGATGAGAATGTTTAAGCTGAGGAAAGCTCCTCAACTTAATACATGATTAGGGATTAAACTCATGACCAAACAAGCCTTTATTAGATGGATTTTATTTAATGATATGGTGATGAAGTGGATTTTATGATTTGTAAGACAACTTGAGGGGGACTTGTCCATTAACACTAGGGTTAGTCCTTCTTAACCAATTAAGGAAGAATTAGAACCCTAGTGCAAGGCCCAAGTTACAAGTGATGTCTTGATGATTATTAAGTGAATTGATTAAGAGATTTAAACACATTAAGGGTTTAACACTTAGGATTAAAGTTATACACTCCATCCTAAGAGAAGGATGCAGGCATAAGCTTAATCATAAAGCCTTAGAGCCTTTAGGGTTTAGTTCCTGATTATGAGATAAGAAGAGATGACTTAAAGGAGACACAAAGGTAAAACTAAGAGGGGAGACTAATCGAAACCCTAATCATTGCCATGCTTGGTTGTTCCTAAGGTTTGTGAGGTTTTCAAGAGCAGTCTTCAATGGAACCACCAGGAGGCAGATGAAAGGATCAAGAGAAGCAAAGTAACTTGCTTCATTCAAGAAGTCAAGTCACTTGAAGAAAGAAAGTAAGAAGAAGAGGAATGAGCAAGCTCAATCTCAAACACATATCAAAATGCAGCATGGATGCAAGAGAGAGATGAAGAGAAGTTATGAGAAGTGAAGGCAAATTCACTTCTCAAAGCCACTTACCACCTGAAAAGTTAGAAAAGAAATGCAATGAAATGCAAAATGAGATGAAATGGTATGATGTAAATCAAAACCAGAAGCATGTTTATGATGATAATGATGCTATGAAGTGATACAAACATGAGACAACAAATGGAGATGATCATACAAGTTCATGGATGCAAATGAAACAAGTTAAGGAGCATAAACACACATGAAAAGTTATGAAATGTAAATGGCATACAACATGACAAATGCAATGTGCAATGATCAAACATGCTTTCAATATGTCTGATGATGTTAAATGAATCAAATGGAGGCATGGAATGTCATGGCAAGTCATGTTGTGCAAGAAAATGCAAGATGGATGCATATGGAAGCCCAAATTAGGGTTTATGAACAATGCAACAAACAAAAACCAAAACCAGAAGCAAACAACATTATAAAAAATTGAAAATGCCCTCAAAGGATCCCTAATCCAATACTAACTCACTGCCCAAAGGAGAGGTTTCAACTCCTAACCAAATTCAAGTTATGATTTTCCTAAGTTTTCTAGGGTTTTAGGGTTCCTTAACAAGAAAATTACCAAACAAATTGAAAATGAAAGATCAAATCATGGCCATTTAATCTCACAAACTACATGATAAACACAATGCAATGCAAAAAGAACCAAGGTCCAACTCTTTAGAGTTAGGCAGAAATGATTTTTTGGAAGTTTGGATCAAAATAATGCATAAAAATGATTTTAATTCAATGAAAAATTCTCAAAATGCATCAAGATCAAAAAATAAATTTGGTTTGAAGGTTGGACAATGTTTCTAAATGTCTTAAAACATTTCATGAATTTTTTTGGTGATTTTTAAATACCTAAAAGTATTTTTAATAAATTAATTTTCATTAATCAATTAAAAATAAACTTTTAAATATTTAAAAATACTTTTTTAATGCTAAAAATGAAAATAAAAATAATGTTGTGTTTTAAAAATTAATGAAACCCTTGGTAAAAAATTTCATAATTTTTAAAGCATTTTTACTATTTTTAATAAATGGAAGAAAATAAATATGAAACAAATGAATTAAAAACAAAGAAAAAGAAAAGTCAACTGAATGGAGGGCCAAGATGAATCCTGGGAGAAGAAAGATTGACCACGCGCACAATCCAGTGGCCCAAATTCAAACTGAGTTAAACATAATTATGAATTAATTAATTATAGTTAGGGTTTCTAATGGTGAATCTCAGCCACACACGCGCGCGAAGTCAACCTGGTCCAAGCATCCAACGCTCCAGATTCAAATGTCCATTAATGACCTGATTAAAACCCTAATGATTTTCAGGTGGCCGGAGAAGACCTCCGGTCGTCTTCTCCGGTGGGAACCCCACCTGAAAATTTCTAAAACTCTCAAAACGTAATTAAAATGAAATCTAAAAACACAGAAATGATTCCCACAACCCACTGAATCAAAACCCCAACACAAACATCATTTATATTTCATCAAACTCATGAATCGAAACAAACAAAATTTTAGGGCAAGACTTTCAGAACACGATTACATCCTTATTTTTCCACCATTTTCAAAACTAAAGACATATTCATGATCAGGGAGGCATATAGAACAGCTTAAGAACTTTAAAAATGATTTCTGGAGAAAATGTTCTTGAGCTACCTGAGTTTCGAAGCTTTCAATCTTGCAACTTTCTGCCCTCTTCCCTTGATGCAAACCACCCCCTTTGGTCCCTTGATGATGTCTGGATGCTCAGCAAGAGTTTATGTTGGCTGGTTTGGGAGTTTGAACAGCTTCTGCTCAAGCTCAGGTGAGAATGGTGTTTGTGATTCAGGCAGTTTCAGGCAAAGGTGAGGGGTTCTTTGTGATCAGGATGATGATTTGAGAAGGTTTGTGAAGTTTGTTCAAGTGTTTGTGGCCTGTGGAGTGAGTTTCAAAAGCTTTGGCTTTGAGAGTGAAAAATGGGGAAGCTGAGTTCTTGCTGGTTTCAGGCCTATGTCTTGTTGGTTTGGGTTCAGTGAGGCATGGTGAGAAGATTAGTGGAGTTTGTTTGAGTGTTTATGGCTTGTGGAATCAGATTCGAAAGCTTTTGCTTGAGGGAGTGAAAATGGGAATGTGATGCTATGGCTTGCTTCAGGCTTGCTTCAGGCTTGCTTGTTGTATGAAATGGCTGGCATTTGATCCACATAAACAAATCCCATTGGTCAGGTGATGTGACTTGGCCTGCTGTGATAGGTGAGCTAGCTTTTGCAAAAAGTCCACTCTTGTGTAAGAGAAAGCATGGGCAACTCCTAGCTTGGTACAAGGGTGTGGGCTGGCGCAACATGGTGAGGGGAAAGGCTAGGGCTGGTTCAGCAGCCAAGGCAACAAGTGGATGGAAGTGTGATGATGGTTTTGCAACTTACTTGCTTTTGCTTTTTCATGAAAATATCTTGCTTTGCAAACCATGAACATGTGATCTTTTGGTTCAAATATGATTTTTAGAACTTGTGTGATGCTTGCACATTGGTTTGATATGAACTAGAAGTCACAAATGCCTTGGTACAAAGTTTTTGCAAGTTTCTCATTTGAGGCATATTTTGAAAATTAGTGATTTTTGCCAACTTTGACACACCATAACTTTTGATCCAAAATGAATTAGGTCATGTTCTTGTACTTTTTGAAAAGGGAAAGATCTAATCTACAACTTTCATGACCAAAGTTTTTCCATTTGAAGCATTTTTTGATCAAAAAGTAAGGGTTGAAAAAGTTGCATAAAATGACATTTCATTAAAAGTCAACCATGCCCTAAAAAGTCAACTTTGCAAAAACTTGTAATTCTTGAATTGTGTGAACTTCAACCTTCTTCTATGATCAAATAAAGATCATATGCACTCAAAATGATGAAGATCACCCCTTGGTTGGGTCATTGGGGGCCTCAGATGCCCTGATTTTGCACTGACTTGCTCGAAAAGTCAACTCTTGATCAGATGACTTCCCCAAGGAATTTCTTCATGAAAATTGATATGCATACTCCCTATACCATATAGAGACCAATAGAAACAAGAATGACCAAAAAAATTGGAGTTATGGCCTCTGAAACCAAAACCCTAATTTTGGGTCACCTGTGCAGTCAAACCTGGCTCTGCATCCACACCATTTCCAGTTCTTGTGATTCTTTGGCATTCTTGACTTTGAGAGGATGTAATATGATGCTTGAACACACATTGACCCCTTTGAAGTGATTGATGACCTTTGGAGTGGCTCAAGAAGCTCTTGGATTGCTCAGATCACAAACCCTAGATGCAGATGACTTAGAACCAATGCAAAGACTCAAAAATGTGGTATGAGATATTATGATTGTGTTTATGCATATGAAATGACCACAAGCCATGGTGTGAATGGGTGAGGGCAAATTTGGGGTGTTTACAGCTGCCCCTATTCAAACATGAGTTAGCTGTGCAGGTTGTAAGTGACGGCTTAACAGGCAAACAAGATAACTTGTGGTTGAATACCAAAGACAGTCCAAAATTTGCACTCACAGAATGAAGAAGAAAAGGGATATAGATTGTAAAAGAAAATAAAGTTTATTGTAAAGTGTGGGCGACGGAGGACGACCGTCGAGCAGAGGACGACTGCTGGGTAAAGAGCAATGACGGGGACGGCCGACATGCTGGGAAAAGTGCGGGAAATAAAGCAATGACGGGGACGGCCGACATGCTGGGGATAAAAGAATTATGATGGGGACGGCCATCAAGATAAAGCTGTAAAATTTTCTGGGGATCAAAGAAACATGACAGGGACGGCCATCAAGTTCATAAAGTAAAGTAACCAACGATGGGGACGGCCATCGGGCTAAACTGAAAGGAAAAGGGACCACGACGGGGACGACCATCGGGTTAAAGAATAAATGAAATAAACAGATGATGGGGTACGGTCATCAAAGGTGAAGGACGATCACCTAGCAGGGGACGACTGCTCTGTTGGGTTAAGATGAGGGACGGTCATCTAAGGTGGAGGACGACCACCTGGCAGGGTACGGCTGCCAAAAATATCGCGACATAGGACGAATGCCGGATAAAAGGTCAACGATGGGGACGACCATCGGATGAGCATGATGGAGGACGACCATCAAGAGGTGGAGGACGACCACCTAGCAGGGGACGGCTGCTCTCAAGGTTTGTCATGACATAGGACGAATGCCAGATAACCAAAATCAACAATGGGGATGGCCATTGGATAAAATGATGAAGGACGATCATCAAAAAGGTGGAGGACGACCACCTAGCAGGGGACGGCTGCTAAAAGTCAACGACGGGGACAGCCATCGGATGAGCATGATGGAGGACGACCATCAAGAGGTGGAGGACGACCACCTAGCAGGGTACGGCTGCTCTCAAGGTTTATCATGACACAGGACGAGTGCCAGATAAAAAAGAAAACTGCTTTGTTAGCGATCTACTGGGGAGTAGTAAACACGGACGAGTGTTTACATCCAAGAAACAAAAGGTGTAAGTGTTTAGATGTTTGTGTATAGATTAAAGATGCGGACGAGCATCCTTAAGACTATGATACGGACGAGTATCATGTAGAAACAAACTCTAGACGTACGTTCTGAGATGATGGTACGGACGAGTACCAACGAGTTAACAAAGAACAAGGACTAGTGTTGAATCTGTGGGGATATATAAGTGGTATATTCAAGATACGGACGAGTATAAGTATTTAACTGCTGGGGAGAGTGACACGGACGGGTGTCGAAAGGAGAAGAGTGTAGTATGAACAAGTATCTGATATACAAAGTATAGGTGACTGTGCTAGGGATATGACACGGACGGGTGCCAAAGGATTGTCACATGTAAGTATATGCGAGTGCAAAGAGGACGTCTTTGGCTTTCTGCTGGAGTTATGACACAAATGGGTGTCAAAAAGTATCTGTAATACGAGTGTTGTGTTTGCACAGGGTGTTCGGGTGACTTTACTGGGGAGTGATGACACGGACGGGTGTCAAAGGGAGTATATATACTGGTGTTTGTGAATGTGAGGCAACTGATTTTGCTGGGGAATCTCCGCTGGGGATTTGGGGAAAGTATTCTGTATATTGACGGATTGTCTTTATTCACAAGTGTTGATTCAAAACATGGCTCATGATTATGCTATATGCTTGATTTTTGCCGTAATGCTCCGTATTAAACGGAATGCTACGCTTTGTGGGTGATTATGATGTGAATGCCATGATTATGCAAAGATACCAAAACCGGGATCCGGGTCCCGCTGCTGTGACGATCTTTGGTCGATCCGCTTGAAGTAGACATCCCAGCTGGGGGTGAGATCATTGGTAGATCTGATGATATGATATCTGCTTGGGGATATGGGTCCTTGATAGATCTATCCTTATAAATGAGAGACCCAGCTGGGGTTTGTAGAAGCTTTCTTCACTCTGTTGTGATCTTCTATGCGCTGCTCTTCTGGATAGAGGCCGGAGCTCTGTGGGGAGGTAGCTCCTTGACTGAAATGGCAACTCGGCTGGGGAGAAAAGAGGAATCACTGAAAGGCCTCCCTAGAAATTCTGTTGAGGTAGCTTCTTGACTCAGCCGGGGACATGGGCGCCTTCTGTGATGCCTGGCAACTCTGATGGGGATAAGTAATAAGTGGCAACTCAGCTGGGGAGAAGACACTTTGGGCGCTGAGTGTTGATTTGTCAACTTGTTGGGATGAAGCTTGCATGCCCCAAGTTGCGTTCCGGATACCTGCAATTCTGAAAAGATAGAGAAACGCACAAGTAATCCCGAGGTATCCTTTATTGGATTCCGTCATAGGAGTTTAGACACTTCTGAGAGTAAGTATATTTCCTGCAAGCATGTGACTTTTATTATATTTTTTTTGAAGATAAGCATCTGTATTCATGCAATCAGTTTTTTCTTTAAGACATCAGACATCTTTGCAAATAAAAATGTACAAGACGAAACATGACTGAAAATCTGATTTTATTAATTCATATGCCCTGAATTGGCGAGATACAGTCAAAGAAACAAATCCTCCGAAATGAGGGGATCGTTACAAATTGAGAAACAAAATGCTGGCAATGTTGATGACGCTTTAAGGAGCTTCCTCTCTTGCTATGACTCGTATGACTTTTGACGTTCTTCTCATCTTGCTTTCTGAAGAAGGCTGATTCTGACTGAGGCTTGATCCTTTCGAAGCTTACCAAGTTGTAAACGATACAGACGAATTCAGACTGCAGTTGTTCGCTTATTCCCTTATTTTGCATGGATCGCCCTTTCGGGTTTTCAATCCATCGGGATACCCATTTTTGCCTGAGCTGTCCAATGCGGCTTTTCAACTCAGCGGGTGTACATTTTTTTTGTTTATTTTCCCTTATTTTTGCCCGAGTCTTTTATTCTGTTTTTGACTCGCCGGGATGCCCTAATTTTGCCTGGACTTACATTCTGTTTTTGTGTCCAGCGGGTCATTTTTATGCAAAGTATTTTTTAACTGCATCTGAATTCACAGGGGACGGGAAATATTCACCATCCATGGTGCTGAGCATCAGTGCTCCACCAGAGAAAACTTTCTTTACTACGAATGGTCCTTCATAATTTGGAGTGCATTTGCCCCTGTGGTCTGTATGAGGAGGGAGGATTCTCTTCAGCACAAGATCACCTACTTGGTACTCTCGGTGCCTGACTTTCTGATCGAAGGCTTTCTTCATTCTCTTCTGATATAACTGCCCATGACAGATTGCAGCCAACCTTTTCTCTTCAATCAGACTCAGTTGTTCGTATCGGGCCCGAACCCATTCTGCTTCACTCAGTTTAACATCCATTAGTACCCGCAGAGAGGGTAATTCAACTTCAACTGGTAGGACTGCTTCCATACCATACACAAGCTGATACGGTGTTGCCCCAGTGGATGTTCTGATTGACATGCGGTACCCATGCAAGGCAAACGGTAGCATTTCATGCCAGTCTTTGTAAGTGACTATCATCTTCTGCACAATCTTCTTGATATTTTTATTCGCTGCCTCAACAGCGCCATTCATCTTTGGCCTGTAAGGGGAAGAATTGTGGTGTTGGATTTTGAAGTCCCGGCATAGCTCTGCCATCATTTTGTTGTTTAAGTTGGAATCATTATCAGTAATGATTCGCTCGGGAACTCCATACCGACAGATGATATCTCTCTTTAGAAATCTGGCTACCACTTGTCTTGTAACATTGGCATAAGACGCTGCTTCGACCCACTTGGTGAAATAGTCAATGGCGACCAGGATGAATCTGTGGCCGTTCGAAGCAGTCGGTTCAATCTTGCCAATCATTTCAATGCCCCACATAGCAAAGGGCCAGGGTGAAGACATCACATTCAGAGGATTGGGAGGCACATGCACCTTATCTGCATAAATCTGGCATTTATGGCATTTCCTGGCATAGGCACAACAGTCGGCATCCATCGTGATCCAGTAATAGCCTGATCTTAGCAACTTCTTGGCCATGGCATGCCCTCCAGCATGGGTACCAAAGGATCCTTCATGCACTTCATGCATTAACAAATCTGCTTCTGTCTTGTCAACGCATCTGAGGAGTACCATATCAAAGTTTCTTTTGTATAGGGAACCATCAGTGTTCAAGAAGAAACTACCAGCAAGCCTTCTCAAAGTCTTCTTATCATTGGAAGATGCCCCAGGTGGGTATGTTTGATCCTCCAAGAAGCACTTAATGTCATGGAACCAAGGCTTATCATCTTTAACAACATCTGCTGCGAACACATATGTTGGTATGTCAAGTCTGGACACTGAGATCTGAGGTACGAAGTTGGCAGCCTGAACTTTGATCATGGACGAAATGGTAGCCAGAGCATCTGCAAACTGATTCTCGTCCCGAGGGATATACTCAAGCTTGACTGTTGTGAAGAAAGTCAATAACCTCCTTGTATAATCCCTGTAAGGTATCAGATGATCCTGGTGGGTGTACCATTTGCCGTTGGTTTGATTGATTACCAGAGCTGAATCTCCGAATACGGTCAATGTCTTGATCCTGAGGTCAATGGCTTCCTCAAGACCCATAATGCAAGCTTCGTATTCAGCTTCGTTGTTAGTGCAGTTGAAAGTGAGTTTTGCCGAGAAAGGCATGTGAACTCCTTTAGGTTTAATGAGTACTGCACCAACACCACGACCATTCATGTTAACAGCTCCATCAAACATCATAGTCCATTCTTCTTCCGGGTCAGGCCCTTCAGTGTGAACAGGCTCTTCATGATCTTTTGCTTTTATGAACATGATGTCTTCATCAGGGAAGTCAAATCTCATAGGCTGGTAATCATCAATGGGTTGCTCGGCAAGATATTCAGACAATACACTGCCCTTAATGGCTTTCTGAGATGTGTACTGGATGTCATACTCTGTAAGGATCATTTGCCATCTTGCAACCCGTCCGGTAAGTGCTGGCTTCTCAAATATGTACTTAACTGGGTCCATCTTTGAGATCAACAAAGTAGTGTGGGCCAACATATACTGTCTCAATCGGCGAGCAACCCACGCTAAAGCACAGCAAGTTTTCTCGAGCAGTGAATAACGTTGTTCACAGTCGGTAAACTTTTTGCTTAGGTAGTATATTGCATACTCTTTTCGACCAGACTCGTCATGCTGGCCCATCACACACCCCATTGACTCTTCTAATACTGTCAAGTACATTATCAGAGGTCTTCCTTCAACTGGAGGCATAAGGATTGGAGGTTCTTGTAAGTATTCTTTGATCTTGTCAAATGCCTTCTGGCAGTCTTCATTCCACCTGATCGTTTGCTCTTTCCTCAATAGTTTGAACAAGGGTTCACAGGTTGCTGTAAGAAGGGATATGAACCTTGAGATGTAGTTCAATCTACCTAGAAACCCTCGAACTTCTTTCTCTGTCTTCGGTGCAGGCATTTCTTGAATAGCTTTGACTTTATCAGGGTCAACTTCAATCCCTTTCTCACTTACAATAAATCCCAGCAGCTTACCCGATCGCACCCCGAATGTGCATTTGTTGGGGTTCAACTTCAGTTGGTACTTCCTCAGACGTTTGAACAACTTTAGCAGATTTACCAGATGGTCTTCTTCAGTAAGGGACTTGGCGATCATGTCATCCACATAACATTCGATTTCCTTATGGATTATATCGTGGAATAATGTCACCATAGCCCGTTGATACGTCGCACCGGCATTCTTGAGCCCAAATGGCATTACCTTGTAGCAGAACGTGCCCCAGGGTGTGATGAAGGTTGTCTTCTCCATGTCTTCAGGTGACATTTTAATCTGATTATATCCTGAAAATCCATCCATGAAGGAGAATACCGAGAACTGAGCCGTGTTATCCACCAATACATCAATGTGAGGTAAGGGGAAATCATCTTTCGGGCTAGCTCTATTCAGATCCCGATAGTCAACACACATCCTTACCTTTCCGTCTTTCTTAGGCACAGGTACTATATTAGCAACCCACGGTGGATAGCTAGTTACAGCAAGGAAACCGGCGTCCCATTGCTTCTGTACCTCTTCCTTGATTTTCATTGCCATGTCTGGGCGAGTACGGCGCAGTTTCTGTTTAACCGGCGGGCATTCTTCCCTTAAAGGCAGCTTGTGCACAACAATGTCGGTATCCAACCCTGGCATATCTTGATAAGACCAAGCGAACACATCCACATACTCTTGAAGCAGGTCAATCAGTTGTCTCTTCACTGAGTCTTGTAGGCAGGCCCCGATTTTAACTTCCTTCACGTCTTCCTTTGTACCAAGATTGATCGTTTCAACCTCCTCCTGGTGAGGAGTAATAACCTTTTCCTCTTGTCTCAACAATCTGGCTAGCTCTTCAGGAAGCTCATATTCTTCTTCAACCCCTTCATCAGCTTGATTGATTGGATTGTCAAAGTCATACGAAGTCATAGCCGTGCTGTTGTCGGTGCTGTCTGGAAGGCATACTCTGCAAGGGTTCAGTTTGTTCATTTTAGTGATTTGATTTTAATCTTGTTTTAGAAAAGTGAAATAAAGTTGTCATCTTGAAAACACTGCCATTTATTTTTTGTACAAAAAGAAAAATGGAAAAACAGTGAGCGGAAAAGAAAAAAGACTCGTTTGCAAAAAGATGTCTGATATTTCATTGAATAATCTTGTTGCACAAAAAGTACAGATGGCCCGATTACAAAATGAGTCTTGTCATCTTGGGCAAGATGCAAGACTTTGATCCATGCTTATAAAATACAGGAAATAATAATTACTCTGCATGAGTAACTCTTATAATTTCCTGGGAAGACCAGTTTGAGATACTGCTCCCCGGGATCTTTGGACAAATCCAGCTTTCCAGGTTGCGTTCTTCTTCATCCTCGTCTTCCAAACTGTTGACAGCATCGGGGGTGAGCATCCCCCCACTAACAAAGTTGGGCTCTTTTGCAGCCTCTGCTTGATCTTGTTGAGTTGGTTTGTAACCCAACCCAAATCTATCCTCTTTCTTCTCCACCGGTAGTAGTTTGCCCCAACCTTGGGCATTTCCTTCTTCAACAACCTTCCGGGCTTGTTGATATGATGTCATTGAAGTTCCAGGTACAGCAGATGTTTCATTTATGTTCAAGGCTTCGAAACCTTGGCTCATTGTTTCATGGATCTCCCCATCCATCTCAATGTATTTATAGGTAGCCAGGTGGCTAACAAAAATATCCTCCTCTCCACAGATAGTAACGACTTGACCCTCCCACTCGAATTTTAACTTCTGGTGAAGGGTTGAGGTCACGGCGCCAGCGGCGTGAATCCATGGCCTACTCAATAGACAGCTGTAGGCAGGCTGTATATCCATCACATAGAAGGTCGTTTTGAAAGTTTGCGGGCCAATCGTTATGGGCAACTCAATCTCTCCCAGAACCGATCTCTTAGAACCATCAAAGGCTCTCACCACCAGGTTGCTGGGACGCAACGCCAATCCGTCATACTTTAGCTTCACAAGGGCTTTTTTAGGTAAGACGTTGAGGGATGACCCCGTGTCTACCAGCACATGGGAAAGGACTGCACCTTTACATTCCATGGTTATGTGCAAAGCCTTGTTATGGTTGCGGCCTTCCGCAGTCAAATCAGTGTTGGTGAACCCTAGTCCATGACTAGCATTAACATTTCCAACTACAGCTTCCAACTGATTGACGGTGATCTCTTCAGGCACATAAGCTGCGTGCAAGACTTTGAGTAGTGCGTTCCGATGGGCCTCGGAGCACATAAGCAATGATAGGATTGAGATCTTGGAAGGCGTCTGATGAAGCTGATCCACTATTTTGTAATCACTTTTCTTGATGATTCTCATGAACTCATCAACCTCTTGATCAAAGGGTGTTTTCAAAGCTTCTTTAACAATCTGCTCTTCCTGCACCAAGCTTTTCCCTTTTGCCTTGGCAGCAGCTTCTGCTTCGGCAGTGGGTCTTTGAGTTTGTGGAGCAAAGAGACGTCCGCTTCGAGTGAAGCCTCCGCCTCCTCCCACATTGTCTATTTGTGGTGCAGGGGTTGATGATTCAAAAGTGATTTTTTGTCCTTCGCAGTACAGGTCAGAGCCGTAATGCCACGGGATGGCATTACTGCTTTCATAAGGTACTGGTCCAGGCACCGTGATAGTGACTGGACTGAGTGCCGTTGCGGAAGGAACTGTGATAGTCTGCGGATCGTAGTATATCGTGACTGGTGCTCTGATGGGAGCAGCACTTTGTGAGTTGTAAGCAGAGTTATTTTCTGGATCGTAATAAATTGTAACGGTTGAGACATCTTCATTGTTTGTTGCTGATGTTGTAGGAGACATTGTCGGAAGGATGGGTGTTGTTGTTGTAGGAGATTCAAAGTGGAGTGGTGCTGAAGTTGTAGAAGGAATATTCATTGATATCTGGTCAGTTGAGATGACAGATGAAGCATTCGTGGATGAAACCGAAGAGTTGTCGGGAACAATGGTTGTTGTAGTTGTAGGAGATGCTGAAATTGTTGCTGATGAGATTGCTGGATTTGTAGGAAATGATGTGGTGATTTGAAGTTGGCCACTCTGAATGAGACCATCTATGCCATTCCTCAAGTTATCACACCCATTTACTGAAATGTTGCAGTAAGCACACCCTAACTCACACCCCGGGAACATTTGACATTCGAGGAGTTGAGCCTTAATTTCTACCAACGGTGTCCGGATTTGACCCACACTGGTTATTAAATAAGACGGCTTGTCTTCTTCGATAGCGTTGATTCTGGGACCACCGTGGTTTGGCATAGGGTTCTTATTAACATTGGGTGGTGGTGCGAAGTTCAGAGCTTTTGAGTCTACCAGGTCTTGTACCTTCATGTGCAAGGCTCTGCACTTTTCTGTACTGTGGCCAGGTGCATTTGAATGAAAAGCACATCTGGCGTTGGAGTCATAATTCCTGGGTAGACTATTAGGATCTGAAGGTGCCAACGTCCTTAGCTCAACTAGGTTGAGTTTCAGGAGTTGTGGCAACAATGTAGCATATGGCATAGGGATCGGATCGATCACCCTATTGGCTTGAGATGGCCTCTGCTGAAATGGCCTCTGCTGGTTGTTGTTGTTGGTGTTGTTGTAGTTTCTTGGAGGATACTGAGCTTGCTGATGGTACTGAGGTTGTTGCTGATAGTTTTGCTGCGGAGGCTGATAAGCTGGTTGAGGATGAGCTGGAGCGGGAATGGTGACTGCTGCCACAGACCTGTGAACATACTGGGGTCTGCCCTTGTTGGTGTGGATGGCATTGGTCTCGCCAGTTCTTCTTGGGCCTGCAAAAGGCTTCCTTGCATTGCTGGACGAGCTGGCACCATTGTCAGAAATCTTGCCCATCTTCAACAGGCTCTCAATTCTCTCTCCAGCTATGACAACATCTGCAAAGCTAGTGGAAGAGAAAGCAGCTAGCCTGTCAATATATGTTCCTTGGAGGGTGTTCATAAACATATCTGCCATTTCCCTCTCTGACATAGGTGGCTGAACAGCAGCAGCCAATTGCCTCCATCTCTGGGCATATTCTCGGAAACTTTCCCTTGACGACTGTGACATTCCCATTAGGAGGGTCCTGTTGGGTGCCATATCTAAGTTGTACTGATACTGTCTGATAAAGGCCTCTGCCAGGTCCTTCCAACATCTGATAGTTTATCTTGTCAGATGAGAGTACCATTCTCTTGATGCTCCAGTCAAGCTGTCCTCGAAATAAAACATCCAGAGCTTCTCGTCCATAGTATAGGCCTTCAGCCTCCCCAGAAATGATTGTAAATGGGTCCGGGGGCATGAAGTCCCGTTGTATTTTTCAAAACAAGGAGGCTTAAACTCATGGGGAATCCTGACCCCGTCTACCAAGCCCATGTCCATAACGTCAAAACCCAAAGAGTTTTGAGACTCTAAGGATCTTAATTTCTCAGCTATCTCATCCAGCCTTCTGTCATAAGCTTCCTCCCCAGCTCCCATTACTGTGAACTGATCCTCCTGGGGGTCTTCTTGCAGTACCCTGCCTGCAGTGGCAGTCCCTTGAACGTTAGCAGGAATATTGACCTCTGGATGAAGGTGGGGGCCAAATACAGGGGGATTGACATGAGGTTGGACCCTCTCATTGTTGTTGGTGCCAGCAGTCCCTATATGTGGATCCTCTTGATTTTGCCTTTCCACCATGGCTCTCAATCTTTCTTGGCTCTGAGCCATGTTGTTCATCACTTCCATAAACTGCGTCATCTGCATTCTCATTTCCAATCTTTTGTTTGCCATTTGATTTCTGACCTCTGCAAGGTCCTGTTGTACCTGATCCATTTGTATGCCCGGAAGGTTGTTACGGGTTGGATAACGGTGCGGACGGTTGAGGGGAAATACCCGGCGTCGAGCAATAGTTCCTGAACATCACAACAGAGTTAGTAGCAATAAAACAAAAACCTACAAAACAAACAAAAGGTTAGCATGCAATGCAGTATGCTTATTTGTTTTCAAGGTATCCGGCTTGGCGTTCAGTTTTGACCCTTCCAGACCCTTGAAGATGCTGTTGATGTTGCTTTCAAAGTAAACTCGGATGGAACAAACTAATACATATATTACAAAAGGCAAATGGTACATAGTTTGTTTACAAATACAAGCCCTCTGAGGGGTCAAAATACATTACAAGAAAATAAAAGTACATGGAATGAAAGCAACAACAAGCAAATGGTCAAACACCAAGACCAAACTCATCCTCCCGAACTTCCTTGAGAAGTGCTTCGGTCACAGGATCATCCGGACGCTCCGTGAGATTCCTGATGAGGAGATTCCGGGTAGTAACAGCTGCGGTTAGCTTCTTGTGCTGACTTTGGTCCTTTGACCTCTTCACTCCAGCTCTGATCTTCAGCTCTGATATCTCCCTCTGTGCTGCTGCCAGGGCTTCCTGCTGCTCTTTTACACTAGCTTCCAGCTGCTCTATCTTATCTTGAGTCCTCTTATCCTCCAGAGTGCGAGCCTCAGTGATCCTGACCCACCTAGCCTGACTCTCCTTCAGATACAAGTCTGTCCTGGCCTTCTGGAACTGGGCTTCCTTGCAAGCATTCTTCAGAATTTGTTCCCCAACCTTAGACTTCTTGATGTAATCCTCAGACCTCTCAATTTTAGCCAAATGCTCCACTCTCAGCTTCTCTAGCCTTTCAATATCCATCCTACCATCACTCCTTTCCCGGAGGGTCTTCTGCAAGGCCTGAGTCAGCTTCTCATTTCTTTCTTTCAAACCCTCAAACTCCTCCAAACTGACAGTGGCAGGGGGTGGTGCTGAGGATGGTCCAGGCATATCCTCCATGGTAAAGGGCATTCCAGAGAATTGGGCCCTGGCATGGGACCACTCATAATATTGTGCTGATGCCACATTGTTGCACTTCCCTAGAATGGTTACTCCCTTAGTTTGAACATTGTCCCAGGCCCAGGCTGCCTGCCTAACAATAGCCAGATTAGGCTTGTTCTCACAATAAAGAGTTTCAACCAGGTCTTGTGCCTTAGGAGTGTGGACCAGTGCATAGCCCAGTTGTCTTTTGAACAGCAGAGGGTTGTAATTGATACTACCCTTAACTCCTATTAGGGGCACATTGGGAAAATTCCCACAGCTGGTGATGATATCCCTGCCTTTTGTGCTTTGAGTGCACCACCTGATATCGGCTGAAGTTAGAGCAGTGAGTCTTCTAGCCCAGTTTCTCTGCTGATGAGGATTCAAAAATGCATCTGTTTTGGGAAAATGCCTGAGAAGCCAAGTATGGAACAAAGGAGCACAGCACCTCACTAATTTTCCCCTCTGCTTTTCATTCCTCTGGTGCACTGAGTAGTAGAGATCCCCCAATAAAGTGGGCACTGGGTTCCTCAGGATGAAAAGATGGATTGCATTCTTGCTAATGAATCGAGGCTCATCTGCAAATAATATGATCCCATATATGCTCAAGGCCAATAAAGCACAGACTGCTTTCCACTCTCCCAAAGAAGCTTTCAAGGTAGCTTGAGAGATCAAGAAATCCAGATGGAAGCCAGGGATTCCAGCCTTAGAAGTCATATGCTGCCCTATCAGAACTGATTCCAGATGCAAAGCCTTTGCTACTTCTTCATTACCAGGAAAGACCATCTCAGGGTTGAAAGGGATTCCACCCCTGATAGGTATACCAACCAATGATGAGTATTCTTCCAATAAGGGGCCCAGCTGAAAGTCCTGAAAAGTGAAATATCTCAGTGGGGGATCATAAAACTGAAGGCAGGTGTGAATCAAGCTCCTTTGTGAAGGGTCCAAATCCATAACCATATCAAGTATATCTCCATAGTGTTCCCTGAACAGTGCTATATGGTCTGGAGTGATCAGGGTCTGAATCCTCCTGATGTCAGCTAGCTCTGGCTGGAAGAAATGGTAGGTGATGTTACTCTTTTTAGGTGCCATGATGTTGAGGATGAGTAGAGACAGGTGCTGATGATAACACTGAAGAATGGGCCACTGACTGGCTGATGCAGGTGACTGAAGTAGATAGCTGATAGCTGAAGCAGATGCTGATGAAGATAGGTCAATACAGAAGATGGGGTCAAAACCAAGCCAAATGAATGAAGATGGATACCCTGAAAAACAAATAAACAAATGTCAATATGATGCAATGAGGATGCATGCAAATGATATGCAAGGGTTTGTGGCTGAGCTGGATCTGATCAAATGCTCTGATATATATTCAAGAAATCCAGATGGAGGTCTATAGGTCCAGTAACCAAGGTGGGGGACTCAAATAAAGAGTCACATGTCCAGGGTTTAGAATCACAAGAACTGTTCCAACATGGAGTATTCTTAATCAAATCAAAGTAACAGGGTATGCTGGGGCCAAGGGTACCTGCAAACCTGTAAACAGCCCAACCCCTTCACAGGTGGTGTTCTAGAACAAGGATCCTCAGACTTGGATCAGTTATGAGAAGTGTAAACACTTCTAACCCGGAGGTACAATGTTTACAATAACCATAAAAGTTCCTCCTCTAATTCACCTCAGTTTCTGAAGGTCAATACTAAAGGTCATCCAGACTTAGCAGGCTTCCCAGATAGCCCTAGCATTGCAGGAAATCTGCAACACAGAGTTCTCAAGAAGAAACCCATATTTGAACCGTGTTTCATATTCCCGCACCAGACCGAGATGGAATGGGAAAGAATATGAACCACTCTAGCCTAGGTGTCACTCAGGTCCCAGGTATAGGACCTTAACTCTCAATGGAACACCCACCCACCAAAGCAAACAACAGATCCAGCCAGCAACACAATATGATAATATGATATAATGCAAAATTATAAAGAAAGCAGTAAAGCAACTATACATAAAGTAAAAATAAATACAAGTATACAAACACAAATAAGCACATAACACCCCAGTAAACACAAATCAATCAAGCGCTAGGAGGAACCCACAAAAAGAACCAGAAGCCCTGGTTGCAGCATAAGGAGCTACCTCCCCAGCAGAGTCGCCAAGCTGTCGCTCCCGATAAGTGGGACCAGGCCCAGATAAAGGTACAGACGCGAACGGTCGGCGAGAGGGACAATGAGAACACACAGCCGTGAACTCACTGGAGATGAATAGAGTCGCCAGCTAGGCATTTTTATCCCAGAGGAAAGGTAATGCTGCATAGACCTAGAAAAGAGAAGGATAAGACGGTTGCGAACCAGAGAGACTGAGCAAGGGGGTTGGTTACAACCTGGGAAGGTATTAGCACCCAGATTGTCCGCCGTACTCGACGGGATCCACGCTTAAAAGATTTGTGTTTTAAAGGGGTAGTGTCAGTGCAATCTGTGTGTAAAATAGCTGGAAAAGAATGTACAGGTGTCAGTGTAAAGTGTATAAGTGATGTGAAGTATGAAAGTGTCAGTGCAAGAAAGGAGTGAAATGCTCAAGATCATGAGGCTAAAGAATGAAGCTGGAAGGAGGGGGAATATACAGAGACTTTTGTTCGATAACTGTTAAGTTATGCCTACGTATCCTCTCGTGCAATGAGGAAGTCAGAACACCGTAGTTCGACCCAAAGAGACTGAAAGATGAATTGACTTGTGAACTGCTTACTTGCCTATGCTCAAGTGTATGATCTGTCTGGCACAGATGCAAACTGTCTTGCATTAGACGGAAGAAGCAAGTTCTCGTTTGTGAGTGAGGATGATGAGAAAAGAATCCCGAAGGAGCCGATTATTGTTTGTTTTTTGAGTTTTCAGTCTTTTATTGTTTTTGAAGGTTTGTCATAAGTTAATGAGCTTAAGCCTAAACCAATGGGTTAGTAAACTCATCACATCTTCCCTCTGATTAGGGGTAATGAGAATACCTTAAGTGTGAAGTCAGATTCTCACACTTAATCACCTTGGGTGTAGGATTAAGATCATTAACCTACTTGTGATTATTTAGATGTTTTTGTGGTTTTTGTTTAGTGTTAAGTAATGAGGTTAAGCCATAATCAGGGATTTAACAGACTCATTACACCATCCTAATGGAAGGATAATAGATGAGAATGTTTAAGCTGAGGAAAGCTCCTCAACTTAATCCATGATTAGGGATTAAACTCATGACCAAACAAGCCTTTATTAGATGGATTTTATTTAATGATATGGTGATGAAGTGGATTTTATGATTTGTAAGACAACTTGAGGGGGACTTGTCCATTAACACTAGGGTTAGTCCTTCTTAACCAATTAAGGAAGAATTAGAACCCTAGTGCAAGGCCCAAGTTACAAGTGATGTCTTGATGATTATTAAGTGAATTGATTAAGAGATTTAAACACATTAAGGGTTTAACACTTAGGATTAAAGTTATACACTCCATCCTAAGAGAAGGATGCAGGCATAAGCTTAATCATAAAGCCTTAGAGCCTTTAGGGTTTAGTCCCTGATTATGAGATAAGAAGAGATGACTCAAAGGAGACACAAAGGTAAAACTAAGAGGGGAGACTAATCAAAACCCTAATCATTGCCATGCTTGGTTATTCCTAAGGTTTGTGAGGTTTTCAAGAGCAGTCTTCAATGGAACCACCAGGAGGCAGATGAAAGGATCAAGAGAAGCAAAGTAACTTGCTTCATTCAAGAAGTCAAGTCACTTGAAGAAAGAAAGTAATAAGAAGAGGAATGAGCAAGCTCAATCTCAAACACATATCAAAATGCAGCATGGATGCAAGAGAGAGATGAAGAGAAGTTATGAGAAGTGAAGGCAAATTCACTTCTCAAAGCCACTTACCACCTGAAAAGTTAGAAAAGAAATGCAATGAAATGCAAAATGAGATGAAATGGTATGATGTAAATCAAAACCAGAAGCATGTTTATGATGATAATGATGCTATGAAGTGATACAAACATGAGACAACAAATGGAGATGATCATACAAGTTCATGGATGCAAATGAAACAAGTTAAGGAGCATAAACACACATGAAAATGGCATACAACATGACAAATGCAATGTGCAATGATCAAACATGCTTTCAATATGTCTTATGATGTTAAATGAATCAAATGGAGGCATGGAATGTCATGGCAAGTCATGTTGTGCAAGAAAATGCAAGATGGATGCATATGGAAGCCCAAATTAGGGTTTATGAACAATGCAACAAACAAAAACCAAAACCAGAAGCAAACAACATTATAAAAAATTGAAAATGCCCTTAAAGGATCCCTAATCCTATACTAACTCACTGCCCAAAGGAGAGGTTTCAACTCCTAACCAAATTCAAGTTATGATTTTCCTAAGTTTTCTAGGGTTTTAGGGTTCCTTAACAAGAAAATTACCAAACAAATTTAAAATGAAAGATCAAATCATGGCCATTTAATATCACAAACTACATGCTAAACACAATGCAATGCAAAAAGAACCAAGGTCCAACTCTTTAGGGTTAGGCAGAAATGATTTTTTGGAAGTTTGGATCAAAATAATGCATAAAAATGATTTTAATTCAATGAAAAATTCTCAAAATGCATCAAGATCAAAAAATAAATTTGGTTTGAAGGTTGGACAATGTTTCTAAATGTCTTAAAACATTTCATGAATTTTTTTGGTGATTTTTAAATACCTAAAAGTATTTTTAATAAATTAATTTTCATTAATCAATTAAAAATAAACTTTTAAATATTTAAAAATACTTTTTTAATGCTAAAAATGAAAATAAAAAATAATTTTGTGTTTTAAAAATTAATGAAACCCTTGGTAAAAAATTTCATAATTTTTAAAGCATTTTTACTATTTTTAATAAATGGAAGAAAATAAATATGAAACAAATGAATTAAAAACAAAGAAAAAGAAAAGTCAACTGAATGGAGGGCCAAGATGAATCCTGGGAGAAGAAAGATTGACCACGCGCGCAATCCAGTGGCCCAAATTCAAACTGAGTTAAACATAATTATGAATTAATTAATTATAGTTAGGGTTTCTAATGGTGAATCTCAGCCACACACACGCGCGCGAAGTCAACCTGGTCCAAGCATCCAACGCTCCAGATTCAAATGTCCATTAATGACCTGATTAAAACCCTAATGATTTTCAGGTGGCCGGAGAAGACCTCCGGTCGTCTTCTCCGGTGGGAACCCCACCTGAAAATTTCTAAAACTCTCAAAACGTAATTAAAATGAAATCTAAAAACACAGAAATGATTCCCACAACCCACTGAATCAAAACCCCAACACAAACATCATTTATATTTCATCAAACTCATGAATCGAAACAAACAAAATTTTAGGGCAAGACTTTCAGAACACGATTACATCCTTATTTTTCCACCATTTTCAAAACTAAAGACATATTCATGATCAGGGAGGCATATAGAACAGCTTAAGAACTTTAAAAATGATTTCTGGAGAAAATGTTCTTGAGCTACCTGAGTTTCGAAGCTTTCAATCTTGCAACTTTCTGCCCTCTTCCCTTGATGCTAACCACCCCCTTTGGTCCCTTGATGATGTCTGGATGCTCAGCAAGAGTTTATGTTGGCTGGTTTGGGAGTTTGAACAGCTTCTGCTCAAGCTCAGGTGAGAATGGTGTTTGTGATTCAGGCAGTTTCAGGCAAAGGTGAGGGGTTCTTTGTGATCAGGATGATGATTTGAGAAGGTTTGTGAAGTTTGTTCAAGTGTTTGTGGCCTGTGGAGTGAGTATCGAAAGCTTTGGCTTTGAGAGTGAAAAATGGGGAAGCTGAGTTCTTGCTGGTTTCAGGCCTATGTCTTGTTGGTTTGGGTTCAGTGAGGCATGGTGAGAAGATTAGTGGAGTTTGTTTGAGTGTTTATGGCTTGTGGAATCAGATTCGAAAGCTTTTGCTTGAGGGAGTGAAAATGGGAATGTGATGCTATGGCTTGCTTCAGGCTTGCTTGTTGTATGAAATGGCTGGCATTTGATCCACATAAACAAATCCCATTGGTCAGGTGATGTGACTTGGCCTGCTGTGATAGGTGAGCTAGCTTTTGCAAAAAGTCCACTCTTGTGTAAGAGAAAGCATGGGCAACTCCTAGCTTGGTACAAGAGTGTGGGCTGGCGCAGCATGGTGAGGGGAAAGGCTAGGGCTGGTTCAGCAGCCAAGGCAACAAGTGGATGGAAGTGTGATGATGGTTTTGCAACTTACTTGCTTTTGCTTTTTCATGAAAATATCTTGCTTTGCAAACCATGAACATGTGATCTTTTGGTTCAAATCTGATTTTTAGAACTTGTGTGATGCTTGCACATTGGTTTGACATGAACTAGAAGTCACAAATGCCTTGGTACAAAGTTTTTGCAAGTTTCTCATTTGAGGCATATTTTGAAAATTAGTGATTTTTGCCAACTTTGACACACCATAACTTTTGATCCAAAATGAATTAGGTCATGTTCTTGTACTTTTTGAAAAGGGAAAGATCTAATCTACAACTTTCATGACCAAAGTTTTTCCATTTGAAGCATTTTTGGATCAAAAAGTAAGGGTTGAAAAAGTTGCATAAAATGACATTTCATTAAAAGTCAACCATGCCCTAAAAAGTCAACTTTGCAAAAAATTGTAATTCTTGAATTGTGTGAACTTCAAACTTCTTCTATGATCAAATAAAGATCATATGCACTCAAAATGATGAAGATCACCCCTTGGTTGGGTCATTGGGGGCCTCAGATGCCCTGATTTTGCACTGACTTGCTTGAAAAGTCAACTCTTGATCAGATGACTTCCCCAAGGAATTTCTTCATGAAAATTGATATGCATACTCCCTATACCATATAGAGACCAATAGAAACAAGAATGACCAAAAAAATTGGAGTTATGGCCTCTGAAACCAAAACCCTAATTTTGGGTCACCTGTGCAGTCAAACCTGGCTCTGCATCCACACCATTTCCAGTTCTTGTGATTCTTTGGCATTCTTGACTTTTAGAGGATGTAATATGATGCTTGAACACACATGGACCCATTTGAAGTGATTGATGACCTTTGGAGTGGCTCAAGAAGCTCTTGGATTGCTCAGATCACAAACCCTAGATGCAGATGACTTAGAACCAATGCAAAGACTCAAAAATGTGGTATGAGATATTATGATTGTGTTTATGCATATGAAATGACCACAAGCCATGGTGTGAATGGGTGAGGGCAAATTTGGGGTGTTTACAGCTGCCCCTATTCAAACATGAGTTAGCTGTGCAAGTTGTAAGTGACGGCTTAATAGGCAAACAAGATAACTTGTGGTTGAATACCAAAGACAGTCCAAAATTTGCACTCACAGAATGAAGAAGAAAAGGGATATAGATTGTAAAAGAAAATAAAGTTTATTGTAAAGTGTGGGCGACGGAGGACGACCGTCGAGCAGAGGACGACTGCTGGGTAAAGAGTAATGACGGGGACGGCCGACATGCTGGGAAAAGTGCGGGAAATAAAGCAATGACGGGGACGGCCGACATGCTGGGGATAAAAGAATTATGATGGGGACGGTGTCGCTCCCAAAGATTAGCATCCAGGTACAAGCGCGAACGGTCGGCGAAAGGAACAATGAGAACACACAGCCGTGAACTCACTGGAGATGAAAAGAGTCGCCAGCTAGGCATTTTTATCCCGGAGGAAAGGCAATGCTGCATAGGCCTAGAAAGATATGGATAAGACGGTTGCGAACCAGAGAGATTGAGAAAGGGGGTTGGTTACAACCTGGGAAGGTATTAGCACCCAGATTGTCCGTCGTACTCGACGGGATCCACGCTTAAAAGATTTGTGCTATAAAGGGGGTCGTGTCAGTGCAATCTGTGTGTAAAGAGCTGGAAAGCAATATGTACAGGTGTTAGTGTAAAAGAGGTGAAGTGTATAATGATGTGTCAGTGTAAGAATGAGAATAAGATGCTCAAGATCATGAGGCTAAAGAAAGAAGCTGGAAAGAGGGGGAATATACAGAGACTTTTGTCCGATAACTGTTAAGTTATGCCTACGTATCCTCTCGTGCAATGAGGAAGTCAGAACACCGTAGTTCGACCCAAAGAGACTGAAAGATGAATTAACTTGTGAACTGCTTACTAGCCTATGCTCAAGTGTATGATCTGTCTGGCACAGATGCTAACTGTCTTGCATTAGACGGAAGAAGCAAGTTCTCGTTTGTGAGTGAAGGTGATGAGAAAAGAATCCCGGAGGAGACGACTATTGTTTGTTTTTGTATTTTCAGTCTTTTATTGCTTTTTTGAAGTTTGTCATAAGTTAATTAGCTTAATTCTAAACCAATGGATTTAGTAAACTCATCACATCTTCCCTCTGATTAGGGGTAATGAGAATACCTTAAGTGTGAAGTCAGATTCTCACACTTAATCACCTTTGGTGTAGGATTAAGATCATTAACCTACTTGTGATTATTTAGATGTTTTTGGTGTTTTTGTTTAGTGTTGAGTAATGAGGTTAAGCCATAATCAGGGATTAAACAGACTCATTACACCATCCTAATAGAAGGATAATAGATGAGAATGTTTAAGCTGAGGAAAACTCCTCAACTTAATCCATGATTAGGGATTAAACTCATGACCAAACAAGCCTTTATTAGATGGACTTTATTTAATGATATGATGATGAAGTGATTTTTAGGGTTTGTAAGACAACTTGAGGGGGACTTGTCCATTAACACTAGGGTTAGTCCTTCTTAACCAGTTAAGGAAGAATTAGAACCCTAATGCAAGGCCCAAGTTACAAGTGTAATGTCTTGATGATTATTAAGTGAATTGATTAAGAGATTTAAACACATTAAGGGTTTAACACTTAGGATTAAAGTTATACACTCCATCCTAAGAGAAGGATGCAGGCATAAGCTTAATCACAAAGCCTTAAAGCCTTTAGGGTTTAGTCCCTGATTATGAGATGAGAAGAGAAGACTCAAAGAGACACAAAGGTAAAACTATGAGGGGAGACTAATCAAAACCCTAATTCATTGTCATGCTTGGTTGTTCCTAAAGTTTGTGAGGTTAAACAAGAACAATCTTCAAAGGCCACCAGGAAGCAGATGAACAGGATCAAGAGAAGCAAAGTGACTTGCTTCATTCAAGAAGTCAAGTCACTTGAAGAAAGAAAGTAAGAAGAAGAGGAATGAGCAAGCTCAATCTCAAACACATATAAAAATGCAGCATGGATGCAAGAGGAATGAAAAGAAAAGTTGTGAGAAGTGAAGGCAAATTCACTTCCCAAAGTCACTTACCACCTGAAATGTTAGAAAAGAAATGCAATGCAATGCAAAATGGGATGAGATGACATGATGAGAAACAAAACCAGAAGCATTTACATGATGCTAATGATGCTATGAGATGCTATAAACATGAGGCAAGGCATGGATATGCTCATACAAGATCATGGATGCAAATGGTGCAAGCTTAGAAGCATGGATACACATGACAAGTTAGGAAGCATACAAAGCATACAACATGGCAAATATGTAATGCAATGATCAAACATACTTTCTACATGTCTTATGATGTTGAATGAGTCACATGAATGCTTGAAATGTCATGGTAAGTCATGTTATGCAAGAGAATGCAAGAGGTATGCAAATGAAAGCCCAAATTAGGGTTTATGGATCAAACAACAAACAAAAACCAAAAGCAGAAGCAAAACCTAATTTAAAAAATGGAAAATGCCACCCAAAGAAACCCTAAACCTATACTAAACCAAAGTCCAAAGGGGAGGTCTCAACTCTTAACCAAACTCAAGATATGATTTTTCTAAGTTATTAGGGTTTTTAGGGTCCCTAAAAAAAAGAAATGCCAATCAAATTGAAAATTAGGAATCAAATCAAGGCCATTTAAACCTAGAAACTACATGCTAAATACAAAACAATACAAGAAGAACCAATGTCCAACTCCTCTTAGATAGGCAGAAATGAATTTTTGAACTTATGATCAAAATAATGCACCAAAAATGATTTAATTCAATGGAAAATTCTCAAAATGCATCAAGATCAAAAAAGAAATTTGGTTTGAAGGTTGGACAATGTTTCTAAATGTCTTAGAACATTTCATGAATTTTTTGGTGATTTTTAAATACCTAAAAGTATTTTTAATAAATTAATTTCCATTAATCAATTAAAAATAATCTTTTAAATATTTAAAAATACTTTTTTAATGATAAAAAATAAAACAAAAATATTTTTGGGTCATAAAAATTAATAAAACTCAGAAGAAAAAGTTTCATAATTTTTATGCATTTTTTACTATTTTTAAATAATTATGCAAAACAAATGAAATAAATATGAAAATAAATGAATTTTAAATGAATTAAGTGAAAGTATGCTGATCCAACGCGTGAGATTTAAAGTGGCCAGGGCGGGAATTGACTTGGCGCTAGATCTCACGGTCCAAATTCAAATTCGCTAATTAATGCTTAAAACCCTAACCCTGCCGTTAATCACTCTCAGATGACCGGAACAGTGTTCCGGTCATCTTCTCCGTTCACCTCAAAATGCCATCTCTCTCCCCAGGCCAAATGAGAAGCTCCAAACCTCCAGAAACCATCTACCAACTACCCTAAGCACGAATCCAGCATCAAATCATGTTTAAACTCACACACAAACAAGAATCGAAGCAATGAAATTTCTAGGTCAAACTTTCAGAACACCATAACATACTCATTTCTGGCTTATTTTCAAAAGTAAATAGATCCCAATGATCAGTGCAACATGTTAAACAAGATTCTAACAAGAAAATGGAGTTCTGGAAAAAAAGTTCATGGTGTCACCTGAGATGGAGCTTTTGATTTAGGAGCTTTCTGGATGATTCTTTGGCTCAATCAGGTCCCAATGATCCACCTTTGAAGCTTTGGATGCTTAGTTGGAGTTTAAACAACCTCTGGAGTGAGTTTGCAGAAGCTCTGACCAAGGGCATGTGAAAATCGTATTTGAGACATGGGGTGTTTCAGGCCAAAACAATGGTTGGTTTCTGGTCAGTGAGGTGAGTAGAGATTGTTGGTGGAGTTTGTTCTTGTGTTTGAGGTTTGTGGAGAGAGATTCGAAGGAAAATGCAGGCTGAGGTGAAGAATGGCAATGGGGTGTTCTTGCTCAAATCAAACCTGGCTCTTGGTGCTTTGAGGTCTATGAAGTATGGTGAGTTGAAGTGTGGAAATGGTTTTAGTGTTCTGAGCTTGTGGAGGCAGATTCGAAGGCTTATGCAAAAAGGAGTGTTTTTGTGAATGTGTTGGATGAGTGAGTTTCAGCCTTGCTAGATGTATGGAATGGCTTGCTCTTTGTCCACATAAACCTCTCTCATTGGTCAGATGATTGGACATGTGCTTTATTGATTGGTAAGTCACCTTTTGCAAAAAGTCAAATTTTGTGTAAGGAAAGTATGGGTTGATCTATAGCTAGTACATGGGCTGGTTCTGGTGCAGCAAGGTGAGGTGAGAGGCTAGCCAAAGTGCAGCATCCAATGCATCAAGTGGGTGAAGTGATCATGATGATTTTGCAAGTTGTTGGCTTTTTGGTTCATATGGAAAGACCTTGTCCCAAAAGTCATGAAACATGAGCAATGCCTAGTTCATTCTGAATTTTAGGACTTACATGATGTTTATGTGAGGGTTTGATGCCAATTAGAAGTTGCATTTTGCCTTGGTACATGATTTTGCAACTTTCACACTTGGTGCATAACTTGAAAATTAGTGATTTTTGCCAACTTTGACACACCATAACTTTTGATCCAAAATGAATTAGATCATGCTCTTGTACTTTTTGAAAAGGGAAAGATGAGATCTACAACTTTCATGACCAAAGTTTTTCCATTTGAAGCTTTTTTGGATCAATAATCAAGGCTTGAAAAATGACCTAAAATGAAGCATTCTTGAAAAGTCAACTATGCCCAAAAAGTCAACATTTGCAAAAACCCTAAATTCTTGATTTTTATGAACTTCAAACTTCTTCCATGATCAAATAAAGATCATATACACTCAAAATGATGAAGATCACCCCTTGGTTGGGTCATTGGGGGCCTCAGATGCCCTGATTTTACACTGACTTGTCTGAAAAGTCAACCCTTGATCAGATGACTTCCCCATGGAATTTCTTCATGAAAATTGATATGCATACTCCCTATACCATATAGAGACCAATGGAAACAAGAATGACCAAAGAAATTGGAGTTATGGCCTCTGAAACCAAAACCCTAATTTTAGGTTAACTGTGCAGTCAAACTTGGCTCTGCATCCACTCAAACCCTAGTTCTTGTGATTCTTTTGAATTCTTGGCTTTGTGAGGATGTAATATGATGCTTGAACACATGTAGACCCCTTTGAATTGATTGGTTGCCTTTGGAGTGGCTCAAGATACCCTGAGATTGCTCAGATCACAAACCCTAGGTGCAGATGACTTAGAATCTATGCAGTGAATCAAAAATGAGATGTGAGATGCTATGATTGTGTTTATGCATATGAGAATGATTACAAGCCATGGTGAGATGGGTGAGGGCAAATTTGGGGTGTTTACAGCTGCCCCTATTCAAACATGAGTTAGCTGTGCAGGATGTAAGCAACGGCTTAACAGGCAAACAAGATAACTTGTGGTTGAATACCAAAGACAGTCCAAAATTTGCACTCACAGAATGAAGAAGAAAAGGGATATAGATTGTAAAAGAAAATAAAGTGTATTGCAAAGTGTGGGCGATAAGGCAGTGACGGGGACGGCCGACATGCTGGGGATAAAAGGTAAAGCCAAGACGGGGACGACCGACTAGCTGGGAAAGATAAAATCATGACGGGGACGGCCATCAAGATAAAACTGTAAAGTTCTCTGGGAAATAATGAAGCATGACGGGGACGGCCATCAAGTTCATAAAGCAAAGTAACCAACAACGGGGACGGCCATCGGGCTAAAAAGGAAAAGGGACCTCGACGGGGACGGCCATCGGGTTAAAGAATAAATGAAATAAACAGATGATGGGGTACGGCCATCAAAGGTGAAGAACGATCACCTAGCAGGGGACGGCTGCTCTGTTGGGGATAAAAGAAATATGATGGGGACGGCCATCAAAGGTGGAGGACGACCACCTGGCAGGGTACGGCTGCCGAAAATATCGCGACATAGGACGAATGCCGGATAAAAGGTCAACGATGGGGACGGCCATCGGACGAGCATGATGGAGGACGACCATCAAGAAGTGGAGGACGACCACTCAGCAGGGTACGGCTGCTCTCAAGGTTTATCATGACATAGGACGAATGTCAGATAACCAAAATCAACAATGGGGACGGCCATTGGATAAAATGATGAAGGACGATCATCAAAAGGTGGAGGACGACCACCTAGCAGGGGACGGCTGCTAAAAAACAACGATGGGGACGGCCATCGGATGAGCATGATGGAGGACGACCATCAAGGAGTGGAGGACGACCACTCAGCAGGGTACGGCTGCTCTCAGGGTTATCATGACGCAGGACGTGTGTCAGATAAAAGAAAAATGCTTTGTTGGTGATCTACTGGGGATATGGTGAACACTGACGAGCGTTCACACCCAAGAAAGGAAAGTATAAGTGTTTGGTATTGTGTATAGATTAAAGATGCGGACGAGCATCCTTAAACTATGATACAGACGAGTATCATGTAGAACAAATACTGACACGTGTTCAGAGATGATGATACGGACGAGTATCAACGGGTTAACAAAGAACACGGACGAGTGTTGCATCTGAAGGGACTCTTCTGGGGAATAGTAGACACGGACGAGTGTCTATATCCAAGAAGACATAAGTGTTTTACACAGTGTATGGATTAAAGATGCGGACGAGCACCCTTAAGACTATGATACGGACGAGTATCATGTAGAAACAAACATTAGACGCAATGTTCTGAGATGATGATACGAACGAGTACCAACTGGTTAACAAAGAACAAGGACTATTGTCGAATCTGTGGGGAGATAAGTGTTGTGTATACAAGATACGGATGAGTATCTGTATCATGAGTAGTGAGTATATATAGATGAGTGTTTATCTGCTGGGGAGAGCGACACGGACGAGTGTCAAAAGGAGAAGAGTGTAATATAAACAAGTATCTGATATACAAAGTATAGATGACTGTGCTGGGGATATGACACGGACGGGTGTCAAAGGATTATATATATAAGTGTATGTGAGTGCAAAGAGGACGTCTTTGGCTTTCTGCTGGGGTTATGACACAGACGGGTGTCAAACAGTTATCTGTGATACGGGTGACTTGTTTGCAAAGAGTGTTCAGGCGACTTTACTGGGGAGTGATGATACGGACGAGTATCAAAAGGTGTATATGGTAGTGTTTGTGATTTGAGGGGCAACTGCTTTCTGCTGGGATTCTGGTGGGGATTTCTGTACAATGATGATGAACGGTTATTATTCACAAGTGTTAATCCAGAACATGGCTTATGATTATGCTATGCGTTTGATTTTTGCCGTAATGCTCCGTATTAGACGGAATGCTACGCTCTGAGGGGAAATATGATGTAAATGCCATGATTATGCAGAGACATCAAACCGGGATTCGGATCCCGTTGCCGCGAAGATCTTCGATCGATCTTATTTGAAGTAGACATCCCAGCTGGGGATGAGATCAATGGTAGATCTAACGAGATGCTATCTGCTTGGGGATACGGGTCATTGATAGACCTATCCTTATAAATGAGAGACCCAGCTGGGGTTTGTAGAAGCCTTCTTCACTTTGTTGTGATCTTCATGCGTTGCTCTTCTGGATAGAGGCTGGAACTCTGTGGGGAGATGGTTCCCTGACTTTTGCATTCAGCTGAGGATGAAATGGCAACTTGGCTGAGGAATTATGAGAGGTAACTCAGCTGGGGATAGAACATTTCGGATGCTGAGATCTTTTGGTGATTTGCCAGCTTGCTGAGATGAAGCTTGCATGCCCCAAGTTGCGTTCTGGATACCTGCAATCCTGCAAAGATAAGGAAACGCACAAAAGGTCCCGAGGTATCCTTTACTGGATCCCGTCATAGGAGTTAAGCATTTTCGAGAGTAAGTATATTCCCTGTAAGCATGCGTTTTATTATTATTATTTTAGGGAGAAAAGCATCTGTACTTAAGCAATTGATTTTTTAGATACATCAGACATCCTTTGCAAATAAAAATATACAAAACGAAACATGACTGAAAAATCTGATTTTATTAATTCAGGTGCCCTGAATTGGCAAGATACAGTCAAAGAAACATATCTCCTGAAATGAGGAGATTGTTACAAATTGAGAAACAAAGTGCTGGCAGTGTTGATGACGCTTTAAGGAGCTTCCTCTTCTGCTATGACTCGTATGACAATGACGTTCTTCTCGTCTTGCCTTCTGAAAAGGCTGATTCTGATTGAAGCTTGACTCTGTTGAAGCTTTCCAAGTTGTAAGTGATACAGACGAATTCAGAATGCAGTCGTTCGCTTATTCCCTTATTTTGCATGAATCGCCCTTTCGGGTTTTCAATCCATCGGGATACCCATTTTTGCCTGAGTTGTCCAATGCGGCTTTTCAACTCAGCGGGTGTACATTTTCATTTATTTTCCCTTATTTTTGCCCGAGTCTTTTATTCTGTTTTTTTGACTCGCCGGGATGCCCTATTTTTGCCTGGACTTACATTCTGTTTTTATGTCCAGCGGGTCATTTTATGCGAAGTATTTTTTAACTGCATCTGAATTCACAGGGGACGGGAAATCTTCACCATCCATGGTGCTGAGCATCAGCGCTCCACCAGAGAAAACTTTCTTTACCACGAATGGTCCTTCATAGTTTGGAGTCCATTTGCCCCTGTGGTCTGTATGAGGAGGGAGGATTCTTTTCAGCACAAGATCTCCCACTTGGTACTCTCGGTGCCTGACTTTCTGATCGAAGGCTTTCTTCATTCTCTTCTGATACAATTGTCCATGACAGATTGCAGCCAATCTCTTCTCTTCAATCAGACTCAGTTGCTCGTATCGGGACCTAACCCATTCTGCTTCACTCAGTTTGACATCCATCAAGACTCGCAAGGAGGGCAATTCAACTTCAACTGGTAGGACTGCTTCCATACCATACACAAGCTGGTACGGTGTTGCCCCAGTGGATGTTCTGATTGACGTGCGGTACCCATGCAAGGCGAACGGTAGCATTTCATGCCAGTCTTTGTAGGTGACTACCATCTTCTGCACAATCTTCTTGATATTCTTATTTGCCGCCTCAACAGCGCCATTCATCTTTGGCCTGTAAGGAGAAGAATTGTGATGTTGGATCTTGAAGTCCCGGCACAGTTCTGTCATCATTTTGTTGTTTAGATTGGAACCATTATCAGTAATGATTCGCTCGGGCACTCTGTATCTACAGATGATATCTCTCTTCAGAAATCTGGCTACCACTTGCCTTGTGACATTTGCATATGAGGCTGCTTCAACCCACTTAGTGAAATAGTCGATGGCGACCAGGATGAATCTGTGGCCGTTTGAAGCAGTTGGCTCAATCTTGCCAATCATGTCGATGCCCCACATGGCAAAGGGCCATGGTGAAGACATGGTGTTCAAAGGATTCGGAGGTACATGCACTTTATCTGCGTAGATCTGGCATTTGTGGCATTTCCTGGCATAGGCACAACAGTCTGCATCCATTGTGATCCAATAATAGCCTGATCTTAACAACTTCTTAGCCATCGCATGTCCTCCAGCATGGGTACCAAAAGAGCCTTCATGCACTTCATGCATCAACAAATCTGCTTCCGTCTTGTCAACACATCTGAGGAGTACCATATCAAAGTTCCTCTTGTATAAAGACCCATCAGTGTTCAGAAAGAAACTTCCAGCAAGCCTTCTCAAGGTCTTCTTATCATTGGAAGACGCCCCAGGTGGGTATGTTTGATCCTCCAAGAAGCACTTAATGTCATGGAACCAAGGCTTATCATCTTTGACTACATCTGCTGCAAATACATATGCTGGCCTGTCGAGTCTGGACACTGAAATCTGAGGTACAAAGTTAGCAGCTTGAACTTTGATCATGGACGAAATGGTAGCAAGAGCATCTGCAAACTGATTCTCGTCCCGAGGGATATACTCAAGCTTGACTGTTGTGAAGAATGTCAATAACCTTCTTGTATAATCCCTGTAAGGTATCAGATGATCCTGGTGTGTATACCATTTCCCATTGGTCTGATTGACTACCAAAGCTGAATCTCCGAATACGGTCAATGTCTTGATCCTGAGGTCAATGGCTTCCTCAAGACCCATAATGCAAGCTTCGTATTCAGCTTCGTTGTTAGTGCAGTTGAAAGTGAGCTTTGCTGAGAAAGGCATGTGAACTCCTTTGGGTGTAATAAGTACTGCACCAATACCACGGCCATTCATGTTAACAGCCCCGTCGAACATCATAATCCATTCTTCCTCCGGGTCAGGCCCTTCAGTGTGAATAGGCTCTTCATGATCTTTTGTTTTAATGAACATGATGTCTTCATCAGGGAAGTCAAACCTCATAGGCTGGTAATCATCAATGGGTTGCTCAGCAAGATATTCAGACAATACACTGCCTTTGATGGCTTTCTGAGATGTGTATTGGATGTCATACTCTGTAAGGATCATTTGCCATCTTGCAACCCGTCCGGTAAGAGCTGGCTTCTCGAAAATGTACTTAACTGGGTCCATTTTGGATATCAATAAAGTAGTGTGGGTCAACATATACTGCCTTAGTCGGCGAGCAGCCCACGCTAAAGCACAGCAAGTTTTCTCGAGCAGTGAATAACGTTGTTCACAGTCGGTAAACTTTTTGCTTAGGTAGTATATTGCATACTCTTTTCGACCAGACTCGTCATGCTGGCCCAGCACACACCCCATTGACTCTTCTAATACTGTCAAGTACATAATCATAGGTCTTCCTTCAACCGGCGGCATAAGGATTGGAGGTTCTTGCAGATATTCTTTGATCTTGTCAAAAACCTTCTGGCAATCTTCATTCCACCTGACCGTTTGCTCTTTCCTTAACAGTTTGAACAAAGGTTCACAGGTTGCCGTAAGGTGAGATATGAACCGTGAAATGTAGTTCAATCGACCTAGAAACCCTCGAACTTCTTTTTCAGTTTTCGGTGCAGGCATCTCTTGAATAGCTTTGACTTTATCAGGGTCAACTTCAATCCCTTTCTCGCTTACAATAAATCCCAGCAGCTTACCAGATCTCACCCCGAATGTGCATTTGTTGGGGTTCAACTTCAGTTGGTACTTCCTCAGACGCTTGAACAATTTGAGCAGATTTACCAGATGGTCTTCTTCAGTAAGGGACTTGGCAATCATATCATCCACATAACATTCTATTTCTTTGTGGATCATATCGTGGAATAATGTTACCATAGCCCGTTGATACGTTGCACCGGCATTCTTGAGCCCAAATGGCATTACCTTGTAGCAGAACGTGCCCCAGGGTGTGATGAATGTTGTCTTCTCCATGTCTTCAGGTGACATTTTAATCTGATTGTATCCTGAAAATCCATCCATGAAGGAGAATACCGAGAACTGAGCCGTATTATCAACCAATACATCAATGTGAGGTAGAGGGAAATCATCTTTCGGGCTGGCTCTGTTCAGATCCCGGTAATCAACACACATTCTTACTTTGCCGTCCTTCTTAGGCACAGGTACTATATTAGCAACCCACGGCGGGTAGCTAGTTACAGCAAGGAACCCGGCGTCCCATTGCTTTTGTACCTCTTCCTTGATTTTCATAGCCATGTCTGGACGAGTACGGCGCAGCTTCTGTTTGACTGGAGGGCATTCTTCTCTCAAAGGCAGCTTGTGCACAACAATGTCGGTATCCAACCCTGGCATGTCTTGATACGACCAGGCAAACACATCCACATACTCTTGAAGTAGATCAACCAGTTGCTTCTTCACTGAGTCTTGCAGGCAGGCCCCGATTTTAACCTCTTTCACATCTTCCTCTGTACCAAGATTAATCACTTCAACCTCCTCCTGGTGAGGGGTAATAACCTTTTCCTCTTGTCTTAACAACCTGGCTAGCTCTTCAGGAAGCTCATATTCTTCTTCAACCCCTTCATCAGCTTGATTGATTGGATTGTCAAAGTCATACGAAGTCATCGCCGTGCTGTTGTCAGTGCTGTCTGGAAAGCACTCTCTGCAAGGGTTAAGTTGTTCATTTTAGTGATTTGATTTTAATCTTTATTTAGAAAAGTGAAATGAAGTTGTCATTTTGAAAACACCGCCATTTATTTTTTTGTACAAAAAGAAAAATGGAAAAACAGTGAACGAAAAGAAAAAGACTCATTTGCAAAAAGATGTCTGATATTTCATTAATTGATCTTGTTTGCACAAAAAGTACAGATGGCCCGATTACAAAATGAGTCTTGTCATCTTGGGCAAGATGCAAGACTTTAATGCATGCTTATAAAAATACAGGAAATAATAATTACTCTGCATGAGTAACTCTTATAATTTCCTGGGAAGACCAGTTCGAGACACTGCTCCCCGGGATCTTTGGACGAATCCAGCTTTCCAGGTTGCGCTCCTCTTCCAGCTCGTCTTCCAGACAGTTGATAGCATCAAGGGTAAGTATCCCCCCACTGACAAAACCAGGCTCTCCAGCAGCCCTTGCTTGATGTTGAGTTGGTTTGTAACCCAACCCAAATTTGTCTTTCTTCTCCTCCACAGCTAAAACCTTGCCCCAGCCCAGGGCAGTTCCTTCCTCAACAACCTTCCGGGCTTGTTGGTAAGATGACATGGAGATCCCAGATACAGCAGATGCTTCATTCACATTCAAGGCTTCAAATCCTTGGCTCATTGTTTCATGGATCTCTCCATCCATCTCAATGTACTTATAAGTAGCCAGATGGCTAACAAATATGTCCTCCTCCCCACAGATTGTAACAACTTGGCCTTCCCACTCAAATTTTAACTTTTGGTGAAGGGTAGACGTTATTGCGCCGGCGGCGTGAATCCAAGGTCTACCCAACAAACAGCTGTAGGCGGGCTGAATGTCCATCACATAAAAGATAGTTTTAAAGGTCTGTGGGCCAATTGTCACAGGCAGCTCAATCTCTCCCAGAACCAATCTCTTAGAACCATCAAAGGCTCTTACCACCAGGTTGCTGGGTCTCAATGCCAGTCCATCATATTCTAGCTTCACCAGAGCCTTCTTTGGTAAGACATTCAGGGATGAACCTGTGTCTACCAGCACATGAGAAAGGACAGCTCCTTTGCATTCCATGGTGATGTGCAAGGCTTTGTTGTGGTTGCGGCCATCCGCTGTCAAGTCAGTATTGGTGAACCCTAGCCCGTTGCTAACAGTAACATTCCCAACCACGGTTTCCAACTGGTTGACAGTGATCTCCTCAGGCACGTAAGCTGCATGCAAGACTTTGAGTAATGCATTCCGATGAGCTTCGGAGCACATAAGCAGTGAGAGGATAGAGATTTTGGATGGCGTCTGGTGAAGTTGATCCACAATTTTATAATCACTCTTTTTGATGATTCTCATAAACTCATCAACTTCTTGATCGAACGGCGTCTTCAAGGCTTCTTTAACAGCTTGATCTTCCTGCACCGGGCTCTTTCCTTTTGCCTTGGCAGCAGCTTCTGCTTCGGCAATAGGTCTTTGCATTGGTGGAGCAAAGAGACGTCTGCTTCAAGTGAAGCCTCCGCCTCCCCCCACATTATCTACTTGTGGTGCAGGTGTTGATGTTTCCAGAGTGATTCTTTTTCCCTCGCAGTACACGTCTGAGCCATAGTGCCAAGGGATGGCCCTATTGCTTTCATATGGTACTGGTCCAGGCACCGTGACAGTGAATGGACTGATTGCTGCTGCTGAAGTGACTGTAATTGTTTGTGGATCATAAAAGATTGTAACTGGTGCTCTGGTGGGAGCAGCACCTTCTGAATGGTAGGCAGAGTTTTTCTCAGGATCATAAAATATGGTGACAGTAGAGACATCTTCATGATTTGTTGCTGGAGTTGTAGGAGATATTGGCGGAAGAATGGATGTTGTCGTTGTAGGAGTCTCGAAGTGGAGTGAAGCTGAAGTTGTAGCAGGAAGATTTGTTGTAAACTGATCAGTTGAGATGATGGATGACGTACTTGTTGATGAAGCCGAAGAATTGTCAGGAACAATAGTTGCTGCAGTTGTAGGAGGTTCTGAAACCGTTGCTGATGATATTGTTGGTTTTGTTGGAAATGATGTAGTGATCTGGAGCTGGCCGCTCTGAATAAGGCCATCTATGCCATTCCTCAAATTATCGCACCCATTTACTGAGATATTACAGTAAGCACACCCCAACTCACATCCCGGGAACATGTTGCATTCCAAGAGCTGAGCCTTGATTTCTACCAATGGTGTCCTGATCTGTCCCACACTGGTTATTAAATAAGACGGTTTGTCTTCTTCAATAGCGTTAATTCGGGGACCACCATGATTTGGCATTGGGTTTTTATTGACATTGGGCGGTGGTGCGAAATTCAGAGCCTTGGAGTCTACCAGGTCTTGTACCTTCATATGCAGAGCCCTGCATTTTTCCGTACTGTGGCCAAGTGCGTTTGAATGAAAAGCACACCTAGCATTGGAGTCATAATTCCTTGGTAGACTGTTGGGATCCGGAGGTGCCAACGTTCTTAGCTCAACCAGGTTGAGTTTCAGAAGCTGTGGCAGCAAAGTAGCATATGGCATGGGGATCGGATCAATCACTCTGTTAGCTTGAGATGGCCTTTGTTGGAACGGCCTTTGCTGGTTATTGTTGTTGTTGCTGTTGTTGTAATTTCTTGGAGGATACTGATTTTGCTGATGATACTGAGGTTGCGGCTGATAGCTTTGTTGAGGAGGTTGATTGACTGGCTGAGGATGAGCTGGAGCAGGGATGGTGACTGCTGCTATTGACCTTTGAGCATATTGGGGCCTGCCCCTGTTGGTGTGGATGGCATTGGTCTCACCAGTTCTTCTCGGGCCTGCAAAAGGCTTTCTTGCATTACTGGACGAGCTGGCGCCATTATCAGAGATCTTACCCATTTTCAACAGGCTTTCAATTCTCTCCCCAGCTATGACAACATCTGCAAAGCTAGTAGAAGAGAAAGCAGCCAACCTGTCAATATATGTTCCCTGAAGGGTGTTCATGAACATATCTGCCATTTCCCGTTCAGACATAGGTGGTTGAACAGCAGCAGCCAGTTGCCTCCATCTCTGGGCATATTCTCGGAAACTCTCCCTTGAAGACTGTGACATTCCCATCAGGAGGGTCCTGTTGGGTGCCATGTCTAGATTATACTGATATTGTCTGATGAAGGCCTCTGCCAGGTCCTTCCAGCATCTAATAGTTGCTCTTGTCAGATGGGAATACCATTCCCTCGAAGCTCCAGTCAAGCTATCCTCAAAATAGAACATCCACAATTTCTCGTCCATGGTATAAGCTTTTAATCTCCCGAGAAAAGATTGTAGATGGGTTCGAGGACAAGAAGCCCCATTATACTTTTCAAAACATGGAGGCTTGAACTTGTGGGGAATCCTGACCCCGTCTACCAAGCCCATATCCATGACATCGAAGCCCAAAGAGTTTTGAGATTCTAAGGACCTCAATTTCTCAGCTATCTCATCCAATCTCCTATCATAAGCTTCTTCTCCAGCACCCATTACCGTGAACTGGTCTTCTTGAGGGTCTTCCTGTAGTACCCTCCCTGCTGTGGCAGTCCCTTGTATATTGATTGGGATGTTGGCCTCTGGATGGAGATGGGGTCCAAAAACTGGGGGATTGACATGAGGTTGGACCCTCTCGTTGTTACTTGTGCCAGCAGTTCCCACATGGGGCTCTTCTTGATTCTGCCTTTCCACCATGGCTCTCAATCTTTCCTGGCTCTGAGCCATGTTGTTCATAACTTCCATAAACTGAGTCATTTGGTTCCTCATTTCTAGCCTTTCATTTGCCATTTGATTTCTGACCTCAGTAAGGTCCTGCTGCATCTGATCCATTTGAATTCCCGGAAGGTTGTTTCGGGTTGGATAACGGTGCGGACGGTTGAGGGGAAATACTCGGCGCCTAGCAATAGTTCCTGAGGTATCACAACAGAGGTTAGCAACAATGAAACAAAACCTACAAAACAAACAAAGGGTTAGCATGCAATGCAGTTATGCTTATTTGCTCTCAAGGTATCCGGTTTGGTCTTCAGTTTTGACCCTTCCAGACCCTTTGAAGATATTGTCGTTGTTGCTTGAAGAAAACTCAGGTGACGCAAACTAACATAAATATATTACAGAAGGTGAAATGATACAATTTGTTCATTTTACAACACAAGCCCTCTAAGGGGTCAAAATACATTACAAGAAAATAAAAGTACACGGAAAGAAGGCAACAACAAACAAATGGTCAAACACCAAGACCAAACTCATCCTCACGAACTTCCTTGAGAAGTGCTTCGGTCACAGGATCGGCCGGACACTCCGTGAGATTCCTGATGAGGAGATTCCGGGTTGCAATAGCTGCTGCTAGTTTCTTGTGCTGAGTTTGGTCCTTGGACCTCTTCACCCCTGCTTTGATCTTCAATTCTGATATCTCCCTCTGGGCTGCTGCCAGGGCTTCTTGTTGTTCTTTTGCACTTGCTTCTAGTTGCTCCATCTTGTCTTGAACTCTCTTGTCTTCCAGGGTACGAGCCTCGGTGATCCTGACCCACCGGGCTTGACTCTCCTTCAAGTACAAGTCTGTTCTTGCTCTCTGGGACTGGGCTTCTTTGCAAGCATTCTTCAGAATTTGTTCTCCAGCCTTTGACTTTTTAATGTAATCCCCAGATTTCTCAATCTTAATCAAATGCTCTACTCTTAATTTCTCCAACCTCTCAATCTCCCTCATACCTTCACTCCTCTCCCGGAGGGTCTTCTGCAAGGCCTGGGTTAGCTTCTCATTTCTTTCCTTCAAACTCTCAAACTCCTCCAAACTGATGGTGGCAGGGGGTGGTGCTGAAGATGAATCAGGCATGTCTTCTATGGTAAAGGGCATTCCAGAGAATTGGGCCCTGGCACGGGACCACTCATAATATTGTGCTGATGCCACATTATTACACTTCCCCAGAATGGTGACTCCCTTGGTTTGAACATTATCCCAGGCCCAGGCAGCCTGCCTAACAACAGCCAAACTAATCTTGTTCTCACAATAAAGGGTCTCCACCAAGTCCTGTGCCCTAGGAGTGTGGACCAGTGCATATCCCAATTGCCTCCTGAACAGCAGAGGGTTGTAATTGATACTTCCCTTAACTCCTATTAAAGGCACATTGGGAAAATGTCCACAGCTGGTGATGATATCCCTGCCCTTGGTGCTTTGAGTGCACCATCTGATATCGGCTGAAGTTAGGACAGTGAGTCTCTTAGCCCAGTTACTCTGCTGATGAGGGTTTAAAAATGCATCTGTCCTGGGTAGATGCCTGAGAAGCCAAGTATGGAACAATGGAGCACAACACCTCACTAACCTTCCCCTCTGCTTCTCATTCCTCTGATGCACTGAATAGTAAAGATCCCCCAATAAAGTTGGCACTGGGTTCTTCAGAATGAACAGATGTATTGCATTCTTGCTAATGAATCGAGGCTCATCTGCAAACAGCACAATTCCATATACACTTAGGGCCAACAAAGCACAAACAGCTTTCCACTCCCCCAGGGAAGCCTTCAGACTAGCTTGAGAAATTAAGAAGTCCAGATGAAAACCAGGGATTCCAGCTTTAGAGGTCATATGCTGCTCAACCAAAACAGGTTCCAGATGCAAAGCTTTTGCTACTTCTCCATTAGCAGGAAAGACCATCTCAGGGTTGAAAGGGATTCCACCCCTGATAGGCAAACCAACCAATGATGAGTATTCTTCTAACAGAGGGCCCAACTGAAAGTCTTGAAAGGTGAAACATCTCAGTGGGGGATCATAGAACTGAATGCAGGTGTGGATGAGGCTTCTTTGTGATGGGTCCAGATCCATAACCATGTCAAGTATATCCCCATAATGCTCCCTGAACAAGGGTATGTGATCTGGAGTGATCAGGGTCTGAATCCTCCTGATGTCTGATAACTCTGGTTGGAAGAAGTGATAGGTGATGTTGCTCTTTTTAGGAGCCATGATGCTGAGACTGAGTAGAGACAGGTACTGATGCTGATGCTGAAGAAGAGGGCTACTGACTGGCTGGTGCTGGTGATAACTGAAGCAGGTGCTGGTGAAGTTAGGTCAATACTGAAGATGGGGTCAAAACCAAAACCAAATGAAGATGGATACCCTGAAACAAATAAGCAAATGTCAATATGATGCAATGATTATGTATGCAAATGATATGCAAAGGGTCTGTGACTGAGCTGGATCTGATCAAAATGCCCTGATATAGGTCCAAGTGTGTTCAAGAATTCCAGATGGAGGTCTATAGATCCAGTAACCAAGGTAGGGGGCTCAAATAAAGAGCCATATGTCCAGGGTTTTAGAATCACAAGAACTGTCCAACATGGAGTACTCTTAACAAATCAAAGTAACAGGGTATTCTGAGGTCAAGGTACCTGCAAACCTGTAAACAGCCCAACCCCCTCACAGGTGGTGTTCTAGAACAAGGATCCTCAGACTTGGATCAGTTATGAGAAGTGTAAACATTTCCAACCCGGAGGTACAGTGTTTACAATAACCATAACAATTCCTCCTCTAATTCACCTCAGTTTCTGAAGGTCAATACTAAAGGTCATCCAGACTTAGCAGGCTTCCCAGATAGCCCTAGCATTGCAGGAAATCTGCAACACAGAGTTCTCAAAAAGAAACCCACATCTGAACCGTGTTTCATATTCCCGCACCAGACCGAAATGGAATGGGAAAGAATATGATTCACTCTAGCCTAGGTGTCACTCAGGTCCCAGGTATAGGACCTTAACTCTCAATAGAACCCCACCCACCAAAGCAAACAACAGATCCAGCCAGCAACATGACAGTATGATATATACAAATGCACTAAAGAAAAGCAGTAAAGCAAACTGTACATAAATCAATAAACAAAAATAAATACAAGCACAAATAAGCACATAACACCCCAGTAAACACAAATCAATCAAGCGCTAGGAGGAACCCACAAAAAGAACCAGAAGCCCTGGTTGCAATATAAGGGTCCCCAGCAGAGTCGCCAAGCTGTCGCTCCCAAAGATTAGCATCCAGGTACAAGCGCGAACGGTCGGCGAAAGGAACAATGAGAACACACAGCCGTAAACTCACTGGAGATGAAAAGAGTCGCCAGCTAGGCATTTTTATCCCGGAGGAAAGGCAATGCTGCATAGGCCTAGAAAGATATGGATAAGACGGTTGCGAACCAGAGAGACTGAGAAAGGGGGTTGGTTACAACCTGGGAAGGTATTAGCACCCAGATTGTCCGTCGTACTTGACGGGATCCACGCTTAAAAGATTTGTGCTATAAAGGGGGTCGTGTCAGTGCAATCTGTGTGTAAAGAGCTGGAAAGCAATATGTACAGGTGTTAGTGTAAAAGAGGTGAAGTGTATAATGATGTGTCAGTGTAAGAATGAGAATAAGATGCTCAAGATCATGAGGCTAAAGAAAGAAGCTGGAAAGAGGGGGAATATACAGAGACTTTTGTCCGATAACTGTTAAGTTATGCCTACGTATCCTCTCGTGCAATGAGGAAGTCAGAACACCGTAGTTCGACCCAAAGAGACTGAAAGATGAATTGACTTGTGAACTGCTTACTAGCCTATGCTCAAGTGTATGATCTGTCTGGCACAGATGCTAACTGTCTTGCATTAGACGGAAGAAGCAAGTTCTCGTTTGTGAGTGAAGGTGATGAGAAAAGAATCCCGGAGGAGACGACTATTGTTTGTTTTTGTATTTTCAGTCTTTTATTGCTTTTTTGAAGTTTGTCATAAGTTAATGAGCTTAAGTCTAAACCAATGGATTTGGTAAACTCATCACATCTTCCCTCTGATTAGGGGTAATGAGAATACCTTAAGTGTGAAGTCAGATTCTCACACTTAATCACCTTTGGTGTAGGATTAAGATCATTAACCTACTTGTGATTATTTAGATGTTTTTGGTGTTTTTGTTTAGTGTTGAGTAATGAGATTAAGCCATAATCAGGGATTAAACAGACTCATTACACCATCCTAATAGAAGGATAATAGATGAGAATGTTTAAGCTGAGGAAAACTCCTCAACTTAATCCATGATTAGGGATTAAACTCATGACCAAACAAGCCTTTATTAGATGGACTTTATTTAATGATATGATGATGAAGTGATTTTTAGGGTTTGTAAGACAACTTGAGGGGGACTTGTCCATTAACACTAGGGTTAGTCCTTCTTAACCAGTTAAGGAAGAATTAGAACCCTAATGCAAGGCCCAAGTTACAAGTGTAATGTCTTGATGATTATTAAGTGAATTGATTAAGAGATTTAAACACATTAAGGGTTTAACACTTAGGATTAAAGTTATACACTCCATCCTAAGAGAAGGATGCAGGCATAAGCTTAATCACAAAGCCTTAAAGCCTTTAGGGTTTAGTCCCTGATTATGAGATGAGAAGAGAAGACTCAAAGAGACACAAAGGTAAAACTATGAGGGGAGACTAATCAAAACCCTAATTCATTGTCATGCTTGGTTGTTCCTAAAGTTTGTGAGGTTAAACAAGAACAATCTTCAAAGGCCACCAGGAAGCAGATGAACAGGATCAAGAGAAGCAAAGTGACTTGCTTCATTCAAGAAGTCAAGTCACTTGAAGAAAGAAAGTAAGAAGAAGAGGAATGAGCAAGCTCAATCTCAAACACATATAAAAATGCAGCATGGATGCAAGAGGAATGAAAAGAAAAGTTGTGAGAAGTGAAGGCAAATTCACTTCCCAAAGTCACTTACCACCTGAAATGTTAGAAAAGAAATGCAATGCAATGCAAAATGGGATGAGATGACATGATGAGAAACAAAACCAGAAGCATTTACATGATGCTAATGATGCTATGAGATGCTATAAACATGAGGCAAGGCATGGATATGCTCATACAAGATCATGGATGCAAATGGTGCAAGCTTAGAAGCATGGATACACATGACAAGTTAGGAAGCATACAAAGCATACAACATGGCAAATATGTAATGCAATGATCAAACATACTTTCTACATGTCTTATGATGTTGAATGAGTCACATGAATGCTTGAAATGTCATGGTAAGTCATGTTATGCAAGAGAATGCAAGAGGTATGCAAATGAAAGCCCAAATTAGGGTTTATGGATCAAACAACAAACAAAAACCAAAAGCAGAAGCAAAACCTAATTTAAAAAATGGAAAATGCCACCCAAAGAAACCCTAAACCTATACTAAACCAAAGTCCAAAGGGGAGGTCTCAACTCTTAACCAAACTCAAGATATGATTTTTCTAAGTTATTAGGGTTTTTAGGGTCCCTAAACAAAAGAAATGCCAATCAAATTGAAAATGAGGAATCAAATCAAGGCCATTTAAACCTAGAAACTACATGCTAAATACAAAACAATACAAGAAGAACCAATGTCCAACTCCTCTTAGATAGGCAGAAATGAATTTTTGAACTTATGATCAAAATAATGCACCAAAAATGATTTAATTCAATGGAAAATTCTCAAAATGCATCAAGATCAAAAAAGAAATTTGGTTTGAAGGTTGGACAATGTTTCTAAATGTCTTAGAACATTTCATGAATTTTTTGGTGATTTTTAAATACCTAAAAGTATTTTTAATAAATTAATTTCCATTAATCAATTAAAAATAATCTTTTAAATATTTAAAAATACTTTTTTAATGATAAAAAATAAAACAAAAATATTTTTGGGTCATAAAAATTAATAAAACTCAGAAGAAAAAGTTTCATAATTTTTATGCATTTTTTACTATTTTTAAATAATTATGCAAAACAAATGAAATAAATATGAAAATAAATGAATTTTAAATGAATTAAGTGAAAGTATGCTGATCCAACGCGTGAGATTTAAAGTGGCCAGGGCGGGAATTGACTTGGCGCCAGATCTCACGGTCCAAATTCAAATTCGCTAATTAATGCTTAAAACCCTAACCCTGCCGTTAATCACTCTCAGATGACCGGAACAGTGTTCCGGTCATCTTCTCCGTTCACCTCAAAATGCCATCTCTCTCCCCAGGCCAAATCAGAAGCTCCAAACCTCCAGAAACCATCTACCAACTACCCTAAGCACGAATCCAGCATCAAATCATGTTTAAACTCACACACAAACAAGAATCGAAGCAATGAAATTTCTAGGTCAAACTTTCAGAACACCATAACATACTCATTTCTGGCTTATTTTCAAAAGTAAATAGATCCCAATGATCAGTGCAACATGTTAAACAAGATTCTAACAAGAAAATGGAGTTCTGGAAAAAAAGTTCATGGTGTCACCTGAGATGGAGCTTTTGATTTAGGAGCTTTCTGGATGATTCTTTGGCTCAATCAGGTCCCAATGATCCACCTTTGAAGCTTTGGATGCTTAGTTGGAGTTTAAACAACCTCTGGAGTGAGTTTGCAGAAGCTCTGACCAAGGGCATGTGAAAATCGTATTTGAGACATGGGGTGTTTCAGGCCAAAACAATGGTTGGTTTCTGGTCAGTGAGGTGAGTAGAGATTGTTGGTGGAGTTTGTTCTTGTGTTTGAGGTTTGTGGAGAGAGATTCGAAGGAAAATGCAGGCTGAGGTGAAGAATGGCAATGGGGTGTTCTTGCTCAAATCAAACCTGGCTCTTGGTGCTTTGAGGTCTATGAAGTATGGTGAGTTGAAGTGTGGAAATGGTTTTAGTGTTCTGAGCTTGTGGAGGCAGATTCGAAGGCTTATGCAAAAAGGAGTGTTTTTGTGAATGTGTTGGATGAGTGAGTTTCAGCCTTGCTAGATGTATGGAATGGCTTGCTCTTTGTCCACATAAACCTCTCTCATTGGTCAGATGATTGGACATGTGCTTTATTGATTGGTAAGTCACCTTTTGCAAAAAGTCAAATTTTGTGTAAGGAAAGTATGGGTTGATCTATAGCTAGTACATGGGCTGGTTCTGGTGCAGCAAGGTGAGGTGAGAGGCTAGCCAAAGTGCAGCATCCAATGCATCAAGTGGGTGAAGTGATCATGATGATTTTGCAAGTTGTTGGCTTTTTGGTTCATATGGAAAGACCTTGTCCCAAAAGTCATGAAACATGAGCAATGCCTAGTTCATTCTGAATTTTAGGACTTACATGATGTTTATGTGAGGGTTTGATGCCAATTAGAAGTTGCATTTTGCCTTGGTACATGATTTTGCAACTTTCACACTTGGTGCATAACTTGAAAATTAGTGATTTTTGCCAACTTTGACACACCATAACTTTTGATCCAAAATGAATTAGATCATGCTCTTGTACTTTTTGAAAAGGGAAAGATGAGATCTACAACTTTCATGACCAAAGTTTTTCCATTTGAAGCTTTTTTGGATCAATAATCAAGGCTTGAAAAATGACCTAAAATGAAGCATTCTTGAAAAGTCAACTATGCCCAAAAAGTCAACATTTGCAAAAACCCTAAATTCTTGATTTTTATGAACTTCAAACTTCTTCCATGATCAAATAAAGATCATATACACTCAAAATGATGAAGATCACCCCTTGGTTGGGTCATTGGGGGCCTCAGATGCCCTGATTTTACACTGACTTGTCTGAAAAGTCAACCCTTGATCAGATGACTTCCCCATGGAATTTCTTCATGAAAATTGATATGCATACTCCATATACCATATAGAGACCAATGGAAACAAGAATGACCAAAGAAATTGGAGTTATGGCCTCTGAAACCAAAACCCTAATTTTAGGTTAACTGTGCAGTCAAACTTGGCTCTGCATCCACTCAAACCCTAGTTCTTGTGATTCTTTTGAATTCTTGGCTTTGTGAGGATGTAATATGATGCTTGAACACATGTAGACCCCTTTGAATTGATTGGTTGCCTTTGGAGTGGCTCAAGATACCCTGAGATTGCTCAGATCACAAACCCTAGGTGCAGATGACTTAGAATCTATGCAGTGAATCAAAAATGAGATGTGAGATGCTATGATTGTGTTTATGCATATGAGAATGATTACAAGCCATGGTGAGATGGGTGAGGGCAAATTTGGGGTGTTTACAGACGGCCATCAAGATAAAGCTGTAAAATTTTCTGGGGATCAAAGAAACATGACGGGGACGGCCATCAAGTTCATAAAGTAAAGTAACCAACGATGGGGACGGCCATCGGGCTAAACTGAAAGGAAAAGGGACCACGACGGGGACGGCCATCGGGTTAAAGAATAAATGAAATAAACAGATGATGGGGTACGGTCATCAAAGGTGAAGGATGATCACCTAGCAGGGGACGGCTGCTCTGTTGGGTTAAGATGAGGGACGGTCATCTAAGGTGGAGGACGACCACCTGGCAGGGTACGGCTGCCGAAAATATCGCGACATAGGACGAATGCCGGATAAAAGGTCAACGATGGGGACGGCCATCGAATGAGCATGATGGAGGACGACCATCAAGAGGTGGAGGACGACCACCTAGCAGGGGACGGCTGCTCTCAAGGTTTGTCATGACATAGGACGAATGCCAGATAACCAAAATCAACAATGGGGACGGCCATTGGATAAAATGATGAAGGACGATCATCAAAAAGGTGGATGACGACCACCTAGCAGGGGATGGCTGCTAAAAGTCAACAACGGGGACGGCCATCGGATGAGCATGATGGAGGACGACCATCAAGAGGTGGAGGACGACCACCTAGCAGGGTACGGCTGCTCTCAAGGTTTATCATGACACAGGACGAGTGCCAGATAAAAAATAAAACTGCTTTGTTAGCGATCTACTGGGGAGTAGAAAACACAGACGAGTGTTTACATCCAAGAAACAAAAGGTGTAAGTGTTTAGATGTTTGTGTATAGATTAAAGATGCGGACGAGCACCCTTAAGACTATGATACGGACGAGTATCATGTAGAAACAAACTCTAGACGTACGTTCTGAGATGATGGTACGGACGAGTACCAACGAGTTAACAAAGAACAAGGACTAGTGTTGAATCTGTGGGGATATATAAGTGGTATATTCAAGATACGGACGAGTATAAGTATTTAACTACTGGGGAGAGTGACACGGACGGGTGTCGAAAGGAGAAGAGTGTAGTATGAACAAGTATCTGATATACAAAGTATAGGTGACTGTGCTGGGGATATGACACGGACGGGTGCCAAAGGATTGTCACATGTAAGTATATGCGAGTGCAAAGAGGACGTCTTTGGCTTTCTGCTGGAGTTATGACACAAATGGGTGTCAAAAAGTATCTGTAATATGAGTGTTGTGTTTGCACAGGGTGTTCGGGTGACTTTACTGGGGAGTGATGACACGGACGGGTGTCAAAGGGAGTATATATACTGGTGTTTGTGAATGTGAGGCAAATCGCTCCTGATAAGTGGGACCAGGCCCAGATAAAGGTACAGACGCGAACGGTCGGCGAGAGGGACAATGAGAACACACAGCCATGAACTCACTGGAGATGAATAGAGTCGCCAGCTAGGCATTTTTATCCCGGAGGAAAGGCAATGCTGCATAGACCTAGAAAGAGATGGATAAGACGGTTGCGAACCAGAGAGACTGAGCAAGGGGGTTGGTTACAACCTGGGAAGGTATTAGCACCCAGATTGTCCGCCGTACTCGACGGGACCCACGCTAAAAAGATTTGTGTTTTAAAGGGGTAGTGTCAGTGCAATCTGTGTATAAAATAGCTGGAAAAGAATGTACAGGTGTCAGTGTAAAAGAAGTGAAGTGTATAATATACAGTGTCAGTGTAAGGACAGGAGTGAAATGCTCAAGATCATGAGGCTAAAAGAATGAGGCTAGAAAGAGGGGGAATATACAGAGACTTTTGTTCGATAACTGTTAAGTTATGCCTACGTATCCTCTCGTGCAATGAGGAAGTCAGAACACCATAGTTCGACCCAAAGAGACTGAAAGGTGAATTGACTTGTGAACTGCTTACTTGCCTATGCTCAAGTGTATGATCTGTTTGGCACAGATGCAAACTGTCTTGCATTAGACGGAAGAAGCAGGTTCTCGTTTATGAGTGAATGAGATGAGAAAAGAATCCCGAAGGAGACGATTATTGTTTGTTTTTGAATTTTCAGTCTTTTATTACTTTTGAAAATTTGTCATAAATTAATGAGCTTAAGCCTAAACCAATGGGTTAGTAAACTCATCACATCTTCCCTCTGATTAGGGGTAATGAGAATACCTTAAGTGTGAAGTCAGATTCTCACACTTAATCACCTTGGGTGTAGGATTAAGATCATTAACCTACTTGTGATTATTTAGATGTTTTTGTGGTTTTTGTTTAGTGTTAAGTAATGAGGTTAAGCCATAATCAGGGATTTAACAGACTCATTACACCATCCTAATGGAAGGATAATAGATGAGAATGTTTAAGCTGAGGAAAGCTCCTCAACTTAATCCATGATTAGGGATTAAACTCATGACCAAACAAGCCTTTATTAGATGGATTTTATTTAATGATATGGTGATGAAGTGGATTTTATGATTTGTAAGACAACTTGAGGGGGACTTGTCCATTAACACTAGGGTTAGTCCTTCTTAACCAATTAAGGAAGAATTAGATCCCTAGTGCAAGGCCCAAGTTACAAGTGATGTCTTGATGATTATTAAGTGAATTGATTAAGAGATTTAAACACATTAAGGGTTTAACACTTAGGATTAAAGTTATACACTCCATCCTAAGAGAAGGATGCAGGCATAAGCTTAATCATAAAGCCTTAGAGCCTTTAGGGTTTAGTCCCTGATTATGAGATAAGAAGAGATGACTCAAAGGAGACACAAAGGTAAAACTAAGAGGGGAGACTAATCAAAACCCTAATCATTGCCATGCTTGGTTGTTCCTAAGGTTTGTGAGGTTTTCAAGAGCAGTCTTCAATGGAACCACCAGGAGGCAGATGAAAGGATCAAGAGAAGCAAAGTAACTTGCTTCATTCAAGAAGTCAAGTCACTTGAAGAAAGAAAGTAATAAGAAGAGGAATGAGCAAGCTCAATCTCAAACACATATCAAAATGCAGCATGGATGCAAGAGAGAGATGAAGAGAAGTTATGAGAAGTGAAGGCAAATTCACTTCTCAAAGCCACTTACCACCTGAAAAGTTAGAAAAGAAATGAAATGCAATGCAAAATGAGATGAAATGGTATGATGTAAATCAAAACCAGAAGCATGTTTATGATGATAATGATGCTATGAAGTGATACAAACATGAGACAACAAATGGAGATGATCATACAAGTTCATGGATGCAAATGAAACAAGTTAAGGAGCATAAACACACATGAAAAGTTATGAAATGTAAATGGAATACAACATGACAAATGCAATGTGCAATGATCAAACATGCTTTCAATATGTCTTATGATGTTAAATGAATCAAATGGAGGCATGGAATGTCATGGCAAGTCATGTTGTGCAAGAAAATGCAAGATGGATGCATATGGAAGCCCAAATTAGGGTTTATGAACAATGCAACAAACAAAAACCAAAACCAGAAGCAAACAACATTATAAAAAATTGAAAATGCCCTCAAAGGATCCCTAATCCTATACTAACTCACTGCCCAAAGGAGAGGTTTCAACTCCTAACCAAATTCAAACAGGAGTTAAATGCTCAAGATCATGAGGCTAAAAGAATGAGGCTAGAAAGAGGGGGAATATACAGAGACTTTTGTTCGATAACTGTTAAGTTATGCCTACGTATCCTCTCGTGCAATGAGGAAGTCAGAACACCGTAGTTCGACCCAAAGAGACTGAAAGATGAATTGACTTGTGAACTGCTTACTTGCCTATGCTCAAGTGTATGATCTGTCTGGCACAGATGCAAACTGTCTTGCATTAGACGGAAGAAGCAAGTTCTCGTTTGTGAGTGAGGATGATGAGAAAAGAATCCCGAAGGAGCCGATTATTGTTTGTTTTTTGAGTTTTCAGTCTTTTATTTTTTTTGAAGGTTTGTCATAAGTTAATGAGCTTAAGCCTAAACCAATGGGTTAGTAAACTCATCACATCTTCCCTCTGATTAGGGGTAATGAGAATACCTTAAGTGTGAAGTCAGATTCTCACACTTAATCACCTTGGGTGTAGGATTAAGATCATTAACCTACTTGTGATTATTTAGATGTTTTTGTGGTTTTTGTTTAGTGTTAAGTAATGAGGTTAAGCCATAATCAAGGATTTAACAGACTCATTACACCATCCTAATGGAAGGATAATAGATGAGAATGTTTAAGCTGAGGAAAGCTCCTCAACTTAATCCATGATTAGGGATTAAACTCATGACCAAACAAGCCTTTATTAGATGGATTTTATTTAATGATATGGTGATGAAGTGGATTTTATGATTTGTAAGACAACTTGAGGGGGACTTGTCCATTAACACTAGGGTTAGTCCTTCTTAACCAATTAAGGAAGAATTAGAACCCTAGTGCAAGGCCCAAGTTACAAGTGATGTCTTGATGATTATTAAGTGAATTGATTAAGAGATTTAAACACATTAAGGGTTTAACACTTAGGATTAAAGTTATACACTCCATCCTAAGAGAAGGATGCAGGCATAAGCTTAATCATAAAGCCTTAGAGCCTTTAGGGTTTAGTTCCTGAGTATGAGATAAGAAGAGATGACTCAAAGGAGACACAAAGGTAAAACTAAGAGGGGAGACTAATCGAAACCCTAATCATTTCCATGCTTGGTTGTTCCTAAGGTTTGTGAGGTTTTCAAGAGCAGTTTTCAATGGAACCACCAGGAGGCAGATGAAAGGATCAAGAGAAGCAAAGTAACTTGCTTCATTCAAGAAGTCAAGTCACTTGAAGAAAGAAAGTAAGAAGAAGAGGAATGAGCAAGCTCAATCTCAAACACATATCAAAATGCAGCATGGATGCAAGAGAGAGATGAAGAGAAGTTATGAGAAGTGAAGGAAAATTCACTTCTCAAAGCCACTTACCACCTGAAAAGTTAGAAAAGAAATGCAATGCAATGCAAAATGAGATGAAATGGTATGATGTAAATCAAAACCAGAAGCATGTTTATGATGATAATGATGCTATGAAGTGATACAAACATGAGACAACAAATGGAGATGATCATACAAGTTCATGGATGCAAATGAAACAAGTTAAGGAGCATAAACACACATGAAAAGTTATGAAATGTAAATGGCATACAACATGACAAATGCAATGTGCAATGATCAAACATGCTTTCAATATGTCTTATGATGTTAAATGAATCAAATGGAGGCATGGAATGTCATGGCAAGTCATGTTGTGCAAGAAAATGCAAGATGGATGCATATGGAAGCCCAAATTAGGGTTTATGAACAATGCAACAAACAAAAACCAAAACCAGAAGCAAACAACATTATAAAAAATTGAAAATGACCTCAAAGGATCCCTAATCCTATACTAACTCACTGCCCAAAGGAGAGGTTTCAACTCCTAACCAAATTCAAGTTATGATTTTCCTAAGTTTTCTAGGGTTTTAGGGTTCCTTAACAAGAAAATTACCAAACAAATTGAAAATGAAAGATCAAATCATGGCCATTTAATCTCACAAACTACATGCTAAACAAAATGCAATGCAAAAAGAACCAAGGTCCAACTCTTTAGGGTTAGGCAGAAATGATTTTTTGGAAGTTTGGATCAAAATAATGCATAAAAATGATTTTAATTCAATGAAAAATTCTCAAAATGCATCAAGATCAAAAAATAAATTTGGTTTGAAGGTTGGACAATGTTTCTAAATGTCTTAAAACATTTCATGAATTTTTTTGGTGATTTTTAAATACCTAAAAGTATTTTTAATAAATTAATTTTCATTAATCAATTAAAAATAAACTTTTAAATATTTAAAAATACTTTTTTAATGCTAAAAATGAAAATAAAAATAATTTTGTGTTTTAAAAATTAATGAAACCCTTGGTAAAAAATTTCATAATTTTTAAAGCATTTTTACTATTTTTAATAAATGGAAGAAAATAAATATGAAACAAATGAATTAAAAACAAAGAAAAAGAAAAGTCAACTGAATGGAGGGCCAAGATGAATCCTGGGAGAAGAAAGATTGACCACGCGCGCAATCCAGTGGCCCAAATTCAAACTGAGTTAAACATAATTATGAATTAATTAATTATAGTTAGGGTTTCTAATGGTGAATCTCAGCCACACACACGCGCGCGAAGTCAACCTGGTCCAAGCATCCAACGCTCCAGATTCAAATGTCCATTAATGACCTGATTAAAACCCTAATGATTTTCAGGTGGCCGGAGAAGACCTCCGGTCGTCTTCTCCGGTGGGAACCCCACCTGAAAATTTCTAAAACTCTCAAAACGTAATTAAAATGAAATCTAAAAACACAGAAATGATTCCCACAACCCACTGAATCAAAACCCCAACACAAACATCATTTATATTTCATCAAACTCATGAATCGAAACAAACAAAATTTTAGGGCAAGACTTTCAGAACACGATTACATCCTTATTTTTCCACCATTTTCAAAACTAAAGACATATTCATGATCAGGGAGGCATATAGAACAGCTTAAGAACTTTAAAAATGATTTCTGGAGAAAATGTTCTTGAGCTACCTGAGTTTCGAAGCTTTCAATCTTGCAACTTTCTGCCCTCTTCCCTTGATGCAAACCACCCCCTTTGGTCCCTTGATGATGTCTGGATGCTCAGCAAGAGTTTATGTTGGCTGGTTTGGGAGTTTGAACAGCTTCTGCTCAAGCTCAGGTGAGAATGGTGTTTGTGATTCAGGCAGTTTCAGGCAAAGGTGAGGGGTTCTTTGTGATCAGGATGATGATTTGAGAAGGTTTGTGAAGTTTGTTCAAGTGTTTGTGGCCTGTGGAGTGAGTTTCTAAAGCTTTGGCTTTGAGAGTGAAAAATGGGGAAGCTGAGTTCTTGCTGGTTTCAGGCCTATGTCTTGTTGGTTTGGGTTCAGTGAGGCATGGTGAGAAGATTAGTGGAGTTTGTTTGAGTGTTTATGGCTTGTGGAATCAGATTCGAAAGCTTTTGCTTGAGGGAGTGAAAATGGGAATGTGATGCTATGGCTTGCTTCAGGCTTGCTTGTTGTATGAAATGGCTGGCATTTGATCCACATAAACAAATCCCATTGGTCAGGTGATGTGACTTGGCCTGCTGTGATAGGTGAGCTAGCTTTTGCAAAAAGTCCACTCTTGTGTAAGAGAAAGCATGGGCAACTCCTAGCTTGGTACAAGGGTGTGGGCTGGCGCAGCATGGTGAGGGGAAAGGCTAGGGCTGGTTCAGCAGCCAAGGCAACAAGTGGATGGAAGTGTGATGATGGTTTTGCAACTTACTTGCTTTTGCTTTTTCATGAAAATATCTTGCTTTGCAAACCATGAACATGTGATCTTTTGGTTCAAATCTGATTTTTAGAACTTGTGTGATGCTTGCACATTGGTTTGACATGAACTAGAAGTCACAAATGCCTTGGTACAAAGTTTTTGCAAGTTTCTCATTTGAGGCATATTTTGAAAATTAGTGATTTTTGCCAACTTTGACACACCATAACTTTTGATCCAAAATGAATTAGGTCATGTTCTTGTACTTTTTGAAAAGGGAAAGATCTAATCTACAACTTTCATGACCAAAGTTTTTCCATTTGAAGCATTTTTGGATCAAAAAGTAAGGGTTGAAAAAGTTGCATAAAATGACATTTCATTAAAAGTCAACCATGCCCTAAAAAGTCAACTTTGCAAAAACTTGTAATTCTTGAATTGTGTGAACTTAAACCTTCTTCTATGATCAAATAAAGATCATATGCACTCAAAATGATGAAGATCACCCCTTGGTTGGGTCATTGGGGGCCTCAGATGCCCTGATTTTGCACTGACTTGCTCGAAAAGTCAACTCTTGATCAGATGACTTCCCCAAGGAATTTCTTCATGAAAATTGATATGCAAACTCCCTATACCATATAGAGACCAATAGAAACAAGAATGACCAAAAAAATTGGATTTATGGCCTCTGAAACCAAAACCCTAATTTTGGGTCACCTGTGCAGTCAAACCTGGCTCTGCATCCACACCATTTCCAGTTCTTGTGATTCTTTGGCATTCTTGACTTTGAGAGGATGTAATATGATGCTTGAACACACATGGACCCCTTTGAAGTGATTGATGACCTTTGGAGTGGCTCAAGAAGCTCTTGGATTGCTCAGATCACAAACCCTAGATGCAGATGACTTAGAACCAATGCAAAGACTCAAAAATGTGGTATGAGATATTATGATTGTGTTTATGCATATGAAATGACCACAAGCCATGGTGTGAATGGGTGAGGGAAAATTTGGGGTGTTTACAATTGCATCACAGGTTTCTTATGAACATGTATCTTATCTTCTCGCTGTTTATTTCAGCAGAAATGGCTCTTGAACAAACTGTCAAAGATCTCCAGGCTCAGAATGCACAATTCCAAGAGTTGATCCTGAACTTGCCCAAGGGACAGGATGAGCTGAAAACACTGCTGGCTGAGAAGAAGAAGAAGACTGGAAAATCAGGAGGCCTTATCAATCTGGGAAGAAGGTTCAGGGGTCCTATCAAGATTAAGGAACAGGTTGAGGATTCTGAGTCAGAGAATTCTGAGAAGGAGGGAGGTAGTCTCCATGATACTGTGGGAGATTTTGATTCTGAGGCAAATTATTATCATGATCCTGCTAGTGAGGAGAAGTACAAGATGTTGGTGGACATAATGAATGCCATGGAATTACAAAAATATTCTGGGCTTGATTTTGAAGATCTTAGTTTAGTTTCTGGAGTGGTTATACCTATTGGTTTCAAGGTTCCTGCTTTTGTGGTGTATGATGATGTCTCATGTCCTAAGCTGCATTTAAGGTCCTATGTTTGGAGGATTCAACCACATACTACTGATAAGAAGTTATGGATTCATTTCTTCCAAGAGAGCTTGTCTGGAGCTCAATTGGAATGGTACTATCAACTGGAAAGTGTTAATATTCGTGACTGGAATGATCTTGCTGAGGCCTTCTATAGGCAATACCAATATAATGCTGATTTAGCACCTACTCGCATGCAGCTCCAAAGCATGTCAATGGGTGCTAAGGAGAGTTTCAAGGAGTATGCCCAAAAATGGAGTGATCTGGATGGCAGAGTTCAACCTCCTCTGACTGACAGGGAGCTAGTGGATATGTTTATGAGTACGCTGAATGGTCCTTTCTATAGTCACCTCATTGGAAGCTCATCATCTGGTTTCACCGAGCTGATAATGACTGGAGAACGTGTGGAAAGTGGTATAAGAAGTGGTAAGATACAGGTGAGTGCCTCTTCCTCAAGCACTGCTAAGAAGCGCCCTAGTGGGAAGAAGGAGTCTAATGTTGTGTATGGTCAACCTAGTCATAACAGAAGTCATCAATCTGTGGGAGCAGTTCACATCTCTAATCCTACTCCTGCAGCACCAGAGCCACAACAAAACAATCAACAGAAGCCTAGAAGACAGTTCACCAAGATCAACAAGTCACTGGCCCAAGCCTTGCAACACATGTTGAAAGGGGAACTCATTACTTTGAGGGACCCTCCTCAGAATCCTAATACTTCCTCTCCTCGATACAATCCTAATGCAAGATGTGCATATCATTCTAATAGTCCGGGACATGACACCAACAACTGCTGGGTGTTGAAAAACAAGATTCAAGACATGATTGAAGCTGGGGAAATTGAATTTGACCCTCCTGGGACCCCAAATGTGATCACTGCTCATATGCCCCACCATGAGAAGACTGTTAATGTTGTGGATGAGGTATCCTATGTTTCCTCAGTAGAAGAAGTGACTACTCCCTTATCCATTATCAAGAAGAAGTTGGTGCAGGCTGGATTCTTTCCAGGTTGCAATGAAGACTGTTTCTATTGTGCCTACAAACCTGATAGCTGCTGGAAGTTGAAAGATGGTATTCAACGCCTCATGGACAATTACACCATATTGTTTGAGAAGACTCCTTCTGTGGAAAGTATGTGTGAACATATAACTCGACGTATGAAGCTTGAATATGTAGCTATGGTTGATAAAGTGCCAGTGAAGATTACCTCCAAAGGCCCTGTCAGGATCACCTCTAAAGGTCCTGTCAGGATTACTGCTGAAGGCCTTATGAAGACTGTTGCTGAAGCAAGAGTGGTTCCCATGATCATTACCACTCCTGGCCCTGTTCCTTATACTTCTGATAAAGCTATACCCTGGAATTATGGTTCTGATGTTTATATCCATGGTGTCAAGCAAGAACCTTTGACTAATACACCTATTTCTGATACTAGTCTTGATGTTGACAATATTGATGGATCTAGTAAGATTACTAGAAGTGGAAGAGTCTTCTCCCATCAGAATACTTCTAAAAGTGCAGTTACTCCAACTACTACTTCCATTCCTGAACCAAGTACTGATGCTCGGGGCAAAGGTCCTGTAATTGAACTTGTGCAAGCTGAGGCACCAGCTGCTGAAAGTCTTTCTAAACAGATGGAAGAAGTACTGAAGATCATTCGCAAGAGTAATTATGATATTGTTGACCAGTTGGGGCATACTCCCTCCAAAATCTCCATGTTATCTTTGCTATTGTGTTCTGAGGCTCATGCTAAAGCCTTAATCAAGTTCCTGAAGACTGCTCATGTGCCAAATGAGATTTCTGTAGATCAATTTGAGAATTGTGTGGCACATCTGACTTGTGATAATGGACTGGGCTTTTCTGATGCTGATCTGACTCCTGCCAAGAGAAACCATAACAGGGCTCTGCATATCTCCATTGAATGTAGGGGCACTACTTTGTCTCATGTACTGGTGGATAATGGTTCTTCATTGAATGTGCTCCCTAAAGAAGTTCTAGACAAGCTCAATCTTGAAGATGTTGTGTTAAGACCAAGTGACGTAGTGGTGAGGGCCTTTGATGGCTCAAGAAGAGTGGTACATGGAGAAGTAGACCTCCCGATCAAAGAAGGATCTCAAGTCTTCAATTCTACTTTCTATGTGATGGATATTCGACCCGCGTATTCTTGTTTAATTGGACGCCCCTGGATCCATGGAGCAGGTGCCGTGACTTCCACCTTACATCAGAAGTTGAAATATCCGGTGAAAAACAAAATTGTCACTGTCTATGGTGAATAAGAGTACATGGTTAGCCACATGAATACTTTCAAGTATGTAGAAATGGAGGGTGAAATGGTTGAAACTCCGTGTCAAACATTTGAAGTTGTTCCCTGCTTTGATCCTGTCCCTCAGTCTGTTCCTGCTTCTGAAAGAGTTCCAATGATTACTAATATACCTCCTGCAATGGCCTCCCTCAAGGATGCTAAGGTTGTGGTTGCAAAAGAATCTCAGAAGGCTGTTCGTCGTGCTCGTGCTGTTCGTATCGCTAATCAAAGGGTCATAAGAGATCAAATCAATGCTGTGGGGGACTGTCATGAAGACTACAACCTGGATGATTGAATCTTTCCTACCATGAGTGATGGGCTCAACAATTGGAAGACTGGAGACGTTATTCCTATATCCTTTAATCAGGAGTAAATACTATTACTGTATTTTTATTTTAAGTTTGTAATTTCGAACAATCAAACTTTTAAGTCGTGTGCCTTACCCGGGGCACAATGGTATGCTTGTTTCGGGATGTCATTTCATTTGCATACTTCATTCAATAAAAATCAATGGACGTTTCGTTTTCGTAAATATTGTGCTCCTTGTCTTTCTTTTATTTTTTATTTTTGTTTTATCAGCTATGTGTTCTTACACACACCCACATCACTAAAATGCAGATCCTCGTCCACTCTGGATCCTGTTGATTACAATTCCACTATTGCCAATTATGATTTCGAGAATCCGATCTATCAAGCTGAAGATGGAAAGGAGGAAGATTGTGAAGTACCTGTAGAGCTTGCTAAGTTGTTACAACAAGAAGAGAAAGCTATACAGCCACATGAAGAGCCAATCGAAGTTGTGAATCTGGGAACTGAAAAAAACAGGAAAGAGGTCAAGATAGGAGCTGAGTTAGAGGAGGGTGTTAAGAACAGCTTGATCCAGATGTTACGTGATTATGTGGAGATCTTTGCTTGGTGTAAACACCCCAAATTTGCCCTCACCCATTCACACCATGGCTTATGGTCATCTCATATGCATAAACACAATCATATCATCTCACATCTCATCCTTGATTCACTGCATAGTTTCTAAGGCATCTGCACCTAGGGTTTGTGATCTGAGCAATCCCAAAGCTTGTTGAGCCACTCCAAAGGCCACCAATCAACTCAAAGAGGTCCATGTGTGTTCTTATATCATATTTCATCTCCTCAAAGTCAAAATTGCAGAGGAATCACAAGAACTAGGGCTTGAGTGGATGCAGAGCCAGGATGAACTGCACAGTTGACTGAAAATTAGGGTTTTGGTTTCAGAGGCCATAACTCCAAATTTTTTGGTCATTCTTGTTTCCATTGATCTCTATATGGTATAGGGAGTATGCATATCAATTTTCATGAAGAAATTCCATGGGGAAGTCATCTGATCAAGAGTTGACTTTTCAGACAAGTCAGTGCAAAATCAGGGCATCTGAGGCCCCCAATGACCCAACCAATGGGTGATCTTCATCATTTTGAGTGTATATGATCTTTATTTGATCATGGAAGAAGGTTGAAGTTCATAAAAATCAAGAATTTAGGGTTTTTGCAAATGTTGACTTTTTGGGCATAGTTGACTTTTCAAGAATGCTTCATTTTAGGTCATTTTTCAAGCCATGATTTTGGATCCAAAAATGTTTCAAATGGAAAAACTTTGGTCATGAAAGTTGTAGATCTCATCTTTCCCTTTTCAAAAAGCACAAGAACATGATCAAATTCTTTTTGGATCAAAAGTTATGGCAAGGCAAAGTTGGCAAAAATCATTGTTTTTCAAGGCATGCTTCAAATGGAAATTTTGCAAAGTCTTGAACCAAAGCCAAATGTAGCCTCTAATTCATTTCAAACCAACACATAAACATTCTCTAAGTGCTGAAAATCAGAATTGGATCAAGTTTGCATATGGTTTGGTTTGTGTAACAAGGTTTTCTTCACATGTGAACCATAAAGCAACAAGTTGCAAAACTCATGATCATGCTCCCTCAACTTGCTGCCTTGGCCTTTGGACCTTGCTGGCTCTCTCACCACACCATGATGCGCCAGACCTAGCCTTGTACCAAGCTAGTATCAAGCCCATGCTTCTCTTACAAGATTTTTGACTTTTGGCAAAAGCAAACTTACCAATCACAAAAGCACAAGTCACATCATCCAGCCAATCAGATTTGTTTATGTTATCAATTTGCAAGCTAGCCATAACAAGAAGCAAGGCTGAAACCATCACACTACACACATTCACAAAAACCTTCCACATTGCAACTTGCTTCGAATCTCTTAACACAACCACCAAACACAAAAACTTTCTTCATCATCCAACTCAACACACTTCATAGGCCACCCAGCACCATGAACACAAGCCTGAAACAGCCTGAACACTCCATAACCATTCTTCACCTCAGCCTGCATTTTCTATCGAATCTCTCTCCACAAGCCACAAACAGCCAAACAAACCTTGCAAAGCTTCTCCATACATCATTTGGACCTCAACCAATCACTCACCATGACCTGAAACCTCCAGAAACACCATTGCCATTTTTGATCAAGCTGAAGCAGTTCCTTACGAATCTCATTATCCAGCCAACTTAAACTCCATTTGAGCATTCAAACGTCATCTGGGGATCAAGGAGAGGGGTTTGCACTGAAAGAAGAGGTCAGAAAGTTCTCAAACTGAAAGCTTCAAATCTCAGGTAGCTTGAAATTTATTTTTCCAGAAATCATTTTTATTGTTACAAACTTGTTCTATTTGTTTCACTGATCATTCTGGTACCATCGGTTTTGAAAATGGTTGTGATTTGAGCATTTAATTTGTTTCTGAAGCTTGCGTGCCCAAGAACTTTCTTTCTTCGATTCAGCTTGTTTAGGAAATATAAATTTGTTTTAGGTTAGGGGTTTGATTCGTGAGGATGTGGGGAACACTTCCCAGGTTTTAGATTTCATTTTTGTTACGTTTTTAGGAAGTTTGAAGTTTTCAGGGGAGGAGGTCACCGGAGAAGACGACCGGAGCTCGTCTCCGGTGACCTGAAAGTGATTAATTATTAATTAGGGTTAGGGCACTGAGTTTGAATCTGGGCCTTTAGATCCTGGTTCCCGCGCGTGAATGAAAGGCCTGGATCATTTCATTAAGTCTTAATCTTGGATTATTATTTAATTAATCAGGTTTAAGTTAGTTTGAATTATGACCCTTAGATGACGCGCCAAGTCAATGCTATCCTGCCCAGATTGAATCCCAGCCTCACGTTGCGCATACTTCCATTTAATTTTTTTTTTTTTATTCATTTCTTTTCAATTAATTTGCATAATTGTTTAAAAATAGCAAAAAATTCATAAAAATTATGAAACTTTTTCTTAAAAGTTTTATTAATTTTTATGACCCAAAAATATTTTTTATTTTATTTTTCATCATTAAAAAATATTTTTAAATATTTAAAAGATTATTTTTAATTGATTAATGGAAATTAATTAATTAAAAATACTTTTAGGTATTTAAAAATTACAAAAAATTTCATGAAATGTTCTAAGACATTTAGAAACATTGTCCAACCTTCAAACCAAATTTCTTTTTGATCTTGATGCATTTTAAGAATTTTTCATTGAATTAAATCATTTTTTGTGCATTGTTTGGATCACAAATTCAAAAATTCATTTCTGCCTATTGGAGAAGGTTGAGACATTGATTCTTCTTGCATTGTTTTATGTTTAGCATGTAGTTTATAGGATAAAATGGCCATGATTTGATCTTGCATTTTCTAATTGTTTGGCATTTCTTTTGTTAAGAACCCTAAAAAACCCTAATAACTTAGAAAATTCATATCTTGAGTTTGGTTGAGAGTTGAGAGCTCCCCTTTGGGCAGTGGTTCATTATAGGTTTAGGGTTTCTTTGGATAGCATTTTCCATTTTTTTATCTTAGGGTTTGCTTCTGTTTTGGGTTTTTGTTTGATGTTTCATCCATGAACCCTAATGTGGGCTTTCTCTTGCATCCTTCTTGCATCTCCTTGCATAACATGATTTGTCTTTGCATTTTGTGCATTCTTGTGATTCATATAACATCTTAAGACATATAGAAAGCATGGTTGGTCATTGCATTACATATTTGCCATGTCATTTGTCTTGTATGCTTCATAACTTTCCATGCTTGTTCATGCTCCTTAGCTTGCATCATTTGCATCCATGATCTTGTATGGACATTTCCATGTGCTGCCTCATGTTTGTAGCATCTCATAACATCATAATCATCATCAACATGCTTCTGGTTTGGTATAGCATCATGTCATTTCATTTCATTTAGCATTGCATTGCATTTCTTTCTAACATTTCAGGTGGTAAGTAAACTTGAGAAGTGGATTTGCCTTCACTTCTCATACCTTTTCTTTTCATCTCTCTTGCATCCATTGCTGCATTTCTATTTGTGTTTGGGATTGAGCTTGCTCATTCTTCTTCCTCCCACTTTCTTTCTTCAAGTGACTTGACTTCTTGAATGAAGCAAGTCACTTTGCTTCTCTTGATCTTGTTCATCTGCTTCCTGGTGGCTCCTCTGAAGATTGTTCTTGGAAACCTCACAAACCTTAGGATCATCCAAGCATGACAATGAATTAGGGTTTTGATTAGTATCCCCTCTTAGTTTTACCTTTGTGTCTCTCTTTGAGTCCTCTCTTCTCACCTCATAATCAGGGACTAAACCCTAAAGGCTTTAAGACTTTGTGATTAAGCTTATGCCTGCATCCTTCTCTTAGGATGGAGTGTATAACTTTAATCCTAAGTCTTGAACCCTTTATGTGTTTAAATCTCTTAATCAATCCATCTAATAATTATCAAGACATCACACTTGTAACTTGGGCCTTGCATTAGGGTTCTAATTCTTCCTTAAGTGGTTAAGAAGGACTAACCCTAGTGTTAATGGACAAGTCCCCCTCAAGTTGTCTTACAAACCATAAAACTCACTTCATCACCATATCATTAATTAAATTCACTTAATCAAAGGCTTGTTTTGTCATGAGTCTAATCCCTAATCATGGATTAAGTTGATGAGTCTTCCTCAGCTTAAACACTCTCATCTATCATCCTTCTTTTAGGATGGTGTAATGGGTCTGTTTAATCCTTGATTATGGCTTAACCTCATTACTCAACACTAAACAAAAACACCAAAAACATCTGAATAATCACAAATAGGTTAATGATCTTAATCCTATACCTAAGGTGTTTAAGTGTGAGAAGCTGACTTCACACTTAAGGTATTCTCATTACCCCTAATCAGAGGGAAGATGTGATGAGTTTACTAAATCCATTGGTTTAGACTTAAGCTCATTAACTTATGACAAAATCAAAAAAACAATAAAAGACTGAAAACACAAAAACAAACAATAATCGTCTCCTTCGGGATTCTTTTCTCACCATCTTCACTCACAAACGAGAACTTGCTTCTTCCGTCTAATGCAAGACAGTCAGCACCTGAGCCAGACAGGTCGTACACTTGAGCATAGACAAGCAAGCAGTTCACAAGTCAATTCATCTTTCAGTCTCTTTGGGTCGAACTACGGTGTTCTGACTTCCTCATTGCACGAGAGGATACGTAGGCATAACTTAACAGTTATCGAACAAAAGTCTCTGTATATTCCCCTTCCTTCCAGCATTATTCTTTAAGCCTCATTATCATGAGCAATTCATTCTCATTCTTACACTGACACATCATTATACACTTCACTTCTTTTACACTGACACCTGTACATCTTTTCCAGCTATTTTATACACAGATTGCACTGACACCACCCCTTTAAAACACAAATCTTTTAAGCGTGGATCCCGTCGAGTACGACGGACAATCTGGGTGCTAATACCTTCCCAGGTTGTAACCAACCCCCTTTCTCAGTCTCTCTGGTTCGCAAACCGTCTTATCCATTTCTTTCTAGGTCTATGCAGCATTGCCTTTCCTCCGGGATAAAAATGCCTAGCTGGCGACTCTATTCATTCTCCAGTGGGTTCACGGCTGTGTGTTCTCACTGTCCCCTTCGCCGACCGTTCGCGCTTGTACCTGGATGCAAATCTTTGGGAGCGACAGCTTGGCGACTCTGCTGGGGACCCTTATATTGCAACCAGGGCTTCTGGTTCTTTTTGTGGGTTCCTCCTAGCGCTTGTTTGATTTGTGTTTACTGGGGTGTTATGTGCTTGTTTGTGCTTGTATTTATTTTTGTTTATTGCTTTATGTACAGTTACTTTACTGCTTTCTTTACTGCATTTATATATCATATTGTCATTGTTGCTGGCTGGATCTGTTGTTTGCCTTGGTGGGTGGGTGATTCATTGAGAGTTAAGGTCCTATACCTGGGACCTGAGTGACACCTAGGCTAGAGTGAATCATATTCTTTCCCATTCCATTTCGGTCTGGTGCGGGAATATGAAACACGGTTCAGATATGGGTTTCTTCTTGAGAACTCTGTGTTGCAGATTTCCTGCAATGCTAGGGCTATCTGGGAAGCCTGCTAAGTCTGGATGACCTTTTAGTATTGACCTTCAGAAACTGAGGTGAATTAGAGGAGGAATTGTTATGGTTATTGTAAACACTGTACCTCCGGGTTAGAAGTGTTTACACTTCTCATAACTGATCCAAGTCTGAGGGTCCTTGTTCTAGATCACCACCTGTGAGGGGGTTGGGCTGTTTACAGGTTTGCAGGTACCTTGACCTCAGAATACCCTGTTACTTTGACTTTGTTAAGAATGCTCCATGTTGGATAGTTCTTGTGATTCTAAAACCCTGGACTTGTGGCTCTTTATTTGAGTCCCCCACCCTGGTTACTGGATTTGTAGACCTCCATCTGGAATTCTTGAACACACATGGATCTATACCAAGGCAGTTAATCAGATCCAGCTCAGTCACAAACCCTTGCATTTCATTTGCATACATACCCATTGCATCATATTAACATTTGCTTATTTGTGTTTCAGGGTATCCACTTTCATCTTTGGTTCTGGTTTTGACCCCATCTGCAGTATTGACCTATCTCCACCAGCACTTGCTTCAGTTTGTCAGCCATATACTTCAGTTACTTGCACTAGCCAGCCAGTGGCCCACTCCTCAGCATCTTCATCAGCACTCTACTCAGTCCTCAGCATCATGGCTCCAAAGAAAAGCAACATCACCTATCATTTCTTCCAACCAGACTTGTCAGACATCAGGAGGATCCAAACCCTGATCACTCCAGATCACATACCCTTGTTCAGGGAGAGTTATGGAGATATACTGGACATGGTTATGGATCTGGACCCTTCATAGAGGAGCCTCATCCACACCTGCATTCAGTTTTATGATCCTCCATTGAGATGTTTCACCTTTCAAGACTTTCAGTTGGGGCCTCTATTAGAAGAATACTCATCATTGATTGGTCTGCCTATCAAGAGAGAAATCCCTTTTAACCCTGAAATGGTCTTTCCCAGCAATGGAGAGATAGCAAAAGCTTTGCACCTGGAACCTGCTTTGATTGAGCAACACATGACCTCTAAAGCTGGGATCCCTGGATTTCATCTGGACTTCCTGATTTCTCAAGCTAGTCTGAAGGCCTCCCTGGGGGAGTGGAAAGCTGTTTGTGCTCTGTTGGCCTTAAGTGTATATGGAATTGTGTTGTTTGCAGATGAGCCTCGATTCATTAGCAAGAATGCAATCCATTTGTTCATCCTAAAGAACCCAGTGCCAACCTTGTTAGGAGATCTCTATTACTCAGTACATCAGAAGAATGAGAAGCAGAGGGGCAGACTAGTGAGGTGTTGTGCTCCATTATTCCATGCTTGGCTTCTCAGGCATCTACCCAGGACAGATGCCTTCCTAAACCCTCATCAGCAAAGCAACTGGGCTAAGAGGCTCACTACTCTCACTTCAGCAGACATCAGATGGTGTACTCAAAGCACCAAGGGCAGAGATATAATCACAAGCTGTGGGCACTTTCCCAATGTGCCCTTAATAGGAGTTAAGGGAAGTATCAATTACAACCCCCTGCTGTTCAGAAGGCAATTAGGCTATGCACTGGTCCATACTCCCAGGGAACAAGACTTGGTTGAGACCCTCTACTGTGAGAACAAGGTTAGTCTGGCAACTGTTAGGCAGGCTGCTTGGGCCTGGGATCATGTTCAAACCAAGGGAATCACCATTCTGGGGAAGTGCAATAATGTGGCATCAGTCCAATATTATGAGTGGTCCCATGCTAGGGCCCAATTCTCTGGAATGCCTTTTACCATAGAAGACATGCCTGAGTCATCTTCAGCACCACCCCCTGCCACCATCAGTTTGGAGGAGTTTGAGAGCTTGAAGGAAAGAAATGAGAAGCTAACCCAGGCTTTGCAGAAGACCCTCCGGGAGAGGAGTGAAGGTATGAGGGAGATTGAGAGATTGGAGAAGTTGAGAGTAGAGCATCTGGCTAAGATTGAAAAGTCTGGGGATTATATCAACAAGTCTAGAGCTGGTGAACAAATTCTGAAGAATGCTTGTAAAGAAGCCCAGTTCCAAAGAGCAAGGACAGACTTGTATTTGAAGGAGAGTCAAGCCCGGTGGGTCAGGATCACCGAGGCTCGTACCCTGGAAGACAAGAGAGTTCAAGACAAGATGGAGCAGATGGAAAAAGCCCTGGCAGCAGCCCAAAAGGAAATATCAGAGCTAGAAATCAGAGCTGGAGTGAAGAGGTCTAAGGACCAAAGTCAGAACAGGAAGTTGACTGCAGCTGTTGCAACAAGAAACCTTCTCATCAGAAATCTTACGGAGCATCCGGCTGATCCTGTGACCGAAGCACTTCTCAAGGAAGTTCGTGAGGATGAGTTTGGCCTTGGAGTTTGATCATTTGCTTGTTGTTGTTCCTTTTCCATGTACTTTTGTTTTTTTGTGATGTATTTTGACCCCTTTGAGGGCTTGTGTTGTAAAATGAACAAATTGTATTATTTCACCTTTGTAATATATTTGTGTTAGTTTCCATCTGGGTTCACTTCAAAAGCAACTTCAACAGCAGCATCTTCAAGGGTCTGGAAGGGTCAAAACTGAAGGCCAAATCGGATACCTTGATAGCAAATAAGCATAACTGCATTGCATGCTAACCTTTTATTTGTTTTGTAGGTTTTGTTTTGTTGTTGCTAACCTCTGTTGTGATATTCAGGAATTATTGCTCGCCGCCGGGTATTTCCTCTCAACAGGCCACACAGGTACCCAACTAGAAACAACCTTCCGGGAATCCAGATGGACCAGATGCAACAAGACCTTACAGAGGTCAGAAACCAGATGGCCAACGAAAGGTTGGAGATGAGAACCCAGATAACCCAGTTCATGGAAGTGATGAACAACTTAGCTCAAAGCCAGGAGAGGCTCAGAACTTTGGTAGAAGGGAGGAATCAAGATGAGCCCCATGTGGGGACTGCAGGCACAAGTAACAATGAACGGGTGCAACCCCATGTTAACCCTCCTGTGTTTGGCCCACATCTACATCCTGAGATTAACATTCCTGCAAATGTTCAAGGAACAGCCACTGCAGCCAGAGTACTTCAAGAAGATCCTCAGGAGGACCAATTTACAGTAATGGGTGCTGGAGAGGAAACTTATGATAGGCGGCTGGATGAAATAGCCGAGAAGTTGAGGTCCTTAGAATCTCAAAATTCTTTGGGGTTCGACGTCATGGACATGGGTTTGGTAGAAGGGGTCAAGATCCCCCATAAGTTCAAACCTCCTTGTTTCGAAAAGTATAATGGGACTTCATGCCCCCGGACTCATTTGCAATCATTTCTGGGAAGGCTGAAGGCCTATACAATGGATGAGAAACTTTGGATGTTCTACTTCGAAGATAGCTTGACTGGAGCTTCTAGGGAATGGTATTCCCATTTGACAAGGGCAACTGTGAGATGCTGGAAGGACCTGGCAGAAGCCTTCATCCGACAGTATCAATACAATTTAGACATGGCACCCAACAGGACTCTCCTAATGGGAATGTCACAGTCGTCAAGGGAAAGTTTCCGAGAATATGCCCAGAGATGGAGGCAATTGGCTGCTGCCGTTCAACCGCCTATGTCTGAGAGAGAAATGGCAGACATGTTTATGAACACCCTCCAGGGAACGTATATTGACAGGTTGGCTGCTTTCTCCTCCACTAGCTTCGCAGATGTTGTCATAGCTGGGGAGAGAATTGAAAGCCTGTTAAAAATGGGTAAGATCTCTGATAACGGTGCAAGCTCGTCCAGTAGTACAAGAAAGCCTTTTGCAGGCCCGAGAAGAACTGGCGAGACCAATGCCATTCACACCCACAGAGGAAGGCCCCAATATGTTCAAAGGTCAATAGCAGCAGTCACTATCCCTGCTCCAGCTCATCCACAGCCAGTCTATCAACCTCCTCAACAAAACTTCCAACAACAACCCCAGTACCAGCAGAATCAATATCCTCCAAGGAACTACAACAACAACACCAACAACAACAATCAACAGAGGCCATTCCAACAAAGGCCATCCCAAGCTAACCGAGTGATCGACCCGATCCCAATGCCGTATGCTGCCTTGCTGCCACAACTTCTGAAACTCAACCTAGTTGAGCTAAGAACGTTGGCACCTCCGGATCCCAACAGTCTACCAAGAAACTATGACTCTAATGCTAGGTGTGCTTTCCATTCAAACGCACCTGGTCACAGTACAGAAAAATGCAGGGCTCTGCATATGAAGGTACAAGACTTGGTAGACTCCAAGGCTCTGAATTTTGCACCTCCGCCCAATGTCAATAAAAACCCAATGCCAAACCATGGTGGTCCCCGAATTAATGCTGTTGAAGAAGACCAACCGTCTTATTTGATAACCAGTGTGGATCAGATCAGGACACCATTGGTGGAAATCAAAGCTCAACTCCGTGAAAACCAAATATTTCCGGGGTGTGAACTAGGGTGTCCCTATTGCAATATTTCATGGAATGGGTGCGAGGACCTGAGGAATGGCATTGACAGCCTTATTCAGAGTGGCTTGCTACAGATCACTACATCATTTCCGACAAATCCGGTAACTTCATCAACAACGGTTTCAGACCCTCCTACAACTACAGCAACTATTGTTCCCGACAACTCACCAGCAACATCAACCAGTACTTCATCTGTCCTCCCAAATGATCGGTTTTCAACAGTTTCTCCTGCTACAACTTCAGCTTCATTCCATTTCGAATCTCCATCAACAACAACAACAGTCCTTCCAACAGTACCTCCTACAACACCAGCAATCAATCATGAAGATGTCTCTACTGTTACCATATTCTATGATCCTGAAAATAACTCCGCTTACCATTCAGAAGGTGCTGCTCCCACCAGAGCACCAGTTACAATCTTTTATGATCCACAAACAATAACAGTCCCTTCAGCAGCAGCAATCAGTCCAGTCACTGTCACGGTGCCTGGACCAGTGCCATATGAAAGCAATAGGGCCATCCCTTGGCACTATGGCTCTGACGTATACTGTGAAGGAAAAAGAATCACTCTTGAAACATCCACACCTGCACCACAAGTAGATAATGTGGGGGGAGGCGGAGGCTTCACTCGAAGCGGACGTCTCTTTGCTTCACAAGTTCAAAGACCTACTGCCGAAGCAGAAGCTGCTGCCAAGGCAAAGGGTAAAGGCCCGGTGCAGGAAGATCCAGCTGCCAAAGAAGCCCTGAAAACTCCATTTGATCAGGAAGTTGATGAGTTTATGCGGATCATCAAAAAGAGTGATTATAAAATTGTGGATCAGCTTCACCAGACGCCATCCAAAATCTCTATCCTCTCACTGCTTATGTGCTCCGAAGCCCATCGGAATGCACTACTTAAAGTCTTGCACGCAGCTTACGTGCCTGAGGAGATTACTGTCGACCAATTGGAAACCGTGGTTGGTAATGTTACTGCTAGCAATGGGCTAGGGTTTACCAATTCTGACTTGACAGCGGATGGCCGCAACCACAACAAAGCCTTGCACATAACCATGGAATGCAAAGGAGCTGTCCTTTCTCATGTGCTGGTGGACACAGGTTCTTCCCTGAATGTCTTACCAAAGAAGGCTCTAGTGAAGCTTGAATATGATGGATTGGCATTGAGACCCAGCAACCTGGTGGTAAGAGCCTTTGATGGTTCTAAGAGATCGGTTCTGGGAGAGATTGAGCTGCCTGTGACAATTGGCCCGCAGACCTTTAAAACTATCTTTTATGTGATGGACATTCAGCCCGCCTACAGCTGTTTGTTGGGTAGACCCTGGATTCACGCCGCTGGCGCAATAACGTCTACCCTTCACCAAAAGTTAAAATTTGAGTGGGAAGGTCAAGTTGTCACAATCTGTGGGGAAGAGGATATCTTTGTTAGCCATCTGGCTACTTATAAGTACATTGAGATGGATGGAGAGATCCATGAAACAATGAGCCAGGGTTTTGAGGCCTTGAATGTCAATGAAGCATCTGCCGTGTCGGGGATCTCCATGTCATCTTACCAACAAGCCCAGAAGGTTGTTGAAGAAGGAACTGCCCTAGGCTGGGGCAAGGTATTAGCTGTGGAGGAGAAGAAGGACAAATTTGGGTTGGGTTACAGACCAACTCAACATCAAGCAAAGGCTGCTGCAGAGCCTGGTTTTGTCAGTGGGGGGATGCTTACCCCCGATGCTATCAACTGTCTGGAAGACGAGCTGGAAGAGGAGCGCAATCTGGAGAATTGGATTCGTCCGAAGATCCCGGGGAGCAGTGTCTCGAACTGGTCTTCCCAGGAAATTATAAGAGTTACTCATGCAGAGTAATTATTATTTCCTGTATTTTTTATAGCATGCATCCAAGTCTTGCATCTTGCCCAAGATGACAAGACTCATTTTGTAACCAGGGCCATCTGTACTTTTGTGCAAACAAGATTAAGTTAATGAAATATCAGACATCTTTTTGCAAACGAGTCTTTTTCTTTCCTGCTCACTGTTTTTCCATTTTTCTTTTTGTACAAAAATAAATGGCGGTGTTTTCAAAATGATAACTTCATTTCACTTTTTCTAAAGCAAGATTAAAATCAATCACTAAAATGAACCGACTTAACCCTTGCAGAGAGTGCCTTCCTGACAGCACCGACAACAGCACGGCTATGACATCGTATGACTTTGACAATCCAATCAATCAAGCTGATGAAGGGGTTGAAGAAGAATATGAGCTTCCTGAAGAGCTAGCCAGGTTGTTAAGACAGGAGGAAAAGGTTATTGCTCCTCACCAGGAGGAGATTGAAGTGATTAATCTTGGTACGGAGGAAGACGTGAAAGAGGTCAAAATCGGGGCCTGCCTGCAAGACTCAGTGAAAAAGCAACTGGTTGATCTGCTTCAAGAGTATGTGGACGTGTTTGCTTGGTCGTATCAAGACATGCCAGGGTTGGATACCGACATTGTTGTGCACAAGCTGCCTTTGAGAGAAGAGTGCCCACCGGTCAAACAGAAGCTGCGCCGTACTCGTCCGGACATGGCTATGAAAATCAAGGAAGAGGTGCAAAAGCAATGGGACGCCGGGTTCCTTGCTGTGACTAGCTATCCGCCGTGGGTTGCTAACATAGTACCTGTGCCTAAGAAAGACGGCAAAGTAAGAATGTGTGTTGACTACCGGGATCTGAACAGAGCCAGCCCGAAAGATGACTTCCCATTACCTCACATTGATGTATTGGTGGATAACACGGCTCAGTTCTCGGTATTCTCCTTCATGGATGGATTTTCAGGATACAACCAGATTAAAATGTCACCTGAAGACATGGAGAAGACAACATTCATCACACCCTGGGGCACGTTTTGCTACAAAGTAATGCCATTTGGGCTCAAGAATGCCGGTGCAACGTATCAACGGGCTATGGTAACATTGTTCCACGATATGATCCACAAAGAAATAGAATGTTATGTGGATGATATGATTGCCAAGTCCCTTACTGAAGAAGATCACCTGGTGAATCTGCTCAAGTTGTTCAAGCGTCTGAGGAAATATCAACTAAAGCTGAACCCCAACAAGTGCACATTCGGGGTGCGATCCGGTAAGCTGCTGGGCTTTATTGTAAGCGAGAAAGGGATTGAGGTTGACCCTGATAAAGTCAAGGCTATTCAAGAGATGCCTGCACCGAAAACTGAGAAAGAAGTTCGAGGATTCTTAGGTCGATTGAACTACATTTCAAGGTTCATATCTCACCTTACAGCGACCTGTGAGCCTTTGTTCAAGCTGTTAAGAAAAGAACAGACGGTCAGGTGGAACGAAGATTGCCAGAAGGCTTTTGACAAGATCAAGGAATACTTACAAGAACCTCCAATCCTCATGCCTCCAGTAGAAGGAAGACCTCTGATTATGTACTTGACAGTATTAGAAGAGTCAATGGGGTGTGTGCTGGGCCAGCATGACGAGTCTGGTCGAAAAGAGTATGCAATATACTACCTAAGCAAAAAGTTTACCGACTGTGAACAACGTTATTCACTGCTCGAGAAAATTTGTTGTGCTTTAGCGTGGGCTGCTCGCCGGCTGAGACAGTATATGTTGACCCACACTACCTTATTAATCTCAAAAATGGATCCAGTTAAGTACATTTTCGAGAAGCCAGCTCTTACCGGACGGGTTGCAAGATGGCAGATGATTCTCACAGAATACGACATACAATACACTTCTCAGAAAGCCATCAAGGGCAGTGTACTATCTGAATATCTTGCTGAGCAACCCATTGATGACTACCAGCCTATGAGGTTTGACTTCCCTGATGAAGACATCATGTTCATTAAAGCAAAAGATCATGAAGAGCCTGTTCACACTGAAGGGCCCGACCCGGAAGAAGAATGGACTATGATGTTTGACGGGGCTGTTAACATGAATGGTCGTGGTGTTGGTGCAGTACTCATTACACCAAGGGGGGTTCACATGCCTTTCTCGGCAAAACTCACTTTCAACTGCACTAACAACGAAGCTGAATACGAAGCTTGCATTATGGGTCTTGAGGAAGCCATTGACCTCAGGATCAAGACATTGACCGTATTCGGAGATTCAGCTTTGGTAGTCAATCAGACCAACGGAAAATGGTACACCCACCAAGATCATCTGATACCTTACAGGGATTATACAAGAAGGTTACTGACTTTCTTCACAACAGTCAAGCTTGAGTATATCCCTCGGGACGAGAATCAGTTTGCAGATGCTCTTGCTACCATTTCATCCATGATCAAAGTTCAAACGGCCAACTTTGTACCCCAGATTTCAGTATCTAGACTTGATAGACCAGCATATGTATTTGCAGCGGATATTGTAAAAGATGATAAGCCTTGGTTCCATGACATTAAAAGCTTCTTGGAGGATCAGACATACCCACCTGGGGCATCTTCCAATGATAAGAAGACTTTGAGAAGGCTTGCTGGTAGTTTCTTTCTGAACACTGATGGGTCTTTATACAAAAGGAACTTTGACATGGTACTCCTCAGATGTGTTGACAAGACGGAAGCAGATTTGTTGATGCATGAAGTGCACGAAGGGTCTTTTGGTACCCATGCCGGAGGGCATGCCATGGCTAAGAAGTTACTAAGATCAGGCTATTACTGGATCACAATGGATGCAGACTGTTGTGCTTACGCCAGAAAATGCCACAAATGCCAGATCTACGCAGACAAGGTGCATGTGCCTCCCAATCCTTTGAACATCATGTCTTCACCATGGCCCTTTGCTATGTGGGGCATTGATATGATTGGCAAGATTGAGCCAACTGCTTCAAATGGTCACAGATTTATCCTGGTCGCCATCGACTATTTCACCAAGTGGGTCGAAGCAGCCTCATATGCAAATGTTACTAGGCAAGTGGTAGCCCGATTCCTGAAGAGAGACATCATCTGTCGGTATGGAGTGCCCGAGCGAATCATTACTGATAATGGTTCCAACTTGAACAACAAAATGATGGCAGAACTGTGCCGGGACTTCAAGATTCAACATCACAATTCTTCTCCTTACAGGCCAAAGATGAATGGCGCTGTTGAGGCGGCAAATAAGAATATCAAGAAGATTGTGCAGAAGATGGTAATCACCTACAAAGACTGGCATGAAATACTACCGTTTGCCTTGCATGGGTACCGCACGTCAATCAGAACGTCCACTGGGGCAACACCTTATCAGCTTGTATATGGTATGGAAGCAGTCCTACCTGTTGAAGTTGAACTACCCTCGTTACGGGTACTAATGGATGTTAAACTGAGCGAAGCAGAATGGGTTAGATCCCGATTTGAACAAATGAGTCTGATCGAAGAGAAAAGATTAGCTGCAATCTGTCATGGGCAGTTATATCAGAAGAGAATGAAGAAGGCCTTCGATCAGAAAGTCAGGCACCGAGAGTACCAAGTGGGAGATCTTGTGCTAAAAAGAATCCTCCCTCCTCATACAGACCACAGGGGCAAATGGACTCCAAATTATGAAGGACCATTCGTTGTAAAGAAAGTTTTCTCTGGTGGAGCACTGATGCTCAGCACCATGGATGGTGAAGACTTCCCGTCCCCTGTGAATTCAGATGCAGTTAAAAAATATTTCGCATAAAATGACCCGCTGGACATAAAAACAGAATGTGAGTCCAGGCAAAAATAGGGCATCCCGGCGAGTCAAAAACAGAATAAAAGACTCGGGCAAAAATAAGGGAAATAAATGAAAAATGTACACCCGCTGAGTTGAAAAGCCACATTGGACAGCTCAGGCAAAAATGGGTATCCCGATGGATTGAAAACCCGAAAGGGCGATCCATGCAAAATAAGGGAATAAGCGAACAACTGCATTCTGAATTCGTCTGTATCACCTACAACTTGGTAAGCCTCTAAAGGATCAAGCTTCAATCAGAATCAACTCTCTCCGGAAAGCAAGACGAGAAGAACGTCATTGTCATACGAGTCATAGCAGAAGAGGAAGCTCCTTGAAAGCGTCGTCAACATCGCCAGCACTTTATTTCTCAATTTGTAACAATCTCCTCATTTCAGGAAATATGTTTCTTCGACTGTATCTTGCCAATTCAGGGCACATGAGTTAATGAAATCAGATTTTCAGTCATGTCTCGTTTTTACATTTATGTTTTGCAAAGAGTTGTCTGATATCTCTAAAAATACAATTGCATAAGTACAGATGCCTTTCTCTAAAAATAAAAACACATGCTTACAGGGAATGTGATTATTCTCGAAAGTACTTAACTCCTATGACGGAATCCAGTAAGGGATACCTCGGGACCTTTTTGTACGTTTCCTTACCGTTGCAGGATTGCAGGAATCCAGAACGCAACCTGGGGCATGCTGGTTACGTCTCGGCAAGTTGGCGAATCACTATCAACTCGGTCTATCTTCCACGTGGCACTGGAGAGTGCCCACTTCCCCAGCAAAGTTGTCAAATCAACAAACAGGCTTAACACTCAGGATGTTTTCTCCCCGGCCGGGTTGCCTCTCATTACTCTCCCCAGCTGAGTTACCAACAGCATTCCCCAGTTGAAGCACCAATCTCTATTCCTCAGCAGGATGCAGAAGTCAAGGAATCATCTCCCCCACAGAATCCCCAGCCTCTATTCAGAAGAGCAACGCACGGAGAAATCACAACAGAGTACGGAAAGCTTCTACAAACCCCAGCTGGGTCCCATATTATAGGGATATGTCAATCAGTGACCTATATCCCCAAGCAGATACATCATCAGATCTACCAATGATCTCATCCCCAGCTGGGATGTTCACTTCAAGCAGATCAACCAGAGATCTTCGCAGCAACGGGATCCGAATTCCGGATCGGTGCCTCTTTGCATAATCATAGCATTCGCATCTTATTATACCCTCAGAGCGTAGCATTCCGTCTAATACGGAGCATTACGGCAAAAATCAAATGCATAGCATAATCATAAGTCATGTTGTGAATTGAACGCTTGTGACTAGTAACCATTCATCAGAACACATATTACTTTCCCCCAGAGTCCCCACCAGAGCCCCAGCAAAAGCAGCTGCCTCTCAAATCACAAACACCAGTATATACACCTTTTGGCACCCGTCCGTGCCATCTTTCCCCAGTAAAGTCGCCTGAACACCCTTTACAAACAAATCACCCTTATTACAGATACGTCCTGACACCCGTCCGTGTCATATCCCAGCAGAAAGCCAAAGAGGTCCTCTTTGCACTCACATATACCTATACATACACTTTTCTTGACACCCGTCCGTGTCATATCCCCAGCGCAGTCACTTACACTTTCATCAACTCATATACTTGTTAATATTATACTTTTCTCTCTTGACACCCGTCCGTGTCACTCTCCCCAGCAGATAAACACTCATCTATACACCACTCGCTCTTATACAGATACCCGTCCGTATCTTGTATACATCATTACTTATATCCCCACAGATTCAACAGTAGTCCTTGTTCTTTTTTAACCGGTTGGTACTCGTCCGTACCATCATCTCAGAACATTGCGTCTAGTGTTTGTTTCTGCATGATACTCGTCCGTATCATAATCTTAAGGATGCTCGTCCGCATCTTTAATCCATACACCGTGCCAAAAACTTATGTCTTCTTGGATATAGATACTCGTCTGTATCTACCATTCCCCAGAGGAGTCCCTTCAGATACAACACTCGTACGTGTTCCCTGTTAACCAGTTGATACTCGTCCGTATCATCATTTCTGAACATGTGTCAGTTTGTTTCTACATGATACTCGTCCGTATCATAGTCTTAAGGATGCTCGTCCGTATCTTTAATCTATACACAATACCAAACACTCATACTTTCCTTTCTTGGTTGTGAATGCTCGTCCGTGTTTACTATATCCCCAGTAGATCGCCAACAAATTTTCCTTTATCTAACACTCGTCCTGTGTTATGATAACTCTGAGAGCATCCGTACCCTGCTAAGTGGTCGTCCTCCACTTCTTGATGGTCGTCCTCCATCATGCTCATCCGATGGCCGTCCCCATCGTTGATTTTTAGCAGCCGTCCCCTGCTAGGTGGTCGTCCTCCACCCTTTGATGATCGTCCTTCATCACTTTATCCAATGGCCGTCCCCATTGTTGATTTTGGTTATCTGACATTCGTCCTATGTCATGACAAACCTCGAGAGCAGCCGTCCCCTGCTGAGTGGTCGTCCTCCACTTCTTGATGGTCGTCCTCCATCATGCTCGTCCGATGGCCGTCCCCATCGTTGACCTTTTCTATCCGATGGCCGTCCCCATCGTTGATATTTTCGGCAGCCGTACCCTGCCAGGTGGTCGTCCTCCACCTTTGATGGTCGTCCCCATCATTTTTCTTTTATCCCCAACAGAGCAGCCGTCCCCTGCTAGGTGATCGTCCTTCACCTTTGATGGCCGTACCCCATCATCTGTTTATTTCATTTATTCTTTAACCCGGCGGCCGTCCCCGTCATGGCCCCTTTTCCTTTAACCCGATGGCCGTCCCCGTCGTGGTCCCTTTTCCTTTTAACCCGATGGTCGTCCCCATCGTTGGTTACTTTACCTTTATGAACTTGATGGCCGTCCCCGTCATGTTTCATTAATTTCCAGAAAATTTTACAGCTTTATCTTGATGGCCGTCCCCATCATAATACCTTTTTATCTTCCCCAGCTAGTCGGCCGTCCCCGTCTTGGCTTTACTGTTATCCCCAGCATGTCGGCCGTCCCCGTCATTGCTCTTTACCCAGCAGTCGTCCTCTGCTCGACGGTCGTCCTCCGTCGCCTACACTTTACAATATACTTTGTTTTCCTTTTACAATCTATATCCTTTTTCTTCTTCATTCTGTGAGTGCAAATTTTGGACTGTCTTTGGTATTCAACCACAAGTTATCTTGTTTGTCTGTTAAGCCGTCGCTTACATCCTGCACAGCTAACTCATGTTTGAATAGGGGCAGCTGTAAACACCCCAAATTTGCCCTCACCCATTCACACCATGGCTTATGGTCATCTCATATGCATAAACACAATCATATCATCTCACATCTCATCCTTGATTCACTGCATAGTTTCTAAGGCATCTGCACCTAGGGTTTGTGATCTGAGCAATCCCAAAGCTTGTTGAGCCACTCCAAAGGCCACCAATCAACTCAAAGAGGTCCATGTGTGTTCTTATATCATATTTCATCTCCTCAAAGTCAAAATTGCAGAGGAATCACAAGAACTAGGGCTTGAGTGGATGCAGAGCCAGGATGAACTGCACAGTTGACTGAAAATTAGGGTTTTGGTTTCAGAGGCCATAACTCCAAATTTTTTGGTCATTCTTGTTTCCATTGATCTCTATATGGTATAGGGAGTATGCATATCAATTTTCATGAAGAAATTCCATGGGGAAGTCATCTGATCAAGAGTTGACTTTTCAGACAAGTCAGTGCAAAATCAGGGCATCTGAGGCCCCCAATGACCCAACCAATGGGTGATCTTCATCATTTTGAGTGTATATGATCTTTATTTGATCATGGAAGAAGGTTGAAGTTCATAAAAATCAAGAATTTAGGGTTTTTGCAAATGTTGACTTTTTGGGCATAGTTGACTTTTCAAGAATGCTTCATTTTAGGTCATTTTTCAAGCCATGATTTTGGATCCAAAAATGTTTCAAATGGAAAAACTTTGGTCATGAAAGTTGTAGATCTCATCTTTCCCTTTTCAAAAAGCACAAGAACATGATCAAATTCTTTTTGGATCAAAAGTTATGGCAAGGCAAAGTTGGCAAAAATCATTGTTTTTCAAGGCATGCTTCAAATGGAAATTTTGCAAAGTCTTGAACCAAAGCCAAATGTAGCCTCTAATTCATTTCAAACCAACACATAAACATTCTCTAAGTGCTGAAAATCAGAATTGGATCAAGTTTGCCTATGGTTTGGTTTGTGTAACAAGGTTTTCTTCACATGTGAACCATAAAGCAACAAGTTGCAAAACTCATGATCATGCTCCCTCAACTTGCTGCCTTGGCCTTTGGACCTTGCTGGCTCTCTCACCACACCATGATGCGCCAGACCTAGCCTTGTACCAAGCTAGTATCAAGCCCATGCTTCTCTTACAAGATTTTTGACTTTTGGCAAAAGCAAACTTACCAATCACAAAAGCACAAGTCACATCATCCAGCCAATCAGATTTGTTTATGTTATCAATTTGCAAGCTAGCCATAACAAGAAGCAAGGCTGAAACCATCACACTACACACATTCACAAAAACCTTCCACATTGCAACTTGCTTCGAATCTCTTAACACAACCACCAAACACAAAAACTTTCTTCATCATCCAACTCAACACACTTCATAGGCCACCCAGCACCAAGAACACAAGCCTGAAACAGCCTGAACACTCCATAACCATTCTTCACCTCAGCCTGCATTTTCTATCGAATCTCTCTCCACAAGCCACAAACAGCCAAACAAACCTTGCAAAGCTTCTCCATACATCATTTGGACCTCAACCAATCACTCACCATGACCTGAAACCTCCAGAAACACCATTGCCATTTTTGATCAAGCTGAAGCAGTTCCTTACGAATCTCATTATCCAGCCAACTTAAACTCCATTTGAGCATTCAAACGTCATCTGGGGATCAAGGAGAGGGGTTTGCACTGAAAGAAGAGGTCAGAAAGTTCTCAAACTGAAAGCTTCAAATCTCAGGTAGCTTGAAATTTATTTTTCCAGAAATCATTTTTATTGTTACAAACTTGTTCTATTTGTTTCACTGATCATTCTGGTACCATCGGTTTTGAAAATGGTTGTGATTTGAGCATTTAATTTGTTTCTGAAGCTTGCGTGCCCTAGAACTTTCTTTCTTCGATTCAGCTTGTTTAGGAAATATAAATTTGTTTTAGGTTAGGGGTTTGATTCGTGAGGATGTGGGGAACACTTCCCAGGTTTTAGATTTCATTTTTGTTACGTTTTTAGGAAGTTTGAAGTTTTCAGGGGAGGAGGTCACCGGAGAAGACGACCGGAGCTCGTCTCCGGTGACCTGAAAGTGATTAATTATTAATTAGGGTTAGGGCACTGAGTTTGAATCTGGGTCTTTAGATCCTGGTTCCCGCGCGTGAATGAAAGGCCTGGATCATTTCATTAAGTCTTAATCTTGGATTATTATTTAATTAATCAGGTTTAAGTTAGTTTGAATTATGACCCTTAGATGACGCGCCAAGTCAATGCTATCCTGCCCAGATTGAATCCCAGCCTCACGTTGCGCATACTTCCATTTAATTTATTTTTTTTTATTCATTTCTTTTCAATTAATTTGCATAATTGTTTTAAAATAGCAAAAAATTCATAAAAATTATGAAACTTTTTCTTAAAAGTTTTATTAATTTTTATGACCCAAAAATATTTTTTATTTTATTTTTCATCATTAAAAAATATTTTTAAATATTTAAAAGATTATTTTTAATTGATTAATGGAAATTAATTAATTAAAAATACTTTTAGGTATTTAAAAATTACAAAAAATTTCATGAAATGTTCTAAGACATTTAGAAACATTGTCCAACCTTCAAACCAAATTTCTTTTTGATCTTGATGCATTTTAAGAATTTTTCATTGAATTAAATCATTTTTTGTGCATTGTTTGGATCACAAATTCAAAAATTCATTTCTGCCTATTGGAGAAGGTTGAGACATTGATTCTTCTTGCATTGTTTTATGTTTAGCATGTAGTTTATAGGATAAAATGGCCATGATTTGATCTTGCATTTTCTAATTGTTTGGCATTTCTTTTGTTAAGAACCCTAAAAAACCCTAATAACTTAGAAAATTCATATCTTGAGTTTGGTTGAGAGTTGAGAGCTCCCCTTTGGGCAGTGGTTCATTATAGGTTTAGGGTTTCTTTGGATAGCATTTTCCATTTTTTTATCTTAGGGTTTGCTTCTGTTTTGGGTTTTTGTTTGATGTTTCATCCATGAACCCTAATGTGGGCTTTCTCTTGCATCCTTCTTGCATCTCCTTGCATAACATGATTTGTCTTTGCATTTTGTGCATTCTTGTGATTCATATAACATCTTAAGACATATAGAAAGCATGGTTGGTCATTGCATTACATATTTGCCATGTCATTTGTCTTGTATGCTTCATAACTTTCCATGCTTGTTCATGCTCCTTAGCTTGCATCATTTGCATCCATGATCTTGTATGGACATTTCCATGTGCTGCCTCATGTTTGTAGCATCTCATAACATCATAATCATCATCAACATGCTTCTGGTTTGGTATAGCATCATGTCATTTCATTTCATTTAGCATTGCATTGCATTTCTTTCTAACATTTCAGGTGGTAAGTAAACTTGAGAAGTGGATTTGCCTTCACTTCTCATACCTTTTCTTTTCATCTCTCTTGCATCCATTGCTGCATTTCTATTTGTGTTTGGGATTGAGCTTGTTCATTCTTCTTCCTCCCACTTTCTTTCTTCAAGTGACTTGACTTCTTGAATGAAGCAAGTCACTTTGCTTCTCTTGATCTTGTTCATCTGCTTCCTGGTGGCTCCTCTGAAGATTGTTCTTGGAAACCTCACAAACCTTAGGATCATCCAAGCATGACAATGAATTAGGGTTTTGATTAGTATCCCCTCTTAGTTTTACCTTTGTGTCTCTCTTTGAGTCCTCTCTTCTCACCTCATAATCAGGGACTAAACCCTAAAGGCTTTAAGACTTTGTGATTAAGCTTATGCCTGCATCCTTCTCTTAGGATGGAGTGTATAACTTTAATCCTAAGTCTTGAACCCTTTATGTGTTTAAATCTCTTAATCAATCCATCTAATAATTATCAAGACATCACACTTGTAACTTGGGCCTTGCATTAGGGTTCTAATTCTTCCTTAAGTGGTTAAGAAGGACTAACCCTAGTGTTAATGGACAAGTCCCCCTCAAGTTGTCTTACAAACCATAAAACTCACTTCATCACCATATCATTAATTAAATTCACTTAATCAAAGGCTTGTTTTGTCATGAGTCTAATCCCTAATCATGGATTAAGTTGAGGAGTCTTCCTCAGCTTAAACACTCTCATCTATCATCCTTCTTTTAGGATGGTGTAATGGGTCTGTTTAATCCTTGATTATGGCTTAACCTCATTACTCAACACTAAACAAAAACACCAAAAACATCTGAATAATCACAAATAGGTTAATGATCTTAATCCTATACCTAAGGTGTTTAAGTGTGAGAAGCTGACTTCACACTTAAGGTATTCTCATTACCCCTAATCAGAGGGAAGATGTGATGAGTTTACTAAATCCATTGGTTTAGACTTAAGCTCATTAACTTATGACAAAATCAAAAAAACAATAAAAGACTGAAAACACAAAAACAAACAATAATCGTCTCCTTCGGGATTCTTTTCTCACCATCTTCACTCACAAACGAGAACTTGCTTCTTCCGTCTAATGCAAGACAGTCAGCACCTGAGCCAGACAGGTCGTACACTTGAGCATAGACAAGCAAGCAGTTCACAAGTCAATTCATCTTTCAGTCTCTTTGGGTCGAACTACGGTGTTCTGACTTCCTCATTGCACGAGAGGATACGTAGGCATAACTTAACAGTTATCGAACAAAAGTCTCTGTATATTCCCCTTCCTTCCAGCATTATTCTTTAAGCCTCATTATCATGAGCAATTCATTCTCATTCTTACACTGACACATCATTATACACTTCACTTCTTTTACACTGACACCTGTACATCTTTTCCAGCTATTTTATACACAGATTGCACTGACACCACCCCTTTAAAACACAAATCTTTTAAGCGTGGATCCCGTCGAGTACGACGGACAATCTGGGTGCTAATACCTTCCCAGGTTGTAACCAACCCCCTTTCTCAGTCTCTCTGGTTCGCAAACCGTCTTATCCATTTCTTTCTAGGTCTATGCAGCATTGCCTTTCCTCCGGGATAAAAATGCCTAGCTGGCGACTCTATTCATTCTCCAGTGGGTTCACGGCTGTGTGTTCTCACTGTCCCCTTCGCCGACCGTTCGCGCTTGTACCTGGATGCAAATCTTTGGGAGCGACACTTGGTCCTATGAAGATATGCCAGGTTTGGATACAGACATTGTAGTTCACCTTTTACCGGTAAAAGAAGATTGTCGTCCAAAGAAGTAGAAGGTTCGTCGCATGAGTCCTGAAATGTCAGAAAAGATTAAAGCAGAGGTGATGAAACAGTTTGATGCAGGGTTCTTAGCTGTGACTTATTATCCTCAATGGGTTGCAAATGTGGTACCAATACCTAAGAAGGATGGTAAGGTACGTATGTGTGTAGATTACAGGGATTTGAATAAGGCCAGTCCTAAAGATGACTTTCCACTTCCACATATTGATGTTTTGGTAGACAACCCTGCTCAGCATAAATTATTCTCTTTCATGGATGGTTTCTCTGGTTACAATCAAATCAAGTGGCACCTGAAGATATGGAGAAGACTACGTTTGTTACACAGTGGGGCACCTTTTGTTATAAAGTGATGCCATTTGGTTTGAAGAACGTCGGGGCAACATATCAGCGTGCTATGGTGGCTTTGTTTCACGATATGATTCATCATGAGATAGAGGTGTATGTGGATTATATGATAGCCAGATCCCAGAATGACGAACAACACCTTGATCATCTGCATAAGCTGTTTGAAAGGTTGAAGAAATACAAGCTGAGATTAAATCCAAACAAGTGTATTTTTGGAGTTAGGTCTGGTAAACTCCTGGGTTTCATTGTCAGTGGAAAAGGTATTGAAGTGGATCCTGCAAAGGTAAAAGCTATATAAGAGATGTCGGCTCCACGTACTGAAAAAGAAGTTAGAGGTTTCTTGGGATGACTGAATTACATTTCAAGGTTTATATCCCAGCTAATTGCTACCTGTGAGCCAATCTTCAAGTTGTTGAAGAAAGATCAGGTAATGGAATGGAATGACGAGTGCCAGACAGCCTTTGATGAAATCAAGAGATATCTCATAGAACCTCCAATCTTGATGCCACCAGTTGATGGAAGACCCTTGATTATGTACTTAACAGTATTAGACAACTCAATAGGATGTGTGTTGGGGCAGCATGATGAGTCTGGTCGAAAAGAGCAGGCAATATACTACCTTAGCAAAAAGTTTACCGACTGTGAAACAAGATACTCACTGCTCGAGAAAACTTGCTGTGCTTTGGCATGGGCTTCTCGCCGACTAAGACAGTATATGTTGACTCATACTACCCTGTTGATTTCAAATATGGATCTAATCAAGTACATATTCGAGAAATCTGCTCTCTCCGGACGAATAGCGAGATGGCAAATGATTTTAACAGAATATGATATACAGTACACTACTCAGAAGGTCATTAAAGGAAGTGTTGTAGCTGATCATTTTGCTCATCAGGCAGTGGATGATTATCAGTCAATGAGTTTTGAGTTCCCTGATGAAGACATTATGATTATTACCAAAGAACCTGGACAATATGACGGACCTGAACAAGGATCCCGATGGACTATGGTTTTTGATGGAGCTTCTAATGCGCTTGGTAATGGTGTTGGTGTTGTGAGCATTTCCCCTGAAGGTTGTCATACCCCAATTACTGCAAGACTTTGTTTCTATTGTACCAACAACATGGCTGAATATGAAGCATGTATCATGGGTATCAAATCTGCCATTGAGATGAGGATTCAGTTCCTAGACGTATATGGAGATTCAGCCCTGGTAGTTAGTCAGATTAAGGGAGATTGGGATACCAAGCATGAAAATCTCATTCTTTACAGAGAGCATGTGTTGTCCTTGATTCCATATTTTGAAGAGATTACATTTGGACATATTCCACGAGGAGAGAATCAGTTGGCAGATGCACTAGCCACCATGGCATCTATGTTTGAGATTGGCTGGGATGATGAAGCTCCCAAGATTACTATTGACAGATTTGAGAAGCCTGCATATTGGAATGAGATTGACACTGAAGAAGTAGAGGGAAAACCTTGGTTCTATGAAGTGAAAAGATATCTTTAAACTTAGGAGTTCCCTGAAGGGGCATCTGTCAAAGATAGGAAGTTTCTGAAGAGGTTTTCTGCTAAATTCTTCCTGAGTAATGGAATTTTGTACAAGCGCAATCATGATTCAACTTTGCTTCGTTGTGTGGATAAGAAGGAAGCAACAGAAATTATGGAAGACATGCATGATGGGATTTTTGGCACTCATTCTAGTGGCCATACCATGGCAAAGAAGATATTGAGAGCAAGTTACTATTGGTCTACCATGGAAGCTGACTGCTATCAACATTCTAAAACATGTCACAAATGCCAGATTTATGATTATAAGGTGCATATACCTCCAGCTCCATTGAATGTGTTGACTTCTCCTTGGCCTTTTTCCATGTGGGGCATTGATATGATTGGTGAGATCAAGCCTACTGCTTCTAATGGGCATCGTTTCATCCTGGTTGCCATTGATTACTTTACAAAGTGGGTGGAGGCAGCCTCATTTACATCTGTTACTAAGAATGTTGTGACTCGATTCATTAAGAATAATCTCATATGTAGGTATGGCATCCCTGAAAGGATTATCACAGACAATGGCTCTAATCTGAATAACACCATGATTACTAACCTCTGCACGCAGTTTAAGATTAAGCATCATAATTCTTCTCTATATCGTCCGAAGATGAATGGGGCAGTAGAAGCCGCCAATAAGAACATCAAGAAGATTCTACAGAAGATGACTATTACTTACAAGGATTGGCATGAAATGTTACCATTTGCCCTTCACGGTTATCGTACTACAATACGTACTTCAACAGGGGCAACCCCGTTCTCCTTAGTCTATGATATGGAAGCAGTTTTACCCATTGAAGTTTAGATCCCCTCCTTAAGAATCATGAAGGATGCAGGCTTGGATGAAGATAAGTGGATGCAGACTCGACTTGACCAGATAAATTTGATTGATGAGAAAAGGCTGGCAGCTGTTTGTCACGGTCAGATGTACCAGAAACGGATGATCAAAGCTTTTAATAAGAAAGTTAAGCAAAAGGTATATCAGACTGGGGCAAATGGACTCCTACATATGAAGGACCATTTGTAGTCAAGAGATTATTCTCAGGAGGAGCCATGATGCTTACTACTATGGATGGTGAAGATTTCCCACAGCCTGTAAACGCAGACATGGTTAAAAAATACTAGGCATAAAAAGAGACCCGCTAGGTTGACTGACCTAGGCAAAAATAAGGGCATCCTGGCGAACCAAAAGGGTTCGGGAAAAAATTAAGGATATATATATATATATATATATATATATATATATATATATATATATATATAATGTACACCCGGCAAGTCGAAAACCTGAAAGGGCGGCTTGGGCAAAAAGGTGTATCCCGGTGGATTGAAAACCTAAAAAGGCAATCCAGGCAAAAGTTAGGGATTAAAGCGTATGACTATGTCTCGTTGGATCACCCATGTAACTCCAACTGTTGGTGCTACCTAAATCAAGTGCAAACAGATAAAGATCAATCCAATCGATTCCATCTCAACAGCAGAGGATAAGATACTAGAAGATAATGGCAATAGTGGAATTGAAACTCAATAGGATTATTTCTCACATGGCTGTTTCTTTGTTTTGTAAAGCTTTTACGACGAATTCCTCTTACTAGGATTTCTGTCTCCTTGTACAAACTTGCCTGTGTATAGGCCACTTTCTAAAATAAATAAAATCTCGTCTTTTAATCCAGATTTACTTTTACCCGGTTTACCTAAACGAAAACATCCATTGGTTGTGTTTGAATGTATGTATGCTTTTGAATATGATTGATGTTTACCAGAAATGCATAAAAGCAGTAATAGTATTTACTAAGGACGAACGAAAGTAGGAATTCAAGGAAACTTCGCCGGTTCATCCCCACAGAATAATCACAAATCCCCAGCAGAGTAAATCTATCTTTATAGATACTTCGAGTAACATCTCCCCCTTGGATTTATGTCCATCTCTTTTATCCTCAGTCAGGATACTCGGGAACTTATTCCTTCAATAAGAAGCACGACGAACGAAGACGGGAGATTATAAGTACTATACTATCAAACAAGACGGGAACGAATTCCTCATATTCTTCAACAACGAACTGGGATTTATTTCCCCCAGCCAGCAGTTGTTATACAGAGATACCCAGACGCCTCTGGCTGCATAATTCATACATACATCATTTACATCATATCATAGCATACGCATCCATGATGCATTTACTTAGGTACATCATACCATACATGCATACATGTTGCATAAACTAACCTGTTCTTTTCAGGATAGTTGCAGGCAGATAAACACTATCAACAACTCAAAACAAGTCAAAGACGATCTATACAAAGATCTAGTACTGATACTTAATTCAGAGATAATCACTACGAAGATTCATTTCTGATAATCAATGTTCAAGTTGTCCTCGGAAGGGTATATAAATGATCTATACGAAGATCTAGTGCTTAATCCAGGTTATTTCCAGAAGAAATAATCGTTACAAAGATTTATTTCTGATGGCCTACTATCTTTGGGATGGTGTGTAAATGATCTATACGAAGATCTAGCATTTAATCCAAAAGATTCTTCCAAAAGAAGTTCAGGGATAATCACCACGAAGATTTAATCCTGATATTCTTTCTATCCCTGGGAGGGTATATAAATGGTCTATACGAAGATCTATTACCTAATTCGGGATATTACCAGAAGAGATAATCGTTACGAAGATTTGTTTCTAATGGTCTATGCAACAGTTTATCTAGGGGATGGTACATAAAGGATCTATACGAATATCTTGTACTTAGCCCAAGATATCACCAAAAGCAGCTCAGAAAAGATCGCCACGAAGATTCGATTCTGATGCTTAAATTAAGGAATGATTCAGAGACGGCCTATACGAAGACCTAGTACTGATATCAATTGACAACCTATTGATATTATCACCTCATGATATTATGGATGGCATATGTAAGCCCATCTTCAGTTCTTCTACGGGGCATCTTCAAGCCCACTCAAGTATATACAACCAATCAGCAATGTTACTTTACGCACCGACGAGTGCAAATTTTTGGGCTTTTATGTTCAATCCCCATCAACCTTCCAAGTCACGAATGGCACACATGCCAATCTAACCCCTCAGGTTTCAGAACATTGAACAAGGGAAGCTGTTGCACCCCAAAATTTGCCCTCACCTAGACAATACATTGTGTACTAAGGTGTCCCAAGAGGTTCACAAGGTTCACAAGGTATCTCAAGAGGTTCACAAGGTTCACAATTAGTCAGAATGTTTGACAATTCCTTCAGACAAAGCATTCTCCTAAGCAATGCATCCTAAACTAGGGTTTTGAGTTTTATCAGGCTAAATGGATTTCCAAGGCCTCAAGTGAGCTTCATAACATCTTAAATGTCTTCAAGAATCCCTATGTCAAGTTTCAAGGCTTTCCCAAAAGGTTTGCTCAGTCAAATGATCAGATAGGCTAAAATCAGTCAAAGTAGTCAAAAAGTCAAACTGAGGTCAACTGTGGTAAAACCAAAGTAAAACTTCATGATTTTTTTCCAACATCAATTATATGGAGTAAAATTCATCATTTGATCAAGGGTTTATCATGATTCATCAAGGAGATTTCAGATCATCAAGAATCCGGAGTTTCTAAATTAGGGTTTTCACAGGAAAAGTCAACTGAACTTTGACCAGCCATAACTTTCACATGCTTCATCAAGAATTTTCCATCCAAAGCTCATTTTTAAGGAAATTAAATTCTCTACAACTTTGTGTCTCATAAGCCAAGCCCAAAAATGCTTCATTTGGAAGGTATGAGCTAAGACATTATAGGTCATTTCAAAAGTCAACAAAAGGTCAACATCTTCCAAAGGGCATAACTTGAAAATGGTAAAAGATATGGACATGAGACCAAAGAGGTTTGTTAGAGGACTCTTTAAGATTTCCAAAATGTCCAAGAACACTTTCATAGCCTTAAAATTGAGGGATTTGTGTCTTTGCAAAGTTGAGAAATTTTTGAGAGGTTTATTGAGCAAATGGGGTCTTAGAACCAATTCTTTCCACATGGGCTTGCATTTTTATGACCCAATCACTACCATGACATCATGCACGAACTAAAAATCATTTATTCAGATTTTTTAGTTATTTTATTTTATTTATTTTGTTTTTATACATTAAAAATCATTTTAAATCAAAATAAAATATGAAAGTCTCAATATTTGATATGATTTTCATTCTAGAAATTCTTAAAAGTCAATTAAAGATAATTGGAATCATGTAAAATCAGATTGACCTAATTTAGAAAGGTTTTATAAGATATTTTCAATATTTGAAGGAAGTGAATCTTCATGATCAAGTAATCTCCACAAAGCTCATAAATCCAAAAGCTTTTGACCTAATTCAACTCCCTACATATACACAAACTGATCACAAGTGCAAGGCGACAAATTTGCAGCCTCCAAGAGTAAGAACAAAGTTTCAATTTTCACACAAAAAAGTCATATTCGGTTTTGGACTTAGAGACACTTTCAAGGCAAAGTAAAGTTTGCTTTAGCTTCCTTGAGACTCACTGATCATGTTTCGATCATCCCTAACATCAAAACCATTACATATTGCATAAACCGAATCAATGTTTTGGCACTTTTATGATTTTTTCATTTTCTATTATTTGTGCATTATAAATTGTGTTTTATGATTGTTTTGTGTTTGTGATGAGCTCAGGAACGTTTCTGGGCAATCTAATTTGAGTTTCGATACAGGATCATGAAGTTGCCATTGTTTGGGTTTGGAGTGGCCGTTTAGGGTTTCTCCATTAAACCAATATAAATGAATTCTAAAGACGTCATTGAATTGGATTTGATGTGTGGATCATGTTTGTATAACAAATTTGTTGAAATTTTACGTATTGTGAGAGATTCAATTTCGTAGGTTCTTGAAGGAAAGAATTCGTAGGAAATTTCGTAAATATATTCGCAGGAAATATTGCAGGTAATAGGTTGAAGATGAAGCAACCTGGCGCCAAAATCTGATTCAAAAATTTGTTTTAAAATAAAATGTTTTATTGTTGAATCTATATTGAACGCGCCCCATGTGGCTCAGCTGGTTTGTGTGTTTGCTTGTGAATATAATGGTTCTGGGTTCGATTCCCCCCAGGCCATTTTGTTTTTTGCATTTTATTTTGATTTTTGCAGGTTAATAACAAAAGGATTCGTACCCAGCATATAGTCACCAAGACACGTTTGGCCTGGTGGTAACGCTGCTGGTCCAAAGTGAGGAGAGCCTAGGGCCTGGGTTCGAATCCCAGCCCCAGGTATGTTATTTTTCTCGTTTTTTTTCATTTATTTTGTTTTTATTTATATTATATTCACCTAATTAATTTCTTAAATAACAAATTTCTAAAATAAAATGTTTATATTATTTCTTATACAAAAAATTCATATTTTTAAAAATTCAAACTTTATTTTCCAAATAACAAATTATTTATATTTATTTCATTATATGTTCATATTATTAATATTATATATATTTTGTAAATAAATTGATTATATGTAAATTAATAATTAAAAACCCTAATTCTCATGATTACAACCCTAACCCTAATTTTTTCTAACCCTAACCCTAATTTTTCTTAACTTTAGAATTTAACTTAATATTTTTATAAATTATAATTAATCATTAATCAATTGTTAAATATGTATATAATTTAGTATTTATTTATTATTATTAAAACCTATTTTCTTTATTAAAAATTTAAAATCTTTTCTAATATTAATTTATTTTTGCTAATCTCTTATTTTTAGTTTTCTAACCTTTTATCTTAATTATTATTATTATTACTAATTATTGCTTGTTTATTATTATTTATCTTTATTATATTTCTCAATTATATTGTAATTGTCCCTAAGCTTTGTAATAGTTTAGGTTTGATTTTTTGCTTTATTTTTGCTATAAATGTATTTACTATGTGGTTAGTAATTCTAGGGTGTGAATAACATACTTGTGATTAAAATTAACTAAGAATAATTAACTTTAAAAGGTAAATATTTGAATATGAACACTCACACACGTAAGTCGATCTTTGATCGCTATCTTGCACTTTCTAAGGTTACCTCCCATGTTTCCTATTTCAAAAGGTCAAGTAAGGTGTCTTAAGCAAAGTCTCATCACAAATATCATCAAGTCCCTACAAATTTAAAAGATCAAGTCCCTTTGAGGTTGCCTACGATAAATGATCTTGTCCCTTCGAATAAAAGATGATAAGTCCCTACGAATTGTTAAAGACACCTTGCAGTTGCCTAAGTTCAGATGTCCCTACGCATGTCCCTTATACATCCAAGGTAATGACTACCTATTCCTTAATAATAGGGATATTCTTACCATTGAAAGAACATGAGAACAGGAAAGACTTAATCTAGGGTAGGTTTCTCTCAGTTACTTGCTCATTTTTCAAAATCACTCTTTTCACCTCACTTTTCAAACAATTTTCAAAAACAAGTGTTTGTATACATCCATATGAGGATCATTACAAAGTACTTAGAAAGTTTCTAATCATACACTACACCTTTTCAAAACAATTCAAAGTGAGCTAAATAACTAAGAGCCCATGGATAACCATGGATATAAAGGGTGCTAACACCTTCCCTTTGTATAACCTACCCCTGAACTCAAAATCTTTTAAGGTTTTTCCTGTTCTTTTATGTCCTTTCCTTTTGGATAAAATAAAAGTCAGTGGCGACTCTTGCTATCCGCAACATTTATAGAAATTCAGTTCTCCCACCGTGTTTCACTTATGAAAGTTCCATCTTCAAGTTGTCTAATTTGGAGTCCGAGAAAGAAGTTAAACTCCCCCATCATACTCATCTCAAGTTCACCTTACATAGAACTTGAAAACTCCTTGACTAACTTCATATTAGTAGACCCAAAAATAATGTCATCTACATACACTTGTACTAGTATTGAGTGATTTCCTTCTCGTTTAATAAAGAGTGTAGTATCAACTTTTCCTCTTGAAAAACCTTGATTAATCAAAAATGTACTTAGGTGCTTATACCAAGCTCTAGGAGCTTGTTTGAGACCATACAATGCACGCTTAAGCTTGTAAACATGATTTGGATTTTCATGGTTTTCAAATCTGGGAGGTTGACAAACATACACTTCTTCATTTATGTATTCATTAAGGAAAGCACTCTTAACATCCATTTGATATAGTTTTAAATTTTGTGAGCATGCAAATGCAAGTAAAAGGCTTATATCCTTGAGTCGGGCAACAGGAGCATAATTTTCTTCATAGTCCATGCCTTCCTCTTGGTTATACCCTTGAGCAACAAGACGGGCCTTGTTGAAAACAATGATACAGTTTTCGTCCATCTTGTTCCTAAATACCCATTTTGTGCCAATTACTCGATGATCTCGCGGAGGCGGAACAAGATACCAAACCTCATTTATTTTAAACTAATTAGTTCCTCTTGCATAGCTAAAAATCAATAGTCATCGAGTAAAGCATCTTTGGAATTTTTAGGTTCAATTTGAGAGACGAAAGCATAATGAAAACAAAAATTATTTATCCTTGATCGAGTGGTGACACCCTTTGAGATATCTCCAACAATATTGTCGATGGGGTGGTATTTTGAAGTTTCCCACTCCAATGGTAGATCATTTCGGGTTGATGCTTGATCTTCATCTTTGAAACTAGATTCTTTAACCGACTCCTCAATAGCAATATCCGGAATGGGTTCCACACGAGACATATCTTGATCTTTAACAATCTCTTCTGAAGAAGCACCTGCACCAATAACAACACTATATTTTCTGACAACTTTCGGACAAGATTCATCAAAAGAGACATGCACAAATTCCTCAACAATAAGTAATCTTTTGTTGTATACTCTATATGCTTTACTTGAATTTGAGTATCCTAGAAAGATACCTTCATCCGCCTTTGAATAAAATTTACCAAGGTTTTCTTTTCCATTATTTAACACAAAACATTTACATCCAAAGACATGAAGGTGTGATACATTCGACTTCCTTCCTTTTAAAAGTTCATAGGGATTTTTATTTAGAATAAGTCGAATAGTTATCCAATTCAACATATAACATGCAGTGCTAATAACATAGACCCAAAAATACTTAGGAAGTCCACTATCATTAATCATAGTTCTTCCTAACTCCTATAACACACGATTTTTACGTTCCACTGCACCATTTTTTTGTGGAGTTCTAGGAGAAGAAAAATTATGTTAAATGCCATATTTCTCACAATACTTTTCAAAATGATGATTTTCAAAATCACCTCCATGATCACTCCGAATCGTTACAATGTTTGTGTTATGTTTGTTTTGAGATAACTTGGTGTTCGCTGTGATTTCTGACGAACAACCTCTGGTTAACCAATCTCTTACAAAACCGGGTTACTTGCAGGACCAACCAAACAAGTCCTAGGACACATGTGCAATTCGTTGTCGAATTACTCTTAGTGTTGATAATTGTTTGTGGTTTGTTTTGTTAATGATGTAAAAATATTGAGTGTTTTGAATGTAAAAAGTACAGTAACGTAAAAGTTGAACAAAAGTAAGAAAATGGCAAAAAGAGTATAAAATTTGCAGGAAAGTAAAGGGACTGAAAGTAAATAATTTGACGAAACAAGACTTAGTAATTTTAAATAACTTAAATGAAAATGGTGTTCAACACATACATTTATCCAGGTATCAAACTCATTTCTCTCACACTGGGTACTTAGAGTATTTTACAGGATTATTGTACAAGTTTTTCACACACAGAATTCTACAACAACTACCCTATTTATATACAAACAAAATAACTGCCTAAAACAGAAGAATCCTAACTAATTGACACTTGTCAACCTGCATGCACTCTTCTTTTCCTGAAGCTTCCACGCATCCAACTGCCAAAGGTTGTAACTTTTGAATTTGAATTCTTCCTCTTTGTGACGAAACGTTGCATCTCTTCGTTTTGTCGAATTGTTGAAGAGGACAAAAACTCTTCAAACCTTACAAGATAATGCTTTTGTCAAAAACCTTATCTTCTGTCGAAATGTTGAAAAACATACCAATTCTGTCAAAATGTTGAACTATAAAAGATCTTCAAACTTTGTTTGCTGGAACATTCTTTGTATTTCTGTCGAAATACTTGAGCATCTGGCCTTGTCAAAAACTTCTGAATATCTTCATTTCTTTTTCCCTCTATCTGATGACTATTTCCTTAGCAAAAAAAGATTTTACGTTTCAAACTCATGGTGTCGAAATTATGTGCCTACAAAATGCCCCCCCAACAAAGATGTTTCGACTAAACTCTGGAGAAACCATCCTTTGCTGTCGAAATTCTTCTGACACCTTCATTAATTGTAACGTGACTCTGTTGAGTCCCAAGAAAAACCATGATTTCACCTTTTCTGAAATCGTCTCATCTAGCCCACATCTAGACACGATCCTCCATAACCCTATAACCTAGCTAATCATGGGTTCTCACCAACCATCACTTTTTGATCATCACCGTTGATCAACAAGACACGTACCCCATGATCAAAACTGAAACGTTTCTTTTCTTCCTTTTCTCTTTTTATTTTATCATTTTTTCTTCCTATAAATATCATTTTTCAAATCTTTTCAACTTTTACACTCTCAGACTTCTTCTTCTTTACCAAACAAAAATCTCCATTTCAACTCCATTAATCCTTCTGCAACTCTAGCTCAAATCTTCACTCAACAATGGCTCCTCCAAAGAACGTTGCTGATCACGGCGCTAAGAAAGCAAAAAAGACCACTGATCTTCCTCCTGCTCACACGCTACCTGGGCCAATGCAAGTAAACCAGCAACAATATATTCCAGAACCTCCAAACGAGAGGGAGAAGGCCAACATCTACTGATCCCAGGTACTGATTCCTGTTTTAATTTATGGGGTTTACCAAGCAATGTTAGGTCCACTTTCTGACCCTAATGCTGATCAAAATCGCTTAAAAGACTTTTACCCTTCTTATTCTGCCTCAAAACCCATAGGTGCAAGTTAGAACCTTCAACCTGCTGAAACATCTTCCAAAAAACCTGAAACCCCTTTATCTTCGACAGACTTAGATTTATCATATTTAAATCAAAATAGGATTTTTAGAAGCCCTCCCATGACAAAGGATCCTACGGATTATCTAGCTTAGCTAAGTAGAATCGAAAAGGCTAAGGGAAAATTTTGGAAGAAAACAGGTATCTATGACCTAATTCAACTATCGAAAGAAGGACCACGTTACTGCTAGAACATGTTGCTGGCTTCCCTATATTTTTGGGACAACATCTACAACAATTTTCACCTCCCCTGTGGGATGGTCACCCCAACCCTCTTTGATATAGCAGCCATTACAGGCCTTAGTTCTATAGGCGAAATCTTCAACCCTGAACATTTAAACAAAGACCCTATAGGATTCGACACAAAGCATGCTAGTTACTCCTTGTTTATTACACATCATCAAGGTAAAGACACTGAAGAGGTCTCTGACAAAGAACATGTGGCTTTCCTCACTCTGTGGCTAGAAAAGTTTGTCTTCTGCACTAGATCTCTTCAAGTTGCCAGGAGTTACATCACTATTGCCAACCAACTTCATGCTGGAGTTACCTTTTGTCTAAGTGAAATGCTTCTGGCGAGCCTTTATGAGTCTCTCAGTGAAAGTGTGAGCAACCTGAAGACTATCAAAGAGAAGGGAACCATCAGCCTGACAGGTCCTTTCTGGCTTCTACAACTGTGGCTAAATGCCACTTTTGAGACCTGCATTCCCATAAAGAACCCAGTAGACGAAGAGGAAGTAAAGGATAGGCGCGTCGAATGGCCTAGGCTGGTCCAACTAACTCCAACTGATGAAGGGATAAGCCTTCGACAAGCCTTCACCAGCTATGTGATGATGTTTGCAAAACGTTACAAATTCACACCATCCATGGCACCCTTCGCCAACAGGACTGTAGGTCCTAAATGGTTCACCAGACAGCTCCCTGTAGAACACCAGATGGAAGAGGATTCCTACATATCCATCTGGGAATCATTCCTCACACCAAGACATCTATTTTCTCACCATAGCCTCAATAACACCAAGATTTCTCTCATTGTCTATCAGCCTAATCTGTTGGCTAGACAATTTGGGTTAATCCAAACGAAAACAAAACCTATCTATCCCAAGAAAGGTTCCATCTTGTTCTACAATTCCTTTCATAATTTAGAAAAACGTTTAGAACTGTATCACAAATTTTTCGATGCATCCTTGGAAGTCCACCCTGTAATTTTTCGACCAACCCATCTATGCACTGAGGACTTCGACATCTGGTGGAAAGAATACTACCTTAACAAGTTCTTTGACGTAACAACTTTCACAACACTCCTGACGAATGCTTTTGCTTTTGTGCAGGATAAAAAGAAGAAAGGTACAGACAAACACATCAAAGAAATTCAAAATTTTCAAAAATATTTTGAAACTATTTACAGGCCAAATGATCTTCGTCGAACCATAGGCGAAGCAGCAGTGACCTTGAAGCAAAAGTTTTCAGAAAAAATGGATAAGCTGGCATTGGCTCCATACATTCCATCACATGCACGCTATAACTATGCATTCACCACGTATCCTCCAAGGTTTCCCCCACTTCCTTCTGCAGAATTTGGTGTGGCCTTGTGCCCTCCATTCCCAGATTGGTTTGTGTGTGGGTCTTACTTAAAGTTGCTTCGTGAGTCTAGCAAAAAACCTGTTGATCGTGTGGTTCCGACGAAGTATCATTTGGACAACTTCCCAGGGCACCTTCATATTGGAATAGAACACGTTCGCGTGGAATCTCCTATTCTTGAAGGTGTCGAAGAAATACCACCCCTCTTCTTATTTCTAACTTTTTATATGTTTTATATCCATGTTCATTTATTTTCTTTCATTTCAGCTGTTAAGATAACTAGCAAGAAAACCCCTGGCGAGGGGACTTCCACCAAAGCAGTCGAACGACCACCTGCAGCTGCCAAGAAGGTTTCGACATGCAAAAGCATTCCACCTTTCTTATATAACTTTATTATTTTTAATACTGAACACATTTCTTTCTGTACATCTCAGGTAGATCGCACACCAGCCACCAAAAGGAAACAAGAAGAGAAGGAGGTGAGCATCGAAGAATCCGAAGACGAATCCCCTGAGCCACAGCCTCTCAAAAGGAAAAAGGGTATGAGAATAAAAACAGTAGCATCCCAGAGATCTATTGTCAATAGAAGAACTCCCCCTAGCAGTCCAATCACTAAAACTCACTCAAAAAGTGAGAAGAGTGGGAATTCAAGCATCCATACTGAGATTCCTCAGGTATTTTCATTTCGATTGATAGTACTCAATATTTTTACTTGCATTGTTTCTTTACTCAATTTCCTTTTGCTGTTAACCTCAGGTTGATCTCGACGTCGAAGGAACCTCCAGAGTCCAAGAAAAACTTATCCCCTCTGATTCTGAGAAAACTTTGGCTGAATGACTCCTGGGAGAAGCCACTCCAGATTCTGGTGCTTATGGACCTCAAACCTATAGTGACTTCGACATCAGTGACCCAGAATCCTCTGGCAACAATTCCCCTATTCGCCCAGAATTCACTGTGGAGAAAAAATTGATCAATATCAAGATGAACAATTGCAAGGACTAATTGATACAGCAGAAGCTAACAAGGAGGTTGTCGAAGAAGAAAAAGATACGTCCAAGCAACCAGATACAAGCTTGCACCCTGGAGGAAGTGCCCAACCTATTCCTACTCCAACAGAAACTCCTCTAAACACGGGTTCGACAAGCTTGTCTCATGAAGAAATTGAGAGTCTGAAAGTAAGAAAACCTCTAGAATATCTGAAGGCTCTTCTCAGCTCTCGATACAACTTTCAGGATTCCTCCTACAGCAGTTCGACAACTTCTGGAGCTACCTCTGAAGTTCAATCAATTGATGTTGTCATGGCTGAGATTAAGGCTAAAATCCTTGGGGTAGACTTGTTTAAAGTTCTGGTCGAAAAGCCTTCTGCCCAATATGATTTGAAGAAACTTCTGAAACAGGCTAATCTCTTGGAGGCTTCTGCTGAGGAAAGTCGTCTGGTAATGGATTTGATGTCTATGATTGACTCTGTGAGTGCTGAATTACTTCTCCAAAAGGAGTTTTCTCAGAACATCACAACCAAGTCTGAGAAACAAGTCTTAGAGTGGAATGTTGTAGCTTCTTCGACTGAAAGAATCTCAGAGCTAAACAAACTTTCTGAAGACTACTCCAAAGCTATTGCTGAATGCGAAAGTAAAATCCATACTTACCAGGCTCAAATTGTCGAACTCCAGAAGAAGATCCTTCAAGAGAAATAACGTCAAGCCAATCTTCAACAACCCAACCAAGAGGAGATTGACAGAGAACTTCAAAAGGGGCTTCAACATGCAGAAATAGCCCAACAACTCAATAGAGAAATTGACGAATTGTCTGTTAGTAAAAGCCTTTGTGAACGTCGAATTCAACTTCAACAGAAGAAATTTGACGAACCCAAAGAAACTTTTCTTCGACAATAGTTTGTAATAGAAATAGTTTTTTTGCATTTGTTTTTCTTTGGCAGCCTTTCAAGGCTTTTTATATGTAATGCTACCCACGCCATCTGTTTGGCGAAAACATATTTTGCAATTTATGAACTTATTCCATTTCTATCTTTATTTCTTGCAATGTTGGCTTATATTTTTTCAAATATCTGCCATTTATTTTCAGTATCCTTTTATCTTTTTCTATTTCTTTGACTTCATATGCGCCATTTGAAAAAACTCTTAAGATTTGGAAAGGTCCTTCCCACTTAGGAGACCATTTTCCCATTAATCTATCTTTCTTGTCCATGGGCAAAATCACCTTCCAAACCAGATCACCAACTAAAAAGGCTTTAAATCTTACTTTCTTATTGTAAAACTTTTCGACTCTTTCTTTCTGCCTTTTTATCAACTCTAAAGCACGCAACCTCTCCTCATCTAAATCAACTAACTCATCCATCATCATACTCCAATAAGTCTCAGATGGAATTTCATGATGCCTTTGAATTCATATTGATTGTAAATAGATTTCAACTGGTAATACTGCATCATGCCCATAAGTTAACTTAAATGGGGTAGAATTAGTTGCCTCTTTAGGAGACGTTCGACAAACCCATAGAATTTGATCCAGAGTCTTGTGCCAATTCCTAGGTTTTTTACCCACATGCTTTTTTATCAGATTTATCACAACTTTGTTGGTTGCTTCGACCTGTCCATTTGCTTGAGCATAATAGGGTGTCGAAGTTAATAACTTAAAACCTGTTTCTTTTGCAAATGCCTGCATGTTTTTTCCAGTAAACATAGATCCTTGATCAGTGGTTATGGTTTCTGGTATTCCAAACCTATAAATTATGTGTTTCTGGATGAATTCTATAACTACCTCCTGATCCACATTCGTCAGTGGTATAACATCAATCCACTTAGTAAAATAGTCTACTCCAACCAAAATGTACTTTTGCCCCTTTGAAGAAGCTGGTCGAATTTCCCCAACTAAATCTAAAGCCCAACCTCTAAACGGCCAAGGATTTATAATAGAGTGTAATTCATTTGCAGGTACATGAGGTATGCCTGCATGAACTTGGCATTCTTGACACCCTTTTGCAAATTCGACACAGTCCTTTAACATTGTTGGCCAATACATCCCTTGTCGAAATAGTAACCATTTCATCTTGTGACCTACCTGGTGTGCACCACACGCACCACTGTGCACGTTTGACAAAGCTATATAAGCTTCAGTCTCACCTAAGAATTTTAGTAAGACTTCTTCTACAGTCTTTTTAAATAACTCATTTCCAAAAAGTACATAGCTTAAAGCCCTATACTTTATTTTTCTTTCGACTGTCTGGTTTGGGTTTTGTTAATAATCCTTAATAGGTTTTCTTCAATCTCCCACCTCTGGATCATCTACATTAAAAATTTCAAAATTTTCTTCGTCGCCATAACCCAGTCTTATTGTTTCCAAATCTGATGGGGACTATTTGGTGGATAATACTTTTCCTCTTACTTCGACAACTTTCTCCAGATTTTCTTTCGACACTTTGTAGCCTGATGCCAGTTGAGCCAAGTTATTTGCTTCCTGATTTTCTAATCTAGGAATGTGTTTAAAGGCTGCACTATCGAATTTTTTGAGGAGTCTATTGGCTATTACAAAGTACATGATCAAATTTTCTTTGATACATTTGTATTCTTTTGTCAATTGTTTTATTACCAAGTCAGAGTCACCCATTATTTCAACTCTTGTTGACCCCAATTCCAACAATATTTCAAGTCCAGCAATCAAAGCTTTATATTCTGCTTCATTATTTGAACACAAGCCTTCTACTTTGTACTTGAGTTTTGTTGGAATTTTATTAGGAGAAATAATCAACACCCCAACACCAGTTCCATTCTTGTGACTGGAACCGTCGAAATATAATCTCCAGGGTTCTATTTCGACATATTTTATTTCACTTTCAATTACTGAGTGATCAGCTATAAAATCAGGAATCACTTGTCCTTTGACAACCTTTAGAGGCATATACTTTAAAGAATATTCAGTTAATGCCAAGGCCCATTTTCCAATTCGACTATGTAGAATGGATTTAGACAACATGTGTTTTATTACGTCGAAATGAGAAGATACATATACATCAATGGGTTTTATATAATGCTTTAACTTTGTACAAGAGAAATATACACATAAACATAGTTTTTCTATTATACTATATCTAGTTTCAGCATCATTTAAGACTCTGCTGAGGTAATAGATTGCCCTTTCGATGCCATATTCATCTTCCTGACAAAGCATGCTTCCCAGTGTTCTGTCAGATGCTGAGATGTAAAGCCTCATACATCTTTTTCGACAAGGAGACATTAGAACTGGAGGACTAGCCAGATACTCTTTGATTTTGTTGAAAGAATCTTGTTATTCTTGCCCCCAAGTGAAATCTTCCTTCTTCAGTCGAAGTAGAGGCGAGAAAGCCTGTGTCTTTCCACTAAGGTTGGAGATGAACCTTCTAAGAAAGTTAATTTTCCCTAGTAGAGACTGCAATTCCTTCTTCGTCGATGGCGTTTTCGCTTCCATTATGGCTTTGGCTTTGTTCTCATTAATTTCAATCCCTTTCTTGTGGACCACAAAACCTAAGAAATCACCCGCCTGCACACCAAAAGCATATTTAAGGGGATTCATTTTTAAACCAAACTTCCTCATCCTTTCAAAGGATTGTCGAAGATGGTCAATATGGTTTGAGCCTGAGACATACTTAATCACAATATCATCTATATAAATTTGCATAAATGTTTCAATGAAATCATGAAAAATAGAATTCATTGCCCTTTGATAGGTGGCTCCAGCATTCTTTAAACTAAAGGGCATGACTACCCATTCATATGTTCCTATTGCCCCTGGACAACGAAAATCTGTCTTTGGAACATCTTCTTCAGCAATAAAAATCTGGTTATAGCCAGAGTATCCATCAAGCATACTCAAATACTCATGGCCTGCTGCAGAATCTATAAGCATTTCTGCTACTGACATAGGATATTCATCCTTAGGGGTAGCTGAGTTTAAATCTCTAAAATCAATGCACACCCTAAGCTTGCCATTTTTCTTAATCACAGGAACAATATTAGCAATCCATTCGACATACCTCGTTGTACGGATGAACTTGCATTTTAGAAGTCTTTCGACTTCTTCTTTAATTTTCGACAGGATTTCTGGTGCGAAGCGTCTGGGAGTTTGCTTTATTGGCTTTTTTCCCTCCATTATTGGCAACTTCAATTCGACCAAGTTCCTGTCTAAACCAGGCATTTCGTCATAATCCCATGCGAAGCAGTCTTTAAACTCATTCAACAATTGGATTATTTCGACTCTGAACTAAGGATCCATCCTGGCACTGATGTAAGTTGGCCTTTTCTCTGCCCCCAGTCCTAGATTAATTTCTTCTAAGGGATCATGTGCCACCATTTTCATATTTGTTCGGGCTGGATCTTTTTCAAACCCCAGGGGTTCGTCATCATAAATGTCGTCAAGCCTTTGATTTTGCCATTCGCCATTATAGTTTTCTTCAATACTTTGTTTTGCACATTGTTCCCCAACATCTTCTTGAGGATGTTGTTCTTCGACAGTTTGTGCGTTGGCTTTAATAGCCATATTTTTTACTTCGGCCTCAAGGGCCGCTTTGAGTTGGTTTTCAGCTATATAAGCCGTAATCCTTTCCATTGTTGATGCTTCAGTCATTTTCACTAAATTCACTTCCCCACCCAGTTGGATTGACATGAGTGGTTCCCCAAGTGTAATTCGTCTCCCCAATTATCTCTTTGTCCCACTGGAATCCATGCGTAGGGTGGAGATACATGGAACAGTAAGCATTGTTGGAGGCTGTCAAGTCGAACCCAGCAGGGTTGCAAGGTGCTACCTGAGCCAAGTTTTTGTCGAAATTACGACTAGTAACATTGTTCACATCAGCCATGAAGTAACTTTTGTCTGCCTCTATGTTTTCGACGATCCCATCTGGCCTCCAAATTGCTATCCTCTGATGCATGGATGAAGGTACAACCCCAATCCCATGGATCCACTCTCTTCCTAGCAATAGATTATAGTTTTCTCTTGATGCTATCACCACAAACATTGTAGGTCTGGTGATGGTTCCAACAGTTAGGTTCAACTGTATCACCCCTAATGTTGTTCCTACCTTACCTTCATAGTTAGACAACACCATATTGTGAGGTTTGGTGTCTGAGTCATCTTTGCCAATCTTCTTTATCATATAATGAGGGATTAGATTGACAGCTGCTCCTCTGTCTATCAGGATCTTGTTTACACCCACATTTTCTACTTTCCCTTTTATAAACAAGGGTTTCAAATGGGCCTTCATTGCATCGTCTGGCTTTTCAAAGAACGCATTTTGCTTTTCGACACAGCCATTATTCATTACATAGTAACACACAGGCTTAAGCCCTATGCTGTCATCTACCATATCATCCTCTTCGTCCTCCACTTCCATTGTTCTGTCATAATCTCTAGGCAATACTGAAACCACATTGCATGTTGCGTCGAAGGACGCTTCAGAATCTGACTTGAAGTCATCAGTCACTTCTTCGTCTTCTGGCATTTTGTTGTTAGTCTTCGACATTTCTGTTATGTTGCCAGATTTGTTTCTCTGAGAAGGCTCCTCTCTTGGCAGAGATTCTCCTTTGCTTATTTCCTGCACAAACTTACTTGATCCAACTTTATTTTTACCAACCCTGTTCTTTTCTGCAGTTTCCTTTTCGGCTCTTTTTTGCCTTTGAAACCTCCTCCATTGGGACCTTGACATAGGGTTCTTCCCCTTGTAATTTTCAGAGACGTATTTTGGCTTTGGTTTTTCTCCTTCCTTCTTTGCTTCTATCGAAGCACCTCTACTTACTTCAAAAATTTTCCACCTTTTCTGACCTTGGGCATTCCTTATGGGCTGGACCCATTTGTCATCATTTGCCTTGTTGGATGGCTTATAGGTGTTATAACGCCTTTCTCCCATCCTTTGGTTATGATGCTCCTTTTTTCTTGGATCAAACCTCTCATTTCTGACTGGTGGGACTGCTCCCCAGTTCCCCCTCTTTTTGGCCTTCTCCATTGCTTCCAGATGGTTAGCTGCCTTTCTGTCGAATATAACACTACACCTTGGACAAAGCATGACCTCTGCATTCTTTTTCTGGCATCTTTGGATGAATTCCACCAAACTTTCGTCTTCTTTTGGATAGACAAACTTCTGATGTTCCTCCTGATGATTCTTTTTATTAGTGTCTGGATGTGTTTTCTGAGTAACCTCCACCATATGAACGTCTGCATTCTGATCACTTGTAATCTTTAGTTTGTTCATCTTTTCGACTAGCATCATTTCCTCAGGGATATTCCCTTTAAACTGATCCACACTACTTTTTGGGTGTAAGCCTTTGTGGATGTACTGGCAACATTGTGCAACTGGCTTTTCTTTTGGATCTTCCATTATTCTGCGCAGAATTCCATGGGGGGTGGGCTGCACGTAATTCTTAGCAGGATCTTCTTTAATTCTGGTAATGCTTTTGTCCACTGGTTCGACAATGTGGACATTGTCAGCAATTCCCCTTTCCTCAATTTTGCCATTACTAAGGCCTTCAGTGGCCTCTTTTTTGGTAATGAGGACTTTGTTATCTGCTTCCTCATCAGCATCTCTGAAGAAATCTCCCCATCCTATGGGTTTGATTTCATTGATGTTAGTTTTAGAGCTTAGTGGTGCATAATACTTCACCATGAAGTCAAACTTTCCACTGGGCTCCCCTAGAGTGTCCCAGACCACTCTATGCTCAGTACCTTTGTTGTTATTCTTCTTGTCGAAGCTTTCACTAGCTTTGACTGTGTTTCCTCCGTCGAAGCCTTCAGTAGCTTTGATTACGTTCTCTTTGTCGAAGCCTTCAATAGCTATGACTTCTTCCTGGCTGTCGAAACTATCAGTAGTTTCTTTTGTGTTGGTGTAATTATTTATTTCTTTAGTGTCAAGATTATCAGCAACCTTGGTTGTGGCTGATTTTGCCACACAGCCTTCAGATATTACCTCCATAGCCTGATCAGTGAGGTCATCAGCACTCTCCACCATTTACATGGGTGTCGAAGGCCTCAACAGCCTCTATCATGGTGAAGTTGGTGTCGAAGCCCTCAGTAGCTTCTACCATTTCAAAACTTTCTTCAGACATTACTTCCATTTCGACCACATTCACCATCTCTGGTTCAGCATAGTTGGCCTCCACAATCTGCATGGGATTAGAGTCAATCCTCATCTGTTGCTTAGCTTTGTCTCCAAATTTTAGCCTTCCGTTCTGAATTGCATTCTGGACAAGATCCCTGAAAAGGTAACATTGAGAAGTTTTATGACCCAAGAAATTATGGTATTTGCAAAAACCTCTCTTTTTCTGTTGGTCTACAGGAGGCTCTTTAGTGCCTGCTGGTTTTATCAATTGACCATCTTTAACTAATAAGTCGAAAATTTCATCACACTTGCTGATGTCGAATGTGTAAGTTATTTTAGGGAACCTATCATTCCTTTCCATTTCGACTGGATTTTTTCCATTCGACGAAGCTAAAACTTTATAGGAATACGGAGGGCCTTGTTTTAATTCTGCCAAATCAATTTCTTGTTCGTCGAAAAGGACAGATTCGTTTTCGTCATAATCTTCGTCTTGACATATCCCTACATAGGCCACTCTTTCCTTTTTATTTTTATTTGATCTAAATTTCTCAGTTTTTAGCCTTTCTATTTGTCTTACTCTATCTGCTAGTTGTGCCATGTCTCTTAAATACTGGGTGTCCAATTTTTTCCTTATGGAATAATCCAAACCCCCTGCAGCCATTTCGACTAATTCTTGTTCTGGAACTTGTGTAAAACATCTAGCCTTCAATAATCTAAACCTATTTAGATAGTCATCTATAGGTTCAGAGAATTTTCTTTTGACACTTGCTAATTCCTTCAAACTTATCTTAGTTTGCCCCATATAGAATTGTTCATGGAACAATCTTTCTAATTGGGTCCATGTAAATATTGAAGTTGCAGGTAAGGAAGTAAACCAAGTGAAAGCATTTTTTGTCAAAGAACTTGGAAAATATTTCATTCTTAAGTTCTCATTATTAGCAATCTCTCCTGCCTCGATCAAATAACGTGCTATGTGTTTTATGGTGGACTCACTAGTATCCCCTGAAAATTTGGTGAATTTAGGGACTTTCCACCTAGGTGGTAATTCTTGTTGCAAAACGTATTGAGACAAAGGGGAAGTATAACTAGGCCTTTGTAATCCTACGTTTACCCCATTTTGCGCCATTATTCTTTCGACCATGGCTGCAATGTTATTTTCGGCAGGCAAATTGTTGCAACGCATTCTTTGCTGCAATATTTCATCAGCGTTCTGGTCTCTTTGGACCAGTATTCTCCTAGGTTCCTGTCGAACGGGATTTTCTACACGAGGCTGTCCGACTACTACCTCTTGGCCCCTAGGATTTTCTTGAGGATTTCCTAATGGCCTTTGGTTTATGGTAAGTTCTTCTTCGACAGGCCTATTGGCAGGATTTTGATTTATTTGTATTCTTTGTTGCGCTTGAGGGACTCCAAAAAGACTAGCAATACGTGTCATTTGTTCTGCCAATATCTGGTTTGTTTGGGTAGTGTTTTGTATTAAAGGGTTGAACACTTACCCCATTTGTTGTGTCAATGCCTGTACCATATCATGATTACTTTTATCCATCTGTTGACGAATTACTTGCGCAGAATGGTTCGTAATAGTTGGCATTTGGAATCCTAGTGGAATCTGATTTGATCTACTCCCATTTCCACCATATCCTGACCCTTGTAATGGTGAAGATATTTGGACCATAGCATCAGAAAATAATGGTGATGAATTATGTAAGTTTGCCATCATTGAAGTTGGCATTCCGTATGGTTGTTCTCTACCAGACATGGGCATGGAATAATTAATGAATGGCCTAAAGGTATTTCCTCCAGGAGGAGGCGTTCCCATGGGCATTGAGTGCCCCATGGTGGAAGAACCAGGCGCATTTTGGGATCCTGAACCCACTGGTATCGAATCTGCTGATGAAGGCCTAATCTGTTCTAAAACAGGGCCAGAACCTGCACCTCCTTCCGACAAAGGGATAGGATTGGACACTGGAATGGTTTCGTTAGGATTATTTGAAGTATTTGGCAGACTAGCCATCTTTCTTCCTCTTGTTCTTTTTGGTCTTTCTACGTCGGTTACGGCTAATTTACCGCTTCTAAGAATCATACAACGCAGCAAGAAACTTTCTAACTAAGGGGATTCGTATTAATTTTTATCAATTGCACTGGTCCCACCAGGTGTGCCAATTTGTTCGCTGTGATTTCTGACGAACAACCTCTGGTTAACCAATCTCTTACAAAACCGGGTTACTTGCAGGACCAACCAAACAAGTCCTAGGACACATGTGCAATTTGTTGTCGAATTACTCTTAGTGTTGATAATTGTTTGTGGTTTGTTTTGTTAATGATGTAAAAATATTGAGTGTTTTGAATGTAAAAAGTACAGTAACGTAAACGTTGAACAAAAGTAAGAAAATGGCAAAAAGAGTATAAAATTTGCAGGAAAGTAAAGGGACTGAAAGTAAATAATTTGACGAAACAAGACTTAGTAATTTTAAATAACTTAAATGAAAATGGTGTTCAACACATACATTTCTCCAGGTATCAAACTCATTTCTCTCACACTGGGTACTTAGAGTATTTTACAGGATTATTGTACAAGTTTTTCACACACAGAATTCTACAACAACTACCCTATTTATATACAAACAAAATAATTGCCTAAAACGGAAGAATCCTAACTAATTGACACTTGTCAACCTGCATGCACTCTTCTTTGCCTGAAGCTTCCACGCGTCCAACTGCCAAAGGTTGTAACTTTTGAATTTGAATTCTTCCTCTTTGTGACGAAACGTTGCATCTCTTCGTTTTGTCGAATTGTTGAAGAGGACAAAAACTCTTCAAACCTTACAAGATAATTCTTTTGTCGAAAAGCTTATCTTCTGTCGAAATGTTGAAAAACATACCAATTCTGTCAAAATGTTGAACTATAAAAGATCTTCAAACTTTGTTTGCTGGAACATTCTTTGTATTTCTGTCGAAATACTTGAGCATCTGGCCTTGTCAAAAACTTCTGAATATCTTCATTTCTTTTTCCCTCTATCTGATGACTATTTCCTTAGCAAAAAATGATTTTACATTTTAAACTCATGGTGTCGAAATTATGTGCCTACACTTGGTGAAAGTTTCTAATGCCGAGAAGGTGTCACATTTACTAGCTAACAAAATTGTCCAACAAAATCTTGAGTAGTCATCCACAATAACAAATCCATAATAATTCCCTCATAGACTCTTGATTCTTGATGGACCAAAATGATCCATATGTAGGAGTTCAAAAGGTCTAGACGTAGAAACTAAATTTTTGGATTTGAAAGATACTTTTGTCTGCTTTCCCATTTGACAAGCATCACAAAGATGATCTTTAGTGAACTTTATGTGTGGTAAACCAACTACTACGTTTTTGGAAACAATTTTGTTAAATAAGTCAAAGTTGATGTGTGCTAAACTTCTATGAAAAATCCAAGAATCATCACTTTTGGAGACTAGACATTTAGGATCATTCATGGACACCACATTCAAATCAAGCATATATACATTATTAACCCTAAAGCCCTTAAACATATCATTCTTATTATCATCATGTTCAATTATGCAACCTTCTTTTGAAAATGAGACCTTATATCCCTTGTCACACAATTGACTAATGCTAATGAATTTATGTTTAAGACCTTCAACTAAGAGGACATTAGAGATAGATGTAGAAGAGGGATTACCTACACTACCTTTGCCGAGTATAGCTCCTTTGTTGTTATCACCATAGTTAACAAAGCCTTTCTTCTTAGCCATAAAGTCATAGAATAAGGAGATGTCACCCGTCATGTGTCTTGAGCAACCACTATCAAGAAACTTCCGTTTCTCCATAGCCTCAAGACACTCCACCTACATGATTACAATAGAAAAAGGTACCCAATTTTCTTTGGGTCCTTGTGTGTGAGTGAAACTTTGGTTGCATTTAGGCAACCATTGGAAAATTCCTTTAGGGACCAAGAATCTCCTAAATCGACATTTAGCAATAATGTGTCCCCTCTTGCAACAATAAAGACAACACGAGATTGGTTTATAATCACATTTTATATTTTTATCTCTCACTACATAAGTATATATTTGATATGGATTATTCATGGATTTTCTAAAATTTGATGGATCAATAGCAAAGGTCATCTTTGGTTGTGACATCTTATCTAATTTGGCTTGAAGAATTTTGACTTCTTTTTTCCAAATGCAACAAGTTTCACAACTATGAAAGTTATGCCATTCTCATTTGTATTCTTTATTAGATTCCACCATAGAGTGCTTAAGAGCTTCCAAAGCATTTTGATTGTCCAAAACCTTTTTCTCTAAGTATTTGAAAATGCGCTTATTGGAAGCTACACGCTTAAAAGCTTCTTGAACCTCTTGGTGGAGAAATTAAAAGTACTAAGTAAATCAAAATAAGATAATTTTTCAACGTTATCATATTTAGCATGTCTTACTTGCTTTTTTCTCTTTTTGTGTGCCATGAGATAAAGATTCACTTTCTCTTCTTCATCACTTGAGCTTGCTTTGCTAGAAGACTCACTATCACTTTCCCATGCAATATATGCTCTTCTAGCTTTGTTCCCTTTTCGCTGATACTTGTCTTTAGCTTTGTCTTTCTTTAGCATTGGGCATTACGGTTTGTAGTGACCCGGTTTTCCATAATTATAGCATGATCTTTTACCTTTGGTACTTTTGTTAGATTCTTGCTTGGAGAGGTTAGATTTCCTTTTATAGTTAATAAGGCGCTTATCCGAATGAGATATTTCATTCTTTCTAAGATACCAATTGTATCTTCTAACAAACAAACCCATATCCTCATTGGATTCATCGTCTACATCACTTGAATGACTCTCACAATCTTTATTGGTGGAAGACTTTGAAGTAGAAGCCTTCAATGCGATAGACTTCTTCTTCTTCTCATTGTCCTTTGGTTTTTCATTCTTTTCCTTTTTCTCATTTTCTTCATGCTCATGAAGATTTAAGATCTTTTTTTCATGTTCTTGTAGTTTACCAATCAACTTTGTCAAATCCAATGTCCTAACATCATTGGCTTCTCTGATCGCCGTAACCTTCGGTAACCATTCCCTAGTAAGACACCTTAAAATTTTATTAGTAGCTACATCGTTGGGAGTGGTTTTTCCAAGAGCATTTAAGCAATTTAACAAATGATAAAATCTCTTTCCCAATTCACCAATGGTTTCCCCTTGGTTCATGTGAAAGCGATCAAACTTTTGTTGCAAAATGTTAATTCTAGTTAGTTTCACGTCATCAGTTCCCTCATGGGAAATATGTAACGCTTCCCACATAGCTTTAGTTGTAGTATGATGAGAAACTCTAAAATATTCATCTTCTCCCAAAGAAGAAATAATCATATTTAGAGCTTTCCAATCATAGCTATAGTTCTTTTCATCCTTTTCATCCCATTGTGCTTCAGGTTTAGGTATTTCAAGGTTATTCTCTCCGGTTATGGTTATTTGAATAGGATCATCTTGAATAACCTTCCATATCTTTCTATCAATATAGTAGATATGAATACACATGCAATCCTTCAAGTTACTATAGTTTTCTATGGTGAAAACAGGTGCTCTATTATACGCCCTCGTTGGATTATTATCCATTTTCTAAAAAGTTATATGTGAAGCACTAGATGAACTGTGCTCTGAAACCACTTGTTAGACGATGGCGCGAATCTAGAGGGGGGGGGGGTTGAATAGATCACTTTTTAAAATTTAACTTTTTAAAAATATTCGAAAAATGTTTTGCGGAAGTTCCCCGAAAAACTCGTCTAAAACAAACAAAGTCACCGATGATCGGATATGTGTTTAGAAACCGAATGGGAAGTAAAGAATAATAAGACGCTTAATACTTTGACACCAAATCACTTAAATTAAGCTTATTTGATAACACACTTCCAACAATGAATTAATAGAGAATAAATAAGCTCAAGAAAAATGAATGTGCGTGGTTTGACTTTTTCATAAACACTTGATGTGCAATCACACAAAGTGTTATTTTTATGTTGAACTTAGTGCAAAATTTTCACAATAATGTTGTCAAAAATTGATAGCAATTTCTCAAATAGGTAGTGTGCACCAATTCAACCAAACCAGAATTTTTCAAACCACACACAATCAAATTATACAGAAAATATAAGAATGAAGCAATAAAGGAATACAAGAGATTTGTTTAGGAAGTTCCTTCACCGTCCTTGCTAGAAGTACTCTGCCCCCAATTCTCAACCGAATTGGGAAATTTCATTAATATTGCAATTGTTTTTACAAGAAGAAAATTGAAATAACAAACCAATTTGAGTTGTGAATGTTGCGCACACTTCTTCTTGTCCCTTGATTCGAGAAAAATAAAGTCCTTCACGCATGTCGAGAAAGCCTCCTAATTGTTCCCTTCTTGCAAGGGTATCCCTTCTTCAACATAAGTGAACCTATAAAAATCTTTGTAATCCTCCGTCTACCGTGATATGAAAGAAAGACCTACTTGATCATCAATCTACCTCACTCGGCTGAATCTATGAACGATGATTGTGTGCAAAACCTCCAAATCCTCTTTGATCTTGGAGGGGAAAACCCCAAAGGTTTTTACAATAAAAACCCACACCTTCTAAACCCAATATGAAATCCCTATTTCACAATTGAACGTTATCTTCTTGATTTGCACCTTGATCGACAAAGATTGTTGTGTGTGATTGTTGATTGATGCAAAGAAGAAGAAGATAAAGAGAAGAGTGTGTATCTATTTCACTTTTCTTATTAACCTCTCAAAAGAAATGAAAACAAATATTTATATTGGTTTGATAATAATAAAATATGGAGAAAAAAAATTAATTAAAAAAATGACAACTACAGGGATGAGTCGGCTCAAACAAGAGGATGAGTCGGCTCAACAGACTATTTGAGTCGGTTTAAAATAAGGCTCACTCTGTCTGTTGGGACCCGAGAGATTTAGAGAAGAAAACATCTTAATTGAGTCGGCTCAAAACAAGCTTTGAGTAGACTCAAATCAACTGAACTAAATGAGCCGACCTGTGCAGAAGAATGATTCGGCTCATTTAGTTGAAATTTCTTCAAAATAGGTTTTACCACATAAGATCATATTTTCTTCCTTGTATCCCACATAATTTCAGTCATACCAAGTTTTTGACTATTTAAAAACCTACACCATGTCTCACAATTACCACCCTCAAATTTTTAGTATTTTTCAGACATCAGTGTTCTGTAACTGGTTACATGTTTGAAAAGTTTGTTTTTCATTTTAGTTAGTTACCTACATCGATGTGTATTGTTGTATATATTCCCCATGTCTGGTCATTTATGAAATACCACCATTTTCACCCTAATTCTTGCTAATTCTCTCACTTTTTCCATTTTTCATTTGTCTATCATTTCATCTTATGATTGGCATATCCCCAACATTTGGCATCAAAATCCTGGTTCTTTTATTGAACACTTAGTGTGTGAAGATTTTTTCCATATCCAATGAACATATCCCTATAAATCACCCAATTATCGATGTGAAATGTTATGACAAGTGGTGAAAACATATGAAAGTGCTATTTAGTTATCAAGATGTTCTTGAAGTAATCGAGAATGGTGTTAATCCACTTGTAGAAGAAGAAAAGACTACACATATATTTGTCCTCAAAGAATAGAAGACATAAAATTTTAAAACTTTATATCTTATTCATCAATGTGTTATTGCTAATAACCTTAAGAAGGTTGGTGATTTCACATCCTATGAGAAGCTTGGGAAATCTTAAATAAAATTTATCCATTAGCTGATAAGGGAAAGGTGGTGAGATTACATACTCACAGAAGGCAATTGGAATTATTTCAAATGAAAGAGAAGGAAACCATTAATGAATTTAATAAAAGAATCACAAGATTGGTGAATCAAGTGAAAGCTTGAAGGAGAGGAATGCTGAAAAATAAAAGGTTGAAATTGGTTTGTAGGATCGTTTCGTTGGAAAATACAAGAAGATGAAGGGAAAGTGGTCCATTAATATATGTAGAGTAAACTATCAAAACAATGATGGAAGAGACTCCCAAAATTCTAATAATTCAACATTTCGAAAGGGTGAAAGAAGCTTTAACAGAGGTCATGGATCAAGCAATTACAAAGGTGACAACAAAAGAGGAAGAAAAGGAAGATGGAAAACTACAATGCTACAATTGTCAAAAGCTTGGACATTGTGCTCGTGAGTGTACTATCAAGAATGATCCACAAAAAGATGAAGCAAAGTTTGCAAGGAAAAAAGATGACGAGAGCACACTATTAATAGTGATTGTTGATGTAGAAAATAACACAGGAAAAGGAAACCAAAACCAGTTACAATCACTTGAAAATGTGATGCTAACTATGCGATAAGATGTAGAATGTAACGATCAATGGTACCTTTACTCTAAGTGTTCAACTTACATGACGACAAGGAATGATTGGTTTGTAAGAATCAATTAAGTGGTGAAAAACAAAGTGAAATTCATGGATGACATCGCATTCGCAGTAGACAAGTTTGGTGATGTTTAAATCAAGTGAAAGAATGATGGTATTTATTTTAACTTAGATTTTACGACATAAATATAAATGGCGAGTAAGATAAGTAAGTGTGCCATGTTGAAAGATGTGGTTGAATATGGTCAGTCATAAATCATGAGTTGATTTGATTTAAACATGTAGAAAGTCACATATGATGATGTTGCTCATAGAGTGTGATTGAAGTCGATGAATGTACATGGTTATGGACTTAGTGAAATTTCCAAGTATTCTGGTTGGTTAATTGGTCCAATAGAGAGAGCGAGAATTGAATTAGAACAAACAGTTACTCAAAGATACGTGGAGACTCGTCGAAGAAAACAATTGCATGGAAGTAAAATGTGTCGTGATGGGGTTAGTCGACCGTTTTAGGTTGTTATTTTTAGACTAGTATATAAAGGATTGTTTTCCTATGATGTAAGGGTCCAAAATTGTACTCAAATTTCTATATACTCAAAGTATCTGCGTAATTAAGAAACGAGTGAGGGAAATGTACATGTGCATTCCACATTTATAAATTGCAAGCATTTTTACATTCAAGTATTTTCTTGCATTTATTTATGTTTCGATTTTTATAATTTCGTCTTTGGTTTGCACATTTCAATTTCAATTACTTTTATCTTCAAAAAACCTTGTATTCACAATCTTGTGAAAATTCACATTGTTATTCTTCAAACATTACACTTCAATTTTGAAAAAAACATGTTATTTAAAGTTTTAAATGCACACAAATATGTTTTGGGATATTTTCGAGTTTAATTCCTTAAGTATTAATAGAAACTTGTTTTGTTTACAAAATTTCCAAGTAAACAAATTGGCATGCCCGGTGGGACCATTTTGTGTGTGTTTTTACTTTCCATTTTGAAAATTATAATTCTTAATTTCATTAACTTATCATTATGTGAAAGTGCATGAATACATATTCTACAATTGTGGCTCAGCCATATGAAAACCTTGTATTCACAATCTTGTGAACAGTGATGGAAAACATGTATAGTAATTTGTCGACATTTGTTGATAACAATATGAATACATATTCTACAATTGTGGCTCAGCCATAGGAAACCAAGGTCGAACCATACCTCCCTAGATGGGGATGTGATTTTGGCTCCTAGGCAATGCCAATACTTACAACAAATTCAGTGTTAGCTATGAGACAGTAGATGGATAAGAGTAACCATGATTAGCTAATACTCTGACCCATCAAATAGGTATTATATTTAACCCATTTATTAAAAACATGAATCAGAATTACCAATAATTGGTGACTTAAATGAATTAATTGCTGATTTTTTGGTGCCCCACCAGCGCAAGTTTGACCCATCATACAACCCTATAAGATATATTCTAGAAGAGGTGCAAATATATACAGATAAAGATGCATGATGTAACAGCCCGGGCCCCTCGCAAGGCAATCCCGGCACTGCCACCTCACGATCTTCTCTACCCCCCTCACTAGTAGAGTTTTTGCCTTCCGTGGGAATCGAACCTTGTACCCTGGGGTTCAAGTACATGTTCATTCCATTCCCACTACCTCTTGAGGGGGTAGAGAAGATCATGAGGTAATAGTGCCGGGATTGACTTGCGAGGGGCTCGGGCTGTTACAGGAGCCCTAGCTCCGCTCACCAGATTCTGGGCTGGTGATTATTAGGGTTTCAATTGAAGAAGACGAGGCCAGGACCCTTGGATCTTTTCAGCTCAACGTCCACCATCATGCCAGCACATAAATGAGGACCCTCTCCCTCACGTGCGTTTATATTTCTGTTTTAATTATTTGTGTTTCTCACCACACGTTAACTAACATGCTCCCTCTCTCTTGTCCAATTGTTTTGATGACTGGGATTAATGAGCTGACCAATCTCCTGCGTCCATTTGATCTCAAGGCCCTTGTTTTTTCCCATATTTTCTGAATATCCACCCCATAATTGTGTGCTGCGCAGAGAATTGGATGGGCCTGGGTTGCTAATCCCACCCCCCCTTGCGTGAGGCCCATCAGGATTACACTAGAACCCCTTTGCTTTTCACACCTCCTGGCCATTTCTCTTTTTATTTCTTTTTCTTTTATTTTATTTTATTTCAGTTTTGCTTTTTAATTTTTAAAAATAGTTCTAAGTTTCAAAAAATTATGAAAAAATTCAGGAATGTTATTTTTAGTTTTTTTTTATTTTTGACATTTTTATTTTCCATTTATTTTATTTTTACACGTGTAAATTAATTCTCCCATTTAATTAATTCATTTTATTTCATTTTTAAGCATGTTAACTTGTCCATTTTCCATATTGATCCTCATTTTGAATTTTTGGTTGGTTCTTTTCGCTTTGGACTCATATTAGAGTGTACTTTATGTGTGATTTTTGTTCTGATTTTTAGAAACTTGTTCAATTGTTTTTGGTCCTTGACTTGTGAGTGAAGTTTCTTAACCCTAGTTGATGTTTGCCCCCTCATTTGACTTGTATAGCTTCTGAATTTCTTCCTCTCCTTTTGGCATGTTGTTATGGTATGATTGAAGATCTCTTGTCCAAGGTTGTGGAATTTTTGGGTGCATACTTAATTTGATTTGAATTTTTGTGCTTAACTTGTCCCATTTTGCTTCTTTTTGATCATAAGTCCTCTCCTTAGCTTAGAAGGGCACTTGTGCCAACTTCTTTATCTTGTTTAGGGTCTATTTAGGGCATTGATACCATTCTGAGCTTGGTTTGGGGTTTGTGTTTTGGAAATTTTGTAGTTTGTTCACCTTTGAAGTTCTTCCTTTCTTTTATATAACCATCTCACCTCCTTTGCTTCTTTCTTTCCAAAAAGTGATTGCTTGACCATATGCTTCTTTCCCCTTCATCTTTCTTGCTTCTTAAGAACTTTTCTAACATGATTAGGGTTCTGGTCTTGTGCCTTGAGAATGTTGTTTTGCTTATTTTGCTTTGTATCTTATCAAGTTTACTTTGCTTTGCTATGTGATTCATGTTGCCTCATGTTGACTTGTGTGCTTCTTCTCTCATTCTTGTGACTTGCATTTTCATTGAGCATTTGTGTGTATGACTTCACTTCTGTTTGTATGATGTTGGTATGGCATTGTGATCATTTTATATTACCTTTACACTTGTTCTACTAACCTTTTCAGGGGCTATGATAAGTGAGAGGTGTGGATGTGATTCCCACATCTCCAAATCTTATCTCCTCTCTTCTTATTATTACTTGTACTAACCTTGTGATTGTTGGGCTTAGGCCTTGCTTCCCTCCCTCTTCTATGCTTCTTTCTTCTTCTTTTTTTCTTCTTCTTCTTTTCTTCTTCCTTTCTTCTTTAGGATAGTAAACCACACTAACCTAGGATTTCCCATGCATGACAACACTTAGGATTCTTTAGTCTCCCATTAGACTTTTGCCTTTGTGATCCTTTTGGTTCTTCTTCTCTCCTCATCTCAAAACCCTAAATAAGACACTTAATAAGGTTTGAAGTGATACCTTGAGCAATAGCCTTATCCCTTGAGACACTTGTAGTCTTCCCATCTTGGGATAGTACAAGCTTGTCTTGTGATGCACAAGTCTGATCAAGATATCATCTTCACAAAGAAAATCATAAAACACACTTCTTCATTGTAAATACAAAAAACACTTAATAAGTTAATGAGTTGGTGAGCTTAAGTCCCTAATCTATGGGTTCAAGTTTTGGGGATCTTCTCCTTACTTGAGTGTGCTTGTTCTATTATTCCTTCTTGGAATGTAGTGACAAGTGCACATCCCATGGGAAAGAGCTTGAGTTCACTTCCTTGTGACACACTCATAAAAAGCTTCATAAAAAACACAAACAAACAATAAGCGTCTCTCCTTCGGGACTTCTTTTCTCATCCCACTCACTCCTTACGTACGAACTTGCTACTACTTGTCACTTTGCAAGATGGTAACACACTCATCTTCCGAGCCTGCAACACTTGAGCATTGACATAGGCAGTTCAAGCCTTAATACACAAGCAATCCTTTCCACCCCTAGTTAGGGGAACTACGGCGACTCTGGTCCTCATTGTCCAGATGAGGTACGTAGGCAGCGGGGTAGGGCCCGTTCGAGCACAATCTTTATTTTCCCTATATTTTTCCTTTTCATTTCTTTTTCAGTTCCCTTTTCGTTTCTTTTATTCAGTTCAGTTCTTTCTCTTTGCAACAGCTTTCATTTCTTCACCCTTTGAAACAGTTCCCTTTTCTGTATTTATTTCCTGCATCATATATTATTATTGGACTGTCTGGACTGGATCTTCTGTTTGGTGGGTTTGGGTGATACTTTTTCTGAGAGATGAGCTCATTACCACAACTCGAGTGCACCTTAGGACTTAGAGTGGTTCCACTTTGGCCTCATGAGATCTTGTCATGGGGGTAGTAGTGAGTTCCACGCCCAGATTTGCGACCGTCTTGGAAATGTATTGATTTGGGGATCTTCCTCTTTCATTTCATAACTTTGACAGTTATGTGCAGCTGGGGACAGATCATTGAGAACCTTGTGGAAACATCCCTCTTTAGTGATGACAGTGGCAGACCACATTTTGTAGTAAACCCATTCGCATCCAAGGGCCCACTTGGGACTCGCATAGGATGACCTTGTTTTCTCGGACTCAGCTAAGGCCTCCCTGTGTAGTATATAATGCCAAACTGATTCCCAGATATGGTCATGAGCCATTCTCGGAAATGGTGAAAGTATTATTGCTATTCGGCTTTGAGAGTCCGTGATGTTTGACCCGGAGCACACCAGTGAGATTGGGAGGGGTTTACAGGCTTGCAGGAACCCTTGGCCTCTACATACCCTCACCATAGTATTGTGCACTCACACACTGGCCAATAAATGAGGAGACTTTGTGTTTGTTTGACTGAATCTCACGCATCCATTTGATCTAATGGCTTCTCATTTTTCCTGATTAATGTGAATTTCCACCACAATTGTTGTGTCCTGCGCTGAAATCCAATGGGCCTCCTTGCTATCCCCACCCCCTGTCTTTGTAAGCCCAAGTGAAGTGAACTGGATTGGTTGCTATTCTCACCTCCTTGGCTCATTTGTTTATTTTATTATTTCATTTTATTTTCAGTTTGATTTTCAATTTTTAAAAATAGAAATAAGTTCATAAAAATTCTAAAAAAATTCATGAATGATCCTTTGAGTTTTCTTTAATTTTTTACATTTTTATTTTCCATTTATTTTTATTTTCCACGCTGGAATTAATTTTCTCTTTTATTAATTGCTTTTATTTCACTTTTTATGCATGTTGTCTTGTACAATTCATATCTTGATCATTAATTTGAATTTTAAACTAATTCTTTTTGATTTGGATTCATGTTGAGATGTAGTTTGTGGTTGATTTTTATCTGATTTTTAGAAACTTGCTTAATTAATTTTGGTCTCTAACTTGTGTATGAAGCCTTCTAACCCTAATCCATGTTTGAGCTCATATTTGACTTGTTTAGATTCTGATTTTGGTTCTTTCCTTTTGGCATGATGATATTGTATGTTTGAGGAGTCTTAATGCAAGTTTGGGGAATTTTTAGATTTATGCTTGATTTGATTTGAATTTTTGTTCTTTGCTTATCCTCTTTTGCTTCTTTTTGGTCATATGTTCAATCCTTATGTTAGAAGGGCACTTGTGCCAACTTCTTTAGGTTGTTTAGAGCCTTTTTGGGATGTTAATCCATCTCTGGTCTTGAGTTGATGTTTGTTCTTTGAAAAAATTTGTGATTGTTTGCTATTGAAGTTCATTCACTTCTATACATGCTTACCTCACTTCCTTTGTTCCTTTGCTCCTCATGATGTTAATACTTGAGTTTGTATGCTTCTTCTCTTCATCTAATATGATCCTTAGGCACATTCTTGACATTATAGGGTTCTGGTTTTGAACTTTGTGATGATTGTTTGCTTGGTTTGCCTTGTGTTCTCTCATGTTTGTTTTGATTTGTCATGATGATCCATGTTGCTTCATGTTGAGTGGTATAGTTCCTTTCTCATTCTTATGTTGTGTATGTGCATTTGACATTTGTGATGGAAACTTCACTTCTTGTTGTGTCGCTTTGATTTGATCTTATGTTCATTTTGTGTTGCATTTATTCTTATGTTACTAACCATTTCAGGGGCTTTGGTAAGTGAGAGGTGTGGAAGTGATTCCCACATCTCCAAGTCTTATCTCTCATCTTTTCCTTATTGATATTATCTTACTTGTGATTGTTGGGGCTTAGGCCTTTCTTCCTCCTTCTTTTCTTCTTCATTCTTCTCTTTCTCTTCTTATCTTCTCCTTCTTTAGGATAGTAAGCCTCACTAACCTAGGTTTTCCTTTGCATGATAACATTAGGATTTATTAGTCCCCCATTAGACTTTTACCTTTGATATCCTTTTGTTTCTCTTCTCCTCTCATCTCAAAACCCTAAAAAACATCTTAATAAGGATTTAAGTGGTCTCCTGTGCAATAGCCTTATCCCATGATACACTTGTAGTCTTCCCATCTTGGGATAGTATAAGCTTGTCTTGTGATGCACAAGTCTGATCAGGATACCATCTTCACCAAGAAAATCCTTAAAAAAAACACTTCTTCATCCAAAAACACAAAAAAACTTAATAAATTCAATGAGTTAGTGAGCTTAGGCCCTAATCTCTGGAATCAAGTTTTGGGGATCTTCTCCTTACTTGAGTGTGCTTGTTCTATTATTCCATCTTGGAATGTAGTGACAGGTATACATTCCATGGAAAAGAGCTTGAGTTCACTTCCTTGTGAAACTCATAAAAGCTTCTAAAAAACACAAACAAACAATAAGCGTCTTTCCTTCGGGAATTCTTTTCTCATCTCCTTCGCTCCGTACGCGAACTTGCTCCTACTTGTCACTTTGCAAGACGGTAACGCACTCGTCGTCCGAGCCTGCAACACCTGAGCATTGACATAGGCAGTTCAAGCCTTAATACACAAGCAATCCTTTCCACCCCTAGTTAGGGGAACTACGGCGACTCTGATCCTCATTGTCCATATGAGGTACGTAGGCAGCGGGGTAGTGCCCGTTCGAGCACAATCTTTATTTTCCCTACATTTTTCCTTTTCATTTATTTTTCAGTTCCCTTTTCTTTTTTTTTATCCAGTTCAGTTCCTTTTCTTTGCAGCAGCTTTCATTTCTTCACCTTTGAAACAGTTTCTTTGCAAGCGTAGATCCCGTCGGGTACGGCGGACGATCTGGGGTGCTAATACCTTCCCAGGTCGTAACCGACTCCCGAACTCAGTCTCTTTGGTTCGCAGGACCCGTGTCCTTCCTTTTCTTTTCTTCTGGTTTGTGCAGCATTACCATTCCCATTCCTTCGGAATAAAAATGCCTGGCTGGCGACTCTACCTCTTTCCGTGCCACTTTCGCATTTGTACCAGGATGGAAATCCGGGGAGCGACAGCTAGCGACTCTGCTGGGGACCGAACCCAAAATCTCTGGTTCCCTTGAGACTCTCTCCTAGCGCTTGTTTATTTCTGTTTCTTTGGGTATTGATTGTTTGTTGTTGCGTGTTTATTTTACAGTTTTATTTACAGCTTTATTTACAGTTTTCAGTACTTATATTCATGCATCATATTTTATACTGGATTTTCTGTTTGGTGGGCTTGGGTGATACTGTTATTGTGAGAGGAGCTCATTACCAAGGCTCGAGTGCACCTTAGAACTTAGAGTGGTTCCACTTTGGCCTCATGAGATCTTGTCATGGGGGTAGTAGTGAGTTCCATTCCCAGATTTGCGACCGTCTTGGAAATGTCTTGATTTAGGGATCTTCCTCTTTCATTTCATAACCTTGATAGTTACGTGCAGCTGGGGACCGATCATTGAGAACCTTGTGGAAACATCCCTCTCTAATGGTGACAGTGGCAGACCATATTCTGTGGCAAACCCATTCGCACCCGAGCACCCACCTGGAACTCACATAGGATGACCTTGTTTTCCCGGACTCAGCTAAGGCCTCCCTGCGTAGTACATAATGCCGAACCGATTCCCTGATTTGGTCATGAGCCATTTCTCGGAAATGGTGAATGTATTATTGCTATTCGGCTTTAAGAGTCCGTGATGTTTGACCCGGAGCACACTAGTGAGATTGAGAGGGGTTTACAGGTTTTCAGGAACCCTTGACCTCTACATACCCTCATTATCAGTATGGTCTCTGTTATGATTTAGTCCTTATGGTTCTGGATTTCTTGATCTCTTAGTTCCGAGGGTTTCTATCAGATGGTTATGGCTCAGAGAATCCTGGTTTTCAGTTATTCAGAGGGTCCTAATGTCCAGTATTCAGTATCCAGATGGTCCCAGATTGATCATATGCCTGCATTGCATTTGCATCGCATCATACTTGCATTAACTATTTGTGTTTCCATTTATTAGGTTGTTGGTTACATTTTAGTACCCAGTTCTGGTAATTGTAAGCTCTCCAGATGGCAGAAGTTAAGAAAATTACAAGAAAGAAGAATGTCCATTACACTTTTCTTCAACCAGAAGTCAAGAGTGTTAAGAGATTAGCAGGGCTGATGAATGACCAAGTTTTAGGGAATTTCAGAAAGAGGTATGGTCAGATATTGAAGTACATGGACAAACCTACTGCAGACCAGAAGGATAGCTTGCACACTTTGCTTCAGTTCTATGATCCTTTGTTGTGGTGTTTTGTATTTCCAAATTATATCTTGGCTCCTACCTTGGAGGAGATTTCCAGCATTTTGGGTGTTCCTGTCAGAGATACTTTGCCTTACTATGGGTCAGAGGTGGTTCTCAAGGAATAAGACATAGCCAGAGTTTGTCGTATATCAGTCGCTAAGGTCAAGAAAGCTTTGAAGGACAGTGAGGGCAGAGGACTTCCTTGGGATGTGCTTATACCAGAGGCTGAAGAGTATGCCAAAGAGGGTAAGTGGGGAGATTTTGGTGCTGTGGTGGCCTTGATGGTGTATGGATCTAGTCTTTTCCCGGGAGAAAAGGAGTTTGTGAGCTTGGAGGTGATTTCCATTTTTGCTAAAGGAAATCCTGTACCAACTTTGTTGGGAGATATTTACTACAATGTTCATTACCGGAATGAGAAAGGCAGAGGTGGACCAGTGGGTTGTTGTGCTTCATTATTTGCTGATTGGTTTGCTAGGCAATTGCCAAAGTCAGGTCCTTTCAAGGAGATGAGAGATGAATGGAGGTGGTCCAGGAGGCTAATGGGACTAACTTCTGAGGATATAGCTTAGGGATATGACAGAGATTTGCTGGGAAAGGAGTTACTGGTTAGTTGTGGAAGATTTGCTAATGTACCTTTGCTAGGAAGAAAGGGTGTGATCAGTTACCATCCAACCTTAGCCAGGAAGCAATTTGGCTATCCTTTGAGAGATCCACCAAGTATGGAAGAATTTGCTGAGTCTTTGTACTTTTCTGTGGAGGGAAACAAAGAGTTGGTCATACAAGCATCTCATGCTTGGGCTCACAGGGTGAAGAAAGGAAAGAAGGATTTTGGAAGGGTAGATCCCAAGACATATCCTCCTTTTGCTACATGGTTGCAGAAGCGTGTAGAGGAGGTGCTCATGCCATTTTCAGTGGAAGATCCATTATATCCCAAAGAAGTTCCATGTCAGAATACTGTTTCTCTTGAAGAATATAAGAAGTTGGAAGCTCAGTTGCACGAGATCCGGATAGAGAATGCTGAAATGGTTAACTTGTATCACCTTGCCAATCGTGCTAAGAATGAAACCGAGGAAAAGCTACTGAATATGCAAGCATCCTTAGAAGCCAAGGAAAATGAGTTTACTGGAAGAGAAGCTCACTTTCAGAGATTGGGTATGATGGAATCTAAATGAGAAACGGGGCGTAAGAAGACTTTGAAGGCTCTTAAAGAAGCTCACCAGTCCATTGTTTGGTTGCAAGGCCAAAGGGAATAGGAGCATAAGAAGTATAAAGAAAATGAAGAGTTTTTCGAGGTACAGATGGCGTTCAAGAAAGAAGAAGTAGAACAAGTCCACAAAATACGAAGGGAAAAGACTCAACAGTTGGCACAAAGCCAGATGGCCTTGGAGGAGGCATTGAAAGAGATTGAAGAGCTCAAGCTGAGAGCAGATGTGAAGAAGAACCAGACAGAGGTGATGGCTGTAGAAGAAGAACCTGAGTCTTTAGTTTAGATTTTATTTACTGTTGTTCAGACTACCTACAAGCTTGTTGTAGGAGTCTTGCTTTATCTTTTGTCTTTGTTCATGTATTGATTTGTAACCCTTCGGGGAAGTTTTTTTGTGCTCTAACTTTTGGCCATCAGTGGGTTATCCATGTTATGCAATGTTCATTTCTAGTTACCATTTCTGAGTACGCAAAGCTTGTTTGTTTGAGACTGCTAAGATCTGAACACTCTTCAAAGGGAAAGTTTGAAAATTAATGCTCAAAGTGGCTATCTGGAGAAAATATCAGAACTGGGCCATATAAATGCCTAAAACTTGGAAACATGAATAGTTACATTGCATGCATATCACATGTTTGTTTGTTTTGCAGGTGGTTCTTCAGTTTCTAAGGTTTATGTCCTTTCAGGCACTATAGCTCCCATGAAGGTTCGAGAACAGCCAACTGTACACAAATATCCCACAAGAGTCAACAGAGAAAGAGTGATGGATCAAATGCAGGAAGATTTAGATGACTTGAGATTGAGAATGGACAATTTCATGTCCCTTATGGCAGGGATGGGTCAGACTCAGGAACGCTTGCGCGAGATGGTGGAAAACAACCAGACCAGGAACAATGGGGATGTTGATGGAGGTAATCGCAACGGTGCTGGCGCCCGTCAAGTTGAAATCCCTGTGGCACAACCAGGGATCACCATTATCAATGATGGACTAAACAATGTACAGATGGATGGTCAAGATGAACAGTTTACTTTGCTGGACGAGGCAGAAGGCCAAGGGGCTGAAATGAACAGAAAGTTTGAAGAGATGGCTGAGCAGATCCGTGCCATTCAATCTCAGAGCTCCCTGGGGTTTGATATTACTGACTTGGGCTTGGTTCCAGGGGTTAGAATCCCCTACAAGTTCAAGGTTCCTACTTTCGACAAGTACAACGACACTGCTTGCCCGAAGACTCACCTCCAGTCCTTTGTCGGAAGAATTGCTGACCATACTGATGACGAGAAGCTATGGATGTATTACTTCCAGGATATCCTGGTGGGGGCCAACTTGGAGTGATATATGAAGCTGAGCAGGGTTAACATTACGAGCTGGAAAGATTTAGCAGAGGAATTTGTGAAGCAGTACCAGTACAATTTGGATATGGCTCCAAATCGCACTCAATTGCAGACCATGTCTCAAAACGCTAAGGAGGGGTTTAAGGAGTACGCTCAAAGGTGGCGTCAGCTTGCTGCTAGAGTGCAACCACCCTTGCTGGAAAATGAGATGGCTGATATGTTCATGGGAACGCTTCAGGGGGTGTTTATCGAGAGATTGGTGTCTTGTTCAGCAACAAAGTTCAATGATATTTTAATAGCAGGAGAGAGGGTCGAAACTCTTTTGAAGATGGGGAAGATCCAGGACACCGGTGCGGGTAGCTCGAGCAGTATAAGAAAAGATTTTAATGGACCTACGAGAAGAAGAGAAGGTGAAACTAATGCTGTGTACAGTCGAGGACGGGGCCGAGGATATAGAAGATCCTATGAGCAAGTAACAGCTGTCACTATTCCGTTAAGTCCTGTGCAACAGACTCAACCACAACAGCAAAATCAACAACAGCCGCCGCATAACAATTATATCAGCAAAGACCTTATCAACCGAGACAAGCTCATCCGGCTAATAGGGTGCTTGAAGCCATTCCGATGACGTATACAGCACTGTTGCAGAGGTTGCTAGACTTGAACTTGGTTCAATTGAGGACATTAGCACCACCTTTACATAGAGAGCTTCCGGTGGGGTATGATGCTAACGCAAGATGCGCGTTTCATTCAGGAGCTCCCGGACACTCAACTGAGAAGTGCAGGGCGCTACAGCATAAAGTTCAAGATTTGATCGATTCAAAGGCGATTAACTTTGCAACACCACCTAATGTTACATCAAACCCTATTCCAAACCATGGAGGGGCGAGGATAAATGCTGTTGATGGTGGTGAGGAGTTAAGCTTGATTCTAAACATAGAAAAAGTGAAGACTCCATTGCTGGTGGTGAAAGATAGGTTGTTGAAAGGACAAGTATTTCCGGGGTGTGGTTATGATTGCGAAGAATGTTTGAGTTCAGTGAATGGTTGTGAAAACTTGAAGGTGGGGCTGCAATATCTGGTTGATGAGGGGTCGCTGCAGTTTGATAAGGTTGATGATAGAAGTGATTGTGTGTCTACCATAACAATTTACTTTGATCCAGATGAAGTTCCTTTCCGAAGGGAGCCTGTGACTATCTATGCTCCGGAAGTCAGTCTTTTTACTATTACTGTTCCATGGCATATTCCTTATGCTGATGACAAAGCCATCCCGTGGCATTATGGCTCAGATGTGTATGTGGAAGGTCAGAAGGTGGAGAGTAAGTAAGTAACAATTGACCCGACTGTGGTGAACGTCGGAGGAGTTGGTGGTTTTACAAGAAGCGGACGTCTTTTTGCTCCTCAAGCTCTCAGAGGAGATCCTAAAGCTGAAGCTGTTGCAAAGGCTAAAGGAAAGCAGATAGCAACCGAGGAAATGACAACTCCTGCTGCTGGACAAGGTACTTTTGAAAAAGAAGTTGAAGAGTTTATGAGGATAATAAAGAAGAGTGACTATAAAGTGGTTGAGCAGTTGAATCAGACTCCGTCCAAGATATCAATTTTGTCTTTGCTGATGTGTTCTCCAGCTCATAGGGAAGCTTTGTTGAAAGTCTTGCAGATGGCATATGTTCCACAGGAGATATCTGTTAATCAGTTGGAGGTTGTAGTAGGCAGTGTAAATGCCAGCCATGGGTTGGGCTTCACGGATAGGGATCTTACTTCTGAAGGCCGCAATCACAACAAAGCCCTGCATATTACCATGGAGTGTAAGGGTGATGTCCTGTCACATGCCCTGGTTGATACAGGTTCTTCTCTCAATGTACTCCCTAAGAAGGCCTTGATGAAGTTGAATGTTGACGGCATTGTCTTGTGACCCAGTGATTTGATTGTAAAAGCCTTTGAATGTTGACGACATTGTCTCAGGAACTGGTCTGTCGAGGATTTCGTTCAAGTTACCTGGAAATCAAAGTAATTTACTTGTTTCCTTTTTATCATGCTGCATGTCAATCCTGCACTCTTCCCAAGGTGCACAGATCCATTTGTAGGGCCACCATGCTTTAATGCATTTTTTTTCATGAAATAAAGGACATTTTTCAAGCAAATTGTGTTCTCTTCCTTTCGTTTTAAAATTTTTCACAAAGAAATAAAATGGCAATGCTTTTCCTTTTCCTTTCGTTTGTGTGGTTGCGTCTCTTTTGAAAAAAAACAGATTCTGAAATAAGCACATCATCTGTGTAGTGTTGATCATCCGGATTCTAGTGATAACATTCCTGCTATGACCACGCATGACTTCGACAATCCTATCTACCAAGCTGAGGAAGGGGTTGAGGAAGACTGTGAACTCCCCGAAGAATTGGTCAGGTTGTTGAAACAAGAGGAAAGGGTCATTCAGCCTCATCAGGAAGAAATAGAGATCATCAACATCGGGACTGAAGTGTGTAAAGAAAGAGATAAAGATTGGGGCCAGTCTGCAGGCCGAGGTAAATAAGGAGTTGATTGGTATGCTACGTGAGTATGTGGATATCTTCGCCAAGTCGTATCAAGATATGCCAGGATTAGATACTGACATTGTTGTGCATAAGCTACCACTAAGAGAAGACTGTCCTCCAGTAAAGCAAAAGCTGAGAAGAACTCGTCCTGACATGGCGATGAAGATCAAGAAGGAAGTTCAGAAGCAGTGGGACGCTGGATTCCTTGTCGTAACTAGTTACCCACCTTGGGTAGCTAACATTATGCCTGTACTAAAGAAAGATGACAAAGTTCGAATGTGCGTTGATTATCGGGATCTAAACAGAGCAAGTCCAAAGGATGACTTTCCGTTACCGCACATTGATGTGTTGGTAGATAACACCGCTCAATTCTCGGTATTTTCTTTCATGGATGGCTTCTCCGGGTATAATCATATCAAGATGGCACCGGAAGACATGGAGAAAACAACGTTCATTACCCCGTGGGGTACATTCTGCTACAAGGTTATGCCCTTTGGATTGAAGAACGTCGGGGCAACGTATCAACGGGCTATGGTCACATTGTTCCACGAAATGATACACAAAGAGATTGAGTGCTATGTGGACGACATGATTGCCAAGTCCCGAGAAGAAGAAGAGCATCTGGTCAATCTCAAAAAGTTGTTTGATAGATTGATAAAGTATAAGCTGAGGTTGAATCCAAACAAGTGTACTTTCGGAGTGCGTTTCGGAAAATTGCTGGGTTTTATTGTTAGCCAGAAAGGAATCGAGGTGGATCCTGCAAAAGTAAAAGCAATACAAGATATGCCTGCACCGAAAACAGAAAAAGAAGTGCGCGGGTTTTTAGGGAGATTGAACTACATTTCACGGTTTATATCTCATCTAACTACCACGTGCAAGCCAATATTCAAATTGTTAAGAAAAGAGCAAACGGTCAGGTGGAATGAAGACTGCCAAAGAGCCTTTGAAAAGATAAAAGAATATTTGCAGAAACCTCCGATTCTAATGCCTCCAGTTCCAGGACGACCACTTATCATGTACTTGACTGTGCTAGAAGGGTCAATGGGGTGTGTTCTAGGCTAACATGACGAGTCTGGTCGAAAAGAGTATGCTATTTACTACCTTAGCAAAAAGTTTACCGACTGTGAATCCCGTTACTCACTGCTCGAGAAAACTTGATGCGCTTTGGTATGGGCTGCTCACCGACTGAGACATTATATGTTGACCTATACCACACTGCTAATCTCAAAAATGGACCCTGTCAAGTATATCTTTGAGAAACCAACGTTAACCGGAAGGGTTGCAAGATGGAAAATGATCTTAACAGAGTATGACATACAATATACTTCCCAGAAAGCCATCAAAGGAAGTGTATTGTCAGATTATATTGCACAACAACCTTTGGAATATGACTATTAGCCAATGAAATTTGATTTCCCTGATGAGGACATCATGTACCTCAAAGCAAAAGATTACGAGGAACCACTTCCAGAGGAGGGGCCAGACCCTGAATCCAAATGGAAGTTGATGTTTGATGGGGCAGTCAATATCAACGGACGTGGAGTTGGTGTTGTTCTTATCACTCTTGAAGGTGTTCACTTTCCCTTCGCTGCCAGAATTACTTTTGGTTGCACCGACAATGAAGCGGAATACGAGGCGTGCATAATGGGAATAGAGGAGGCTATTAATCTTCGGATTAAGACCCTCGATATATTCAGAGATTCAGCCCTCGTTATCAATCAGATTACCGGCAAGTGGTATACACATCAAGAACATTTAATTCCTTATAGGGATTATGCCAGAAGATTGTTAACGTTCTTCATAATAGTTAAGCTTTAGTACATACCACGAGATGAGAATCAATTTGCCGATGCATTGGCTACTCTTTCTTCGTCCATCAAAGTCTTGTGTTGGAATTATGTGCCCAGGATTGACATTTCCTGGCTTGACGCACCAACTTATGATTTCTCTATAGACGCAGTGTCTGACGAGAAACCTTGGTACTTTGATATTAAGCTTTACCTGGAAAAACAGGAATACCCGGCTGGGGCATCATCCAACGACAATAAGACCTTAAGACGACTTGCTGCTAGCTTCTTCTTGAAAACAGATGGGGTTTTGTATAAGAGGAACTTTGACATGGTCTTGCTCAGATGCGTGGATAGACACGAAGCAAGCCTGTTAATGCAAGAAGTTCACGAGGGATCCTTCGGTACTCATGCAGGAGGGCATAAAATGGCTAAGAAGTTGTTGAGATCGGGGTATTATTGGATGACAATGGATGCAGACTGTTGTTCGTATGCCCGTAAGTGCCACAAGTGTCAGATTTATGCAGACAAGGTGCATGTTCCTCCTAGACCGCTCAACGTCATGTCATCTCCTTGGCCCTTTTCTATATGGGACATTGACATGATCGGGAAAATAGAGCCTACTACTTCAAACGGTCATCGTTTCATTTTGGTTGCGATCGATTACTTCACTAAGTGGGTTGAAGCAGCATCATATGCCAATGTCACTCGTCAAGTGGTAGCCAGATTTTTGAAAAGAGACATCATTTGCAGATATGGAGTGCCCGAGCGAATCATTACTGACAATGGCTCCAACTTGAATAACAAGATGATGGCAGAATTGTGCTGGGACTTCTAGATTCAGCATCACAATTCTTCTCCTTACCGTCCAAAGATGAATGGTGCGGTAGATGCGGAAAATAAGAATATTATGAAGATTGTGCAAGAGATGGTTGTCACTTACAAGGATTGGCATGAGATGTTACCGTTTGCGTTGCATGGGTACCGAACGTCAGTCAGGACGTCTACTGGGGCAACTCCTTTCTCATTGGTATATGGTATGGAGGCAGTCTTGCCTATTGAGGTAGAAATTCCTTCATTACGTGTGATGATGGATGTGAAGCTTGATGAGGCTGAGTGGGTACGTGCTCGATACAATCAGTTATGTCTAATTGAGGAAAAGAGATTAGCGGCTATCTGTCATGGTCAGCTTTATCAGAGGAGAATGAAGCGAGCATTCGACCAACGAGTACGTACTCGGGAGTATCAAGTAGGAGAGCTTGTGCTCAAGAGGATCGTTCCTCCAGGTTCAGATCACAGGGGCAAATGGACCCTAAACTACGAAGGACCGTTCATAGTGAAGAAAGTTTTCTCAGGAGGAACACTGATGCTCACCACTATGGATGGAGAAGATTTCCAATCCCCTGTTAACTCGGACGCAGTTAAAAAATACTTCGCATAATAAGACCCGCTGGACACGAAAACAGAATTAAAGTCCAGGCAAGAAAAGGGCATCCTGGCGAGATAAAAATAGAATAAAAAGCTCGGGCAAAAGTTTGGGAAAACAAATTAAAACAAAATGTACACCCGCTGAGTTGAAAAGTCACATCGGACAACTCAGGCAAAAAAGGGTTTCCCGGTGGATTGAAAACCCGAAAGGGCGATCCACGCAAAACAAGGGAATAAGCGAACAACTACGATCCGGGTAATCTGAACCAAATCATTATTTCATACAGCCTGACAATATCTGAAGGATAGGAATCAGTCCCCTCACCTTTTCAGAAAGCAAAGGCAAGAATGGAGAGTTCTGAAGACATGTTGGTCATAGCAGGATGGAAACTCATTGGGATGCCGTGCCCATTGCCATTAGGATAGTTTATTTTCTCAATTTTATGGTAGCTACCTCTTTCCAGGTGGTTGCTTCCTGATGTAAGAACTTTGCCTATTCATAGGCCTTTCAATAAAAGAATATTCAGTCAAAAAGTTGTGTTGTGTTTGTTTTGGTTGCAAAAATGTCCTGAATTTTTGGCAAAAATAACATTGCATTTGAAACATGGGGATTTGTTTTCTAAATGAAAAATGACATTGCAGGGAAACATTTAAAACCATTTTTGAGTGTCGGGTGACGATGGATGAACAGATCATACCATGCAAATCCCCGGGGCACATATGTGTTTTCTGTTGTTGCAGGTTTTGCAGGATGGCGTCACATCTCCCCAAGCACATTTCCCTCAGCTGAGTCGGAGCAGGTGAAATCCCCAAGCAGATTATCTTTTCACAAGGGGAGCATGCCCAGTAAGCAGCTGGATGCCCAAATTCCCCACAGAGTTTATAACTGTCAAAACTCTCTTCCCAAGCATAGGATATATGAGGAAACATCTCCCCAGCCTTGTTGGAAGATCGTCATTCCCCGCAGAGTTTCATGATTGAGATACAATCATCATTGAAATATTCCCCAACACTCGTCTGTGTTAGCACTATGTTGTTGCTCGTCTGCATTTCCCAACACTCGTCTGTGTTCGCACTTTGGTATTCCTCGTTTGCTTTCCCTAGCAGTCACCCAGGGTTTTAAATTTTGTTACTCGTCTGCACTCCCCAACACTCGTCTGTGTGAATTTAGATGTTTGTTGCTCGTCTACAACCTCCTAGCACTTATCTGTGTTTGATAGTTGTTTTTGATCGTATGCACTCCCTATCACTCATTTGTGTTTGATATTTCCTTGTTGCTCGTCTGCATTCCCCAACGCTCGTCTGTGTTTGGCATTTGTTTGATGCTCGTCAGCATTCCTTAACACTCGTCTGTGTTAGCTTATATCCGTATGTGTTGATTTGATAATCACTCTGGTACTCGTCTGTATTGCTACTCCAATTGCTCATCTACGTTGGATTTCTTGTACTCGTCTGTATTACTACTCCAATTGCTCGTCTGCGTTGGATTTCTGGTACTCGTCTGTATTACTACTCCAATTACTCTTCTATGTTGGATTTCGGGTACTCGTCTGCGTTGGATTTCGGGTACTCGTCTGTATTGCTACTCCGAATGCTCGTCTGTGTTGGGTATCTAGTATTTGTCTGTACCAGTGGCTGATATTCGTCTATATCATCGCCTGAAGCGTTCGTCTGTGTTTCTAATATCATCGTCTGATATTCATCTGTAACATTGACTTATGGCACTCATCTGTGTTCTCTTGATGATCATCCAATATTCGTCTGTATTGAAGAGGTTTAAAGTCCTGACGGTGGGATTAAACGTTAAAATGGTTACCGGTCCTGGCGTAACGGGTTATCCAATGGAGATTCGTCTGTCTCAGGCACCACTTATCTACGCAAGATTAGTGAAGAGGGTTCGTCAAATCCTAATGTTGCACCTGGCGCAACAGGTTTATCCAGAAGACTCGTCTGTCTTAGACCATATATCTATGGAGGATATATGAAGAGGGTTTGTCTATCCTGATTATGCATGTCTATCCCACAGACTTAAGTGAATCACCGGTCCTGGCGTAACGGGTTATCCGAAGGAGGTTCGTCTGTCTCAAGTCATATGTTTTGTGAAATACTTGAAGAGGGCTCGTAAGTCCATTCCTGGCGTAACAGGTTTACTTGAGGAGGGCTCGTATGTCCAGCACCTGGCGTAACAGTTTTGTTCGAAGAAGACTCGTTTGTCTAAGTTTTTCTTATCTGGCGTAACAATTCAACTTAGAAGGACCCCGTCTACTTTCTCCCCACTTCAGTTACCAAAGCGTCATTTGGATGGGTTTATTTCCCAGTGCTTGCATTCTCTAGCAGAGTGCAAATTTCAGGTTTTCTTGGTATTCAACCACAGTTCATCTTGAACGGTCGATAGCCCGTGCTACGGTCCTTTTCAGATTAACAGTTGTTTGAATAGGGGAAGATGTAGCACCCCAAATTTGCCCTCTTCTTTTTAAGCATCATCATCATATCATAGTCATCATAAGCATATCATGTCCTTGGCATCTTTGCATGAAAAAATGAAGCATAACATTCTCATGATCTAGCATTAGGCATATGATCAATTTTTGGTGGATTTGAGGCATTGCAAGCTATAGCAAGAGGCCCAATGGACTTGTCCAAGTCCTATGAAGAGTCTACATGGCATTCACAAGTCCAAGATCATTCACAAAAGCTCAAGAGGTTGGGAGATCATCAGAGAATTCAAGCTAGGGCAAGCTCATACACAATGATCCCAAATTAGGGTTTCACTTTCAAGCATGAAATCTTTGTGACTTTGGCCATTTCATCTGGGCAAAGTCTTTCATATGGTAAGAGGATCCTAGGGATGAAATTTGGTGAGAAATTTCCTTGTGGAAGTCAGTTATTTCATCAGTTGCTTGTAAAAGAAGAAATTGGTCAACTCTGCATTCTAGAAGTCAATTGTGAGAATTCAAAGGGTCCAACCTCATTTTTCAAGTCAATGGATGTCCTTATAACCTTAGAAGAGGTTTGGCAAGGTCAAAGATCAAGAATCAAGGGGTTTTGAGGAGGTTTCTATTTTTGGCATGTTGTTTTTCATGGAACTTTCTATTTTTGGCAACTTTTGCCCTAATTTTCAAAGGCTTATAACATGGTGAAAAAAGCTTCAAATGAGTTTCCAATAAACATGAAAGTTGAAGGGCAGGTTCTCCCATTTTCAAAAAGTACAAGTACATTTTCATAGCCCTCATGGATCATGAGATATGGCCTTCAAAAATTTCTTGATTTTTAGGGTTTACCTTAAGTTTCATGTTTCTACCATTTGCAAAAACTCATGTAAGTTATTTCCAAGTTGATCAATGGGTAAAATGAGGTCATGGTATCTTATGGCATTGCATTAAAGTCATTTGGCTCAAGAAATCTCACCAAAATCGTGCATGAAGAAAGAGTTATTCCACTAAGTGCAAATTTGCAAGTTCATTAGAAAGGCATGATTCAGATATTTTCAAGGTGTGAGATCAATCCAAGGGTGGAGAGTGAATCATTTGGAAAATAAACATGCACATGGGAAGGAAAGGGCACGGGCATTTCACCACTTCACACCACTCTTGCATTTTTTGCAAAAATCATCCTCCCACCCTTTCCTCACGTGCATTCTCTTCCATTTCTTCAGCATGGATCATTGACATCATATATAAAGCATCTAGGGTTTTATTTGCTCCAGCTCTCTCTGATTTTCTCACATCACAACTTTCTTGCACCACTGCAAATCTCATCGAATCTCCCTCTACACATACACATGACCTCTGATCTTTGTGAATTCTTGATCCTAAGACTCTAAGGATCATTTTGCAACCCTTGATTGAAGCTCATAGTGGAGAATCCTCAGTGTGAAGTTCGGAGCAGTTTGTTTCGAAGCTCCAAATACAGGTGTTTTCAAGCTTCCTCTTGCATTTATTTTGCAAGAGGAGATCCAGACAAGCAATTCTACATCCTCAGGAGGGATTTCTTTTGAATTTCAAGCTCTGCAAGCTCAGGTACCTCACTGAATTCGTGGATCTGGATGTATGTTTTTATGTGTGCTTTTTGATCTATGTGTTGTGCTGGTTACACTGAACTCTTTGGATTTGATTTTGGTTGATTATTGAGTGAAATATGTGGATTCAAAGTTTGATGTATGATTTTATTTTGCTTCGATCCGGTTTGTGTGTTGATCTAATGAGAAATCTAAGTTCATTTTTGAATTCAGCGTGATTGATTTGTTGGATCTGGAGATTATGGTGCATTTCTGTGTTCATTTGTTCTTGGCATGAATTTTCCGGTGCCGGAGCCCTAGCTCCGGTCACCGGATTCTGGAATTTGGTCACCTGAGTTGAAAGGAAGAAGATGAGTTCATGATCCTTAGATCTTTCATCTGGACGGACGTGGTGATGCCAACGCATTAAAATTCCCCCTCCCTCTCACGTGTTTTATGTTTTGAAATTTAATCTGAATTAAACAATTTGTTTCGCACCTCACCATAGTATTGTGCACTCACACCACTGGCCAATGAATGAGGAGACTTTGTGTTTGTTTGACTGAATCTCACGCATCCATTTGAGCTAGTGGCTTCTCATTTTTCCTGATTAATGTGAATTTCCACCACAATTATTGTGTCCTATGCTGAAATCCAATGGGCCTCCTTGCTATCCCCACCACCTGTCTTTGTAAGCCCAAGTGAAATGAATTGGATTGGTTGTTATTCTCACTTCCTTGGCTCATTTGTTTATTTTATTATTTCATTTTATTTTCAGTGTGATTTTCAATTTTTAAAAATAGAAATAAGTTCATAAAAATTCTAAAAAAATTCATGAATGATCCTTTGAGTTTTCTTTAATTTTTGACATTTTTATTTTCCATTGATTTTTATTTTCCACGCTGGAATTAATTTTCTCTTTTATTAATTGCTTTTATTTCACTTTTTATGCATGTTGTCTTGTACAATTCCTATCTTAATCATTAATTTGAATTTTAAACTAAGTTTTTGGTCTGGATTCATGTTGAGAAGTAGTTTGTTGTTGATTTTTCTCCTGATTCTTAGAAACTTTCTTAATTAGTTTTAGTTTCTAACTTGTGCATGAAGCCTTCTAACCCTAATCCATGTTGGAGCTCATATTTGACTTGTTTAGATTCTGATTTTGGTTCTTTCCTTTTGGCATGATGATATTGTATGTTTGAGGAGTCTTAATGCAAGTTTGGGGAATTTTTAGATGTATGCTTGATTTGATTTGAATTTTTGGTCTTTGCTTATCCTCTTTTGCTTCTTTTTGGTCATATGTTCAATCCTTAGGTTAGAAGGGCACTTGTGCCAACTTCTTTAGGTTGTTTAGATCCTTTTTAGGATGTTAATCCATCTCTGGTCTTGAGTTGATGTTTGTTCTTTGAAAAATTTTGTGATTGTTTGCTTTTAAAGTTCATTCACTTTTATACATGCTAACCTCACTTCCTTTGTTCCTTTGCTCCTCATGATGTTAATACTTGAGTTTGTATGCTTCTTCTCTTCATCTAATATGATCCTTAGACACATTCTTGACATGTTAGGGTTCTGGTTTTGAACTTTGTGATGATTGTTTGCTTGGTTTGCCTTGTGTTCTCTCATGTTTGTTTTGATTTGTCATGATGATCCATGTTGCTTCATGTTGAGTGGTATAGTTCCTTTCTCATTCTTATGTTGTGTATGTGCATTTGACATTTGTGATGGAAACTTCACTTCTGGTTGTATGGCTTTGATTTGATCTTATGTTCATTTTGTGTTGCATTTATTCTTATGTTACTAACCATTTCAGGGGCTTTGGTAAGTGAGAGGTGTGGATGTGATTCCCACATCTCCAAGTCTTATCTCTCATCTTTTCCTTATTGATATTATCTTACTTGTGATTGTTGGGGCTTAGGCCTTTCTTCCTCCTTCTTTTCTTCTTCATTCTTCTCTTTCTCTTCTTATCTTCTCCTTCTTTAGGATAGTAAGCCTCACTAACCTAGGTATTCCTTTGCATGATAACATTAGGATTTATTAGTCCCCCATTAGTCTTTTACCTTTGAGATCCTTTTGTTTATCTTCTCCTCTCATCTCAAAACCCTAAAAAAACATCTTAATAAGGACTGAAGTGGTCTCCTGTGCAATAGCCTTATCCCATGATACACTTGTAGTCTTCCCATCTTGGGATAGTACAAGCTTGTCTTGTGATGCACAAGTCTGATCAGGATACCATCTTCACCAAGAAAATCCTAAAAAAAAAACACTTCTTCATCCAAAAACACAAAAACACTTAATAAATTCAATGAGTTAGTGAGATTAGGCCCTAATCTCTGGAATCAAGTTTTGGGGATCTTCTCCTTACTTGAGTGTGCTTGTTCTATTATTCCATCTTGGAATGTAGTAACAGGTATACATTCCTGTAAACACCCCAAATTTGCCCTCACCCATTCACACCATGGCTTGTGATCATTTCATATGCATAAACACAATCATACCACCTCATATACCATTTTTGAGTCATTGCATTGGTTCTAAGTCATCTGCATCTAGGGCTTGTGATCTGAGCAATCCAGGAGCCTCTTGAGCCATTTCAAAGGCCATCAATCACTTCAAAGAGGTCTATGTGTGTTCAAGTATCATATTATATCCTCTCAAAGTCAAGAATGTCAAAGAATCACAAGAACTGGGATTGGTATGGAAGCAGAGCCAAGCTTGACTGCACAGATGACCTAGAATTAGGGTTTTGGTTTCAGAGGCCATAACTCCAAATTTTTTGGTCATTCTTGTTTATATTGGTCTCTATATGTTATAGGGAGTATGCATATCAATTTTCATGAAGAAATTCCATGGGGAAGTCATCTGATCAAGAGTTGACTTTTCAAGCAAGTCAGTGCAAAATCAGGGCATCTGAGACCCCCAATGACCCAACCAAAGGGTGTTCTTCATCATTTTGATTGTATATGATCTTTATTTGATCATAGAAGAAGTTGGAAGTTTACAAAATTGAAGAATTTCAAGTCTTTTGCAAAGTTGACTTTTTGGGCAAGTTTGACTTTTAATGGAAATGTCATTTTAGGCAACTTTTTCAACCCTTACTTTTTGATTCAAGAAAGCTTCAAATGGAAAAACTTTGGTCATGAAAGTTGTAGAATAGATCTTTCCCTTTTCAAAAAGTACAAGAACATGACCTAATTCATTTTTGATCAAAAGTTATGGCTTGTCAAAGTTGGCAAAAATCACTAAATTTCAAGTCATGCACCAAAGAGGCAAAGTTGCAAATTCATTTCTCAAGGCCAATTAAGTCATCAAATGGGCTTCTAATCCACACAACATGATCACACAACACTTAAAATTCAGAATGCACCCAAGGAATCACATGTTTCATGGCTTATGGATCAAGTTTCTCTCATAAGAACCAAAGGCAAGCCAAGTTGCAAAAGTCATGATAACATCTCATCCACTTGCTTCCTAGTTTGCTGAACCACCCTAGCCCTTTTCCCTCATCATGCTGCACAGCACACCCTTGTTGTACTAGGCTAGCAAGTTGCCCATGCCCTTCTTACACAAAAGTTGACATTTTGCAAAAGCACCCATACCTATCACAAAAGGACATGTCATGTCATCTGACCAATGGGATTTGTTTATGTTAATCAAATGCAAGCCAAAGCACATAACAAGCAAGCCTGAAACCAGCCAAAACACAGCTCTCTCATTTTCACCCCATTTTGCAAAACTCTTCGAAACACTCTCCTCAAGCCACAAACTCATTAACAAACTTCACAAACCTTCTCACCATGCTTCACTGAACCCAAAGCAACCTTCAAAACAGCCTAAAACTCAAGGAACCAAGAACACGATTCTCACACCATCTTGAACAGAACTTGTTCAAACTTCCAAACCAGCCATCACAAACTCTTCCTAAGCATCAAGACTTCATCAGGGGCCTAAAAGGAGTGGATTGCACAAAGAGAAGAGGTCAAGAAGTTGCAAACTGAAAAGCTTCAAACTCAGGTAGCTTCATGAACATTTTTTCCAGAAATGGATTTTTAAGTTCCTAAGTTGTTCTTCATGATTCACTGATCACTCTGATGTTCTTGGTTTTAAAAATGGTTGAGAAATAAGCATTTAATCTCACTCTGAAACTTTTCTGACCTAAAAATGTTTGCTTTCGATTCGTGTGATTGATGAAAGATAAATGAGTTTTGTGTTAGGGTTTTGATTCAGGGGGATGTGGGGGTGATTTCTGTTCTTTTAGATTTCATTTTAGTGAAGTTTTGAAGGTTTTAGGGATTTTCAGGTGGGGTTCCCACCGGAGAAGACGACCGGAGGTCTTCTCCGGCCACCTGAAAAAGATTAGGGCTAACCAGCATAATTAATGAGGGTTTGAATTTGGACCCTTGATCTGGCTGACTTTAGTTGACTCCCGCATGAACCAATGGCCCAGATCTTTCATTAAACCCTAATCCTGATTTATTAAATTAATTAATTGGGATTAAATTTGAATTTTGCCTGAAATGATCTGAGCCTTCCATTTACGCGCTAGTCAATTCGCGCGTGTTTCATTCAAATATCAGCCACTGGATCAGCATACTTTTCACTTAATTCATTTTTATTTCATTTTTATTCATTTATCTTTCATATTTATTTTAAAATAGTTAGAAAAATCCTAAAAATATTTCCCTTTTCATTTTTGTTTCAAATATTTTTCTTAATCAGAAAACATTTTTATTTTTATTTTTTGCATTTTAAAAATATTTTTAAATATTTAAAAGCTTATTTTTAATTAATTAATGAGAATTAATTAATTAAAAATGCTTTTAGGTATTTAAAAATCACCAAAAAATTCATGAAACATTTAAAAACATTTAGAAACATTGTCCAACCCTCAAAACAAATTTCTTTTTTGATCTTGATGCATTTTGAGAATTTTCCATGGAATTAATTCATTTTCAAGGCATTATTTTGATCCAAACTTCCAAAAATCATTTCTGCCTAACCATTGAGAGTTGGACTTTGATTCTTTTTGCATTGTGTTTAGAATATCATGTAGTTTGTGAGATTAAATTGGCATGAATTGATCTTGCATTTTCCATTTGTTTGGCATTTTTCTTGTTAAGGAACCCTAAAACCCTAGAAATTTTAGGAAAATCATAACTTTCATTAGGTTAAGAGTTGGAACTTTTCCTTTGGGCAGTGAGTTAGTATAGGTTTAGGGATCCTTTGAGTGCATTTTCAATTTTTTATATTGATGTTTGCTTCTGATTTTGGTTTGTGTTTGATGCTTTGATCATAAACCCTAATTTGGGCTTCCATATGCATCCATCTTGCATTTGCTTGCATGACATGACTTGACATAGCATTTTGTGCACCCATTTGGTTCATTTGGCATCTTAATACATATTTAAAGCATGTTTGATCATTGCATCATGTATTTGCCATGTTGTATGTCATTTGCATTTCATAACTTTTCATGTATGTTCATGTTTCTTAACTCGTGTCATTTGCATCCATGAGCTTGTATGATCATCCCCATGTGTTGTTTCATGTTTGCATCATCTCATAACATCTTTATCATCTCATATGTGCTTCTGGTTTTGAAATCCCTCATGCCATTTCACCCCATCTTGCATTGCATTGCATCTTTCTCACTAACTTTTCAGGTGGTAAGTGACTTTGAGAAGTGAATTTGCCTTCACTTCTCACATTTTCTTTTCATCCCTCTTATGCATCCATGCTGAATTTTGTTATGTGTTTGAGTTTGAGCTTGCTCATTCTTCTTCTTCTTACTTTCTTTCCTCAAGTGACTTGTCTTCTTGAATGAAGCAAGTTACTTTGTTTCTCCTGATCCTTTCATCTGCTTCCTGGTGGTTCCATTGAAGACTTCTCTTGTAAACCTCACAAACCTTAGGAACAACCAAGCATGACAATGATTAGGGTTTTGATTAGTCTCCCCACTTAGTTTTTACCTTTGTGTCTCTTTGAGTCTTCTCTCCTCATCTCATAATCAGGGACTAAACCCTAAAGGCTTTAAGGCTTTGTGATTAAGCTTATGCCTACATCCTTCTATTAGGATGGAGTGTATAACTTTAATCCTAAGTGTTAAACCCTTAATGTGTTTAAATCTCTTAATCAATTCACTTAATAATCATCAAGACATCACACTTGTAACTTGGGCCTTGCATTAGGGTTCTAATTCTTCCTTAATTGGTTAAGAAGGACTAACCCTAGTGTTAATGGACAAGTCCCCCTCAAGTTGTCTTACAAACCCTAAAAATCATTTCATCATCTTACCATTAATCTAAAATCCATTTAATAAAGGCTTTGTTTTGTCATGAGTTTAATCCCTAATCATGGATTAAGTTGAGGAGCTTTCCTCAACTTAAACATTCTCATCTATTATCCTTCTATTAGGATGGTGTAATGAGTCTGTTTAATCCCTAATTATGGCTTAATCTCATTACTCAACACTAAACAAAAACACCAAAAACATCTATATAATCACAAGTAGGTTAATGATCTTAATCCTACACCAAAGGTGATTAAGTGTGAGAATCTGACTTCACACTTAAGGTATTCTCATTACCCCTAATCAGAGGGAAGATGTGATGAGTTTACTAAATCCATTGGTTTAGGCTTAAGCTCATTAACTTATGACAAACCTTCAAAAGCAATAAAAGACTGAAAACACAAAAACAAACAATAATCGTCTCCTCCGGGATTCTTTTCTCATCTCATTCACTCATAAACGAGAGCTTGCTTCTTCCGTCTAATGCAAGACAGTTTGCATCTGTGCCAGACAGATCATACACTTGAGCATAGACAAGTAAGCAGTTCACAAGTCAATTTACCTTTCAGTCTCTTTGGGTCGAACTACGGTGTTCTGACTTCCTCATTGCACGAGAGGATACATAGGCATAACTTAACAGTTATCGAACAAAAGTCTCTGTATATTCCCCCTCTTCCAGCTTTATCCTTTTAACCTCATATTCTTGAGCATTTCACTCTTGTCCTTACACTGACACATCATTTATACACTTCACATTTCTTTTACACTGACACCTGTACATCCTTTTCCAGCTCTCTTTTATGCACAAATTGCACTGACACTACCCCTTTAAAACACAAATCTTTCAAGCGTGGATCCCGTCGAGTACGGCGGACAATCTGGGTGCTAATACCTTCCCAGGTTGTAACCAACCCCCTTTCTCAGTCTCTCTGGTTCGCAACCGTCTTGTCCATCTTTTCTAGGTCTATGCAGCATTGCCTTTCCTCCGGGATAAAAATGCCTAGCTGGCGACTCTTTTCTTTTCCAGTGAGTTCACTGTTGTGTGTTCTCATTGTTCCTCTCGCCGACCGTTCGCGTCTGTACCTTTATTTGGGCCATTTCCCATTTATCGGGAGCGACAGCTTGGCGACTCTACTGGGGACCCTTATACTGTAACCAGGGCTTCTGGTTCTTTTTGTGGGTTCCTCCTAGCGCTTGTTTGATTTGTGTTTACTGGGGTGTTATGTGCTATCTGTGCTTATTTTGTATTTATTTTTGCTTTATGTACAGTTTGTTTACTGCTTTCTTTATAGCTTTACATATATCATACTGTCATACTGTGCTGGCTGGATCTGTTTTGTTGCTTTGGTGGGTGGGTGCTATTGAGAGTTGAGGTCCTATACCTGGGACCTGAGTGACACCTAGGCTAGAGTGGTTCATATTCTTTCCCATTCCATCTCGGTCTGGTGCGGGAATATGAAACACGGTTCAGATATGGGTTTCTTCTTGAGAACTCTGTGTTGCAGATTTCCTGCAATACTAGGGCTATCTGGGAAGCCTGCTAAGTCTGGATGACCTTTAGTATTGACCTTCAGAAACTGAGGTGAATTAGAGGAGGAACTTTTATGGTTATTGTAAACACTGTACCTCCGGGTTAGAAGTGTTTACACTTCTCATAACTGATCCAAGTCTGAGGATCCTTGTTTTAGAACACCACCTGTGAGGGGGTTGGGCTGTTTACAGGTTTGCAGGTACCCTTGACCTCAGCATACCCTGTTACTTTGTTTTGATTAAGAGTACTCCATTTTGGAACAGTTCTTGTGATTTTAACCCGGGACATGTGGCTCTTTATTTGAGTCCCCCACCTCGGTTACTGGACTTATAGACCTCCATCTGGATTTCTTGAACATACTTGGGCTTATATCAGAGCACTTGATCAGATCCAGCTCAGTCACAAACCCTTGCATATCATTTGCATACATCATCATTGCATCATTTTAACATTTGCTTATTTGTTTTTCAGGGTATCCATACTTCATTTTTGGCTTGGTTTTGACCCCATCATCAGCATAGACCTATCTTCATCAGTATCTACTTCAGCTATCAGCTACCTGCTTCAGTCACCTGCACCAGCCAGTCAGTGGCCCATTTTCAGTATTATCATCAGCACCTGTCTCAACTCTTCTTCAGCAACATGGCACCTAAGAAGAGTAATATCTCCTACCACTTCTTTCAGCCTGAGCTAGCTGACATCAGGAGGATTCAGACCCTGATTACTCCAGACCATATACCACTATTCAGAGAACACTATGGATGCATACTTGATGTGGTTATGGATTTGGACCCTTCACAGAGGAGCCTGATTCATACTTGCCTGCAGTTCTATGATCCCCCTCTGAGGTTTTTCACTTTTCAGGATTTTCAGTTGGGCCCTTTATTAGAGGAGTATTCATCATTGGTTGGTATACCTATCAGGGGTGGAGTCCCTTTCAACCCTGAGATGGCTTTTCCAAGTAATGAAGAGGTGGCAAAGGCCTTGTATTTGGAGCCAATTCTGATTGGGCAAAATATGACTACTAAGGCTGGAATCCCTGGTCTACATCTGGATTTCTTGATCTCTCAAGCTACCCTGAAGGCTTCTTTGGGAGAGTGGAAGGCAGTCTGTGCTTTATTGGCCCTGAGCGTATATGGGATTATTTTATTTGCAGATGAGCCTAAGTTTGTTAGTAAGAATGCAATCCATCTTTTCATCCTGAGGAACCCAGTGCCCACCTTACTGGGAGATTTCTACTACTCTGTTCACCAAAGGAATGAAAAGCAAAGAGGAAGATTAGTGAGATGCTGTGCTCCCTTGTTCCATACTTGGCTGCTCAAGCATTTGCCAAAGACTGATGCATTCTTGAACCCTCACCAGCAAAGAAACTGGGCTAGAAGACTCACTGCTTTGACCTCAGCTGATATCAGGTAAAGTTGAGGGTGGAGCATCTGGCTAGGATTGAGAAGTCAGAGGATTATATCAAGAAGTCTAGGGCTGGAGAGCAGATCTTGAAGAATGCCTGCAAGGAGGCCCAGTTCCAGAAGGCCAGGACTGACTTGTATCTAAAGGAGAGCCAAGCTAGGTGGGTCAGGATCACCGAAGCTCGTACTCTGGAAGATAAGAGGACTCGGGACAAGATTGAACAGTTGGAAGCTAGTGCAAAAGAGCAACAGGAAGCCCTGGCAGCAGCCCAAAGGGAGATCTCAGAGCTGAAGATTAGAGCTGGAGTGAAGAGGTCAAAGGACCAGAGTTAACACAAGAGGCTAACTGCAGCTGTTACTACCAGGAATCTCCTTATCAGGAATCTCACAGAGCGTCCAGCTGATCCTGTGACTGAAGCACTTCTCAAGGAAGTTCAGGAGGATGAGTTTGGTCTTGGTGTCTGACTTTTGCTTGTTGTTGCTTTTATTTCATGTACTTTTATTTTCTTATGTTGTATTTTGACCCCTCGGGGCATGTTTTGTAAAGAACAAACTATGTATCATTTGCTTTTTGTAATATATGTATCAGTTTGTTCCATCTGAGTTTCCTTCAAAGCAACATCAACAGCATCTTCAAGGGTCTGGAAAGGTCAAAGCCAATTGCCAAGCCGGATACCTTGGAAACAAATAAGCATACTGCATTGCATACTAACCTTTGTTTGTTTTGTAGGTTTATTTTGTTGTTATTGCTAACTCTGTTGTGATATTCAGGAACTATTGCTCGCCGACGGGTGTTCCCACTCAACCGTCCACACAGATATCCAACCCGTAACAACCTTCCGGGTATACAGATGGACCAGGTACAACAGGACCTTACAGAGGTCAGGAACCAAATGGCCAATGAAAGATTGGAAATGAGGGCTCAGATGACACAATTTATGGAGGTGATGAACAATATGGCTCAAAGCCAAGAGAGATTAAGAGCAATGGTAGAAAGGCAGAATCAGGAAGATCCCCATCTAGGGACTGCTGGGACAAGCAACAATGAGAGGGTCCAACCTCATGTCAACCCCCCTGTATTTGGACCCCACCTTCATCCAGAGATCAACATTCCTGCTAATGTACAAGGGACTGCCACTGCAGGCAGAGTGCTGCAAGAAGACCCCCAGGAGGATCAGTTCACAGTGATGGGAGCTGGGGAGGAGGCCTATGACAGAAGGCTGGATGAAATTGCTGAAAAATTAAGGTCCTTGGAGTCTCAAAACTCTTTGGGCTTTGATGTCATGGACATGGGTTTAGTGGACGGGGTCAGGATTCCCCATAAGTTTAAGCCTCCTTGTTTTGAAAAGTACAACGGGACTTCTTGCCCACGGACCCACTTACAATCCTTTCTGGGGAGGTTGAAAGCATATACTATGGACGAGAAGCTATGGATGTTTTATTTTGAGGATAGCTTAATGGGAGCTTCAAGGGAATGGTATTCTCATCTGACTAGAGCCACCATCAGATGTTGGAAAGACCTGGCTGAGGCCTTTATCCGACAGTACCAGTATAATTTGGATATGGCACCCAACAGGACCCTCCTGATGGGAATGTCACAGTCATCCAGGGAAAGCTTCCGCGAGTACGCCCAGAGATGGAGACAGCTGGCAGCTGCTGTCCAGCCGCCTATGTCAGAGAGGGAGATGGCATATATGTTTATGAACACCCTCCAAGGAACATACATTGATAGGCTAGCTGCCTTTTCTTCTACCAGCTTTGCAGATGTGGTTATAGTTGGAGAAAGAATTGACAGCCTGTTGAAGATGGGTAAGATTTCTGACAACGGTGCCAGCTCATCCAGCAACACAAGAAAGCCTTTTGTAGGCCCAAGAAGAACTGGTGAGACCAATGTTATCCATACCAACAGGGGCAGACCCCAATATGTTCATAGGTCTGTGGCAGCAGTCACCATCCCCGCTCCAATTCATCCACAACAGACTTATCCACCACAGCAACAAAATTATCAGCAACAAAATCAGTATCCTCCTCAGAGAAACTACAACAACACCAACAACAACAATCAGCAAAGACCGTTCCAACAGAGACCTTCTCAAGCCAATAGGGTGATCGATCCGATCCCTATGCCATATGCCACATTGTTGCCACAACTCCTGAAACTCAACCTAGTTGAGCTAAGGACATTGGCACCTCCAGATCCTACCAGTCTACCCAGAAATTATGACGCCAGCGCCAGATGTGCTTTTCACTCAAATGCACCTGGCCATAGTACAGAGAAGTGCAGAGCTTTGCACATGAAGGTACAAGACTTGGTAGACTCTAAGGCTCTGAATTTTGCACCACCACCAAATGTTAACAAGAACCCTATGCCAAACCACGGAGGTCCCAGAATCAATGCTATTGAAGAAGACAAACCGTCTTACTTGATAACCAGTGTGGGTCAGATTTGGACACCGTTGGTAGAGATTAAAGCTCAACTCCTCGAATGTCAAATATTCCCGGGATGCGAGCTAGGGTGCGCTTATTGCAACATTTCAGTGAATGGTTGTGATAACTTGAGAGATGGCATAGATAGTCTCATCCAGAGTGGCCTGCTTCAAATCACAACATCAATTCCTACCAATCCAGCAATCTCATCAGCAACAATTCTCGTGTCTTCTACAACTGCAACAACCATTGTTCCAAACAACTCCTCAGCTTCATCAACAAATGCTTCATTTGTTACTTCAACGAACCAGATATCAGCAAACATCCCTTCTACAACTTCAGCACCCCTTCATTCAGAATCTCCTACAACAACAACACCCATCCTTCCAACAATGTCTCCTACAACTTCAGCAGCAAATGTCTCAACGGTTACAATTTATTATGATCCTGAAAATGATTCTGCCTACAACTCACAGAGTGCAACTCCTATCAGAGCACCAGTCACAATATACTATGATCCACAGACTATCATGGTCCCTTCTGCAGCTGCAATCAGTCCAGTCACTATCACAGTGCCTGGGCCAGTACCTTATGAAAGCAGTAATGCCATCCCCTGGCATTACGGCTCTGATCTATACTGCGAAGGACAGAAAATCACTCTTGAATCATCAACCCCTGTACCACAAATAGACAACGTGGGGGGAGGCGGAGGCTTCACTCGAAGCGGACGTCTCTTCGCTCCACAAATTCAAAGACCCACGGCCGAAGCAGAAGCTGCTGCCAAGGCAAAAGGGAAAAGTATGGTGCAGGAAGAGCAAATTGTTAAAGAAGCTTTGAAAACACCTTTTGATCAAGAAGTTGATGAATTCATGAGAATCATCAAGAAAAGTGATTACAAGATAGTGGACCAGCTTCACCAGACGCCTTCCAAGATCTCTATTCTATCACTGCTCATGTGCTCCGAGGCTCATCGGAATGCACTACTAAAAGTCTTGCACGCAGCTTATGTGCCAGAAGAGATCACCGTCAATCAGTTAGAAGTTGTGGTTGGAAATGTTAATGCTAGTCATGGACTAGGGTTCACCAACACTGATTTGACTACGGAAGGCCGCAATCATAACAAGGCTTTGCACATTACCATGGAATGCAAAGGTGCAGTTCTTTCCCATGTGCTGGTAGACACAGGATCATCCCTCAATGTCTTACCTAAAAAAGCCCTTGTGAAGCTAGAGTATGAAGGACTGGCATTACGGCCCAGCAACTTGGTAGTAAGAGCCTTTGACGGCTCTAAGAGATCGGTTCTGGGAGAAATTGAGTTGCCTATAACGGTTGGCCCACAAACTTTCAAAACGACCTTCTACGTGATGGATATACAGCCTGCCTACAGCTGTCTATTGGGTAGGCCATGGATTCACGCCGCTGGCGCCGTGACCTCAACCCTTCACCAGAAGTTAAAATTCGAGTGGGAGGGCCAAGTCGTTACTATCTGTGGAGAGGAGGATATTTTTGTTAGCCACCTGGCTACCTACAAATACATTGAGATGGATGGGGAGATCCACGAAACAATGAGTCAAGGGTTTGAGGCCTTGAACATAAATGAAACTTCTGCTGTACCTGGAACCTCAATAACATCTTATCAACAAGCCCGGAAGGTTGTTGAAGAAGGAACTGCCCAAGGCTGGGGCAAGTTGTTACCTGTGGAGAAGAAAGAGGATAGATTTGGGTTGGGTTACAAACCAACTCAACAAGATCAAGCAGAGCCTGCTAAGGAGCCCAACTTTGTTAGTGGGGGGATGCTCACCCCCGATGCTGTCAACAATTTGGAAGACGAGGATGAAAGCGACCGCGACCTGGAGAGTTGGATCCGTCCAAAGATCCCGGGGAGCAGTATCTCAAACTGGTCTTCCTAGGAAATTATAAGAGTTACTCCTGCAGAGTAATTATTATTTCCTGTATTTTTATAGCATGCATCAAAGTCTTGCATCTTGCCCAAGATGACAAGACTCATTTTGTAATCGGGCCATCTGTAATTTTTGTGCAACAAGATTAATCAATGAAATATCAGACATCTTTTGCAAATGAGTCTTTTTCTTTTCCGCTCACTGTTTTTCCATTTTTCTTTTTGTACAAAAAAATAAATCGCAATGTTTTCAAAATGACAACTTTATTTCACTTTTCTAAACAAGATTAAAATCAAATCACTAAAACGAACAAACTGAACCCTTGCAGAAAGTGCCTTCCAGACAGCACCGACAGCAGCACGGCTATGACTTCGTATAACTTTGACAATCCGATCAATCAAGCTGATGAAGGGGTTGAAGAAGAGTATGAGCTTCCTGAAGAGCTACCCAGGTTGTTGAGACAAGAGGAAAGGGTTATCACTCCTCATCAGGAGGAGGTAGAGACAATTAATCTTGGTACAAATGAAGACGTAAAAGAAGTTAAAATCGGGGCCTGCCTACAAGACTCAGTGAAGAGACAACTGATTGACCTGCTTCAAGAGTATGTGGACGTGTTTGCTTGGTCTTATCAAGATATGCCAGGGTTGGACACCGACATTGTTGTGCACAAGCTGCCTTTAAGAGAAGAATGCCCACCGGTTAAACAGAAACTGCGCCGTACTCGCCCAGACATGGCAATGAAAATCAAGGAAGAGGTACAAAAGCAATGGGACGCCGGGTTCCTTGCTGTAACTAGTTATCCGCCGTGGGTTGCTAATATTGTGCCTGTGCCTAAGAAAGACGGCAAAGTGAGAATGTGTGTTGACTACCGAGATCTGAACAGAGCTAGCCCAAAAGATGATTTCCCATTACCTCACATTGATGTATTGGTGGATAACACGGCTCAGTTCTCGGTATTCTCCTTCATGGACGGATTTTCAGGGTACAATCAGATTAAAATGTCACCTGAAGACATGGAGAAAACAACCTTCATCACACCCTGGGGCACGTTCTGTTACAAGGTAATGCCATTCGGACTGAAGAATGCTGGTGCAACATATCAACGGGCTATGGTGACGTTATTCCACGACATGATCCATAAAGAAATCGAATGTTACGTGGATGATATGATTGCCAAGTCCCTCACTGAAGAAGACCACCTGGTAAATCTGCTGAAGTTATTCAAGCGTCTGAGGAAGTACCAACTGAAGTTAAACCCCAACAAGTGCACATTTGGGGTGCGATCTGGTAAGCTGCTGGGATTTATCGTAAGCGAGAAAGGGATTGAAGTTGACCCTGATAAAGTCAAAGCTATTCAAGAGATGCCTGCACCGAAGACAGAGAAGGAAGTTCGAGGTTTTCTAGGTAGATTGAACTACATCTCAAGGTTCATATCTCACCTTACAGCAACTTGTGAGCCTTTGTTCAAGTTGTTGAGAAAAGAACAAACGGTCAGGTGGAACGAAGACTGCCATAAGGCTTTTGACAAGATCAAGGAATACTTACAAGAGCCTCCAATCCTTATGCCTCCAGTTGAAGGAAGACCTCTGATAATGTACTTGACAGTATTAGAAGAGTCAATGGGGTGTGTGTTGGGCCAGCATGACGAGTCTGGTCGAAAAGAGTATGCAATATACTACCTAAGCAAAAAGTTTACCGACTGGGAACAACGTTATTCACTGCTCGAGAAAACTTGTTGTGCTTTAGCGTGGGCTGCTCGCCGACTGAGACAGTATATGTTGACCCACACTACTTTGTTGATCTCAAAGATGGACCCAGTCAAGTACATATTTGAGAAGCCAGCACTTACCGGACGGGTTGCAAGATGGCAAATGATTCTTAAAAAGTATGACATTCAGTACACATTTCAGAAAGCCATCAAGGGCAGTGTGTTGTCTGAATATCTTGCTGAGCAACCTCTTGATGATTACCAGCCTATGAGATTTGACTTCCCTGATGAAGACATCATGTTCATAAAAGCGAAAGATCATGAAGAGCCCGTTCACACTGAAGGGCCTAACCCGGAAGAAGAATGGACTATGATGTTTGATGGGGCTGTTAACATGAATGGTCGTGGTGTTAGTGCAGTACTCATTACACCCAAAGGAGTTCACATGCCTTTCTCGGCAAAACTCACTTTCAACTGCACTAACAACGAGGTTGAATACGAAGCTTGCATTATGGGTCTTGAGGAAGCCATTGACCTCAGGATCAAGACTTTAACTGTATTCGGAGATTCAGCTCTGGTAATCAATCAAACCAACGGCAAATGGTACACCCACTAGGATCATCTGATACCTTACAGGGATTATACAAGGAGGTTATTGACTTTCTTTACAACAGTCAAGCTTGAGTATATCCCTCGGGATGAGAATCAGTTTGCAGATGCTCTTGCTACCATTTCGTCCATGATCAAAGTGCAAGCTGCCAACTTTGTACCTCAGATCTCAGTGTCCAGACTTGACAGACCAGCATATGTGTTCGCAGCAGATGCTGTCAAAGATGATAAGCCTTGGTTTCATGACATTAAGTGCTTCTTGGAGGATCAAACATACCCACCTGGGGCATCTTCCAATGATAAGAAGACACTGAGAAGGCTTGCTGGTAGTTTCTTTCTGAACACTGACGGTTCCCTGTATAAAAGAAACTTTGATATGGTACTCCTCAGGTGCGTTGATAAGACGGAAGCAGACTTGTTAATGCATGAAGTGCACGAAGGATCTTTTGGTACCCATGCTGGAAGGCATGCAATGGCCAAGAAGTTGTTAAGATCAGGTTATTACTGGATCACAATGGATGTTGACTGTTGTGCCTACGCCAGAAAATGCCATAAATGCCAGATTTATGCGGATAAGGTGCATGTGCCTCACAATCCTTTGAATGTGATGTCTTCACCCTGGCCCTTTGCTATGTGGGGCATTGACATGATTGGCAAGATTGAACCGACTGCTTCAAACGGCCACAGATTCATCCTGGTCGCCATTGACTATTTCACCATGTGGGTCGAAGCAGCTTCCTATGCCAATGTTACAAGACAAGTGGTAGCCAGATTTCTGAAAAGAGACATCATCTGTCGATACGGAGTTCCCGAGCGAATCATTACTGATAATGGTTCCAACTTGAACAACAAAATGATGGCAGAGCTGTGCCGGGACTTCAAAATCCAACATCACAATTCTTCTCCTTACAGGCCAAAGATGAACGGCGCTGTTGAGGCAGCAAATAAGAACATCAAGAAGATTGTGCAGAAGATGGTAGTCACCTATAAAGACTGGCATGAAATGCTACCGTTTGCCTTGCATGGGTACCGCACGTCAATCAGAACATCCACTGGGGCAACACCGTATCAGCTTGTGTATGGTATGGAAGCAGTCCTACCTGTTGAAGTTGAATTACCCTCTCTACGGGTACTAATGGATGTTAAGCTGAACGAGGCAGAATGGGTCAGATCCCGATACGAACAACTGAGTCTGATTGAAGAGAAAAGATTGGCTGCAATCTGTCATGGGCAGTTGTATCAGAAAAGAATGAAGAGAGCCTTCGATCAGAAAGTCAGGCACCGAGAGTACCAAGTAGGAGATCTTGTGCTGAAGAGAATCCTCCCTCCTCATACAGACCACAGGGGCAAATGGACTCCAAATTATGAAGGACCATTCGTAGTAAAGAAAGTTTTCTCTGGTGGAGCACTGATGCTCAGCACTATGGATGGTGAAGACTTCCCGTCCCCTGTGAATTCAGATACAGTTAAAAAATACTTCGCATAAAAATGACCCGCTGGACATAAAAACAGAATGTAAGTCCAGGCAAAAATAGGGCATCCCGGCGAGTCAAAAACAGAATAAAAGACTCGGGCAAAAATAAGGGAAAATAAACAAAAAAAAGTGTACACCCGCTGAGTTGAAAAGCCGCATTGGACAACTCAGGCAAAAATGGGTATCCCGATGGATTGAAAACCCGAAGGGGCGATCCATGCAAAATAAGGGAATAAGCGAACAACTGCATTCTGAATTCGTCTGTATCGTTTACAACTTGGTAAGTTTCGAAAGGATCAAGCTTCAATCAGAATCAGCCTTCTTCAGAAGGCGAGACGAGAAGAACGTCAAAAGTCATACGAGTCATAGTAAAAGAGGAAGCTCCTTAAAGCGTCGTCAACATTGCCAGCATTTTGTTTCTCAATTTGTAACAATCTCCTCATTTCAGGGGATTTGTTTCCTTGACTGTATCTTGCCAATTCAGGGCATTTGAATTAATAAAATCAGATTTTCAGTCACGTTTCGTCTCGTCCATTTTATTTTCATTTGCAAAATGTCTGATGTCTCCAAAGGTTTGATCGCATGAATACAGATGCTTATTTTCAAAAATAAAAACACGTGCTTGCAGGAAATATACTTACTCTCAGAAGTGTCTAACTCCTATGACGGAATCCAGTATAGGATACCTCAGGATTACTTGTGCGTCTCCCTATCTTTGCAGGATTGCAGTTACCCAGAACGCAACTTGGGACATGAAAGTTTCACTCCAGCAAGCTGACAAAACAACACTCAGCCTTAGCACCCAAAGTGTCTTCTCCCCAGTTGAGTTGTCACTTGTTACTTCTCCCCATTAGAGTTACCGGGCATCACCCCCCAACAGGGCAGTACCAGAAGACGCCCATATCCCCGGCTGAGTCAAAAACCCTCCTCAACAGAATCTCTAGGGAGATCTTTCAGTGATCCATCTTTCTCCCCAGCCGAGTTGCCATTTCATCCTCAGCCAAATACAGAAGTCGGGGAACCATCTCCCCATAGAGTTTCAGCCTCTATCCAGAGGAGCAGCGCACGAAGGGATCACAACAGAGTGGCGAAAGCTTCTACAAACCCCAGTTGGGTTCCTCATTGTCAAAAATGGGTCTATCAGTGATCTATTCCCCCAAGCAGATACATCTCATCAGATCAACCAATGATCTCATCCCCAGCTGGGACGTCCATTTCAAACCAGATCAGCCAGAGATCTTCGTAGCATCGGGATCCGAATCCCGGTTTGGTATCCTCGCATAATCATAGCATTCGCATCATATTCACCCACAAAGCGTAGCATTCCGTCTAATACGGAGCATTACGGCAAAAATCAAACATATAGCATAATCATAAGCCATGTTTGAATCAAACACTTGTGAATAATGATAATCCATCAACATACAGAAAACTGCCCCCCAAAAATCCCCAGCGGAGATTCCCCAGCAAAAGCAGTTGCTTCACATTCACAAACACCAATATATGCTCTCTTTGGCACCCGTCCATGTCAATACTCCCCAGTAAAGTCACCTGAGCACCCTGTGCAAACAGTACCACTCGTATTACAGATACTTTTTGACACCCGTCCGTGTCATATCCCCAGCAGAAAGCCAAAGACATCCTCTTTGCGCTCACAAATACTCATATATATACATTTCCCTGACATTCGTCCGTGTCATTCTCCCCAGTATAGTAACATAAAACGCTTTGTACATCAGATACTTGTCTATACTATACTCTTCTCTTTGGCACCCGTCCGTGTCACTATCCCCAACAGATTAAACACACACTCATGCTTATACAGATACTCGTCCGTATCTTGTATACACCATGTATATCCCCGCAGATTCGACACTCGTCCGTGTTCTTTGTTAACCAGTTGGTACTCGTCCGTACCATCATCTCAGAACATGCGTCAAGCGTTTGTTTCTACCTGATACTCGTCCGTATCATAGTCTTAAGGATGCTCGTCCGCATCTTTAATCCATACACGTGTCAAACACTCTTGTCTTCTTGAATATAGACATTCGTCTGCGTCTACTATCCCCCATAAGAGTCCCCTCAGATTCAACACTCATCCTTGTTCTCTGTTAACCAGTTGATACTCGTCCGTATCATCATCTCTGAACACGTGTCAGTATTTGTTTCTACCCGATACTCGTCCGTATCGTAGTCTTAGGGATGCTCGTCCGCATCTTTAATCCATACACAAACATTTAAACACTTATACTTTATTTCTTGGATATAAACACTCGTCCGTGTTTACTATTCCCCAGTAGATCGCTACCAAAGCAAATTTTCCTTTTTATCTGACATTCGTCCTGTGTCATGATAAACCCTGAGAGCAGTCGTACCCTGCTAGGTGGTCGTCCTCCACCTCTTGATGGTCGTCCTCCATCATGCTCATCCGATGGCCGTCCCCATTGTTGATTTTCTATCCGACATTCGTCATATGTCGTGATATTTAGCAGTCGTCCCCTGCTAGGTGGTCGTCCTCCACCTTTTGATGATCGTCCTTCATCATTTTATCCAATGGTCGTCCCCATTGTTGATTTTGGTTATCTGGCATTCGTCCTATGTCATGACAAACCTTGAGAGCAGTCGTCCCCTGCTAGGTGGTCATCCTCCACCTCTTGATGATCGTCCTTCATCATGCTCATCCGATGGCCGTCCCCATCGTTGACCTTTATATCCGGCATTCGTCCTATGTCGCGATATTTTCGGCAGCCGTACCCTGCCAGGTGGTCGTCCTCCACCTTAGATGATCGTCCCTCATCTTAACCCAATAGAGCAGCCGTCCCCTGCTAGGTGATCGTCCTTCACCTTTGATGACCGTACCTCATCATCTGTTCATTTCATTTATTCTTTAACCCGATGGCCGTCCCCGTCGTGGTCCCTTTTTCAGTTTAGCCCGATGGCCGTCCCCATCATTGGTTACTTTACTTTATGAACTTGATGGCCGTCCCCGTCATGTTTCATTAATCCCCAGAGAATCTTACAGCTTTACTTGATGGCCGTCCCCATCATAATTCCTTTTATCCCCAGCATGTCGGCCGTCCCCGTCATTGCTTTACTTTTCCGCACTTTTCCCAGCATGTCGGCCGTCCCCGTCATTGCTCTTTACCCAGCAGTCGTCCTCTGCTCGGCGGTCGTCCTCCGTCGCCCACACTTTACAATATACTTTATTTTCTTTTTCAATCTATATCCCTTTTCTTCTTCATTCTGTGAGTGCAAATTTTGGACTGTCTTTGGTATTCAACCACAAGTTATCTTATTTGCCCGATAAGCCGTTGCTTACATCCTGCACAGCTAACTCATGTTTGAATAGGGGCAGCTGTAAACACCCCAAATTTGACCTCACCCATTCACACCATGGCTTGTGATCATTTCATATGCATAAACACAATCATACCACCTCATATACCATTTTTGAGTCATTGCATTGGTTCTAAGTCATCTGCATCTAGGGCTTGTGATCTGAGCAATCCAGGAGCCTCTTGAGCCATTCCAAAGGCCATCAATCACTTCAAAGAGGTCTATGTGTGTTCAAGTATCATATTATATCCTCTCAAAGTCAAGAATGTCAAAGAATCACAAGAACTGGGATTGGTATGGAAGCAGAGCCAGGCTTGACTGCACAGATGACCTAGAATTAGGGTTTTGGTTTCAGAGGCCATAACTCCAAATTTTTTGGTCATTCTTGTTTCTATTGGTCTCTATATGTTATAGGAAGTATGCATATCAATTTTCATGAAGAAATTCCATGGGGAAGTCATCTGATCAAGAGTTGACTTTTCAAGCAAGTCAGTGCAAAATCAGGGCATCTGAGACCCCCAATGACCCAACCAAAGGGTGTTCTTCATCATTTTGATTGTATATGATCTTTATTTGATCATAGAAGAAGTTGTAAGTTTACAAAATTGAAGAATTTCAAGTCTTTTGCAAAGTTGACTTTTTGGGCAAGTTTGACTTTTAATGGAAATGTCATTTTAGGCAACTTTTTCAACCCTTACTTTTTGATTCAAGAAAGCTTCAAATGGAAAAACTTTGGTCATGAAAGTTGTAGAATAGATCTTTCCCTTTTCAAAAAGTACAAGAACATGACCTAATTCATTTTTGATCAAAAGTTATGGCTTGTCAAAGTTGGCAAAAATCACTAAATTTCAAGTCATGCACCAAAGAGGCAAAGTTGCAAATTCATTTCTCAAGGCCAATTAAGTCATCAAATGGGCTTCTAATCCACACAACATGATCACACAACACTTAAAATTCAGAATGCACCCAAGGAATCACATGTTTCATGGCTTATGGATCAAGTTTCTCTCATAAGAACCAAAGGCAAGCCAAGTTGCAAAAGTCATGATAACATCTCATCCACTTGCTGCCTAGTTTGCTGAACCACCCTAGCCCTTTTCCCTCATCATGCTGCGCAGCACACCCTTGTTGTACTAGGCTAGCAAGTTGCCCATGCCCTTCTTACACAAAAGTTGACATTTTGCAAAAGCACTCATACCTATCACAAAAGGACATGTCATGTCATCTGACCAATGGGATTTGTTTATGTTAATCAAATGCAAGCCAAAGCACATAACAAGCAAGCCTGAAACCAGCCAGAACACAGCTCTCTCATTTTCACCCCATTTTGCAAAACTCTTCGAAACACTCTCCTCAAGCCACAAACTCATAAACAAACTTCACAAACCTTCTCACCATGCTTCACTGAACCCAAAGCAACCTTCAAAACAGCCTAAAACTCAAGGAACCAAGAACACGATTCTCACACCATCTTGAACAGAACTTGTTCAAACTTCCAAACCAGCCATCACAAACTCTTCCTAAGCATCAAGACTTCATCAAGGGCCTAAAAGGAGTGGATTGCACAAAGAGAAGAGGTCAAGAAGTTGCAAACTGAAAAGCTTCAAACTCAGGTAGCTTCATGAACATTTTTTCCAGAAATGGATTTTTAAGTTCCTAAGTTGTTCTTCATGATTCACTGATCACTCTGATGTTCTTGGTTTTAAAAATGGTTGAGAAATAAGCATTTAATCTCACTCTGAAACTTTTCTGGCCTAAAACTGTTTGCTTTCGATTCGTGTGATTGATGAAAGATAAATGCGTTTTGTGTTAGGGTTTTGATTCAGGGGGATGTGGGGGTGATTTCTGTTCTTTTAGATTTCATTTTAGTGAAGTTTTGAAGGTTTTAGGGATTTTCAGGTGGGGTTCCCACCGGAGAAGACGACCGGAGGTCTTCTCCGGCCACCTGAAAAAGATTAGGGCTAACCAGCATAATTAATGAGGGTTTGAATTTGGACCCTTGATCTGGCTGACTTTAGTTGACTCCCGCGTGAACCAATGGCCCAGATCTTTCATTAAACCCTAATCCTGATTTATTAAATTAATTAATTGGGATTAAATTTGAATTTTGCCAGAAATGATCTGAGCCTTCCATTTAGGCGCTAGTCAATTCGCGCGTGTTTCATTCAAATCTCAGCCACTGGATCAGCATACTTTTCACTTAATTCATTTTTATTTCATTTTTATTCATTTATCTTTCATATTTATTTTAAAATAGTTAGAAAAATCCTAAAAATATTTCCCTTTGCATTTTTGTTTCAAATATTTTTCTTAATCAGAAAACATTTTTATTTTTAATTTTTGCATTTTAAAAATATTTTTAAATATTTAAAAGCTTATTTTTAATTAATTAATGAGAATTAATTAATTAAAAATGCTTTTAGGTATTTAAAAATCACCAAAAAATTCATGAAACATTTAAAAACATTTAGAAACATTGTCCAACCCTCAAACCAAATTTCTTTTTTGATCTTGATGCATTTTGAGAATTTTCCATGGAATTAATTCATTTTCAAGGCATTATTTTGATCCAAACTTCCAAAAATCATTTCTGCCTAACCATTGAGAGTTGGACTTTGATTCTTTTTGCATTGTGTTTAGCATATCATGTAGTTTGTGAGATTAAATTGGCATGAATTGATCTTGCAGTTTCCATTTGTTTGGCATTTTTCTTGTTAAGGAACCCTAAAACCCTAGAAATTTTAGGAAAATCATAACTTTCATTAGGTTAAGAGTTGGAACTTTTCCTTTGGGCAGTGAGTTAGTATAGGTTTAGGGATCCTTTGAGTGCATTTTCAATTTTTTATATTGATGTTTGCTTCTGATTTTGGTTTGTGTTTGATGCTTTGATCATAAACCCTAATTTGGGCTTCCATATGCATCCATCTTGCATTTGCTTGCATGACATGACTTGACATAGCATTTTGTGCACCCATTTGGTTCATTTGGCATCTTAAGACATATTTAAAGCATGTTTGATCATTGCATCATGTATTTGCCATGTTGTATGTCATTTGCATTTCATAACTTTTCATGTATGTTCATGTTTCTTAACTTGTGTCATTTGCATCCATGAGCTTGTATGATCATCCCCATGTGTTGTTTCATGTTTGCATCATCTCATAACATCTTTATCATCTCATATGTGCTTCTGGTTTTGAAATCCCTCATGCCATTTCACCCCATCTTGCATTGCATTGCATCTTTCTCACTAACTTTTCAGGTGGTAAGTGACTTTGAGAAGTGAATTTGCCTTCACTTCTCACATTTTCTTTTCATCCCTCTTATGCATCCATGCTGCATTTTGTTATGTGTTTGAGTTTGAGCTTGCTCATTCTTCTTCTTCTTACTTTCTTTCCTCAAGTGACTTGTCTTCTTGAATGAAGCAAGTTACTTTGTTTCTCCTGATCCTTTCATCTGCTTCCTGGTGGTTCCATTGAAGACTTCTCTTGTAAACCTCACAAACCTTAGGAACAACCAAGCATGACAATGATTAGGGTTTTGATTAGTCTCCCCACTTAGTTTTTACCTTTGTGTCTCTTTGAGTCTTCTCTCCTCATCTCATAATCAGGGACTAAACCCTAAAGGCTTTAAGGCTTTGTGATTAAGCTTATGCCTACATCCTTCTATTAGGATGGAGTGTATAACTTTAATCCTAAGTGTTAAACCCTTAATGTGTTTAAATCTCTTAATCAATTCACTTAATAATCATCAAGACATCACACTTGTAACTTGGGCCTTGCATTAGGGTTTTAATTCTTCCTTAATTGGTTAAGAAGGACTAACCCTAGTGTTAATGGACAAGTCCCCCTCAAGTTGTCTTACAAACCCTAAAAATCATTTCATCATCTTACCATTAATCTAAAATCCATTTAATAAAGGCTTTGTTTTGTCATGAGTTTAATCCCTAATCATGGATTAAGTTGAGGAGCTTTCCTCAACTTAAACATTCTCATCTATTATCCTTCTATTAGGATGGTGTAATGAGTCTGTTTAATCCTTGATTATGGCTTAATCTCATTACTCAACACTAAACAAAAACACCAAAAACATCTAAGTAATCACAAGTAGGTTAATGATCTTAATCCTACACCAAAGGTGATTAAGTGTGAGAATCTGACTTCACACTTAAGGTATTCTCATTACCCCTAATCAGAGGGAAGATGTGATGAGTTTACTAAATACATTGGTTTAGGCTTAAGCTCATTAACTTATGACAAACCTTCAAAAGCAATAAAAGACTGAAAACACAAAAACAAACAATAATCGTCTCCTCCGGGATTCTTTTCTCATCTCATTCACTCATAAACGAGAGCTTGCTTCTTCCGTCTAATGCAAGACAGTTTGCATCTGTGCCAGACAGATCATACACTTGAGCATAGACAAGTAAGCAGTTCACAAGTCAATTTACCTTTCAGTCTCTTTGGGTCGAACTACGGTGTTCTGACTTCCTCATTGCACGAGAGGATACGTAGGCATAACTTAATAGTTATCGAACAAAAGTCTCTGTATATTCCCCCTCTTCCAGCTTTATCCTTTTAACCTCATATTCTTGAGCATTTCACTCTTGTCCTTACACTGACACATCATTTATACACTTCACATTTCTTTTACACTGACACCTGTACATCCTTTTCCAGCTCTCTTTTATGCACAAATTGCACTGACACTACCCCTTTAAAACACAAATCTTTCAAGCATGGATCCCGTCGAGTACGGCAGACAATCTGGGTGCTAATACCTTCCCAGGTTGTAACCAACCCCCTTTCTCAGTCTCTCTGGTTCGCAACCGTCTTGTCCATCTTTTCTAGGTCTATGCAGCATTGCCTTTCCTCCGGGATAAAAATGCCTAGCTGGCGACTCTTTTCTTTTCCAGTGAGTTCACTGCTGTGTGTTCTCATTGTTCCTCTCGCCGACAGTTCGCGTCTGTACCTTTATTTGGGCCATTTCCCATTTATCGGGAGCGACAATTCCATGGAAAAGAGCTTGAGTTCACTTCCTTGTGACACACTCATAAAAGCTTCTAAAAAACACAAACAAACAATAAGCGTCTTTCCTTCGGGAATTCTTTTCTCATCTCCTTCGCTCCGTACACGAACTTGCTCCTACTTGTCACTTTGCAAGACGGTAACGCACTCGTCGTCCGAGCCTGTAACACCTGAGCATTGACATAGGAAGTTCAAGCCTTAATACACAAGCAATCCTTCCCACCCCTAGTTAGGGTAACTACGGCGACTCTGATCCTCATTGTCCAGATGAGGTACGTAGGCAGCGGGGTAGGGCTCGTTCGAGCACAATCTTTATTTTCCCTACATTTTTCCTTTTCATTTCTTTTTCAGTTCCCTTTTCTTTTCTTTTATCCAGTTCAGTTCCTTTTCTTTGCAGCAGCTTTCATTTCTTTACCCTTTGAAACCGTTTCTTTGCAAGCGTGGATCCTGTCGGGTACGGTGGACGATCTGGGGTGCTAATACCTTCCCAGGTCGTAACTGACTCCCGAACTCAGTCTCTTTGGTTCGCAGGACCCATGTCCTTCCTTTTCTTTTCTTCTGGTTTGTGGAGTATTACCATTCCCGTTCCTTCGGGATAAAAATGTCTGGTTGGTGACTCTACCTCTTTTCACGCCACTTTCGCGTTTGTACCAGGATGGAAATCCGTGGAGCGACACCTTTTCCTTCTCATTTTCACTTTGTTTCACACTTCACTACACTTCCTTCACATTGGAGTCTTCTACCATCTTCTAGACTCTTCTAGCATATTCCAAGGAATATTGAATATTCCAAGGAATATTCTAGATCACCAACTAACTCTAACTACCTCCTAACCTAACCTAATGCCCAAGTAAGCTCCATTCCCAAACCTCATGTCATGCCTAATCTCTATATAAGCCTTAATCACTCCAAAGCAAGGGGTTCCACTTGATTTTTTCGATTTCCAATCTCATTCTCACCATTTTCATCTTCAATCTCTCATTTCTCTCTTAATTCTCTCACTTTTTCACCAAATTTCTAAAGGCTTCTTCATAGAAGCTCTTCAAATTATTCATTGGAATTTGAAGAACTTAAACCTTCATCAATCATCAATTGTGGAGCTTATTTGAAGAAGAAATTCTATTTTTGGATTGGTTTTGACCTTATTAGAAGGGATTAATCAAGTGTTCACCAAGAAGTATCATCAACCGCATTTATTTTGCGCGTTCGCGGATCTTCGATTTTCTTCTTCATTTGCATTCTGATTCACATTGCAACACTCACCAAAGCAATCCTCTGCTTCGTAGGTTGTTGATATAGAACCACTTTTCTATTTAACTTAATCTCTTCATCTCGCCGTAACGGCATTCTTTGCATGTTTATCATTTCGATTGCGTTTTACCGTTCAATTGTGTTTTGGTTGCGATTTATGCATTTTTGTTATTAGAAGCTAGATATGTAGCTTAATCTAGGTCCTAATAGGTGTTAGATAACTCTAGTTAAGTAGAAAATTCGAGTTAACATGTTCATGTATGTGTTAGAGGTTCTTAGAAGTAGGTTCATGACCATAAGTGCTTTTTTCTAAACTTTTTTCACCATTATGTTCAGTGTTAACCGGTTAACGTGTTAAAAACGCCTTTGGAAATTGAAAATTTCAGGGCGTTAATCGGTTAACCTATAGCGTTAACCGGTTAACGCTGTTGAAAACTTGAAAAATACTTTTGTTCATGGCATGTTTGCATTGCTTCTTTCCTTTGAACTTCATATAGTGATAAAGCGTGAATTTAGGGAATTTTCAAGACTATTTTTGGTACTTCATTCCATCATTTCTAGTCGTTTCGACATGTTTCCGTTACCTTTTTCATATTTTTGTGCTTATTTTTTCATTAGTGCATAAAGTGATTTAGCTCATATTGTTGCTATGTTTAATGCATCCTTTAGCATGTAAGTGATTATTTCATATTCTGTTTTCGCATCCCTAGCATGATCCTTGCATGTTTTGTTAACTTGTACGCATTATTGCATCGCATTCTTTCATATTGCATTCTTGAAAATACATAATCATAAATAAGTATATGCTTGCATTTGGTTTGCATTTTGATCATACTCTCATGTTAATCCAATTCTGTTTTTTTTTTTGCATCAAGTTGCATGATTCATTGTGTTGATTTTTGATATGTGTTCATAATTCATATTCATGCTTATGTGCTATAATTGGAAATGCATACTTGTTGCATATGTTTGTGTTTTGGTGTATTCCTCCATAAGCACTCATTATTCATAATCATGTATGTTTATTTCATTTAATCATGTTGCATGTAATTGTGCATTTACCATTGGTTTTGTGCATAAAAAATGAAAAATAAGCAAATCTGTCTTTTGCATTTCATAGTTGTTTTTCATGCAGTAGGTGTAAAATGTATGTTGATTGTTGCATTTTCACACTTTTTACACCTGTTTTGCATGCTGTTTGTTGGCTGTAAAAAGTTCTTTGTACATTGCATTGCATTTCATTGCTGTTTGTGCATTTAGGAGCTGTAATAGGCTGCTTGATTTTGCTTTGCATTATTTTTAGGTCCTCTAAACTTAAGATTGAGTCTAGTTTAGGTCCTAAGTCCTTTAGGAAGTTTTGGTAATTGTTTACCACATTTCTTATCATGTTTTACAATACTAACCTTTGTTCTGTAGGGAGGTTAAGGTAAGTTATTCACAACTTATTCCTTTTACTTTCTTTATGCATTTAATTTGTATATTTTCCTTACCTTTCATACTTGTGTTTGTTAGGTTTTTTCCCTTTGTTGGAATCAACTTATCTTCCTTATGAAGTAAGTTGCATTCTAATTCTTCTTTTCCTTTTCTCAGTAGGATTAGAAAGTCACACTAACCATTAGGACCTCCATTGAATAAACAATTTAGGGTTGTGTCTTAGTCCCCTTAGTTTGTCCTTTTGTAACTTATGTCCTTCTTTCCCATCACAAAGAAAAGTAAAAAAACACCTAATAAAGGTTGGTCTTCTTGTACAACACGAGACTTTGACGTGGGTTACTTATACACGTCCTGTTTTGGGGCGAGGTATAAGGTATCTACCACGATGAACAAGTCTTAGTATGAGAAGGTTCACAAACAATAAGCAGAAAACAATTCTCTAAAAGACAAAACAACAAACAAGAATCGACTTTTCCTTTAGGAATTCTTTTCTCATATCATTCACTCTCAATGCGAACTTGCGACGACTGGTCTCATTTGAAAAATGGTAAACGCACTCGTTCAAGGCGAGCCTGCAACACCTGAGCATAGACATAAGCAGTTTCAACGCATAAAAAACTCAAAAAAATAGTTCCTGTCGTAGTTAGGCGAACTACGTCGACTCTGATCCTCATTTTCCCGATGAGGTACGTAGGCAGCAAGGTAGGGTCCGTTCGAGCATATTCTTTATTTCCCCTACATTTTCCCCTTTATCTTCTTTCCAGTTCTCTTTCTCATTTCAGTTCCAGTTAGTAGTTCCTTTATTAAGCAACATCTTATTTCTCACCCTTTGAAACATACAAACAAGCGTGGATCCCGTCGGGTACGGCAAACGGTCTAGGGTGCTAATACCTTCACAAGTCGTAACCGAATCCCAGACCCAGATCTTTGGTTCGCAGGACCTTGTCCTTTCCTTTTCTCTTCGGTTTGTGCAACATTACCTTTCCCATTCATTCGGGATAAAAATTTCTGGCTGGCGACTCTACCTTTTCTGCGCCACTTTCGCGTTTGTACTAGGATGAAAATCCTGGGTGCGACACATGGGACTTTAATAAATCATATAACCTGCAAATGAATTAAATGAGCTGCAAAATCGAAACTATAAATGAGAACATCATAAAAAAACATAAACAAACTTGTGTAAGTAAGGTATAAGTAAATCGTTCATGGCAGAATGAAAAGTAGATGGGGCATTAGTGAGCCCAAATGGCATTATGAGAAACTCGTAATAACCATCAAATGTTCTAAAAGTTGTCTTATAAGTGTCTTTAGATGCAACACGAATATTGTGATAGCTTGAGCGTAAGTCTATCTTAGAAAAAAATTGTAGCACCGCCTAGCTCATCCAATAGTTCATCAATGGTTGGGATATGAAATCTGTCTTTTATAGTAATTGCATTAAGAGCTCTGTAGTCAACACAAAAACGCCAAGTTCCATCTTTCTTTTTAACTAGTAAGATAGGGGAAGAAAAAAGGTTGTGGCTAGGGACTATCGTTCTATCTTTAAGCATTTCTTGGATAATGGATGTCATTTAATCTTTTTGGGAGTGGAGGTATCTATACGGTTTAACATTGATGGGAGGTGTGTTGGGTAAAAAAGGAATGTGATGGCCGTGGGGTCTTGGAGGTAGTAGGCCACTAGGAGGCTGGAAAATGTAAGGATATTGTTTAAGAAGGTGATTAATTTTTGGTTGAAGGGTTTGGGTAAAACTTTTTAGGGAGGGAGAAGTGGAATGTGGAACCTCACGTGAAGTTTCAAGAGGTTGGATGGTTAGGAGATGGAATGAAGCAATAGAATTTGTATGATTAGTTAACGAAGTTGGTGAAAAGATGTGAGGGTAGGATGTGATGTGGGATCCCCTGTTAATGTCAAGGAGTTTTCATTATGTTTGAAAGTTATTGAGGATATAGAGAAATCAACTTGAATTTGGCCCAAAGTACGCAACTATGCCATACCAAGCACCATATTAGCTCCTTCAATCGTTAGTAAGTAAAATTGTAGAGAGAAATGTTGGTCTTGTAGGACAATTTCAACATTATGGAAAATCCCTTGGCATTGTAAATGGGAACCATTTCCCATCATGACTGGAATATTTAGGATGGGGGTGGGCTTGAGGCTAAGATGCTGGTCTATGCGAGGTTGGAGGATGTTGTGAGTGTTATCGGTATCAACAAGAACCATTACCGAAAGGCCTCCAATGGAACCTTTGAACTTAAAGTTTGTGGAGAAAATTGTCATGTTAATGCTTGGGTAGATAGATGGAAATAAGTGTGACTGAGTTCTGTTTGGACTTGGTCTGGTTCAGTTTTATCCTCAATCACTTGGGTTTGTTCTGGTGTATCATCCTCCACTAAGAGTAAAAGGAATCGGTTTGGAGTACAGGAATTGTGACCTATCACAAAATTCTCATCACAATTATAACATAAACTTTGTGCTCTCTTTTCTTGTATTTTGGATGGAGATAATTTTAGAATTGGTAACTTTGGGGGTTGAGGTGTGGTTGTATTTGTAGGGGTAATGGAAGTATGTGAAGTGGCAGAATGAGGTTTGGGATTTGGAATGGCAGCAAGGTGGGTTTTGGGCTTAGGATAAGAGTTTTTAAAGGTTTTAGTGAATTTTGGTTTTGTGTCTTTGAGTTTAGATTCAATATGTTCTGCAAGGCCAATTGCTTGAGAGATTGAGACGGGTTTAAGGATTTTCATTTCATTGCGAATCTCACAGGACAGTCCAGAAATAAAACAGTTTAAAATTGCATCTTGAGGTAACCCCGTGACTTGATTACCAAGTTTTTCAAATTGAGTTTGATAATAAACTACATAACCTTCTTGTTTTAGTTTAAACAACTCATCTTGGTGATTGTCATAGGTAGAGGGACCAAAACGCATCTCTAAAGCTTTTGTAAAATAAAATCAATCAGTCAACAATTGATTTTGGTGCATCCATTTGAACCAACCAAGTGCATCTCTTTTCATATAAAATGAAATCAAAGATAAACGATTTTCTGGTGGTAATTGATAAAAGCTAAAAATTTGTTCAGCTTGAAATAACCATTCTAAAGGATTAGAACCATCAAACATAGCTAGTTCCCTTTTAGGGGTTCAGAAAGGGGGTAATGGAGGGATTTGTGAAAAAGGTGAGTATGGTAATGGCTGGAAAAAAGGGTGGTTATAGTTTTGTGTAGTGTTTGGAAAAGTAGTAGGTGAGTTTAGGTAAGTATTGTATGGGTGTGGTTGAGTGAAAGGTTGTCTTATGGTTGATGTATTAGGAGGTGGTAAGGGGTTGTTTGAAAAGGCAGCAGAGGTTCTAATGGGTGTGATATTTGGGGTAATAACATGGGTAACTGGGTTTGTAATAATAGGGATTGTAGAAGGAATTTTGGGTGATACCTGAGCTGCTTGCTGCAGCAGAACTAGCAGCAGTTGTAGACACAGTGGCAGCGAGCTGTTGTTCTCTTTGGTTTGCTAACTTAGTGAGCAGGTTCATAAGAGACTCATACCTAGTATCTTTAATTTGTTTATCATTTCTCATCCTTGTATGAATCTGTCCCATTTGCTGCTCCAAATCTATAACAACTTTATCAAACCTTTCATCCATTTGATTGTGTTTGATTTATTGCATTATCTGTGAGAATTTGTGTTGTATGAACAACTTCTTCTACAATCTCTCTAGAAGAGGGATTGTGTGGTTTAGGAGAAGCCATGAGTAGAGGTAGAAAACACCAATTGATAGAATATACTAAAGCTAATTTTAGATCTAGGGTTGCATAAAAATAAAAACAAAAAAAACTCTAAATTTTCATTAATTGGAGCAACATACAAACTACCCTTTATATAGTTAGGGTTTGATGAGATAAATGAGCCTAAGCCACATAGATTAAAATTCAGCAACTTAAATAATAAAAGGTAAAAGGGAAAAGTGCTACAGCACCCCAACTAATAAGTGTAGAAATCATTAAACCAAACCGGCCATTTTATTACTTTTTTAAAAGGAAAATTGGGCTTCTTAACAGACACAGTCATAAATAACAAGACTCCAAAAAAAAATTGACAAACAAAGAAGATACTCAATCATTAATTAATAAATGCACAATGCTTCCTAATTTCTCCCTCAGTTCCAATCTTAACATTAATTCGGCCCATTTTCTCCATAGACTTGGAAAATTCAGTAAAGAATTTTTCCTTTGATTGAAGATGTTGTGCAACAATCGATCTTGTTGTAGAACTTTTAAGCAATGCAGCATCTGATTGAAACAAACCCCTTCTCTTAACTACTTGCTTGAAATAACCAAGATCAAATGTATTGCGACTTCCAGGGTCCATTTCAATAAGTGTAGTTTGATCATTGATATTCTTACACTTAAATGTTTTCAGATTTGTAGCATATTCACTGTCTAGATCCGGATCTTGATCACCTTTGCCAGTAAAATTATATAGTCTGGTTGAAATCGATGAGCAATGAGAAACACCAATTGTATGAGCACCTGAAAAATTGTTGATTTGATAACTAGGTTAGTTCAGTTAACAATTTAGCACTTGAAAAAGCGTAACTGTGTCTATGTCTGTGTTAATGCTTCGTAGCAAATAATACATAATGATTGACATACCAGAAAGCAAGACCAAATCATTAGCATCAAGTCCAACATTGCCAAAGAGTGTTAGAAGAGTGGTGAGGTTGTGAAATGGAGCAGGAAGGGTGATAAAAACATCTGCTGATTTAGAGATGGTTCCGTCCCTTCGACCCGTTGGAACATTCCAGTAAGGTCCACCCTGCAAATTCATATCAAATATATAACTCACTAGAAAGTAGTCATGAATTGTTATGAGTTATGACATGAATGAAAAAAATGAATACTTACAATGGCATGAACCGAGTCTCTAGCACTCAAAGTCAATATATCAGCACAAGAAACAACACCGGGACATTCAGCTTCAATAAGACTCTTTATAGTGTTTATGAAATCAAAGCCTCGAAGTGTAAGATTTGGAATCGAATCCTTTTCAGCTTGACTGGTCTGTGTTGAGTTCACAAGCACTGATGCATCACAACCCTGAAGTCATAACAAAAAATCATGTTTTATATCTTAACTATGTAGCATTAACACTTCTGAAAAAAAGATACGTTAAATCTTAACTTTTACGTGTCATATTCTGTATATGTGTCCGTGCTTTATAGTAACTGAATATAAATATGAATATATGAAACTAAAGCATAAACATAAAGAAGAAAAATTGTATACCCTAACAAAGCAGTCATGAAAATGTAGTCTTATGAGTGCAGCTGCTAGTGATGGTGCATTAGGAATATGTTGATGAACATACTTCAAAACTATTTCTTCAGCTTTTGGGCAGCTTTTACCATAGTAACCTAACTTCAATTCAGCATCACTTGATCCAATTATTGCTACAACACATATAATTAAAACCATAAAGTAACTCTGGCTTCCCATTTTCAAGTAATTAGCAAAGATGTTAAATATTAATTTGCCACAATTACTATATGAAAAAGCTAAGACACTTCTTTTTTTTGTAAGGAGCTATTTCATTTGCTTTGTTGTTTCCATACCAAACACTGGCTTGTTATTTATAGTCCTAAGTTTGTGTTACGTATGGTCCATGCAGCACACTACCACGTTCTTGTTAATTATTTTATGATAAACTTTTTTAGGTAATAATGTCAATTAAGTCTATTTTACATGTTATGTACTCTCACCTTCTACTTTGGACCTTATAGCTTCCAATTGTATAAAACTAATTTTAACGATTTAGCAGTTTCTTGCGGTGGTGGTTAACATATATATGTAGTTGATGTGTATATCTTAACAGAAAAATGATTTATTTTTTTCTAAGAGATAATTTTAAAATAACAAGTTGACTTAAGAGTTTTGATAAGGCTTTGATGGCTTTAATCTTTCTGTCACACACATGAGCCATCACTTTTGCTCAATAAATTACAAATTATGTAGAAACTGTTCATAGGAAGGAAAAAAAAATGGGAACATGGTGCATGAATTACAATAATAATTATTATTTTACAATAATTCATGGATTACTATAGAGTGGGTGAATAACAGTTGTATAATCTTAATCATTATGATTATTAACACATAAAATACTTGCTGATGACAGAGATAAAGACAAATAGCCTGAGTTTGTAAATAAAATTAGAGTGAATTAATACTAATCATGAATTCGTTTTCTTTTGCTTTTGGTGTAGAGAAATGAGAAGGGAAAAAACTATAGCAGTATAGATAATTTTCTGCATTTGCTTGAATCGCAAGGCATGTGGAATTTGTCTATGTCTATCTGCATTATAATGATAAGAACATTTTAAATTAAAAGTCAAAACTACAAAAAGAGAGAATTATGGCTAGTTTTACGGAGGGGATAATGTAGTACGACCAACATAACTTGCTTAAACATGTTAAATTCTGACAAGTTCATACGAATATGGATAATATGGATAATTTATAAAAGATGGCGATTTTTATGATACATTAATATATTAATAAAAGGGGGGAAATTTGAATTGAGATCAGAAAACACTATATATTAAACTTTACTTGCTAATACAAAGACAACACAATACACAACGAAAACACCCAAAAAGCTAAAATGGCTTTAACAAAACTACACCATAGAGCAAACTCAATCAATTAAAACTTTCAACTTAAAAGAGAAACATGCTAGATCTCACACCATATGGACTATCAATTAAAACTTTCAACTTAAAAGAGAAACATGCTAGATCTCACACCATATGGACTACCATGAGCTTAATAGAGATTTTCAAGATAAAAACTGATCCGCTATGACACACGGATCAAAAACGAGGAAATAAAGTGTAGCATAAGAAAAAGACTCTCCAGTTGTATCACAAAGACTTGTGAATTTAAATTAATCGGAATAAAGAACATAATTGGGGGTTAGGTTTTCAAACAATCAAAGTAAAAGAATTGGTATGCAATTATGATTAACGAATCAATCTACTGATTATGTAATTTTAGACTTATCATCGGTTATTATATTGTCAATTCTCTAAGCGATCTCAATTCCTATTTGATTATAATGTTGATTAGACAGACAATCAACACCATGCGAATTATATTTCCTATTTACCGCATTAAGCATAACAGTTAAAGATTATGTGAAGTTAACGAATAAACTAAGTTAACAAGCATCACACCAACCAAGAACTTTTCTCGAACAATGTGGCAATCTATGTCAAGATCTTTGGTTCATTCATGAAACACTAGGTTAACAACAATGTAGAGGACACTTTGGCTATCACAAAAAAGAGCTTGAACTTTGAAACAATCAACATTCGTGTCTTTGAATAAGTAAAAGATCCACTGGAGTTCACATGTTGTTGCAGCTAAAGCACAATATTCTACTTCAGAGGATGGACGGGAAACTAAATTTTACTTCATGGTTCGCCATGAAATGAGATAGTTTCCAATGTAGAAACTAGAACCAGATACTGATATGCGAGTATCAACACATGTAGCTAAGTTTGCATCAGAGAAACCAATAATTTAAAGGGATGAGTTTTGAGGGAAAAGAAATATCTTGGCCTTTACATTATTTTAGATATCTTAAAATCCTTCAAGCAACATTATAATGTGTGGTGGAATATTTTGAAAGATGACTGAGTTGTTGCGTTATGAATGTGATGTCAGGTCTAGTGGTGTTTAGCTATATCAACCTGCCAATGAGTCTTCTATATGATGGTATATCTTCAAAAGCAGGATTGTTGTCATAGAAAAGTTTAATTGAAGGATCGGATGGTGTGTTGGCTGGATGAGTACATGAAGTAATAGAAGAATTACATTGAAAAGATAAATTGGAAGTTGATAATCTCTCATATCATTGATGAAGAGTTAAGGAAGTGTATATACAAGGAGAAATAAGCTAGTAGCTTAGAGAGCAAGAAACTAACTTTATCAATGTGTAACAAACTCCCCTATCTAACTATGCATCTTATCATCTATTTTTTTCATAAGCAAATTCAATAAGGAGAGATTAAGTGGATCTCAGCCCCAAAGAAGAACAATCAACCAAAGATAACAAAAACCGATAAAGAGTATCCAAACCCTATGAGAAATTGAAAGGGAATTTACTCCAATCATATAAACTACAGTTCATCCTACCTAACTGTAATACCCATATACAAAAGACATACATAAAGCATATTTTTCATATATAATATTAATGATTTGGTACTTGAAATACAAATAAGTTCTTAGCAACACATTGCATAAATATAGCCACTACTGAAGGAAAATTGCGATCTAAACGCAGCGGAAAACAAAAATTTTCCTTTAGTGATCCTTACGAATGAGCATGGTCAATGATAGAATCGTTACCTCTTTGTGGCGATTCAGATCTTTGATGCAGCGATCACAAGCGTTGATGAAGTGCAACGCCTCTACTCAGTCCACACGAACAGCTTCCGGTCACAGTGCTAGCTGCTTACGAACGGAATTATTTGAGTGAGAATCAAAAACGAAATTGCATCAAGTAAAAGCTTCATCACAAGGGTTCCTTTTATAGACTCTCTTGTGGGCTGCGGGCTAAAAGCCCAATTCACATGATCCATAATAATATTATATATTATTATAATAACTATTATTATAATAAATATATTTATTTTATTATTATTTTATAACCATTATAAAATAACAATAATTATTATTATATTATCCGAATTTCTATTTTTCACTTAAGTGCACCGTACCTTACGGTGTTCCTTTGATTTCTCTATCTCTCATCAAATTGTCCTTATGTGTGTGACCCTGTAGGATTTCGTAACGTTGGTAATTATATTAAATTATATATTTAACATAATAAACAGTGAGCGGTATCTAGCAACACATCACTGCTACCCAAGTCACGAAAATGTCATGTGATCTGACAAAACCTTTTTCGTGATAATATATGTTTGTACAATTACCCTTTTGCCCCTATGTCTATATTGAACACAAGGCATACACTGTGTCATCCTTGTCCAGTTCAATATTGGGCCCTTAGACATTTCTCCTGTTATGCAGGATTGGCAAATTCCATCTAGGACACTCATGTCCCTCAGCATGCTTCGTGGAGTGCCCATCAACTGTCTTTATGATCATCCAGTTACGGATAATGTTTGATCAGCAATAAAGCACCCGACTCTACATCTAGGGTCCATAGTGGTTTCAGGTCGAAGGGTGGTAATACACCATTATCACCATGAGAATAACTTATGACACTTTGCATAACATACTATGTAGTATTCTCATAGCGGGTCAATCCGGTATAAATATTACTCCTAATATTTATACCTATGTCAAGACTTGATAACCCTTTATCCATGATCCATGAGATGTGATCATCAGTCTATCTTCATAATAGTCTCAATGCTTTAATGTTATCCCACTTTGCAATAAAGCTTGACTACGGATATTTTAAGAATAATGTCTTTATGTTTAATGGGATCTCATGATTAAGTCACACTTAACATTTCATTAAACAGACTAACTATTCTAGGGACTTTATTATTCTGAAAGACAAACATAATAAAGAAATGCCTTTTATTATTAAACGAATAATCCGATACAAGTACCAAAAAGTATTGGCCTCTAGGGCTTACACCAACAATCTCCCACTAGCACTAGAGCCAATTAGGCATACCCTTAATACCCATAGATCTAGTATGACCATCATGCTTCTGTTGCGCAAGAGGCTTTGTTAATGGGTCAGCGATATTGTCAAGTGTAGGTACTCTGCATATCTTCACATCTCCCCGATCGATTATCTCTCGAATGAGGTGATAACGCCTAAGTATGTGTTTGGATCGTTGGTGAGATCTAGGCTCCTTAGCTTGTGCGATAGCACCATTGTTATCACAATATAAACCAATGGGATCCACAATGCTAGGGACTATGCCAAGTTCACTAATGAACTTCTTGATCCAAACAGCTTCCTTTGTTGCATTTGAGGCAGCAATATACTCGGCCTCAGTTGTAGAATCAGCAACTGTTTCCTGCTTTGAACTTTTCCAGCTCACAGCGCCACCATTGAGACAGAACACATAACCAGATTGTGATCTAAAATCATCCTTATCTGTCTGGAAGCTAGCATCAGTGTAACCAATTACATCAAGCTCTTCCTGACCTCCATATATCAAGAATGAATCCTTAGTCCTTCTCAAGTACTTAAGGATATTCTTGACAGCTACCCAGTGAGCATCACCGGGATCAGATTGGTACCTACTCGTTGCACTTAATGCATACGAGACATCTGGTCGAGTACATAACATGGCATACATGATAGATCCTATTGCAGATGCATATGGAATCTTATTCATGCGATCCCTTTCTTCCTTAGTTGAAGGGGATTGTGTTTTTGATAAACACAGACCATGTTGCATAGGTATGAATCCTTTCTTGGAATCATGCATATTAAAGCGTCTCAACACTTTATCTATGTATGTACTCTGACTTAGGCCAAGCAGTTTTTGTGATCTATCTCTATAGATCCTAATTCCTAATATATAGGCTGCTTCACCTAGGTCTTTCATAGAAAAACAATTCCCTAACCAAGTCTTCACTTGTTGCAAGGTAGGGACATCGTTTCCAATGAGTAATATGTCATCTACATATAATACCAGAAACATGATCATGCTCCCACTAACCTTCTTGTAGACACAAGGTTCATCTTCATTTTTGATGAATCCATATTGTTTTACGGTTTCATCAAAACGAAGATTCCAGCTTCTGGAAGCTTGCTTTAATCCATAGATTGATCGCTGTAACTTGCATATCTTTTGGGCATCTTGTGGTATGTCAAATCCTTCAGGTTGTGTCATGTACACATCCTCAAGAAGATTCCCATTAAGGAAAGCAGTTTTGACATCCATCTGCCATATTTCATAATCATGATATGCAGCGATGGCAAGTAAAATCCGAACAGATTTAAGCATTGCAACTGGTGAAAAGGTTTCATCATAGTCAACCCCATGAATTTGTTTATAGCCTTTTGCAACCAGTCTTGCTTTATAGGTATGTATCTTACCATCCATGTCAGTCTTCTTCTTGAAGACCCACTTGCATCCTATAGGGTTAACTCCTATAGGAGGTTCTACCAAGGTCCAAACCTGGTTTGTGTACATGGAATCCATTTCAGATTTCATGGCTTCTAGCCACTTCTCAGACTCAGGACCAGTTATGGCCTCTTTGTAGGTCACAGGCTCATCTTGATCCATGAGTAATACATCACCCTGATCACTTATGAGATATCCATATCTCTCAGGTTGGTGACGTGTCCTGCTTGACCTACGCTGGTCTTGTTCTACTTGAGCAGGTTGCTCTTCCACAACTACTTGTGTTTCCTGCTCTAGTTCCTCCATAGGTGTTTCAATGTTTTGTGATTCTTGAATTTCTTCAAGCTCTATTTTCCTCCCACTGTTTCCTTTGGAAATAAAATCCCTTTCCAGAAAGACTCCAGTTCGAGCGACAAACACTTTGCCCTCAGAAGGATTGTAGAAGTAATATCCTCTTGTTTCTTTAGGATATCCCACAAATAAGCATTTGTCAGATTTGGGCTCAAGCTTGGTTGAAATTTGTCGTTTGACGTAAACTTCGCAACCCCAAATCTTCATGTAAGACATATGTGGTTTCTTACCACTCCATATCTCATATGGTGTCTTATCAACCTTTTTGGATGGAACACGGTTAAGTGTGTAAGCTGCTGTTAATAATGCATGTCCCCAAAAGGAGTTTGGAAGATCGGCGTGACTCATCATGGATCGGACCATGTCTAACAAGGTTCGATTTCTTCTCTCAGATACACCATTCCATTGTGGTGTTCCAGGAGGAGTAAGTTGGGATAGAATCCCATACTCTTTTAGATGGTCATCAAATTCTAGGCTTAAATATTCACCGCCTCGATCTGATCGAAGAACTTTAATATTCTTCCCTAGTTGGTTTTGTACTTCATTCTTGAATTCCTTGAACTTTTTAAAGGACTCAGATTTGTGTTTCATTAAATACACATATCCGTATCTACTGAAGTCATCAGTGAAAGTGATGAAGTACTGAAAACCTCCTCTGGCTGGTATGTTCAGTGGTCCACATACATCAGTATGTATGAGTGCCAAAAGATCATTAGCCCTTTCACCTTTTCCTGTGAATGGGGACTTTGTCATCTTTCCAATTAAACAAGATCTGCATGTGTCATATGATTCATAATCAAAAGAGTCCAAGAGTCCATCTTTATGGAGTTTGGAAATGCGTTTCTCATTTATGTGGCCTAATCGACAGTGCCAAAGGTAAGTTGGATTCAACTCATTAGGTTTCAACCTTTTAGTATTAATGTTATAAATTGGCATTTCAAGATCAAGGACATATAGTCCATTATTCATTTTTGCAGTAGCATAGAATATATCATTCAAATAAATGGAGCAACAATTGTTCTTTATTATGAATGAAAAACCAAACTTGTCCAAACAAGAAACGGAAATAATATTCCTGCTAATTGCAGGTACATAATAACAGTTCTCTAACTGAATTATTAAACCACTAGGTAAAGTTAAAACATAAGTTCCTACAGCTAAAGCAGCAACCTTTGCTCCATTGCCAACTCGTAGGTCAACTTCACCTTTTGCCAAATCTCTACTCCTTTTTAGCCCCTGCACATTAGTACAAATGTGAGAACCGCATCCAGTATCTAATACCCATGATGCAGAAGTAGATAAATTAATTTCAATAACAAAAATACCTGAATTTGAAGTCTCTACTCCATTTTTCTTATCTTCCAGGTACTTTGGGCAATTTCTCTTCCAATGTCCGGTCTTACCGCAATGGAAGCAAGTGCCCTCCTTTGCTATTCCTCCACTAGGCTTCAAAACAGGAGGAGTGGGTTTGGGTTTGGCAACTTCCTTGCCTTTCCCTCTACCACCCTGTTTGATGGGCCTCTTGTTCTGTTTCTTTCCATTACTAACCATCAGAATAGATTTCCCTTTTGTCTTCATATTCTGCTCAGCAGTTCTCAACATGCCTAGCAGTTCTGGAAGGCTTTTGTCCAAGTCATTCATATTGAAATTCAGGACAAACTGACTGAAGCTCTCTGGCAACGATTGCAAGATCAGATCAATCGCAAGTTCTTTTCCAAGGGGAAACCCTAATCTGTCAAGGTTCTCCACATACCCAATCATCTTGAGTACATGGGGACTTACAGGGGCTCCCTCAGCTAACTTGCTGTTAAAAAGGGACTTTGAAACCTGAAACCTCTCATTTCTTGCTTGCTCTTGATAAAGCATTTTCAGATGTCCGATCATATCGAACGCAGACATGTTCTCGTGTTGCTTTTGCAACTCAGAGTTCATGGTAGCAAGCATGAGGCAAGCGGTTTCATTGGCATCATCGAAATGCTTCTTATAAGCATCTCTTTCTGCCTTTGATGCAGAACTAGGAGGTTCCTCCTCAGGAACTGGTGTCTCTAAGACATACAGCTTCTTATCGTGCTTGAGGACAATCCTCAGATTACGGTGCCAATCCAGGAAATTTGTCCCAGACAATTTTTCCTTATCTAGGATGGATCGCAAAATATTGTTCGATGTGTTTGTTGTCATGGTAATCTACAAGAGAAATATGAAAATATAAGTATCATTAAAACAACATATTTAATTAGGCCTTTAATCAAATATGCTCCCACTATTTTATTCAAAACAAATGACCCTCATCATTTGATTCGGAAAATCCCGTTGGAAGACTTTCTAGTGGGTCGAGATCCATGTTTCACTTTGTTTTAAGTCAGCGTTAGGCTGATTACACAAAACTAAGTTATTTAGGTAGGAACTCCTTCCAATTGTATCTCATACAACTCTCGAATATTTTCAATTGGGTGAATAACTCCTTATTCTGATCCATCACATGAATCATTCCCAATTCTTGCTTCTAAACATGTATAATCTTATTATAATTTGTTTAGTTAAGTTTGACCCATTGTTTTAGCAATTGGATATTACAATTATCCCATCACACCTTACTAATATAGAACATGCACCTCGCGTAGGCGAAACCTACAATGCTCGATACTAGTCTTGATGAGTGCTAAAAATTGGAAAGCATAAACTTAATATTTAATTTTGAGGGAATTTGTTATTAGTTTGATCTCACCGGCTTAACATGCAAAACGTCTCTCACATGCATCAACATACAATTACATGCATCAACATACATATAAAAAGATACAATTATGGCCCCTAACGCAATTGTTCTCTCAAGCCAATGAGCTAACCTAATAACGATCTAAGCTTCTCCAAGCATGATCTCCAAGGTTATCCTCCTTTAATATTGAATACTTCCTTTTTCTTCATAACATAATATTACATTACATATAAGAATACTCGTTTTACATACGAGGGAGTGAGATGAGAAAAGAAGTTTCATAAAGAGATTGAGAGAGAGGCACGACTCGCAGGCCGTATTTAAAAATCCCAAAACAATAATAAAGGATAAACTAAGGCCATAACTGATCACCACAAATAAATAATAATAAACACACTTTTATTATTAGTTTAAAAATTCCGATAATTAAATAAACTAAATTAAATTTCGGCTGATTGATCACACTTTGCAGACTTAGCCGGGGGTTCCGCTGCCCGGTCAGCGGACGGTGGTTCCGCTGACCGTTCAGCGGACGGGGGTCAAGGGGGAAGCGCCTCCTTGCGGGGTTGTTAGGGGCAGCGCCCCGACGAAAAATTTTATGAACACTTCATTGTATTTCACGTCATTTCCTGCACAACTTTTGTGCATTTACAACCCCAACCGGAAAAGTCTGCGGCAATACAACACTTGTACTGCCATTAATCCTAATGCAACAATTTCATGCCGTCAAACACAACTCGATTGATAACTCAATATGATAGATCAACATGTCATTGCTTCACCATACTAACGTCGGATTCCGAAGCGAATGAAAATGATGATCTTTCAAAAGAATTACAATCCTTATGTGATTGAATGGATGAAATCAAAACAGTATATCCCATATACCATCTTTGCATCAGAATTTCTTATATCTTATATAAAAGTGATCGATCTAATTGTGTAACCTATGGATGATCAATGTATCGCACAACTTCACCATACTAATGTCGGATTCTGAAGCATAATCAACATCAATCATCCAAATCGTACACAACAGATGCCAAATTTAATTAATCGTTTATTGTTAAATTCGTTCTGTGTTTTAATCGAATCAAATACAGAAAAAAAAACGGAAATTTAACAGCTATCAGATCCATGGTTTCGTAAGTGGCTCTGATACCACTGAAGGAAAATTGCGATCTAAACGCAGCGGAAAACAAAAATTTTCCTTTAGTGATCCTTACGAATGAGCATGGTCAATGATAGAATCGTTACCTCTTTGTGGCGATTCAGATCTTTGATGCAGCGATCACAAGCGTTGATGAAGTGCAACGCCTCTACTCAGTCCACACGAACAGCTTCCGGTCACAGTGCTAGCTGCTTACGAACGGAATTATTTGAGTGAGAATCAAAAACGAAATTGCATCAAGTAAAAGCTTCATCACAAGGGTTCCTTTTATAGACTCTCTTGTGGGCTGCGGGCTAAAAGCCCAATTCACATGATCCATAATAATATTATATATTATTATAATAACTATTATTATAATAAATATATTTATTTTATTATTATTTTATAACCATTATAAAATAACAATAATTATTATTATATTATCCGAATTTCTATTTTTCACTTAAGTGCACCGTACCTTACGGTGTTCCTTTGATTTCTCTATCTCTCATCAAATTGTCCTTATGTGTGTGACCCTGTAGGATTTCGTAACGTTGGTAATTATATTAAATTATATATTTAACATAATAAACAGTGAGCGGTATCTAGCAACACATCACTGCTACCCAAGTCACGAAAATGTCATGTGATCTGACAAAACCTTTTTCGTGATAATATATGTTTGTACAATTACCCTTTTGCCCCTATGTCTATATTGAACACAAGGCATACACTGTGTCATCCTTGTCCAGTTCAATATTGGGCCCTTAGACATTTCTCCTGTTATGCAGGATTGGCAAATTCCATCTAGGACACTCATGTCCCTCAGCATGCTTCGTGGAGTGCCCATCAACTGTCTTTATGATCATCCAGTTACGGATAATGTTTGATCAGCAATAAAGCACCCGACTCTACATCTAGGGTCCATAGTGGTTTCAGGTCGAAGGGTGGTAATACACCATTATCACCATGAGAATAACTTATGACACTTTGCATAACATACTATGTAGTATTCTCATAGCGGGTCAATCCGGTATAAATATTACTCCTAATATTTATACCTATGTCAAGACTTGATAACCCTTTATCCATGATCCATGAGATGTGATCATCAGTCTATCTTCATAATAGTCTCAATGCTTTAATGTTATCCCACTTTGCAATAAAGCTTGACTACGGATATTTTAAGAATAATGTCTTTATGTTTAATGGGATCTCATGATTAAGTCACACTTAACATTTCATTAAACAGACTAACTATTCTAGGGACTTTATTATTCTGAAAGACAAACATAATAAAGAAATGCCTTTTATTATTAAACGAATAATCCGATACAAGTACCAAAAAGTATTGGCCTCTAGGGCTTACACCAACAATCTCCCACTAGCACTAGAGCCAATTAGGCATACCCTTAATACCCATAGATCTAGTATGACCATCATGCTTCTGTTGCGCAAGAGGCTTTGTTAATGGGTCAGCGATATTGTCAAGTGTAGGTACTCTGCATATCTTCACATCTCCCCGATCGATTATCTCTCGAATGAGGTGATAACGCCTAAGTATGTGTTTGGATCGTTGGTGAGATCTAGGCTCCTTAGCTTGTGCGATAGCACCATTGTTATCACAATATAAACCAATGGGATCCACAATGCTAGGGACTATGCCAAGTTCACTAATGAACTTCTTGATCCAAACAGCTTCCTTTGTTGCATTTGAGGCAGCAATATACTCGGCCTCAGTTGTAGAATCAGCAACTGTTTCCTGCTTTGAACTTTTCCAGCTCACAGCGCCACCATTGAGACAGAACACATAACCAGATTGTGATCTAAAATCATCCTTATCTGTCTGGAAGCTAGCATCAGTGTAACCAATTACATCAAGCTCTTCCTGACCTCCATATATCAAGAATGAATCCTTAGTCCTTCTCAAGTACTTAAGGATATTCTTGACAGCTACCCAGTGAGCATCACCGGGATCAGATTGGTACCTACTCGTTGCACTTAATGCATACGAGACATCTGGTCGAGTACATAACATGGCATACATGATAGATCCTATTGCAGATGCATATGGAATCTTATTCATGCGATCCCTTTCTTCCTTAGTTTAAGGGGATTGTGTTTTTGATAAACACAGACCATGTTGCATAGGTATGAATCCTTTCTTGGAATCATGCATATTAAAGCGTCTCAACACTTTATCTATGTATGTACTCTGACTTAGGCCAAGCAGTTTTTGTGATCTATCTCTATAGATCCTAATTCCTAATATATAGGCTGCTTCACCTAGGTCTTTCATAGAAAAACAATTCCCTAACCAAGTCTTCACTTGTTGCAAGGTAGGGACATCGTTTCCAATGAGTAATATGTCATCTACATATAATACCAGAAACATGATCATGCTCCCACTAACCTTCTTGTAGACACAAGGTTCATCTTCATTTTTGATGAATCCATATTGTTTTACGGTTTCATCAAAACGAAGATTCCAGCTTCTGGAAGCTTGCTTTAATCCATAGATTGATCGCTGTAACTTGCATATCTTTTGGGCATCTTGTGGTATGTCAAATCCTTCAGGTTGTGTCATGTACACATCCTCAAGAAGATTCCCATTAAGGAAAGCAGTTTTGACATCCATCTGCCATATTTCATAATCATGATATGCAGCGATGGCAAGTAAAATCCGAACAGATTTAAGCATTGCAACTGGTGAAAAGGTTTCATCATAGTCAACCCCATGAATTTGTTTATAGCCTTTTGCAACCAGTCTTGCTTTATAGGTATGTATCTTACCATCCATGTCAGTCTTCTTCTTGAAGACCCACTTGCATCCTATAGGGTTAACTCCTATAGGAGGTTCTACCAAGGTCCAAACCTGGTTTGTGTACATGGAATCCATTTCAGATTTCATGGCTTCTAGCCACTTCTCAGACTCAGGACCAGTTATGGCCTCTTTGTAGGTCACAGGCTCATCTTGATCCATGAGTAATACATCACCCTGATCACTTATGAGATATCCATATCTCTCAGGTTGGTGACGTGTCCTGCTTGACCTACGCTGGTCTTGTTCTACTTGAGCAGGTTGCTCTTCCACAACTACTTGTGTTTCCTGCTCTAGTTCCTCCATAGGTGTTTCAATGTTTTGTGATTCTTGAATTTCTTCAAGCTCTATTTTCCTCCCACTGTTTCCTTTGGAAATAAAATCCCTTTCCAGAAAGACTCCAGTTCGAGCGACAAACACTTTGCCCTCAGAAGGATTGTAGAAGTAATATCCTCTTGTTTCTTTAGGATATCCCACAAATAAGCATTTGTCAGATTTGGGCTCAAGCTTGGTTGAAATTTGTCGTTTGACGTAAACTTCGCAACCCCAAATCTTCATGTAAGACATATGTGGTTTCTTACCACTCCATATCTCATATGGTGTCTTATCAACCTTTTTGGATGGAACACGGTTAAGTGTGTAAGCTGCTGTTAATAATGCATGTCCCCAAAAGGAGTTTGGAAGATCGGCGTGACTCATCATGGATCGGACCATGTCTAACAAGGTTCGATTTCTTCTCTCAGATACACCATTCCATTGTGGTGTTCCAGGAGGAGTAAGTTGGGATAGAATCCCATACTCTTTTAGATGGTCATCAAATTCTAGGCTTAAATATTCACCGCCTCGATCTGATCGAAGAACTTTAATATTCTTCCCTAGTTGGTTTTGTACTTCATTCTTGAATTCCTTGAACTTTTTAAAGGACTCAGATTTGTGTTTCATTAAATACACATATCCGTATCTACTGAAGTCATCAGTGAAAGTGATGAAGTACTGAAAACCTCCTCTGGCTGGTATGTTCAGTGGTCCACATACATCAGTATGTATGAGTGCCAAAAGATCATTAGCCCTTTCACCTTTTCCTGTGAATGGGGACTTTGTCATCTTTCCAATTAAACAAGATCTGCATGTGTCATATGATTCATAATCAAAAGAGTCCAAGAGTCCATCTTTATGGAGTTTGGAAATGCGTTTCTCATTTATGTGGCCTAATCGACAGTGCCAAAGGTAAGTTGGATTCAACTCATTAGGTTTCAACCTTTTAGTATTAATGTTATAAATTGGCATTTCAAGATCAAGGACATATAGTCCATTATTCATTTTTGCAGTAGCATAGAATATATCATTCAAATAAATGGAGCAACAATTGTTCTTTATTATGAATGAAAAACCAAACTTGTCCAAACAAGAAACGGAAATAATATTCCTGCTAATTGCAGGTACATAATAACAGTTCTCTAACTGAATTATTAAACCACTAGGTAAAGTTAAAACATAAGTTCCTACAGCTAAAGCAGCAACCTTTGCTCCATTGCCAACTCGTAGGTCAACTTCACCTTTTGCCAAATCTCTACTCCTTTTTAGCCCCTGCACATTAGTACAAATGTGAGAACCGCATCCAGTATCTAATACCCATGATGCAGAAGTAGATAAATTAATTTCAATAACAAAAATACCTGAATTTGAAGTCTCTACTCCATTTTTCTTATCTTCCAGGTACTTTGGGCAATTTCTCTTCCAATGTCCGGTCTTACCGCAATGGAAGCAAGTGCCCTCCTTTGCTATTCCTCCACTAGGCTTCAAAACAGGAGGAGTGGGTTTGGGTTTGGCAACTTCCTTGCCTTTCCCTCTACCACCCTGTTTGATGGGCCTCTTGTTCTGTTTCTTTCCATTACTGACCATCAGAATAGATTTCCCTTTTGTCTTCATATTCTGCTCAGCAGTTCTCAACATGCCTAGCAGTTCTGGAAGGCTTTTGTCCAAGTCATTCATATTGAAATTCAGGACAAACTGACTGAAGCTCTCTGGCAACGATTGCAAGATCAGATCAATCGCAAGTTCTTTTCCAAGGGGAAACCCTAATCTGTCAAGGTTCTCCACATACCCAATCATCTTGAGTACATGGGGACTTACAGGGGCTCCCTCAGCTAACTTGCTGTTAAAAAGGGACTTTGAAACCTGAAACCTCTCATTTCTTGCTTGCTCTTGATAAAGCATTTTCAGATGTCCGATCATATCGAACGCAGACATGTTCTCGTGTTGCTTTTGCAACTCAGAGTTCATGGTAGCAAGCATGAGGCAAGCGGTTTCATTGGCATCATCGAAATGCTTCTTATAAGCATCTCTTTCTGCCTTTGATGCAGAACTAGGAGGTTCCTCCTCAGGAACTGGTGTCTCTAAGACATACAGCTTCTTATCGTGCTTGAGGACAATCCTCAGATTACGGTGCCAATCCAGGAAATTTGTCCCAGACAATTTTTCCTTATCTAGGATGGATCGCAAAATATTGTTCGATGTGTTTGTTGTCATGGTAATCTACAAGAGAAATATGAAAATATAAGTATCATTAAAACAACATATTTAATTAGGCCTTTAATCAAATATGCTCCCACTATTTTATTCAAAACAAATGACCCTCATCATTTGATTCGGAAAATCCCGTTGGAAGACTTTCTAGTGGGTCGAGATCCATGTTTCACTTTGTTTTAAGTCAGCGTTAGGCTGATTACACAAAACTAAGTTATTTAGGTAGGAACTCCTTCCAATTGTATCTCATACAACTCTCGAATATTTTCAATTGGGTGAATAACTCCTTATTCTGATCCATCACATGAATCATTCCCAATTCTTGCTTCTAAACATGTATAATCTTATTATAATTTGTTTAGTTAAGTTTGACCCATTGTTTTAGCAATTGGATATTACAATTATCCCATCACACCTTACTAATATAGAACATGCACCTCGCGTAGGCGAAACCTACAATGCTCGATACTAGTCTTGATGAGTGCTAAAAATTGGAAAGCATAAACTTAATATTTAATTTTGAGGGAATTTGTTATTAGTTTGATCTCACCGGCTTAACATGCAAAACGTCTCTCACATGCATCAACATACAATTACATGCATCAACATACATATAAAAAGATACAATTATGGCCCCTAACGCAATTGTTCTCTCAAGCCAATGAGCTAACCTAATAACGATCTAAGCTTCTCCAAGCATGATCTCCAAGGTTATCCTCCTTTAATATTGAATACTTCCTTTTTCTTCATAACATAATATTACATTACATATAAGAATACTCGTTTTACATACGAGGGAGTGAGATGAGAAAAGAAGTTTCATAAAGAGATTGAGAGAGAGGCACGACTCGCAGGCCGTATTTAAAAATCCCAAAACAATAATAAAGGATAAACTAAGGCCATAACTGATCACCACAAATAAATAATAATAAACACACTTTTATTATTAGTTTAAAAATTCCGATAATTAAATAAACTAAATTAAATTTCGGCTGATTGATCACACTTTGCAGACTTAGCCGGGGGTTCCGCTGCCCGGTCAGCGGACGGTGGTTCCGCTGACCGTTCAGCGGACGGGGGTCAAGGGGGAAGCGCCTCCTTGCGGGGTTGTTAGGGGCAGCGCCCCGACGAAAAATTTTATGAACACTTCATTGTATTTCACGTCATTTCCTGCACAACTTTTGTGCATTTACAACCCCAACCGGAAAAGTCTGCGGCAATACAACACTTGTACTGCCATTAATCCTAATGCAACAATTTCATGCCGTCAAACACAACTCGATTGATAACTCAATATGATAGATCAACATGTCATTGCTTCACCATACTAACGTCGGATTCCGAAGCGAATGAAAATGATGATCTTTCAAAAGAATTACAATCCTTATGTGATTGAATGGATGAAATCAAAACAGTATATCCCATATACCATCTTTGCATCAGAATTTCTTATATCTTATATAAAAGTGATCGATCTAATTGTGTAACCTATGGATGATCAATGTATCGCACAACTTCACCATACTAATGTCGGATTCTGAAGCATAATCAACATCAATCATCCAAATCGTACACAACAGATGCCAAATTTAATTAATCGTTTATTGTTAAATTCGTTCTGTGTTTTAATCGAATCAAATACAGAAAAAAAAACGGAAATTTAACAGCTATCAGATCCATGGTTTCGTAAGTGGCTCTGATACCACTGAAGGAAAATTGCGATCTAAACGCAGCGGAAAACAAAAATTTTCCTTTAGTGATCCTTACGAATGAGCATGGTCAATGATAGAATCGTTACCTCTTTGTGGCGATTCAGATCTTTGATGCAGCGATCACAAGCGTTGATGAAGTGCAACGCCTCTACTCAGTCCACACGAACAGCTTCCGGTCACAGTGCTAGCTGCTTACGAACGGAATTATTTGAGTGAGAATCAAAAACGAAATTGCATCAAGTAAAAGCTTCATCACAAGGGTTCCTTTTATAGACTCTCTTGTGGGCTGCGGGCTAAAACCCCAATTCACATGATCCATAATAATATTATATATTATTATAATAACTATTATTATAATAAATATATTTATTTTATTATTATTTTATAACCATTATAAAATAACAATAATTATTATTATATTATCCGAATTTCTATTTTTCACTTAAGTGCACCGTACCTTATGGTGTTCCTTTGATTTCTCTATCTCTCATCAAACTGTCCTTATGTGTGTGACCCTGTAGGATTTCGTAACGTTGGTAATTATATTAAATTATATATTTAACATAATAAACAGTGAGCGGTATCTAGCAACACATCACTGCTACCCAAGTCACGAAAATGTCATGTGATCTGACAAAACCTTTTTCGTGATAATATATGTTTGTACAATTACCCTTTTGCCCCTATGTCTATATTGAACACAAGGCATACACTGTGTCATCCTTGTCCAGTTCAATATTGGGCCCTTAGACATTTCTCCTGTTATGCAGGATTGGCAAATTCCATCTAGGACACTCATGTCCCTCAGCATGCTTCGTGGAGTGCCCATCAACTGTCTTTATGATCATCCAGTTACGGATAATGTTTGATCAGCAATAAAGCACCCGACTCTACATCTAGGGTCCATAGTGGTTTCAGGTCGAAGGGTGGTAATACACCATTATCACCATGAGAATAACTTATGACACTTTGCATAACATACTATGTAGTATTCTCATAGCGGGTCAATCCGGTATAAATATTACTCCTAATATTTATACCTATGTCAAGACTTGATAACCCTTTATCCATGATCCATGAGATGTGATCATCAGTCTATCTTCATAATAGTCTCAATGCTTTAATGTTATCCCACTTTGCAATAAAGCTTGACTACGGATATTTTAAGAATAATGTCTTTATGTTTAATGGGATCTCATGATTAAGTCACACTTAACATTTCATTAAACAGACTAACTATTCTAGGGACTTTATTATTCTGAAAGACAAACATAATAAAGAAATGCCTTTTATTATTAAACGAATAATCCGATACAAGTACCAAAAAGTATTGGCCTCTAGGGCTTACACCAACAACTACAACTTAAGGTACTAAACAAGGCTATATAATAATACAAGATGTTCAACTACAAAATGATCTAAGAACTAGATCCGAAGATCTCAAAAGTCCACAGCGGAAGACTAAGCCATCAGCTAGCAAAGATAATCAAGTCGCCTTATCTTTACCCTTAGCGGAACCTGAAGTACCTTAAATAACAACATCAACATGGGGTAAGATAAAACATCTCAGTGGGTTCACTATCTTAGAGTTCTCTCGGCTCTAAGGGTCATTTCCAACGAAACTCGCTTGCTTCACGAACCAATTTACACAAGGGACAAGGATATAGGGAAAACTAGGGTCCACACACGATTTCCAAACACAAAAAAAGGAAATGCCTACCTCAAGTCCTTACGGATGCTCTAGTGAAACACATAGTAACAACTTAGAGACTTATACAAGACCTTACGGAGGAAAGACATACACGCACTTCAATCCTTACAGATGCTTCCCGTGGGACTCAGGATAACCCACCTCAAGACTTACTCAAGATTGACACAATTAGAATAGCACTTGCCCCAAGTCCTTACGGATGCTCTAATGAAACACATAGTAACAACATAAAGACTTATACAAGACCTTACGGGGGACTTATAGTCTACACTTCTCAAATCAATGCCCACGTATACACAACGGATACCTCAAGTCCTTACGGATGCTCTAGGGAAACACATAGTAACCATATAGAGACTTATACAAGACCTTACGAAGGATCCTAAAAACGAAACATAAAACATAAATCAAACGAGTTTAAGGGAAAACCTAGATACCTCACAAGTTATACCTTTTCTCCATTTCCATTAACTCACAAGTTCCATTTTATCAAGTTTTGGTCATTTGAAATTAGTCGGGTAAAAGTCGGCTCGGAATTAATGTTATTCAATCTTAATAGATAGATTATTCTTTAAGCTTCAAAACGATATGTGGAATGCTCAAAACGGAAACCCGAATCATAAGTTACGAATTAAAAGCCAAAGTTTGAAACTATAGGTCTCGCTGAGCGAGCTCTTTCTCGCTGAGCGAAACTCGCCCTGGAACTTTCGCTGAGCGAGCTACACCAGTTCAGGAAGTTCCAGCCTTACGGGAATTTACTCTCCCCACACCCAATCACTCCCAAACCTTAACCAATGCAACAAGACATGATCAAACGTATCCATTATCATAATGTGAGTGTTTTAGGTAGGTTTTAATCGAGTTTTAACCGTTAAACTTCCGATTTCTCTTAGGTTTCAAACTAAACCCTAACCACAAACATTTCTAAAATTCAACCAAAATCAAAGATAAAAGTTTCTAACTAAGAACCCACCTCGAGAGATGAAGATTGGCGGAAAGATTGAGTTGATTCGACGGACAGATGATCGGAAATGAAGGATTGGAGCTTTAGGGCTTTTTCTCTCTTCTTCTTCTCTTCTCTTCTCCTTTTCTTCTTTTCTTCTTTTCTTACTAACTTTTTCTTTCTCTCATAATCTTTCTCTCTATATATAAAATATAAAAGCTTATATTTTTACCGATAAGTCAAAATTTGAGAGTATCCGAAAATGTCTCTTAATCCGATATTTTATAAAACCTCTGAGTCAGCTAATTATCAATTAATAAAATATAATCCCATGAATTACTCTATTTAGTTCCATCAAGATTTCTTAGAGTATTCCGAAATAATATTATTACCAATTAATAATGTCCAGAGCTTTAAATAAAATACGGGGTATTACACTAACTTCCCTACCGCTAACCAATTCCACGATGTTACAACGATACTGTAGAATATCGAATCAACATTGGCTATCTCGTCATTGACCAGATATTGTTATGAACCCTCTATAAATTCCAACAAGTTATAAACCAAATAGAAGATAAGGTTTTGACACAACTTCTCCCATCTATTATACTATCTCAACTGTTTAGGTTTACACTTAAAGTACATCACAAAATTTACCACTACCATAAGCTCGAAAAGACGCTAACATTCACACATGAAATACTTTATTCGTGTTGTAATGTGCCCAAGGTAAGGCTGAGATAAATCCTAAGGGGTAAAAGGCTAAAAATTAAAGGGACAAAAGAGAATTAAAAAGGACTTTAGAAGTTGAACTAGACAATATTGCATTCATTTTTCATTAACTTATTTGCAGTCATTTTTTTCTCTTTTCATTTTTTTTAATTTCTTTTTTTTGGAAGGAATATGATAATAATATGAATTTTCTTCTTTCTTTTTTTTTCTATTTTTCTTTTTCTTTTTTTTTTCTTTCTTTTTTTCTCCCAACTTCTAAGATGTCACAAATATACTCATTCAATCTCACACAACTCTAAACAATACTCATTCATCCCCATAATGCGAGCCATAACTTTGTTTTCACTTTTAGCCTTTTAACGAGTTATAATTAAAAAAAGTATAAATAGTCTCAAAGGGATTTCAATCAAAGGATGATAATTTTTGGGGTTGGTTGAAAATATTCATGTTGAAGAAGTCCCACATCGCTTAGTTTTGTGAATGAAGAGATTCCAATTCTATATATAGGATATAACTTTTGAAGTCTCATATCACATAGTTTTGTGAAGGAAGACGAAGTTCAATACTATATATAGGATTCAAGTTCTTTGTTCCAAGATGCACCGGTCAAAAGCACTTTAGACTTGTATTTGAGTTCCTTTGTTCTCTTATACTCTTATATTATAGTGTTGTGAGATGTAGTAAAATATTTGTTTTGCAGGGTGTGGATGTACTGAAGGCCTGGGAAAGGAGTAATACTCCATATTTAATTAAATGCTTTGGATAATATTAATTAAGATTAATAGGGTTTCGGTGTACTCTGAGAGTTTTTAATTAAAATAATGGATAATATTAATTAAGATTAATAGGGTTTCGATGTTTCTTTTCAGGTTTCTTTTGCAGGTTTGATTTATAAGTGGAGCTATGCTCGGGATGTTTCAAGAGAAGCATAGTCTTAGTTTTTCCGCTGTGTATTTATCTTGTACAATAATGGATATTGTCTTTGTTCTTAGTATTTTTATTTTAGTATGATTTTCATGTCTTGTACCATTGTTGTATTATGTTTTAGAATTGGTCAAGAGTGTGAATTGTACTATTAGACACTTATGATGGTGTCAGTACCAAAATAACACTTGTATGATATTATTCTAGATATACATATTATATGGGAATTATAGTTGGCATTAGAGCAGGTCGTATCCTCGACCTAGCCTTTCAATATCATAAGTAAATCTTTCCTGCCTCTTAAGTGTGTCTTGCCAGCATGGTTCTTAATATCATATTATATAGTATTGGGCGTGATCAACCTAATGCTATGTATGTGACAGGTAGAATCATGGTTGTGCGATCACGAGGACTCTAAAGTGTTGTCAGAACTTGTGATATGGGGTAGGCTCAAGCCAAGAGTTAGCAGAGTAATGTGTTGTTCGAGAAATCATTTGGAATGGAAAGAGTCTGAAAGGAAATGATCTTTATCGGTAGAGTGGTCAAGGCATCAAGGAATATGTAAATTACTGGTAGATCGGTATTGACCACTAGTATGGACAAGAACCTTGAGAAATCTCATTCCACGAAAAGAGAAGATGTGTTGTACCCCAAAATTTTCCCTCTGTTTTTAACTCTAACTGACTTTTTGTTTTGCATTCATTTGCATCATCTTCGTATCATAAGTATTTCGTCTTAATATTAGCCGAAATAATTTCTTGGAATTTGCAGACAGACTAGTCAAATTAATTTTTAATTGTGCCTAAAACCAGTAAACGAAAAAATGTCACATTTAAATTTGCAAAAAACAGTACTATTAATCTGCGGTTCATGTAGATTAACCTAACATGCTAAAAATATTTTTATGACTATTTTTGATCGTATATTGATCAGTCTGAGCAGTTTAAACGGTCATAATTTTTATCCGACCAAACGCTGTATTTTTTTGAGTCGTTTATTTTGTGCTGATCATTTTGATGTATTCATTTTATTTTTTCTAACACTTTCGCGCCCGACTTTTAATTTTTGGGTCCTTTTATTTTTATTGGGTCTAGAATAAATAAATGTATTTATTAGTTTTATTTTAAGTAATTTAATTATTAAAACTTTATTTGATTTATAAATTAATATTTTATTAGGTCTCAAAATAAACACTTAGGCTCATTATACTAACCCTAATTGGTCCCTATATATATTTATGTTGTGTACTGATAGAGAAGACCAAAAGAAAAAACTAAAAAAAGGGAGAGCGGCATATTTACTTAAGTTAATATTTTTCGTCTGCAAAAAGCATAAAGGTTTGTTCTTTTTTATACACATGAATGGTTCATATGCATAGCTAAACAATATATTTGTTTTTGGATAACAAACAACGATTCCGCTTTAATCTTATTGTTTTTTCGATCAACATACTTAGCGTACATACCTGATCTACATACACAGCGTACATATCTATTATTTATATATAGTATACGTGATGATCTGTTACTATTTACTTTTTTTGTATCATTCAGTTTTTTCTTTCTAATGTACATATATTACATATAATATATATATATATATATATATATATATATATATATATATATATATATATATATATATATATATATATATATATATATATATATATATAATTTTACAGTAACTAACGTAACATTTTATATATAATGTTTATAATATATATATATATATATATATATATATATATATATATATATATATATATATATAATAATAATTTATAATATATAACTAGTTTGTTAAATATGTTATTCTATTTTTTTTTTATAATTCGATTATATTGTTCGGATTGGATCATGTCGATACGCTGTTCGCACATTTGTGTGCCTGAAGCGTGACACTTGCGTTGATCCGGTCCAATTACGATGATCGCATTTTTGCATTAGCAACGTCGTTTTTTTTAATTCATATTTTTTTATGTTATATATCTAAATCTGCACAGTTAACTAACTACCCTGATTTTTTCAAAAACCTTGACAATTTCGCCATAAACTCTAACAATTTTTTTAACTTTTAAACCCTAATTTCATAAACCTTAAAATATATATCCTTTTTTATTAACCCTAAAAAAATTTCAAACCCTAAACCTTTTTCTCTAAATTTTTTATTTTTATTCATTCTTGTGATATTCACTATCTGTCTATTATTACTACTCTGATGTATCAATTATTTTCCCGCCATTATAATTATATAACAGCTCCAAAACGTTGTAATAGTTAGGATTTTATTTTTTCCCATTTTATTTTCTGCCATTTTATTTTTCTGTCATTTAAATTCCTGCCATTAATCCTATATTGATTGTGTAGTTAGTAAATTTAAGGCGTGACAATATTTAATGAAATAAAAAAGATTTAGATAATAAAAATAATAAGATAAATATCTGAAAATAGCACTCACACCGTAAGTCGATCGTTCTAAAATCGTCATTTGCACCTCCTAGGGTTACCCCTCTTAGTTGCCTTAAAACAAATGGCCAGGTCCCTCAAAAATAGGGGTGTCTTAAGCAAGCGTCCCTATAAAAAAATCATCATTGTCCCTTCCAGATTAAAAGATCAAGTCCCTACGAGGTTACCTATGATATAATGATCTTGTCCCTTCGGTAAAAATGATGATAGTCCATACGATTTGCTAAAGATACCCTTGTAAGTTGCCTTCAGTGACCATACAATGACCTTGCGCCCGTCCCTTAACAAAATCCAAGGTAATGACTACCTACTCTTTAATAGTAGGGACAGTCTTACCCTAGAAAGGAAATAAAAGAATACGAAAGACCAGTCTAGGGTAGGTAGTTCTTAGTTACTTGCTCAATTTTCAAACAATTTTTAAACTTAAAAATCTTTGTATACATCCATACGAGGATCATTACAAAGACTTATGAAAATTTCTAAACACACAATACACCTTCTTTTTTTCAAACAAATAAGTGAGCTAAGTAACTAAGAGCTCACGTATAACCATGAATATAAAGGGTGCTAACACCTTCCCTTTATATAACCTACTCCCCGAACTTAGAATTTTAAAAAAAAGGTATTTCTTGTTCTTTTATATCCTTTCCTATTGGATAAAATAAAAGTCGGTGGCGACTCTTGCTATCCGCAACATAAATAAAAAGTCAATTCTCCCACTGTGTTATAGAACTGACGACTCTGCTGGGGAGTACTTAAAGAGGGGTTACCTTAGGAATTAGGATCACTTACTTGTTTGCTTTGCTTGCTTTATATTATTGTGGGGTTACTGTATGAAAGATCTTAACCCGGATCTAGTGTACCTTAGGTAAATGTCAATAGACCAAGGAAACTGTATGGCGTATACCGATATGGTTGATCTGGTGGCCATAGTTAGTGTGACTTCTTGGTTGGTTCTTATGTTCCTTAAGTAAGTTGAGGATAATATGGGGCTTCCATACGTTGTCATTAACACTAACTACCCTTTAGAACCTTAATTGACCCATCTTGGCCTTTAGAAAGTAGTGAGATAGCCGACTTTGGAGAAGTCTAAAGTTGGTTGATACTCGATGCTACGCTCATTGAGATCCTAATCTTGGGGGGTTTTGGTTGGAAAGTCAGTTGCCTACTGAACAACAACCCTTGAGAAGGATCAGTGGTATTGAGATCCCTTAGAACCTGGTTACTTTTATAGAACAGGATGAACCAACTAAATTTCAGGGGGATGGTACTTTCCTTTAAACCTCATGCAAGCCTCTAAACCTAGGATTATTGTGTGACTTGCTTGTGTGTGCCACATGTTTGTGATTGAACATAACATCATAACATCATAACATCATGACATCATAAGCATAACATTCTCACTAACCATTTCAATGACCAAAGGATTTATCTTTGTTATTTGTTAAAGGTTATGGCTTCCACTCGTAGGAACACTATCCAGATCAACTTCATAGGGATACCTTCCAAGATTAAGGATTTGGTCTCAAAACTTCCTGAAAGCTCTCAACTATTCAAGAATCATGGTTATCTACTTGACTTGGTTACCTCAGGGTTTGATGAAGATATGATTAGTGTCCTATTCTAGTTCTTTGATCCTAAGCATCATTGTTTCACATTTCCCGATTATCAGCTGGTGCCTACAATGGAAGAATTTTCAAAATTACTTGGTACACCTATCCTTAATCAGAAACCATTCACATGCTTAGAGAAGGAGCCTAAACCTGAAGTCATTGTTGCATCCCTACATTTGAAGAAATCAGACATTATCCTTGAAACAAGAAGTGGAGTTAAGGGTATCCTTGCCAGAGTATTAGTAGAAAAAGCTCAGGTGTTATTGGATGCTATGAGTTACGATGATTTTGAGGAGATCTTAGCTTTGCTGATTTATGGGTTGGTATTATTCCCTAATCCTGGCCAGTTCATAGATGTACACGCTATCAACATATTTCTGACTCACAATCCAGTGCCTACATTACTTGGAGATATCTTACACTCTCTTCACACTAGTACTACGAAAGCGAGGGGAACTCTGATGTGTTTCATACCTCTACTATCTAGGTGGTTTATTTCTCACCTTCCTCGATCCATGATGAAGAATGAACAGGGTTTGAGGTGGTATAAAAGGATGATGTCACTCTCTCATTCAGATATTCATTGGTGTTCTCGATCTATGGAAAATGTCACCATCATTGACCGTTGTGGAGAGTTCCCTAATGTGCCACTCCTTGGCATAAGAGGGGGCATTACTTACAACCCTTCTTTAACTCTATGTCAGTTTGGTTATGATCGGAGTAATGGTCCTTATGACATGCTTATTCAGGGTATTGTGTTTGATTACGACAATGATCTTCAAGGTTACCGTCAAAGGTTTATACGAGCTTGGAATAAAGTGAACAAGGTTGATAGTAAGACTCTGGAACCAAAGTACTCCATTCCTATGGAACCTTACCTCAGATAGGTGTGGTCTCGTGCTCAGACTCTTATGATGCCATATCCTGCTGTTCTACCGGTTACTATGGAGCATATTGTTGAAGGAGATGTTCCTTATACCATCCTTCATCCAAATATGCCCACTGATTTGGAAGAGCTGAAGAAGTCATGGATCCAACTGAAGGAGCAAAGAGATGCCTTTGAAGCCCAATTCAGGATTAGCCAAGAAAGAGTGTTGGAACTAACAAAGCAACTTCACGAGGAGAGGAATCTCAACACATATCTCAACACCAAGAGGAAGCGTCCATGGGAGACTTAATTCTCAGATGTCTTATTTTCTTTATAATTTCTGTTTTCTTTAATTTGTAAGCCCAAGGGGAAATATTACTTCAAACCTACTAATAAGAGTTTCGTTTTTTGTCTGTTTTAACAAATTTAATTCATGCAGTCCTTGAAACCATTACATATGCATCTATAAATCATATCATTACATAACAGGTTTTCACAACAGGTTTCTCATCTTCTCGCTGTTTATTTCAGCAAAAATGGCTCTCGAACAATATGTCAAAGATCTTCAGGTTCATAATACCCAATTCCTAGAGATGATCCTGAACTTGTCCAAGGGACAAGAAGAGCTAAAAGCACTCCTGACCAAGAAGGAGAAGAAGGCCAAAAAACTAGTTGGTTTCATCAGTTTGGGAAGAAGATTCAGAGCTCCAATCAAGACAGATGACAAAGTTGAAAACCCTGGAGATAAAGATTCTACAGAAGAGGAAGGAAGTCCACCTGGTACTGTTGTGAATTCTGATTATGAGGAGAATTATTATCACGATTCATGAATGTATGGGATGCATATGATCAAAAAAGAAGCATACATCATGATAAAAATTTGAAAATGAACTCAAACAAACCCTAAACACATACAAGATCACTCCCCAAAGGTGGAGGTCAGAAGCTAAACCAGGGGAAAGTTATGAATTTCCTAAGTTAACTAGGTTTTTGGGTGATTCTTCATGAAAAATGCCAAACAATTTGAAAATGCAATACAAAATTATGAATTAAATAACCTAGATAGTAGATGCAATGTGTGAAAGAATGCAAAAAGAACCAAGTTCAAACTCATCATGGTTGATCAGAAATGAGTTTTTCAAGTTAGGGTTAGAAAAATGTGAAATTTATGAACCCTAATTCAAATAAAATTGTGAAAACATGATCAAACCTAAAACTAAATTTGTATGGTGATTTTGTAAATTGTTCTAAATGCCTAAGAATGCTTCATGAATTTTTTGGTGATTTTTAGATACCTAATGTATTTTTAATTAATTAAAATCAATTAATTAATTAAATAAAACATTTAAATTATTTAAAAATAATTTTTTAATGAAAAATTTAAAAATAAAAATATTTTTGAGTTTAGAAAAATATTTGAAGTGAAAATGCAGAAAATGAGATTTTTATAAATGTTTTTGCTATTTTTAATAAATATATGTAAAGAAATATGAAAAATAAAAAGAGAACTGAAAGTATGCAAGATCAAAGGCCAGGATTTGAAGTTGGGGTGACTTGGCGCGTGTTTGGGTGGTCAGGATTGAATTTGAGCTAATTAACCTAATTAAATTAATTAAATGAGGATTAGGGTTAAGTGAGGCATCTGGACCATTCATTCGCGCGGTAAACCTAAGATCTAAGGGCTGACATTTAAACCTGGCTAATTAATGAGATTAAACCCTAATCTTTTTCAGGCGACCAGAATAGTGTTCCGGTCGTCTTCTCCGACCACTCTCTCACTCTAACTCTCTCCACAGGCCATGAAAACGTCCCAAACTCTCCAGAGTCAACCCCCAAACATCATACAACAAGAATCCACAAACAAAAACATTTTATTTTTCATGAATCAGCTGAATCGAAGCAAATAATAAAACACGGGCAAAGTTTCAGAAGATCAATACATGCTTATTATCCACTCATTTTCAAAACCAAACACATCATGATGATGAGAGGAGCATGTAGATTAATATTATAACTTAAAAAGGGAGTTCTGGAAAAAATGTTCTTAGTGACTACCTGAGTTGAAGCTTTTCAGTTTAGAGCTTTCTGGCCTCTTCTTTGATGCTAATCCACTCCACTTGATCCCCTTGTGCTTCTGAAAGGCTTAGAACAAGTTTATATGGGCTGGTTTGAGAGTTTCAGTTCTGATAACTCAGAAATCGTGTTTTGGTTTAGGGAGCTTTTAGGTCATTGTGAAGGGTGTTTTGTGTTCTAAGAGTAATGTGGAGATGAATGGTGAAGAAAGTTTTGAGTTCTGATGGCTGTATTGAGAGATTCGAAGGAATGAAGTTTTTTGCAAGTTTTGTGATTCTCAACTTGTGTGATGTTTCAGGCTTTAATGTTGTTATGTTTGAGGTCCATGAGGTTCACATAAGTCATGTTGATTGGCCTGAGAATGAGTGGTGGCACATGATGATTGGTATGGCTTCATTTGCAAAAAATTCAATGTTGTGTCATAGGAGGCATGGCATGGGACATAGCTGATCTAAGGGATGGATTTTCCTCAGCTGAGTTTATGGAGGGCCATTGGATTAAACTTGATGAGCTGTAACACTTGGATTGCAAGATAGCAAGACTTTTGCATTTTTCCCTCTTTGAGAATTTTGTGAAAATGATCCATGGAAACTTGTGATCCAAGGCATGATTTTGGTCAAGCAATGTTGCATTATCATGTTATGATGCTTAGAAGTCAATTAGAGGTCATTAGAAGTCTTGGAACTTGGTTTTGCAAAAATCCCTCTTTGGCATATACTTGAAAATTATAAGATTTTTCCCAACTTTGAAACATCATATCTTGAGTTCGAGGATGAATCAAGAGGAGTTCTTGTACTTTTTGAAAATGGTAAGATCCAATCTACAACTTTCATGTTTGAAGATTTTTCGTTTGAAGCATTTTTTGTCAAGAAAGAGGAGGTTGAAAATTTTTCCCAAAATGGAAAGTTTTCATTACAAGTCATGTCCAAAAATGGAAAGTTTGCAAATGGCTTGAAATTCTTCAATGTTGTGAAATTTTAACCACTTCTAAGATCAAATAAAGATCATAGAACCTCAAATTGATGAAGATGACCCTTTGGTACCATTGGTGGTGGCCTAAGATGCCCTAATTCTGAGTTTTCTTGCACAATAAGTTACTAGCTGATCAGATGACTTCCACAATGAATTTCTTCATCAAATTTGGTACACATTCTCCTTATAACATATTAAGACCAATGGAATCAAGAAAGACCAAAAAAATTGAGACTAAGGGCTTCAAACCCAAAACCCTAATTTTAGGTCATTTGTGTAGAAAACCATAGTCGGCCTGGACATTTGTGCAATGCTTTGTGATATCTTGACATTTAAGAACTTTACGGAGCATAAGATGATCATAGAACACTCATGGACCATCTTGGAATGCTTCAAGACCTTTGAGATGGCTCAGATCACTTCTTGGATTGCTCAGATCACAAACCCTAGCTATGCAGTTTATGTAGTGAAACAAATATGCAATGTGAGATGATATGCTTATGCAATGCTATATGAAAGATCACAAGCCATAGTGTGAGAAACATTGAGGGAAAATTTGGGGTGTTTACATAGAGGAAAATATTACTTTTGAAGTGGAAAATAATTATTTATTTTGAGCCTACTTTTACCCGGCTTTTGCGATTAACCGTAATTATGTTAGTTGAAAAATTGTTGTATTAATCAAATTGTGATATATATATATATATATATATATATATATATATATATATATATATATATATATATATATATATATATATATATGTTTAATCACGAGGATTGGATGAAAGTAGAGACAATGAGATCATTGTGAGATTAGTTTAATTGTGATAATTAAATTAAAATATTATAATTATATGTTTGAAAACTATATAATTAAAGGCATCAAGAATGGAGAAATAGTGAGGAAATCTTACCATAAACCAATAGTGTGTCCTAGTAATGTAACTAGAAATTGTTAGATGGTATGACTTGTGAGATGACTAGTATTACCCTAGGTCGTTGCGAACCATTAGCGTGCTATACATTAGGCCTCCGTAATAGTCTGGTGTAAATATTGAGGTGGGTAGATCTGGGTCCCACATGAAGCGTCCGTGAAGGATAGAGTTGTGTATTCACGAGTGGGCCTCCCTAAGTCTAGTGTAAGACTTGAGGTGGGTGGAACTAGGTTCCACGGGAAGCATCTGTAAGACTTAAGGTGTGTACATACATTATCCATCTGAAAAGTCTGAGTAAGTCTTGAGGTGGGTAGATCTTGGTCCCACAGGAAGAATCTGTAAAGGCTTGAAGGAGTACTACACGGGGTTCTTTGGGGAATCTTGTGTAAGTCTTGAGGTGGGTGGATCTAGGTCCCACGGGAAGCATCAGTGTAAGTATTGAGGTGGGTGGTTTAGGTCCCATGGGAAGCGTCCATAAAGACTCCAATTGAGTATCACATCGGGTCCTCTGTATAGTCTGGTGTAAGTCTTAAGGTGGGTAGATCTTAGTCCCACGTGAAGCATCCGTAAATGCTTGAGAAACCGTTGGTGAGGCTGGTTGTGACTTGAGGTGGGTGGATCTTGGTCCCACGAGAAGTCTTGCCGATAACACTTGAGGTGGTTATTCCTTTGAGTCCCATGTGAAGTGTTGAGAGCGTTGTATGGACGTGTCCATATTGTTTTGGTTCCTTTTAGAAAAGTGACCAAAGACCCGAGTAGTATTAGAATTGAACCCTTAGAGCCGAGAGAACTCTAAGATAGGGAACCCACTGAGATGTTGTTATCTCACCCCACTATTGTTATTGCTTTCAGGTTTCTTTTACAGGTTTGATTTACAAGTGGAGCTATGCTCATGATGTTTCAAGAGAAGCAAAGTTTTAGATTTCGATGTGTATTTTATCTTTATACAATAATGGATATCGTATTGATCTTAGCATTTTGTTTTAGTATAATTTCCATGTCTTGCACCATAGTTTGCATTGTTTTTAGTATTGGTCAAGAATGTGAATTATGCTATTAGGCACTGAAGATCGTGTCATTACCAAAAATAAGACTTGTATGATATTATTCTAGATATATATTATATGGGTGTTACACGCGCTAGGCGAGAAAATGTGAATAAGGAAACCTGGAAGACATTTAAGTATTACTTGCTAAAGAAGAAATCAATTTGGTCAGATTTAACAGACTAGGAAACACGCTCCAGACGCAAGAATGAGGCGATCCACGAGTACCTCATAATTTTTCCTATAAATAAAAGTTTTCAATTATGTGCAAAGAGAGTTTTGTTGGATTGGAGGAGTACCCAATTGGACTAGATTCACTCTTGTTTACAACAGGAGGATACGAAAGGAAATGTGAAGGCAAAATCACTACTCAAGTGACAAGGAAGATCCCGATTTCAAAGTCAACTTCTCTAGAATGGCCAATTGTTATACTAACCATGTGTAAGTTTGGGATTGTGATAACTAATAAGTTTCAGATTTACTGTCAAAACATTTATACTTATTTTCTTATTTCACAAGTAATAATTACAAAAAAAACTTTGTATTTATCCATTAAAAGTAAAGAAACACTTGTTAGTATTTTCTTGCGCGCATTTATCGAAAAACATGTGAAAATAACTTTAAAGACACTACTCAATACGAAGAAAACAAACAAAAGCAAAACCTAGAAGAAACAAGGCTCACTAGGCCCCATTTACGAGTGAGTTAGGCACTTAGTAGGGCTAAGTGGGAGCACTAGGTGAAAGTACTTCATGATGAAGCAAAGGTCAGTGCGCTAGTCGAAGGGGATGGTGTTTTAGGTAAGCAAAGGTGGCCAAGTACACGTGGAAGACATGAAAGTGTTACTTGATAAAGAAGAAAGCAATATGGTTAAATTTAATTGGGGGTAGAAAAACGATTTCGGCTTACTGGGTATGTCCGTTTTTTCCACACTTTAATGCGGGACAGAACAAGAATCTAGGCCCTCATCCTCTAATGTGTCTTCCCCGTCCCTCCTTATTTTCTTCGCGGCCTTTTGCGCACAAAAATATTAACATCAAATTTTTTTAGGCTTAAAAGATGCATTATCTGCGGGCTTTCCCTACCCCTATATTTAACAGACAGGGTAGGTGCACTGGATGCAAGAATGGGGCGCCTAACTAGAACCTCGGAATTTTTCCTATAAATAGAACTTTTAAGCTTAATGTAGAGAAAATTTTGGTGGATCAGAGGAATACGGAAACAGAGTAGATTTTCTCTTGTCTACAACATGAGGATAAGAAATGAAGTGTGAAGGAAAAAGTGTTGCTCAGGCGACAAGGTAAATGTCGGTTCCAAAGTCAACTTCTCTAGAAAGGCCAGCTGCTACGCTAACCATGTGTAAACGTAGCTAAAATTTTCATTATTAGGGTTAGATGTAGTCGTTATACTCATGTACTAAATATGTCATGATGTTCTATGTAAAATGGCTCATGCTATAATATTGGTGACTCTTTAATCTTAATGCTTGTTTTCGCTTTGCAATCTAAAACTTATTTTCATGGTGTGACCTGGCATCGAGAGGTGTTTGTCATTATTATATCCATGACATTCACCTATTTAGTATTAAACATGTACATATGTATATGCTCAATATCCACACTCATTGTACCAAGATCAGTATATAGTCTCGCTAATTTATGAGTGTTGAGATTTAATGCTCCGTATTGGTTAATAGTAACATATATCATTCTATTGGGTAATATGCTTATCTCACAACGTGGAGACTGAAAAGAGATACAAACGAGGGTAACATATATGGTAGTATTATACACTGAGTAGAGGAACATATTATTGACCTATGAATGTGCATCATATATACATATGGTTGGAAATGAGTCGAGTCGAGTCGAACTCGCCTAAGCTCGACTCGACTCGTTAAGAATTGGTTCAACTCAAATCTCAGTTCGAGTTCAACACGAACTTTTTTTAAGCTCAAACTCAACTCGTTATAAGTTCACGAACAGTTTGATTCAACTCGTTAGGTTCATCTCATTAGGTTCAGCTAACTTGGTTCACGAACTTAAAAGCCATTTTTTTAGTCTATATTTTTATATATATATTAAATTTTTAATTAATATTTTTTTAAAAAGAAAATATTAAAATAAAATAAAAGTTATCATATTGAAATTTAACTTTAAATCTTAAAAATCTACTAATTTAAAAGCTAGACAACTTTCAAAAGATATATTTAAAAGTTTAATTTAAAAACTACTAAATTGAACTTTAAATTTTTCTAAAAAATCCACAACTTCATATAGATATTTAGGAACCATACAAATTTAATAAAATAGTGCTTCAAAAATTACTAGAAATAGATACATTTCCATCACAAAATGATTACACCACTTGCAACCTTCAATAAACACAAGTTGTTTTAGCAAATATCATTATGCCTCCAACAAGAATGATCCTAAATGCAATTGTCAACTTTATTATCATAACTAGTACATAAGAGACATATTTAGGATTAAGATTTAGAGTAAATCTTTAAACCAAATCTTAAAGACAATATAATCCTTCTCATATGTAATCAAGTTGACTCATGAACCTAACGAGTCGAACTATGCATAGTTCAAGTTCAGCTCATTTAGTTAACGAACTTAGTTTTTCGCTCATACTCAGCTCATTTGTTTCATGAACCTAACTCAACGATTTAATTGTCGAACCGAGTTCTGAACTATTTTTGAGTTGGTCCGGTTCATTACTAACCCTAATACATAATGATGAAATCCACCTCCACGAGAATTCTCGTTGTTAACACCAAAATCTCTAAATTTACTTTGCTCATTTAATTCATGTTATATACTGATCTTACCTGATCAGGAGGGCCTTCCAAGGACTTTAAGAGTGGGCCAGAGAATGGGATGAGAGAGGGGGTGTACCTGCAAAGTACTCTGATGCTCAAGTCAGAAAGGTACAGAAAGTTAAGGTTATTTCAGAGTGAGTTAGAATACCTGGCCCTTTTCCATGAAAGGGTATTTATATTGAGCCCCCAGCGCTGGGCCAAGGCTCCTGACGAGCTTGATCTAGCTAGGCCCAAGGAGGAGCTTCCAAGGAACGCGTAAGAAGCGTGAAGACCTAGACCAAAGGTCTGCTCCCTGGTCCAACTGCCCCTATCTCTCAGGAGATAATGAAGGGCAATTGGGTGACGTGGCAGATGAGCTGGCAGACATGGTTTCTGCCCGACATCGTGCGTACGCCCGTAGTATGGGCAGGTGATGTGTGAAGGAGGGTCGGCTGGTCAGATGCATGCATCTCTGCCCGACACGTAGTGGGGTGTCAAGGCAGAGTGTCATCAGCTCGGATGCGTGGGCTTTGCCTGACATGTTCACCAGCTCGGCTGCATGGGCCTTTGCCCGACGTGTATTGGGCCGTGCCCTGTATGTCATCATGGCCCAGTCCAGAACAGGAGCCCCCCAAGTCGAGTCTCTGAGTCAGAGCGATGACTTGTACTGCAACCGGGGTTCCCGTGTCGAGGAAAAAACGTGGAGGTACGGCATGGAAGATTCTAGTAGAATTTACTGCCATGTCCCTCTCTCTGGGTGCTTGATACCCCGGTAGTGTCGCGGATGAAAAGTCATCGACGGGTGCGTGCCTTTCTTGTAGAGGTCGAGGGCTTCATATGGGGACGGGACGTTCTGAGGAGTCGGGGAGATGGACAGCTGCCCGGCGTCGCTTCAGTTTCCTTATGGATTGACGTGTTTCAATATTAATGACGTCGCTTCGTTTTGTGTGCAAAGGCGGCGTAGGCAATAGGCAATGATGACCTAGCGCGTTGGTCCACGCGCCTGGGACTATAAAATGAAGTTGAGTGACTTCATTTTCACTTTTTCGCTCATACGTTCACCGGAAGCTCTGAAGAATTCTCCTGTGTCTGCCCGTCTCGCCGCCTGAACCGCCACCCCTGCTCGTGCACCACCGTCTCTTTCTTAATTCCGAATATGTCAGGTGCCATTTTTGCTTCCTTAATCCATTATTTTTCTCTTTTTTTGTGCCAAATGTCTGCGAATGTATGTTATACTTATAGTAGGATGGTTAGATTTGACTTAGGAATAGTAAAATGGACTGTAGATGATAAAATAGGGTTAGGGTTAGACTGTCCCGGGCAGAAATTTCATACGCCGGGCGAAATCTGCATAAGCATATATGAGATTTCTGCCCGGTCTCGTAAGAACGTGCGTATTCTTGCGCCAAACACGTTGTCTGTGCCCGTTGCTGCTACGTCCTTTCACTTGACCTGCGGTGGAAGGGTGAATTTGATATGACGTCGAATTCACTCTTTCTGTCTGCGTTTCAGGTGCTACCGGGCGTTTACGACCGAGGAGAGATGACTCCGGGCCACCGTCTGAAGATGCGGCCATCACTCGTCTACCCGTCGGGGATGGGAGTGCCAGGGATGGTACTGAACATGCCTCGTCCTCCGGGCAGAATGATCTCTCCTGGGTTACGGATGAACCTTTGGAGGAGGAGTCCTATTTCTGTGACGAGGCCATCCCCGCTTATGTCGTGGTTGAGGACAGAAGTCGGGAACATCCTGAGAATTGGCAGTGCCACGCTCCCAAAGAGGCAGACCGCATATGTCATCATTTCCCGGGGAAGCAGTTCGCGATGTACGAGTTCGCTTTCCGGGAGGCGGGGATCAGGCTGCCCTTTAATTCATTTGAAATGTCCATCTTCAAATGGCTTCGGTTGGCGCCGTCTCAATTGCATCCTAACGCCCTCGCTTTTATGCGGGCGTTCGAGTTGGTCTGCCGCTTCCTCGACATTGGGTGTACTCGAGCCCTTTGCTTCCATGTCTTCCACCTCCAGCAGTCCGGTCTCCGTGGGCGTCACAGCTGGGTCTCCTTTAAGCAGCCTGTGCGTTTGTTCAAGACATACATGGACTCTGCCCGTCACTTTAAGGGTCGGTGGTATGTGGTGAGACCGATCACCCGTGTCGCCCTGCACTCCCTTTACTAATATCAACGGGCAGCAAATGAGGAGGAAAAATTGATGTCAAAGATACCGCTGAGGTGGCAGCGTGATCATTTCGACCTCACCACCGCTCATTATAGGATTAAATTTGCGATGCTCGGCGTCGAGGATAGGCTCGCATATAAGAAGTTGGTTGACTATGTGTGGAGTTTCAATCTGGCCGTCTGGGCGGATCGACAGGGCGTGCCTTATCTCGACGAGGCTGGAATGCCGATCACTGAGGCCCGTATTATTAATACGAAAGCTTTGCTTGAGTGTGGTACCGAGGATAAGGCCTTGGAATTATTGAGTAGGTGTCTTTCTTGTTCTTTATTTTTGTCTTTGTTTCCGCTCGCTAACGTTTATGTGTAATGTTTTGCAGGTGCTATTCCCACTGCGCGTGACCGGGTCCTCAAGCTGGCCAACCAGGTTGGTGCGCCGGACAGGGTTCCCAAAAAGAAGAAGAAAATTGTGCCTCGTGTTCAGGTGGCCGCTGAAGACGCTGGGGTCGGGACCTCGAACACGGCGAGTCCGGTACCTTCCTCTCCTCCTCGGGCGTCGACGATAAATATACCTGACAGCCCGCCTCTATCAGCCTCTCCTCTCCACAAGCGGAAGCGTCTGGCGGGGACTCTTTCGAGGTCTTCATTGGGGGGCGGGAGTCCGGGCGGACCTGGCAGCTACCTGTTGCCCCCTTACTATGTGGAGCGGTCTTTCTTCAAAGCCGAGGATGCGATCGCGGTGCCGGCACCTGAGGCGAGGGCTATTCTGGATCAAGAGGCTAGTATCCGACGTAAGGAGCTGGCAAGAGACCTGGCTGCTGTCATCCGGGTGATGGAGACGGCCATGGTCTTAACTGATACCTCGGTCTCCACTGCCTCCCTGGAAGATGCTCTTGTGCAGGTTCGGTCTGAGAAGGACAAGCTGTCCAAGGATCTGTCGGACTACAAGGAGGAGCATCAGCTGCAGGAGGGGCTGAAGAAAAAACTGGAGGAGGTTGAAGAGGAGCGGGATCAGGTGAAGGTGGCCAAGGTGAATTTGGAGGAGCAGTTGGCCGGGCACCAGAAGTTGATTGAGGATAATGCTGGACTGCGTACTCAGCTCGCTTCTCTCGAGGAAAAGGTCTGTCCTTTGGATAATGAAACCGAGGAGGAGCTCGCACTCGGTTCCCGTGGTGAGCTGCTGGGGCACATACGTTCCCTCAACCAGGACCTCGTGGCTGTGTTCAAGGAGGGTTTTGACAATGTCGTCGAACAACTGAGGGTTCTGAATCCCGAATTGGTGACGGAGGGGTCAGCCCACAACTACTGTGTCCGGGAGGGGGAGATTGTGTGCCCTTTCGAGGCCGAGGAGGAGCTGGGGGACGATGAGGATGAGGTGGAGAATGTTGAAGAGGAGCTCCGGGCGGAGTCTTGATTATTTTCTGATTTGTTTTTCATATGGCCCACGTGCCTCGTTGATGTATGGCCTGCGTGCCTTTTATGTATTTTGGCCTTCGGGAATATGTAATTTGGCCTTCGGGCGTACTTGGCCTCGACCGTTGCTTTAAATATATGAATGTTGTTTTTGGTCATTCTTTTTGTTCGGTTATGTACCATGTTTTTATGTTTTTGAACTGTTATATTCTGCTCGACCAGGTTGATCTCCTCGGTTTAGGGAACCGATGAAGTGTCGGGCGTCGTGCCCGTTTGGATCGAAGACCGAGTTCGATGTTCGGGACTCCGGCTTCGAGGCTTGGGCTCTCCCATCGCGAGATGGGCGCCCTGCCTGTCGCGGTACTTCGACATTGGTGCTCGATCGAGATCCCAATCGTCGGGGAGGGTTGTGTTCGCTGGAGGGGTCGATTTGTCCCCGGGTCTTGCGGTTCCTCTCTGTCGTTTTGGAGACGAAGAGCGTGGTCGTACCTCCCACGTCTCCCCGTGATATATTTAGCTGTAATATTGTGTAAGTTTCTCTGCGTTCCATGGTCGAGCGAGTTCTTCCCCTTGTAGGTTTTCTAGGTAATAGGCCTCGTTGCTCGTCTTGTCACGGACGCGGTAGGGGCCTTCCCAGTTGGCGGCCAGTTTAACCTCTCTTGAGTTTTTCTGGTTTCTTCTGAGGACCAGGGTGCCCACATGGAACTCTCTTTTTATGACCTTCGCGTCGTGGCGCGGTTCTATTTTTTGTTTGAGGGATATTTCCCTAATGGCTGCTTCGGAACGGATCTCGTCGACGAGGTCTAGCTCGGCTCTAAGTGCCTCGTCGTTCATTTCCTCGTCTAGGGGTTCCTCCACACGTCTCGTCGGCTCCCGTATTTCCACCGGGATGACTGCTTCGGTGCCGTAAGTTAGTCAGAATGGGGTCTCCCCGGTCGTGGAGTGTGGCGTCGTGCGGTAAGCCCATAGGACGCTATGTAGCTCCTCGACCCATGCCCTCTTTGCCTCACCGAGCCTGCGTTTGAGGCCACGTAGGATTACCCTGTTGGCCGCCTCCGCTTGCCCGTTTGTCTGCGGATGTTCGACGAATGTGAAATGCTGCTTAGTACCTAAGCTGGCGACGAAGTCTTGGAATCCCCCGTCTGTGAATTGTGTCCCGTTGTCCGTGATGAGGACCTGGGGCACGCCGAACCGAGCGAGGATATTGCGTTTAAAGAATCGGAGAATGTTATGTGCGGTTATTTTAGCCAATGCCTCTGCTTCGATCCATTTGGTAAAATAATCCACCCCTACGATGAGGTATTTGTTTTGGTACGACCCGGTCACAAAAGGCCCGAGGATGTTCATGCCCCACCATGCGAAGGGCCATGGAGAAGAGAGTGTTTTTAGTTCGTTTGGGGGTGCGAGGTGCATGTCGGCATGTCGTTGGCATTTATCGCATTTTTTCACGTGCTCCTTTGAGTCATGTTGCATGGTCGGCCAGTAGTAGCCTGCCCGAAGGGCTTTTCGTGCGAGTGATCGCCCACCGAGGTGTTGGGCGTTAATTCCCCGGTGTATTTCTCCAAGTATGTCGGGGACTTTCTCTTCCTCGACGCACTTGAGTAATGGGATGGAGAACCCCCTACGGTAGAGTTTCCCTTCGAGGAGTACGTACGAGCATGCCCGTCGTTTGGTGGTGGCCGCTTCCTTTGGGTCGACGGGGAGTTCGTCCTTCGTTAGGTAATTGTAGATAGGTGTCATCCAACAATGAGTATCCCCGATCGCGTTGACCTCGATTGGAGGAGGTAGTTTTTCGATGCTAGGTCGAGGAAGGATCTCTTGAATTACTGATTTGTTCCCGCCCTTCTTCCTCGTGCTGGCTAGTTTTGAGAGGATGTCGGCCCGTGTGTTGTGCTCGCGAGGTACATGCTGTACTTCCCACTTCTCGAACTTTTCGAGTCTTTCTTTGACAAGGGACAAGTATTCGACAAGGTTGTCATTCTTAGTTTGGTACTCTCCTCGTACCTGTGAGGCCACGAGCTGGGAGTCTGTTGATATTTTTACTTCCTTTGCTCCTAGGTCCTCGGCTAATCTTAGACCGGCGATAAAAGCTTCATATTCGGCTTGGTTGTTCGAAGTCGGTAAGGCTAGTGCTAATGAGACCTCAATCAGGATCCTGTCTTCATTCTCGAGGATGATCCCGGCTCCGCTACCTGATGTGCTGGAGGCGCCGTCGACGAAGATCATCCACTTATGGGCGTCGTCCGTCGGTGTTGAGCAGTGGGTCATTTCCGCAACGAAGTCGGCCAGTGCTTGGGCTTTCAAAGCCTTTCTATTTTCGTATTGTATGTCGAATTCGGAGAGTTCCAGTGACCATTTGAGCATTCTGCCGGCCATATCTGGTCGCCCAAGCAACTGTTTGATCGGCTGATCGGTTCTTACCTTTATCGTGTGTGCGAGGAAGTAGTGACGTAGTCTCCTCGCCGCATTTATGAGGGCCAGGGCGACCTTTTCAATTTGCTGGTATCTGAGTTCGGGGCCTTGGAGTGCTTTGCTCGTAAAATAGATGGGTTTCTGTCCCTCGTCGGTTTCCCTTATTAGGACGGCGCTGACGGCCTCGGTCGCCACGGACAGATACAGGTATAGGGTCTCCTTTTCTAATGGTCGTGATAAGACCGGGGGTTCGGAGAGAACCTTCTTTAGATGGAGTAATTCCTGCTTGCATTCGTCGGTCCAGTCGAAGCTAGCTTCTTTACGAAGGAGTCTGAAGAATGGCAGGGCATGCTGGGCGGACTTGGCGATGAAACGGGAGAGTGAGGCGAGCACTCTGTTGAGGGATTGGATGGATTGTTTGGTCCTCGGGGTTGGAAATTCCGAGAACGCCCGGCATTTGTCGGGGTTGGCTTCGATCCCCCTTTCAGTGAGGTAGAAACCCAGGAATTTTCCTGCTCGTACTCCGAACGTGCATTTTTCAGGGTTGAACCTCATTTTGCACTGCCTCGCCTGCTCGAATACTTTGGATAGGTGCCGAGCATGGTTGACCTCCTCGTGTGACTTGACGATCATGTCGTCCATGTATACCTCGAGCATGTCCCCTATTTCTTCCTTGAAGACTCTGTTCATCATGCGTTGGTATGTGGCACCGGCGTTCTTGAGCCCGAACGACATTACGTTGTAATAGTAATTGCCCGTTGGGGTCATGAATGTCGTGTGTCTCTTGTCCGCGGTCGACATATGGATTTGGTTATATCCACTGTATGCGTCCATGAAGGACAAGAGTTTAAAACCTGCAGAATTGTCCACGAGCATGTCTATGTTAGGGAGGGGGAAAGCATCTTTGGGGCAAGCCCTATTAAGATCAGTATAATCAACACACATACGCCATTTTCCATTATTTTTCTTAACGAGGACTACATTAGAGAGCCAGGTTGTGTACTGGGCTTCAGAAATAAAATTTTCCTCTAAGAGGTCTTTTACAGCTCGCTCGGCAGCATCCGCCTTCTCGGGGGACTGTTTGCGCCTACGCTGTGCTATGGGCTTGACTGCCCGATCTAAAGCTAGCTGGTGACATGCGATCTCAGGATCTAGATCGGGCAATCCCTTGTTCCCTCGGGCAATCCCTTGCCTATCTTTACTGTCCTCTCTGGATCGTCCCCCAGAGGGATGAGTTCGAACTCTCCGTCGGGGATCGGTCGGAACGGGTGTTCGGGAGATCGTTCCTCGGCGGGTTTCCATTCTTTAGTCTCGTCGCAACCAATGCGGCAGTCGAGGTCGATGGCGTTAATTCCCTGGGGAGGAGGATCCTCAGTCTTGAGTTTTTTGTTGCTGCTCTTTGTATTGACTGTGGCCTGTCCTTTTATCACGGCGTCGTAGCATCGTCGGGCAGCCTCGATGTCGCCGTGGATGGTGACTACGCGGCCCAACTTGGTGTAGTACTTCATCTTCAGATGAACGGTGGATGGGACTGCGGTGAGTTCGGCTAATGTCGGGCGGCCAAAGATGCAATTGTAGAGGGATGGACAGTCCACGACCAGGAACTGGATTTTGATTTCCCTGGCCGTTTCCTGTTCCCCGAAGGTGACTAGGAGCTCGACATATCCCCACGGCCTCGTTGTGGCTCCATTGAATCCCTAGAGGTCGGATCCGACGTAGGGGGCCAGGTTGGTCTTGTCTAATTTCAGAGTCTTGAAGAGGTGGACGTACATGATATCCACCGAGCTGCCCTGATCGACCAGAATGCGCCTGACGTCGAACTGGGCCATCCTTGCCCTGATCAATAGTGGAATGCCCGAATTCGGGGATCCTCCCGGAAGCTCTTCTAAAAAGAAGGATATTGGGTTGGATTTACCCCGATATTTTGTCAACGTCGCTTTTTGCTCGGCCGCAGTCAGGAGGAGCTCGTCGAACTTGCGTTTGACCGAGAGGGCAGCAGCCTCGTCGTTAATCCCTCCACCCGATATGACTAGTGCGGTCGGGAAATCTTCCCAGGGGCTGAGTGCAGTGATTCAGCTTTCGGGCAATGGCTCGGGGAGGATGAAATCTTCTGGGCGTGACACGCAGAGGGCCACTTGATAAGGAGAGTTGTCGGGGGGGGGGGTGTCTTCCCGGGGTCTCTTCTTCTCTGCCTCGTCATGCTTGGGGGTTTCGTTCCTCCTCGTATACTGTTTTAGGTGCCCTTCCTAGATTAAAATCTCTATCGCATCTTTCAGGTGAACGTAGTCCTCGGTCACGTGCCCATGGCTCCTGTGGAACCTGCAGTACTTGGATTTGTCGGTGTGAGACTTTGGTGCAGATGGTTTTGGGAACCTCACTCTTCCCTGTTTGAACTCAGAGTTGATGCACTCCACGAGGATGCGCTCTCGGGGAGCTGTCAGTAAGGTATATTCGCTGTATCGGCCCGCGGGGCCTCTTCCTTCTCGAAGTTCGCGGGGTCTTTCTTCTCTTTGCTTGTCCCCGTTGCGACGGGGGACATTTGAATCTTCGCGCTTGGGGTGATCAGTATCTCCGACATTACGGCCGCTGCGGGCGTTGTGGGCTACCTGTTTTTCCTCGTATCTGATATAGGCCTGGGCCTTGTGCAGAAGTTCATTCAAGGTGCAGGGAGACTCGATCCCGACGACTCTGCTGAGTTCACTGCCGGGCAAGAGCCCCCTCTCGAGGAGGTATTTCTTCATGTGTTCGGTGGTATCCACCTCGACAGCTTCCTGGTTGAATCGCTCAATGTACGAGCGTAGTGTTTCATTTTTCTTTTGTACTATGGCTTCAAGGGTCGCCTCTGTCTTGGGGTGATGCCGGGAAGCCGTGAAGTGCCTTGTGAACATGGATCTCATGACTCTCCAAGACGTGATGGATTCGGGGGCCAAGCTCTTTTACCAGGCCATGGCCCCTTTCCTGAGGGTTGTTGAAAACAACCTGCATTTGAGGTGCCCGGTGATGTCATTGCGGTAGTCGAGCATCGCGTTGACGTTGTCGACGTGGTCGTCGGGATCGGTAGTCCCGTCGTACACAGCTAGATTAAGAGGTTTTTCCATGCCTTTGGGAAGCGTGGCTTCCATTATCGCCCGTGACAGAGGACAATACAGGTCTTCTTCGTCGCTCCTCAGGGGAGAGAGTTCGTTGTTGTCGGGGCTGCGCTCGTGCCCTGGTGATGTTCCCGATCGACCATTGTCGCGGCGGGCGCGTGCCTTGCTGACATGAGGTTCTGGGGAGCGACGTCCTCGCTTCTTCGTTGCTTCTGGATGTTGTTGTGTCCTCCTCTCCTGTTGGGGTCGGACCTCCTGTCGTTCAGCTTCTAGGGCCATGATTCTCTCGTGTTGCTGGTAGAGCATGAAACCGGCCTGGTTGAGGGCGTTCACCATAGCAATCATGGTGGCGTCTCCTTCGACGGGGACGGGGATGGGATGAAATGCCTCGACCGCTTGGTTTTGAACGTGAGGGGCATCCCCGTTATTTTGGGGCTCCGGAGACGGGGTGGCTGGACGACCGTCTCGAGCGTCTACTTCATGGGACTGCGGGCCGTCGTCCATAGTATAGTCGACGAGGGGACGGCTGCGCTCGCTAGGTTGTTCTCCGGCCATGTTGGAAGGACAGGAATGAATAAACTTTGATCTTCTGTTGATGAAGATGGGGATAGCTATTTCCCACAGACGGCGCCACTGATCTTACCTGATCAGGAGGGCCTTCTAAGGACTTGAAGAGTGGGCCAGAGAATGGGATGAGAGAGTGGGTGTACCTGCAAAGTACTCTGATGCTCAAGTCAGAAAGGTACAGAAAGTTAAGGTTATTTCAGAGTGAGTTAGAATACCTGACCCTTTGCCATGAAAGGGTATTTATATTGAGCCCCCAGCGCTGGGCCAAGGCTCCTGATGGGCTTGATCTAGCTAGGCCCAAGGAGGAGCTGCCAAGGAACGCGTAAGAAGCGTGAAGACCTAGACCAAAGGTCTGCTCCCTGGTCCAACTGCCCCTATCTCTCAGGAGATAATGAAGGGCAATTGGGTGACGTGGCAGATGAGCTGGCAGACATGGTTTCTGCCCGACATCGTGCGTACACCCGTAGTATGGGCAGGTGATGTGTGAAGGAGGGTCGGCTGGTCAGATGCATGCGTCTCTGCCCGACACGTAGTGGGGTGTCAAGGCAGAGTGTCATCAGCTCGGATGCGTGGGCTTTGCCTGACATGTTCACCAGCTCGGCTACATGGGCCTTTGCCCGACGTGTATTGGGCCGTGCCCTGTATGTCATCATGGCCCAGTCCAGAACATATACTTTATGGGTTTACAACAAACATAAAAACAATGTTCTTATTTAGTATAATAAATCTCTACTACTTTGTCTTTAAAACTATTGGTATCTCTCAATACAATAATTATAAAATTTACTTTTATTGCACACTCAAGAATAAATCATTATTTGTGAGATATTTAATCCTTGAATCTTTTAATTAGTTGACAAATTTATGCTTTATTAAGATTTATTTAATTTTGTTTTTATGATTTCGGCTAAAATAGTATTTAGCATATTAGATAAGGTGCTCAAAAATTTTATTGGATTAAATGAGAAAATCTGGGTCTGTTTGTTTCAGGCTTGAAAAAAATAAATTTTTTCTTTGTATTATCAAAAATAGATTTTAATTTTTTTTAAATATTACGATTTTTTTTATATTCGTTTTTTTGAAAATGAAATATTAATTTTGGCACCCTATGACATAAATATACATTATTGAAGATCAAAAGATAGTCAAAATTTTAATTTTTTTAAAAAGTTATATCTCAAAAATGATTTTATAAAAATATATTTAAAATAGTTTCAAAATTAAGTGATTGTTTTAAAATTTTGATATCCAAAGAATGTTTTAATAAATTGATGAAATATCTAAAATAAAATTTTAAGAATAATTATTCAAACCAAATTTTCATTTGAAATTTTTATTGAAAAATTATTTGTAAATTTTTATTCACAAAATTATGTTAAATTAGAAAAGTCATTTTTTAAAAATCAAAAAAATCAAAACAAACAGACTCTTTGTTTTGATAAGGATTTTAGGGATTCGAGAGTTTCAGACTTTAATTTTTTTTTTTTCTTGTTAGAGTAATGGTAGTAGAGGATACTAGTGGATAAAAATGATTTATGATCTAAAGTTATAAGTGCCAAATATGGGTTAGGGTGGTGGTGGAGGGATTTGATTAGTTGATTTTTTATTTTTTATTCTTGTTTTGTTTTCTTTTGCCTTTGTAGTCCTAGTTCATTTATACAACTGTCTGGCTAATAATTTCACTTTTATAAAACAAGCCATTATTTTAAGCAAAATAATGAACAACATTATATGAATATACCTAGATATTCATTTATTTTAATCATAAGAAAAATATTTTTTGAGGGCACAAAGGAAGTAAACAACTTTTTTCCTCATAACATTCTATTGTGTCCCAAGAAATTTTCTCACTCACTAATTCAACTTATTGTTACACACACACACACACAAAAAAACTATTTCCCATCAATCTTTGGAATCATTTAACCAATTATTCCCATAAGTACCTTCAATATCAAGTCATCACAACATTGACATGAAATAGATAACAAGACTCTTAAAGCAAATAAAAAATAAACAACATACTCAATTATTAATTTACAAATGCACAATGTTTTCTGATCTCACCTTCACTCCCAATCTTAACATTTATCCGACCCATTTTCTCCACAGATTTAGCAAATTCAGTAAAGAATTTTTCATTTGATTGAAGATGTTGTGCAACAATCGATCTTGTTGTAGAGCTTTTAAGCAATGCAGCATCTGATTGAAACAAACCCCTTCTCTTAACTACTTGCTTGAAATAACCAAGATCAAATGTATTGCGACTTCCGGGGTCCATTTCAATAATTGTAGTTTGATCATTGATATTCTTACACTTAAATGTTTTCAAACTCGTAGCGTATTTATTGTCTAGATCCGGGTCTTGATCACCTTTGCCAGTAAAATTATATAGTCGGTTTGAAACTGATGAGCAATGAGAAACACCGATTGTATGAGCACCTGAAAGAATTTTTAATTTGATAACTAGGTTAGTTCAATGAACAATTTAGCCCTTAAAAAAGGGTGTCTGTGTGTCTGTGTCAATGCTTCATAATAATGAGAAACACGTAATGATTGTCATACCAGAGAGCAAGACCAAGTCATTAGCATCAAGTCCAACATTGCCAAAGAGTGTTAGGAGAGTGGTGAGGTTGTTAAAAGGAGCAGGAAGGGTGATAAATACATCTGCTGCTTTAGAGATGGTTCCGTCCCTTCGACCCGTTGGAACATTCCAATAAGGTCCACCCTGCAAATTCATATCAAATATATTCGTCACTAGAAATTAGTCATGAATTGTTATGACATGGAAAAAAATGAATACTTACAATGGCATGAACTGAGTCTCTAGCACTCAAAGTCAATATATCAGCACAAGAAACAACACCAGGACATTCGGCTTCAATAAGACTCTTAATAGTATTAATAAAATCATAGCCTCTAAGTGTAAGATTTGGAATAGCGTCTTTTTCAGCTTGATTGGTTTGTGTTGAGTTCACAAGCACAGACGCATCACACCCCTAAAATCATAACAAAATAATCATATTTTATAGCAGCGACCCTAAAGCATAAACATGAAGAAGAAAAATTGTATACCCTAACAAAGCAGTCATGAAAATGTAGTCTTATGAGTGCAGCTGCTAGTGATGGTGCATTAGGAATATGTTGATGAACATACTTCAAAACTATTTCTTCAGCTTTTGGGCAGCTTTTACCATAGTAACCTAACTTCAATTCAGCATCACTTGATCCAATTATTGCTACAACACATATAATTAAAACCATAAAGTAACTCTGGCTTCCCATTTTCAAGTAATTAGCAAAGATGTTAAATATTAATTTGCCACAATTACTATATGAAAAAGCTAAGACACTTCTTTTTTTTGTAAGGAGCTATTTCATTTGTTTTGTTGTTTTCATAGCAAACAATGGCTTGTTATTTATAGTCCTAAGTTTGTGTTATATAAAGGGGCAAATAATAGAGATGGTCCATGCAGCACACTAACACGTGGTGTGGGGTAATTGAATTTGTTCAAGATAATTATTTTATCATAAACCTGTTTGGGTAATAATGCCAATTGTCTTTAAAAAATTGATTAATTAGCTAGGTATGTTCTTATATATTAAAAAATTGTGTTTGAATAATTTCACACAAATTTTAAAAAATATATAATTAAGGAGATATTGAAATATTTTTTTTACTTTATTATCCTTATTAAATATTCATATATTTATAATTATTGTCTTAGCCGATCTGAAGTCCGTATCACTTCGACTACAAGGTATCATCCTCTTTGAATATAATAACCTTTATAATTTTATCTTTTATTAAAACATCTCGATAAATCAAAGAGTAAGAATGTTATATATAAATTACCTTTAATTTTAATTTTCGATCAAAGTAAAATTAACATAGCCATGTATATAATAACCTTTATAATTTTATCTTTTACTAAAACATCTCGATAAATCAAAAAGTAAGAATTTATATATAAATTACCTTTAATTTTAATTTTCGATCAAAGTAAAATTAACATAGCCATAGCCATTCAAAAACACTTATAAAAAATATAAATATAAATTCTAAGATAGTTAATTCAAAAGTATGTTTGTAGTACTTCTTCCTGATCTCATATATAAGACCATCCATAATTAAATTCTAAAAATATTAAAGTTTTTTTTGTAAGGAGTATATTATAAGAGTACAAATGGTACTCAATCCTGATTACAAAAGGAAACGAGACGATATTCGACAAAAAACGAAGAAATTATCTACAACTTGAAACTTATGATAAATAAAACAAATGTGCTTTGTCGAATTCATACAAATTACAATTGGGATGAGTAATATCATCAATAAAATACCACATCCAAACCGTAAACTTCATCTTCCAAACGATATCAACCATATTTCAACAAGAATTCCTAAAAATGATATCATTCATAAGAATCCACAAGTTCCAACACACCGCAAGGCAAATGCAACATTCTCTATCGATCTTAACATGCTTAAATTTACAAAAGGAAAACCAATCCCAAAAGCTCCCCATGAAACCTTTATCTCCAAGAACAGAGAAACCAATTCAATCTGACACCTCCATCAAAACCAATTTAGCCACCGAACAACTAATAAGAAGAGAGTGACTCAAAGATTCCGGTTGAGAATTGCAAAACAAACAATTAAAATCACTAGCTAGAGAGATAATACCTCTAAATGATGAGAGATCCTTCGTCGATAAAAAATATCTCCACCCAAATGTTTTAACTTTCAGAGGAACCACGACTTTTCACACTAAATCAAGAGCTTTATCGTCCCAATTTGAAGGGCCAAAAGGAAGATGATATAAGTTAGACCTCTGGAAAAAAGAATTAATCAAATATACGGAAGCAACCTCTTGTAACCAAACCACCCGATCCTTCACCTGATGTATGATATCACTTCGAAAAGAAGGAGACAACGAGATGCAACTCAGCCGCTGCAACTGAACCGAAAGACGCAGCTGTAACTACCACATTATCATAAAGAAGAAACAGAGCCTCTGCAATTCCTGAAGACAAAAAAATTGATACTGCAGTTCCAGTATCTCTACCAGAAGAGAAATCCACTGCCAACTCAGTCGCTGCTACCAAACCGAAAGAGGAAGTTGCAGCTGTTGTATTATCAAAGAGAAGAGACGTAGCCTCTGCATAGCGAGGCGACGAAAAAAATATTGTTGTAGTTCGAACATCTACACCAGAAGATTAAATTGTTGCATCTTCATTGATAGTGTTGCCTTCCAGACCGAAAGAGGTCGCTTCCCCATCACCTAAAACCTTTGATGAATCAAACGCATATGTGACAACAAGACCGGAGGGATTCACTGCGCTCACATCAGAGGAACAAACATCATGAAGGATCCCAAAATCCCCCCATATCCACTTTTCGCTTGACCTGTCATCCATTCCTACAATAGACACATCCTTTAAAAATGAGGACGAAAACAATTATGGTTACAGGTGCTTAAGACAACCTGATCTAGTCTAGTTTACGTGCCAAAAATGGGTATTAAAGTCGTTACCTACATGGAACAAACAATTGTTAAGAAAAATGTCTTCAGGATAGCACTTCGAGATCGAAATAATATCAATCCACCAAGAAGAATGAGATCTCCAGCTAGAACGAGGTAAGATAGTATTCGACACATGAAGTTTTATGGCTCCGTATCGTGTTTTCCAAAATTTGAACTATAAGTCCCCCGATCCTTCTAGAATTATCCACTTCCGCGTATGAAGAAGGGCCAAATTAAAATCTTCAATCCTTTTCAATTTTAACCCTCCTCTATCAAACGATAAACAAAGGAAATTATAATTAATCTAGTGAGTCCTCCTTTTCGCCTTCGAGGTACCCCAAAGAAAACCATTCTGGAGTTTAATGATCTCTTCACTGAAGCCTTGTAAAAAGAAAGATGAAAAATAGAGAGACTACTAGGCACTGATTTAAGAAGAGTAATTCTACCTCCGAAACTCAAAAACCAACCTTGCCAACAAGATAAACTTTTTTCCAATTTCAAAAGAAAAGGAGACCAAATGGATATCCTTCTAGGATTGAAGCCAATAGGGATACCGAGAAAGATAAAAAAAATTTCCTCTTCATCCTACACGAAAGAAATAAAGCAGAAGCTTCTAAAAAATTAGATGGGACATTAATACCAATCAACTTACTTTTGTGGAAATTTATGCAGAGACCGAAAAATAATTTGAATCCTCTAAGAACCGCTTTGATAGCCCACATATGCCTCCAACTTCCATCCGCAACCAAAAGAGTATCATCCGCAAATTGAAGAATATCAATGAAATAATAGCCATTCACGTTGAAACCTGATAATTTTCCTAATAAAATCGACCTCTTAACCACCCCTGATGAACCTTCTGCAACCATAACAAAGAGAAAAATTGAAAGAGTTTCTCCTTGTCTCAACCCTCTCTCCACCAAAAATTCCATAGTCGGGCTACCACTAACCAAAACGGACATCTTGCTAGAGAAAATCGTGGCCTCCTTCCTTCTCATCCAAAGGTCCCCGAGGCCCATCATCCTCATCAAAAATATAAGAAAAATAAAATCATTTTATTATCATAGGCTTTCTCGAAATCAACCTTGAAAAGAGAAACTACCTTATTCTCCTTACAAGCATAATCTACCACCTCGTTATCCACCAAAACTCCATTGAGCAATTGTCTACCCGGAACAAAGGCACTTTGGAAATTGGAAATAATGGAATGTAAAAATAACTTTAACCCTGCCGCCAAAAACATAGATATGGCCTTGTACAAACAACCTACAAGGAAAATAGGTCTAAAATAATCTAACCCCAAAGGATTCACACACTATAGAATCAAAGTAAAAAAAACTATCACCTTAGATAAAACATCTCCATTATAGAATTCGTTGAAAAATCTAAGAAAATAAACTTTTAGAAAATACCAACACTTCTTAATGAACAAGAAAGAGTACTCGTCTGGACCCGGACTTTTAGAGTCATCACAACCCCACACCGCATCTTTTACCCCCTCCTCCAAAAAAGGACTTTCAAGCAAAACCCTCTCATCTTAAATAAGAATATTGAAAGGGACCCCCTCCATGATAGGCTTATTAAAATCAAGATCCTCAAACTTGCTAGCAAAATGATTTCTCACCTCCTCATTAACATCCTTAACCGACACTAACACACCTTTATGAAAGTTGATCTAACCAATATAATTATGCCTTTTTCTCTCCTTCATAACTCAATGGAAATAACAAATATTATTATCTCCATCATTAAGCCACTTTAATCTAGATATTTGAATAAACATGTTCTCCTTAATCCTTAAATTCAACCAAAATTGACTCGTAACCTTCTTACGATTATCTATAAGATCATCCAATAAGGACTTGATAGCCATGGTGTAACACCCCAGATTTTCCCTCTTATTTATAACCCTTAACTGGCTTTATGCCTTGTATTCATATGCATCTCACATTAGGTCAAATTTCACGCATTCATTCATGTCCATTGAACTCCTATGGCATGGGATCGAAGCACTTTCTTATGATTTTAATTCTCATATTCAGAGGTGATTTATCTGGCTATTACATTCGAGTTGAGACTTAGTTTAGGATCTTGTTATTTGGAGTATCTTGTTATCAAAGAGTCATCAATGTATGAAGTTGTCTCCTTCAAGGACCGAGCCCTTATTATTATCAAGGATCACGAAGATAATGTTATTACCTTTAAGAGTCCTTAAGGATATCAAATATTGTTGGCTTTGTCATGTTGATGGGTGTGAGCTATATTTTTAGACCATTCGTCAAGCTTTTCTAAGTAAATAAAAAAGAGTGTGTTGGATCCATTGCAAAATATTACCTCATTAGTTTTTAGATTATTGCTTTGAAGATATGCTAAAACTCAAACTTAGATTTCAAAAAATTATTGTTTTGTAATCCATGTTTTCTCAAATCAGGTTGTAACATGATGGTTTTATGGCTTGTGGCAGATTATTCTTTCCAAGTTTAATGTTGGCCATCGTTAAAGAATTTTCATGCCCAATTACAATGTTGAGGGGTTGTTTATGTTGAGAGATTGTTTCAAGTCGTCACTACAAAGGGAAAGTATGGATCCAAGGAAGATACACGAGAGATTATGGAAAAGACGCATCATGAGTTTTACACCATTTCGAGGCGAATTTTACAAACGATTCAAAGTCTATCTTTCATCACAAGAGATGTCATGGGTTTAAGCTTTATTAAAGTTACATATTAATGGCTACATCTGTAGAAAGAAAAGGAAAAAGACCAATATTTTGAAGACCAAATTTATGCAGTATCAAAAAACGACGTTTCGTGAATTCAGATGTTTGTGATAAACTTAAACACATAGATACACCAAGCAATTTAAAAAAAAGAATAAAGATACATAGAAAAAAGAAAGGGTGCAGCAAAACTGATGTATCAGAATTTTAACAAAAAATCAGGAAAAACCCAAAAAACTGATATGGCGGAAAAATTCCAACTAATGACGAGAAATTCAGTGACGACTTCAATCGATTTCTCAGCAGGCTCTCTCTCTCGGTTCAATCTACATCTTCAGGATCTTTTACACCATCAACACTTCAAGGCTGATTCAGAGGTACAAAATAGAAGAAGAACATCAAGAATTCCGCAACCTCAACATCACCATCACTTCATAAAAATCCCGCAAAGTTCAATACAAAAATAGTTACAAACTCAAAGTTCAAATTTCTAACCAATTCTCAAAATTCCTAACTGTTTTTCTAGCTTCTAACAAATTCATAACAGAATTTCTAATTGTATATACCTGAGAAATCACAAAATCACCCTCGGGGCATCTTCTATAAATCAGAAACTCAGCTTCATCTTAAGCCTCTCCATCATTTTCCTCATCTTCCATCTTCAGTCTCACACTCTTTGTATCTTTCTCTGATTCTCCTTCATCTTCATCATCAAACCACCTTCATCATTTGATCCACTCATCTTCAACCTTCACTCAAATTTTTCAATCTCCTTCATTCTCTTCATTCATCTTCATCATCACAAATTCAATCACAATCTTAACATATTCATTCAACATCTTCATCTTCGTCATCACTTCATCACCTTCGCCCAATCACCTTCACCAACTGCAAAATCAAGAGTCCTGCAAAAAACCAAGAATCACTATCAACAACCATCGAACTCAACAATATTGCAACGAACTCAAGAATTCCAATCAAAATTTCAGAAGCACGAAGCATAAACCAGAATTGCAAGAAGGATAGGTCTGAAAGAAATCAACAACAATTTCAGAAGTGGGGTAGAAGAAGAGCGAAATCGAGCGAAAACCGCATAATAACATGCATACCTGAAACTGTGAACTTTGACTCATCTTCGAAGCATCATCGGAGCGACTCCGATAGGCATTAGTTTCTCTCTTCCTGATCCGTGTCTGAACTCATCATCTTCAGAGCATCATCATCTTTAACTCTGTTTCACCATCACCAATCACAACAATCTTCACCGTTCTGCAACCAACAACTCATAACTGCAACAATAATGATAATGCATCAGAAGAAGACGGATAAATAAAATACAAGGAAAGGATCGTGATATCCAAACGAATCCATACCTAAGGAGCATTCATCTTTAAAAGCATCCTCTTCTTGTTCGGTTGAGATTTAGAGGGATTCAGTTTCGATTGGGATAAAGAGGAAAGAATAAGTTAGGGTTTGTTTTGAGATCATAGAGTTTGGCGAGGTTTCACCGGAGTCTACGGCAGAGGACCGGTGATATGGTTGTTTATGGAGGCTAGGTTTAGAAGTGGAAGATGAGTTTATGGAGAAGAACGGGAAAAGGAATACATAGCGTGTTTTGAGAGAGAGAGAGAGAGAGAGCAAGGGAACATGGTAATTTGTAAAGTCTGATTTTCTTTAATTACTTTGTTTTAATTTATGAATTGATGAAGAGTAAAACTCATAAAAAAATCATTTAAGTGTGCCGTTAAATTTTTTAATACTCATAAAGCACCTTAAATGCCAATTGTCTTTAAAAATTGATTAATTAGCTAGGTATGTTCTTATATATTAAAAAATTGTCTTTGAATAATTTCACACATATTTTAAAAAATATATAACTAAGGAGATATTGAAATTTTTTTACTTTATTATCCTTATTAAATATTCATATATTTATAATTATTGTCTTAGCCGATCTGAAGTCCGTATCACTTCGAGCAGGGACACCTAGCAGACGGGCAGAAACATCTAACGGTCGGACAAGTTTATCATACTATGGGCATACATTCAGGACGGGCGAAGAACAAGTCTACCAGGTCACTTGTCACGTCACCCAACCATCCCTTATTATCTCCTGAAAGATAGGGGCAGTTGGACCAAGGACCAGACCTCTTAGCTAGGTCTTCACGCTTCTCACGCGTTCCTTGGCAGTTCTTACTTGGGCCTAGCTGATCCATCCCAAAGAAGGACCTTGGCCCAGCGTTGGGGGCTCACTATAAATACCATTTTTTACTAAAGGGTCAGATATTCTGATTCACTCTATAACTTACCTATTTCATTGTACCTCTACTCACTTAAGCATCAGAGTGCCTTGTAGGTACACCCCCCTTCTCTCCCATCCTTTGGCCATTACACCAAATCTCTAGAAGGTCCTCCTGATTAGGTAAGATCAGTGGCGCCGTCTGTGGCAAACTAGCTTCCCCTTCTTCCATAACAAAAGATCAAAGCTCGAACATCATCCTTCCAGCATGTCCGGAGAACAGCTCAATGAACGCAACCGTCCCCTCGTCGACTACACGATGGAGGACAATCTGCAATACCATGAATCTGATGCCTGAGATGGGCGCCCAACCACCCCGTCTCCTGAACCCGAGAACAATGGGAACCCGCCTCAAGTTCAAGACCAGGTGGCTGACACGTTCCAACCCATCCCCGTTCCCGTCGTAGGGGATGCCACCATGATTGCTATGGTGAACGCCCTCAACCAGGCCAGCTCCATGCTCTACCAGCAACACGAGAGGATCATGGCCCTAGAGGCTGATCGATAGGAGGGTCGACCTTTGCAAGAAAGAAGGACGCAATAACGTCCAGAAGCAACAAAAAAACGGGGGCGACACTCCCTAGAACCCAACAAGAGTAGAGTGCGTGTCGCCGTGATTCCGGCCGATCAGGGACCTCGCCAAGGCGCGATCGAAGCCCCGACCACAACGAGCTCTCCCCACCAAGGAGCGACGTGGAAGACCTACATTGCCCCCTGTCACGGGCAATAATGGAAACTCCACTCCATAAAGGCATGGAGAAGCCCCCAAACTTGGCCATCTACGACGGGACCACCGACCCTGACGATCACGTCGACAATGTCAACGCAATGCTCGACTACCGCAACGACATCACCGGGCACCTCAAATGTAGACAATTCTCGACAACCCTCAGGAAATGAGCCATGACCTGGTACAAAAGCTTAGCCCCAGAGTCCATCACATCCTGGAGAGTCATGAGGTTCATGTTCACGAGGCATTTTACAGCCTCCCGACGCCACCCAAAGACAGAAGCGACCCTCGAAGCCATAGTACAAAGGAAAAATGAGACATTGCGCTCGTATATCGAGCGATTCAACCAAGAGGCTGTCGAGGTGGACACCACGGAACACATGAAGAAATATCTCCTCGAGAGGGGACTCTTTCCCGGAAGCGAGCTTAGCCGAGCAGTCGGGATAGAACCTCCCCGCACTTTGAATGACCTCCAGCATAAAGCCCATGCTTACATCAGATACGAGGAAAAGCAGGTTGCCCACAACGCTCGTAGCAGCCGTAACACCAGGGAAATCGACCATCCCAAGCACGAGGATCTGAACGTTCCCCGTCGCAACGGGGATAGGCGAAGGGAAGAAAATCCCCGCGAACCCCGTGAAGGAAGAGGCCCCGCGGGCCGATACTGCGAATATACATTGCTGACGGCTCCCCGCGAGTGCATCCTCGCCGAATGCATCAACTCCGAGTTCAAACAGGGTAGGGTGAGGTTCCCAAAACCCTCTGCACCCAAGCCTCACACCGACAAGTCCAAGTACTGCAGGTTCCACAGAAGCCATGGGCATGTGACTGAAGATTGCGTTCACTTGAAAGACGCAATAGAGATTTTTATCCAAGAGGGACATCTCAAGCAATACACTAGGAAGAACGAAGCCTCCAAACACGAAGAGCAAGAAAAGAAGAGACCCCGGGAGGACACTCCCCCCGACGATTCTTCCTATCAAGTGGCCCTTTGCGTATCACGACCAGAAGACTTCAGCTTCCCCGATGCACCACCAGAAGGGCGGATCACTGCTCTCAGCCCTTGGGAAGACTTTCCAACCGCCTTTGTCATATCAGGCGGAGGGATGAACGGCGAAGCCACCGCCCTTTCGGTAAACCGCAAGTTCGACGAACTCCTTCTGACCGCACCCGAGCAAAAGGCAACGCTGACAAAATACCGAGGCAAGTCCAACCCAATATCCTTCTTTCTAGAGGAGCTTTCGGGCGGTTCCCCCAACTCGGGCATCCCGCTGCTGATCAGAGCCAAAATGGCTCACTTCGACGTTCGATGCATTCTGGTCGACCAAGGTAGCTCGGTGGACATCATGTACGTCCACCTTTTCAAGACCCTAAAATTGGACAAAACCAACCTATCCCCCTACGTCGGATCCGACCTCCAAGGATTCAACGGGGCCACGACAACACCGTGGGGCTACGTCGAGCTCCTCGTCACCTTCGGAGAGAAAGAGATGGCCAGAGAAATAAAGATCCAGTTCTTGGTCATAGAATGTCCCTCTCTTTACAACTGCATCCTCGGCCGCCCGACTCTAGCTGAGCTAACGGCGGTCCCGTCCACCGTCCACCTGAAGATGAAATATTACACCAAACTGGGTCACGTAGTCACCATCCACGGCGACATCGAAGCCGCCCGAAGGTGTTACAATGCCGCAGTAAAAGGATAGGCCACAGTCAACACAAAGAGTAACAAAAAGCTCAGGGTCGAGGAACCTCCCCCCAAGGGAATCAACGCCATCGACCTCGATTGCCGCATTGGTCAGGACGAAACTGAAGAGCGGAAACCCACCGAGGGACAAGCTCCCACTCACCCGTTCCGCCCAGTCCCGGACGGAGAGTTCGAGCTCGTCCCTCTGGGTGATGACCCCGACAGGACAGTAAAGATAGGCAAGGGGCTGCCCGAAGAAACAAGGAAGCAGCTCGCGATATGCCTCAGGGAGAACTCTGATCTCTTCGCATGGAATACCGTGGAAATGCTCGGCCTAGACCCTGAGGTCGCATGTCACCAATTAGCTTTAGACCGGGCAATCAGGCCTGTAGCACAGCATAGGCGCAGGCAGTCCCCCGAGAAAGCGGAGGCTGCTGAGCGAGCTGTAAAAGACCTCCTAGAGACAAATTTTATTTCTGAAGCCCAGTACACAACCTAGCTCTCTAATGTAGTCCTCGTTAAGAAAAATAATGGAAAATGGTGTATGTGTGTTGATTATACTGATCTTAATAGGGCCTGCCCCAAAGATGCTTTTCCTCTCCCTAACATAGATAAACTCGTCGACAATTCTGCAGGTTTCAAACTCTTGTCCTTCATGGACGCATATAGCGGATATAATCAAATCCCTATGTCGGACAAGGACAAGAGACACATGGCATTCATGACCCCGACCGTAAATTACTATTACAACGTAATGCCTTTCGGACTCAAGAACGTCGGGGCCACATATCAGCGCATGATGAACAAGGTTTTCCGAGGAGAAATTGGGGATATGCTCGAGGTATACATGGACGACATGATCATCAAATCACACGAGGAGACCGACCAAGCTCGACACCTCTACAAAGTCTTCGAGCAGGCAAGACAATGTAAAATGAGGTTTAACCCCGAGAAATGCACATTCGGCGTCCGGGCAGGAAAATTCCTAGGTTTCTATCTCACCGAGAGGGGAATCGAGGCCAATCCCGAAAAATGTCGAGCATTTTCGGAGTTTCCGACCTCGAAAACTAAAAAATTCATTCAATCCCTCAACGCGGTGCTCGCCTCACTCTCCCGTTTCATCGCCAAATCCGCCCAGCACGCGCTACCTTTCTTTAGACTCCTCCGTAAGGAGGCCACCTTCGAATGGACCGACAAATGCGAACGGGAACTACTCCATCTGAAGAGGGTCCTCTCTGAACCCCCAGTCCTGTCACGACCATTGGAAAGGGAGACCTTATACCTGTATCTGTCTGTGGCAACCGAGGCCGTCAGTGCCACTCTTATTAGAGAAACCAACGAGGGACAAAAACCCATCTACTTCACAAGCAAAACACTCCAAGGCCCCGAGCTCAGATACCAACAAATTAAAAAAGTTGCATTATCACTCATAAACGCCGCGAGAAAATTACGTCATTGTTTCCTCGCTCACACGATCAAGGTAAGAACCGACCAACCAATAAAACAACTCATTGGTCCACCGGACATGGCCGACAGAATGTTAAAATGGTTGCTCGAACTTTCCGAATTCGATATACAGTACGAGAACAGGAAAGCTTTGAAAGCTCAAGCCCTGGACGACTTTGTCACGGAAATGACTCACAACCCAATACCAGCGGATGGCGCCCATAAATGGACGATCTTCGTCGACGGCGCCTCCAGCACGACAGGCAGCGGGGCCGGGATCATCCTCGAAAACGAGGACGGAATCCTGGTTGAGGTCTCACTAGCATTAGCCTTCCCAACCTCCAACAACCAAGCCGAATATGAGGCTTTCATCGCCGGTCTGAGATTGGTCGAAGACCTAGGAGCAAAGGAAGTAAAAATATCAAAAGACTCCCAGCTCGTGGCATCACAAGTACAGGGAGAGTACCAAACCAAGAACGACAAGCTCATCGAGTACTTAGCTTTGGTAAAAGAAAGACTCGAAAAATTCGAGAAGTGGGAAGTTCAACACGTACCTCGAGAGCATAACACGCGAGCAGACATCCTATCGAAACTGGCTAGCATGAGAAGGAAGGGCGGAAACAAATCAGTAATCCAAGAAATCCTTCCTCGACCTAGTACCGAGAAGCCACCTCCCCCACTCGAGGTTAACATGATCGGGGACACTCATTGCTGGATGACACCCATCTATGATTACCTCACAAAGGGAGAAATCCCCACTGACCCTAAAGAGGCGGCCGCTACCAAACGTAGGGCGTGCTCGTATGTCCTGCTCAAAGGGAAACTCTACCGTAGAGGACTCTCCATCCCGTTACTCAAATGCGTCGAAGAAGAGAAAGTTCCCGACATATTGGGGGAAATGCACCGAGGAATCAACGTCCAACATCCCGGCAGATGATTGCTCGCACGCAAGGCTCTTCGAGCAGGCTACTATTGGCCGACTATGCAACACGACTCCAAGGAGCACGTCAAAAAATGCGACAAATGTCAACGACACGCCGACATGCACCTCGCACCCCCAAACGAACTAAAAACACTCTCCTCTCCTTGGCCCTTCGCATGGTGGGGCATGGACATCCTCGGGCCCTTCGTAACTGGGTCATACCAAAATAAATACCTCATTGTAGGGGTAGACTATTTCACCAAATGGATCGAAGCAGAGGCACGGTCCAAAATAACGGCACAGAATATTCTTCGATTTTTCAAACGAAATATCCTCGCTCGGTTCGGTATACCTCAGGTCCTCATCACGAACAACAGGACGCAATTCAAGGACGGAGGATTTCAGGACTTCGTGGCCAGCTTAGGCACTAAACAACATTTCACATCCGTCGAGCACCCTCAAACCAACTGACAAGCGGAGGCAGCCAACAGGGTAATCCTGCACGGACTGAAGCGCAGACTCGGCGAGGCAAAAAGGGCATGGGTCGAGGAGTCACACATCATCCTGTGGGTATACTGCACGACACCACATTCCACGACCGGGGAAACCCCATTCAAACTAACATACGGCACCGAAGCAGTCATCCCAGTAGAAATACGAGAGCTGACGAGACGCATAGAGGAGCCCCTCGACGAGGAGATGAATGACGAGGCACTTAGAGCCAAGATGGATCTCGTCGACGAGATCCGCTCCGAAGCATCCCTTAGGGAAATATCCCTCAAACAAAAAATAGCCTTACGCCACGACGCAAAGGTCATAAAGAGAGAGTTCCAGGTGGGCAGCCTGGTCCTCAGAAGAAACCAAAAAAAGCCAAGAGAGGGTAAACTGGCCGCCAACTGGGAGGTTCCCTACCGCGTCCGCAACAAGACAAGAAACAGGGCCTACTATCTAGAAAACCTACAAGGTAAAGAACTCGCTCGACCATGGAATGCAGAGAAACTTAGACAATATTATAGCTAAATATGTCACGGGGAGACCTGGGAGGTACGACCACACTCTCCACCACCAAAACAACAGGGAGGATCCACGCTACCCAGGGACGAACGCGACCTTTCCAGCGGACACAAACCTCCCCGACATTGGGTACCTCAAACGAGCCCCAGCGTTGCAGTACCACGATTGGTAGGGCACCCAGCTCGCGATGGGAAGGCCCAAGCCCCGAGGTTGGAGTTCTCCAATCGCGAACTCGACCTAGATTTTAAGCGAGCGTAATGCCTGCTACCTCATCGGTTCCCTAAATTGGCGGGACCAACATAGTCAAGCACAAACAGTTCAAAAATATAGCAAATACAAAAATGTACAGAATCGAGCAAGATAATAGCTGAAATTTGAAACATTCATTCAAACACGGCCGTAGCCAAAGAAAATACAAAGTGAGCCCGAAGGCCAATATTTATATAGGCACGGAGGCCGTCATACATGGGCACGCAGGCCATACAAATAAACAAACCAAACAAAAATCTAAAGACTCTACCCGGAGTTACCCTTCTTCTTCTTCCAGCTCCTCGTCCGCTTCGAAGGGACACACAATCTCCCCGTCATAAACGCAGTAGTTGTGAGTCGACCCCTCCGTAACCAACCCGGGGTTCAATATTCTCAGCTGGTCGACAACATTGTCGAACCCTTCTTTGAACATGGCCACCAGATCCTTGTTGAGCGAATGGATGTGTCCCACCAATTCACCCCGGGAACGGAGAGCAAGCTCCTCTTCATTCTCATCCGCTAGGGGACGAACGGTACCCTCGAGCAAATCCAAACGAGCACGGAGCTGAGCATTTTCCTCGGCCACCTTTTTATGCTCAGCAGCTTGCTCCTCTAGGCTCACCTTCTCCGCCTTCAGTGTGTCCCGCTCCAGCTTCATCTCCTCCAGCTCCTTCTTCAGCCCCTCCTGCAGCTGATGCTCCTCCTTGTAATCGGACAGGTCCTTTGACAACCTGTCCTTCTCATAACGAGCCTTCAGAAGGGCATCCTCCAAGGAAGCTGTGGAAACGGAGGTGTCGGTCAGAACCATGGCCGTCTCTATCACCCTAATGACCGCAGCCAGATCCCTCGCCAACTCCCTTCGCCGAACATCAGCGTCCTGGCTCAAGATGACCTTCGCCTCGGGCGCCGACACCACAACAACACCTTCAGCTTTGAAAAATTCCTGCTCTATGTAGCAAGGGGGCAGTAGATAGCTCCCAGGGCCACCCAGACTGCTGCCCCCCGCCAAGGCAGACCTGGCAAGAGCCCCATCCAAGCACTTCCGTTTGAGGAGAGGGGAGGTAGAAGGAGGCGGGTTGTCTTGTATGTGGATTGGAGAGGAGCGTTGAACGGGCGGTGGGGAAGTAGGCACCGGGCTAGCAGTGTTTGAGGTACCTACCCCAGAATCACCAGCCACCTCCTGAACGCGGGGTGCCGCCTTTTTCTTTTTCTTGGGAACCCTGTCCGGGGCTCCTGCTTGGTTGGCCAGTTTGAGAACTCGATCACGAACAGAGGGCATAGCACCTGCAAAATAAAAAACACAAACGTCAGTAGGCAAAACACGACCAAGGAAAATAAGAATAAAAGAACACCTACACAACAGTTCCATAGCCTCCTCGTCCGTATCACACTCGAGCAGAGTCCTCGTGTTGATGATACGGGGTTCAAAGATCGGCATCCCAGCCTCATCGACATAAGGAGCACCTTTTCGGACAACGCAAACCGCCAGGTTGAAACTATGCACATATTCCACCAGCTTCTTGTAAGCCAGTTTGTCCTCGACACCCAAACTCGAGAACTTCACCCGGTAATGACTGGTTGAAAGCTTAAAATGGTCGGGCTGCCACCTCAAGGGTATCCTCGATATAAGCTTCTCCTCCCCGGTCGCATTCCGCTTATAATAATAAAGAGAGTGCAGGGCAAAACGGGTGATCGGCTTTACCGTGTTCCATCGCCCTTTGAAGTGTTGGGCGGAATCCACGTACGTCTTGAATAACCTCACCGGCTGCTTAAAGGACCGTTGCAGGTGAAAAATATGGAAAAAGAGGGGCAGAGTGCACCCAACGCCGAGGAAACGGAAAACTAATTCGAACGCCCGCATGAAAGAAATGGCGTTGGGGTGCAATTGCTACGACGCCAGCCGAAGCCACTTAAAGACCGACATCTAAAACGAGTTGAAGGGCAACCTGACCTTCGCCTCTCGAAAGGCGAACTCATACATGGCAAACTGTTTCCCCGGGAAGCGATGACATATTCGGTCCGCCTCTTGAGGGGCATGACACTGCCAATTCCAAGACTCCTCGGGACCAAGGTCTTCCACCACGGCGTAGGCGTGGGTCGTCTCATCGCAAAAATAAGATTCTTCTTCCAAGGGTTTGTCCGCAACCCAGGATAGGTCGTTTTGTCCAGACGACGAGACGTGCTCGGTGTCCTCCCCGGCGTTTCCTTCCTCGACATTTAAGCGCACGACCTCCTCTTCATCTATAGGCCGCGGTTCGACATCTTCTCCCCTGACTTGAAGATGCCCGGTCGTACCTGAAACGCAGACAGGAAAAGTGAATTCGGCATCGCATCAAATCCACCCTTCCACCGCAAGTCAAGTGAAAGGGCGTAAAACTAAAACGGCACGCCCCAAAACCTGACCACTGGTCTAAGACCGATGAAGGGGAGACCTTCGCGAGCGTACGAGCACGTGAAGTCCCGACCCACGAAGTCACGCTGACGTAGACTCTACGCCCTCGGCCCACTAGGATTTACTTAGGAATATTCATACACACATGAACTTCACGCTCGAAGCATGCTAAACCCGCCCGTGACATTCATGTGCGTATGAATTTTACGCCCGAGACATTCATACACGTATGAATATTTCGCCCGTGGCATGCTCAACACGCCCGGTTTATTCAAACACGTATGAATTTTTTTCCCGGGACATCCTAACCCTACCGGAAATTTTACACCTATAATCTAATAAACTATTCCCAAACTAATTCTACCTTCAGAGCTTCCAGTGAACGTCAGAGCGAAAAAGTCCAAATGAAGTGGTTTATCCCCTTTATATAGTCATAAGCGCGTGGACGGACGCGCCAAGTCATCATTGCCTAGTGCCTACGCCGTCGTTTGCACAAGAAATGAAGCGACGCACCATTAATGCTGAGACACGTCAATCCATAGGAATCCTGAACGACGACGGGCAACTGTACATCTGCCCGACTCTATGAAACGTCCTCGACTCTGTTAAACGTCACATGTCCGACGAAAACTGTTAAACATCACACGCCCGACGAAAAAGAGCGCAACGGCTGATTCTGTTAACACCACGCTCGACTCAGCTACGCGTCCGCTGCTTTATCCAACACACTTACGCCCGACTATATTACAATTCGTCACTCCGACTCGGAGACTCGACTTGGGGGGCTCCTGTTCCGGACTGGGCCTCAAGACTAAATTGGGCTATGGCCCAGCATGTCGAGCAGAGGTCGATATACTCAAGCAGGGACACCTAGCAGACGGACAGAAACATCTAACAGTCGGGCAAGTTTATCATACTATGGGCATACATTCAAGACGGGCGAAGAGCAAGTCTACCAGGTCACTTGCCACGTCACCCAACCGTCCCTTATTATCTCCTGAAAGATAGGGGCAGTTGGACCAAGGACCAGAACTCTTATCTAGGTCTTCATGCTTCTCACGCATTCCTTGGCAGTTCTTCCTTGGGCCTAGCTGATCCAGCCCAAAGAAGGACCTTGGCCCAGCGCTGGGGGCTCACTATAAATACTCTTTTTTACTAAAGGGTCAGGTATTCTGATTCACTCTATAACTAACCTATTTCATTGTACCTCTACTCACTTATGCATCGGAGTGCCTTGCAGGTACACCCCCCTTCTCTCTCATCCTTTGGCCGTTACACCAAATCGCTGGAAGGTCCTTTTGATCAGGTAAGATCAATATATAATTAAGGAGATATTGAAATTTTTTTTACTTTATTATCCTTATTAAATATTCATATATTTATAATTATTGGCTTAGCCGGTCTGAAGTCCGTATCACTTCGACTACAAGGTATCATCCTCTTTGAATATAATAACCTTTATAATTTTATCTTTTACTAAAACATCTGATAAATCAAAAAGTAAGAATGTTATATATAAATTACCTTTAATTTTATTCTTCGATCAAAGTAAAATTAACATAGCCATGTATATAATAACCTTTATAATTTTATCTTTTACTAAAACATCTCGATAAATCAAAAAGTAAGAATGTTATATATAAATTACCTTTAATTTTAATTTTCGATCATAGTAAAATTAACATAGCCATAGCCATTCAAAAACACTTATATATAAATATAAATTCTAAGATAGTTAATTCAAAAGTATGTTTGTAGTACTTCTTCCTGATCTCATATATAAGACCATCCATAGTTAAATTCTAAAAATATTAAAGTTTTTTTTAGTAAGGAATATATTATAAGAGTACAAATGGTACTCAATCCTGACTACAAAAGGAAACGAGACGATATTCGACAAAAAATGAAGAGATTATCTACTACTTGAAACCTATGATAAATAAAACAAATGGGCTTTGTCGAATTCATACAAATTACAACTGGGATGAGTAATATCATCAATAAAAGACCACATCCAAACCGTAAACTTCATCTTCCAAACGATATCAACCATATTTCAACAGGAATTCCTAAAAATGATATCATTCATAAGAATCCACAAGTTCCAACACACCACAAGGCAAATGCAACATTCTCTACCGATCTTAACATGCTTAGATTTACAAAAGGAAAACCAATCCCAAAAGCTCCCCATGAAACCTTTATCTCCAAGAACAAAGAAACCAATTCAATATGACACCTCCATCAAAACCAATTTAGCCACCGAACAACTAAGAAGAGAGTGACTCAAAGATTCCGGTTGAGAATTGCAAAACAAACAATTAAAATCACTAGCTAGAGAGATAATACCTCTAAATGAAAAGAGATCCTTCGTCGGTAAAAAATATCTCCACCCGAATGTTTTAACTTTCAGAGGAACCACAACTTTTCACACTAAATCAAGAGTTTTATCGTCCCAATTTGAAGGGCCAAAAGGAAGATGATATAAGTTAGACCTCTGGAAAAAAGAATTAATCAAATATACGGAAGCAACCTCTTGTAACCAAACCACCCGATCCTTCACCTGATGTTTGATATCACTTCGAAAAGAAGGAGACAAAGAAATATAACTCAGCCGCTGCAAGAACCGAAAGAGGCAGCTGTAACTGCCACATTATCATAAAGAAGAGGCAGAGCCTCTGCAATTCCTGACGACAAAAAAATTGATAATGCAGTTCCAATATCTCTACCAGAAGAGAAATCCATTGCCAACTCAGTCGCTGCTACCAAATTGAAAGAGGAAGTTGTAGTTGTCGTATTATCAAAGAGAAGATACATAGCCTCTGCATAGCGAGGCGACGAAAAAACTATTGTTGTAGTTCCAACATCTACACCAGAAGATAAAATTGTTGCATCTTCATTGATAGTGTTGCCTTCCATACCGAAAGAGGTCGCTTCCCCATCACCTAAAACCTTTGATGAATCAAACTCATATGTGGCAACAAGACCGGAGGGATTCACTATGCTCACATCAGCGGAACAAACATCATGAAGGATCGCATAATCCCCCCATATCCACTTTTCTCTTGACATGTCACCCATTCCTACAATAGACACATCCTTTAAAAATGAGGACGAAAACAATTATGGGTACAGGTGCTTAAGACAACCTGATCTGGTCTAGTTTACGTGCCAAAAATGGGTGTTAAAGTCGTTACCTACATGGAACAAACAATTGTTAAGAAAAATGTCTTCAGGATAGCACTTCGAGATCGAAATAATATCAATCCACCAAGAAGAATGAGATCTCCAGCTAGAACGAGGTAAGCTATTATTCGACACATGAAGTTTTATGTCTCTGTATCGTGCTTTCCAAAATTTGAACTATAAGTCCCCCGATCCTTCTAGAATTATCCAATTCCGCGTATGAAGAAGGGCCAAATTAAAATCTTCAATCCTTTTCAATTTTAACCCTCCTCTATCAAACGGTAAACAAAGGAAATTACAATTAATCTAGTGAGTCCTCCTTTTCGCCTTCGAGGTACCCCAAAGAAAACCATTCTGGAGTTTAATGATCTCTTCACTGAAGCCTTGTAAAAAGAAAGCTGAAAAATAGAGAGACTACTAAGCATTGATTTAAGAAGAGTAATTCTACCTCCGAAACTCAAAAATCAACCTTGCCAACAAGATAACCTTTTTTCCAATTTCAAAAGAAAAGGAGACCAAGTGGATATCCTTCTAGGATTGAAGCCAATAGGGATAGCGAGAAAGATAAAAAAAATTCCTCTTCATCCTACACGAAAGAAATAAAGCATAAGCTTTTAAAAAATTAGACGGGACATTACTACCAATCAACTTACTTTTGTGGAAATTTATGCAGAGACCGGAAACTAATTTGAATCCTCTAAGAACTGCTTTGATAGCCCACATATGCCTCTAACTTCCTTCCGCAACCAAAATAGTAGCATCCGCAAATTGAAGAATATCAATGAAATAATTGTCATTCACGTTGAAACCTGAGAATTTTCCTAATAAAATCAACCTCTTAACCAGCCCTGATAAACCTTCTGCAACCATAAAAAAGAGAAAAATAGAAAGAGTTTATCCTTGTCTCAACCCTCTCTCCACCAAAAATTCCATAGTCGGGCTACCACTAACCAAAACAGACATCTTGCTAGAGAAAATCGTGGCCTCCTTCCATCTCATCCAAAGGTCCCCGAGGCCCATCCTCCTCATCAAAAATCTAAGAAAAATCAAATCAGTTTATTATCATAGGCTTTCTCGAAATCAACCTTGAAAAGAGAAACTACCTTATTCTCCTTACAAGCATAATCTACCACCTCGTTATCCACCAAAACTCCATTGAGCAATTGTCTGCCCAGAACAAAGGCACTTTGGCACTTTGGCAATTGGAAATAATGGAATGTAAAAATAACTTTAACCCTGCCGCCAAAAACATAGATATGGCCTTGTACAAACAACCTACAAGGAAAATAGGTCTAAAATAATCTAACCCCAAAGGATTCACACACTATAGAATCAAAGTAAAAAAGAAAAAATTACCTTAGATAAAAAAACTCCATTATAGAAGTCGTTGAAAAATCTAAGAAAATCAACTTTTAGAAAATAACAACACTTCTTAATGAACAAGAAAGAGTACTCGTCTGGACCCAGACTTTTAGAGTCATCACAACCTCACACCGCATCTTTTACCTCCTCCTCCAAAAAGGACTTTCAAGCAAAACCCTCTCATCTTGAATAATAATATTGAAAGAGACCCCCTCCATGATAGGCTTATTAAAATCGAGTTCCTCAAACTTGCTAGCAAAAGGATTTCTCACCTCCTCATTAACATCCTTAACCGACACTAACACACCCTTATGCAAGTTGATCTAACCAATATAATTACGCTTCCTTCTATCCTTCATAACTCAATGGAAATAACAAATATTATTATCTCCATCATTAAGCCATTTTAATCTAGATATTTGAATAAGCATGTTCTCCTTAATCCTTAAATTCAACCAAAATTGACTTGTAACCTTCTTACGATTATCTATAAGATCATCCAATAAGGACTTGTTAGCCATGGTGTAACACCCAAAATTTGCCCTCTTATTTATAACCCTTAACTGGCTTTATGCCTCGCATTCATATGCATCTCACATTAGGTCAAACTGCACGCATTCATTCATGTGCATTGAACTCCTATGGCATGGGATCGAAGAACTTTCTTATGATTTGAATTCTCATATTCAGAGGTGATTTATCTGGCTATTACATTTGAGTTGAGACTTAGTTTAGGATCTTGTTATCTGGAGTATCTTGTTATCAAAGAGTCATCAATGTATGAAGTTGTCTCCTTCAAGGACCGAACCCTTATTATTATCAAGGATCACGAAGATAATGTTATTACCTTTAAGAGTCCTTAAGGGTATCAAATATTGTTGGCTTTGTCGTGTTGATGGATGTGAGCTATATTTTTAGACCATTCGTCAAGCTTTTCTAAATAAATAAAAAAGAGTGTGTTGGATCCATTGCAAAATATTACCTCATTAGTTTTTAGATTATTGCTTTGAAAATATGCTAAAACTCAAACTTAGATTTCAAAAAATTATTGTTTTGTAATCCATGTTTTCTCAAATCAGGTTGTAACATGATGGTTTTATGGCTTGTGGCAGATTATTCTTTCCAAGTTTAATGTTGGCCATCGTTAAGGGATTTTCATGCCCAATTACAATGTTGAGGGGTTGTTTATGTTGAGAGATTGTTTCAAGTTGTCACTACAAAGGGAAAGTATGGATCCAAGGAAGATACACGAGGGATTATGGAAAAGACGCATCATGAGTTTTACACCATTTCGAGGCGAATTTTACAAACGATTCAAAGTCTATCTTTCATCACAAGAGATGTCATGGGTTTAAGCTTTATTAAAGTTACATATTAATGGCTACATCTGTAGAAAGAAAAGGAAAAGACCAATATTTTGAAGACCAAAATTTATGCAGTATCAAAAAACGACGTTTCGTGAATTCAGATGTTTGTGGTAAACTTAAACACATAGATACACCAAGCAATTTAAAAAAAAGAATAAAGATACATAGAAAAAAGAAAGGGTGCAGCAAAACTGATGTATAAGAATTTTAACAAAAAATCAGGAAAAACCCAAAAAACTGATATGGCGGAAAAATTCCAACTAATGACGAGAAATTCAGTGACGGCTTAGATCGATTTCTCAGCGGTCTCTCTCTCTCTCTCTCTCTCTCTCTCGGTTCAATCTACATCTTCAGGATCTTTTACAGCATCAACACTTCAAGGCTGATTCAGAGGTACAAAATAGAAGAAGAACATCAAGAATTCTGTAACCTCAACATCACCATCACTTCATAAAAATCCCGCAAAGTTCAATACAAAAATAGTTACAAACTCAAAGTTCAAATTCCTAACCAATTCTCAAAATTCCTAACTGTTTTTCTAGCTTCTAACAAATTCATAACATAATTTCTAATTGTATAAACCTGAGAAATCACAAAATCACCCTCGGGGCATCTTCTATAAATCAGAAACTCAGCTTCATCTTAAGCCTCTCCATCATTTTCCTCATCTTCCATCTTCAGTCTCACACTCTTTGTATCTTTCTCTGATTCTCCTTCATCTTCATCATCAAACCACCTTCATCATTTGATCCACTCATCTTCAACCTTCACTCAAATTTTTCAATCTCCTTCATTCTCTTCATTCATCTTCATCATCACAAATTCAATCACAATCTTAACATATTCATTCAACATCTTCATCTTCGTCATCACTTCATCACCTTCGCCCAATCACCTTCACCAACTGCAAAATCAAGAGTCCTGCAAAAAACCAAGAATCACTATCAACAACCATCGAACTCAACAATATTGCAACGAACTCAAGAATTCAAATAAAAATTTCAGAAGCACGAAGCATAAACCAGAATTACAAGAAGGATAGGTCTGAAAGAAATCAACAACAATTTCAGAAGTGGGGTAGAAGAAGAGCAAAATCGAGCGAATACCGCAGAATAACACGCATACCTGAAACTGTGAACTTTGACTCGTCTTCGAAGCATCATCGGAGCGACTCTGATAGGAATTCGTTTCTCACTTCCTGATCCGTGTCTGAACTCATCATCTTCAGAGCATCATCATCTTTAACTCTGTTTCACCATCACTAATCACAACAATCTTCATCGATCTGCAACCAACGACTCATAACTGCAACAATAACGAAAATGCATCAGAAGAAGACGGATAAATAAAATACAAGGAAAGGATCGTGATATCCAAACGAATCCATACCTAAGGAGCATTCATCTTCGAAGGCATCCTCTTCCTGTTCGGTTGAGATTTAGAGGGATTCGGTTTCGATTGGGATAAAGAGGAAAGAATAAGTTAGGGTTTGTTTTGAGATCATAGAGTTTGGCGAGGTTTCACTGGAGTCTACGACAGAGGACCGGTGATGTGGTTGTTTATGGCGGCTAGGGTTTAGAAGTGGAAGATGAGTTTATGGAGAAGAAAGGGAAAAAGGAATACATAGCGTGTTTTGAGAGAGAGAGAGAGAGAGAGAGAGAGAGAGAGCAAGGGAACAAGGTAATTTGTAAAGTCTGATTTTCTTTAATTCCTTTGTTTTAATTTATGAATTGATGAAGAGTAAAACTCATAAATATATCATTTAAGTGTGCTGTTAAATTTTTTTAATACTCATAAAGCACCTTAATTGCCACCGTCAATTCAAAATTAGGAGGATAAGGTTTATTTAGGGTGGTCCAATCCGGCGGTGACACTTGTCACTATAACACCTTATTTATTAATTAATTATATTCGCGTTATAAGTGTTGATTTATGTTGAATTGTCGAAGTTGTTTGTGACAAATTGTTAAGTTGGTTTGAATTAAGTCGAATAAGTTGATTTAAGTTGAACTAAGTGGATTAAGTCGATTTAAGTTGTATTGTTGTCAGTTGGATTAAGTTTAATTGATTAAGTTGTGTTTTGATAAGTTGGATTAAGATTTAAGTTGATTAGTTGGGGGGATAATAAGTGGAATGGTGTTGTTCTTAATAAGTGGGCCTAATAGTGAGTAAAGTAGTAATTATGGGAGGTGCGTAATTTAAGCCCAATAAGAATTTTTAAGGATTTAATATAATTATAAAACAATTAGAATAAAGGGGAAAAAGCGAGTTATCAGTGAAAAGAGGGAACGTGAAGTTGAGAAGAACCAGAAGTTACGAGAAATGCTTAGGAAAGGAAAAGTTAGGGTTCCGATCAAATTGTTAAAGCTTCCTTCGATCCAAAGGTAAGGGTGGGATTCTGACTCTATAATTGGGTTCCTGATAAATGACACGTGGGATTAGGTTCGTAAAATTGTTGTTGATTGTGATTGATTTCTATAATTGATACTGAAATTGTATTGCTATAAATGAATTGATCATGGAAAAATTACTCTATATTGATGGAGTATAATTTTCTATGTTGTTGTGGTATTGTGATGGTTAAATTCTGAACTGTTATTGAATCAGAGGAAAAGTTGTGAATTGTGGAAACACTGGAAATGAAAGAAACCGAAACGAAGATAATTTTTGGGTGTGACTGTAACACGGTGGGAGAAATGACTTTAGTTAAATGTTGCGGATAGCAAGAGTCGCCACCGACTTTTATTTTATCCAAAAGGAAAGGGCATAAAAGAACAGGAAAGACCTTAAAAAGATTTTGAGTTCGGGGGGTAGTGTCGCTCCCACCAAATGAAGCCGGGTCAAATGGGGTACAGACGCGAACGGTCGGCGAAGGGAACAATGAGAACACACAGCCGTGAACTCACTGGAGATGAATAGAGTCGCCAGCTAGGCATTTTTATCCCGGAGGAAAGGTAATGCTGCATAGACCTAGAAAAAGATGGATAAGACGGTCGCGAACCAGAGAGACTGAGAAAGGGGGTTGGTTACAACCTGGGAAGGTATTAGCACCCAGATTGTCCGCCGTACTCGACGGGATCCACGCTTTAAAGATTTGTGTTTTAAAGGGGTAGTGTCAGTGCAATGTGTGTATAAAAGAGAGCTGGAAAAGGTGTACAGGTGTCAGTGTAAGGAGTGCAAAGTGTATAAATGATGTGTCAGTGTAGGAATGAGAATGAATTGCTCAAGATCATGAGGCCAAAAGAATGATGCTGGAAAGAGGGGGAATATACAGAGACTTTTGTTCGATAACTGTTAAGTTATGCCTACGTATCCTCTCGTGCAATGAGGAAGTCAGAACATCGTAGTTCGACCCAAAGAGACTGAAAGATGAATTGACTTGTGAACTGCTTACTTGTCTATGCTCAAGTGTATGACCTGTCTGGCTCAGGTGCAAACTATCTTGCATTAGACGGAAGAAGCAAGTTCTCGTTTGTGAGTGAATAAGATGAGAAAAGAATCCCGGAGGAGACGATTATTGTTTGTTTTCGAATTTTCAGTCTTTTATTGCTTTTTGAAGTTTGTCATAAGTTAATGAGCTTAAGTCTGAACCAATGGATTTAGTAAACTCATCACATCTTCCCTCTGATTAGGGGTAATGAGAGTACCTTAAGTGTGAAGTCAGGTTCTCACACTTAACCACCTTTGGTGTAGGATTAAGATCATTAACCTACTTGTGATTATTTAGATGTTTTTGGTGTTTTTGTTTAGTGTTGAGTAATGAGGTTAAGCCGTAATCAAGGATTAAACAGACTCATTACACCATCCTAATAGAAAGATAATAGATGAGAATGTTTAAGCTGAGGAAAGCTCCTCAACTTAATCCATGATTAGGGATTAAACTCATGACAAAACAAGCCTTTGATTAAGTGGATTTTATTTAATGATATGATGATGAAGTGGATTTTATGATTTGTAAGACAACTTGAGGGGGACTTGTCCATTAACACTAGGGTTAGTCCTTCTTAACCATTTAAGGAAGAATTAGAACCCTAATGCAAGGCCCAAGTTACAAGTGTGATGTCTTGATGATTATTAAGTGAATTGATTAAGGGAGTTAAACACATTAAGGGTTTAACACTTAGGATTAAAGTTATACACTCCATCCTAAGATAAGGATGCAGGCATAAACTTAATCACAAAGCCTTAAAGCCTTTAGGGTTTAGTCCCTGATTATGAGATGAGAAGAGATGACTCAAAAGAGACACAAAGGTAAAACTAAGTGGGGAGACTAATCAAAACCCTAATCATTGTCATGCTTGGTTGTTCCTAAGGTTTGTGAGGTTTTCAAGAGAAGATCTTCAGAGGAACCACCAGGAAGCAGATGAAAGGATCAAGAGAAGCAAAGTAACTTGCTTCATTCAAGAAGTCAAGTCACTTGAAGAAAGAAAGTGGGAAGAAGAAGAATGAGCAAGATCAAACTCAAACACATGTAAAAATGCAGCAAGGATGCATAAAAGAGATGAAGAGAAGTTATGAGAAGTGAAGGCAAATTCACTTCTCAAAGTCACTTACCACCTGAAAAGTTAGAAAAGAAAATGCAATGCAATGCAAAAAGGGATGGAATGACATGATGCAAACCCAAACCAGAAGCATGTTTATGATGATAATGATGCTATGAGATGCTACAAACCAGCAACAACACATGTGGATGATCATACAAGTTCATGGATGCAAATGAAGCAAGTTAAGAACCAAGAACATACATGAAAAGTTATGAGATGCATATGGCATGCAACATGGAAAATGAGAGATGCAATGACCAAACATGCTTTTAATATGTCTTATGATGTTCAATGAATCAAATGGAAGCATGGAATGTCATGGCAAGTCATGTTATGCAAGAAGATGTAAGGTGGATGCATATGGAAGCCCAAATTAGGGTTTATGATCAAAGCATCAAACACAAACCAAAATCAGAAGCAAACAACATTATAAAAAATTGAAAATGCACTCAAAGGACCCCTAATCCTATACTAACTCAATGCCCAAAGGAGAGGTCTCAACTCTTAACCTAACTCAAGATATGATTTTCCTAAGTTTTCTAGGGTTTTAGGGCTCCTTAACAAGGAAATTACCAAACAAATGGAAAATGAAAGATCAAATCATGGCCATTTAATCTCACAAACTACATGCTAAACACAATGCAATGCAAAAAGAATCAAGGTCCAACTCTTCATGGTTAGGCAGAAATGATTTTTGGAAGTTTGGATCAAAATAATGCATCAAAATGATTTTAATTCAATGAAAAATTCTCAAAATGCATCAAGATCAAAAAATAAATTTGGTTTGAAAGTTGGACAATGTTTCTAAATGTCTTAAAACATTTCATGAATTTTTTGGTGATTTTTAAATACCTAAAAGTATTTTTAATAAATTAATTTTCATTAATCAATTAAAAATAAACTTTTAAATATTTAAAAATACTTTTTTAATGCTAAAAATGAAAATAAAAATATTTTTGTGTTTTTAAAAATTAATGAAACTCTTGACAAAAAGTTTCATAATTTTTAAAACAATTTTGCTATTTTAAATAAATTGTATAAAACAAATATGAAATAAATGAATTAAAACAAAGAAAAAAGGAAAGTCAACTGAATGGAGGGCTGTGATGCATTCTGGGGAGAGAAAGATTGACCACGCGCGCAATCCAGTGGCCCAAATTCAAACTGAGTTAAATGTAATTATGAATTAATTAATCAGGGTTAGGGTTTCTAATGGTGAATCTGGACCATTCATCCACGCGCGAAGTCAACCTGGTCAGCCAATCCAACGCACGAAATTCAAATCTCATTTAATTACACTGATTAAACCCTAATGATTTTCAGGTGGCCGGAGAAGACCTCCGGTCGTCTTCTCCGGTGGGAACCCCACCTGAAAATCCCCAAAATCCACAAAACGCAACCAAAATGAAATCCAAACATACAGAAATGATTCCCACACTCCCCTGAATCAAAACCCTAAGCTAGAAATCATTTATATTTCCTCAAACTCTTGAATCGAACAAAACATTTTTTAGGTCAGGGAGTTTCAGAACACGATTACATCCTCATTTTCCAACCATTTTCAAAACCAATGACATAGTTATGATCAGGGAAGCATATAGAACAACTTAAGAACTTAAAAAATGATTTCTGAAAAAAAAAAGTTCTTGAGCTACCTGAGTTTCGAAGCTTTCACTCTTGTAACTTTCTGACCCCTTCCTTTGATGCAAACCACTCCTTGTGACCCCTAGATGATGTTTGAATGCTTGGAAGAAATTTATGCTGGCTGGTTAAGGAGTTTGAACAGCTTCTGCTCAAACTCAGGTGAAAATGGTGTTGGTGATTCAGGCTGTTTTAGGCAAAGGTGAAAGGTTCTTTATGACCAGGATGATGAATGGAGAAGGTTTATGACGTTTGTTCAGGTGTTTGTGAGCTGTGGAATGAGATTCGAAAGTTCTGGCTTTGGGGGTGAAAAATGGGGAAGCTCAGTTCTTGCTTAGTTCAGGCCTGAGTCTTGCTGGTTTTGGCTCAGTGAAGCAAGGTGAGTTGATCAGTGGACTTGGTTTTTGTGTTTTTGAGCTGTGTAGACAAATTCGAAAGGTTTTGCTTGAGAGGGTGATTTTGTGAATGTGTTGGTCTTGTGTGTTTCAGCCTTGCTTTCTATGTGAAATGGCCTGCATTTTGCTTGCATAAAATAATCCCATTGGTCAGATGACGTGACCTGGCCTGCTGTGATAGGTAAGTTCACTTTTGCAAAATGTCAACTTTGGTGTAAGGAAAGCATGGGTTGAGCCCTAGGCTGGTACAAGCATGTGGGCTAGCGCAGCATGGTGTGTGAGTGAGGCTAGAATGGTTCAGCATTGTAGGCAACAAGTGGATGAGGTGTGATGATGGTTTTTGCAAGTTGATCATCCTTGGTTTACATGAAACTTTCTTGTCCCACAAGCCATAAAACATGAGGAAATCTTGGTCCAATCTGAACTTTAGGACTTACATGATGCTTGTGTAATGGTTTGACATGAATTAGAAGTTACAAATGCCTTGGTACAAAGTTTTTGCAAGTTTCTCATTTGAGGCATGTCTTGAAAATTAGTGATTTTTGCCAACTTTGACACACCATAACTTTTGATCCAAGATGAATTAGGTCATGTTCTTGTACTTTTTGAAAAGGGAAAGATCTAATCTACAACTTTCATGACCAAATTTTTTTCATTTGAAGCATTTTTGGATCAAAAAGTAAGGCTTAAAAAGTGGCATAAAATGACATATTCCTTAAAAGTCAACCATGCCCTAAAAAGTCAACTTTGCAAAAACTTGTAATTCTTGAATTTTGTGAACTTCAACCTTCTTCCATGATCAAATAAAAATCATATACACTCAAAATGCTGAAGATCACCCCTTGGTTGGGTCATTGGGGCCTCAGATGCCCTGATTTTGCATTGACTTGTCTGAAAAGTCAACTCTTGATCAGGTGACTTCCCCATGGAATTTCTTCATGAAAATTGATATGCATACTCCCTATACCATATAGAGACCAATAGAAACAAGAATGACCAAAAAATTTGGAATTATGGCCTCTGAAACCAAAACCCTAGTTTTAGGTCAACTGTGCAGTCAAACTTGGCTCTGCTTCTATACCAATCCCAGTTCTTGTGATTCTTTGGCAATCTTGACTTTGAGAGGATACAATATGATACTTGAACACACATAGACCCCTTTGAAGTGATTGTTGACCTTTGGAGTGGCTCAAGAAGCTCTTGGATTGCTCAGATCACAAACCCTAGATGCAGATGACTTAGAAACAATGCAGTGACTCAAAATGAGTTATGAGATGGTATGATTGTGTTAATGCATATGAAATGATCACAAGCCATGGTGTGAATGGGTGAGGGCAAATTTGGGGTGTTTACAGCTGCCCCTATTCAAACATGAGTTAGCTGTGCAGGATGTAAGCAACGGCTTAACAGGCAAGCGAGATAACTTGTGGTTGAATACCAAAGACAGTCCAAAATTTGCACTCACAGAATGAAGAAGAAAAGGGATATAGATTGTAAAAGGAAATGAAGTGTATAGTAAAGTGTGGGCGACGGAGGACGACCGTCAAGCAGAGGACGACTGCTGGGTAAAGAGCAATGACGGGGACGGCCGACATGCTGGGAAAAGTGCGGAAAATAAAGCAATGACGGGGACGACCGACATGCTGGGGATAAAAGAATTATGATGGGGACGGCCATCAAGTAAAGCTGTAAGATTCTCTGGGGATTAATGAAACATGACGGGGACGACCATCAAGTTCATAAAGATAAAGTAACCAACGATGGGGACGACCATCAGGTTAAAAAGAAAAGGGGCCACGACGGGGACGGCCATCGGGTTAAAGAATAAACAAAATAAACAGATGATGAGGTACGGTCATCAAAGGTGAAGGACGATCACCTAGCAGGGGACGGCTGCTCTGTTGGGGACAAAATGAGGGACGGTCATCTAAGGTGGAGGACGACCACCTGGCAGGGTACTGCTACCGAAAATCACGCGACATAGGACGAATGCCGGATAAAAGGTCAACGATGGGGACGGCCATCGGATGAGCATGATGGAGGACGACCATCAAGAGGTGGAGGACGACCACCTAGCAGGGGACGGCTGCTCTCGAGGTTTATCATGACACAGGACGAGTGTCAGATAACCAAAATCAACAATGGGGACGGCCATTGGATAAAATGATGAAGGACGATCATCAAGAGGTGGAGGACAACCACCTAGCAGGGGACGGCTGCTAAATATCAACGATGGGGACGGCCATCGGATGAGCATGATGGAGGACGACCATCAAGAGGTGGAGGACGACCACCTAGCAGGGTACGGCTGCTCTCAGGGTTTATCATAACACAGGACGAGTGTCAGATAAAAAGAAAATTTGCTTTGGCGATATACTGGGGAATAGTAAACACGGACGAGTGTTTATATCCAAGAAACAAAAGGTATAAGTGTTTAGACGCTGTGTATAGATTAAAGATGCGGACGAGCATCCTTAAGACTACAATACGGACGAGTATCGGGTAGAAACAAATACTGACTCGTGTTCAGAGATGATGATACGGACGAGTATCAACTGGTTAACAAGGAACATGGACGAGTGTTGAATCCGAGAGGACTCTTCTGGGGAATAGTAGACACAGGCGAGTATCTATATTCAAGAAGACAAAAGTGTTTGACACAGTGTATGGATTAAAGATGCGGACGAGCATCCTTAAGACTATGATACGGACGAGTATCATGTAGAAACAAACTCCTGACGCATGTTCTGAGATGATGGTACGGACGAGTACCAACGAGTTAACAAAGAACAAGGACTAGTGTTGAATCTGATGGGATTTGAGTGGTATATATATAAGATACGGACGAGTATCTGTATAAGAGTGATTAGTATAGATGAGTATTTGACTGTTGGGGAGAGTGACACGGACGGGTGTCAAAAGGAGAAGAGTGTAATATGAACAAGTATCTGATATACAAAGTACAGATGATGGCGCTGGGGATATGACACGGACGGGTGTCAAAGGATTGTTATATGTAAGTATATGTGAGTGCAAAGAGGACGTCTTTGGCTTTCTGCTGGGTTATGACACAGATGGGTGTCAAAAAAGGGTATCTGTAATACGAGTGGTTTTGTTTGCACAGGGTGTTTGGCGACTTTACTGGGGAGTGATGACACAGACGGGTGCCAAAGAGGGTATATACTGGTGTTTGTGAATGTGAGGCAACTGCTTTGCTGGGGACTCTGGTGGGGATTTTGGGGAAAACATTCTGCATTCTGACGGATTGTCATTATTCACAAGTGTTTGGTTCATAACATGGCTTATGATTATGTTATATGTTTGATTTTTTGCCGTAATGCTCCGTGTTAGACGGAATGCTACGCTTTATGGGTGAATACGATGCGAATGCTATGATTATGCAAAGATACCAAACCGGGATTCAAATCCCGTTGCTGCGAAGATCTTCGGCCGATCTGCTTGAAATGGACATCCCAGCTGGGGGTGAGATCATTGGTAGATCTAATGAGATGATATTTGCTTGGGGAAATGGGTCAGTGATAGACCTATTCCAATAAATGAGAGACCCAGCCGGGGTTTGTAGAAGCTTTCGTCACTCTGTTGTGATTCCTTCGTGCGTTGCCCTTCTGGATAGAGGCTGAAGCTCTGTGGGGGGATGGTTCCCTAACTTTTGTACTCGGCTGAGGATGAAATGGAAACTCGGCTGGGAGCAGTAGCAAGTGGTAGCTCAGCTGGGGGAAGTCATGAGAGGCAACTCAGCTGGGGAGATAGCACTTCGGGTGCTAAGATTGAGTGTTGATTTGCCCACTTGCTGGGATGAAGCTTACGTGCCCCAAGTTGCGTTCTGGATTCCTGCAAACCTGAAAAGACAGAGAAACGCACAAATAATCCCGAGGTATCCCTTACTGGATTCCGTCGTAGGAATTAGATACTTCCGAGAGTAAGTATATTTCCTGTAAGCACGCTTTTCCTTTGAAAATAAACATCTGTGTTTTATGCAATCAGTTTTTTCTTAAGACATCAGACATTTTTTTGCAAAAATAAAAATGTACAAGACGAGACATGACTGAAAATCTGATTTTATTAATCCATATGCCCTGAATTGGCGAGATACAGTTAAAGGAACATATCCCCTGAAATGAGGAGATTGTTACAAATTGAGAAACAAAATGCTGGCGATGTTGATGACGCTTTGAGGAGCTTCCTCTTTACTATGACTCGTATGACTTTTGACGCTCTTCTCGTCTTGCTTTCTGAAGAATGCTGATTCTGATTTGAAGCTTGATCCTTCCGAAACTTACCGAGTTGTAGATGATACAGACGAATTCAAAATGCAGTCATTCGCTTATTCCCTTATTTTGCATGGATCGCCCTTTCGGGTTTTCAATCCATCGGGATACCCATTTTTGCCTGAGCTGTCCGATGCGGCTTTTCAACTCAGCGGGTGTACATTTTTTGCTTATTTTCCCTTATTTTTGCCCGAGTCTTTTATTCTGTTTTTGACTCGCCGGGATGCCCTATTTTTGCCTGGACTTACATTCTGTTTTTTATGTCCAGCGGGTCATTTTATGCGAAGTATTTTTTAACTGCATCTGAATTCACAGGGGACGGGAAGTCTTCACCATCCATGGTGCTGAGCATCAGTGCTCCACCAGAGAAAACTTTCTTCACCACGAATGGTCCCTCGTAATTTGGAGTCCACTTGCCCCTGTGGTCTGTGTGAGGAGGGAGGATTCTTTTCAGCACAAGATTTCCTGCTTGGTACTCTCGGTGCCTGACCTTCTGATCGAAGGCTTTCTTCATTCTTTTCTGATATAACTGCCCATGACAAATTGCAGCCAATCTTTTCTCTTCAATCAGACTCAGTTGTTCGTATCGGGCCTTGACCCACTCTGCTTCGTTCAGCTTAACATCCATTAGTACCCGTAGGGAGGGTAATTCAACTTCAACAGGTAGGACTGCTTCCATACCATACACGAGCTGATACGGCATTGCCCCAGTGGATGTCCTGATTGACGTTCGGTACCCATGCAAGGCAAATGGTAGCATTTCGTGCCAGTCTTTGTAGGTGACTACCATCTTCTGCACAATCTTCTTGATATTCTTATTAGCTGCCTCAACAACGCCATTCATCTTTGGCCTGTAAGGAGAAGAGTTGTGATGTTGGATTTTGAAGTCCCGACATAGCTCTGCCATCATTTTGTTGTTTAGATTGGAACCATTATCAGTAATGATTCGCTCGGGAACTCCATATCGACAGATGATATCTCTCTTCAGAAATCTGGCTACCACTTGTCTTGTAACATTTGCATAAGACGCTGCTTCGACCCACTTGGTGAAATAGTCAATGGCGACCAGGATGAATCTGTGGCCGTTTGAAGCAGTCGGTTCAATCTTGCCGATCATGTCAATGCCCCACATAGCGAAGGGCCAGGGTGAAGACATTATATTCAAAGGATTGGGAGGCACATGCACCTTATCCGCATAAATCTGGCATTTATGGCATTTTCTGGCATAGGTACAACAGTCAGCATCCATTGTGATCCAGTAATAACCTGACCTTAGCAATTTCTTAGCCATGGCATGCCATCCAGCATGGGTACCAAAGGATCCTTCGTGCACTTCATGCATCAACAAGTCTGCTTCCGTCATGTCGACGCATCTGAGGAGTACCATATCAAAGTTCCTTTTGTATAGGGAACCATCAGTGTTCAAGAAGAAACTACCAGCAAGCCTTCTCAAAGTCTTCTTATCATTGGAAGATGCCCCAGGTGGGTATGTTTGATCCTCCAAGAAGCACTTAATGTCATGGAACCAAGGCTTATCATCTTTAACAACATCTGCTGCGAACACATATGCTGGTCTGTCAAGTCTGGACACTGAGATTAGAGGTACAAAGTTGGCAGCCTGAACTTTGATCATGGACGAAATGGTGGCCAGAGCATCTGCAAACTGATTCTCATCCCGAGGGATATACTCAAGCTTGACTGCTGTAAAGAAAGTCAATAACCTCCTTGTATAATCCCTGTAAGGTATCAGATGATCCTGGTGGGTGTACCATTTGCCGTTGGTTTGATTGATTACCAGAGCTGAATCTCCGAACACGGTCAATGTCTTGATCCTGAGGTCAATGGCTTCCTCAAGACCCATAATGCAAGCTTCGTATTCAGCTTCGTTGTTAGTGCAGTTGAAAGTGAGTTTTGCCGAGAAAGGCATGTGAACCCCCTTAGGTGTAATGAGTACTGCACCAACACCACGACCATTCATATTAACAGCCCCATCAAACATCATAGTCCATTCTTCTTCTGGGTCAGGCCCTTCAGTGTGAACAGGCTCTTCATGATCTTTTGCTTTTATGAACATGATGTCTTCATCAGGGAAGTCAAATCTCATAGGCTGGTAATCATCAATAGGTTGCTCAGCAAGATATTCAGACAATACACTGCCCTTGATGGCTTTCTGAGATGTGTATTGGATGTCATACTCTGTGAGGATCATTTTCCATCTTGCAACCCGTCCGGTAAGAGCTGGCTTCTCAAATATGTACTTAACTGGGTCCATCTTTGAGATCAATAAAGTAGTGTGGGTCAACATATACTGTCTCAGTCGGCGAGCAGCCCACGCTAAAGCACAACAAGTTTTCTCGAGCAATGAATAACGTTGTTCACAGTCAGTAAACTTTTTGCTTAGGTAGTATATTACATACTCTTTTCGACCAGACTCGTCATGCTGGCCCAGTACACACCCCATTGACTCTTCTAATACTGTCAAGTACATTATCAGAGGTCTTCCTTCAACTGGAGGCATGAGGATTGGTGGCTCTTGTAAGTACTCCTTGATCTTGTCAAAAGCTTTCTGGCAGTCTTCATTCCACCTGACCGTTTGTTCCTTTCTCAACAATTTGAACAAGGGTTCACAGGTTGTTGTAAGGTGAGATATGAACCTTGAAATGTAGTTCAATCGACCTAAGAACCCTCAAACTTCTTTTTCTGTCTTTGGTGCAGGCATCTCTTGGATGGCTTTGACTTTATCAGGGTCAACTTCAATCCCTTTCTCGCTTACAATAAAACCCAGCAGCTTACCAGATCTCACCCCGAATGTGCATTTGTTGGGGTTCAACTTCAATTGGTATTTCCTCAGACGCTTGAACAGTTTTAGCAGATTCACCAGGTGGTCTTCCTCAGTAAGGGACTTGGCAATCATGTCATCCACATAACATTCTATTTCTTTATGGATCATATCGTGGAATAATGTCACCATAGCCCGTTGGTACGTTGCACCGGCATTCTTGAGCCCAAATGGCATTACCTTGTAGCAGAACGTGCCCCAGGGTGTGATGAAGGTTGTCTTCTCCATGTCTTCAGGTGACATTTTAATCTGATTGTATCCTGAAAATCCATCCATGAAGGAGAATACCGAGAACTGAGCCGTATTATCCACCAATACATCAATGTGAGGTAAAGGGAAATCATCTTTCGGGCTGGCTCTGTTCAGATCCCGGTAGTCAACACACATTCTTACTTTGCCGTCTTTCTTAGGCACAGGTACTATGTTAGCGACCCACGGTGGATAGCTAGTTACAGCAAGGAACCCGGTGTCCCATTGCTTTTGTACCTCCTCCTTGATTTTCATAGCCATGTCCGGGCGAGTACGACGTAGTTTCTGTTTAACCGGCGGACATTCTTCTCTTAAAGGCAGCTTGTGCACAACAATGTCGGTGTCCAACCCTGGCATATATTGATAAGACCAAGCGAACACGTCCACATATTCTTGAAGCAGGTCAACCAGTTGTCTCTTCACTGAGTCTTGCAGGCAGGCCCCGATTTTAACTTCTTTCACGTCTTCATCTGTACCAAGATTGATCGTTTCAACCTCCTCCTGGTGAGGAGTGATAACCTTTTCCTCTTGTCTTAACAACCTGGCTAGCTCTTCAGGAAGCTCATATTCTTCTTCAACCCCTTCATCAGCTTGATTGATTGGATTGTCAAAGTCATACAAAGTCATAGCCGTGCTGTTGTCGGTGCTGTCTGGAAGGCACACTCTGCAAGGGTTCAGTTTGTTCATTTTAGTGATTTGATTTTAATTTTGTTTAGAAAAGTGAAATAAAGCTGTCATTTTGAAAACATTGCCATTTATTTTTTGTACAAAAAGAAAAATGGAAAAAAACAGTGAACGGAAAAGAGAAAAGACTCATTTGCAAAAGATGTCTGATATTTCATTGATTAATCTCGTTGCACAAAAATTTCAGATGGCCCGATTACAAAATGAGTCTTGTCATCTTGGGCAAGATGAAAGACTTTGATGCATGCTATAAAAATACAGGAAATAATAATTACTCTGCATGAGTAACTCTTATAATTTCCTGGGAAGACCAGTTCGAGATACTGCTCCCCGGGATCTTTGGACGAATCCAGCTCTCCAGGTTGCAGTCTCCTTCATCCTCGTCTTCCAGATTGTTGACAGTATCAGGGGTGAGCATCCCCCCACTAACAAAGTTGGGCTCTTTTGCAGCCGCTGCTCGACCTTGTTGAGTTGGTTTGTAACCCAACCCAAATCTATCCTCCTTCTTCTCCACAGGTAGCAATTTGCCCCAGCCTTGGGCAGTTCCTTCTTCAACAACCTTCCGGGCTTGTTGGTATGATGTCATTGAGGTTCCAGGTACAGCAGATGTTTCATTTACGTTCAAGGCCTCAAACCCTTGACTCATTGTTTCGTGGATCTCCCCATCCATCTCAATATATTTGTAGGTAGCCAGGTGGCTAACAAAAATATCCTCCTCTCCACAGATAGTAACGACTTGACCCTCCCACTCGAATTTTAACTTCTGGTGAAGGGTTGAGATCACGGAGCCAGCGGCGTGAATCCATGGCCTACCCAATAGACAGTTGTAGGCAGGCTGTATATCCATCACGTAGAAGGTCGTTTTGAAAGTTTGCGGGCCAATCGTTATAGGCAACTCAATCTCTCCCAGAACCGATCTCTTTGAACCATCAAAGGCTCTCACCACCAGGTTGCTGGGTTGCAACGCCAATCCGTCATACTCTAGCTTCACAAGAGCTTTTTTAGGTAAGACATTGAGGGATGACCCCGTGTCTACCAGCACATAGGAAAGGACTGCACCTTTACATTCCATGGTTATGTGCAAAGTCTTGTTATGGTTGCGGCCTTCCGTAGTCAAATCAGTGTTGGTGAACCCTAGTCCGTGACTAGCATTAACATTTCCAACCACAGCTTCTAACTGATTGACGGTGATCCCCTCAGGCACATAAGCTGCGTGCAAGACTTTGAGTAGTGCATTCCGATGAGCTTCGGAGCACATAAGCAATGATAGGATTGAGATCTTGGAAGGCGTCTGATGAAGCTGATCCACTATTTTGTAATCACTTTTCTTGATGATTCTCATGAACTCATCAACTTCTTGATCAAAGGGTGTTTTCAAAGCTTCCTTAACAACCCGCTCTTCCTGTAACAAGCTTTTTCCTTTTGCCTTGGCAGCAGCTTCTGCTTCGGCAGTGGGTCTTTGAATTTGTGGGGCGAAGAGACGTCCGCTTCGAGTGAAGCCTCCGCCTCCTCCCACATTGTCTATTTGTAGTGCAGGGGTTGATGATTCAAGAGTGATTTTCTGTCCTTCGCAGTACAGGTCAGAGCCGTAGTGCCAAGGGATGGCATTACTGCTTTCATAAGGTACTGGTCCAGGCACTGTGATAGTGACTGGACTGATGGCAGCTGCGGAAGGGACTGTGATAGTCTGTGGGTCGTAGTATATCGTGACTGGTGCTCTGATGGGAGTAGCACTTTGTGAGTTGTAAGCAGAATTGTTTTCGGGATCATAATAAATTGTAACTGTGGAGACATCTTCATTGTTTGCTGCTGATGTTGTAGGAGACATTGTTGGAAGGATGGGTGTTGTTGTTGTAGGAGATTCAAAGTGGAGTGGTGCTGAAGTTGTAGAAGGAATGCCTGTTGATATCTGGTCAGCTGAAGTGACAGATGAAGCATTTGTTGATGAAACCGAAGAGTTGTCTGGAACAATGGTTGTTGCAGTTGTAGAAGACTCGGGAACTGTTGTTAACAGGATTGCTGGATTTGTTGGAAACGATGTTGTAATCTGAAGCAAACCACTATGAATGAGGCCATCTATGCCATCTCTCAAGTTATCACAACCATTCACTGAAATGTTGCAATAAGCACACCCTAGCTCGCATCCCGGGAATATTTGACATTCGAGGAGTTGAGCCTTAATCTCTACCAACGGTGTCCGGATCTGACCCACACTGGTTATTAAGTAAGACGGCTTGTCCTCTTCAATAGCATTGATTTGGGGACCACCATGGTGTGGCATAGGGTTTTTGTTGACATTTGGTGGTGGCGCAAAATTCAGAGCCTTGGAGTCTACCAAGTCTTGTACCTTCATGTGCAAGGCTCTGCACTTCTCTGTACTATGGCCAGGTGCATTTGAATGAAAAGCACATCTGGCATTGGAATCGTAGTTTCTGGGTAGACTATTGGGATCTGGAGGTGCCAATGACCTTAGCTCAACTAGGTTGAGTTTCAGGAGTTGTGGCAGCAATGTTGCATAGGGCATTGGGATCGGATCGATCACCCTATTGGCTTGAGAAGGCCTCTGTTGGAATGTCCTTTGCTGATTGTTGTTGTTGGTGTTGTTGTAGTTTCTCGGAGGATACTGAGCTTGTTGATGGTACTGAGGTTGTTGCTGATAATTTTGTGGCGGTGGTTGATAAGCCGGTTGAGGATGAACTGGAGCGGGGATAGTGACTGCTGCCACCGACCTATGAACATATTGGGGCCTGCCCCTATTAGTGTGGATGGCATTGGTCTCGCCAGTTCTTCTTGGGCCTGCAAAAGGCTTCCTTGTATTGCTGGACGAACTGGCACCATTGTCAGAAATTTTGCCCATTTTTAACAAGCTCTCAATTCTTTCCCCAGCTATGACAACATCTGCAAAGCTGGTTGAAGAGAAGGCAGCTAGCCTATCAATGTATGTTCCTTGGAGGGTGTTCATAAACATATCTGCCATTTCCCTTTCAGACATAGGTGGCTGAACAGCAGCAGCCAATTGCCTCCATCTCTGGGCATACTCTCGGAAACTTTCTTTAGACGACTGTGACATTCCCATTAGGAGGGTCCTGTTAGGTGCCATATCTAAATTGTACTGATATTGTCTAATGAAAGCTTCTGCCAAATCCTTCCAACACCTGATGGTTGCTCTTGTCAGGTGGGAGTACCATTCTCTTGACGCTCCAGTTAAGCTATCCTCAAAATAAAACATCCATAGCTTCTCATCCATGGTATAGGCTTTCAATCTCCCCAGAAAAGATTGTAAGTGGGTCCGTGGGCAGGAAGTCCCGTTGTACTTTTCAAAACAAGGAGGCTTAAACTTATGGGGAATCCTGACCCCGTCTACCAAGCCCATGTCCATGACATCGAAACCCAAAGAGTTTTGAGACTCTAAGGATCTTAACTTTTCAGCTATCTCATCCAGCCTTCTGTCATAAGCTTCTTCCCCAGCACCCATTACTGTGAATTGATCCTCCTGAGGGTCTTCTTGCAGTACCCTGCCTGCAGTGGCAGTCCCTTGAACATTGGCAGGAATGTTGACCTCTGGATGGAGGTGGGGTCCAAATACAGGGGGATTGACATGAGGTTGGACCCTCTCATTGTTGCTAGTCCCAGCAGTCCCTACATGGGGTTCTTCCTGATTCTGCCTTTCCACCATGGCTCTCAATCTTTCTTGGCTCTGAGCCATATTGTTCATCACTTCCATGAACTGTGTCATCTGGGTTCTCATTTCCAATCTTTCGTTTGCCATTTGATTTCTGACCTCTGCAAGGTCCTGCTGTACCTGATCCATTTGTATGCCTGGAAGGTTGTTACGGGTTGGATATCAGTGTGGACGGTTGAGGGGAAATACCCGGCGTCGAGCAATAGTTCCTGAGTTTCACAACAGAGTTAGCAACAATAAAACAAAAACCTACAAAACGGACAAAAGGGTTAGTATGCAATGCAGTATGCTTATTTGTTTTCAAGGTATCCGGCTTGGCATTCAGTTTTGACCCTTCCAGACCCTCGAAGATGCTGTTGACGTTGCTTTTGAAGTAAACTCGGATTGAACAAACTGATACATATATTACAAAAAGCAAAAGGTACATAGTCTGTTTACAAATACAAGCCCTCTGAGGGGTCAAAATACATTACAAGAAAATAAAAGTACATGGAATGAAAGCAACAACAAGCAAATGGTCAAACACCGAGACCAAACTCATCCTCCCGAACTTCCTTGAGAAGTGCTTCGGTCACAGGATCAGCTGGACGCTCCGTGAGATTCCTGATAAGGAGGTTCCGGGTAGTAACAGCCGCAGTTAGCTTCTTGCGTTGACTTTGGTCCTTTGACCTCTTCACTCCGGCTCTGATCTTTAGCTCTGCTATCTCCCTCTGGGCTGCTGCCAGGGCTTTATGCTGCTCTTTTGCACTAGCTTCCAGCTGCTCTATCTTGTCTTGAGTCCTCTTATCTTCTAGAGTACGAGCTTCGGTGATCCTGACCCACCTAGCTTGACTCTCCTTCAGATACAAGTCTGTCCTAGCTTTCTGGAACTGGGCTTCCTTGCAAGCATTTTTCAGAATTTGTTCTCCAGCCCTAGACTTCTTGATGTAATCCTCAGACTTCTCAATTTTAGCCAGATGCTCCACTCTCAACTTCTCTAACCTCTCAACATCCATTCTACCATCACTCCTCTCCCGGGGGGTCTTCTGCAAAGCCTGAGTCAACTTCTCATTTCTCTCTTTCAAGCCCTCAAATTCCTCCAAACTGACAGTGGCAGGGGGTGGTGCTGAGGATGATCCAGGCATATCCTCCATGGTAAAGGGCATTCCAGAGAATTGAGCCCTGGCATGGGACCACTCATGGCATTGTGCTGATGCCACATTGTTGCACTTCCCCAGAATGGTTACTCCCTTGGTTTGAACATTATCCCAGGCCCAGGCTGCCTGCCTAACAATAGCCAAATTAAGCTTGTTCTCACAATAAAGAGTCTCAACCAAGTCTTGTGCCTTAGGAGTGTGGACCAGTGCATAACCCAGTTGCCTTCTGAACAGCAAAGGGTTGTAATTAATACTACCCTTAACTCCTATCAGGGGCACATTGGGAAAATGGCCACAACTGGTGATGATATCCCTGCCCTTGGTGCTTTGAGTGCACCACCTGATATCAGCTGAAGTTAGAGCAGTGAGTCTTCTAGCCCAGTTTCTCTGCTGATGAGGATTCAAAAATGCATCTGTCTTGGGCAAATGCCTGAGAAGCCAAGTATGGAACAAAGGAGCACAACACCTTACTAGTCTTCCCCTCTGCTTTTCATTCCTCTGGTGCACTGAGTAGTAAAAATCCCCCAATAAAGTGGGCACTGGGTTCCTCAGGATGAAAAGATGGATTGCATTCTTGCTAATGAATCGAGGCTCATCTGCAAATAATATGATCCCATATACGCTCAGGGCCAATAAAGCACAGACTGCTTTCCACTCTCCCAAAGAAGTTTTCAGGGTAGCTTGGGAGATCAAGAAATCCAGGTGCAGGCCAGGGATTCCAGCCTTAGAAGTCATATGTTGCTCAATCAGAACTGGTTCCAGATGCAATGCCTTTGCTACCTCTTCATTACTAGGAAAGACCATCTCAGGGTTGAAAGGGATTCCACCCCTGATAGGGATACCAACCAATGATGAGTATTCTTCCAATAAGGGGCCCAGCTGAAAGTCCTGAAAAGTGAAACACCTTAGTGGGGGATCATAAAATTGAAGGCAAGTGTGAATCAGGCTCCTCTATGAAGGGTCCAAATCCATAACCACATCAAGTATATCTCCATAGTGTTCCCTGAACAGTGGTATATGGTCTGGAGTGATCAGGGTCTGAATCCTCCTGATGTCAGCTAGCTCTGGCTGGAAGAAGTGGTAGGTGATGTTACTCTTTTTGGGTGCCATGATGTTGAGGATGAGTGGAGACAGGTGCTGATGATGACACTGAAGAATGGGCCACTGACTGGCTGGTGCAGGTGACTGAAGCAAATAGCTGATAGCTGAAACAGATGCTGATGAAGATAGGTCAATACTGAAGATGGGGTCAAAACCAAAACCAAATGAAGATGGATACCCTGAAACACAAATAAGCAAATGTCAAAATGATGCAATGATTATGTATGCAGATGATATGCAAGGGTTTGTGACTGAGCTGGATCTGATCAAATGCCCTGATATAGGTCCAAGTATGTTCAAGAATTCCAGATGGAGGTCTATAAATCCAGTAACCAAGGTGGGGGGCTCAAATAAAGAGCCACATGTCCAGAGTTTAGAATCACAAGAACTGTTCCAACATGGAGTATTCTTAATCAAATCAAAGTAACAGGGTATGTTGAGGCCAAGGGTACCTGCAAACCTGTAAACAGCCCAACCCCCTCATAGGTGGTGTTCTAAAACAAGGATCCTCAGACTTGGATCAGTTACGAGAAGTGTAAACACTTCTAACCCGGAGGTACAATGTTTACAATAACCATAAAAGTTCCTCCTCTAATTCACCTCAGTTTCTGAAGGTCAATACTAAAGGTCATCCAGACTTAGTAGGCTTCCCAGATAGCCCTAGTACTGCAGGAAATCTGCAACACAGAGTTCTCAAGAAGAAACCCATATCTGAACCGTGTTTCATATTCCCGCACCAGACCGAGATGGAATGGGAAAGAATATGAACCACTCTAGCCTAGGTGTCACTCAGATCCCAGGTATAGGACCTCAAATCTCAATAGAACACCCACCCACCAAAGCAAACAAACAGATCCAGCCAGCACAGTATGACAATATGATATAATGCAGAGCTATACAGAAAGCAGTAAAACAACTGTACATAAAGCCAAAAAATAAATACAAATATACAAACACAAATAACACATAACACCCCAGTAAACACAAATCAATCAAGCGCTAGGAGGAACCCACAAAAAGAACCAGAAGCCCTGGTTGCAGTATAAGGGTCCCCAGCAGAGTCGCCAAGCTGTCGCTCCCACCAAATGAAGCCGGGTCAAATGGGGTACAGACGCGAACGGTCGGCGAAGGGAACAATGAGAACACACAGCCGTGAACTCACTGGAGATGAATAGAGTCGCCAGCTAGGCATTTTTATCCCGGAGGAAAGGTAATGCTGCATAGACCTAGAAAAAGATGGATAAGACGGTCGCGAACCAGAGAGACTGAGAAAGGGGGTTGGTTACAACCTGGGAAGGTATTAGCACCCAGATAGTCCGCCGTACTCGACGGGATCCACGCTTAAAATATTTGTGTTTTAAAGGGGTAGTGTCAGTGCAATGTGTGTATAAAAGAGAGCTGGAAAAGGTGTACAGGTGTCAGTGTAAGGAGTGCAAAGTGTATAAATGATGTGTCAGTGTAGGAATGAGAATGAATTGCTCAAGATCATGAGGCCAAAAGAATGATGCTGGAAAGAGGGGGAATATACAGAGACTTTTGTTTGATAACTGTTAAGTTATGCCTACGTATCCTCTCGTGCAATGAGGAAGTCAGAACATCGTAGTTCGACCCAAAGAGACTGAAAGATGAATTGACTTGTGAACTACTTACTTGTCTATGCTCAAGTGTATGACCTGTCTGGCTCAGGTGCAAATTGTCTTGCATTAGACGGAAGAAGCAAGTTCTCGTTTGTGAGTGAATGAGATGAGAAAAGAATCCCGGAGGAGACGATTATTGTTTGTTTTCGAATTTTCAGTCTTTTATTGCTTTTTGAAGTTTGTCATAAGTTAATGAGCTTAAGTCTGAACCAATGGATTTAGTAAACTCATCACATCTTCCCTCTGATTAGGGGTAATGAGAGTACCTTAAGTGTGAAGTCAGGTTCTCACACTTAACCACCTTTGGTGTAGGATTAAGATCATTAACCTACTTGTGATTATTTAGATGTTTTTGGTGTTTTTTTTTAGTGTTGAGTAATGAGGTTAAGCCGTAATCAAGGATTAAACAGACTCATTACACCATCCTAATAGAAAGATAATAGATGAGAATGTTTAAGCTGAGGAAAGCTCCTCAACTTAATCCATGATTAGGGATTAAACTCATGACAAAACAAGCCTTTGATTAAGTGGATTTTATTTAATGATATGATGATGAAGTGGATTTTATGATTTGTAAGACAACTTGAGGGGGACTTGTCCATTAACACTAGGGTTAGTCCTTCTTAACCATTTAAGGAAGAATTAGAACCCTAATGCAAGGCCCAAGTTACAAGTGTGATGTCTTGATGATTATTAAGTGAATTGATTAAGGGAGTTAAACACATTAAGGGTTTAACACTTAGGATTAAAGTTTTACACTCCATTCTAAGATAAGGATGCAGGCATAAACTTAATCACAAAGCCTTAAAGCCTTTAGGGTTTAGTCCCTGATTATGAGATGAGAAGAGATGACTCAAAAGAGACACAAAGGTAAAACTAAGTGGAGAGACTAATCAAAACCCTAATCATTGTCATGCTTGGTTGTTCCTAAGGTTTGTGAGGTTTTCAAGAGAAGATCTTCAGAGGAACCACCAGGAAGCAGATGAAAGGATCAAGAGAAGCAAAGTAACTTGCTTCATTCAAGAAGTCAAGTCACTTGAAGAAAGAAAGTGGGAAGAAGAAGAATGAGCAAGCTCAAACTCAAACACATGTAAAAATGCAGCAAGGATGCATAAAAGAGATGAAGAGAAGTTATGAGAAGTGAAGGCAAATTCACTTCTCAAAGTCACTTACCACCTGAAAAGTTAGAAAAGAAAATGCAATGCAATGCAAAAAGGGATGGAATGACATGATGCAAACCCAAACCAGAAGCATGTTTATGATGATAATGATGCTATGAGATGCTACAAACCAGCAACAACACATGTGGATGATCATACAAGTTCATGGATGCAAATGAAGCAAGTTAAGAACCAAGAACATACATGAAAAGTTATGAGATGCATATGGCATGCAACATGGAAAATGAGAGATGCAATGACCAAACATGCTTTCAATATGTCTTATGATGTTCAATGAATCAAATGGAAGCATGGAATGTCATGGCAAGTCATGTTATGCAAGAAGATGTAAGGTGGATGCATATGGAAGCCCAAATTAGGGTTTATGATCAAAGCATCAAACACAAACCAAAATCAGAAGCAAACAACATTATAAAAAATTGAAAATGCACTCAAAGGACCCCTAATCCTATACTAACTCAATGCCCAAAGGAGAGGTCTCAACTCTTAACCTAACTCAAGATATGATTTTCCTAAGTTTTCTAGGGTTTTAGGGCTCCTTAACAAGGAAATTACCAAACAAATGGAAAATGAAAGATCAAATCATGGCCATTTAATCTCACAAACTACATGCTAAACACAATGCAATGCAAAAAGAATCAAGGTCCAACTCTTCATGGTTAGGCAGAAATGATTTTTGGAAGTTTGGATCAAAATAATGCATCAAAATGATTTTAATTCAATGAAAAATTCTCAAAATGCATCAAGATCAAAAAATAAATTTGGTTTGAAAGTTGGACAATGTTTCTAAATGTCTTAAAACATTTCATGAATTTTTTGGTGATTTTTAAATACCTAAAAGTATTTTTAATAAATTAATTTTCATTAATCAATTAAAAATAAACTTTTAAATATTTAAAAATACTTTTTTAATGCTAAAAATGAAAATAAAAATATTTTTGTGTTTTTAAAAATTAATGAAACTCTTGACAAAAAGTTTCATAATTTTTAAAACAATTTTGCTATTTTAAATAAATTGTATAAAACAAATATGAAATAAATGAATTAAAACAAAGAAAAAAGGAAAGTCAACTGAATGGAGGGCTGTGATGCATTCTGGGGAGAGAAAGATTGACCACGCGCGCAATCCAGTGGCCCAAATTCAAACTGAGTTAAATGTAATTATGAATTAATTAATCAGGGTTAGGGTTTCTAATGGTGAATCTGGACCATTCATCCACGCGCGAAGTCAACCTGGTCAGCCAATCCAACGCACGAAATTCAAATCTCATTTAATTACACTGATTAAACCCTAATGATTTTCAGGTGGCCGGAGAAGACCTCCGGTCGTCTTCTCCGGTGGGAACCCCACCTGAAAATCCCCAAAATCCACAAAACGCAACCAAAATGAAATCCAAACATACAGAAATGATTCCCACACTCCCCTGAATCAAAACCCTAAGCTAGAAATCATTTATATTTCCTCAAACTCTTGAATCGAACAAAACATTTTTTAGGTCAGGGAGTTTCAGAACACGATTACATCCTCATTTTCCAACCATTTTCAAAACCAATGACATAGTTATGATCAGGGAAGCATATAGAACAACTTAAGAACTTAAAAAATGATTTCTGAAAAAAAAAAGTTCTTGAGCTACCTGAGTTTCGAAGCTTTCACTCTTGTAACTTTCTGACCCCTTACTTTGATGCAAACCACTCCTTGTGACCCCTAGATGATGTTTGAATGCTTGGAAGAAATTTATGCTGGCTGGTTAAGGAGTTTGAACAGCTTCTGCTCAAACTCAGGTGAAAATGGTGTTGGTGATTCAGGCTGTTTTAGGCAAAGGTGAAAGGTTCTTTATGACCAGGATGATGAATGGAGAAGGTTTATGACGTTTGTTCAGGTGTTTGTGAGCTGTGGAATGAGATTCGAAAGTTCTGGCTTTGGGGGTGAAAAATGGGGAAGCTCAGTTCTTGCTTAGTTCAGGCCTGAGTCTTGCTGGTTTTGGCTCAGTGAAGCAAGGTGAGTTGATAAGTGGACTTGGTTTTTGTGTTTTTGAGCTGTGTAGACAAATTCGAAAGGTTTTGCTTGAGAGGGTGATTTTGTGAATGTGTTGGTCTTGTGTGTTTCAGCCTTGCTTTCTATGTGAAATGGCCTGCATTTTGCTTGCATAAAATAATCCCATTGGTCAGATGACGTGACCTGGCCTGCTGTGATAGGTAAGTTCACTTTTGCAAAATGTCAACTTTGGTGTAAGGAAAGCATGGGTTGAGCCCTAGGATGGTACAAGCATGTGGGCTGGCGCAACATGGTGTGTGAGTGAGGCTAGAATGGTTCAGCATTGTAGGCAACAAGTGGATGAGGTGTGATGATGGTTTTTGCAAGTTGATCATCCTTGGTTTACATGAAACTTTCTTGTCCCACAAGCCATAAAACATGAGGAAATCTTGGTCCAATCTGAACTTTAGGACTTACATGATGCTTGTGTAATGGTTTGACATGAATTAGAAGTTACAAATGCCTTGGTACAAAGTTTTTGCAAGTTTCTCATTTGAGGCATGTCTTGAAAATTAGTGATTTTTGCCAACTTTGACACACCATAACTTTTGATCCAAGATGAATTAGGTCATGTTCTTGTACTTTTTGAAAAGGGAAAGATCTAATCTACAACTTTCATGACCAAATTTTTTTCATTTGAAGCATTTTTGGATCAAAAAGTAAGGCTTAAAAAGTGGCATAAAATGACATATTCCTTAAAAGTCAACCATGCCCTAAAAAGTCAACTTTGCAAAAACTTGTAATTCTTGAATTTTGTGAACTTAAACCTTCTTCCATGATCAAATAAAGATCATATACACTCAAAATGCTGAAGATCACCCCTTGGTTGGGTCATTGGGGCCTCAGATGCCCTGATTTTGCATTGACTTGTCTGAAAAGTCAACTCTTGATCAGGTGACTTCCCCATGGAATTTCTTCATGAAAATTGATATGCATACTCCCTATACCATATAGAGACCAATAGAAACAAGAATGACCAAAAAATTTGGAATTATGGCCTCTGAAACCAAAACCCTAGTTTTAGGTCAACTGTGCAGTCAAACTTGGCTCTGCTTCTATACCAATCCCAGTTCTTGTGATTCTTTGGCAATATTGACTTTGAGAGGATACAATATGATACTTGAACACACATAGACCCCTTTGAAGTGATTGTTGACCTTTGGAGTGGCTCAAGAAGCTCTTGGATTGCTCAGATCACAAACCCTAGATGCAGATGACTTAGAAACAATGCAGTGACTCAAAATGAGTTATGAGATGGTATGATTGTGTTAATGCATATGAAATGATCACAAGCCATGGTGTGAATGGGTGAGGGCAAATTTGGGGTGTTTACAGCTGTCCCTATTCAAACATGAGTTAGCTGTGCAGGATGTAAGCAACGGCTTAACAGGCAAGTGAAATATATGAAGTGTCAGTGTAAGAACAAGAGTGAAATGCTCAAGACAATGAGGCTAAAAGAATAATGCTGGAAGGAGGGGGAATATACAGAGACTTTTGTTCGATAACTGTTAAGTTATGCCTACGTATCCTCTCGTGCAATGAGGAAGTCAGAACACCGTAGTTCGACTCAAAGAGACTGAAAGATAAATTGACTTGTGAACTGCTTACTTGCCTATGCTCAAGTGTATGACCTGTCTGGCTCAGGTGGAAACTGTCTCGCATTAGACGGAAGAAGCAAGTTCTCGTTTGTGAGTGAATGAGATGAGAAAAGAATCCCGGAGGAGACGATTATTGTTTGTTTTTGTATTTTCAATCTTTTATTGCTTTTGGATTTGTCATAAGTTAATGAGCTTAAGCCTAAACCAAGGGTTAGTAAACTCATCACATCTTCCCTTTGATTAGGGGTAATGAGAATACCTTAAGTATGAAGTAAACACCTCACACTTAGTCACCATGATGTAGGATTAAGATCATTAACCTACTTGCATTTATTTAGATGTTTTTGGAGTTTTTGTTTAGTGTTAAGTAATAAGTTTAAGCCATAATCAGGGATTTAATGGACTCATTACACCATCCTAATAGAAGGATAATAGATGAGAACATTTATGCTGAGAAAGGCTCCTCAACTTAATCCATGATTAGGGATTAAACTCATGACAAAACAAAGCCTTTATTAAAGTGGATTTTAGTTAATGATAAGATTAAGAAGTGAGTTTTATGGTTGGTAAGACAATCTTGAGGGGGACTTGTCCATTAACACTAGGGTTAGTCCTTCTTAACCAATTAAGGAAGAATTAGAACCCTAATGCAAGGCCCAAGTTACAAGCTTGATGTCTTGATGATTATTAAGTGAATTGATTAAAGGATTTAAACACATTAAGGGTTTAACACTTAGGATTAAAGTTATACACTCCATCCTAATAGAAGGATGCAGGCATAAGCTTAATCACAAAGCCTTAAAACCTTTAGGGTTTAGTCCTTGATTATGAGGTGAGAAGAGAAGACTCAAAGAAAACTCAAAGGAAAGAGTCTAAGGGGGACTAAACAATCCTAAAATGTTATCATTCTTGGAAGTCCTAGGGTTTGTGAGGCTTAAGAGGAGAAATCTTCAAGGAAGCCACCAAGGAGAAGCAGATGAAAGGAGAAAGAAGCAGAGAGAAGCAAGACAACTTGCTTCACTTAAGAAGACAAGTTGCTTGAAGGAAGAAAGTGGGAGATAGCATGAATGAGCAAGCTCATTCTAAGGCAAATACAAAATGCAGAAATGATGCAAGAGAGATGAGAAGATATTGTGAGAAGTGAAGGCAAATTCACTTCTCAAAACAACTTACCACCTGAAAAGTTAGCAAAAGAAATGCAATGCAATGAAAATGAAATGAATGCAAAGATGCAAACCAAAAATCAGAAGCACAATCATGATGTTAATGATGCTAAGAGATGATGCAAACACATGACAAGAGATGAGAATGATCATACAAGCACAAGGATGCAAATTAGGCATGCTTTGAACCATAAGGATTCATGAATGTTTATGAAATGAAATGAACATATAAATGGCAAAGGAATGATGTAATGATCAAACATGATGCTAGTATGCCCTAAGATATATTATATGTCATGAGGATGCACAAAAGGTCATGGAAAGTTCTTGAATGCAAGCATATAAGAGATGAATGCAAAGGAAAGCAAGAATTAGGGTTTATGAACAACATGCAACACAAAAATTCAAAACCAGAAGCACATGGCATGATAAAAAAATGAAAATGGGATCAAAGGAACCCTAACCCTACACAAGTTCACTGCCCAAAGGAGGGGACCTAACTCTTAACCTAATGGGAGTTATGATTTTTCAAAGTCAACTAGGGTTTCAAGGCACCTCAAAAGGAAAAATGCTCATTAAATTGAAAATGAAAGATAAATGCAAACCAATTTTACCCTAGAAACTACATGCTATGAAGGATGCAATGCAAGAAGAACCACTATCAAACTCTTCATGGTTAGGCAGAATGAATTTTTTCAAGTTAGGATCAAAATATTGCCTTTAAACAAATTTAATTCCAATGAAAATTGTCAAAATACATCAAGGACCAAAAAGAAATTTGTTTTGAGGGTTGGATAATGTTTCTAAATGTTTTTAAATGCAATGTGAATTTTTTGGTGATTTTTAAATACCTAAATGCATTTTTAATTAATTAATTTTCATTAACTAATTAAAAATAAACATTTAAATGATTTAAAAATAATTTTTAATGCAAAAAATAAAAATAAAAATATTTTTGGGTTCTTAAAATTAATGAAATGTTTGACAAAAATTTTCAGAATTTTTCAATGTATTTTACTATTTTTAAAAATTCGTGTAAATAAAATGCAAACAAAATGAATTAAAATGAATTAAAATGGAAAGTAATCTCATCCTAAGGCTGAGATTCAAACTTGGGGGAGGGAGTTTGACTGCGCGCGCAGATTGAGGGTCAGGATTGGCTCTGGCTTAATTAACTTAATTATCATTTAATAAATTAATAAAAACAGGTTGGGGTTTAATGACTTAATCTGGGCCACTCAAACATTAAACTAATCCGCATCCAATGGCTACAAACGCATCTGGAAAACTAATTAGGGTTAGGGCTTAATGACTTTCAGGTGACTTGAGGGAAGCTCCGGTCATCTTCTCCGGCGGGTCAAAAACCCTAAATCATGCTACAGGCCACCCCACCTCAAATTGAACACAAGGAAATGATCCTCTACCCAAACCCCATTCAAATCACCCCTCAAACATCATTTCTAACCCAAGAACAGAAGGAATCGAAGCAAACAAATTTTACGGGTGAAATTTCAGAGAGCCATGAAATGGTCATTTCTTCACCATTTTCAATTCCAAAGATACCAGCATGACCAACACAACATGCACTTTCATTTTATAACAAGAAAAACAAGCTCTGAAAAGTTTGAAGTTTGAAGCTACCTGAGGTGATGAACTGTGAATATGAGCTTTTCAGGCCTCACTTTTGTGCAAAGTGTCACCTATGAACCTCCTGAGATCAATGGAATGCCCAAAATCTTTTATTGGTGGCTGATTTGTGAGCTTGAGTTCTGGTGTGGCAGATTTCACAGTTGAGCTATAGGGGGTTTCAGGCTGTTTCAATGGTGGTCTTTTGTTCTATGGAGGATGTGTGGTTCACTGGTGAAGAAAGAATTGAGGTTTGATGGCTGTGTAAGGAATTTCGAAGAGAAAGAGTTTTTGACAGTTTTTTGGGATGCTGGATTGTGGGAGCTTTATGGCTTGTGTGTGGTGTGTTTTTAGTCTCATTGTGTCCACTTATCAAACTGTGATAGGGCAGAGAGTTGGTGGTGGCACAGTGTGGTTGGCATGGGCAAAAATGCAAAAGTCAAAAAGTTTGTGTACTATAAGCATGGGCTGGAATAGAAGAGATCTAAAGGGGTGTCTTGCCTCAGCATAATTTATGGTGAGCCATAGGATTAATAAGATGCAGCTGGATGGCTTGGATAGCAAGATGGCATGAGTTTTGCATTTTGCCCTCTTTGAAGTTTCTTGTGAACCAAGGTATGGAATCTCATGATTTCTTGGGCAATTTGTGACAAAATTAGTTATGTGATGTTGTTATGGTGTTTTGATACCAATTAGAAGTCAAACCAATCCTTGGACATCACTCTTGCAAAAGTTCCTTTTTTTGGAGAATTTCATGGAAAATGGCTTATGAAAGTTTGTGATTTTAAGGCATGAAACTTGAAAACTCTTGGGCAATTCTGACTTTGCTAAGTTGCAATATGTTATAATAATGCAAAGAAGTTATTTAGAGGTCTTGAAAGTGCTTGGAATTTGAATTTGCAAAAATCCCTCTTTGGTGCCAAAAGTGGAAATTTAATGATTTTGTTCAACTTTGACAAGCCATAACTTTTGATCCAAAATGAATTAGAATGAGTTCTTGTACTTTTTGAAAAGGGAATGATCCAATCTACAACTTTCATGACCAAATTTTTCTCATTTGAAGCATTTTTGAACCAATAAGAGGAGGTTGAAAAACTTTCCCAAAATAGCAAGTTTACATTATAAGTCAATTTCCCAAAAAGGCAATTTTGCAAATGGCTTGAAATTCTTCAATTTGGTGAACTTTTAACACCTTATATGATCAAATAAAGATCATACACATCCAAAATGATGGAGAACACCCTTTGGTTGGGTCATTGGGGGCCTCAGATGCCCTGATTTTGCACTGACTTGTTCAAGAAGTCAACTCTTGATTAGATGCCTTCCCCATTGAATTTCTTCATGAAAATATATATGCATGATCCTTATAACATATAGAGGCCAATAGAAACAAGAATGACCCAAAAATTTGGATTTATGGCCTCTGAAACCAAAACCCTAATTTTAGGTCATCTGTGCAGTTAAACCTGGCTCTGCTTCCATGCCTTTCTCAGTTCTTGTGATTCTTTGACTTCCTTGACCTTGTGGGGATGTAATATGATGCTTGAACACACATGGACCCCTTTTAAATGATTGATGACCTTTGGAGTGGCTCAAATGGCTCAGGGGTGGCTCAGGTCACAAACCCTAGATGCAGATGACTTTGAAACAATGCAGTGAAGCAAAAATGCAATATGAGATGCTATGATTGAACTTATGCACATGAAAAGATCACAAGCCATGGTGTGAATGGGTGAGGGAAAATTTGGGGTGTTTACACCTGCTATTCAAGGTCCAAAAGAACGCCAGGATTTGTTCTTCTGAAAAATATCTTGAACCAGGGAATGAATCTTTTTACAGATCGTTTGCCTGCTATTCAAGGGCCAAAAGAACGTCGGGATTTGTTCTTCTGAAAAACATCTTGAACCAGGGAATGGATCTTTTTACAGACCGTTTTCCTGCTATTCAAGGGCCAAAAGAACGTAAGAATTTGTTCTTCTGAAAAATATCTTGAACCAGGGAATGGATCTTATTACAGACCGTTTGCCTGCTATTCAAGGGCCAAAAGAACGTTAGGATTTGTTCTTCTGAAAAATATCTTGAACCAGGGAATGGATCTTTTTACAGACCGTTTTCCTGCTATTCAAGGGCCAAAAGAACGTCAGGATTTGTTCTTCTGAAAAATATCTTGAACCAGGGAATGGATCTTTTTACAGACCGTTTGCCTGCTATTCAAGGGCCAAAAGAACGTCAGGATTTGTTCTTCTGAAAATATCTTGAACCAAGGAATGGATCTTTGTACAGATCGTTTGCCTTCTATTCAAGGGCCAATAGATTAAATCTTCTGAAAATATCTTGAACCAGGGAATGGATCTTTGTACAGACCGTTTGACTGCTATTCAAGACCAGATAGATGAAATCTCCTGGAAGTATCCTGGATTAGGGAATGGATCTTCTTAAAGATCGTTTGCCTACTCTCCGAGGACATCTTGAGTAATGTATGGATCATTTCTGACCTGTTGTGAACTGTTGATGCTGTTTTATCTGCATATAACTATCCTGCAAGGAAAAAGTTAGTTTATGCAATATGTATGCATGTATAGTATGATGCACCTAAGTAAGTGTATTATGCATTTATGGATATGTATGTTATGGTATGATGTAAATGATGTATGTATGAATCATGCAGCCTGAAGCATCTGAATATCTTTGTATAACAACTGCTAGCTAGGGAAAATAAATCTCGATTCGTTGCTGAAGAATATGAGAAACTCGTTCCCGTCTCGTTTGATAGTATAGTATTCATAACTTCCCGTCTTCGTTCGTCGTACTCCTATTGAAGGAATAAGTTCCTGAATATCCCGACTGAGGATAAAAGAGATGGACATAAATTCAAGGGGAGATGTAACTCGAAGTATCTATGATGATAGATTTGCCCTACTGGGGGATTTGTAGCTGTCTTGTGGAGATGAACCGGCGAAGCTTCGTTGAATTCCCTCCCTCGTTCATCTTTAGTAAATACTATTACTGCATTTTCATGCATTTCTTGTAAACATCAATCATATTAAGCATTTTATGCATTTCTGGTAAACATCAATCATATTCAAAAAACATACATACATTCAAACACAACCAATGGACGTTTCGCTTATGTAAATAGGGTAAAAGTAAATCTGGATTCAAAGATGAAATTTTATTTATATCACAGAGTGACCTATACATAGGCAAGTTTGTACAAGGAGACATAAATACTAGTAAGAGGAATTTGTCATAGAATTTTTACAAAACAAAGAAAATCAGCTATGTGGGAAATAATCCTATTGAGTTTCAATTCTACTATTTCCATTATCTTCAAGTTTCTCATCTTCTACTGTTGAGATGGAAATGATTGGATTGAGATTTATCTGTTCGAGCTTGAGTAAGTAGCACAACTGGTTGTAGTTTCATGGGTGATCCAAACGAGACATAGTCATACGCTTTAATCCCTAACTTTTTCCTGGATTGCCCTTTCAGGTTTTCAATCTAACGGGATACCCTTTTTTGCCCAAGCCGCCTTTTCAGGTTTTCGACTTGCCGGGTGTACATTCTTTTATATACATATCCCTAATATTTTCTCGAACCCTTTTGGTTCGCCGGGATGCCCTTATTTTTGCCTAGGCCAGTCAACCTAGCGGGTCTCTTTTTATGCGTAGTATTTTTTAACTATGTCTGCGTTTACAGGCTGTGGGAAGTCTTCACCATCCATAGTAGTAAGCATCATGGCACCTCCTGAGAATACTGTTTTGACTACAAATGGTCCTTCATATGTAGGAGTCCACTTGCCCCTAGGATCACCCTGTGGCAGTATGATACGTTTGATTACCAAGTCACCAGCCTGATATACCTTTGGCTTAACCTTCTTATTAAAAGCTTTGATCATCCGTTTCTGGTACATCTGGCCATGAGAAACAGCTGCTAACCTCTTCTCATCAATCAAATTTATCTGGTCAAGTCGAGTCTGAATCCACTCATCTTCATCCAAGCCTGCATCCTTCATGATTCTTAAGGAGGGTATCTGAACTTCAATGGGCAGAACTGCTTCCATACCATAGACTAAGGAGAATGGGGTTGCCCCTGTTGAAGTACGTATTGTAGTACGATAACCATGAAGAGCAAATGGTAACATCTCATGCCAATCCTTATAAGTAACAGTCATCTTCTGTAGAATCTTCTTGATATTCTTGTTAGAAGCTTCTACTTCCCCATTCATCTTTGGAAGATACGGAGAAGAGTTGTGATGCTTAATCTTGAATTGTGTGCATAGATCAGTAATCATAGTGTTGTTCAGATTAGAGCCATTATCTGTGATAATCCTTTCAGGGATGCCATACCTACATATGAGATTATTCTTAATGAATTGAGCCACCACATTCTTAGTAACAGATGCAAATGAAGCTGCCTCTACCCACTTAGTAAAGTAATCAATATCAACCAGGATGAAACGATGCCCATTAGAAGCAGTAGGCTTGATCTCACCAATCATATCAATGCCCCACATGGAAAAAGGCCAAGGAGCAGTCAACACATTCAATGGTGATAGAGGTATATGTACTTTATCAGCATAAATTTGACACTTGTGACATGTTCTGGAATGTTGATAGCAGTCAGCTTCCATGGTAGACCAATAGTAACCTGCTCTCAATATCTTCTTTGCCATGGTATGACCACTAGAATGAGTGCCAAAGATCCCATCATGCATGTCTTCCATAATCTCTGTTGCTTCCTTCTTATCCATACAACAAAGCAAAGTTGAATCATGATTGCGCTTGTACAAAATTCCACTACTCAAAAAGAACTTAGAAGAAAACCTTCTCAGAAACTTCTTATCTTTGACAGATGCCCCTTCAGGGAACTCCTGAGCTTCAAGATATCTTTTCACTTCATAGAACCAAGGCTTCTCCTCTGCTTCTTCAGTGTCAATCTCATTGCAGTATACAGGCTTTTCAAATCTATCAATAGTAATCTTGGGAGCTTCATCATCCCAGTTGATCTCAAACATGGATGCCATGGTGGCTAAGGCATCTGCCAACTGATTCTCTCTTCGTGGAATATGTCCAAAAGTAATCTCTTTAAAATACGGGATCAAAGACAACACATGCTCTTTATAAGGAATGAGATTATCATGCTTGGTATCCCAATCTCCTTTAATCTGACTTATTACCAGGGCTGAATCTCCATATACGTCCAGGAACTGAATCTTCATATCAATGGCAGCTTTGATACCCAGGATACAGTCCTCATACTCAGCCATGTTATTGGTACAATAGAAACAAAGTCTTGCAGTAATCGGGGTATGACAACCTTAAGGGGAACTGATCACAACACCAACACCATTACCAAGTGCATTAGAAGCTCCATCAAAAACCATAGTCCATCGGGATCCTTGTTCAGGTCCGTCATATTGTCCAGGTTCTTTGGTAATAATCATAATGTCTTCATCAGGGAACTCAAAACTCATTGACTGATAATCATCCACTGCTTGATGAGCCAAATGATCAGCTACAACACTTCCTTTAATGGCCTTCTGAGTAGTATACTGTATATCATATTCTGTTAGGATCATTTGCCATCTTGCTATTCTTCCAGAGAGAGCAGGTTTCTCGAATATGTACTTGATTGGATCCATATTCGAAATCAATAGGGTAGTATGAGTCAACATATATTGTCTTAGTCGGCGAGCAGCCCATGCCAAAGCGCAGCAAGTTTTCTCGAGCAGTGAGTATCTTGTTTCACAGTCGGTAAACTTTTTGCTAAGGTAGTATATTGCCTGCTCTTTTCGACCAAACTCGTCATGTTGCCCCAACACACACCCCATTGAATTGTCTAATACTGTTAAGTACATGATCAAGGGTCTTCCATCAACTGGTGGCATCAAAATTGGAGGTTCTAGGAGATATTTCTTAATTTCATCAAAGTCTATCTGGCACTCATCATTCCATTCCATTACCTGATCTTTCTTCAACAGCTTGAAGATTGGCTCACAGGTAGCAGTTAATTGGGAAATAAATCTTGCAATGTAATTCAGTCTGTAAACACCCCAAATTTTCCCTCACTCATTTCACACCATGGCTTGTGATCTTTTCATTTGCATAAATTCAATCATAACATCTCATACCACATTTTTTATTCACTACATTGATTCAAAGCCATCTGCATCTAGGGTTTGTGATCTGAGCCATCCCTGAGCCATTTGAGCCCCTCCAAAGCTCATCAATCACTTCAAAGGGGTCCATGTGTGTTCAAGCATCATATTATATCCTCACAAGGTCAAGGAAGTCAAAGAATCACAAGAACTGAGAAAGGCATGGAGGCAGAGCCAGGTTTAACTACACAGATGACCTAAAATTAGGGTTTTGGTTTCAGAGGCCATAACTCCAAATTTTTTGGTAATTCTTGTTTCTATTGCTCTATATATGTTATGCGGATCATGCATATCAATTTTCATGAAGAAATTCAATGGGAAAGGCATCTGATCACAACATGACTTCTTGAGCAAGTTAGTGTAAAATCAGGGCATCTGAGGCCTCCAATGACCCAACCAAAGGGTGTTCTCCATCATTTTGAATGTGTACGATCTTTATTTGATCACAGGAGATGTTAGAAGTTCACAAAATTGAAGAATTTCAAGCCATTTGCAAAGTTGCCTTTTTGGGAAAGTGACTTATAATGCAAACTTGCCATTTGGGGAAAGTTTTTCAACCTCCTCTTTTTGATTCAAAAATGCTTCAAATGAGAACACTTTGGTCATGAAAGTTGTAGAATGGATCCTCACATTTTCAAAAAGTACAAGAACTCATTCTGATTCATTTTGGATCAAAAGTTATGGCTTGTCAAAGTTGGATAAAATCATTGAAATTTCACTTTTGCACCAAAGGGGAAAACTTGCAAAAACCTTTGCCAAACCAATTTGTGACTTCAAAGTGGCTTCTAATCATCATACAACACAATGAAATTCCTAAAAGTCAGATTTTGTGCCAAGAATTTTTCACTTTCATACCTTGGATTACAAGTTGCATAAGGCATTTCTTCATGAAAGCTTCAAAATTGAAATTTTGCAAAAGGAAATTTTCATGCTTGAATTGAACACTAATTGATCTCAAGTCATCATAGCAACATCATATGATGCATTTTGCTGCATATTGCCCAAGAGATATCACATGTTCATGACCAAAAGTCACAAAATGTAACAAGTTGCCAAAATGCAAAATCACTTCAAACTTGTGATCCAAGCCATACAGCTCACCACAACTGATCCAAGAGTCATCCTTGAACTCAGCTGAGGCAGATACACCCTTTAGATTTCCTCTGCCATGGCCCATACCTATAGTACACAATTCTTGACTTTTTGGCCAATCACCTCATACCATTCCCACAGTACATGTCACTTCCTCAGACCTCTTCCAATAGTCTAGGGATGTGTTATGGGTCATAAAGCAAGCTGGACATGAGCCAAGAAGACACACACAAACAGATTCACAAAAACTGACCAACACCTTCATCTCTTCGAATCTGATTCCACAGCCATCAAACCTCACTTTTCTCTTCACCAATGAACCACACATCCTCCATGGAACCAAAATCCACCATTAAAACAGCTTGAAACCTCACATATCCCAACTGTGAAACCTGCTATACCAGAACTCAAACTCCCAAATCAGCCACAAACAAAAGATTTTGAGCACTCCATTGATCTCAGGAGGTTCAGGGGAGACACTTTGCACAAAAGAAAGGCCTGGAAAGCTCATATTCACAGTTCATCACCTCAGGTAGCTTCAAACTTCAAACTTTTCAGAGCTTGTTTTTTTTGTTACAAAATGAAAGTACATATCATGAGGATCACTCTGATGTTTTTAGATTTAAAAATGGTGTGAAAATGAGCATTTTGTGCCTCTCTGAAATTTTGCCCGTGAAAGTGAATGGCTTCGATTCTCTTTGTTCATGCTTGATAAATGGTGTTTGATGATGGATTTAGGTTTAGTTTGGGTAGAGGAACGTTTCTGGGCAGTTAATTTAGGATGGGGTGGCCTGTAGAAGAAGCTAGGGTTTTTGCCCTGTCGGAGAAGATGACCGGAGCTTCCCTCCGGTCACCTGAAAGTCATTAACCCTAATTAGGGTTTAGTCTCCAGTTGCGTTGAGGGCCTTTGGATCGTGTTTAGCTTAGTGGATGGATGGCTCAGATTTCACAATTAACTCTTAATTCGTTTTAATTAGTTTAATTTAGGTTTAATAAATTAATTTGACCAGAGTCAATCCTGACCCTCAATTTGCGCGCGCGGTCAAGCATTCCCCCCCAAGTTTGAATATCAGCCTTAGGATGAGATTACTTTCCATTTTAATTAATTTTAATTCATTTTGTTTGTATTTTATTTACACGAATTCTTAAAAATAGAAAAATGCATTGAAAAATTCTGAAATTTTTTGTCAAACATTTCATTAATTTTCAGAACCCAAAAATATTTTTTATTTTTATTTTATGCATCAAAAATTATTTTTAAATCATTTAAATGTTTATTTTTAATTATTAATGGAAATTAATTAATTAAAAATGCATTTAGGTATTTAAAAATCACCAAAAAATTCACATTGCATTTTAAAACATTTAGAAACATTATCAAACTCTCAAAACAAATTTCTTTTTGGTTCTTGACCTATTTTGACAATTTTCATTGGAATTAAAGTTGTTTAAAGGCAATAATTTTGTTCAAACTTAGAAAAATTCATTCTGCCTAACCATGAAGAGTTTGATGATGGTTCTTCTTGCATTGCATCCTTCATAGCATGTAGTTTCTAGGGTAAAATTGGTTTGCACTTATCTTCCATTTTCAATTTAATGGGCATTTTTCCTTTTGAGGTACCTTGAAACCCTAGTTGGCTTAGAAAAATCACAACTCCCATTAGGTTAAGAGTAAGGTCCCCCCCTTTGGGCAGTGAACTTGTGTAGGGTTAGGGTTCCTTTGATCCCATTTTCAATTTTTTATCATGATATTTGCTTCTGGTTTTGAATTTTTGGTGTTCCATGTTGTTCATAAACCATAATTCTTGCTTTCATCTGCATTCATCTCTTATATGCTTGCATTCAAGAACTTGCCATGACATTTTGTGCATCCTCATGACATATAATACATCTTAGGACATATTAGAATCATGTTTGGTCATTGCATCTTTCATTTTCCATCTTGTGCATTCATATCATTTCATAAACTTTCATGAACTTTCATGGTTCAAGCATGCTTCATTTGCATCCTCATCCTTGTATGATCATCCACAACTCTTGACATATGTTTGCATCACCTCTTAGCATCATTAACATCATGTTTGTGCTTCTGGTTTTCGTTTGCATCCTTTGCATTTTCATTTCATTTCCTTTCTTTGCTAAATTTTCATGTGGTAAGTTGTTTTGAGAAGTGAATTTGCCTTCACTTCTCACAATCTCTTTTCATCTCTTTTATGCCTTCTTTGCTGCATTTTGTATGTGTATTAGAGTGAGCTTGCTCATTCATGTTCTCTCCCACTTTCTTCCTCCAAGCAACTTTTCTTCTTAAGTGAAGCAAGTTGTCTTGCTTCTCTCTGCTTCTTTCTCCTTTCATCTGCTTCTCTCCTTGGTGGCTCTTTGAAGATTCTTTCTCTCTTAAGCCTCACAAACCCTAGGGACAACCAAGCATGATCATGATTAGGGTTTGATTAGTCCCCCCCATTTAGCTTTTACCTTTGTGTCATCTTTGAGTTTTCTCTTCTCACCTCATAATCAAGGACTAAACCCTAAAGGTTTTAAGGCTTTGTGATTAAGCTTATGCCTGCATCCTTCTATTAGGATGGAGTGTATAACTTTAATCCTAAGTGTCAAACCCTTAATGTGTTTAAATCCTTTAATCAATGCACTTAATAATCATCAAGACATCAAGCTTGTAACTTGGGCCTTGCATTAGGGTTCTAATTCTTCCTTAATTGGTTAAGAAGGACTAACCCTAATGTTAATGGACAAGTCCCCCTCAAGTTGTCTTAACAACCATAAAACTCACTTCTCAATCTTATCATTAACTAAAATCCACTTTAAGAAAGGCTTTGTTTTGTCATGAGGTTAATCCCTAATCATGGGTTAAGTTGAGGAGCCTTCCTCAGCTTAAATGTTCTCATCTATTATCCTTCTTTTAGGATGGTGTAATGAGTCCATTAAATCCTTGATTATGGCTTAAACTCATTACTTAACACTAAACAAAAACAACAAAAACAACTAAATAATCACAAGTAGGTTAATAATCTTAATCCTACATCATGGTGATTAAGTGTGAGGTGCTTACTTCACATTTAAGGTATTCTCATTACCCCTAATCAGAGGGAGGATGTGATGAGTTTACTAACCCTTGGTTTAGGCTTAAGCTCATTATCTTATGACAAACTTCAAAAAGCAATAAAAGACTGAAAACACAAAAACAAACAATAATCGTCTCCTTCGGGAATCTTTTCTCACCTCATTCACTCACAAAAGAGAACTCACTTCTTCCGTCTAATGCGAGACAGTTTGCACCTGAGCCAGACAGGCCATACACTTGAGCATAGACAAGCAAGCAGTTCACAAGTCAATTTATCTTTCAGTCTCTTTGAGTCGAACTACGGTGTTCTGACTTCCTCATTGCACGAGAGGATACGTAGGCATAACTTAACAAGTTATTGAACAAAAGTCTCTGTATATTCCCCCTTCTTCCAGTTTTATTCTTTAAGCCTCATAGTCTTGAGCATTCCACTCTTGTTCTCACACTGACACTTCTCTTATACACTTCACATTTATTTTACACTGACACTTGCATTCTTTCCAGCTTTGATACACAAATTGCACTGACATTACCCCTTTAAAACACAAATCTTTTAAGCGTGGATCCCGTCGAGTACGGCGGACAATCTGGGTGCTAATATCTTCCCAGGTTCTAACCAACCCCCTTTCTCAGTCTCTCTGGTTCGCAACCGTCTTGTCCATTTCTTTCTAGGTCTATGCAGCATTACCTTTCCTCCGGGATAAAAATTCCTAGCTGGCAACTCTCTTCTTCCTGAGTTCACCCTTGTGTGTCCTCATCCCTCTCGCCGACCGTTCGCGTCTGTACCCCATTTGACTTAGCCTCATTTTGGTGGGAGCGACAGCTTGGCGACTCTGCTGGGGACCCTTATACTGTAACCAGGGCTTCTGGTTCTTTTAGTGGGTTCCTCCTAGCACTTGTTTGATTTATGTTTACTGGGGTGTTATGTGCTATATGTGTTTATGTATTTATTTTATTGCTTTATGTACAGTCTTGTTTACTGCTTTCCTTACAGTTTTATACACCATACTGTCATACTATCATTTTGCTGGATCTGGTTTGTTGTTTTGACAGTGGGGTTCCATTGAGAGTTTGAGGTCCTATACCTGGGACCTGAGTGACACCTAGGCTAGAGTGGTTCATGTTCTTTCCCATTCCATTTCGGTCTGGTGCGGGAATATGAAACACGGTTCAGATATGGGTTTCTTCTTGAGAACTCTGTGCTACAGATTTCCTGTAGTGCTAGGACTATCTGGGAAGCCTGCTAAGTCTGGATGACCTTTATTATGACCTTCAGAAACTGAGGTGAATTAGAGGAGGATCTTTTATGGTTATTGTAAACCTTATACCTCTGAAGTGTTTACATTTCTCATAACTGATCCAAGTCTGAGGATCCTTGTTCTAGAACACTACCTGTGAGGGGGTTGGGCTGTTTACAGGTTTGCAGGTACCCTTTGGCCACATCATACCCTGTTACTTGTTTTGTTTAAGAGTACTCCATTTTGGACAGTTCTTGTGATTAACCCTGGACATGTGACTCTTTATTTGAGTCCCCCACCCTGGTTACTGGATTTCTGAACCTCCATCTGGATTTCTTAAACATACATGGACTTATATCAAGACAGATAATCAGATCCGGCTTGATCACAAACCCTTGCATATCATTTGCATATATCATCATTTTCATCATTTAACATTTGTTTATTTGTCTTTTCAGGGTATCCACATTATATCTGGTTTGGTTTTGACCCCTTCTTCTGCATAGACCTTTGCTTCATCAGTTATTTGCTTCATCTATCTTCATCATCACCAGCATCATCCTGGCAGTGGCTCATCTCCAGTATCAGTCTTGATTCTCATCAGCACTTGTCTTCAGCTCTTCATCAGCACTCATGACTACTCCCAGGAAGAGCAACATATCCTACCATTTCCTTGAGCCTGTGTTGACTGGTATCAAGCAGGTCCAGTCACTTATCACCCCTGACCATATCCCTTTGTTTAGAGAGCATTATGGGGTTATCTTGGATATGGTTATGGACCTTGACCCTTCTCAGAGGAGCATGATCCACACATGCCTGCAGTTTTATGATCCTCCTTTGAGATGCTTCACTTTCCCAGATTTTCAGTTAGGGCCTCTGCTGGAAGAATTTTCATCATTGATTGGAGTACCTGTCAGGGGTGGAATCCCTTTCAACCCAGAAATGACTTCTCCCAGCAATGGAGAAGTAGCAAAAGCACTGTACCTGGAGCCTGCTTTGATTGAGCAAAGCATGACAACAAAAGCTGGGATCCCTGGTATGCACTTAGCCTCCTTGGGAGAGTGGAGGGCAGTCTGTGCACTGTTAGCCCTCAGCATATATGGGGTTATACTATTTGCGGATGAGCCCAAATTTATCAGCAAGAATGCCATTCATTTGTTTCTTCTGAGGAACCCAGTACCCACATTGCTGGGAGATTTCTATTACTCCATTCATCAGAGGAATGAGAAACAAAGGGGGAAGTTGGTGAGATGTTGTGCTCCTTTGTTTCATACCTGGCTGCTCAGACACCTACCCAAATCAGATGCCTTCTTGAACCCTCACCAACAGAAAAATTGGGCCAAGAGGCTCATTGCTTTAATTTCAGATGATATCAGATGGTGCACCCAGAGCACCAAAGACAAAGACATTATCACCAGCTGTGGGCAATACCCAAATGTACCTCTGATAGGAGTAAAGGGTTGCATCTACTACAATCCTTTGTTGTTTAAGAGACAACTGGGCTATGCTTTGATTCACCCTCCCAGAGTGCAAGATTTGGCTGAGACCCTGTATTGTGAAATAAAACCTAATCTAGCTGCTGTCAGACAAGCATCCTGGGCTTGGGACAACATCCAGACAAAAGGGATGGCTATTCTGGGAAGGTGTAATAATGTTGCCTCAGCTCAATACTATGACTGGTCCCGTACTAGAGCTCAAATTACAGGAATTCCTTTCACCATTGAGGACATACCTGGACCATCTACAGTACAGCCAGCAGCAACTGTCAGCCTGGAGGAATTTGAGAAGCTGAAGGAAAGGAATGAGAATTTGTCTCAAGCTCTGAAGAAGACCCTTTGGGAAAGGAGTGATGGTTGTCTGGACATTGAAAGGTTGGAGAAGCTTAGGGTGGAGCATCTGGCCAAGATTGAGAAAACAGAGGACTATATCAGGAAAGCGAGGGCTGGGGAGCAAATATTGAAGAATGCCTGTAAAGAAGCCAAGATTCAGAAGGCCAGGACTGAGCTCTATCTGCAAGAAAGTCAGGCTAGGTGGGTCAGGATCACTGAAGCCCGGACACAAGAAGATCAGAGAATTCAAGCCAAGATTGAACAGTTAGAGGCCAATGAAAAGAAGCAGCAGGAAGCTTTATTGGTAGCCCAGAAGGAGATTTCAGAGTTAAAGCTCAGAGCTGGATAGAAGAGATCAAAGGACCAGGACAGGCATAAGAAGCTGACCACTGCTATTGCCACCAGGAACCTCCTCATTAGGACCATTACAGAGCACCCAGCTGGTCCAGTGACTGAGGCACTCCTGAAGGAAGTTAAGGAGGATGAGTTTGGATTGGATGTTTGACTTCTTTGCTTGTTGCTCATTTCCATTTTATGTACTTTTCTTTTTGTTGTATTTTGACCCTTCAGGGGCATGTGCTGTAAAACAAACTATGTATTTGTTCATCATTTGTAATATATCAGTTTGCTTTCATTGGGTTTCTTTTCTCAAGCAACATCAAGCATCCTCCTCGAGGTATGGAAAGGTCAAAACCAAGAACCAAGCCGGATACCTTGGAAAAACAAATAAGCATACTGCATTGCATACTAACCTTGTTTTGTTTTGTAGGTTTTTTATTTATCTGTTTCTAATTTTGTTGTGATCTCAGGAAATATTGCTCGCCGCCGGGTGTTCCCTGTCAACCGTACGCACCGGTACCCTACTCGCAACAATCTTCCTGGTATCCAAATGGAGCAAGTATAGCAGGACCTGACAGAGGTCAGAACTCAGATGGCTAATGAAAGAGTGGAGATGAGGAACCAAATGGCTCAATTCATGGCTGTGATGACTGGCTTGGCCCAGAGCCAAGAAAGGTTAAGGGCATTGGTAGAAAGACAAACCCCCGAGGAACCTCATCCTGGCACTGGAGGAACTAGCAACAATGAGAGGGGTCAGCCTCATGTTAATCCACCAGTATTTGGACCTCATCTAGATCCGGAAGTCAACATCCCGGGAAATGTGCAAGGAAATACTGCTGGGGGTAGGATCTTACAAGAGGATCCCCAAGAGGAGCAGTTTACTGTCATGGGTGCAGGAGACGAAGTCTATGATAGGAGGTTGGATGAAATTGCTGAGAAGTTGAGATCTCTGGAGTCTCAGAATTCCTTAGGCTTCGATGTAATGGATATGGGGCTAGTGGATGGGGTGAGGATTCCCCACAAATTCAAACCCCCGTGCTTTGAGAAATACAATGGAACTTCTTGTCCACGAACTCACCTGCAGTCTTTCCTGGGAAGACTTAAAGCTTATGCTATGGATGAGAAGCTGTGGATGTTTTACTTTGAAGACAGTCTGACTGGGGCTTCAAGAGAGTGGTATTCACACCTGACCAGAGCTACCGTTAGATGCTGGAAGGACTTAGCTGAAGCCTTCATCAGACAATATCAATATAACCTGGACATGGCTCCTAACAGGACCCTCCTGATGGGAATGTCCCAGTCCTCCAGAGAAATCTTCAGAGAATATGCCCAGAGGTGGAGACAGCTTGCTGCTGCTGTCCAACCACCCATGTCGGAAAGAGAAATGGCCGACATGTTCATGAATACTTTGCAAGGAACATATATTGATAGGCTGGCTGCCTTTTCTTCTACCAGCTTCGCTGATGTCGTCATAGATGGTGAAAGAATTGAGAGTCTGTTAAAAATGGGCAAAATTTCTGATAATGGTGCAAGTTCATCCAGTAATCCCAGGAAGCCTTTCGTGGGACCCCGAAGGACCAATGAGACAAATGCCATTCATGCCAGCAGGGGCAGACCTCAATATGTCCACAGATCAGTAGCAGCTGTCACTATTCCGGCTCCGATTCCTCAGCAATCAACATATCAACAACAACAACAACCACATTATCAACAGCAAGTTCAATATCCGCAACAGAGAACCTACAACAACAACAATAGCAACCAACAACAGCGTCCTTTCCAGCAAAGGCCATCACAGGCAAACAGGGTGATTGACCCTATCCCTATGCCTTATGCTGCCTTATTGCCACAACTCCTGAAGCTTAACTTGGTTGAGTTAAGGACGTTGGCACCACCAGATCCCCTCAATCTCCCAAGGAATTATGATGTCAACGCCAGGTGTGCTTTCCACTCCAATGCACCTGGTCACAATACTGAAAAATGTCGGGCCTTACAAATGAAAGTCCAAGATCTGGTGGATTCTAAAGCCCTCAATGTTGCACCTCCTCCAAATGTCAACAAAAATCCTATGCCTAATCATGGTGGGCCGAGGATTAATGCCATTGAGGAAGACAAACCATCTACCCTGATCACCAGTGTTGCACAAATTTGAACACGTTTGGTCGAAATTAAAGCTCAGCTTCTAGAGTGCCAAGTGTTCCCCGGGTGTGAGCTCGGTTGTCGGTATTGCAACATTGCAGTCAACGGGTGTGAAAATTTGAGAAGCGGCATAGATGGACTTATTAAGGATGGTATCCTTCAAATCTCAACAACGGCGCCTACAAATCCAGCAATTCCTTTAACAACAATTCCTGATTCTTCTACAACAGCAGCAACAATCATTCCTACCGATTCATCAATATTATCAGCAGTTACTCCATCCATCACTTCAACAAGTCAAAATTCAACAACCATTTCTTCTACAACATCAGCATCCACTTTATTAGCAGAATCTTCTACAACGCCAGCAAAAATTAATGAAGATGTCTCTGCAGTTACAATCTACTATGACCCATCAGAGGTTCCTCCCAGCAGCAATTTCCAACAGCAAACAGTAGCACCTCCTGCCAGATCGCCCGTCACAATTTACTACGATCCGCACACCGTTACAGTACCTTCCTCTGCAGCAGTCAGTCCAGTTACCATTACGGTGCCTGGACCCGTTCCTTATGAAAGCAGTAATGCCATACCTTGGCATTATGGCTCTGATCTCTACTGCAACAGGGAGAAAATCACTCTAGATTCATCAACCTCTTCTCTACAAATTGATAATGTTAGGGAAGGCGGAGGCTTCACCAGAAGCGGACACCTTTTTGCCTCACAAATGCAGAGACCTAATGTTGAAGCCAAAGCTGCTGCCAAAGCAAAAGGAAAGAGTGTGGTACCTGAAGAGCCGACTGCCAAAGAAACTCAGAAGACATCTTTTGAACAAGATGTAGAAGATTTTATAAGAATCATAAAAAGAAGTGATTACAAGGTGGTGGATCAGCTTCACCAAACTCCCTCAAAAATCTCCATATTATCACTGTTGATGTGTTCTGAAGCTCACAGGAATGCATTATTGAAAGTCCTGCATGCAGCATACGTGCCAGAGGAGATTACCGTTAATCAGCTAGAAACTGTGGTGGCAAATGTCAACACCAGTCATGGACTGGGCTTTACCAATGCTAACTTAACAACAGAGGGACGTAACCACAACAAGGCTTTGCATATCACTTTGGAATGCAAGGGTGCTGTTCTATCTCATGTACTGGTGGACACTGGGTCATCACTCAATGTTCTACCAAAGAAAGCCTTAGTAAAGCTGGAGCATGATGGCTTGGCATTGCGCCCAAGTAATTTGGTGGTGAGAGCATTTGATGGCTCTAAAAGATCAGTGCTTGGAGAGATTGATTTGCCTGTGTTGATTGGCCCACAGACTTTCAAAACTACCTTCTTTGTGATGGACATACAGCTGGCCTACAGTTGTTTGTTGGGTAGACCCTGGATCCACGCCGCTGGCGCTGTTATGTTTACCCTTCACCAGAAGTTAAAATTCGAGTGGGAAGGCCAAATCATCACCATCTGTGGGGAGGAGGACATCTTTGTTAGCCAGCTGGCTACGTATAAGTACATAGAATTGGATGGAGAAATCCATGAAACCATGAGCCAAGGGTTTGAGGCCCTCAATATTAATGAAGCATCTGCTGTACTGGGAACTTCCATCACATCATACCAGCAAGCCCGGAAGGTTGTTGAGGAAGGTACCGCCCAAGGCTGGGGCAAGCTGCTGCCCGTGGAAAAGAAAGAAGACAGATTTGGGTTGGGTTACAAACCAACTCAACAAGATCAATCAGAGGCTGCCAAAGAGCCCAATTTTGTCAGCGGGGGAATGCTCACCCCGGATGCTGTGAACAACTTGGAAGACGAGGAGGAAAGCGACCGCAACCTGGAGAGTTGGATACGTCCAAGGATCCCGGGGAGCCAAGTCCTTAATTGGTCTTCCCAGGAAATTATAAGGGTTACTCCTGCAGAGTAATTATTATTTCCTGTATTTTTAAGCATGCATCAAGTCTTGCATCTTGCCCAAGATGTCAAGACTCATTTTGTAATCGGGTCATCTTGTAATTTTGTGCAAATAGATCAATCAATGAATATCAGACATCTTTTGCAAACAAGTCTCTTTTTTCGCTCACTGTCTTTTCATTTTTCTTTTTGTACAAAAATAAAATGGCAATGTTTTTCAAAATAAATAACTTCATTTTCACTTTTTTCTAAATAAGATAAAATTGATCACTAAAATAAACCAATCTAAACCCTTGCAGAAAGTGCCTTTCAGACTGCACCGACAACAACTCTGCTATGACTTCATATGACTTTGACAATCCAATCAATCAAGCTGATGAAGGGGTTGAAGAAGATTATGAGCTACCTGAAGAGCTAGCCAGGTTGTTAAGGCAAGAGGAGAAGGTTATCACTCCTCATCAGGAGGAGATTGAAACAGTTAATCTTGGTACGGAAGAAGACGTGAAAGAGGTTAAGATCGGGGCCTGCCTGCAAGATTCAGTAAAAGAGCAACTGATTGATATGCTTCGGGAGTATGTGGATGTTTTTGCTTGGTCTTATCAGGACATGCCAGGATTGGACACCGACATTGTCATGCACAAGCTGCCTCTGAAAGAAGATTGCCCACCGGTAAAACAGAAACTACGTCGTACTCGCCCAGATATGGCAATGAAGATTAAAGAAGAGGTACAAAAGCAGTGGGACGCCGGGTTCCTTGATGTAACTAGCTATCCGCCGTGGGTTGCTAATATTGTACCTGTGCCTAAGAAGGATGGCAAGGTGAGGATGTGCGTGGATTACCGGGATCTGAACAGAGCCAGCCCGAAAGATGACTTCCCTTTACCTCACATTGATGTATTGGTCGAAAATACGGCTCAGTTCTCGGTGTTCTCCTTCATGGATGGGTTTTCAGGATATAATCAGATCAAGATGTCACCCGAAGACATGGAGAAGACAACTTTCATCACGACCTGGGGCACATTCTGTTATAAGGTGATGCCATTCGGACTGAAGAATGCGGGTGCAACTTATCAACGGGCTATGGTAACATTATTCCATGACATGATCCACAAAGAAATTGAATGTTATGTGGATGACATGATTGCCAAGTCCCTCACAGAAGAAGACCACCTGGTGAATCTGTTGAAGTTATTCAAGCGTCTGAGGAAGTACCAATTGAAGTTAAACCCCAACAAATGCACATTCGGGGTGCGATCCGGTAAGCTGCTGGGATTTATTGTAAGTGAGAAAGGGATTGAAGTTGACCCTGATAAAGTTAAAGCCATTCAAGAAATGCCTGCGCCGAAGACCGAAAAAGAAGTTCAGGGGTTTCTAGGTAGATTGAACTACATTTCAAGGTTCATATCTCACCTTACAGCAACCTGTGAGCCTCTGTTTAAGCTGTTAAGAAAAGAACAAACGGTCAGGTGGAACAAAGACTGCCAGAGGGCTTTTGACAAAATCAAGGAATACTTACAAGAGCCTCCAATCATCATGCCTCCAGTTGAAGGAAGACCTCTAATCATGTACTTGAGAGTATTAGAAGAGTCAATGGGGTGTGTGCTGGGCCAGCATGACGAGTCTGGTCGAAAAGAGTATGCAATATACTACCTAAGCAAAAAGTTTACCGACTGTGAACAACATTATTCACTGCTCGAGAAAACTTGATGTGCTTTGGCGTGGGCTGCTCGCCGACTGAGACAGTATATGTTGACCCACACTACTTTATTGATCTCGAAAATGGATCCAGTTAAGTACATTTTTGAGAAGCCAGCACTTACCGGACGGGTTGCAAGATGGCAAATGATCCTCACAGAATATGACATTCAGTACACATCTCAAAAAGCCATCAAGGGCAGTGTATTGTCTGATTATCTTGCTGAGCAACCCATTGATGATTACCAGCCTATGAGATTTGACTTCCCTGATGAAGACATCATGTTCATAAAAGCAAAAGATCATGAAGAGCCTGTTCACACTGAAGGGCCTGACCCGGAAGAAGAATGGACTATGATGTTTGATGGGGCTATTAATATGAATGGTCGAGGTGTTGGTGCAGTACTCATTACACCTAAAGGAGTTCACATGCCTTTCTCGGCAAAACTCACCTTTAACTGCACTAACAACGAAGCTGAATACGAAGCTTGTATTATGGGTCTCGAGGAAGCCATTGACCTCAGGATCAAGACTTTGACCGTGTTCGGAGATTCAGCTCTGGTAATCAATCAAACCAACGGCAAATGGTACACCCACCAAGATCATCTGATACCTTACCGGGATTATACAAGAAGGTTATTGACTTTCTTCACAACGGTCAAGCTTGAGTATATCCCACGAGACGAAAATCAGTTTGCAGATGCTCTAGCTACCATTTCATCCATGATCAAAGTTCAAGCTGCCAACTTTGTGCCTCAGATTTCAGTGTCCAGACTTGACAGACCAGCATACGTGTTCTCAGCAGATGTTGTTAAAGATGATAAGCCTTGGTTCCATGACATTAAGTGCTTCTTGGAGGTTCAGACATACCCACCTGGGGCATCTTCCAATGATAAGAAGACATTAAGAAGGCTAGCTGGTAGTTTCTTCCTGAATACTGACGGTTCCCTTTACAAGAGAAACTTTGATATGGTACTCCTCAGATGCGTTGATAGGGCAGAAGCGGACTTGTTAATGCACGAGGTGCACGAAGGATCCTTTGGTACCCATGCTGGAGGGCATGCAATGGCTAAAAAGTTGCTAAGATCAGGTTATTACTGGATCACAATGGATGCCGACTGTTGTGCCTATGCCAGAAAGTGCCATAAATGCCAGATTTATGCGGATAAAGTGCATGTGCCTCCGAATCCTCTGAATGTGATGTCTTCACCTTGGCCTTTTGTCATGTGGGGCATTGATATGATTGGCAAGATTGAACCGACTGCTTCAAATGGCCACAGATTCATCCTGGTAGCCATTGACTATTTTACCAAGTGGGTCGAAGCAACTTCATATGCAAATGTTACAAGGCAGGTGGTAGCCCGATTTCTGAAGAGAGACATCATCTGTCGGTATGGAGTTCCCGAGCGAATCATTACTGATAATGGTTCCAACTTAAACAACAAAATGATGGCAGAACTATGCCGGGACTTCAAGATCCAACACTACAATTCTTCTCCTTACAGGCCAAAGATGAATGGCGCTGTAGAGGCAGCTAACAAGAATATCAAGAAGATTGTGCAAAAGATGGTGGTCACCTATAAAGACTGGCATGAAATGCTACCATTTGCCTTACACGGGTACCGTACGTCAGTCAGAACATCCACTGGGGCAACACCGTATCAGCTTGTGTATGGTATGGAGGCAGTCCTACCTGTTGAAGTTGAATTACCCTCCTTGCGAGTACTAATGGATGTTAAGCTAAATGAAGCAGAGTGGGTCCGATCTCGATACGAACAACTAAGTTTGATTGAAGAAAAGAGGTTGGCTGCAATTTGTCATTGGCAGCTGTATCAGAAAAGAATGAAGAAAGCCTTCGATCAGAAAGTCAGGCTCTGAGAGTACCAAGTAGGAGATCTTGTGCTGAAAAGACTCATCCCTCCTCATACAGACCACAAGGGCAAGTGGACTCCGAATTACGATGGTCCATTCATAGTGAAGAAAGTTTTCTCAGGTGGAGCTCTAATGCTCAGTACTATGGATGGTGAAGACTTCCTGTCCCCTGTGAATTCAGATGCAGTTAAAAAATACTTCGCATAAAAATGACCCGCTGGACATAAAAACAGAATATAAGTCCAGGCAAAAATAGGGCATCCCGGCGAGTCAAAAACAGAATAAAAGACTCGGGCAAAAATAAGGGAAAATAAAATAAAAAAAATGTACACCCGCTGAGTTGAAAAGCCGCATTGGACGACTCCGGCAAAAATGGGTATCCCGGTGGATTGAAAACCTGAAAGGGCGATCCACGCAAAATAAGGGAATAAGCGAACAACTGCATCCTGAATTCGTCTGTATCGCTTACAACATGGCAAGCTTCGAAAGGTTCGAGCATCGATCAGAATCAGCCTTCTTCAGAAAGCAAGATGAGAAGAATGTCAATGTCATACAAGTCATAGCAAAAAGGGAAAGCTCCTTGAAGCGTCATCAACATTGCCACTGTTTTTTTTGCTTCTCAATTTGTAACGATTTCCTCATTTCAGGGGATCTGTTTCTTTGACTGTATCTTGCCAATTCAGGGCACACAAATTAATAAAATCAGATTTTCAGTCATATCTTGTCTCGTACATTTTATTTTTCATTTGCAAAATGTCCGATGTCCTTGAGATATTGATTGCATAAATACAGATGCTTCCCTTCTAAAAATACGTGCTTACAGGAAATATATTTGCTCCCGGGAGTGTCTAAACTCCTATGACGGAATCCAGTAAGGGATACCTCGGGAAACTTGTACGTTTCTTTGTCATACAGGATTGCAAGTGTTCAAAACACAACATGGGGCATGAAAGCTTCTCCCCAGTAGGCTGCCCAAATCATTATTTCCTCAGCACACCTTCCAAACAGCACCAGAGATGCTTTCTCCCCATCAGAGTTGCCAGGCATCACTTCTCCAACATTTCCTTCAGAGCATGTACCAGAAGGTGCTCATATCCCCAGCTGAGTTGTCAAGTATCATCCTCAGCGGGATCCCCACAGAAATCTCTAGGAGGATCTTTCAGTGATCTTTCTTCTTCCCCAGCCGAGTGCTAGACAGGGAATCAACCCCGCAGAGTTTCAACTTATATCCAGAAGAGCAATGCCCGAAGATCTCGCAACAGAGTGACGAAAGCTTCTACAGACCCCAGCTGGGTCCCTCATTACCAAGATAGGTTTATCAATGACCTACTTCCCCATGCAGAGTCATATATGTCAGATTTACCAATGATCTCACCCCCAGCTGGGATATCCACTTCAAGCAGATCAGCCAGAGATCTCCACAGCAACGGGATCCGAATCCCGGATCGGCATCTTTGCATAATCATAGCATTCGCATCATATTTTCCCACAGAGCGTAGCATTCCGTCTAATACGGAGCATTACGGCAAAAATCAAACATATTGCATAAATCACAAGACCTGTGTCGAACTGAACACTTATAAATACTGACAATCCATCAACAATATACAGAATATTTCCCCAATTCCCCACCAGAGAGCCAAAGCATTTCCCTTACAGATATAGATACACACTCCTTTTGGCACTCGTCCGTGTCATCACTCCCCAGTAAAGTCGCCCGAGCGTTCTCTACAAACAGATACTTATATTACAGATACTTCTTAACCCTCGTCTGTGTCATACCCCCAGCAGAAAGCCAAAGCGTCCCCTTTGCACTCACAACACATGTGTACATATATCTACACACTTGTCCGTATCATAGTCTTAAGGATGCTCGTTCGCATCTTTAATCTATACACTGTGTCAAACACTTATATTTTCTTGAATTTAGACACTCGTCTGTGTCTACTATTCCCCAGAAGAGTCCCCAGCAAATCCTGATGAATTATTTCCTTTCTATCTGACATTCATCCTATGTCATGATACCTTTCGGCAGCCGTCCCCTGCCAGGTGATCGTCCTTCACCTTTTTGATGATCGTCCTTCATCATTTTATCCGATGGCCGTCCCCATCGTTGATCTTGTTATCTGACATTCGTCCTATGTCATGATAAACCCTCAGAGCATCCGTACCCTGCTAGATGATCGTCCTTCACCTCTTGATGATCGTCCTTCATCATGCTTATCCGATGGTCGTCCCCATCGTCGACCTTTTTTATCTGACATTCGTCCTATGTCATGATACTTTCGGCAGCCGTACCCTGCCAGGTGATCGTCCTTCACCAATAGATGACTGTCCCTCATCTTATCCCCAACAGAGCAGCCGTCCCCTGCTAGGTGATCGTCCTTCACCTTTGATGATCGTACCTCATCATTTATTTCATTTATGCTTTGAACTTGGTGGTCGTCCCCATCATTCACTATTACCTTTAATCCCCAGAGAATCTTTTGTTACTTTATTTTGGTGGCCGCCCCCATCATAATCTCTTATATCCCCAGCTTGTCAGCCGTCCCCGCCATTGCTTTATTTCCCGCACTTTCCCCAGCATGTCGGTCGTCCCCGTCATTGCTTTATCCCCAGCAGTCGTCCTCTGCTCGACGGTCGTCCTCCGTCGCCCGCACCTTTTAAATATATTTTATTTTCTTTTACAATCTATATCCCTTTTCTTCTTCATTCTGTGAGTGCAAATTTTTGACCGTCTTTGGTATTCAACCACAAGTTATCTTGTTTGCCTGTGAAGCCGTCGCTTACATCCTGCACAACTAACTCATGTTTGAATAGGGGCAGCTGTAAACACCCCAAATTTGCCCTCACTCATTTCACACCATGGCTTGTGATCTTTTCATTTTCATAAATTCAATCATAACATCTCATACCACATTTTTGATTCACTACATTGATTCAAAGCCATCTGCATCTAGGGTTTGTGATCTGAGCCATCCCTGAGCCATTTGAGCCACTCCAAAGGTCATCAATCACTTCAAAGGGGTCCATGTGTGTTCAAGCATCATATTATATCCTCACAAGGTCAAGGAAGTCAAAGAATCACAAGAACTGAGAAAGGCATGGAGGCAGAGTCAGGTTTAACTGCACAGATGACCTAAAATTAGGGTTTTGGTTTCAGAGGCCATAACTCCAAATTTTTTGGTCATTCTTGTTTCTATTGGTCTCTATATGTTATTAGGATCATTCATATCAATTTTCATGAAGAAATTCAATGGGAAAGGCATCTGATCACAAGATGACTTCTTGAGCAAGTCAATGTAAAATCAGGGCATCCGAGGCCTCCAATGACCCAACCAAAGGGTGTTCTCCATCATTTTGAATGTGTATGATCTTTATTTGATCATAGGAGATGTTAGAAGTTCACAAAATTGAAGAATTTCAAGCCATTTGCAAAGTTGCCTTTTTGGGAAAGTGACTTATAATGCAAACTTGCCATTTTGGGAAAGTTTTTCAACCTCCTCTTTTTGATTCAAAAATGCTTCAAATGAGAAAACTTTGGTCATGAAAGTTGTAGAATGGATCCTCCCATTTTCAAAAAGTACAAGAACTCATTCTGATTCATTTTGGATTAAAAGTTATGGCTTGTCAAAGTTGGATAAAATCATTGAAATTTCACTTTTGCACCAAAGGGGAAAACTTGCAAAAACCTTTGCCAAACCAATTTGTGACTTCAAAGTGGCTTCTAATCATCATACAACACAATGCAATGCCTAAAAGTCAGATTTTGTGCCAAGAATTTTTCACTTTCATACCTTGGATTACAAGTTGCATAAGGCATTTCTTCATGAAAGCTTCAAAATTGAAATTTTGCAAAAGGAAATTTTCATGCTTGAATTGAACACTAATTGATCTCAAGTCATCATAGCAACATCATATGATGCATTTTGCTGCATATTTCCCAAGAGATATCACATGTTCATGACCAAAAGTCACAAAATGTAAAAAGTTGCCAAAATGCAAAATCACTTCAAACTTGTGATCCAAGCCATACAGCTCACCACAACTGATCCAAGAGTCATCCTTGAACTCAGCTGAGGCAGATACACCCTTTCGATTTCCTATGCCATGGCCCATACCTATAGTACACAATTCTTGACTTGTTGGCCAATCACCCCATACCATTCCCACAGTACATGTCACTTCCTCAGACCTCTTCCAATAGTCTAGGGATGTGTTATGGGTCATAAAGCAAGCTGGACATGAGCCAAGAAGACACACACAAACAGATTCACAAAAACTTACCAACACCTTCATCTCTTCGAATCTGATTCCACAGCCATCAAACCTCACTTTTCTCTTCACCAATGAACCACACATCCTCCATGGAACCAAAATCCACCATTAAAACAGCTTGAAACCTCACATATCCCAACTGTGAAACCTGCTATACCAGAACTCAAACTCCCAAATCAGCCACCAACAAAAGATTTTGAGCACTCCATTGATCTCAGGAGGTTCAGGGGAGACACTTTGCACAAAAGAAAGGCCTGGAAAGCTCATATTCACAGTTCATCACCTCAGGTAGCTTCAAACTTCAAACTTTTCAGAGCTTGTTTTTTTTTGTTACAAAATGAAAGTACATATCATGAGGATCACTCTGATGTTTTTAGATTTAAAAATGGTGTGAAAATGAGCATTTTGTGCCTCTCTGAAATTTTGCCCGTGAAAGTGAATGGCTTCGATTCTCTTTGTTCATGCTTGATAAATGGTGTTTGATGATGGATTTAGGTTTAGTTTGGGTAGAGGAACGTTTCTGGGCAGTTAATTTAGGATGGGGTGGCCTGTAGAAGAAGCTAGGGTTTTTGCCCTGCCGGAGAAGATGACCGGAGCTTCCCTCCGGTCACCTGAAAGTCATTAACCCTAATTAGGGTTTAGTCTCCAGTTGCGTTGAGGGTCTTTGGATCGTGTTTAGTTTAGTGGATGGATGGCTCAGATTTCACAATTAACTCTTAATTTGTTTTAATTAGATTAATTTAGGTTTAATAAATTAATTTGACCAGAGTCAATCCTGACCCTCAATTTGCGCGCGCGGTCAAGCATTCCCCCCCCCCCCCCCAAGTTTGAATATCAGCCTTAGGATGAGATTACTTTCCATTTTAATTAATTTTAATTCATTTTGTTTGTATTTTATTTACACGAATTTTTAAAAATAGAAAAATGCATTGAAAATTTCTGAAATTTTTTGTCAAACATTTCATTAATTTTCAGAACCCAAAAATATTTTTTATTTTTATTTTTTGCATCAAAAATTATTTTCAAATCATTTAAATGTTTATTTTTAGTTAGTTAATGGAAATTAATTAATTAAAAATGCATTTAGGTATTTAAAAATCACCAAAAAATTCACATTGCATTTTAAAACATTTAGAAACATTATCAAACTCTCAAAACAAATTTCTTTTTGGTTCTTGACCTATTTTGACAATTTTCATTGGAATTAAAGTTGTTTAAAGGCAATATTTTTGTTCAAACTTAGAAAAATTCATTCTGCCTAACCATGAAGAGTTTGATGATGGTTCTTCTTGCATTGCATCCTTCATAGCACGTAGTTTCTAGGGTAAAATTGGTTTGCACTTATCTTCCATTTTCAATTTAATGGGCATTTTTACTTTTGAGGTACCTTGAAACCCTAGTTGGCTTAGAAAAATCACAACTCCCATTAGGTTAAGAGTTAGGTCCCCCCCTTTGGGCAGTGAACTTGTGTAGGGTTAGGGTTCCTTTGATCCCATTTTCAATTTTTTATCATGTCATTTGCTTCTGGTTTTGAATTTTTGGGGTTGCATGTTGTTCATAAACCCTAATTCTTGCTTTCCTCTGCATTCATCTCTTATATGCTTGCATTCAAGAACTTTCCATGACATTTTGTGCATCCTCATGACATATAATACATCTTAGGACATATTAGAATCATGTTTGGTCATTGCATCTTTCATTTGCCATCTTGTGCATTCATATCATTTCATAAACTTTCATGAACTTTCATGGTTCAAGCATGCTTCATTTGCATCCTCATCCTTGTATGATCATCCACAACTCTTGACATGTGTTTGCATCACCTCTTAGCATCATTAACATCATGTTTGTGCTTCTGGTTTTGGTTTGCATCCTTTGCATTTTCATTTCATTTCCTTTCTTTGCTAACTTTTCAGATGGTAAGTTGTTTTGAGAAGTGAATTTGCCTTCACTTCTCACAATCTCTTTTCATCTCTTTTATGCCTTCTTTGCTGAATTTTGTATGTGTATTAGAGTGAGATTGATCATTCATGTTCTCTTCCACTTTCTTCCTCCAAGCAACTTGTCTTCTTAAGCGAAGCAAGTTGTCTTGCTTCTCTCTGCTTCTTTCTCCTTTCATCTGCTTTTCTCCTTGGTGGCTCTTTGAAGATTCTTTCTCTCTTAAGCCTCACAAACCCTAGGGAAAACCAAGAATGATCATGATTAGGGTTTGATTAGTCCCCCCATTTAGCTTTTACCTTTGTGTCATCTTTGAGTTTTCTCTTCTCACCTCATAATAAAGGACTAAACCCTAAAGGTTTTAAGGCTTTGTGATTAAGCTTATGCCTACATCCTTCTATTAGGATGGAGTGTATAACTTTAATCCTAAGTGTCAAACCCTTAATATGTTTAAATCCTTTAATCAATTCACTTAATAATCATCAAGACATCAAGCTTGTAACTTGGGCCTTGCATTAGGGTTCTAATTCTTCCTTAATTGGTTAAGAAGGACTAACCCTAGTGTTAATGGACAAGTCCCCCTCAAGTTGTCTTACCAACCATAAAACTCACTTCTTAATCTTATCATTAACTAAAATCCACTTTAATAAAGGCTTTGTTTTGTCATGAGGTTAATCCCTAATCATGGGTTAAGTTGAGGAGCCTTCCTCAGCTTAAATGTTCTCATCTATTATCCTTCTATTAGGATGGTGTAATGAGTCCATTAAATCATTGATTATGGCTTAAACTCATTACTTAACACTAAACAAAAACAACTAAATAATCACAAGTAGGTTAATGATCTTAATCCTACATCATGGTGATTAAGTGTGAGGTGCTTACTTCACATTTAAGGTATTCTCATTACCCCTAATCAGAGGGAGGATGTGATGAGTTTACTAACCCTTGGTTTAGGCTTAAGCTCATTATCTTATGACAAACTTCAAAAAGCAATAAAAGACTGAAAACACAAAAACAAACAATAATCGTCTCCTTCGGGATTCTTTTCTCACCTCATTCACTCACAAACGAGAACTCGCTTCTTCCGTCTAATGCGAGATAGTTTGCACCTGAGCCAGACAGGCCATACACTTGAGCATAGACAAGCAAGCAGTTCACAAGTCAATTTATCTTTCAGTCTCTTTGAGTCGAACTACGGTGTTCTGACTTCCTCATTGCACGAAAGGATACGTAGGCATAACTTAACAAGTTATCGAACAAAAGTCTCTGTATATTCCCCCTTCTTCCAGTTTTATTCTTTAAGCCTCATAGTCTTGAGCATTCCACTCTTGTTCTCACACTGACACTTCTCTTATACACTTCACATTTATTTTACACTAACACTTGCATTCTTTCCAGCTTTGATACACAAATTGCATTGACATTACCCCTTTAAAACACAAATCTTTTAAGCGTGGATCCCGTCGAGTACGGCGGACAATCTGGGTGCTAATACCTTCCCAGGTTGTAACCAACCCCCTTTCTCAGTCTCTCTGGTTCACAACCGTCTTGTCCATTTCTTTCTAGGTCTATGAAGCATTACCTTTCCTCCGGGATAAAAATGCCTAGCTGGAGACTCTCTTCTTCCTGAGTTCACCCTTGTGTGTCCTCATCCCTCTCGCCGACCGTTCGCGTCTGTACCCCATTTGACTCAGCCTCATTTTGGTGGGAGCGACACAGTCGTTCCAAGAAACCTCTAACTTCCTTTTCAGTACGGGGAGCTGGCATCTCTTGTATAGCTTTCACTTTTGCAGGGTCTACTTCAATACCTTTTCCACTGACAATGAAACCCAGGAGTTTACCAGATCTAACTCCAAAGGTACACTTGTTTGGGTTCAATCTCAACTTGTATTTCTTCAACCTTTCAAACAACTTATGCAGATGATCAAGGTGTTGCTCTTCCTTCTAGGACCTGGCTATCATATCATCCACATATACCTCTATCTCATGATGAATCATATCGTGAAATAAAGCCACCATAGCACGCTGATATGTTGCCCCGGCATTCTTCAAACCAAATGGCATCACTTTATAGCAAAAAGTGCCCCACTATGTAACAAACGTAGTCTTCTCCATATCTTCAGGAGAATACTTTATGCTGAGCAGTGTTGTCTACCAGAACATCAATATGAGGAAGTGGAAAGTCATCTTTGGGGCTGGCCTTGTTCAAATCCCTGTAATCTAAACACATACGTACCTTACCATCTTTCTTAGGTACCGGCACCACATTTGCAACCCATTGAGGATAAGAAGTCACAGCTAAGAACCCTGCATCAAACTGTTTCATCACCTCTGCTTTAATCTTCTCTGACATTTCAGGACGCATGCGACGAACCTTCTGCTTCTTTGGACGACAATCTTCTTTTACTAGTAAACGGTGAACCACAATGTCTGTATCCAAACCTGGCATATTTCATAGGACCAAGCAAAGATCTCCACATAATCATGTAACATCTGAATCAATCTGCTCTTAACACCATCCTCTAATTCAGCCCCTATCTTGACCTCTTTCCTGTTCTCTTCAGTTCCCAGATTCACAACTTCGATTGGCTCTTCATGTGGCTGTATAGCTTTATCTTCTTGTTGTACCAACCTAGCAAGCTCTACAGGTACCTCACAATCGTCCTCATTTCCATCTTCAGCTTGATAGATCGGATTCTCGAAATTATAATTGGCAATAGTAGAACTGTTATCAACAGGATCCAGAGTGGATGAGGATCTGCATTTTAGTGATGTGGGTCTGTGTAAGAACACATAGCTGATAAAAAGAAAAGAAAAGAAAAGACAAGGAACACAATATTTACGAAAACGAAACGCCCACTGATTTTTATTGAATGAAGTATGCAAATGAAATGACATCCCGAAACAAGCATACCATTGTGCCCCGGGTAAGGCACAAGGCTTAAGAGTTTAATTGTTCAAAAATTACAAACTTAAGAAATAATAACACAGTAATAGTATTTACTCCTGACTAAAGGAGATAGGAATAACATCTTCAGCTTTCCAGTTATTGAGCCCATCACCCACAGTAGGAAAAATCCAAGCGTCCAAGTTGTAGTCTTCATCATAGTCACCCACGGCATTGATCTGATTTTTCATAATCCCTTGATTGGTGATACAAACAGCACGAGCACGACGAATAGCCTTCTGGGACTCTGCAGTGAAACCCAAACCAAATTTGTCAGACTTGTAAGGAATGTCAGGAAGCTGACCCCAAATAGTACAACCACCTTCATCCACCACAGCTCTAGCATCCTTGAGGGAGGCCATTGTAGGAGGTACTCTGGTGACTACATGAACTCTTTTGACGACAGGAGGAGCTTCAGTATTAGGAACAACCCAAGGAACTACTTCAAACGTATGGCACGGAGTTTCAACATATTCACCTTCCACTTCGAGATATTTAAATGTGTTCACATGGCTAATCATGTATCCTTCCTCTCCGTAAACAGTAACAACCTTTCCCTTCACTGGATATCTCAGCTTCTGATGTAAAGTAGAATTCACAGCACCTGTCCCATGGATCCAGGGGCGCCCAAGCAAACAAGAGTACGAGGGACGAATATCCATTACATAAAAGGTAGCATTGAAGACCTGAGAACCTACTTTTATTGGGAGATCTATTTCTACGTGCACCACTCTTATCGAACCATCGAAAGCCTTCACCACTATATTACTTGGTCTCAACACAGCATCCTCAGGACTAAGCTTGTTCAGAACCTCTTTTGGCAGCACATTCAGTGAAGAACCATTGTCTATTAACACATGTGACAGGGTAGTGCCTCTACATTCAATAGAGATATGTAGAGCCCTGTTATGATCCCTCTTGGCAGGAGTCAAATCAGCATCGGAGAAACCTAACCCATTATCATAGGTCAAGTATGCAACACAATTTTCAAACTGATCTACAGAAATTTTATTTGGCACATGAGCAGTCTTCAAAAATTTAATCAAGGCTTTAGCATGGGCCTTAGAACACAACAATAAAGACAACATGGAAATCTTAGAGGAAGTATGCCCCAACTGATCAACAATATCATAATCACTCTTGTGAATGATCTTCAGTACTTCTTCCATCTGCTTAGAAAGATCATCAACAGTTGGTGCATCAGCTTGCACAGGTTCAATAACAGGACCTTTGCCCCGAGCATCAGTAGTGGAGGTAGTAGCTGGAGTAACTGTATTCTTGTAGGTAACTGGAGGAGAGAAAATTCTTCCACTTCTCGTAATCTTACTAGATCCAGCAATATTATCAATATCAAGATTTTCATCAACAATAGGTGTATCAGCTAAAGGTTCCTACTTAACACCATGAATATAAACATCGAAGCCAAAATGCCAAGTCACAGCTTTATCAGAAGTATACGGAATAGGACCGGGAGTGGTAATAATCATAGGAACCACTCTAGCTTCAGCAACAATCTTCACAGGGCCTTCAGCAGTAATCTTAATTGGACCCTTATAAGTGATTTTGACAGGGCCCTTGGAAGTAATCCTCACTGGCACTTTATCAACCATATCCACCTCTTCAATATTCGCATCTTGAGTTATATGTTCAACCATGCTCTCTAAATAAGGTGTCCTCTCAAACAATATGGTGTAATTGTCCATGAGGCGTTGAATACCGTCCTTCAACTTCCAGCAACTATCCGGTTTATAAGCACAATAAAAACAATCTTCATTACAACCTGGAAAGAACCCAACTTGTACCAACTTCTTCTTGACAATAGATAATGGTGTAGTCACATCTGCAACTGAGGAAATATGTGGAACTTCATCAATAGCATTGACAGTCTTCTCATGATTTGGCATGGGAGAAGTAATCACATTTGGAGTAACCGGAGGGTCAAACTCAATTTCTCCAGCATCAATCATATCCTGAATCTTATTCTTCAATATCCAGCAATTATTGGTATCATGTCCCTGACAATTAAAATGATATGCACATCGTGCATTAGGATTGTACCTGGGAGAGGTAACATTGGGGTTCTGAGGAGGGTCCTTCAAAGTGATGAGTTCACCATTCAACAAGTGTTGCAAGGCTTGGGCCAGTGACATGTTGAGCTTGGTGAACTGTCTTCTGGGCCTTTGCTGATTGCCCTGTGGTGGCTCTAGTGTTGCAGGAGTAGGATTGGAGATATGAACCGCACTCACAGATTGGTGCCTCCTATTACGATCAGGTTGACCATAAACAGCATTTGACTCTTTCTTCCCGCTAGGGGGCTTCTTTGTAATACTTGATGAAGAAGCACCCACTTATATCTTGCCACTCCTTATACCACTTTCTACACGCTCTCCTGTCATTATCAACTCAGTGAAGCCAGATGATGAGCTTCCAATGAATTGACTATAAAAAGGACCATTCAACGTACACATGAACATATCCACTAACTCCCTGTCAGTTAGAGGAGGTTGTACTCTACCAGCCAAATCTCTCCACTTCTGGGCATACTCCTTGAAATTTTCTTTAGCACCCATAGACATGCTCTGTAGTTGCATGCGAGTAGGGGCTAGATCAGCATTGTATTGATATTTCTTATAAAAGGCCTCAGCAAGATCATTCCAATCACGGATATTGACACTCTCCAACTGATAGTACCATTCCAATTGATCTCCAGACAAGCTCTCTTGGAAGAAATGGATCCACAACTTCTTATCAGCAGTATGGGGTTGGATTCTCCGGACATAAGACCTCAGATGCAGTTTGGGACAAGAGACACCATCATATACTACAAAAGTAGGGACCTTGAAACCAATGGGTATAACCACTCCAGATATCAAACTCAGGTCTTCAAAATCCAGCCCAGAAGACTTTTGCAATTCCATTGCATCCATTCTATCCACCAGCATCTTGAACTTATCTTCATTAGGATCATGATAGTAATTTGCTTCAGAATCAAAATCCCCCATTATATTATGGAGACTTCCTCCCTCTTTCTCAGACTCTTCAGACTCATAATCTTCAACCTGTTCCTTGGTCTTGACATGACCTCTAATCCTTCTTCCCATGTTGATTAGGCCTCCTGACCTTCTAGTCTTCTTAGTCCTCTTGGCCAGCAGTGTCTTCAATTCATCCTGCCCCTTGGACAAGTTCAGGATCAACTCTTGGAACTGTGCATTTTGTGCCTGGAGATCCTTGACTATTTGTTCAAGAGCCATTGCTGAAATAAACAGCGAGAAGATAAGATACCTGTACATAAGAAACTTGTGATGCAATGATATGGTGTATAAATGCGTATGCAATGTTTTCAAGGACCGCAGGATTTAAATTTGTTTAAACAATCAAAAGGTAAATTTTTATTAGTAATAAATTTGTTTGCCCTTTGGGCTTACAATAAAAATGAAATAAATACAAAAGATGGGGTTTTAAGTCTCCCATGGACGTTTCCTCTTTGTGTTGAGGTATGAGTTGAGATTCCGCTCCTCGTGAAGTTGTTTTGTTAACTCCAGGATTCTTTCTTGACTTGCTTTGTAATGAGTCTCAAAAGTATCCCTTTGCTCCTTCAACTGGATCCAGGACCTCTGTAACTCCTCCATGTCAGTGGGCATGTCTGGATAAAGAATGATATAGGAAGTATCTCCTTCAACAATGGGCTCCATAGTAACTGGTAGGATAGCAGGATATGGCATCATAAGAGTCTGAGCACGAGCTCGTACCCATTTGAGATAAGCTTCCATAGGAATAGTGTACTTGGGCTCCAAAGCCTTGCTGTCAACCTTGTTCACTTTTCCCCATGCTCGTATAAACCTTTGACGGTAACCTTGTAGATCGTTGTCGTAGTCAAACACAATACCCTGAATCAACATGTCATGAGGACCATCACTCCGAGCGTAACCAAACTGACGTAAAGCTAAGGAAGGGTTGTAGGTAATGCCCCCTCTTATGCCAAGGAGTGGCACATTAGGAAACTCCCCACAACGGTCAATGATAGTAACATTCTCCATAGATCGAGAGCACCAATGAATATCTGAATGAGAGAGTGACATAATCCTCTTGGACCACCTGAACCCTTGTCCATTCTTCATCACTGATCGAGGAAGGTGAGAAATAAACCACCTAGATAGCAAAGGTATGCAGCATATCAGAGTTCCTCGTGCCTTTGTAGTACGGGTATGAAGAGAGTGTAAGATGTCCGCAAGTAATGTGGGCACTGGATTGTGACTCATAAATATGTTGATGGCGTGAACGTCTATGAACTGATCTGGATTGGGGAACAATACTAAGCCATAAATCAACAAGGCTAAGATCTCCTCAAAAGCATCATAACTCATAGCCTTCAAGAACACTTGAGCCTTCTCCATCAATACCTTGGCAAGAATACCCTTAACTCCACTCCTTGTTTCTAGGACAATGTCCGATTTCTTCAAATGTAGGGATGCAGCAATAACTTCAGGTTTAGGCTCTTTTTCCAAGCCTGTGAAGGGTTTCTGATCAAGGACATGTATACCCAGAAGTTTGGAGAACTCTTCCATTGTAGGAACCAGCTGATAGTTGGGGAATGTGAAACAGTGATGTTTAGGATCAAAGAACTGAAACAGAACACTCATCATGTCTTCATTGAACCCTGAAGTGACTAGATCCAGTAGGTGACCATGTCTCTTGATGAACTGAGAGTTTTCAGAAACTTGAGAAACCAATTCCTTAAGCTTAGGAGGTATTCCTACAAAGTTGACCCGGATAGTATTCCTACGAGCAGAAGCCATGACCTGCAACAAAGAACAAAGATAAATCCTTTGGTCCTTGAAATGGTTAGTGAAAATGCTATGCTCATGATGCGTGATGATGCTATGATGTTATTCTCAATCGCAAACATGTGGCACACACAAACAAGTCACACAATAGCCTTAGGTTTGAAGGCTTGCATGAGGTTTAAAGGTAAGTACCCTCCCCTGAAGTTTAGTTGGTTCATCCTGTCCTATAAAGTAACCAGGTTCTAAGGGATCTCAATATCATTGATCCTTCACAAGGGTGGTTGTTCAGTAGGCAACTTACTTGCCAACCAAAACCCTCCAAGTTTAGAATCTCAATGAGTGTAGCATCGAGTATCAACCAACTTCAGTCTTCACCAAAGCCACTTATCTCACTACTTTTCTAAAGGCCATGATGGGATAACTAGGGTTCTAAAAGTTAGTTAATGTATTGACAACATATGGCAGCCTCATATTATCCTCAACTTGACTTAAGGAACATAAGCACCAACCAAGAAGTCACACTAACTATGGCCACCAGATCAACCATATCGGTATACGCCGTACAGTTTCCTTGGTCTATTTCCATTTACCTAAGGTACACTAGATCCGGGTTAGGATCTTTCACACATAAGAGCACCCAACAAGTAAAGTAAAGCAAACAAAGCAAACAAATTTAAAGTGATCTAATTCCTAAGGGTACCCCTCTTATATTAAATCCCCAACAGAGTCGCCAGTTCTGTAACACGGTGGGAGAACTGACTTTAGTTAAATGTTGCGGATAGCAAGAGTCGCCACCAACTTTTATTTTATCCAAAAGGAAAGGGCATAAAAGAACAGGAAAGACCTTAAAAAGATTTTGAGTTCGGGGGGTAGGTTATATAAAGGGAAGGTGTTAGCACCCTTTATATCCATGGTTATCCATGGGCTTTTAGTTACTTAGCTCACTTTAAACTGTTTTGAGAAGTGTAGTGTGTGATTAAAAAATTTCTTAAGTACTTTATAATGATCCATGTACGGATATATATAAAGCTTTTGTTTTGAAAATTGTTTGAAAATGTGAAGTGTTCATGAAATGTTTTAAAAAGGTGAGCAAGTACTTAAGAGGAACCTACCCTAATTTGAATCTTTACTATTCTTAAATGTTCTTTCAATGGTAAGATTATCCCTATTATTAAGGAATAGGTAGTCATTATCTTGGATGTTGTATGGGACATATGAAGGGTCATCTGTGATTAGGCAACTGTAAGGTGTACTTAGCAATTCGAAGGGACTTATCATCTTTTATTCGAAATGGACAAGATTATTTACGAAGGCAACCATGAAGGGACTTGATCTTATAATCTTTAAAGGGACAAGATGATATTAATAAGAGAAGGGACTTTGCTTTGTACACCTTACTTGACCTTTTATTTAGGCAACATGAGAGGTAACCTTTAAGAAGTGAGATGGCGATCCAAGATCGATTTACGTGTGTGCGTGTACAAATTCAAGTATTTATCTTATAATTAGTGATCTAAATTCAATTTTTAAACACAAACATGTATTCACTCCCTAATTTACTAACCATAGCAATTTAAATAAACAATAAAAATTCTACCACTATTACATAGCTTGTACAGTTACATTATAATAAAACAATTAAAATAATAATAATAATAAATAAATAAAAGGTTAGTAATAAAAATAAATGTAAGAGAAAAAGAGGTTAGCACAATAATATACAATATAGAAATAAAATTTAAATTTTAAATTTAAATAAATAATCTTTTTTTTAAGAATTTTAAGATGAGAATAAATTAATAATGATTATTATATATTTATTTACAAAAATAAACATGATTTAGAAAGATTTATTAATTATAATTAAACAAAAATAATAATAAATTAAAATAAGAAATTAAAATTGTAAAAAGAAAATTAGGGTTTTGAATTGTTAGAAAATAAATTAGGGTTTAAAAATAATTAGGGTTTTAGATATAAAAATATTAGGGTTTTAAACTTAATATACAATATTAATTTAATTATTAACTAAATATATACATGTTTTAATTTAAATAAATAAAAATTAGTTTTAGAATTTAGAAAATAATTTTTAGAAAATTTTTAGAACATATAATATATTTACATGTTAAGTTCTTATAATTATATTAACATAATCATATTTAAAAAATAATTAAGAAAACAATTTAAACAAAACAGAATTAAAAAATTACCTGGGGCAGGGATTGAACCCATGCCCTAGGCTTTGCCATACTCTGGACGAAGCAAGCTACCACTGGGCCACATGCGCTGGCTGAACAATGGATGACTAGCATTCATTATATTTTAAGCCTAAAAAATATGAAGAAAATAAGCAAAAAATGTTGAAGCTGGGGTTCGAACCCCTGCCCAGATCCTTACACACGCGCGTCCTTACCACCACACCATCAGCATCATTCAGTAAATATAACACAAACAAAACTATATAATATAAAACAATTTTTTGAATTCCCAGCTGCGCGCCAATCTCCATCTTCTTCCTCCAGACCTGCACATTTTGCTACGAATTTTCCCACAAGTTTTCCTGCGAATTTCAAACTGCAGCAAACCCTACGAAACTCAAACATCAACAAAACAACAAAATTTCACAAAATTGAGAACATCATTGAATTCCTGATGATATTTGCAACTAATCTACGTCTTTAGAAATCATTTATATTGATTAAATCATTGAATCCTAATTTGGCCGAAGAAACCCTAGTAATGGTGAATCCTCATTCGTGTCCCTAAAATCCAATTGATTCATCCAGAAACGTTCCTTGTATCATAACAAACACAAAACATCAGTCAAATATGATTAATCATGAGTAAATATGTAAAATCGAAAAATTGCAATATGAGCATGACCACAGATTCGGTTTTCATGATTTAGGGCAGGGATTAATGGTTTTATGATCCAGAAACACTAAGTGACCTTCAAGGAACAATTTGCAACTTTTAGTTTGTCTTGAGAGTGGCTAGAAGTATCAAACCGAATTTGAGTTTTGGATGAAATTTTTGAAGTTTGAAGATGATGTGAGAGGCTGTGAATTCGTGTGCTTTTGATTGCTAAAGGTTGTATATATATGATACACTTGAATTAGGTCAGAAAATTGCATCACTCTTTGGATATTTTGATAATTTGAGATTGAAAAAGATTAGCTTTTAAAATTTGAATATTCTTGATATGAACTTGCTATTTTAAGATAATCCTCATAATTTTTGTATCAATTAGATCCAAATAACCTTTATGACATTCTAGAAGACAAATCATTTTAAATCTTCACCATTTTATATTTTATTTGAATTTAAAATGATTTTTAATATAAAAAATCATAATAAATAAAAATAAAATGAATAAAATTATGAAAATATTAAATTAATTTCGTGCATGATGTCATGGAACATATTGGATCACAAAAAAGTCAGCCCATTTGAAGAATTATGGTTTTAAGACCCCCATTTACTTCATAAACCACTCAAAAATTTCCCAACTTTGCAAGGGCACAAATCCTTAAATTTTAATGCTATGAGGGTGTTCTTGGACATTTTGGAAAGCTTAAAGAGTCCTATAACCAACCTCTTTGGTCTCATGTCAATATATTTTTCCATTCTCAAGTTATGCTCTTTGGAAGTTGTTGACTTTTTGATGACTTTTAAAAGGACCTATAATGTCTTAGCTCATACCTTCCAAATGAAGCATTTTTGGGCTTGGCTTGTGAGACACAAAGTTGTAGAGAATTCAATTTCCTTCAAAATGAGCTTTGGATGGAAAAAGTTTAATGAAGCATGTGAAAGTTATGGCTGGTCAAAGTTCAGTTGACTTTTCCTATGAAAACCCTAATTTAGAAACTCCTAATTCTTGATGATCTGAAATCTCCTTGATGAATCATGATCAAACCTTGATCAAATGATGAATTTTACTTCATATACTTGATGTTGGCAAAAAATCATGAAGTTTGACTTTGGTTTGACCACAGTTGACCTCAGTTTGACTTTTTAACTGCTTTGATTGATTTTAACCTATCTGATCATCTGACTGAGCAAATCTTTTGGGAAAGTCTTGAAACTTGACATGGGAATTCTTGAACATATATAGGATGTTATGAAGCTCACTTGAAGTCTTGTAAGTCCATTTAGCCTGATTAAAGTAAAAACCCTAGTTTAGGATGCAGTGCTTAGGAGGATGCATTGTCTGAGGGAATTGTCAAACTTTCTGACTAATTGTGAACTTTGTGAACCTTGTGAATCTCATGAGATGTCTTGTGAACCTTGTGAACCTTGTGAGCCTCTTAGTACACAATGACTTGTCTTGTGGAGGGAAAATTTTGGGGTGCAACACTGACGACCGTGACGGGTGCGTGACGAGCGTCACGCAGGTACTTGAGAGCGACGGCCGTCACTCGTGATATTACGACCGTCACGCAAACAAATTCCGCAGGACAACCGTCACCAAAGCATGACGAGCGTCACATTGTCAAATTTTCGGTTCTCTTGTTACTTTGTTTGTGTGTTGTCGATTGGTTGTTGTTCTGTGTTAGGTTACCGATATCCCTTGGATTTAGTTGCTAATAAGTGCCTTAAATTTATTAACTAAATTTTAGAGTTTAATTTAAAAGAATTAGGATCATAGTGATGAATTAATTGTGTATTTGAGTAGCCAACAAGTGAAGAAATATATGAATAATGTAACAGGCTTTAAGTTGCAGTAGCATTGTTGAAATAGAGTTAGGATTGATGTCAGATTGAAGAAAACTATTGTAGTAGTGAGTTGATCACACTAAAATTCACCGTATTTCTGACTCCGATTTCGCATGCATTCTTAGCTTTTATTGTTATTTTGTTATGTTATTACTATGTTTTCATTTTTTTTCAGGTATTTATCCATTTAAGAGTCACATGCGAAGAAACGAAGCAATTAGGAAGAAAAAACGAGAGAAATAGAGCAATTTGCACACAATACGTTGTCCGACGATTTTGACCATAACTTTTGATCCGTGAATCAAAATGACGCCCCGTTCGAAGCACTGGAAAGCTAACGCAGAGAGCTACACCATGGGAAATGGACCTAACACTCATAGCGGGCGCCATGGGCACATGGAGGGCGCCACATTCACAAAAATGGTTTCGGTCAAAAACGGTTAGAGAAAACCACCCACGATCCCCACTTTCTCCACTCTTTTACACTCATGGCGGGCGCCATAAGCCTGTGGCGGGTGCCACAAGGCTAAAATTTTCCCTCCACTTTTTAGTGGAGGGGGCATCCTTGTCTTTTCCCATTTAATGTTTGCCTATAAATAGGACTTCAAAATTTCGTTTTTAATCATCCAAACTTAGAATCTCTTAGGCATATATCAGTTTTAAAGCAGTTATCATTCCACATCGGGGTGTTACTGCAATCGAGTGATCGAGTCTGTATACGTCTGTGTGATCGAGTTTTGGAGCACTCTGGTAGGAAGTTAATCCTGCCGCCATTTTAATTCCAGTTCGTATTTTACTTTTCCGCATTGCTTTACTTTCATTTATTATCCGCACTCGCACTTTACTTTATTTATTTCCCGCACTCGCTTTACTTTATTTATTTCTCGCACTCGCACTAATTTCGTTTATTTTCCGCACTCACTTTAAATACCTTTATTTCCCGCACTCGCACTACTTTTATTTACTTTCCGCACTCGCACTAAATTACTTTTATGAAAAATTATAAAAAGAACTCTTACTTTACCATGTCTAACTAAATCTATAAAGGTTAGAATGTAAGGATCGTAATTAAACCAGTAATCCGTACAATTGTTCGTGGAAACACTTAAGGGCTATTTTATCTTTCAATTTAAGTTTAATTGTTTTTAACTATTTCAAAAACAGCCAAAAGCGCTTTGTCTAGTTCATTAGGAGTTTTTAGATTAAAAAGAAAGGAGATTTTAAAACGACTTTTAGACGCGTTAAAAGAAGTTTAGAGTCTGGTTCGTGAGAACCTCTTTTTGCTAAGAAATCCAAGTTAAAGTACTTTTCAACTTAGTTAAGATACTATATTTCTTAAAAATAGGTTTACTACTCTAATGCAGTACGCACCTTTTTATCCGTGACAATAGGAGCGGTTGATTAGAGAGTACAACTCGGTTCTGAATATGCGAAAGCGACAGTTCCTGTTAAATTAGTTCTTTTCAAAGTAGAAAACACTGCCCGTAAGTAGTTATATTAACAAGTACCAGATTATCTATTGATTACGTGAATTACATTCAAGCCTGTCTTTATTAATTGTTTAAAATTATTATTGTATTTACCATTGCGCACTCTTTCAAACCATTATATTCAATTGCCTTAGATACACACCATAACAATAGGTACGATAGATTGACACTTGGTCTCTGTGGATTCGACAATCTTTTATATTACTCTGACGTGTTCGTACACTTGCGAAAAACACGCATCAAGTTTTAGGCGCCGTTGCCGGGGACCAATTTCGTCAAATTTCGTACCCTGTAGTTATACCGTATAGACTAAGGCTTTTACAACAAATTTATAAAAAAAAATTAAAAAAATTACTATGTTTCACCCAGATTTTTTCTACAATCACAACTCCCAGTATTTCGAGATATCGCAAAAATCACATATGTCCAACCTCGAAATACAAATGGAGAATTTCTATGCATCACTAACTTATTCTCACCCAAATCACCACTCACAAAATTTTGAGGAACCGCTAGAATCTGTTAATTCAAACCTCGAAAGGTTATTGGAGGATTTCATTGAAACAACAACTAATTATAGGATAGAATCTATGATGAAGCGCTTTGTGGAAATACAAACCCTCAAGAATGAAGAGTTTAGAAGACAACATCTCGATACTTATGAAACCTTTAGGCAAATAAACACTAAGGTCGATTCCCTCGTGAATCATACTAAGGCATTGGGGACTCAAATCTTCCTACTTGCACAAACACCTATAGGACCACCTCCTGAGGAGAATGCATATGTTATAACAACTAGTAGTGAAGAACATATCGAAAATCCTAAGGAGAGGGATAATGAGCATAACGAGAGTTGTGGTGAGAATAGAGTAGAGAAAAATCCACTGAAACCATCCGAAAGGAAGGTTGCCATAAAGGTAGAGGATGAAGCAACTATTGGTGTTACCCTTCCATATATCCCACCATTTCCTTTCCCGCAAAGTTTTGTGGAAGATAAGGTAGAATCCCAATCCAAAACATACGTGGAAGTATTGAAATATACCCGCACCAATGTACCCTTATTCGAGCTCCAACATAAAAAGAGAAAAATTGAGGACCATGAAACTAGGGGAATCATTAGTGCTAAGAGGGTAAGGCTAACCTTTGAGATGGTGAATAAAATGACTAAGCTCAAATTTGAAAAGCTAATACTTAGCATAGATCCAGAACCACCACCACAAGTTCAAAAGAATGAGCCAACCTACAGAAGGAAGAAACGAAAAGGTGAAGGATATGTGAGATGGCTTGATAAATGGGCCTACATAACCGTTTTCAAAACCCCTATAGGAACAACCCCCTACCAACTAGTTTATGGGAAATCATGTCATTTACCTTTTGAGTTAGAGCATAAAGCCTATTGGGCCATCAAAACTTTGAATTTGGATTACTTAACTGCTGGTGAAAAACGTATCCTTGATATCCACAAATTAGAAGAGCTCAGACAATCTGCCTATGAAAATGCCATCATATACAAAGAAAGAACAAAAGCTTGGCATGACAAAAGAATCATAAGAAAAGAATTCAAAATAGGCGATCCTGTTCTCCTGTTCGATTCTAGGTTACGACTTTTTCCAGGGAAGCTTCGTTCGAGATGGACTGGCCCTTTCGAAGTATCTAAGATTCTAAGATCTGGTGCTATCGAAATCAAGAACCAAACATGTAAACTGTTCATCGTTAATGGACTGAGGTTGAAGCCCTACGAAGGAGGTGACATCCCAACAACATACACGTGCCATTATTTGAGTGATCCATCGTATCCTTCAAACGATATATAAAATTCGTCGTTGAGCTAATGACGTTAAACAAGCACTGCATGGGAGGCAACCCATGGTTTTCTTATTTACGTACTTTTATTTATTTTTACTTTATTTTAATTTGTTTATTTTATTATTATGTCAGGACTAACGATTGAATGTTTTATGTGCTTTCAGGACTTGTTTGCTAACCTTGTGCAGAATGCAGAACCCCGATGACATGCATGTGGCCTTTAGAGACGACACACAGAGAGAGTGTTACTATGTCCACATGAGACGCCCTATGGCTCCTACCAGGTACCCTGACCATAACTGCATGGATGCCTTGGGGATAGAGCAAAGCGTCAGATTCTTATGCCATGAACTCCAGTGGGACCAGTTTGACGATAGGAACAACACTTACAGGAACTTAACTCTAGAGTTCCTCAGCTCGTTTCATTATGACCCTTGGGCTGGACCCGATGGATATGCTGTTTTCAGGTTGTTCGGGATTAACTACTCCTTCTCTCACAAAGAGTTTGGTGATTTACTAGGTTTTCAGACTACTCCTCATGCTATTCCAGAGACACCGATGGGGTATTTTATGAGCAGAGAAGTGGAAAAGTTTTGGTCTAACATCTCAGGTGGAGGGAGTCAAGATCCTTCCACTCAGTTTTCTCAAGTAATCCACAACCCTGCGTTAAGGTACTTCCAGATGATTCTGGCGCATTCTTTCCTAGGTTTGCCAGATACAGAGACTCTGCTGAGTGAAGAGGAGATTTTCCTACTATTTTATGCGACTCAGTCTCGCCCAGTTGCTTGTGGCAATTTTCTGTTGAAGGGCCTTGCTGTGTTGCCAGATCATTTGTAGGCATCATACATGTCGGTGGGATTGTTACACAGATAGCTACTGCATTGGGTTTGTCTCGCAAATTATTACCCCTCAGGACCTTCTGCTGCTACACCACCCTGGATGTTGACTTTTGTCTTGACAGAGGACTGATGAGGAGGGCTTCTTTTGAGCCCAACACTTTTAGTTTACTGATCGACGGAGAAGTGATACATTACTTTACATTACCATACCCGCTGATGACCAGTGTCCATGATCCTGCTAATTGGAATTATGCTCTAGAGGGTTATGGAGAGACTGTCAAAGAGCCGAAATCACCTCCCGCCGCTGAGTACACTCCTACACCTCTTTCTCCCCGAATCACTGTTATGTCTAAAAATATGTCTCTGCAGCCGCCTGATCTACAAACTCAGATTTATGAGCTCCGTAAGGAGATTGCCCTGCTCAAGCAGGAAGTAGCGGACTTGGAATTACAGATTCAGGTTTCTGATCTCACTCATGCCTCAGAGGCCGATGCTCTATATCGGGAGATTGAAGAGCTTCGAAGGGAGATAGTTGAGATTCGTGGAACAAACCAGGAGGAGAAGCCTACCACATGATTCGTTCTACATTGATGATATTACCCTAGTATTTAATTTCTATTTTTCATGCTTTATTTTATTTTTTGCATCTCCAGACATATCTTACATTATTGCATCTATTACATTTTCTTTTTCATGTACTTTGATTTTACCATATATATTATTTCATGCACTAATCTCATTTTTTCTTCTTTCATTTTATTTTATTTTATACCCAATAATGAAAGAAAAAAAGGAACAAAAATATTTTTACAGTCACACGTCGCACCATCTTCCTCTAACCCTGTTGCAGGTGCTGCTCTTGGATTCTATGTCACTGAGGAGATGTGGCGTGATATGACAACTAGAGAGGAAAGGCGAGACGGCCTTCTCTCTACTATTTCACAACAACTGACGGACAACATGAGCTTCATGCAACAATCGCGATTGGTTTCGGATCGTGCTTACAACAACGTTTGTCGTACCTTGCACGATATCACATTAGAGTAGGACCGTCAGAGAGAAGTCAACCGCCGACACTACCAGCTTGTGGAGGCCACTCAGGGTTCCATCTTAGGTAACCTTCGAGAGGTCCGGGGTGCCCAGGCTGCCTTATCGGCACGACTTGACCGGAGGGACCAGCATCGCAGTAGATCCCGTCGTTCAAGACCATCACAGCAGGACGGCGAGGGCACCAGTGCTCCTCCGCAGTAGTTTTTCAAGTTACTCTCCTTATCTTATTTCGAAACATTGGGGACAATGTTCGATTTAAGTGTGGGAGGGGAATTTATTGCTTTCTGTCATTTCCCTTTCTAGTTATTTATTTCCTTTCAGTTATTTCCCTTTTCAGTAAGTTATTTAGTTTAATTTTCTTAGATAATGCATGAGTCTGACGAGTCACCAGTATAATGTATTTTTAGTACATCCTCATTTTTCCCATTTCCTTAGCCTTACCAGAAAAATTTTAAAAAGAAAACAATGTTGTTTCACATGTTTTTTGGGCTTTGAGACAGGTTTGGATTAGGATGTGGTGACTTAGGACAACTTTTTGAAACATCAGCACCATTTTAGCACCATAGACCTCTTGAATATAGGAATCACTCTTAAACCCCACACCATGGCCTTTATTATCATTCAAAAAATTATCCCAAGTAGTTTATTCTAGCAGTCAGCTCTGGCCTAAGCATGCTCTACGTAGGGGGTCGATGAACATAAGTGAATGATCCAGTGCTAATAAAAAGAAAAAAAAAGGCAAAACTCTGGGATAGGTGACCCTCACAAAGTCATTTAAACCGAAAAAAGAGAAGAAAAATTTTTTTTGCCACAAAAAGAAAAAAATTGCAGTCACCTATTGTTAGGTGGTTCAGAGGTATCTGGCACTGAACTTGGTAGGGCGGATTACGATCCGATCCCCCGCAGCTACATTTAGGTGAAATAAAAACAGGTTTACACATGCTTATGTGCCATAAACCTTATGTTATGGATCAGAATCACTAACCGGTCACTCTACTATGAAGCATGTACGGATAACGGGTTTAATGTGATTGAGCTTGAATGAAAAGGACCCAAAAAGATGAGAAGATAAGCCTAGGTATTGTGGGATGACATGGAGTGGTTAATATAGGATTGAAGTTTGTGTCTGTGCTATTATGGTACCCTTGGTTCACTTAGTTAGTACCTGTCACTACATCCTGACTTGAACTTAGAAGCCCTTTAGCCCAAAAACACGTGTTGACACCATTTTTTCTTGAGCTTTAATGTTTGCTTGAGGACAAGCAAAGGTCTAAGTGTGGGAGAATTTGATCACACTAAAATTCACCGTATTTCTGACTCCGATTTCGCATGCATTCTTAGATTTTATTGTTATTTTGTTATGTTATTACTATGTTTTCATTTGTTTTCAGGTATTTATCCATTTAAGAGTCACATGCGAAGAAACGAAGCAATTAGGATGAAAAAACGAGAGAAATAGAGCAATTTGCACACAATACGTTGTCCGGCGATTTTGACCATAACTTTTGATCCGTAAATCAGAATGACGCCCCGTTCGAAGCACTGGAAAGCTAATGCAGAGAGCTACACCATAGGAAATGGACCTAACACTCATGGCGGGCGCAATTGGCACATGGCGGGCGCCACATTCACAAAAATGGTTCCGGTCAAAAACGGTTAGAGAAAACCACCCACGATCCCCACTTTCTCCACTCTTTTACACTCATGGCGGGCGCCATGAGCCTGTGGCAGGCGCCACAAGGCTAAAATTTTCCCTCCACTTTTTAGTGGAGGGGGCATCCTTGTCTTTTCCCATTTAATGTTTGCCTATAAATAGGACTTCAGAATTTCGTTTTTAATCATCCAAACTTAGAATCTCTTAGGCATATATCAGTTTTAAAGCAGTTATCATTCCACATCGGGGTGTTACTGCAATCGAGTGATCGAGTCTGTATACGTCTGTGTGATCGAGTTTTGGAGCACTCTGGGAGGAAGTTAATCCTGCCGCCATTTTAATTCCAGTTCGTATTTTACTTTTCCGCATTGCTTTACTTTCATTTATTTTCCACACTCGCACTTTACTTTATTTATTTCCCGCACTCGCTTTACTTTATTTATTTCTCGCACTCGCACTAATTTCGTTTATTTTCCGCACTCGCTTTAAATACCTTTATTTCCCGCACTCGCACTACTTTTATTTACTTTCCGCACTCACACTAAATTACTCTTATGAAAAATTATAAAAAGAACTCTTACTTTACCATGTCTAACTAAATCTATAAAGGTTAGAATGTAAGGATCGTAATTAAACCAGTAATCCGTACAATTGTTCGTGGAAACACTTAAGGGCTATTTTATCTTTCAATTTAAGTTTAATTGTTTTTTACTATTTCAAAAACAGCCAAAAGCGCTTTGTCTAGTTCATTAGGAGTTTTTAGATTAAAAAGAAAGGAGATTTTAAAACGACTTTTGGACGCGTTAAAGAAGTTTAGAGTCTGGTTCGTGAGAACCTCTTTTTGCTAAGAAATCCAAGTTAAAGTACTTTTCAACTTAGTTAAGATACTATATTTCTTAAAAATAGGTTTACTACTCTAACGCAGTACGCACCTTTTTATCCGTGACAATAGGAGGGGTTGATTAGAGAGTACAACTCGGTTCTGAATACGCGAAAGCGACAGTTCCTGTTAAATTAGTTCTTTTCAAAGTAGAAAACATTGCCCGTAAGTAGTTCTATTAACAAGTACCAGATTATCTATTGATTACGTGAATTACATTCAAGCCTGTCTTTATTAATTGTTTAAAATTATTATTGTATTTACCATTGCGCACTCTTTAAAACCATTATATTCAATTGCCTTAGATACACACCATAACAATAGGTACGATAGATTGACACTTGGTCTCTGTGGATTCGACAATCTTTTATATTACTCTGACGTGTTCGTACACTTGCGAAAAACACGCATCATGAGTTAAAGTAACCGAAACAATAGGATCTTATAATAGTATATAAAGGTGATTAGCATAGCTCAATCGTAGAATCAGAAGTATATTATCAAATGTAAATTATCAATTTAAGATTTAGTAACAGAACATTTCATGAATTAATAAAATAGTAGTAACAATATATATATATATATATATATATATTAATAATGTAGAAACTTCAGTAGTAGAGAAAATAGTAGTTTTATTAATTTGGCAGAGTAGTAATTAAGTAGGATACCTTAGTCCTTGATGTATATTATTCAATAACAGGTATTACCTATACTAGAATTGGTTGTATGGACTTAATAAGGGTAGTGTAGAGTATAACATATTGGTAAACTAGTAGAAGATTAATTAAGGAATTTTTGTCGAAAACTGCCGAATAATTATATGGTTGTCTGTTGTATATTTTGGTTGTTTTGTGTTATGTTGTGTTGCTTTGTTATAAGTTGTATAATTGATTGTTGTTGTTGCTAAGTTGTATAATTGATGTTGTGTTTGTTATGTTGTAGGCTTTTGGCTAAAGTTGATAAGTTGTAGGCCTTTGAGCCAATGTTGATTGTTGTTGTTGTTTTAGTCGTTGTTGGTTGATAATCATGTTGAGTCGCATTTGCATTTCTAAGTTGGAGCAGATGCTCACCACGTTGGCCTGAATTGGCAAAATTATTAAGTTGAAGGCTTATGCTTTGCAGATGCCTCGATAACCTGGCATAATTTAAATTGGGAGTTTTACTCCGTATGGTACCACATGCATGTGCATTTGTTGAGTTGCATTTCTAAGTCGTATTTTGTGTTGTTATATTGTATTTTACGTTGTTTAAGTTGTTGTTGTGTTGTGAGGTGGTGATTTATGAAATTTGATCTAATATATTATTTATCATGCATCTGATTATATTGTTAGATATCTCACCCCTTCTATTTGAATGTTGCCCCTATGTTGGTAACATGCAGGTATTCCATATTAGAGTTGTTTACCTTCGTAGTCAAGTCGGTGTCCTCGCTCTGATACGTAACACTCGGGGGGTTGACGTTTGTTGGATATATGTTATTTCTTTATGTAGTTGAAAGTTGTAGTGGTATTGACTAAGATGCTAAGTTGTTGAAAGATGTCATAATAGATGAATACAGTTGTTATAAGTTGAAATGATGAACACGTTGTCGGTAATAAATTTATTTCTTTAAAGAATAAATATGTTGTTATTTTGTCACCCTGTGTTTTAAGTATTATGTATCTACATGTATATTTGATATTTGATGTGTGGTTTTAAAAGTTGAAAATGTGACACCTATTTATAACTTGATGATTTACACTCTGATTTATGAATTTCTGTCGGGTAGAATTGGGGTGTTTCATCAATGGTATCACAGAAGGTCGGTCCGTCCGGCCAAGTTGTCTAATATTGTATATTCCTTAGTGCACGACATGTGTGTGAAACACTGTCGGTAATTGTTTATTGGTTTCTGGTCGCTGTCTACAGGTGTTAGTTTGGAATTAAGTTAGGGAGAAACTTGTCTCCATAAAGGTTGTTGGGATGTCGAAGTTGGTTCAAAGTTGATGTTGATTGCAAGAGTGCATGGTTGTCGAAGCGATGTTGTTGTGGACCGATGAGAATTTAGACTCATGGATTTGTATCGGTCGGGCTTAAGAAGTGCGTTGATTTTGGATGGAAATTTTGGAGAAAGAGGATTTATTCCAAATGAAAGATAAGTTGATGAATCAAGTCAGTGGATTGCTATACCTTGAGTATAATTGGATTAAAAGCGAGTAATTTTGTGGTTGGATGAAAGGCGAAGATGTATGGTAGACCTTGGTAGTAAGAAGGAGAGAGATGGAACTTATGTTCATCAATCTCAAAATTCTGATTCTTAGAATTTTGGAACAACTGTCAAGAGAAGAGGCATAATTTTTTTCTTGTAATTTTGATTGAAGCGGTTTTGGATTTTTTTGGAAAACTTACGAAATTCCCTATAGTTTTCATTTAAGATTTGCATTCAGGAGGTTTGTGATGCGGGAGATAAACGTGTTTTAATATTTGGATCTCCTATTGATTTTTGGGAAATTCTACATATGAGAATTGTTGACCAGTCTCATTGCAAGGAGGATAACTTTTTACTCGTGAGTCAGGTTTTAGTGATTCTTGAAGTTCTGAATTCTGCACGAAATTCTATTCATTTTGGAATATGATTTTATGTTTGGAAGGTATGTATTGGAAGATATTAATGTGTTTGAAGTTGAACATTTATTGTTGAAAATTTGAGGAAGACGAAGACGGGTGTGGAATGTTGATAAGGAATTAAATGTTGGTATTAGAAAGAATGCGACAGTATCGGAAAAGCATAGAGAGGAAAATTATGTTAAACAACAATGAGTAGAGTGACGAAGTATGTGATGGTAGTGTTGAGAGTAAGACGAAGATTTGGTTGGTGTGGTTAAAATTCCTATTTTGGATGAAAGTTGCTATTGAGGTGAGTCGATTTGGATGGTACTCGATTTTGTGGGGATTCCGGTGTTGGAAAGATAACTAAATTTGTGTTGTGCTACGAGCATGTAGAAGAGGAGGCGTATTGGATTCAGATTTTGGATGTTTTTGTAATCGTTGACGAAGTTGAAATTAAGTAAACTAAGAGGCCGTTGGTAGTGCCTTAGAGAGTTGACTGAGCATTATGCTTACAGACTTTAGGCACAAGTTGAACTACACTATTGTAGTTAGGTAATGATGATTTATGTCACCGTTATGGTTGTCGAATGGCTATTGACAAATTGAGGAACTGATCACCCTTAATCTATTGTTGATAATAGACGAAATCATAATTGATCGATAGATGTGTCATGCCAACTCGTATAGTATGTACGTTGAACTAGTTGAAATCAAGTCGAGTGCTTGAGTATTGTTTGTTTTGTCGATACATGTTATTATATGAGAGTATTAGTTCGATTTAAAGATGATAGTATGAAGATGCGTATGAATTAAATGGTATTAAGGAGATTCTTAGTTGAACTCTGGATAATGAGGATGTTGTTTAGTGATGAATCAAGTGGCATGAGACTTGAAGCTTTCTTGAGAGGATTCGAGGAAAGAGTGATGGTAATGTAAGACCATGATTTGATAAGAATGTTGGATAATTTAGATATGGTTGGTATTCTGGAAAGAGTAAGTGGAGAGTATGAAATTAAACTTCCATACTTATTTGGATTAGTTGGATCCGTTGTTCGTTATGGATGTTCCGATGTTTTACAATTCAGGATGGGTAATCGAGAATTGCGTACAAGTGTCGAAAGAAGAGAAATTATAAGTTGATTTATTAAAGTCCGATTTTTGGTTTGAGACGGTGACTTGTTTAGTTGTGTTGATTCGGATAAGAAATGATGAAGAATTGTGTCAGTATGAGAAGAAATCGAGGATTCCATATGTTGAATTAGTTGGAAGTGGAAAAAATGAGTTATTTTGTTGAAATTAGTTGGACCCCTATACCATATGTGTTATAAGGATGTTATGCGCTTAGGAGAATTTTTGGAAAGTGTGTTGATACAAGAGGGGAAAGTTGTAACCTATGTTGATGATAATTGGGAAGTAACTTGGTAGATTGATGTAGTGAAAGTAATCAGAGTGCGCAGTGAATGCATGGTGTAGTGCAATTGTTCATGCGTGAGTAACAACAATGTTGGTAGTTGGTTGCATTGATGCCGTGTTTAAGTTGTGTGTTCTTATGTTGTTATGTCCTGGTTCTTAAACCGGTGAATTCTTAAGTTGGTTACTCGTTGTGTTGTAATGATAGTTATCAAGTGTATTACTTGAGTAGTAAACGGTGAAGTTAACATCTATAAGGTAGTTTCTCATGCACAACAACAAATATAACAAGTTAACCATTAATCCAACAACAACAGATCCAACAACAATCACGTAACAACAATCAACAATGATTATGCAATGTGACTCAACACGACACAATGCATGTGGTACCGGGTTTTTGTTCGTTCAATCGAACACAGATAATCACATACAACCAATCCGACAATGATTATCTCAACACTATCCATAAAGGAGTACAGATGATCATATTCGCCCATCCGACACGATCATCCCAACAATAATTCAACAATGTATGCATAACAATGAAAAGCATACAACATGTATAATTCACCATATTATACATCTACACGATCCATCCGATCAATAAACAACATAACAACACAATTCAAGGACAACGAGTCCATTACAATTTTATTTAAATAGCCCTGGTTAAACTAATTAATTAGACTACTTAACACGTGCTACTAATATTACTCATTACTAGCCAATCACCATACTCCTTTCCAATCCTACATCACTGTTGAAATTCTGGGATCAGGTGTGTGATGTCGAATGAGATGTTTAAACACTTGAAGACTTGAACAAAACTTAAAGTGCAGGAAAATTAAACAACACAGAAAATTGTTAACCCAGTTCAGTGTATAACCACACTTACATCTGGGGGCTACCAAGCCAGGAAGGAAATCCAATATAAGTAATATTAATTCTAGACTTAAACCACTCAGTTTAATCTTTCACTTAATATCTACCCAAGGCAATTTCTACCTAAGACACAACTTAGATATGAGTACCAACTCACTCCCCCTCAATCACACAGTGATATGTTTACAAGTTTAATAAAATTGAAGTCATACTTCAAACAAAACAGCTTGATCTTACTTCACAGTTTCAATCAAGACACAAATACACTTTTGCTTAAAAGCTCATAAAGTGATACACATTAACAACCTGCTATTAAAACATAAACACCCTATTTAGTCTTCTTAATTTCGTACTCTATTCTGAGAGTTTTTGTTGCTTAAATAGGTGCTTGGATTTTGGGCTTTCTATAGGTAATCCAATCCTGATACGCATGCTGCCATCACCTTGAATTAGGGTTTGTTACTTCCTTGATTCTAGGTGATTCAGTTCTTCTGATTATACTGAAGTAATATAACAAACCTCCCTACAGATGCGCCTTCTTCTGTTTTATCCATCCATAATTAATTCTAGATAACTTCCCTGAATTTACTCAGTTCTGTTAATCATTAATTAATTCTGGTAGCAGGTTTGAGATGTCACAACATCTGGTGTGACATCCTGAAAACTGAACTTACTTCATTAACTGATACAATGTCACAACATCTGGTGTGACATCCTGTAAACTGAACTTACTTCATTAACTGATACAATGTCACAACATCTGGTGTGACATCCTGAATTAAGTTCATTTACTTATACTCTGTTTGATAATGTCACAACATCTGATGTGACATCCTGAACTAAGTTCAACACTTCTTGTTGGTCAAAAATTCTGCCAATTCTAAACATCTACAAACTCCCCCTTTGTCTAATTTTTGGCTAACATAATCTTCTGGTTTATCAGAGTGCAGCAGAGTTTCTTTTATCAGAGTACATCAGTTCTTTTCTATTGAGTCATGTGTGAGTTTACTCCCTCTCAAACCTACATGTGTTCTGACTTGTTTCAACAGAAATTTTTCATTAAAAACACAGCTTTAGTTCAGAAGCAAACAGAAGTCATTTTTCATTAATTAGTAAGTTGCATCATACATTGTTGTTGGTGTTCAGTTCTCTTCTCCCCCTTGTTAGACATAAATTGGGGCCAAATTTTACATTGACAGAGAGAATACAAAATTACTAATTCAAAATACAATGCTGAAGCATACATTACATATTCCTCACATACATTTTTCACTCAGAATCCTCATATTCAGTGTCTTCCTCTTCTTCAGTTTCCTCATCAGAAGCAGCACCCTTCTGAGCACTCTCTTCAATTTCCAGCCTTTGGATAATCTCCTCAAGCTTCTGCTTCCTGGCATCCAGCTCTTTGCAACTATTCTTTAGCTCAGCAATCAAAGCAGATTTGGTTATTGGAGACTTTGCCTTTGAAGTTCCAGCAGATGTCCCAGAGGGAGCTTCAACATCAGCTGCATGATGACTTAAGAACAGCTTGTAGTAGAAGGCCAGAGGACTTTCTCTTTTGCAGATTGAGTCCTTCTCAGTGAGGATACCTGGATACTGGCTAAGTATTATTCCACACAGCAAAGAAGGGAAGGCAATAGGCAGCTTTGTTGCAGATGTCCCAGCATGCTTCAATGTCTGATAAAAAATGTAAGACCCAAAGTCCAGCTTTGTTTGGGTGCCTACAGCATATATAAATCTGCCCAATCCAGTTGCTATTGAAGAAGTATGGTTGGTAGGGACCCAGTTTGCAGTGCCAATCCTATGAATCATTGCATACTTCCTTGTTAGCAAGCTAACATAAAGTTTGCCCTTGACTTGCAAACCTGGTTATCAGTCTTCCCCAGCTCATTAGGTCCATCAAATTCTCTTCCTAGATAGTGGTTGATAACCCTAGGAGAGAATTCCACACATCTCCCTCTTATATATACCTTTCTAAATTCATCTGACTTACCATCAGCACAATCCTCTTGAAGGTTGACAATAAAGTCCTTGACTAGCAGCTCATAGCAAGGAGAAAAGTTTGACACTGTTTTGAATAAGCCAGCTGAAGAAATGAGATCAATTACCTCAGTGCACTCAAGTGCATTGCTGCTCAGCTCTCTTTCAAGTGCTACCCTTCTTTGGTAAACAAATTTCCATCTGCTCACACTTGACACATGATGGAATGAAATGTTGTCCAGAGAAGCTTCTGGAACAGCAGAAGTGGACCTTGAAGGTGTTTGTTTCTTCTTTGGTTGGGATGTTGGGACATCCTCTTCAACATCAGAATCTGGAGGAGTGACAGCTTTCCTCTTTTGTGTATTAACCTTGCTCCATTGTTTGGTAGGAACAAAAGCAACTTTAGCTTTGTCCTTCTTTGGTGTAGGCTGCTTCTTTTCAGGAGTTGTATGTCCTGCAGTCTTCTTTTCTTTCCTAGTTCTGAGCCTTTTGGCTATGCTAGGGTTCACAGAAGCAATGATTTCTGTGTCAGAATCATGCTCTATGTTTACAACAGGAGGAGGTTGAGTAGTCTCCTCTTCAGCAGGTGGATCAATAGAGGCTTGATCATCAGTGGAGGCCTTGTGCTGGTCCTCAGATGTTTCATCATCATCATCAGAGGAGGCCTTGTGCTGGTCCTCAGATGTTTCAACATCTATTGGGACATCCGGTTGAGCAGGAGTGTCCTCTTCAGCCTGATTTAGTTGTTCTTCTTGTGGAGCTGGCATGGTGTTCAGAGGAATGGATATTCCACTCACAACTCTTTGCTCAGATAGAATCCTGTTCACAATATCCTTGATTGAAGCATCCACATATTCAGAGGCTTTGGGAGTGGTGTTTGAGGATGAAGGCATCCCTTTGACTTTGCTGAAAACAGGTTCCTTTGCCCTTCTAACAGTAGGAGTTCTTGGCTTTTGAGCAAGAGGAACACTTCCTCTGATTTCGTCTATTGGAGTTGAATCCATAGGTACCACAGAGATGGGGGTTGCATGCACCACATCTTCTTGGTTGAGGATTTCTTCAGAGAGGTTAGGGTTTTGATGTTGAGACATTTTCGAATGTGTTGAAGGAAAAGGTTAAGATTGATTGAGTTTGATGAGCTCTGAAGGTCAGCTATAGCATGCAATTTGTTTTGAGAGAATGATGAGAAGATGAATAGCTGAGAGCAAGCTGGTATTTTTATAAGTAGCCGTTACTTGGAGAATTTTTAGGAGTGGAATACACAGAGTTCTTGACCAGACTGGTGTTGCCATCTGGTGATCATGCCACACGATGTCATAGGACATGTTGGCACTTCTTCATAACTACTATATTTCACATAAGCAGATTCCCAATTTGCCCCTTAGGTTTTCAAATTGGGTAGCATCCAAAGCTTTAGTAAATATATCATCCAATTGCAGGTTTGTAGCTACATGTTCCAATGAGATCACTTTCTCTTCCACAAGATCTCTGATGAAATGATGCCTGATATCAATATGCTTGGTCCTGCTATGTTGGATAGGATTCTTTGATATGTTAATAGCACTTAAGTTGTCACAGTACAATGTCATGACATCTTGTGGGACATTGTACTCTGTGAGCATTTGCTTCATCCAAACCAACTGTGAACAACTGCTACCAGCTGCAATGTATTCAGCTTCAGCAGTGGATAAGGAAACACAATTTTGTTTCTTACTGAACCAAGAAATCAAATTGTTTACTAGAAAGAAGCATCCTCCTGATGTGCTCTTTCTATCATCAGCACTTCCAGCCCAATCAGCATCACAGAAGCCAGTGAGAATTGGTTCACATCCATGAGAGTACATTATGCCATAGTCACAAGTACCATTGACATATTTCAGAATTCTCTTAACCTGGTTTAGATGACTTACTTTTGGCTCAGCTTGATATCTTGCACATACACCTACTGCAAAGGCTATGTCTGGTCTGCTAGCAGTCAGATATAATAAGCTTCCAATCATGCTTCTGTATAGGCTTTGGTCCACCTTCTCACCCTTGTCATCCTTTGTCAGCTTTAAATGAGTGGGGGCGGGAGTTCTTTTATGACTTGCACTATCCATCCCAAACTTCTTCATAGTGTTCTTGGCATACTTGCTTTGGGATATGAACATTGAATCTTCCATCTGCTTGATTTGCAGTCCAGGAAAGTAGGTTAGTTCTCCTACTAGGCTCATCTCAAATTCAGATTCCATTTGAGTGACAAAATGTTTAACCATCCTGTCTGACATCCCACCAAAGACAATGTCATCAACATATATTTGAGCAATCATGACATTTCCTTCTTCATCCTTCACAAACAAGGTTTTGTCTATTCCACCTTTTCTGTATCCTTGTTTTGTGAGAAAAGTAGTCAGCCTTTCATACCATGCTCTTGGGGCTTGCTTCAGTCTATAAAGAGCCTTCCTTAGTTTGTACACATGGTTTGGACAGCTTGAATCAACAAATCCCTTAGGCTGTTCTACATATACTTCTTCATTAAGATATCCATTTAGAAAGGCACTCTTCACATCCATTTGAAATAGCTTGAAATTCAGAATACAAGCAATTCCTAAAAGTAGTCTGATTGATTCAAGCCTTGCTACTGGTGCAAAGGTTTCATCAAAGTCTACTCCTTCAATTTGTGTGTATCCTTGAGCTACAAGTCTAGCTTTGTTCTTTGTAACAACTCCCTGCTCATTTGACTTATTCTTATACACCCATTTAGTGCCTATCACATTTATGTCATCAGGTCTAGGAACAAGATTCCACACTTCATTCCTTGTGAACTGACCTAATTCTTCTTGCATAACACAAATCCAATACTCATCATTAATAGCTTCCTTGATGTTTTTAGGTTCTATTTTTGAAACAAAACAAGAACCTGAAATCACCTCTCTCGATCTAGTGCTTACACCTCTGTTGGGATCACCAATTATTAAATCTTTGGGATGATCCTTCTGAATTCTGATGGAGGGAGGTTTGCTGGATTGTTCTGTCCTTGCTTCAGTTTGAGTGAAGTTAGGATGATCACTCTTTAATTCAGCTTCAGTCTGACTGTCAGCAGATGTTCCAACATCATCTGTAACATCTGCAGGGGCATCATCAATTATCACATTTATGGACTCCATGATAACCTTGGTTCTAGAGTTAAATACTCCATAGGCTCTGCTGTTTATAGAGTATCCAAGAAAAATCCCTTCATCACTTTTAGGATCCATTTTTCTTCTTTGCTCCCTATAAGCCATAATATAGCAGTTACTTCCAAACACATGGAAGTACTTAACCGTGGGTTTTCTGCCCTTCCAGACTTCATAGATTGTGGACAAGGTTCCTTTCCTTAGAGTGACTCTATTATGAATGTAACAAGCTGTGTTCATAGCTTCAGCCCAGAAGTATAATGGTAACTTTTTAGCATGGATCATAGCTCTTGCTGATTCTTGGATAGTTCTGTTCTTCCTCTCAACAATCCCATTCTGTTGAGGAGTGATAGGTGAAGAGTATTCATGATTGATTCCTTCTGAAGAACAGAAATCTGAGAATTTTTGATTCTCAAACTCCTTTCCATGGTCACTTCTTATTCTGACCACACAGCTTTCTTTTTCTCTTTGTATTCTTTGGCACAAATCTTTGAATACATCAAATACATCAGACTTTTCTTTGATAAAATTTATCCATGTATACCTTGAAAAGTCATCAACCACCACATAGGCATACCTCTTACCACCAAGGCTCTCAACCTGCATAGGTCCCATAAGATCCATATGCAATAATTCCAAAACTTTGGAAGTTGTCAGATGTTGGAGCTTTGGATGGGACATCTTGGTTTGCTTGCCTATTTGACATTCACCACATATTTTTCCATCATCAATCTTCAGTTTAGGAATACCTCTCACAGCTTCCATAGATATGATTTTCTTTATACCTCTGAAATGAAGATGACCCAGTCTTTGGTGCCATAGTTTCACTTCTTCTTCTTTGGCTAAAGAGCAAGTTGAGGTGAGACTGAAATCTTGAGGTTCCCACATATAACAGTTGTCTTTAGATCTGGCTCCTCTCATGACAACCTTCTGTTCTTTATTAGACACTATGCATTCAGTTTTGGTAAAGTTAACAATGTAACCTTGATCACATAATTGACTTATGCTGATCAAGTTAGCAGTCAATCCTTTTACCAGCAGCACATCATCTAGCCTTGGTACATCTGGACAGTCTAAGGTCCCCACTCCCTTGATTTCTCCTTTAGCTCCATCTCCAAAGGTTACATATCTGGATGAATATGACTTTAAGTCTATCAGTAAATTCTTCAATCCAGTCATGTGCCTTGAGCATCCACTGTCAAAATACCAGTCTTCTTTAGCTGATACTCTTAGAGATGTATGAGCTATATATGCAACACCCTTCTTTGACCATTTTTGCTTGTAGTGAGGTTTCCTTTGATGCCTCTGCTCTGTGTATTGTTCATTTTTAGAGCTCCAAGGTTGTTTGTTAAACTTGTTCTTGAACATATAGCTTTGATCAGCATGAAGACTAGCTTTAGGTACCCATACTTTCTTGATGACCTCTGTCTTCTGTTTAGGGTGTTGCTGATATCTTTGATTTTGATGTCCATGCAACACTTTCTTTGTAACCTCTATCTTCTGTTTAGGGGGTTGCTGATATATCTGATTTGGATATCCATGCAACTTGTAGCAATGAGGTTTGATATGACCAAACCTTCCACAATAATGACATCTCCATCTTTGATACTTCTTTTTCATCATGTTCTTTTCATGATGTTGAGACATCTGTTGGGACATTATGTTTGACTTATGTTCTTTTCATGATGTTGGAGCATCTGTTGGGACATCTTGTTTGACTTTATGGAATTTGAAGTAGCTTTGCTGGTGCTAGCCTCAACCTGTTTAGCTTTGTTAAATCCCAGTCCAGTTTTATCCCCTGAATGCTTATTGTTGTTGAGAATAACATCCAGTGTGTTTGAGCTACTGTTCAACATTCTAACAGATTTGGACATATGCTCCAACTTGGAGTTGAGAAGGCTTACTTCACTTTTCAAGGTGTCAATGATCTCTAGATCACCTGTTTTTTCATCCTTTAGTGTCTCAATCTGCTTCTTCTGCTTTATACTCTCCATGCATATTTCAGTGCTCCTTTTAACCAGCATCTTGTATGATTCTTCTAGCTCTTCAAAAGTTAGCTCCTCATCATTGGATCCACTTTCAGAATCACATACTCCAGATAGAGCAGTGATGTGCTTTGCTGATTCTTCTTCTGAATCACATCCTGAGTCTTCATCAGACCAGGTCACGGAAAGACCTTTCTTCTGCTTCTTTAGATAAGTAGGGCATTCATTTCTGATGTGTCCATATCCTTCACATCCATGACATTTAATCCCTTTATCTTGATTGGTCTTTTCATCATAACTTGACCTTCTATTAGCATCATAAGGTCTTTTATTCTCAGAAGAGTTTGAGTATCTTCCACTTGGTCTGGCCTTGCCATCCATCTTTCTGAGAATCTTGTTGAATTGTCTTCCAAGCATAGCAATGGTTTCTGATAAATTTTCTTCAGGTTCTGCTTCATTATTTTCTTCTTCTTTATCAGTATTTGACACCAAGGCTATGCTTTTGTTCTTCTTTACAATTGTGTCATTCATTCCCATCTCAAATGTTTGAAGGGAACCAATGAGCTCTTCAACCTTCATTGTGCATATGTCTTGTGCTTCTTCTATTGCTGTGACCTTCATGTCAAATCTTTTTGGTAAAGATCTGAGAATCTTTCTTACCAGCTTTTCATCAGTCATCTTTTCTCCCAAAGCACCAGAAGTATTGGCTATTTCCAAGATGTTCATGTAGAACTCATGAATTGTCTCATCTTCCTTCATTCTCAAGTTTTCAAACTTGGTGGTGAGAAGTTGAAGTCTTGACATCTTCACCTTTGATGTTCCTTCATGAGTTGTTTTGAGAGTGTCCCAAACATCTTTGGCCAGCTCACAGTGATGCACAAGTCTGAATATATTCCTATCAATGCCATTGAATAAAGCATTTAAGGCCTTGGAATTGCCAAGTGCTTAATCTTCTTCCTCCTTGCTCCATTCTTCTTCAGGTTTCAACACTTTTGCTCCATCTTTGTTGTCTTGGATAGGGTGCTCCCATCCTTTGTTGACTGCTTTCCAGGCCCTATTGTTAAGTGATCTTAAGAATGCTACCATTCTTGGCTTCCAGTAGTCATAATTAGATCTATCCAATATAGGTGGTCTATTTACTGATCCTACATCTCTGTCCATGTTTCCAGAATTTGCAGTCCCTAGATCTCACCCAGTATAAACAGGCAGGGTGCCTGCTCTGATGCCAATTGAAATTCTGGGATCAGGTGTGTGATGTCGAATGAGATGTTTAAACACTTGAAGACTTGAACAAAACTTAAAGTGCAGGAAAATTAAACAACACAGGAAATTGTTAACCCAGTTCAGTGTATAACCACACTTACATCTGGGGGCTACCAAGCCAGGAAGGAAATCCAATATAAGTAATATTAATTCTAGACTTAAACCACTCAGTTTAAACTTTCACTTAATATCTACCCAAGGCAATTTCTACCTAAGACACAACTTAGATATGAGTACCAACTCACTCCCCCTCAATCACACAGTGATATGTTTACAAGTTTAATAAAATTGAAGTCATACTTCAAACAAAACAGCTTGATCTTACTTCACAGTTTCAATCAAGACACAAATACACTTTTGCTTAAAAGCTCATAAAGTGATACACATTAACAACCTACTATTAAAACATAAACACCCTCTTTAGTCTTCTTAATTTCGTACTCTATTCTGAGAGTTTCTGTTGCTTAAATAGGTGCTTGGATTTTGGGCTTTCTGTAGGTATTCCAATCCTGATACGCATGCTGCCATCACCTTGAATTAGGGTTTGTTACTTCCTTGATTCTAGGTGATTCAGTTCTTCTGATTATACTGAATTAATATAACAAACCTCCCTACAGATGCGCCTTCTTCTGTTTTATCCATCCATAATTAATTCCAGATAACTTCCCTGAATTTACTCAGTTCTGTTAATCATTAATTAATTCTGGTAGCAGGTTTGAGATGTCACAACATCTGGTGTGACATCCTGAAAACTGAACTTACTTCATTAACTGATACAATGTCACAACATCTGGTGTGACATCCTGTAAACTGAACTTACTTCATTAACTGATACAATGTCACAACATCTGGTGTGACATCCTGAATTAAGTTCATTTACTTATACTCTGTTTGATAATGTCACAACATCTGATGTGACATCCTGAACTAAGTTCAACACTTCTTGTTGGTCAAAAATTCTGCCAATTCTAAACATCTACAACTGTAACATGGCACTTGCAATACCTGTTACTAAGTTATCTTACTGTTATTTAACTTTTCTTTCCCTAACTCATCACTAACTTCATTTATTCATCTTCTGTCACCTAATTAACAAGCTCCTTCTAATTTAATTGGTTCTCCTTAGTCTAATTCATGCTTCTGGAAGTGATCAACCATCTCAGACCCAAGAACAGGACCAAAACCACTAAGATTCCTGCCCCAGGCACATGTGACGGACGTCACAGACTTGTGCCACTCGTTATTATGCATGACGGTCGTCTCAAGGGGTGTGACAGTCGTCACGGATTCCAGACGCTCGTCTGGATTAATGAGACGGTCGTCTCACAGTCCAACTGCGTTCCCTGTTTCTCTTCTTCTTCCTTCCGCTCTGTAACTCCCTTATGATTTCGTTCCCGTTCTATTTTACCAGACTTAGAATTATGTTTATACCAGTTTTATACTCTTAATTATGTCCTCCTTTCACCTAAGTTACTAATTCAATTTTTATTACCTCTATGTATCTCCATCAGTATCGTTCCACTGCATCATTAACAACAGTATGCATCAAATGTTCATACCACGGAACAATTACGATAATACACCACCAATAATCCACAATATCATATAAACACAATCACAGATTTGCAATAATAATCATATACACAATTTTTCATCACAAATTCATCAAAACAACAGAAATTCTTATAAGGGAAGGAACCCCTCACTACCCATCATGTTAAATCACCTATTTAGAATTCCTTTCTCCCCCCTTACCTCGAAATCAGACGAATTTCCTACAAAGATTATGGTTGTGAAGATGGCCTAGGTGTTCTTCCTCTTCCTAGCCTCCTTTTCTCTTCCCACAAATCCCACGACCAATTCTTTCTCATTGTTTACTTAGTCCAACTTCTCTATAAAAACCCTCACCTTCCAATTTTTACCAATTCTCCCCTCCTTTCTAATTAGGCCCAATAATTATTTCTAATTAAGCCCAATAATAATACTAATAATAGTACTTGAAATAATGGTTAAATGTTATTATTATTATTCGCACACTCACATTTATTAAATGCTCCCCAATTCTACCCGTCCCACAAGGACACAACATCAAAACAACAAAACATACGCCTTAAACAAGGCCAACAAAGCACAAAAAATACCCGACGAGTAAATATTAAAAATAGTGACCTTAGTTTTGAGTAGTGAATAGATTCTAACCTTTAAAGCCGAGATAACTTTAAGATAAGGAACTCATTGAGATGTTGTTATCTCACCCCTTTAGTGTTGTTGCTTTTCATATTTCTTTTGCAGGTTTGGTTTACAAGTGGAGTTATGCTCGGGATGTTTCAAGAGAAGTATAGATTTAGTTTCCGTTTTGTATTTATCTTTTGTACAATGATGGATATTGTATTTGATCTTAGTATTTTTATTTTTAGTATGATTTTCATGTCTTGTACCATAGTTTGTATTATGTTTTAGAGTTGGTCAAGAATGTGAATTAAGCTATTAGGCACTTATGATGGTGTCAGTACCAATTAAACTCTTGTATAATGATATTCTAGGTATTTATTATATGGGGCGTTACAATGACGGCTACAAAGTTTGGAGTAAATGTGTGTATGGACTGAGACAAAAAGTTTTATCCGGTCGTTCGACCATACTGGTTCGTCAAAGACCCTAGCCCCTGATATGGGAAAAAAACTCCTGACGAACTGTCTCCAAGTGACGAGCCAAAATTATGGAAACTAGGCATGAATTTGGGCAGCATGCCCAACGTTCTAGAAAAAATCTTGGTGAAACTGGGCCCTTGTGGCCCCATAGTTCCACATACATTCGTCCTGATCGGTTCAGGTCGAAATGGAGCTGTGGATTATCCACTCGTAGCAGTCGGTACTATTGTCGTAACAAATTCAGTCATGTTCGTAACAATTGGAATTCTCTCCAAAGACGGTTATTCGTTTGGACGTGGCGTTACCATCCTGCCACTAGGCGTGGCAATTTGTTCGCACGTGGATTTCGCGCGAACAAGTCGTTGGTCTCCTTTCGAAAGGTTTACTTGCGGGACCGGTCAAACGAGTCTCGTGACTACTTTTTTCGATTAAGTATATGGTGGACTTTCATAGTGTCAGATGGTAAGTGTTTTTTTTGTAAGTTTTTGTGTTTATGCAAATGCTCACGGAATGCTTAACAAAAGGAAAAGAAATAAAATAGAAAATCAAAGCAGAAGAAAAGTAACAAATTTGCTTGGAATTAAAATAACTTGAAAAAATAATTGTTTGGAAGCTATCATACATTTTACGTAAGGGGTTAACTCGTTTCTCTTAACGCTTTGTACTTTGAGTATGTCCCTTTTACAATGTAAAGAAATGCGACCCTTAATTCTGAAAATGAAATCTACTTAAATAGACCTAAAAAGCAATCGTCGGACCCTCTCCAACAAATCTGATGTTGACACTTGTCACCCCACTCCTATGGTAACTGTCCACTACTTCGCCCCACTTCCTTGAGCAGTTTCTTCATAGTATTCTGAAAGGCACGTCGAAAGCCTTCGACATACTGGCTCTCCTGGATAACGAAATGTTTTGACACCTTCTTTCCATAGGTTGAGCTTCTCTTCACTTCTTCTATTTTTCGATCCATTGACATGTTTACTCTTTCCTGGTTGAGTCGAACAACTCCTCTTTGACGATTTTTATGAATTTGCTCTAACACGCAAAAACCTTCTTATCCTCATCGAAATTTTCAGCTAACAGAAGATTAAATCTAAAACACTTCTGATTTTTAAAGAAATATCTTATAAGTTGGTGATCTTACCTGATCAGGAGGGCCTTCCAAGGATTGCAGACTGGGCCAGAAAATATGAGTGAGAGGGGGGTGTACCTGCAAGGTGCTCCAATGCTTAAGTCAGAAGAGGTACAAAATAAGGTTATCAAAGTGTAAGTTAGAATACCTGACCCTTTGACATGAAAGGGTATTTATATTGAGCCCCCAGCGCTGGGCCAAGGCTCCTAATGGGCTGGATTAGCTAGGCCCAAGGAGGAGCTGCCAGGGGACGCGTAAGAAGCGTGAAGACCTAGACCAAAGGTCTGCTCCCTGGTCCAACTGCCCCTATCCCTAAGGAGATAATATAGGGGAGTTGGGTGACGTGTTAAGTGAGGTGCAGTTGTGGTTCTGCCCGACATAACCTAGGTGCCCGTGATGTAGGCTGATGACAGGTGGATGAAGACCATGGGACGGGCAACACATTCTTTGCCCGACACATAGCCAGAACATCGAGGAGACGTTCCTCTGGCACGGGTGAAAAGACCTTCGCCCGACGTATTCGTGTGCTTGGACGTTTGGGCTTGGACCCGACAAGCGTTGGGTCGTGCCGTGCATAATGTCATAGCCCAGTCCAGAACAGGAGCCCCCCAAGTCGAGTCTCTAAGCCAGAGCGATGACTTATGTTGCAACTGGGGGTTCCCCGAGTTGACGGGGAGGTGTGGTCGTTCGGCATGTGATATTGTAATAGACTTGTTCGCGAATTCCTCTTTCCATGGTAGTGCCGGGGATGGAAAGTGATCGGTTGGTATGCATCTTCCTAGTAACAGTCGAGGGTATGGCGTCTTGATGAGTCGGGGAGACGGACAGGTGCTCGGCGTCGTTTCAGTTTCTTTTTTGGATAGACGTGTCTCAGACTTAATGGCGTCGCTTCGTTTTGTGTGCAAAGACGGCGTAGGCAGTAGGTAATGATGACCTAGCGCATTGGTCTACGCGCCAGGCACTATAAAAGGAAGTTGAGTAACTTCATTTCCACTTTTTCGCTCCTACGTTCACCGGAAGTTCTCCATATTCTCTCTTGTCTGCCCGTTCAACCGTCTGAACCGCCGTCTCCGCCCGTCTTCTTGTCTGAAACACCGTCCCTTGCCCGTGCGCCACCGTCTCCTTTTCAACTTCTCTATGTCAGGTATGATTTTGCCTCTGTAATTCATCATTTTCTTTTCTGTTTTCCGTCAAATGTATGTTATATCTGTAGAAATGTGGTTAGGTTTGACTTAGGTATAGTGTAATGGACTGTAGATGTACTGTAGATGGTAGAAAATAGGGTTAGGATCATACTGTACCGGGCAGAAATTTCATATGCCGGGCAATATTTGCATAGGCTGTATGAATTTTCTGCCCGGTCTCTTAAGAACGCGCGTGTCTCTGAGTTGAGCATGGTTAGTGTCTGTCGCCGCCACGCCCTTTCACTTGACCTGCGGTGGAAGGGTGGATTTGATATGACGTCGAATTCACTCTTTCTGTCTGCGTTTCAGGTGCTACCGGGCGTTTACGACCGAGGAGGGAAGATTCTGGGTCCTCGACCGAAGATGCGGCAATCGCTCGTCTCCCTGTTGGGGACGGGAGTGTCAGGGATGGTACCAAGCACGCCTCCTCTTCCGGGAAGGCTGACTTCTCCTGGGTTGCGGACGAGCCTTTGGAGGAGGAATCATATTTCTGCGACGAGGCTATCCCCGCTTACGCTGTGGTCGAGAACATAAGCCGGGAGGACCCACCGAATTGGTATTGTTGCGCCCCCAAGGAGGAAGACCGTGTCTGCCATCATTTTTCGGGGAAGCAGTTCACTATGTATGAATTTGCTTTCCGTGAGGCGGGGATTAGACTGCCCTTCAACTCTTTCCAGATGTCGATCTTCAAATGGCTTCGGCTGGCGCCGTCCCAACTGCATCCCAATGCCCTCGCCTTTATGCGGGCATTTGAGTTGGTCTGTCAGTTCCTCGGTATCGGTTGTACCCGGGCCCTCTTCTTCCACGTCTTCCATCTCCAGCGGTCCGGCTTCCGTGGGCGTCACAGCTGGGTCTCTTTCAAACAGCCCGTGCGCCTGTTCAAGACGTACGTGGACTCTGCCCGTCACTTCAAGGGCCGCTGGTACGTGGAAATGCCGATCACCCGTGCCGCCCTTCACTCCTTGTATTATTATCAACGAACACCATACGGGGAGGAGACATTGATGTCGAAGATACCGCTGAGGTGGCAGCGCGATCATTTCAACCTCTCCACGACCCATTACAGGATCAAATACTCGATGCTCGGTACTGAGGATAGGCTTGCGTATAAGAAGCTGGTCGATTACGTGCAGAGTTTCAGTTTGGGGTTCTGGGCGAATCGACAGGGCGTGCCCTACCTTGACGAGGCCGGGGCACCAATTACTGAGACGCGCTACATCAATACGAAGGCCTTGCTCGAGTGTAATACCGAGGAGGAAGCTCTAGCATTATTGAGTAGGCAGTTTTTGCTTAGTCTTTTATTTTTGTTTATGTCTTCGCTCGCTAATGTTTGTGTGTAACGTTTCGCAGGTGCCATGCCCAGTACGCGTGATCGAGTCTTGAAGCTGGCGAACCAGGCCGGTGCAGCTGACCGGGTCCCCAAGAAGAAAAAGAAAATTGTGGCCCGTGTCTTGGAGATCGCCGGTGATGCTGGGGCCGGGACTTCGAATGTGGCGAGCGTGACGCCCTCCTCTCCTCCTCGGGCTAACCCGATAGATATACCTGACAGTCCGTCGCCAGCGGCCTCTCCCCTCCACAAACGGAAGCGTCTGACGGGGACTCTTTCAAGGTCGTCACTGGGAAGTCCGGGTGGACCGGGCAGCTATCTGCTACCTCCTTGCTACGTGGAACGGTCGTTCTTCAAGGCCGAGGAGGCGATTGTTGTGCCGGCGCCTGAGGCCAAAGCTATTCTGGATCAGGATGCCGGTGTCCGACGCAAGGATCTGGCCAGGGATATTGCAGCTGTCATCCGGGTGATGGAGACGGCCATGGTCTTGACCGACACTTCGGTCTCCACTGCCTCGCTGGAGGATGCCCTTGTGCAGGTCCGGTCGTAGAAGGACAAGCTGTCCAAAGACCTGTCGGACTACAAAGAGGAGCATCAGCTGCAGGAAGGGCTGAGCCAGAAGCTGGACGAGGCGGAAAAGGAGCGGGACCAGTTGAAGGCTGCTAAGGCGAGCTTGGAAGAGCAGGTGGCCGATCATCAAAAACTGACCGAGGACAATGCTGGCCTGCGGGCTCAGATTGAATCTCTCGAGGAAAAGGTCTGTTCTCTGGCCGATGAGACCGAGGAGGAACGTGCCCTTGGTTCTCGCGGTGAGCTACTAGGGCATATCCGCTCTCTCAACCAAGACCTTGTGGCCGTTTTCAAAGAGGGTTTCGACAATGTTGTCGAACAACTTAGGCTTCTGAACCCTGAGTTGGTGACAGCGGGGTCGGCCCATAACTACTGTGTCAGGGATGGTGAGATCGTCTGCCCGTTCGAAGCGGAGGAAGAGCTGGGGGGTGAGGAAGAGGATGAGGAAGAGGAAGTGCTCCGGGAGGAGTCTTAGTTATTTGGTTTTTTGATTTATAGTTTTTGTTATGGCCTGCGTGCCTTATTATGTGGCCTGCGTGCCCGTTATGTATTTTGGCCTTCGGGCATGTGTAACATGGCCTTCGGGCGTACTTGGCTTCGGCCGTTGTTATTGCTTTTAATATATGATTGTTTTTGTTGTCATTCATTGTGTTCGTGTATGTATGATATTTGCTTTTATGAATTCGTACTCTGCTCGACCTCGTTAATCTCCTCGGTTTAGGGAACCGAAGAAGTGTCGGGCTTTGTGCCCGTTGGGATCGAAGCCCGGGTCCGTTGTTCGAACCCCGGTCTCGAGGCTTGGGCTTTCCCATCGCGAGCTGGGTGCCGTGCCTGTCCTGGTACTTCGACGTTGAGTCTCGGTCAAGATCCCAATCGTCGGAGAGGGTTGTGTTCGCTATGTGGCCCCGACTCGTTCCCGGGTCTCGCGGTTCCTCTCTGGGGTTTTGGAGACGAAGAGCGTGGTCGTACCAGCCACGTCTCCCCGTGGTATGTTTAGCTGTAATATTGTCTAAGTTTTTCTGCGTTCCATGGTCGAGCGAGTTGTTCCCCTTGTAGGTTTTCTAGGTAATAGGCCCCGTTGCTCGTCTTGTCGCGGACGCGGTAGGGGCCTTCCCAGTTGGCGGCCAGTTTGCCCTCTCTTGGGTTTTTATGGTTTCTTCTGAGGACCAGGGTGCCGACCTGGAACTCTCTTCTGATGACCTTCGCGTCGTGGCGTAGTGCTATTTTTTGTTTGAGGGACATTTCCCTGGGGGCTGCTTCGGAACGAATCTCCTCGACCAGGTCGAGTTCGGCTCTAAGGGTTTCGTCGTTCATTTCCTCGTCTAGGGGCTCCTCTATCCTCCTCGTTGGTGCCCGTATTTCCACCGGGATGACTGCTTCGGTGCCTTAAGTCAGTCGGAATGGGGTTTCCCCGGTGGTGGAATGCGGTGTCGTGCGGTAAGCCCATAGGACGCTATGTAGTTCCTCGACCCATGCCCTTTTCGCGTCGCCGAGTCTTCGTTTAAGGCCACGTAAGATTACCCTGTTGGCCGCCTCCGCTTGCCCGTTCGTCTGTGGATGTTCGACAGACGTGAAATGCTATTTAGTACCCAGGCTGGTGACGAAGTCCTGGAATCCTCCGTCCGTGAATTGTGTCCCGTTGTCCATGATAAGGGCCTGGGGTATGCCGAACCGAGCGAGGATGTTGCGTTTAAAGAACCGGAGAATGTTCTGCGCGGTTATTTTAGCCAGTTCCTCTGCTTCGATCCATTTGGTAAAGTAATCCACCCCGACGATGAGGTATTTATTCTGGTATGATCCGGTGACGAAGGGTCCGAGGATGTCCATGCCCCACCACGCGAAGGGCCATGGGGAAGACAGTGATTTTAGGTCATTTGGGGGCGCGAGGTGCATGTCGGCGTGTCGTTGGCATTTGTCACACCTTTTGACGTGCTCCTTTGAGTCGCTTTGCATGGTCGGCCAGTAGTAGCCTGCTCGAAGGGCTTTTCGTGCGAGCGATCGTCCGCCGAGGTGTTGAGCGTTAATTCCCCGGTGTATTTCTCCAAGTATGTCGGGGACTTTCTCTTCCTCGACACATTTAAGTAACGGGATGGAGAACCCTCTCCGGTAGAGTTTACCTTCGAGGAGGACGTACGAGCACGCTCGTCGTTTGACAGTGGCCGCCTCTTTCGGGTCAGCTGGGAGTTCGTCTCGTGTGAGGTAATTGTAGATGGGTGTCATCCAACAGTGAGCGTCCCTGATAGTGTTGACCTCGAATGGAGGAGGTAGTTTGTCGATGCTGGGTCGAGGAAGGATTTCTTGAATTACTGATTTATTCCCACCCTTTTTCCTCGTGCTAGCTAGTTTCGAGAGGATGTCTGCCCGCGTATTGTGCTCGCGAGGTATGTGTTGAACTTCCCACTTTTCGAATTTCTCAAGTTTTTCTTTGACAAGGGACAGGTACTCGACGAGGTTGTCGTTCTTGGTTTGGTACTCTCCTCGCACTTGTGAGGCCACGAGCTGGGAGTCTGTGGATATTTTTACTTCTTTTGCTCCCAGATCCTCGGCTAACCTCAGGCCTGCGATAAAAGCCTCGTATTCGGCTTGGTTGTTCGACGTCGGGAAAGCCAGTTCTAATGAAACCTCGATCAGGATCCCATCCTCGTTCTCGAGGATGATCCCGGCTCCGCTGCCTGATGTGCTAGAGGCGCCGTCGACGAAGATCGTCCATTTGTGGGCGCCCTCTGCTTGTGTCGGGCAGTGGGTCATTTCCGCGACGAAGTCGGCCAATGCTTGGGCTTTCAAGGCTTTCCTACTTTCGTATTGTATGTCGAATTCGGAGAGTTCTAGCGACCACTTGAGCATTCTCCCGGCCATATCTGGTCGCCCGAGTAGCTGTTTGATTGGCTGGTCGGTCCTCACCTTTATCGTGTGTGCGAGGAAGTAATATCGTAGTCTCCTCGCCGCATTGATGAGGGATAGGGCGACCTTTTCGATTTGCTGATATCGGAGCTCGGGGCCTTGGAGCGCTTTGCTCGTAAAATAGATGGGTTTTTGTCCCTCGTCGGTCTCTCTTATTAGAACGGCGCTGACGGCCTCAGTTGCCACGGACAGATATAGGTATAGGACTTCCTTTTCTAATGGTCGCGATAAGACCGGGGGTTCGGATAGAACCTTCTTTATATGGAGTAATGCTTGCTCGCATTCGTCGGTCCAGTCGAAGGTAGCCTCTTTGCGAAGGAGTCTGAAGAATGGTAATGCGTGCTGGGCGGACTTGGCGATGAAACGGGAGAGTGAGGTGAGCACTCCATTTAGGGATTGGATCGATTTCTTGGGCCTCGGGGTCGGGAATTCCGAGAATGCCCGGCATTTGTCGGGGTTGGCCTCGATTCCTCTTTCGGTGAGGTAGAACCCCAGGAACTTTCCTGCCCGTACTCCGAACGTGCACTTTTCGGGATTGAACCTCATTTTGCACTACCTCGCCTGCTCGAACACTTTGGTTAGATGTCGAGCATGGGTAACCTCCTCGTGTGATTTGACGATCATGTCGTCCATGTATACTTCGAGCATGTCCCCTATCTCATCCTTGAAGACTTTGTTCATCATGCGTTGGTATGTAGCACCAGCGTTCTTGAGCCCGAACGGCATTACGTTGTAATAGTAGTTGCCCGTTGGGGTCATGAATGTTGTGTGTCTCTTGTCTGTGGGCGACATAGGGATTTGGTTGTATCCACTATATGCGTCCATGAAGGACAAGAGTTTAAAACCTGCAGAATTGTCTACGAGCATATCTATATTAGGGAGGGGGAAAGCATCTTTCGGGCAAGCCCTATTAAGATCAGTATAATCAACACACATACGCCATTTTCCATTATTTTTCTTAACGAGGACTACATTAGAGATCCAGGTTGTGTACTGGGCTTCAGAAATAAAATTTGCCTCTAAGAGGTCTTTTACAGCTCGCTCGGCAGCCTCTGCCTTCTCGGGCGACTGTTTGCGCCTACGTTGTGCTATGGGCTTGGCTGCCCGGTCTAAAGCTAGCTTGTGACACGCGATCTCAGGATCCAAGCCGGGCATTTCTGCGGCATTCCACGCGAAGAGGTCAGAGTTCTCCTTGAGGCATGCCACGAGTTTCTCTCTAGTTCCCTCGGGCAGCCCCTTGCCTATCTTCACTGTCCTTTCTGGGTCGTTCCCGAGGGGGATCAGCTCGAACTCTCCGTCGGGGATTGGTCGAACCGGGTGTTCGATAGATCTTTCCTTGGTGGACTTCCCTTCCTCGGTTTCATCCAGCCCAATACGACAGTCGAGGTCGATGGCGTTAACTCCCCGAGGAGGGTCCTCGGTCCTGAGTTTTTTGTTGTTGCAGCTGCTCTTTGTGCTGACCACGATCTGTCCTTTTACTGCAGCGTCGTAGCATCGCCGGGCCGCTTCGATGTCGCCGTGGATGGTGACCACGCGGCCCAATTTGGTGTAGTATTTCATCTTCAGGTGGACGATAGATGGGACCGCGGTGAGTTCGGCCAATGTTGGGCGTCCGAAGATGCAATTGTAAAGGGATGGACAGTCCACGACCAGGAATTGGATTTTGATTTCCCTGGCCGTTTCCTGCTCCCCGAAGGTGACGAGGAGCTCGACATAGCCCCATGGCCTTGTCGTTGCCCCATTGAATCCTTGGAGGTCGGATCCGACGTAGGGTGCCAGGTTGGTCATGTCTAATTTCAGAGTCTTGAAGAGGTGGACGTACATGATATCCACTGAGATGCCTTGATCGACTAGGATGCGTCGGACGTCGAACTGGGCCATCTTTGCTCTGATCAATAGTGGGATGCCCGAGTTCGGGGATCCGCCCGGGAGTTCCTCCAGGAAGAAGGATATTGGGTTGGATTTCCCCCGGTATTTTGTCAATGTCGCCTTCTGCTCGGGGGCAGTCAGTAGGAGCTCGTCGAACTTGCGTTTGACCGAGAGGGCAGCGGCTTCACCGTTAACTCCTCCACCTGATATTACCAGTGCGGTTGGGAAGTCTTCCCAAGGGCTGAGTGCAGCGATTCTGCCTTCGGGCAGTGGCTCGGGGAGGAAGAAATCTTCCGGGCGTGACACGCAGAGGGCCACTTGGTAAGGAGAGTTGTCGGGGGGTGTTTCTTCCCGGGGTCTCTTCTTTTCTGCCTCTTCATGTCTGGGGGTTTCGTTCTTCCTCGTATACTGTTTTAGGTGCCCCTCTTGGATTAAAATCTCTATTACATCCTTCAGGTGGACGCAGTCTTCGGTCACATGCCCGTGACTTCTGTGGAACCGGCAGTACTTAGATTTGTCGGTGTGAGGCTTTGGCACAGATGGTTTTGGGAACCTAACTCTGCCCTGTTTGAATTCAGAGTTGATGCATTCTGCGAGGATGCGTTCTCGAGGAGCTGTCAGTAAGGTGTACTCGCTGTATCGGCCCGCGGGGCCTCTTCCTTCTCGGAGCTCGCGGGGTCTTTCTTCTCTTCGCTTGTCCCCGTTGCGACGGGGAATGTTTGGGTCCTCGCGTTTGGAATGTTCGGTATCTCCAGCATTACGTCCGCTGCGGGCGTTGTGTGCCACCTGTTTTTCCTCGTATCTAATGTAGGCCTGGGCCTTGTGCAGAAATTCGTTCAGTGTGCGGGAAGGCTCGATCCCGACCGCTCTGCTCAGCTCACTACCGGGCAAGAGCCCTCTTTCGAGGAGGTACTTCTTCATGTGTTCGGTAGTATCCACCTCGACAGCTTCTTGGTTGAATCGCTCGATGTATGAGCGCAGTGTTTCATTCTTCTTTTGCACTATGGCTTCAAGGGTCGCCTCAGTCTTGGGGTGGCGACGGGAAGCAGTGAAATGCCTGGTGAACATGGACCTCATAACTCTCCAAGAGGTAATGGATTCGGGAGCCAAGCTTTTGTACCAAGCCATGGCCCCTTTCCTGAGGGTTGTTGAAAACAGTCGACATTTGAGGTGACCGGTGATGTCATTGCGGTAGTCGAGCATTGCATTGACGTTGTCGACGTGGTCGTCGGGATCGGTGGTCCCGTCGTACACGGCTAGATTGGGCGGTTTCTCCATGCCTTTGGGGAGCGGGGCTTCCATTATTGCCCGAGACAGGGGGCAGTGCAAGTCTTCCTCGTCGCTCCTCAGTGGAGATAGTTCATTGTTGTCGGGGCTATGCCCGCGCCTTGGTGAAGTTCTTGCTCGACCATTGTCACGACGGGCGCGTGCCCTGCTGACGTGGGGTTCGGGAGAGCGACGCCCGCGCTTCTTAGTTGGCTCTGGACGTTGCTGTGTCCTCCTCTTCCGCTGAGGTCGGGCTTCTTGTCGCTCGGCCTCGAGGGCCATGATTCTTTCGTGCTGCTGACAGAGCATAGTACCTGCCTGATTGAGGGCATTTACCATGGCGATCATCGTGGCGTCTCCTTCAACGGGGACGGGGATGGGGTGAAATGTCTCTGCCCCTATGTTTTGAGCGTGAGGGGCATCCCCGTTATTTTGGGGTTCTGGAGACGGGGTGGCTGGGCGACCGTCTCGAGCGTCTGCTTCATGGGATTGCGGGCCGTCATCCATAGTATAGTCGACGAGGGGACGGCTGCGCTCGCCAGATTGTTCTCCGGCCATGTTGGAAGGACAGAAATAAATGAGCTTTGATCCTCTGTTGATGAAGATGGGGATAGCTAGTTTCCCACAGACGGCGCCACTGATCTTACCTGATCAGGAGGGCCTTCCAAGGATTGCAGACTGGGCCAGAAAATATGAGTGAGAGGGGGGTGTACCTGCAAGGTGCTCCAATGCTTAAGTCAGAAGAGGTACAGAATAAGGTTATCAAAGTGTAAGTTAGAATACCTGACCCTTTGCCATGAAAGGGTATTTATATTGAGCCCCCAGCGCTGGGCCAAGGCTCCTAATGGGCTGGATTAGCTAGGCCCAAGGAGGAGCTGCCAGGGGACGCGTAAGAAGCGTGAAGACCTAGACCAAAGGTCTGCTCCCTGGTCCAACTGCCCCTATCCCTAAGGAGATAATATAGGGGAGTTGGGTGACGTGTTAAGTGAGGTGCAGTTGTGGTTCTGCCCGACATAACCTAGGTGCCCGTGATGTAGGCTGATGACAGGTGGATGAAGACCATGGGACGGGCAACACATTCTTTGCCCGACACATAGCCAGAACGTCGAGGAGACGTTCCTCTGGCACGGGTGAAAAGACCTTCGCCCGACGTATTCGTGTGCTTGGACGTTTGGGCTTGGACCCGACGAGCGTTGGGCCGTGTCGTGCATAATGTCATGGCCCAGTCCAGAACAATTGGATATACAGATTTGAGTTTGTCTTCTCTCTTAGGGGATATGTCTTTTAGGTTATGATTTAAACAAATTAAAAATATTTTATATTTGTTTAGACCAATAGCTAGAAGACCTACCGTTCTTTTAGGATTGATCTAGGGAATGAATGAATCTTAGACCAATACCATCTCGTTTTGCAATGACTTTACTTAATTAATTATTGGAAAAAACCCAAGTCCCACATTGACTAAATATATAACTCACAAATGGTTTAAATAGAGTGACACTCCTCATCTTACCCAACCGGTTTTGTAGGGAGAGTTAGGTCAAACTCTAATTCTAACATGGTATCAGAGCCTATCGATTCGGGTCACCCACCATTTAATATGCGCACCAAGCCCAAGATGTGTTGGGCGCAAGGGGGTGTATTGGGAAAAACCCAAGTCTCACATTGGCTAAATATATAATTCACAAATTGTTTAAATAGAGTGATACACCCCACCTTACCGAACCGGTTTTGTAGAGTGAGTTAAGTCAAACTCTAATTCTAACATTAATTAACGTATTTTATTTTTTTTAAACTCAATAATAGATCAATAATAGGAAATATTAGTAATTTTCAAATAAAAAATATGATTTACGAATGTTTCATGAACCATTACAAGCCAAATTATATTTTACAATGATTGTCCTTTTTTTCTTTAGACATGTTATGTCTCACCTTCCATTTTGGACCTTATAGCTTCCAATTGTATAAAACTAACTTTAACGATTTATTCGTTTCTTGTGGTGGTGTTCAACATATATGTATATGTACAATAAATCTATGGGTATATCTTAACAGCATTTTTTTTTTAAGAAACAAGTTTTATAGATAAATTTAAAAACGAAAAGTTGACTTAACTTTTTCTACGAGGCTTCGATGCATGATGGCTTTAATCTTTCTGTCACACATGAGCCGTCACATCCTGTTTAAATTAAATTACAAATTATGTACGTAGAAACTGTTTATAAGAAGAAAAAAGAAACACGATGCATGAATTATTGAGTGGGTAAAGAACAGTTGTGCCATCTTATTAATAATTATACTGATTAACACTTAAAATATTCGTTGATGACAGAGGTGAAGACAAATTAATAGCTAGAGAATAAATCTTTTGAATACAATTGAAGTGAGTTAATGTTTGTTAAGGTTTTAGTTGATGGTATCTGCTAATAATTATCAATTGGCTAATAATTATTAATAGAAAAATAATATTAACAGTGTAAAATATTGTTTTTATATTGTCAATTAATAACCGACGTTATTTCGTAAAGTCATTTTTTATTTTTAAAATATTGACATAAGATAACTTTAATTTTCAATGTGATTTTATTTTTTTCAAATTGTTATATTGAGATAATAATTATATACCTATGATATGAGTTTTCTTTTAACTATTCTAAAGAACAATTACAGAAAAGATAAAGGCGGAGATAATAATGTCTCAAGATATATAATATTTTGTAAATAAAAAAAGTGTCCAACTAGATTATTTTTACTTTAAAAAAATGATGTTTTTTAATTTTTAAAAACAGATTCTACAAAAATGTTTTTCAAAATATTATAAAATTTTTCAAAATTATTTCTTATAAATTAAAATATTAATTTTGACATACTATAACATAAACATATATTACTGAAAATCAAAATATAATCAATATCATAATTGTTTCAAAAAAATTATATATTAAAAATGACTTTTATAAAAAAAATTATTTGAATTTAAAATTAAGTGATTTTTTGAAATTTTAATATAAAAAAAATTCCAATGAAATAATGAAATAGCTAAAAAAAATTTAAGAATAATTATTAAAATTTTTTTCATTTTAAGTTTTTATTAATAAAAAAAATTATAAAATTTTTTTACATCAAAATATGTTACAATATAAAAATCATTTAAAAAGAATAAAATAAGCGGAGTTCTCTTTAACTTTTTCCATTATAGTATTAATAGATTTAATGTACAACTACAACAAATAAAAACTACAATTGTAGGTTGGAATATTTTTCAGATTTAATATTATTTTAATAATTATGTGGCCAAATATATATTTAATTATATTAGCTATTTATTAAAATAAGAGTCTTAATTGATTAGGTGGTCAAATAAATTTAAAAGGCTAATTAGATTTTTATTTAGTAATTAATTAATTGGATATGAACTTAAATATGAGTGGATGTCAGGATGACATATTGAGAATAATGGAAACCCTAATTTGTCATCACACTATATATAGTCTATGGTCCCCAATATATCGTACACAAGCAATTTATCTCTTCTCCACATCTGAAGAGTGTTCAAGGTATTAGGAGTACCGGTTGAGGAAGATCCACAAGTCAACAAATGTCTGTCACTTGTCTCGTCTCTACACTTTCTAACTTTCAGGATTACCGTCAACAAAACCTCCTCTCTCATATACTAACATATCGTAAAGCTTGTAATTATATACATGTTTGTATTATCTATTTTATTCCACACTAAAGTATATAACATAATAAGTAGAACATGTATATATGATTAATAATTATTGATTTAATTCCAACAAATGGTATCAGAGCAGATCTTCATGTTTAGTTTATTGAGATTTGTCCTCTAAACATCAATGTTTATTTATTTTGGATCATGAAACATATATTTGAAATTCAAAGTTTTTTTTTAATATTCATATATATGTTTTAAGAGGCATGGAGTTTTAATGAATTTTTTCAATAATTTTTTTTTACACTTACTTTAAGTTGGTTTGTGTGTTATATTTATTTTAAAAAGATTTATATGGATCCAGGATCTTCATTATTTTGTGTGAATCTAATAAAATAAATTTCGTTATAATATATATTTAAATGATATTTGTTTTAGTGATCATATTTGAAATTATATTTGTGATTTGAAAACTATAATATGTAAGGATCTATTTTAAGTTATAATTCATAGAATTATATTTGTGATAATGGAAACTTTTTAATTTGACATTGAAACTATATGATAAAGATTTGTTTGAAAAATGTTTGTGAAAATTGTTGTTTTATTTTAGAGATATGTTATTTAATAGTAGTATATATTATGCTAAATATATTTGGAATCACATATATTGTTATGATCGATGATTGAAAATCATAAAATTATATTTCTATTAAAGATTTTGATTTTCAACATTTTATTTGTGGCTAGAAAGTATATATTTAGAAATATATATTTATGTCAATCATTTGGGAAAGATAAATATTGAATTTAAATCTTATTTTGATTATTTGATTCTTGGTTGTATAATCAAATCTTTTTTTATTTGATTGTTTAATTATTGTTTAATCTTTCATTTTGATTCACATAAAATATGCATATGAATTTAGATTTTTGAGAGATAAGATAAATACTAATTTGTTTAATATATATTTAGTTATTATATATTATTTGTGGAAATATTTTGAATGCCTCTCAAAATTATAAGGTAAAACTAGATATTATTTTAGATTTTAGAATTTGTTTTGTTGATTCTAAAATGATTTATTTAAAGAATTATTTGGTGTATATGTGAATTTGTTTGACATTTATTTGGGATATATAAATATTTAATATTTATCTGATTTGGAGTTATGCATTTAGCATGATTATGTTATTTGAGTTTATTGTTATTAAGTTTTATACAATTTTTCTTAATTATGCAATTTGTATAAATTCATAAAAATTATGTTTAATTGGGAATTTATTCTCACACTAAGGACTTTAAAGAAATATTATTATTATTATTAAACGACATCTTAAATGAATACGACCTACCTTTGTGGGTGGTACCTTGTAAATTTAAGACTTTTTCCATTGAATTTATTAAATTGTCGAGCAATTTTGGTTGAGTTGATTGTAATAACATGTTGCAAAAGTAATCTCTATTGTGTAAATTTGATTCAATCAGAATTACAAAAGATGTAGTATGTAATTGTTCATGCGAACTGTTATGGTCGGTCAAAAGGAAGAAACAGTTTGGTCGAACAATTGCATACCTGTGATGGTAAATATGTAGTAATTATTAATTTTATCCATGTGGGTAATGATTGATGTCAAAGACCTTAGCGTTTACAGTTAATTCTTGCAATCAAAGATTGAGAATTAATGGTGTGTTTGGTATCTTGTTTGAGTCTTTTAATTTATAAGTAAAGATGAATGTTTATATAATAATCTATTCACATATCAATAATGATGTTGTATGAGTGTAAATCTTTCAAGTGTTTATTTGATTGCACTCACACATATAAGGTAAACATGTGGCGATTGTAAGAATTTATTGTTTATCAATATTAATTGTCAGTGTTTTATCATTGTAACAAAATACCACCAGGAATTGATGTTGTTGTCTAAAGACTTGACATGAATGATGCATTTGGTATTTTTGGTGAGTACATTTTTTTATGATAATCTATAAACTAATATAGTTTATGTATCTGCAAAATAAGTTATATTTTGATTATCAAAAATTATAACTTGTAGGAATAAAAATGAACATTATGTTCTTGGATATAAACCTTACATAAGGATGGAGAAACTCAAATTCTCTCACATAATATTTTTAAAGTGACAGTCAAGTTTAAAAAGTGAGTACACTCAAAATTTCACAGGTCTATGATCTTAAAGTTTTGTAATCCAGAGATATTAGATGTGTTATTTAAGATGACATAAATTTTATCATATTATCTTTGCTTAAATTCTAGTGCTTCTAAAGAAATAAAGCGAAAGATACACTCTCATTGGAGTGATGATTTTTCATTAAGTGTCATAAAGAATTGACTGAAAAGAGAAATTTTATTTGGTATGATTTAAAAACACTATTATGATAGTTGTGACACTTGTTACTTGTTATAATTTTGGAGCTTCATAAGATGGATATCAAGTTAGTGTTTCTTAATGGCGACATTAAGAAATACAATATGGTGCAACGAGAGAAAATTTGGTGTCAATAGATACAAAATTTATGGTTTGCAAACAGATAAAATCCATTTATGAGTTAATGAAATTGTCTCAATAGTGTTACCATAATATTTCATAGTGTAATTGTCTCGTTTGATTTTGAGATGTATATTATGAAAAATTATTGGGTTTTATAAGTTAAGTGGGAGTAAGTTTATGTTCCTAGTTTAATATGTGTCGATTTTATTTTATTTAGTCAGCAATGATATATGATTGTTGTGTAAAACCAATAAATCTCTATCAAAAGCTTAGAAACGAAAGATCTTGGGCACATCTCTTTTGTATTAGGTATTTAGATACTTAGAGATTATTCTTAAGGTATCATTCGGTTATCACAAAAGATTTATGTATATATATATATATATATATATATATATATATATATATATATATATATATATATATATATATATATCAATAAAGTTGAAAATAAAATTGACATGAAAGACAATAAACTAGGACATGTCTCAATTATTAAGGGGGGCTATTAAGTCTCAATCATTATATTATCTTATGTATACACATTCAGAAAGAAAAAAAAACTATATATAATGAGATCATTTGACAGATATGAAAATTCAAAAGAAAAAATGAATTGTTGAAATGAGGCGACCATAAGGATTGTTATAAAGAGCAAAATAACTTGTGCTCACATATTAGAGATCGAATAATTTGGAGATCATCAGGATGTTCGACTCTGATTTGTTTTTGATGTCTATATATAATGGGCATTCTAACTCAATATATGACTATAAGTATTTATTTCACTTGGTTGCATATAGTAAAAGGTTTTGAAAGATAACTCGAGCTATATTGTGACATAAATCAGTCAGATAATGTTTCAACAACTATTTTATAAAGTTCATTGACTTATAAGTTGTTGTTGTTGAAGGATATAACATATAGATAGAAATTCTATGCTAGATGACTTATAAGGTATTTGGTATGATTGTTGTCACCAAAGATGTCCTAGATTAGTGGGAGTCACCCATTCTTTACGTTTTATAATATTTTTTTGATATCGATACAGACTTTATGTTAAGATTATCTGCAGAAATAAAGTTTATGAGGTTATCATTGTTATAACCATTTTTGTATCGTTTGTGTAAATATTGAATTTGCAAACTTCAGTTTGATCTCAATAAAGAATTAAGTTGTACCAATTGGAAATAGGCATGATTCAGAGATCACATTACATGAAATTTTCATGTCACTCATCCATATCGATCTATGTTATAAAGTACGTTGATATGGTGGTCATCGGGGTTCTGTCACGTTATACGTTAGTGACGATAGCCGCGATGGTCCCATTGTTGCTGTATGACGTAAACTAGATTGTAAAGTTTAAATCTAAAGATAAATAGCATTCAAATATGCGCCTACAGAATTATAATATAATTATTAAGATATATTGGTCAAGTGGGAGATTGTTGGAATATTTTACGGATTTAATATTATTCCAATAATTATGTGGCCAAATATATATTTAATTATATTAGCTATTTATTAAAATAAGAGCCTTAATTGATTAAGTGGTCAAATAAATTTAAAAGGCTAATTAGATTTCTATTTAGTAATTAATTAATTAATTAATTGGCTATGGGCTCAAATATGAGTGGATGTCAGGATGGCCTATTTGGGAATAATGGGAACCCTAATTGGCCATCACACTATATATAGGCTATGATTCCCAATATACCGTATACAAGAAATTTATCTCTTCTCCCCCATCTGAAGAGTGTTCAAGGTATTAGGAGTATCGGTTGAGGAAGATCCACAAGCCAACAAGTGTCTGTCACTTGTCTCGTCTTTACACTTTCTAACTTTCAGGATTACCGTCAACAAAACCTTTCTCAATAGATCCAGGTATTCCTGCAATCTCCTCTCTCATATACTAACATATCGTAGCGTTTGTAATTATAAACATGTTTGTATTATCTATTCTATTCCGCACTAAAGTATATAACATAATACGTAGAACATGTATATATGATTAATAATTATTGATTTAATTTCAACATTGTATTGTTTGTTTTACTCTTACATAAATAACACATTCAACTATACTATTTCCTTATAGAATGTTTAAAAAAGGATAATATTACTCGACTTATAGAAATGTGCCATAATTTAATGAAGGGTCATTCTAGTAGTATTTAACAATGTTTTAAAATTTAGACGGGAGAAGGAATCAGTAAAACTTTCGATTTAAGGTTTAATTGATTCAACCGATTAAATTTATGGTAGGATTGTTTATTAAATAAACTAATAATATGAAACTAAATTTCATAAATATGTCACACATTATCATATGTTTATAAATTAATAAAATAATTAAAAAAATCCATTACAAACTTGATACAACAATATGGATAGTATATATAATAACACAACATAGTTGTACATTTCATTTCAACCTTAATGTAAGATTAATTTGAACAAATTAAAGAATTACAATAAAATAAATTAAACTAATTCAAACTAAAATTAAAATAATAGAACATAATAACTAAAATAATTTTCAAATACTCAAGAATACCAAAATTAAATAAGATAGAATACAAAAAATTTAATATACTTAATTAAACAACAAAAACTTAGAAGTGTGGTTGATAAACAACATAAACAAGTCATAATTGACAACAAATAATATAGACTTGTACGAAAATCAATATTAAGTTGGACAACGTGATTATGTTTGAAAGACATGGCGCGATGATGATGGAGTGTGGTTGATAGAAAAACTATATCGGAGTGACAAAACATAGAAGTTTGTATGGTTGTAAAAAAGATACGATTTTTTTTTGTGATTGGGGAATGTATGTTAAGTTTTGATATTAATTTTTTTAAATGACCTATTTGATGAATTTTAATTAAATCAGACGGTTTTACAAAACCCACTCTGGTTCTTTGGGTCTAATGGTTTTGGACGGTTCAATCCGATTTTACTCTGGTTTTGACTCATTAATAGTTTTGAAAGGTTGATCCAATCGGATTCCTCCGGTTCCGGTCCAACCAGTTGAACCGGCCTGTTCGATCTGGTTTTAAAATTTTTGGTATTTATCTTGAAAAAAACCTTCTAGAATTATGTCAAACTTAATAAAGATAAATATAAGACACGTAAGGTTTATCAGAAAAGATCCTTTCCAAATCTATTTTTAGGATAAAACATTCAAGTATGTAATTTGTCTACAACCTTTACATGCATATCAACCATCTTACTTCCAGTTGGAAGGATCTTGGAATCTTCCTAGTTATTATTTTTACAAAAAAAATCAATTAACAAATATTATTGATATTGATTTAATTGCAAACAAAAATATTGTATTGTCTAAAAAAGTCCAGGGTGTGTAGCGGTAAAAAGTTGAAGATCGAACTATTGATTAACTTAACTCACAAAAAAAGAATTGTCACTGGTCTTTATTGTTTTCAAACACATGAGAAAAGAACGAATCAAACTCACAGAAGTTTTTAAGACAAAACTATTATAACATAGATAAAAGTACGAGGGTTGGTTATGCAAAGGGAACACTACGCCAAAACTGGTTTTTGGCAACACTACATAGACATCGCTTTTTACCCAAAGCGCTGCTATAAGTTTACAAAAAAATTAAAAACCCTTAAAAAACTTTGCTAAAGGCTAACCTTAGAAAGCGCTGCTAAATGCCATACATAGGTCACACCTTAGAAAGGGCTTTTGGAAAGTGTAACGCCCGTATTTAATTAATTAATTTAATTAAATATTATTGCGTATTTTTCCCTATTAATTATTGTTAGGTGTTGTTTTGTCGTGTGTGAAGTTAAGTTTTTTAAGTTGGTCCGCAAAATCAATAAGAGCCAAGTGATCCTTCAAGGAGTTCAATGCCATCCACAAAGCCCTAAAAGGGATTAAAATCAAAATCAACTCAAAATGGACGGTGCGGACGCATTCCTGAGGTTTCCCATGCAAAAAAGGAAAATTCAAGTTTTTGGTCCGTTAACCAGTTAACCCATAGCGTTAACCAGTTAACGCATGCGAAATTTGGGTAAAAAGCTCCAAAAATTAGTTAATTTCACTTTTCCCTCCACCTTTTCCTTCATTTTTTCCACTTTCTTTCACATTTGCCGTACACTTCACTTACACTCCATTTTTCCCTTGCAATTTTCCACCACCTTCTAGACTCTTCGAGCATATTCCAAGGAATATTCTAGAACCCTAACTAACTATTAACTAACTCCAACCCTAACTCCAAGCCTCATTCTTCCAACCCTAACTCTATGCATATGCTTCAATCCAAGCCTAACATCTATATAATCTCAAATCACTCTAAATCAAGGGGTTGGAACCTTTATTCTCACAAATTTCACTTCATCTATCAACTTTTTGTCTCAATTTTCTTCCATTACCAAATTCATCAAAGCTTCATATTTATCACGATCCATCAAATTTCACATTGAAACTCGATCGATCGGAAGCTTAACCTCCACCTTCTTCATTAATTCAGTGATCAATCGAAGATCCAACACGGTTATGATGTTTATTTCACCAATCATAATCAATTCGGAGTATCGATATTTATTTTGCATTCTTGCGGATTGAAGATCGAAGCTCACGGTTTTCTCTTCATTTTGCACACCGATAGAATCACAACACTCACCAAAACAATCCTCCACTTTGTAGGTTGGTGAATCCGATACCGTTTCTTCGCTTTTAACTTATTCTCTTCATCTCGTCATATGGCATTCTTCGATTGCTTATTGTTATGCTTGCGTTTTTATCGTTTTACGTTTGATTATGATTTGATCTCATTTTGCATATTTTGGTTGTTAGAAGATAGAATAATGGCTTAATCTAGGTGCTAATAGGTGTTAGAATACCTTAGATAAGTGGAAAATTTGTGATGCATGTTCATGTATGTGTTAGGGGTCTTTAGAAGTATGTTCATGACCAAAAGTGCTTATTTCTTGACTTTTTTTAGCATTATGTTCAGTGTTAACCGATTAACATATATGGTTAATTGGTTAACACGTTGAAAATTGCCCTGATTTTGAAAATTTAAGGGCGTTAACCGGTAAACGCTGTTTGAACTCTAAAAATTTGTTTGTTTCATGACTCATTTGCATTGCATCTTTCCTTTAATCTTCTTGTAGTAATAGATCATGATTTCAAGGAATTATTAGGATCATTTTAGGTGCATGATTCTGTATTTTGGATAACTTTCGACATGTGTTTCGTTAGTTTTTGTTTTTGTGTATAAAAGTTGCATATATGTTCATAACATTTTAGTGATCATTGTTTGCATTTCTTTGCATCATTCTTAGCATCATAATAAATGGCACATCTCTGCATTTTGCATTGTATTATGAGGCATTTGCATTTTGTTAAATCATGTGCATGGTTGGAATTTTTGCATAATATAAGAAACCACAAAATCATTTAACTTGCATCATTCAATTGCATAATGATGATTTTAGCATTCCCTTGATGATAATTCATTGCATTTTATTGCATTAATATTGCATTATTTTGCATTCCACTTTGTGCATCAAATCTCATTTTGTGCATAATTGAAAATAAATCCAAATCTGTCTCACTTTTCATAGCTGCATTTTGAGATAGAGACTGTAAAAACACATTGCATTCATGCTGTTTTTAGCTTTTTCATACCTGTTTTGCATGTTGATTGTTAGTTGTAGAAAGCTGTGTGCATTTTGTATTGCATTTCATTGTTGTTTGTGCATTTAGGAGCTGTAATAGGTTGCTGGTCTTTTTTCCTTTCATCGTTTTTAGGTCCTTAGACTTAGGATTGAGTCTAGTTTAGGTCCTAGATCCCTTAGGATTTGTTTGGTATTTATTTACCTCATTTCTTATTCATGTTTACCATGCTAACCTTTGTTTTGTAGGGAGGTAATGGTAAGTTCACATAACTTCATCCTTTTACATTCTTTATGCTTTCAAAGTGTATTTGATTTAACACTTTTACCTTGTTTTACACAACTTCATGCTAAGTCCCCTTTAGGATCAACTTAGCTTCACTAGGAAGTAAGTTGTATTCTATTTCCTTCTTTTTCGCATTAGGATTAGAAACTGCACTAACCTAGGTTCATCCATGCATGACAACACTAGGATTATTAGTTCCCTTAGACTTTTCTCTTTGGTTCGCTTTGCTTTCTTTCTCATCTCAAAAGAAAAGCTAAAATACACCTAATAAAGGTTGATCTTCTCGTACAACACGAGACTTTATCGTGGATTACTTATACATTTTCCATTTTTGGGCGAGGTGTAAGGCATCTACTACGATGAACAAGTCTTAGTATGAGAAGGTTCGCAAACAATAAACAGAAAACAATTCTCTAAAAGACAAAACAACAAAGAAGTATCATATTTTCCTGCAGGAATTCTTTTCTCACCTCATTCACTCTCAATGCGAACTTGCGACGACTTGTCTCATTTGCAAGACGGTAACGCACTCGTACCAAACGAGCCTGCAACACCTAACCATGGACATACGCAGTTCAACTCTAAAAAACACATAAATAGTTTTCGCCTTAGTTAGGCGAACTACGTCGACTCTGATCTTCATATTCTCGATGAGGTACGTAGGCAGTGGGGTAGGGCCCGTTCGAGCACACTCTTTATTTTCCCTACATTTCCCTTTTTTCGTAGGCAGCGGGGTAGGGCCCATTCGAGCACATTCTTTATTTTCCCTACATTTCCCCATTTTCTCCTCATTTTCTTTTCTAGTTCCCTTCTGTAATACCTCAAAATTTTCCCTCTCATTTCCTCAAGATTTTGCATAGCATTTAGCATACATAAGTTCATGAAATAACTAACAAATTTGTATCATGTGTAGCATAACTAAGGCATAGGTATGTGATCATTGATTGAAGCAATTGAAGGCTATGCAAAGGCAATAAAAGGGCCATAAAGCTTCTCAACATTGTGTAAAGGGTTCACAACATCCCACAAGTCTTCATTTAAAGCCACAAGCCATGGAAATATTTGATTTGATCAAAGGGGGCAAGCAGTGCAACATCTTCTGATGAAAAAGGCCAGATTAGGGTTTCACTTCTATTGGGCTTCTGCATGAAGTTATGATTCAAAGTGGATTTCATTATCTTATATATGATGACAAGTGCCTAGGGTTCAAATTTCATCCACAAATTCATTTTGGAAGAGGTTCAACTGGCCAGAGGACTGAAAATCAGGGATTTGGGGGAAAGTCAACCATGCTGAAGAAAATGTCAACTCCTGACTTTTTGAGATCAAAATCATGAAATTAGGTTTAAAAGGATCTTATGGTTCAAATTTGATCAAGAAATGATGGAAGAATCAAGAGAAATCAAGAAAACCAAAACTTACCATTTTTGGAAAATTAGGGTTTCCAAAAATGGCATGTTTTGGCCATTTTTGCAGCATCTTTGAGAGAGGCCTTCTCTCAAAGTATAAGGGCTATCAAAATTCTACTTTGAGCCAATTAAAGAGGGCATCTTGAGCTTCAAATCCATAGGTGGAACTTATTCATAACATTAAAACTGAGGGATATATGATCTTGGCAAATTTGAACAATTCAAGGCCCAAGGCCAGTCATGAGCGAGGCAAGTGTAGGCCAACGCGCGCGCCCTTCCTGGCAATTCATCAAGCATGTGGTGGGAAGAATGTCAAGCCATTTTTCTTTTCCAAAAAGACCTCAAATGAATTTTTGGTGAACTACAAAGTTGTTCCTTGATGCAATTCCTACAATATTGGTGTTCAAAGATTTTTCATTTGAGCAAGTCTTCTAGGGCTTATTGAGGGTCGAAGTGGGGAAGTTGCAACTGGCCAGCCATAGGCCCATTGGCACAAGGTAAGTCAAATTTGTGCAGGCCAATGTGCAGTCTTGTGGCACGATTTTCATGGGATCATTTGAGTGACTTAGAGACATCATTCCATTATGATCCAAACACCAAACTTGTTCTATGATCCCTCCACTTCAAATTGAGCACAAACTTTTCTTGAATTGCTTGTTTGAGTTAAAAGAAATCTTCCATTGAAGATCATCAAAGCCAACTGTTTGCTTGGATGGCAAGGCATTGCACCAAAGTTCAAATCAGTTCATCCCATTGGCACCAATCCACAAAGTAGGATCAAAATACATTGTTCTAAGGGGATGTGATCCCATGAATGCCTCTCAACACCATTGCCATGCACTTCACATCAGTTAAGCCAAATGGATTAAGCATGAATGAATCACTCAATTACATTACATTCCACCATAAGATCATGGATACAAGTGTATTGGATTCAAATGTTCAAACACAAGTAGACTGCATTTGAATGCTTGCAGGACCATGCCTCTTGCTATGCACCTCATGGAGCTCATTCTAAATCACATTGCACTGCAGGATACAGTCCTTAGATCATTTTTCTCATTTCCATGCTTTGATCCATACCATAAACTTCATGGAGCTTGCAACATATGATCCAACTCGAATGTGGAAGCTTCTGGATGTTACAGCTGGCATAACTGCCATAATTGCCTCACTCATTTAACCTCACTCACTCAGTTAACCCAAGGCATTATTAACCATGGTTAAGGGCCCTATAAAGCAAGATCATCACTTCAGTGCAAGGTTCAACTTCATTTCATCACAAATCACCAAAAATTGCAAAGTTTTCTCTCTGAATTTTCACATTGCAAATGGATTCGAGCAAGCTTTGTCATCATTGATCTGAATCCATTCTTCATCCATTGATCATCTCCATCATCTGAAGCTCAATCACCAAGCATTGCATAGCCTGAAGCTTCAAGATCAAGCATTGCAGATTGTTGAAGCTTCACTGCATTTTGGATTCAAACTCCTCAAATTTCCACAATCCTACATCAATCTCTCTGAATCCATCATCATCATCATCTCAAGTTCAAGATTCATGGAAGGCATAACTTGAAACATCAAGAACCAACACTGCATAGTATTTATCTTCTCTGCACTTTCATCAATTACTCAGGATTCATAGCTCCCAGAGTGTTTATTTCACTTCCATTGATCAATATCAAGATCAAGCAAGCTAAGGATCCTCATCTCTGGCCTTCTAGCAACAATTTGACATCTCTGCAACTCAGGTATGTCCTGAAATTCCACTTGCTCGAATTGCATGTTTTCAATTGGTTTTATGTTGATTGAGGCCTGATAGAGGTTATGGATTGGCTGAATAGTTGATAGGCATTATAGATGCTCATATTCAATTTTTCAGGCTTAGCTTCTTGCTTTCAATTCAAGAGTTTTAGGAACCCTAAATGATTTTTGAAGCCATATTTGAGATCAATGAAGAGAGAAGAATCCACTGATGGTCTTAGTTTTCATTTTGATGGTGATTAGGGTTTGCCCTACCGGAATAGTGAACAGAGAAGATGACTGAAATTCATCTCCAGTCATCTAAACAGTGCCCTAATATATTTCCCAACTTTAAGTCATGGCCCTTGATTCTTTCTGATCCAATGGTATAGGCAGCGCCAACGCATTAATGAGAGCGTGCCAAGCATGTGCCAGTTCTGTTGACTATTGACTTCTTATCCGCACCCCCACACATATGAGTCTCAGCCCAGTTATGTTGTTTTTGTTACTCTTTGAACCCCCCAGGGCCATTTCAGTATTATTTCTTTTATTTCTTTTTTCCATTTTATTCCCATTTTGTTTCCTATTATTAAAAATACCAAATTGCATCAAAATATTCCAAATAAATTCATGAGCACTCTGATTATTTTTCTCTAATTTTTCATATTTTTAGATTTTATTTTTATTAATTTTTGGAGTCAGAATTAATTTTCCTTCTAATTGTTTCACAATTTCTTCATTTTTGACCCATCATTTTCTACATTTTTGTTCTCCTAAACAAAAAATGATAAAGATCCCATTATTTTTGCATTCTCTTAATGTTTCATCATACTTCTTCAAAACAATTTTCTCTGGATTTTTAGGTCATGTTTAGGTCCTTTTGAGTCCATTCTTTCCTATAGGTCCACATAAACCCTAATTGCATTCTAATGTGCATTTGACCATTCAAAATTAGGAGTCTTTGAGAGTTTTTTTGTACCTGAGTCATTCTCTGGATTATGATGTTCAATATTAAATTTCATAATTTTTCTAAGTCATTTGATATTTTTCTCAAGTTACTTAATCCCTAAGTCTTTTTTGGCCCCTTTCATGAGTTTCCTTCAATCCATTTGAATAAGACATTCATGCCATTTCTCTAAGGTCTTGGTTCTGAGTATTTTAGGTCATATTATAGGTCCCCAAATATAGAGCACCGTTATTGGCTCTTTATATTTTGATTTTATGGTTTTCTTAAGTCATAAGTCATCATTGTCTCCTTTTGCCCTAATTCTTATTCATCTTCCATCTTAAACCCTCAAAACCAACATAGTGGCCATGAAATGCTTGTTAACTCATTGACACACACTTCATAAGTGTTTTATACACATTCTCAAGTGTTCATTTCAAGTCATGAGTCCTTAGGCTTCATTTAGTGTCATATGTCTCCTTAATGCTTCATACTTAATATTTTGGTGTCCTTAATCCTAATGCTTCCATACCCCCTTACTTGTAGGTCATTTGTGAGTTCTAATTCCATTCTAAAACTTCATCAAGCCCCTGGTTTTTGAATGGGGAATTCAAATCCTCTTGGTCATGTTTGAGTTTTATTTTAAGTCTTTTCCCTTCCTTTGAAGTTCAATACTCATTTCTTGTTATGTTCACATCATTCCACATATAGTTTGAATTCCTTTCACTTTAATCTATTATCTCCCATCTTGTTTTACATCATAGGATACTTTCAATGAGTGTTGGCCTCTGGATTTTCTATTCACCTTAGGGTTTATATAAGTTTAGCATACTTAACCATTTAGGTTTCTTCATGTAACCTCACTTTAACTCTTATTAGGGTTTAGCTTCCTTTTAGGACATAGTTTGAAATTGTTCACTCTTATAGCTTTAGAATACTTAAGTTGATTTTAGCTACTGAATTTTCAAGTTTTTTATCTTATAGTATGCTTTAGGCTTAAACATTTGTCTTAGGAGTTCACTAACATATTCCTTAGATGTGTGGGTTGTTTTGAGAGATTTACCATGTTATAATTGTTCATTTTTCTCCATCATACTAATATTTTTTTTGTAGGGGGGAAGATGAGGTAATCACTTCATTCTCATTCCTTTATGCATTTATTTGTTTTGCCTTAGCACATTGGTGCTTTGTTCATAGGACCCCTTTCTTTCTTTAGATTTCAACTTAACTTCCTTAGGAAGTAAGTTGAACTCTAGCTTGCTCTTTCTTCTCCTTAGGTTAGAATACCTCATTAACCATAAGACCACACTTTTGTACATAATAGGATAACTTAGGGTTGTGTCTTAGTCCCCCATTAGCTTTGACCTTTTCCTTTTGAGTCTTTCTCTTCTCATCTTCAAACAAAATCCAAAAAGACTTAATAAATGTATGAAGGGATCTCTTGTGTATAGCCTTATTCCATGGGGCACTTACATTCATTCCATCTTGGAATAGTGTAAGCTTGTCTAGCATGATGTACAAGTCTCATCAAGAGGTTGTTTCACAAAGAAAAAATCTAAAAGATACTTCTTCTCAAAAGCTACAAAAACATTTAATAAAGTCCAACAAGCTAGTGAAGTTAAACCCTAATCCTTGGAAACCAGTCTTGGATAAATTCTTCTTGCTAGGTGTGCTTGTTCTATCATTCCATCCTGGAATGTATTAGCAAGTACACATTCCAGGGAAAAGAGTTTGAATTCACCTCCTTGTTCCAAATTCATACAAAACTCTTAAGAAGCAAGCAACAAACAATAAACGACTTTCCTACGGGAACTTCATTTCTCACCTCATTCATTCTCAACGCAAACTTGCGAAGACTTGTATCACATGAAGATGGTAAATGCACTCGTACCAGACGAGCCTGCAACACCTGAGCATAGACATACACAGTTCCATTTATAAAAAACACAAACAAATAGTTCTTGCCTTAGTCAGGAGAACTACGTCGACTCTGATCCTCATTTTCCCGATGAGGTACGTAGGCAGTGGGGTAGGGCCCATTCGAGCACATTTTTTATTTTCCCTACATTTTCCCCCTTTATTTCCATTTTCTTTTTCAATTCCTTTCTCATTTCAGTTCCATTCCAGTTAACAGTTCTTTGTTCAGCAGCATTCTTATTTTTCTCACCCTTTGAAACAACAAGCAAGCGTGGATCCCGTCGAGTACGGAGGACGATCTAGGGTGCTAATACCTTCCCAGGTCGTAACCGACTCCCGAACCCAGATCTTTGGTTCGCAAGACCTTGTCCTTTCCTTCTTCCTCAGGTTTGTGCAACATTACCTTTCCCATTCCTTCGGGATAAAAATGCCTTGCTGGAGACTCTACCTTTTCCGCGCCACTTTCGTGTTTGTACCAGGATGAAAATCCCGGGAGCGACACCTTCCTCATCCCATTTCCTTTCCAGTTAGCGGTTTTGTTCAGCATCATCTTATTTCTCACCCTTCGAAACAAACAAACAAGCGTGGATCCCATCGGGTACGACTGATGATCTGGGGTGCTAAAACCTTCCCAGGTCGTAACTGACTCCCGAACCCAGATCATTGGTTCGCAGGACCTTGTTCTTTCCTTCTTCCCCAGGTTTGTGAGTATTACCTTTCCCGTTCCTTCGGGACAAAAATTTCTGGTTGACGACTCTGACTTTTCCGCGCCACTTTCGCGTTTGTATTAGGATGAAAATCCCGGGAGCGACAGCTGGAGACTCTGCTGGGGATCGAACCGAGAATATTTGGTTTCCCCTTGAGAGTCAATCCTAGAGCCTATTTGTTTCTGTTTCTTTTGGTGTTTATCTATGTAATGTTGTATGTTTATTTACTATTTTCATTTACAACTTTATTTATAGTTTTCAGTATTTATTTTCATGCATCATATATTACCGGATTGTCTGGACTATGTTGGTTTCCATTTTTTCTGTGGGATGGGAGTTACTATGAGATAAGCCAACTACCCGACTTGAGTGCACCCTAGGACTAGCGTGGACACATTGTACTCGTATGTGACATGATGAGTGGCGATGTGTTTCACACCCAGACTGCGACCGTCTTGGAAATATCTTGTGTGGGGATTTCCTCCGCTTCGGGATAGGACCTTGATAGTTATGTGCATATGGGGACCGATCATTGAGGACCTTAGTGTAAACAACCCTCTCCAGTGATGATAGTGGCAGACCACATTTGTTGGCAAACCCACTCGCATCTGAGGGCCCACTGGGAACTCGCATATGATGGCCTGATTCTCTCGTAGGAATCCAGTTAAAGCAAAACTGTTCATATGACAATAGTACTGTATCCTACGGGCTGAATGTACTATTGTTTCTCGATTCAGTGCTTGAAGATGGGGACTTATGAGGGATGCTTGTTTCCTCGGACTTAGCTGAGACCTTCCTGAGAAGTACATAATGCCAAACCAGTTCCCTGATTTGGTCACGAACCATTTCTCAGAGATGGTGAACGTATTATTGCTACTTGGCTTTGAGAGTCCGTGATGTTGACGCGAGTAGCACACCCGTGAGTTTGGGAGGGGTTTACAGGTTTTCAGGAACCATTGACCTCACCATACCCTCATTACCAGCATAATCTTATGATCTGAGTCTGTTACTTTGATCTTGGAATTCTTGAGTGAAGCTAGTTTTGATCCTTAATCTGGATTTATTTATGACTATCTGAGTTCTTACCTATGGGCTGTTATCCAGAGGACAGTTTTGGGTTTCAGATTACTTGGATCTTGGCCTCGTTATCCTGTGTCCAGACAGATGTCAGTCGCTGATCAGGTGCCATTTGCATCCATGACATCATAGCATCCCCGCATACATGTTCAGTTATTTCTAGGGACCTCATATTTGAATCATGCTGCTGAATTTTTCTTGTGTAGCAAAATATGAATTAAAACAGATCGAGTCCCGGGAAATAACCAAACATGGCATTTGAATACATCCTTGCATTTGTAACAGGTGTTCGTAGGCAGTTTCTTACCCTGATTTGGTTTCTCCTCAGAATGGATAACATGAACCAGAATTCCCAGGGCATGAATTGTGAACAACTCCGGGCAGAGATAGCTGAAATGAAGGCCCAGTTGGGGAAATTCAGGGAAAAAGTACAAACTTTGTCACAGGGGCAGAGGTTCTTGAAAGAAGAGTTTGACGTGATGGAAATTCAAATGAAGCTGCTGACAGGGATCATGAATGCCTTATTGAAGAAATAATATGGTTAGGCGTCTGCCTCTTCACCAGAAGGTCTCATTTCTACCATCTCTTTGGGATCTCCACTAAACCAAGAGTTTTCCGGTAGACATTCTCCACAATTTGAGCTTCCTCACCAGCTGTCACCACTTGGTCATCCAGAAGAGCCCGGGATAGAGATCAATCTCTCCTTGCCTGATTCAAATAAGGTAAACAGTCCTATGCCAGTTGTGGCTGAAGAAGCAAGCACTTTCTTTCCGTATCAAGGACCTTCACCAGATCCTATACCTTGGTTTCCCAAAGAAGGTTTTCAGCAGATGTCAGGTGTATCCCCTCCAGTGGAAGCCACCCATTCTCGACAGAGGAAAGAAAGGGTTATTGATCCTATACCCATGTCTTATGCTGAACTGTGCCCACAGCTGCTCAAAATGGGATTGATTGAAGGTCGTGAATTATCTTCTCCTGCTGGTGAACGTCCCCAGGGTTGGAATCCCTATGCCTAATGTATTTTTCATTCTGGAGCTCAAGGACATGATGCCAATGATTAAAGGGCATTCATGCATCAAGTGTAAAACTTGGTTGATAACAGAGTAATTAACTTTAGGTCAATTGATTTAAAAGTGTCACAAGTTAAGGCACATGTGAACACTGAAGAGGTGGTCAAGTTTCATTCTTCTGGAGTCGTTACTTAGGCTGAGTCTTCAAAGAGACTACAACAACTTTCTCTGGTTCCTCATCCAAATCTGGGTAAGAAAGTGCAGTGGCCTGTTAGGCGCTCAAAACAACATCAACAACAGATTGATCAACCATAATGAAGGCCTTATCCATTGAGAATTCGACAAGCTGATCGTGTTCTTGATCCCATTTCAATAACTTACACTACCAAGTTGTGAGAATTGATGAGACTTGATCTGATCAAGTTGCGGACTTTGAAACCACCGATAGGGAATCCTCCAAAGGGATACAATGAAAATGCGTGTTGCAAGTTTCACTCAGGTTACCCGGGGCATGCAACAGAAGAATGCAGAGCTTTACAGTTGAACATTCAAGATCTCATAGACTTGAAGGCCATCTCACCAGACGGCCAGCTAGGGAGGAAAAGACTTCTAGATTGGAATTGAAGCTTATAGGCCTTAGCTCTTTCATGTGTATGGTTACCCTCAGGCTTGTTGAGGGAACCTTGTTGCTGTACTTAGTTGTGTTTGTTTTCAGTACCTTGTATGACTTTTCTTTTATGAGCAGTCCTCTGTTATGTGTTTGAATCTCTGAGGTAGTGGTTCCCTTGTTCATGCATTGAAACTTGGTCACATGATGATATTTTACTGGATCTTGCTTGTAAGTTTTCTCCTGATAGTGTTTTCCCTCAATGGCTGTGTTTTCGAGCATTTGAATAGCATAACATCTTGCATACCATATCATTCTATCTTTGTTTTTCAGGTACCCTGTCAGTTTCTTATCTCTATTCAGTATCAAGCTATAGTGTTGGGATTTATTTTCTCTAATCAAGCAAAGCAGGGCCAGAGTGGCAGATCAGGTACAAGCTGAGCCTGTAGAATTGAAGGCTCGTATGAAGTAGTTTATGACCCTGATGACGGGGATGGCTCAGAGGTAAGAACAATTAAGGTTAATGGTCGAGCGGCCAGAAAATGAGATTCTTGATGATGGAAATCAGTTGGGTTCTTCATTGCATTTCCTCCATATAAAGGGGAACTACGTCGCTCTGATTCTTCATTGGTCTTGGGTCAATGGAGATACGTAGGAAGAAGATCGTTAGGTCTTTGCGAGCAACCTTATGTGACAATTTATTTTCAGTGTCACTATTTCCTTAAGACGTCTCGTGTCAATGTTTGAACGTCGAAGGATTATGGTCAGAATAATTGGGAATGAAGTATGGTTCTAGGCACGTGGTCGTTTGATTGAAGACTATAAATCCCACAAGGAAAAGGCTGCTGACTACTGTAAGTATTCAAGATCAATATGTCTAGACGGAGTCAAGTCTCCTCAACAATGGCATTGCTCATTTTCTTTAGTGCATTTTCATGTGTAGCTTTTATATGTTTGTTTGAACATTTTTATGCGTGCATGAAGTTTATTTATTTTGAATGTTAATTAATGAAATACACATGTTATCTTGATGTAATTCATTCGTATTTTACTTATAATTTTGTGAATGTGCACTGCAATACCAATGGTCTTTCTTAAACTCTGTGATGGAGGATGACGAAATGAAAATGCAAAAATCTCCAATTGTGTGCTCTTGAATAAGACCTTGTTGACAATGTACATGCTTTTCTTCAAATCCCAAACACCGGAGATATAAGGGAGATATACCCTCGCTAACCCCTTTAAGCCTTGAAGTAGGAGTTTCTTTTCGCATGAGGAAACCCTTTCATTTAACCCGGGGCAGGGTAGATGTCAGCTAGTTGGACCAAGTGTTCAGACTTTCACAAATGAGTGTATTTGAGGATCCATTACTTTTTATTCCAGCATGACAAGAGGTCCAAAGACCAGAAACTACAATGGTTATACCAAATCGAGAGGTCCAAAGACCAGGAAACCATCATGGTTATCCCTCATCAACTGGAAAGTGAGGTAGTCACAAACCTCTCAAAGAAATCAAGACACACAGTTGTAAACACCCCAAATTTTCCCTCACTTGTCTCACACCATGGCTTGTGATCTTTCATTTTTGCATTAAGCATAAGCACACCATCTCATATTGCATATTTGTTTCACTGTCTAATTCCATTTCATCTGCATCTAGGGTTTATGATCTGAGCAATCCAAGAAGTGATATGAGCCATCCCAAAGGTCTTGAAGCTTTCCAATAGGGTACATGTGTGTTCCATGATCATAATATGTCCCCCAAAGTTCATAAAAGTCAAGGGATCACAAAGAATGGCAAAGGCATAAAGGCAGAGCTAGGGTTTTCCTACACATATGACCAAAATTTGGGTTTTGGTTTCAGAGGCCTTAACCCCAATTTTTTTGGTCATCCTTGTCTCTAATGGTCTTAATATGCTATAAGGATCATGTGTACCAAATTTGATGAAGAAATTCACTGTGGAAGTCATCTGATCATTGGGTAACTTCTTGAGCAAGTAAAGTCAAAATCAGGGCATCTGAGGCCCCCCAACAAGGGTACCAAAGGGTCATTATCATCATTTTTAGTCTCTATGATCTTTATTTGATCTTAGAAGTGGTTGGAAGTTCACAAAGTTGAAGAATTTTGAGCCAAATGCAAACTTTCTATTTTTGGAAATGACTTGTAATGGAAACTTTCCATTTTGGGAAAGATTTTCAACCTATTCTTTCATGACCAAAAATGCTTCAAATGAAAAATTCTTGGGCATAAAAGTTGTAGATTATGTCTTCCCATTTTCAAAAAGTACTAGAACATGTCTTGATTCATCCTAGAACTCAAGATATGGCCTTTCAAAGTTGGCAAAAATCCTATAATTTTAGAGTTCATGCCAAAGAGGATTTTTTGCAAATTCAAGTTTCAAGCCATTTCATGACCTCTAATTGATTGCTAGGCATCATACAAACATAGTATAATGCATTTGAACCAAAATTGTGCCTTGGATTGCAAGATTCATCAAGACATTTTCACAATATTCTCAAAGAGGGAAAATTGCAAAACCTCTTGGAACTTTCCATCCACTTGTGTCAGCTGCATAAAATCAATCCTATGGCCCTCCATGAATCAGGCTGAGGCCAGACACCCCTTGAAGCAGCTCCTGCCATGGCCCATGCTTGAAGTACAAAGTTGTTGACTTTTTTGCAACTTGCCCATACCAATCACAATAGGCCACACCAACTCTCTGAACCAATCACATTTGTTTATACAAACATCAAGCACTCCAAAGCACACAACACACAAACTCAGAACCTCCAAGAACTCAACTTTCACAAAATTGGCCAAAAACTTCCTTTCTTAGATTCTCAAAAACCAGCCATCAAACTTCAAAACAAACTTCACCAATCATCTCAATATCACTCATAGAACACAAAGCAACCCTTGAATTGGCCTGAAAGCACACAAAACCAAAGCACGATTTTTGGTGCAGCAGAACTGAATCATCAAAATCAGCCATCATAAACTTGTTTCAAGCATTCCAAAAGCCTAAGGGGATCCATTGGAGTGTTGATTTGTGTTTAGGGTTGTTTAAGGTTTGATTCTGGAGCTTTTGGTGAAGTTTCATGGCCATTTGAGAGATTCAGGGGAGGGGTTTGGCCGGAGAAGATGACCGGAGCTTGCTTCGGTCACCTGAGAGTGATTAGGGTTAGTTAATTAGGGTTTAGTCAGGTTTGAATGTAGGCCCTAGGATCTTGTCTTTCGCGCGCGCGTGTGTGGCTCAGATTAGATCATTAACTTTAATTCTGGATTAATTAAATAAATTATAATTAATTAGGCAGATTTGATCCTGGCCTTCCATCTGCGCGCCAGTCAACCTAGGTTTAAACCCTGACCTTCAGATGCTTTGACTTTCCATTTATTTCATTTTAATTCATTTTCTTTTTATTTCTTTTGTACATTTTATTTAAAATAGTAAAACTCATCAAAAAAATATGATCTTTTGCATTTTGGTTTTAAATATTTTTCTCAACCTGAAAATAATTTTTATTTTATTTTTTGCATTAAAAAAGCATTTTTAAAATATATAAATGTTATTTTTAATTAATTAATGGATTTTAATTAATTAAAAATGCATTTAGGTTTCTAAAAATCACAAAAAAATTCATGAACCATTCTAATACATTTAGAAACATTTTCAAACTTATCATACAAATTTTTTTTTAGGTTTGATCATAATTTCACAATTTTCTTTGAATTAGGGTTCTTAAAAATCACATTTTCTAACCCTAACTTGAAAAATTCATTTCTGCCTAACCATGATGAGTTTGAACTTGATTCTTTTTGCATTGTTTCACATATTGCATGTAGTTTCTAGGTTATTTTTCTCATGAATTTATCTTGCATTTTCAACTTGATTTGCATCTTCCCTTAAGAATCACCCAAAAACCCTAGCAAACTTAGAAAATTCATAACTTTCAATAGGATTAGCTTCTGACCTTCTCCTTTGGGGTTTGATCTTGTGTTGGTTTAGGGTTTGTTTGAGTCCAATTTCAATTTTTTATCATGATGTATGCTTCTGTTTTGGCCATTTGCATCTCATACATTCATAAAACCCTAATTTCTCATGTTCATTTGAAATCATTTTTGCATATCATCATCATGTGAACTTGTATGACATCTTAGAAATATTAAGACATGTTTGAACATTTCTTGATCATTTCTTCATTCATTTTCTATGCTTTGCATCCATTACATTTCATAAACATTCATGTGTTTCCAAGCTTCTAAACATGCTTCCTTTGCATATCATCTTTGTATGATCATTCATATGCATCTTGTATGACATTGCATCATCTCATATGCCTTTTACATTGCATTTTCACTTCTGACTTTGGTCTTCACATCTCATTTCATTTCACTTCCTTTTACTTTATGTCTTATGCATTCATACTAACAATTTCAGGAACTTTTGGTAAGTTATTTGGGAGGTGGATTTACCTTCACTTCCCATCTCTTCTCATCATTCATATGCATATTACTTGTATTTGAAGTGAACTTGCTTCACTTGTTTTCCATTCCTCTTACTTTCTTTCTTTCAAGTTACTTATCTTCTTCAGGAAGTAAGTAATCTGTTCTTCTTCCTCCTTCTATTTTCATCTGCTTCTTCCATTGGTGGCTTTGGAGATCCTTTCTCTTAAGCCTAACAAACCATATGATATCCAAGCATGATAACTTTTGGGTTGTTTATAGTCCCCCTTAGTCTTTTACCTTTGAGTCTCCTTGAGTCTCTCTTCTCATCTCAATAATCAGAGACTAAAGGAGAAAGGAGCAATGATAACTTTATCTTGTAACTTGGGCCTTACATTAGGGTTCTATCTCTTCCTTATGGTTAAGAGGGACTAACCCTAATGCTTAATGGACAAATCCCTCTCAAGTTGTCTTACAAACTTAAAATCCACTTCTTAATCTCATCGTTTAATTAAAATCCATTTAATAAAGGCTTGTTATATAATGAATTTAATCCCTAACCATGGATTAAGTTGTGGTATCTTCCTCAGCTTAAGTTTTCTCGTCTATTATCCTTCTATTAGGATGGTGTAATGAGTTCACTAATCTGTGATTAGAAATTAAACTCATTACTTAACACTAAACAAAAACCCAAAAACATCTAATTAATCAAAAGTAGGTTAATGATCTTAATCCTACATCATCATGGTAATTAAGTTGAGGTGTTTATCTCACACTTAAGTAGACTCATTATCCCTAATCAGGGAGGATATAATGAGTTTGCAAGCCCTTGATTTAGGCTTAAGCTCATTAACTTATGCGAAACACCGAAAACAATTAAAAACTGAAAACACAAAAAACAAACAATAATCGTCTCCTCCGGGATTCCTTTCTCATCACAATCATTCAAGAACGAGAACTCTCTTCTTCCGTCTAATGCAAGACAGTTAGCACTCGAGCCAGACGAGTCATACACTTGAGCATAGACAAGCAAGCAGTTCACAGTCAATCCTTTTTCAGTCTAATTGAGTCGAACTATGGTGTTCTAACTTCCTCATTGCACAAGAGGATACGTAGGCATAACTTAACAGTTATCAAACAAAAGTCTCTTTGTCATCCCCCTCTCTCAGCATTATTTTCTAAGCCTCATTCCTGAGCAATTCACTCTTTTGCACTGACACCTGTACATTTATTCCTAGCTTTTGCACACAGATAACACATACACTTACCCCTTTAAACACAATCTTGTAAGCGTGGATCCCGTCGAGTACGACGGACAATCTGGGTGCTAATACCTTCCCAAGTTATAACCAACCCCCTTTCTTAGTTTCTCTGGTTCGCAACCGTCTTATCCATCTCTTTCTAGGTTTATGCAGCATTACCTTTCCTTCGGGATAAAAATGCCTAGCTGGCGACTCTATTTAATTCATTTCATTTCATTTTCTCTTTCGCCGACCGTTCGCTTCTGCACCCTGGGACCCTGGTGTCTTTTCGGGGGAGTGACAGCTTGGCGACTCTGCTGGGGACTATCTCTCTTGAAACCAGGGCTTCTGGTTCTTTTTGTGGGTTTCTCCTAACGCTTGTTTGATCTGTGTTTATGGGGGTGTTATGTGTTATGTGTGCTTTTGTTTATTCTTTATTTATTTCTTTATGTACAGCTTTATTTATTGCTTTCATTTATTGTTTTATTCATTTCATATTACTGTCATCATATAATTGTGTTGGATCTGTTGTTTACTTTGGTGGGAGGGATACTCAGTGAGTAAGGTTCCATACCGGGAGCCTGAGTGACACATAGGATTAGAGTGGCTTCATATTATTTTCCATTCCTTTTCGGTCTGGTACGGGAATATGAAACACGGTTCAGACATGGGTTTCTTCTTGAGAACTCTGTGCTACGGATTTCCTGTAGTACTAGGGCTATCTGGGAAACCTGCTAAGTCTGGATGACCTTTTAGATGACCTTCAGCATCTGAGGTGAATTAGAGTAGGATCCTTTATGATTAATGTAAACACTGTACCTCTGGGTTAGAAGTTTTTACACTTCTCATAACTGATCCAAGGCTGAGGATCTTTGTTCTAGAACAATACCTGTGAAGGGGTTGGGATGTTTACAGGTTTGCAGGAACCTTTGACCTCATCATACCCTGTTACCAATATTGTTAAGGTTACACTATTTTGGATTGATCTTATGAAACCCTGGACTTGTGAATCTTTATTTGAGTCCCCCACCTGGTTACTGGTTCTCTAAGCCTTCATCAGGATTTCTAAACACACATGGACCCTATCAAAGCATATAACAGATACAACACCTAATCACAAACCCTTGCATATCATTCTACATACATCATTTTGCATCATTTTAACATTTGTCTATTTGTTTTACAAGGTATCCACATCTTACCTTTGGTTTGGTTTTGACTGTTCTTCTGCTCAGCCACCTTCATTAGATTTGTTTTCTCAGAGATCTTCTTCCTCAGATATCCTCATCAGTTATCTTCATCAAAGATCTTCTTCAGTATCTTATACAGTTGTATTCATTAGTGTTTCTCGTCAGTCATCTGCATCAACATCCATTATCAGTATGGACCCATCCAGGAAGAGCAACATTACTTATCATTTCTTTGAGTCCTCTCTAGCAGGCATCAGGCAGATTCAGACACTCATCACTCCTGATCATGTCTCTTTATTCAGGGAACATTATGGTAGTATTATGAACATGATCATGGACTTGGATGCATCACAGAGGAGCATGATTCACACTTGCCTTCAGTTCTATGACCCTCATCTCAGATGCTTCACTTTCCCAAACTTTCAGTTGGGTCCTTTGTTAGAAGAATTTTCCATGTTGTTGGGTGTCCCCATCAGGAGGGGGATTCCTTTCAACCCTGAGATGACTGCTCCTAAGAATGTGGACATTGCTAAGGCTCTATATTTGGAAACCACCATCATTGATCAGAACATGACTACTAAGGATGGAATCCCAGGCCTCCATTTGGACTTCTTGATTACTCAGGCCACCAGACATGCTGCAGCAGGGAAATGGGACACTGTTTGTGCTCTCTTAGCCCTTAGTATATATGGTATCATCTTGTTTGCAGACGAGCCTAAGTTTGTAAGAAAGAGTGTTATCCATCTCTTCTTGCTGAAGAATCCAATTCCTACCTTGCTCGGGGATTTCTATTACTCAGTGCATCAAAAGAATGAGAAACAGCGGGGAAGATTAATAAGATGTTGTGCACCTCTCTTCTACTGTTGGCTATTGAGACACCTGCCAAAGACAGAAGCTTTCCTGAATCCTCATCAGTCAAGAAATTGGGCTAAGAGGATGATTGCTCTCACTTCAGAAGACATCAGGTGGTGCACTTAGAGCACCAAGGGTAGGAACATAATCACAAGCTGTGGGAAGTATCCCAATGTACCTCTTATTGGAGTGAAGGGTTGCATCAACTATAATCCTTTGCTGTTCAAAAGGCAGCTAAGGTATGCCTTAGTACATCCACCAAGAGAGCATGACTTATCAGAAACCCTTTACTGTGACATTCAGAATAATCATGCTATCGTCCGACAAGCAGCCTGGGCTTGGGATAACATTCAGACAAAAGGGACTGCTATTCTTGGCAAGTGCAACAACATAGCTTCAGCTCAGTATACTGATTGGTCTCGCATTAGAGGACAGATCACCCGCATGCCATTTACCCTGGAAGATGTGCCAGGGCCATCAACAGTAGAGCCTGTAGCTACAGTCAGTTTAGAGGAATTTGAGAAGTTGAAGGAAAGGAATACTCAGCTTTCTGAAGCTCTAAAGTAGACCCTCTGGGAGAGGAATGATAGTCGTCTGGACAATGAAAGGTTAGAGAAGCTCCAGATCGAGCATATGACCAAGATTGATAAGACAGATGATTACATCAGAAGAGCCCAGGCAGGGGAGTTGGTATTGAAGAATGCTTGCAAAGAAGCTAAGATCCAGAAAGCCAGAGTTGAGCACTACTTGGAAGAGAGTCAGGCTAGATGGATCAGAATTACTGAGGCTCGTTCACAGGAAGAGATTCAGGCTAGATGGATCAGAATTACTGAGGCTCGTTCACAGGAAGATCAGAAGACCCAGGCTAGGATAGAGCAGCTAGAAGCTAATGAGAAGAAGAGTCAGGAAGCCTTGTTAGCAGCACAAAAAGAAATCTCCGAGTTGAAACTCCGGGCGGGGTTGAAGAGATCAAAAGACCAAGACAAGTATAAGAAATTGACAAGTGCCATTGCTACCAGGAACCTTCTTATCAGGACCATCACAAAGCATCCAGTTGGACCAGTAACTGATGCTCTCCTGAAGGAAGTCAAAGAGGATGACTTTGGGCTGGATGTTTGATTTCTTTGTACTTGTATTTCATTTTGTTTGTACTTTTGTTGATTTTGTTGTATTTTAACCCACCATGGGGACTTGTTGTAATCATTAAACTATGTATCTTTGCATTTGTAATATATTGTTTGTATGTTATCCTTTGGGATTTATTTCTCTTCAACATCATCATTCCTCGAGGTCTGGAAGGTCAAAACCAAAGAACCAAACTAGATACCCTTGGAAGACAAATAGAAATACTGCATTGCATACTAACCTCATTCTTTGTTTTGTAGGTATTTTTGTTGTTGTTTTCTCACTTTGTTGTGGTTTCAGGAAACATTGCTCGTAGTAGGATTTTCCCCATCAATAGAGTTCACCGGTATCCTACAAGAAACAACCTTCCGAGCTTACAGATGGACCAAGTTCAGTAAGATTTGACTGACGTAAGAACCCAGATGGCTAATGAAAGAAATGATATGAGGGTTCAGATGAACCAGTTCATGGCAGTAATGACTGGGTTGGCCCAAAGCCAAGAAAGATTAAGAGAGTTGGTCGAACGACAAACTCCTGAAGAAAATCATCCAGGTACAGGAGGTACCAGCAACAATGATCACGTACAACCACGTACTGACCCCCCAGAGTTTGGGCCTCATCTCAACCCTGAAGTCAACGCTATAAGGAATACCCAAGGTAACATTGGAGGGCATGCCTTACAAGAGGACCCTCAAGAGGAACAGTTTACTGTCATCCGTGCTGGGGATGAAGCCTATGATCGTCGTCTGGACGAAATGGCAGAAAAACTGAGATCTCTAGAGTCCCAAAACTCCTTAGGATTTTATGTTATAGACATGGGCCTGGTTGATGGAGTAATAATTCCTCACAAATTCAAACCTCCCTGCTTTGAAAGATATAATGGCACCTCCTGTCCTCGTACCCACCTTCAATCTTTTCTGGGAAGATTAAAAGCTTATACCATGGATGAATAGCTATGGATGTTTTACTTTGACGATAGCTTGACCGGGGCATCCCATGAGTGATACTCTCATCTTACCAGGGCAACAGTCAGAAATTGGAAGGATTTGGCCGAGGCTTTCATACACCAATATCAATACAACTTAGACATGGCTCCCAACAGAACTCTCCTAATGGGTATGTCACAATCCTCAAGAGAAAGCTTCAGAGAGTATGCCCAAAGGTGGAGACAGTTAGTTGCTGTTGTTCACCATCTATTACGACCCGACAATGGTCCCCGATTCCAACAATTTTCAGCAACAATCTCAACAACAACCCATCTTCAGTCTTTCACCACTACCATCAGCCAAAAATCCTGTTACCATATATTACGATCCACAAACAATAACAGTTCCTACTTCCGCCGCAGTTAGTCCAGTCACCATCACGGTACCAGGACCCATTCTGTATGAAAAAGATAATGTTGTGCCATGGCACTATGGTTCAGATCTCTACTGCAACGGGAAGAGAGTCGCTCTTGATTCTTCAACTTATACACCACAAATCGATAATGTCGGGGGAGGCGGAGGCTTCACTCGAAGCGGACGTCTCTTTGCATCACAAGATCCGAGAGTTAATGCGGAGGCAGAGGCTGCTGCCAAGGCTAAAGGCAAGAATGTGGTGCCTGAAGAACCAGTGGCAAAAGAAGCTCATAAGACGTCCTTTGATTAGGATGTGGACGAATTTATGAGGATAATCAAGAGAAACGATTATAAGGTTGTGGATCAGCTCCACCAGACTCCTTCCAAAATCTCCATTTTATCACTGCTATTGTGTTCCAAAGTTCATCGGGATGCATTACTTAACGTCCTGCACGCAGCCTACGTGCCCAAGGAGATCACGGTTAATAAGCTAGAGACGGTAGTTTCTAATGTTAATACTAGTCATGGACTAGGCTTCACCAATGCTGATTTGACTACGGAAGGTCGTCATCATAATAAAGCTTTTCACATCACTCTAGAGTGTAAAGGAGTTGTGCTTTCACATGTTCTAGTTGACACTGGGTCCTCACTCAATGTCTTTCCAAAGAAAGCCCTTGTTAAGCTTGAATATGATGGTATAGCTCTCCGACCAAGCAATATGGTGGTCAGAGCTTTTGATTTTTCCAAGAGGTATGTTCTTGGAGAAGTGGAGCTGCCTGTGATAATTGGCCACAGGTCTTTCAAATTACTTTCTACATGATTGACATTCAGCCGGCCTACAACTGTTTGTTGGGTCGCCTTGGATTCATTCCGCTGGCGCAGTTGCGTCGACCCTTCACCAGAAATTAAAATACGAGTGGGAAGGGCAAATTATCACAATATGTGGAGAGGAAGACATTTTTGTTAGCCATCTGGCTACCTACAAATATATTGAGATGGATGGGGAGATCCACGAGACCATGAGCCAAGGTTTAGAAGCACTGAACGTCAACGAGGCGACGAATGAAGTATTTGCTGCATCCCAAGAGGATAGGATGGGTACTTCAATTGTCTCCTACCAACAAGCTCGAAAGGTTATTGAAGATGGGAACGCCCAAAGCTGGGGCAAGTTGTTACCTGTGGAGAAGAAAGAAGACCGATTCGGTTTGGGTTACAAACCATCCCGAGAAGATCAAGCAGAGGCTACTAAGGAGCCCAAGTTCATAAGTGGGGGAATGATGACCCCAGATGCTGTCAAAAACATGGAAGACAAGGCTGAAAGTGACTTCAACCTGGAAAGCAGGATTCGTCCAAGAGTCCCGGGCCAATAAGTCCTTAAATGGTCTTCCTAGGAAATTATAAGAGTTACTCCTGCAGAGTAATTATTATTTCCTGCTTAAGCATGCATCAAGTCCTGCATCTTGCCCAAGGTGTCAGGACTCATTTTGTAATAGGGCCATATTTGTATTTTGTGCAAATGGAATATCAATGAACAATGGACATCTTTTGCAAACAATTTTCTTTTACGCTCACTGTCTTTTCATTTTTGTTATTTTCACACAAAACAATAAATGGAAATGTTTTCAAAATAATAACTTCATTCACACTTTTTCAGAACAAGATTAAAATCAATCACTAAAAAGAACAAATCTCAACCCTTGCAGAGATAATCCTCTAGATTGCACCGACAACAACACTGTTATGATCTTGTATGACTTCGACAATCCAATTAATCATGTAGATGAAAGGGTTGATGAAGATTATGAGTTGCCTGAAGAGTTGGCCAGGTTGTTGAGACAAGTGTCACTCCCGGGATTTTCAACCTAGTACAAACGCGAAAGTGGCGCAAAAAGGGTAGAGTCGCCAGCCAGGCATTTTTATCCCGAAAGAATGGGAAAGGTAATGCTGCACAAACTTGAGGAAGAAGGAAAGGACGAGGTCCTGCGAACCAAAGATCTGCGTTTGGGAGTTGGTTACGACCTGGGAAGGTATTAGCACCCCAGATCGTCCGTCGTACCCGACAGGATCCACGCTTTCTTGCTTGCTTCAAAGGGTGAAAGAATATAACTGTTGCTGAACAAAGAACTGCTAACTGGAATAGGAAGAGGAAAGAAAGGAACTGGAAAAGAACAAAAAGAAAGAATGGGTAAAATGTAGGGAAAATAAAGAATGTGCTCGAATGGGCCCTACCCCACTGCCTACGTACCTCATCGGGAAAATGAAGATCATAGTCGACGTAGTTCACCTAACTAAGGCGGGAACTATTTGTTTGTGTTTTTTATGGCTGGAACTGCGTATGTCTATGCTCAGGTATTGCAGGCTCGTCGTGTATGAGTGCGTTTACCGTCTTGCATGCGAGACAAGTCGTCGCAAGTTCGTGCTGTGAATGAATGAGATGAGAAAAGAAGTTTCCGCAGGAAAGTCGCTTATTGTTTGTTGTTTGCTTTTTAAGAGTTTTCATGATCTTGGCACAAGAAAGTGAATATAAACTCTTTTCCATAGAATGTGTACTTGCTAATATATTCCAAGATGGAATAATAGAACAAGCACACCAAGCAAGGAGAATTTATCCAAGACTTGTTTCCACAGATTAGGGTCTAAGTTCACTAGCTTGTTGAACTTAATTACATGTTTTTGTGGCTTTTGTGAAGAAGTGTCTTTTAGATTTTCTTTGTGAAACAACCCCTTGATAAGACTTGTACATCATGCTAGACAAGCCCACACCACTCCAAGATGGAATGAATGCAAGTGCCCTATGGAATAAGGCTATAGACAAGGGATCATTTCATGCATTTATTAAGTATTTTTGGATTTGTTTGAAGATGAGAAGAGAAGGACTCAAAAGGAAAAAAGGCCAAAACTAGTGGGGGACTAAGACACAACCCTAAGTCATCTTATTATGTACAAAAGTGTGTCCCTATGGTTAATGAGGTTTTTCTAACCTAAGGAAGAGAAAGAACAAGTTAGAATTCAACTTACTTCCTAAGGAAGTTAAGTTGAATCTAAGGAACAAAAAGGGACCTATGAACAAAGCACAAAGTGCTAGGACAAGGACAATTAAATGCACAAGATAAAAGGAATGAAGTGATTACCTCATCTTCCCCCTACAAAACAAATGTTAGCATGATGAATTAATATGAACAATTATGACATGGCAAACTTCCATTAAGAACTCACACTAATTAATAAAGGCATTAATGAATTTCTAAGCCTAAAGTAAAGTCCTAAGATACCTTATATGCTATCTAGCTTCTAAAGTCAGTAGCTAAATATTATTAAAACTAACTAAAGGGATTAAGAGAAACACACTCAAACTATGCCCTAAATGGTACTAAAACCCCTAAGTGGAAACTAGGTGGATTTGTATGGAAAATTCAAATAAAGTCAAAGCACAAAAAAATGGTAAAGGTCCTGGAAAAATACGAGATTAATTCCTTAAGGTCCCTAACCTAAATATAATGTTGTGTTAAAAAATCTCCTAAAAATTCAGAACCTAACTATGCCAAATGGTCACTTAAATCTACCTAAGATCTAAACACAATTTTACACAAACTATGCTGCCAAAACAATGGATAAAAAGGTCCTAAAAATATGACAAAAATAATTTCAGGTCCTATTATTAGTCCTCTAATTACAGAAAAAAGAATGGGATAAAAAGATAACTGGAAGTGGGAGAAATAAAATGAACAAAATGAAGTGTAGCTGCAAGAATTCCACAGAAAACTAATTAAATGGAAAATCGAAATAAAATTGAAAATTCGCCAAAACCAGAAATTAAAAGTGTGGAAAATTTCTAAAATGAGTTAAGAAGTCTCTGTGATTTTTGGGGAATTTTATCATGAGTTTTGGTATTTTTGTTGGATTAAAATTGAAACTATGTAAAACAGAAAAATAAAGAAAACAAGGCAAATGGAGAGGGGTGCAGAAAGTGGAAAGCTGAATTGAATTTGGCTGGACCCAAACATGCTGGGGTGCAAATAGTGATCTGAAAAACTCTTCACAAAATTATGGCACATGATTGGCACATGTTCATTAATGTGGTGGCTGATTCTGGTTCGTCAGATGGAGACTGATCTAACGACTGTGTTATGTTCCCACACTAATGCTAAGACTACTATTCCGGTCACCGGAGCTAAACTCCGGTCATCTTCTCCGATCACTCTCCGGTTAGGGTTGGGGAAAATGTCTACCAAACTGAAAAATAAGACCATGGACGAAATCGTCCCCTCAAGTACATCAACAATCTAGGCTTGATATTCTCCTAAGGCTCATGAATAATGCAAATCGAAGCACACAAGAATCAACCTAAGAATTGAATCTAAGCACCTAAGGTGCCTATCAACTAGCCAACACAAGCATTGCTCCTATTGAGCTTATATCAACACAAAACAACCAAAAAATCAGAATTCACGTCAATGGAATTGAAGATGAAACCTGAAATTCAGTGGTGTTTAGAGTTGTAGAAATCCAGAGGTGAGGTTCCAAGGTCTTCTATGCTTGATCTTGATCCTTTGTTAAGTGAAATAAAAACTTTGTTGATGAAGAATCTTGAGAAATTGATGAAGATGCAGAAAATTCAGAAGTGAATTCTTGATGATTCAAGCTATAAACTCCATGGATATGCTGCAAATCATGATGCTAGTAATGAAATGATGCTCAATGAGGCTTGTTGGATGATGATTTAGCTTGTTCAATCCAAAAGGTGGAAATGTTGTGATGATGCAACTTCAAATTTCTAGCTTCAAATATCCATGAAAATGCATTGTAAATGGTGCTTGAAGAAGCACAATAAAGAAGAAGATAAATGCTATGGTTGTGGAAACTTAATCCTTCAAAATGCAGAGAATTTGCAGAGAAAATGCAGAGCCAAATTTGGAGGATTTTGGTGTGATTTGAGTGAAAATGAACCTGAACCCCAAACTCATCCACTACTCATCCTTTTATAGAGCATTAGACCTCTGGTTAACAGTTAGAACCATGGTTAATTATCCTGGGTTAACTAAGTGAAGTGAGTTAAATGAGTGAAGTTTGTTATGACAGTTATGACAGCTGGATTTCTAGAACCTTCTTTATTTGAAACCAATCCAATGCTGCAGAGAACATGAAGCTTATGCTGAAGATTAGTGAAGTGAAACACCAGCTTAGTTGCCCAAGGATTGCAACTTGAGTTTGCCCACTTGATTGTGAGATGCACAACAATTAAAGTGGTCCTGCATACACTTAATACCAGCATGCTGATGCAACAAAAACAAAGTCCAAATACAGCTTTAAACCATGATCTAGTGTACACCAGCTCATGATCATTGTGGTGAGGACCAATCTAATGTAGCAACAATGGTTGAGGTTTGAATTGAAGCAAATGTGAAGCTAAATGAGCTCTAATATGTGCACAAGTCACCCCTGAACTTATCCCCAAGACAACATTGTCATTGCCCCTTTCTATGCATCATACAACAGCTTTTTAGCAGAAAAACAACATTAGGCATCAATACATGTGGGTATGCATCGATACATACTGAAGCAATGGAAATTTTCAGCAAAAAAACAATTATGTATCGATACATAACGCAGATGCATCGATACATGTCATTTTTTTAACTGATATGTATCGATACATAATACAGATGCATCGATACATGTCAGTTTTTTTAGCTGATATGTATCGATACATAACACGGATGCATCGGTGCATCCTGATTATGTATCAATACATCCTGCTTATGTATCAATACATCCTGCTTATGTATCAATACATAGTCCATTTCCAAAAATGTTTTTTTCTTTGATTTCTCCATTCTTTCTTGATCAAATTTGGTCCATAAGTCCTCTGTAACCAACATTTCATGAACTTGACCTCAAAGAGTCCAGAGTTGACTTTTTACTCATCCTAGTTGACTTTTCTCCAATTTCCTGATTTTCAATCATCTGACCAATTGAACCCCTTCCAAAATGAATTTGTGGATGAAATTTCAACCCTATACACTTGTTGTCATATAGAACACAACAGAATCCACTTTTGCTCAAAAATTTCATGGAGAAGCCCTTCACAATTGAAACCCTAATTTGGATCATTTCCTCAGGAGATGTTGTACTGCTTGCATTCCTTGGAGCCATTCACTTCTTTCCAAGACTTGAGGCTACAAATGGAGACTTGTGGGATGTTGTAGACCCCTTGCACATGATTTAGGAGCTTTGTGGCCCTTTGATTGTCTTTGTATAGCCTCCAGTTGCTCTAGTCATTGACCACATACCTATGCCTCAACTATGCTACACATGATGCAATGTTTTTCTTGTGATTATTTTTATGAACTTATATATGCCAAATGATATGCCAAATGTTGAGGATATGAGAGGGAAAATTTTGAGGTATTACAGCTGCCCCTATTCAATCATCTGCAAGCTTGAATGAGTAATGGCGACAACTTTTAAACGTTCAAGATATGGGGTATTTGAATACTCGAATAAAACCTGAAAATTTTCACACTGTGGGTAATAAAATTGCTAGGAAGAATGTCATCCTCAAATGACAATTCTCAAAAGATCCTCGGATCTAACACGAAACCATACTCGAATGGAGACGCAATGGTATACCAGCCTCAGTCGATAACCAGAAATACAAAGACTGACCTCAGGCATACTTTGCAAAAGGGACAAACTGACCTCAATCAATAAGCTCAAAATGGTCTATCATCCTCGAATGATAGCCACAACAACAAGACCAACCTCAGAAGGACTTGAAGAAAAGAATGCCATCCTCGAATGACAATTATCAAAAGATCCTCGGATCTAACATGAAACCATCCTCGAATGGAGACGCAATGGTATACCGGCCTCAGTCGATAACCAGAAACACAAAGACTGACCTCGGACAGACTTTGCAAAAGAGACAAACTGACCTCAATCACTAAGCTCAAAATGGTCTATCATCCTTGAATGATAGCCACAACAACAAGACCAGCCTCAGAAGGACTTGAAGAAAAGAATGCCATCCACGAAAGATAATTCTCAAAAGATCCTCGGATCTAACACGAAACCATCCTCGAATGGAGAAGCAATGGTATATCGGCCTCAGTCGATAACCAGAAACACAAAGACTGACCTCAGGCATACTTTGCAAAAGAGACAAACTGACCTCAATTAATAAGCTCAAAATGGTCTATCATCCTCGAATGATAGCCACAACAACAAGACCAAATTCAGAAGGACTTGAAGAAACGAATGCCATCCTCGAATGACAATTCTCAAAAGATCCTCGGATCTAACACGAAACCATCCTCGAATGGAGACACATTGGTATACCGGCCTCAGTCGATAACCAGAAACACAAAGACTGGCCTCAGACAGACTTTGCAAAAGAGACAAACTGACATCAATCAATAAGCTCAAAATGGTCTATCATCCTCGAATGATAGCCACAACAACAAGACCAACCTTAGAAGGACTTGAAGAAAAGAATTCCATCCTCGAATGACAATTCTAAAAAGATTCTCGGATCTAAAACGAAACCATCCTCGAATGGAGACGCAATGGTATATCGGCCTCAGTCGATAACCAAAAACACAAAGACTGACCTCAGACAGACTTTGCAAAAGAGACAAACTGACCTCAATCAATAAGCTCAAAATGGTATATAATCCTCGAATGATAGCCACAACAACAAGACCAACCTCAGAAGGACTTGAAGAAAATAATGCCATCCTCGAATGGCAATTCTCAAAAGATCCTCGGATCTAACACGAAACCATCCTCGAATGGAGACACAATGGTATACCGACCTCAGTCGATAACCAGAAACACAAAGACCGACCTCAGACAGACTTTGCAAAAGAGACAAACTGACCTCAATCAATAAGCTCAAAACTGTCTATCATCCTTGAATGATAGCCACAACAACAAGACTAACCTCATAAGGACTTGAAGAAAAGAATGCCATCCTCGAATGACAATTCTCAAAAGATCCTCGGATCTAAAACGAAACCATCCTCGAATAGAGACGGAATGGTATATCGGCCTCAGTCGATAACCAAAAACAACAAAGAAAATAGGACAAGATGGAACGGGATCGTTGTACATAAACGAGAGCCCAGGCAAACAGGACCGTACAAAAAAAGAGCATGCGACGCGATTGTTGTACAAAACAAGATGCGGAATGGGTGACAAACATTGACTGGAAAATGATATTGGTATCCTCTGTGCAGAGTACTTCAAATTGAGAAGATGTTATAGGTCGTATGTAATATACCTCAAAACTGGCCCATGCCGACATGCATATGCTTGGATTTATGGTGTAATGCTCCATGATGATGGAAATGTTACACTTTGGAGGATGCAAATGTAATGATGATTATGCAAATGAAAATGCAAAGGATCTCCCGGAAAGGAGACTGCAAGTATCCCAGATGGCTTGACTGGGGAGGAACGGATGATCACTGCATTGATCTGGTTAGTCCTGGTGAGGAGGAAACAACTCTGCAGGGAATGTTGTTAATGATACACCGAATTTGAACTGCCGCCATTGCCAAAAATAAATTGGACTTTGAGATTGGAGAGCCAAGACCCTGCTGGAGATGGACCTTTCTTGCACTCTAGTGGGGAAATGGAGACCCCCTGACTTGGCTGGGAACCAGAGGTATGACTCTGTTGAGGAAGCAAACTGCTGGGGAGGAAAAACAATCCTTGTACTGCTGGGAATTGCCCCTGTATAGAAGGGAAGTGTCTGCTTGGGGAGGACACCAACCTTCTTCCGCCTTGCTGGGGGAGAGTTCAACTTCCAACTCTACTGGGGATGACTGGAGACACACGGGAAAACGCCAATTCTTGTTCAAGTATAATGAAATGTTCCTCTTAGAAATCTGCTTTAGCTCTGTTAGCAACACATGTACCTGTACCTGCATAAACACAATTGATAATTCTTGCAACATGGAGAGTTAGTTTGGAACTGTATGCTCAAGGATCAAAGCATGAATCATTGTCTGGGCATCTTGAAACCCTTTTAGAGTTGTATTAAATGTTTTTGTCCTCCTGCATGAGTTAGAAAGCATTCAAATGTTTACAACACAATATAAATCATAATTTGCTGGACGTTTTCGTAATCAATCGATGCTAGATGAAAACCAAAAACAAGCAAATAATCACAAGTTGACTGAAATTGAATTTTATTGATTTTGGAAAATGGCCATGAATAGGAATTACAAAGGAAGCAATTCCCTGGAAAGAGGAAATAGCCAAAAAAGAAAAAATACTATCCTATTGAAAATGTGATAAGTGGATCTCATCAAGTTTCAATCGGGTTATGGCTCGTATATCTTCAAGACTATTCGCTCGCTTTGCCCCTTGAGAAAGGTGATTGAACTGGTCTTCAACCTTTAGAATGACCTCAATTGCAGATGAGTTACGAATCTTGCAGATCACAGTCATTCGTGTTAGTCCCTCTTTTGCGTGGATCGCCCTTTCTGGTTTTCAATCCACCGGGATACCCTTTTTCGCCTGAGCTGTCCGATGTGGCTTTTCAACTCAGCGGGTGTACATTATTTTCAAGATTTCCCTAATTTCTGCCCGAGCCTTTTATTCTGTTTTTGGCTCACCGGGATGCCCATTTTTGCCTGGATCTTTATTCTGTTTTTATCCAGCGAGTCCTTTTTACACGAAGTATTTTCTTATTGCATCTGCGTTGATAGGGGAATGGAAGTCTTCTCCATCCATGGTTGTCAGCATCAAGGCTCCCCCTAAGAAAACCTTTTTAACCACGAATGGTTCCTCATAATTAGGTGTCCACTTGCCCCTGTGATCGTTAAGAGGAGGAAGAATCCTTTTCAGCACCAAGTCACCTGGTATGTACCTTTGTGGTCGCACCTTCTTGTCAAAAGCCTGCTTCATCCGCCGCTGATACAACTGTCCATGGCATACAACTGCTAGATGTTTTTCTTCAATGAGGCTCAATTTTTATATCTGGATCGGAGCCACTCAGCTTCATCTAGCTTAATGTCCATCATTAACCTCAACGAGGGGATTTCCACTTCAATTGGTAGGACTGCCTCCATACCATATACCAGTGAGAACGGGGTTGCCCCTGTTGAAGTACGCACCGACGTTCTGTACCCATGCAATGCAAATGGTAGCATCTCATGCCAGTCTTTGTATGTTACAACCATCTTCTGCACGATCTTCTTGATGTTCTTGTTGGCCACCTCGACGACGCCATTCATCTTCGGGCAATATGGAGAAGAGTTGTGATGTTCTATTTTGAAATCCCGACACAAGTCAGCCATCATCTTGTTGTTGAGATTAGAACCATTATCAGTAATTATTCTTTTGGGAATTCCGTACCGGAAAATGATGTCTCTTTTAATAAACCGGGATACCACTTGTTTAGTAACATTGGCATAAGATGCCGCTTCGACCCACTTCGTGAAATAGTCTATAGCAACCAGGATGAAGCGGTGACCGTTGGAAGCTGTCGGCTCGATCTTGCCAATCATATAAATGCCCCACATGGTGAAAGACCATGGTGAAGACATGACACTCAAAGGATTCGGAGGCACATGGACCTTATCGGCATAAATCTGACACTTGTGACATTTACGGGAGTAATTACAGCAATCAAATTCCATGGTGATCCAATAATATCCTGATCTCAACAATTTCTTGGCAATAGCATGTCCTTCAGCATGGGTACCAAATGAGACCTCATGAACCTCTTGCATCAACAGGTCTGCTTCGTGTCTATCCACGCATCTAAGCAGAACAATGTCGAAATTTCGCTTGTATAACATACCATCTTTATTTAAGAAGAAACCACCTGCCAGTCTTCTGAGGGTCTTCTTGTCTTCATTGGATGCCCCAGCCGGGTATTCATGAGTCTTCAAGAATTGCTTGATATCATGATACCCAGGTTTGTTATCTTCACCACTATCAACTGCAAAGACAAAGGCAGGTCTCTCAAGGCGAGAGATCATGATTCGAGGCACGAAATTCTCTTGACAAACTTTAATCATAGACGACAAAGTTGCTAGAGCATCAGCGAACTACTTTTCGTCTCAGGGAATATAACTCAACTTGACCTTGGTGAAGAAAGTTAGTAGCCTCCTGGTATAATCCCTGTAAGGAACCAAGTGAGGTTGATGAACTAACCATTTGCCATTGACTTGGTTCACCACCAGAGCAGAATCTCTGAAGATCTCGAGGTTCTTGACTCGCAGGTTGATTGCCTCTTCAACCCCATGATGCAAGCTTCGTACTCGTCCTCATTGTTAGTGCATTCGAAAGTCAACCGAGCAGCTAAAGGTGTATGGATCCCTTCTGGTGAGATGAGAACAACACCTATTCCACTTCCGTTCATGTTCACAGCTCCATCAAACATCAACTTCCATTTGGAATCAGGGTCTAGCCCCTCCTCTGGAAGTGGTTCTTCACAGTCTTTCAACTTGAGGAACATGATGTCCTCATTCGGAAACTCGAATTTCATGGGTTGATAATCATCAATTGGTTGCTGAGCCAAGTATTCCGACAATACACTTCGTTTGATTGCTTTTTGCAAAGTGTAATGTATATCATACCATGTCAGTATCATCTGCCATCGGGCTACCCTTCCTGTTAGGGCCGACTTCTCGAAGATATATTTCACATGATCCATCTTGGAAATTAAGAGAGTGGTGTGGGTCAGCATATACTGTCTTAGTCGGCGAGAAGCCCATGCCAAAGCGCAACAATTTTTCTCGAGTAGTGAGTAGCGTGTCTCACAATCGGTAAACTTTTTGCTAAGGTAATAAATTGCATGCTCTTTTCGACCAGAATCGTCCTGCTGACCCAACATACATCCCATCGATCCTTCAAGCACAGTAAGATACATGATTAAGGGTCTCCCTGGAACTGGAGGCATGAGAATTGGAGGTTCTAGAAGGTACTCCTTGATTCGGTCAAAGGCTTGCTAACAGTCTTCATTCCATTTAATGGCCTGATTATTCCTCAGAAGCTTGAAGATGGGCTCACACGTGGCCGTTAGGTGAGAGATAAACCGTGCAATGTAATTTAATCTCCTTAAGAAACCACATACTTGCTTTTCAGTCTTTGGCTCAGGAATCTCGTGGATGGCTTTTAATTTGGCTGGATCAACCTCAATTCCCCGCTCACTAACAATGAAACCAAGTAACTTGCCGGAATGGACCCCGAAGGTGCACTTGTTCAGGTTCAACCTCAACTTGAACTTCCAGAGTCTGTCAAACAATTTTGCTAGATTGACCAAGTGCTCTTCTTCTGTTTGGGAGTTTGCTATCATATCATCAACATAAACCTTAATTTCATGATGAATCATGTCGTGAAATAGCGTCACCATCGCCTGTTGGTAAGTGGCCCCAGCATTCTTCAGACCAAATGGCATGACCTTGTAACAGAAAGTGCCCCAAGGCGTGATGAAGGTAGTGTTTTCCATATCATCGGGAGACATCTTAATCTGGTTATAACCTGAAAACCCTTCCATGAAAGAGAACACTGAAAACTGAGCAGTATTATCAATAAGCACATCTATGTGAGGCAGAGGAAAATCATCTTTAGGGCTGGCCCTGTTCAAATCCCTGTAGTCTACATACATCTTGACCTTACCGTCTTTTTTAGGGACCGGAACAATATTGGCAACCCACAGAGGGTAACTAGTCACGGCCAAGAAACCAACATCAAATTGCTTTTGTACTTCCTCTTTTATTTTGATTGCCATATCAGGGCGTGTGTGCCTTAACTTCTGCTTCACTGGCGGGCAGTCTTCTTTCAGAGGCAACTTGTGCACCACAATGTCAGTGTCTAAACCAGGCATATCTTGGTAGGACCATGCGATGACATCAACATACTCTCAAAGAATAGCAATTAGACGAGTCTTGATAGATTCTTTTAATGCTGCCCCGATCTTAACTTCTTTCTTGTCTTCTTCGGTACCCAGGTTTATCACTTCGACGACCTCTTCATGCGGCTGAATCATCTTCTCCTCCAATTTAAGCAGTCTAGCCAATTATTCAGGTAGTTCTCAATCTCCTTCACCCTCCTCATCGGCTTGATAAATTGGATTGTCAAAGTCATACTCAGCCATAACAGGGTCGTCATTGATAACATCCAGTGACGATCACCTGCATGAATGGTGATTCATGCAAGGCTTTAGAAAAAGCTTGAGTGTACACACCCCAAATTTTCCCTCACTCTTTATTACACCATGGATTGTGATCTTTCATTTTTGCATCAGCATAAACATACCATCTCATATTGCATCTTTGTTTCACTGCATAGTTCAAATTCATCTGCATCTAGGGTTTGTGATCTAAGCAATCCAAGAATCCATCTGAGCCATCCCAAAGGTCTTAAATCTTTCCATGAGGGTCCATGTGTGTTCTATAATCATATTTTGCTCCCCAAAGTTCATGAAAGTCAAAGAATCACAAAGAACTGGCAAAGGCATGGAAGTAGAGCTAGGGTTGTCACTGCACAGATGACCAAAATTAGGGTTTTGGTTTCAGAGACCTTGAATCCAAATTTTTGGGTAATTCTTGTTTCTAATGTTCCTAAAATGTTATAAGGATCATGTGTACCAAGTTTGATGAAGAAACTCCTTGTGGAAGTCATCTGTTTACTGGGTAACTTCCTGAGCAAGTTAAGTCAAAATCAGGGCATCTGAGGCCCCAACAATGGAACCAAAGGGGTATTTTCATCAAATTGAAGTTATATGATCTTTATTTGATCTTAGAAGTGTTTGGACGTTCACAAGATTGAAGAATTTGGAGCCAATTGCAAACTTGCCATTTTTGGAAATGACTTGAAATGCAAACTTTCCATTTTGGGAAAGTTTTTCAACCTCCTCTTTCATGACCAAAAATGCTTCAAATGAAAAATTCTTGGTCAAAAAGTTGTAGATTAGGTCTTTCTGTTTTCAAAAAGTACAAGAACATGTCTTGATTCATCATAGAACTCAAGATATGGCCTTTCAAAGTTGGCAAAAATCCTATAATTTCAAGTTTCATGTCAAAGAGGGATTTTGCATTTTGGCATGTTCAAGCATTCTAATGGCCTCTAATGTGCACAAACACTTCATAACATGCTGTCGCTCCCAAAATATGAGACTGAGCTCAAATGAGGTGCAGACGCGAACGGTCGGCGAAAAGAGGGTGTGAGAACACACAGGGGTGAACTCACAGGGAAAGAACAGAGTCGCCAGCTAGGCATTTTTATCCCGGAGGAAAGGCATTGCTGCATAGACCTAGAAAGATATGGATAAGACGGTTGCGAACCAGAGAGACTGAGAAAGGGGGTTGGTTACAACCTGGGAAGGTATTAGCACCCAGATTGTCCGCCGTACTCGACGGGATCCACGCTTAAAAGATTTGTGTTTAAAGGGGTAGTGTCAGTGTAATCTGTGTACAAAAGAGTTGGAACAGGATGTACAGGTGTCTGTGTAAAAGAAATAAAGTGTGTAAATGTACAGTGTCAGTGTAATAACAGGAATAAAATGCTCAAGATCATGAGGCTAAAAGAATGATGCTGGAAAGAGGGGGAATATACAGAGACTTTTGTTCGATAACTGTTAAGTTATGCCTACGTATCCTCTCGTGCAATGAGGAAGTCAGAACACCGTAGTTCGACCCAAAGAGACTGAAAGGTAAATTGACTTGTGAACTTCTTGCTTGTCTATGCTCAAGTGTATGACCTTTCTGGCTCAGGTGCTAACTGTCTTGCATTAGACGGAAGGAGAAAGTTCTCGTTTATGAGTGAATAAGATGAGAAAAGAATACCGAAGGAGACGATTATTGTTTGTTTTTGAGTTTTCAGTCTTTTATTGCCTTGTTTAAGTTTGTCATAAGTTAATGAGCTTAAGCCTAAACCAATGAATTTAGTAAACTCATCACATCCTCCCTCTGATTAGGGGTAATGAGAGTACCTTAAGTGTGAAGTCAGCTTCTCACACTTAATCACCTTTAATGTAGGATTAAGATCATTAACCTACTTGTGATTAGTTAAATGTTTTTGGTGTTTTTGTTTTAGTGTTAAGTAATGAGATTAAGCCATAATCAGGGATTAAACAGACTCATTACACCATCCTAATAGAAGGATAATGGATGAGATTGTTTAAGCTGAGGAAAGCTCCTCAACTTAATCCATGATTAGGGATTAAACTCATGACAAAACAAAACCTTTATTAAGTGGATTTTAGTTAATGATAAGATGATGAAGTGGGTTTTAGAGTTTGTAAGACAACTTGAGGGGGACTTGTCCATTAACACTAGGGTTAGTCCTTCTTAACCAATTAAGGAAGAATTAGAACCCTGATGCAAGGCCCGAGTTACAAGCTTGATGTCTTGATGATTGTTAGATGAATTGATTAAAAGATTTAAACACATTAAGGGTTTAACACTTAGGATTAAAGTTATACACTCCATCCTAATAGAAGGATGCAGGCATAAGCTTAATCACAAAGTCTTAAAGCCTTTATGGTTTAGTCCCTGATTGTGAGGTGAGAAGAGAAGACTCAATGAGACACAAAGGTAAAACTAAGTGGGGGGGCTAATCAAAACCCTAATTATTGTCATGCTTGGTTTTCCCTAAGGTTTGTGAGGTTTACAAGAAAGATCTTCAGAGAAACCACCAGGAAGCAAATGAAAGGAGCAAAGAGAAGCAAAGTAACTTGCTTCACTTAAGAAGACAAGTCACTTGAAGAAAGAAAGTAATAAGAACAAGAATGAGCAAGCTCAATCTCAAGCACAAGACAAAATGCAGCAATGATGCATAAGAGAGATGAAAAGAGATTGTGAGAAGTGAAGGCAAATTCACTTCTCAAAGTAACTTACCACCTGAAAAGTTAGTGAAAGAAATGCAATGCAATGCAAAATGAGATTAAATGACATGATGAAAACCAAAACCAGAAGCATAAGTATGATGCTAATGATGCTATGGGATGATGCAAACATGAAACAAGGCATGAGGATGATCATACAAACATATGGATGCAAGAGAAGCATGATTAGAAACATGACCAAACATGAAAAGTTATGAAATGCAAATGACATACAACATGACAAATGAAAGATGCCATGATCAAACATGATTCTAATATGTCTTAATATGTCTAATGAATCAAATGGATGCACAAAATGTCATGGCAAGTCATGGTATGCAAGCAAATGGAAGATGGATGCAAATGAAAGCCCAAATTAGGGTTCATGATCAATGCACAAAACAAAAATCAAAACCAGAAGCAAACATCATGATTAAAAATTGAAAATGCAATCAAAGGAACCCTAAACCTATACAAACTCACTGCCCAAAGGAGGGGTTCTAACTCTTAACCTAGTGAAAGTTATGAATTTCCTAAGGTTGCTAGGGTTTTAAGGTACCTTGTCAAGAAAAATGTCAAACAAATTTAAAGTGCAAGATCAATTAATGCCAATTTAATCCTATAAACTTCATGATATTCAAGATGCAATACAAAAAGAATCAAAGTCCAACTCTTAAAGACTAGGCAGAAATGAATTTTCAAAGATTGGATCAAAATAATGCCTTGAAATGAAATTAATTCCATGAAAAATTGTCAAAAGACATCAAGATCAAAAAAGAAATTTGGTTTGAGGGTTGGACAATGTTTCTAAATGATTTTAAAGGTTTCATGAATTTTTTGGTGATTTTTAAATACCTAAAAGTATTTTTAATTAATTAATTCTCATTAATTAATTAAAAATAATATTTTAAATGATTTAAAAATATTTTTTAATGCAAAAAATAAAAATAAAAATGTTTTTGGTTTCTGGAAATTAATAAAAGGTTGCATAAAAATTTTCAGAATTTTTAAAAATGTTTTGCTATTTTTAATTAAATGAAGAAAACAAATGAATTTTTATGCAAATAAAATGAAATTAAACTGAAAAAAAGAAAAGTCAACACAATCAATGGCCAGCATTCAAACTCACACGCGCGGGAGTGGACTTGGCGCGCATCTGGACGGCCAAGATTCAAAATTCGCTAATTATGATTAGTGCCCTAATCTGAACCCTAAACAAAATCAGGTGACCGGAACAGTGTTCCGGTCATCTTCTCCGATCAACCAAAAACTCAGTCTCACTCTCCAGGCCATTTCAAAAGCTCTAAATCTCCAGAATCAATCTATGAACAACCCTAAGCATAAACCCTAACTCAAACAACATTTATTTTCACTGAATCAAGAGAAACAAGCAAGAACATTTTTTCGGGCAAACTTTCAGATCAAGCATACAACCTCAAAACTCAATCATTTTCAAAAATAAAATGTTCAGTGAACTCAGGGAAGCATGTAGATCAATTTAGAAACAAGAGAAAGGAGTTCTGGAAAAATGAATTTCCATGGCTACCTGAATCGAAGCTTTGATTTCTGGCACTTTCTGGCTGGTTTCTTGCTTCCAATCACCTCCAATGGACCTCCTGAGAAGCTTTCAATGCTTGTTTGAAGTTTATAATGGGTGGTTTGGAAGATTGCTGATGTTCTGTTCAAGGAGGGGCAGGAATCGTATTTTGGTTTCAGTGAGTTTCAGGCTATGGTGATGGGTGGTTTGTGACCAGTGAAGTATGCTGAGTTGATTTGTGAAGTTGGTTTGTGTGTTTGCAGCTTGTGGAGAGTATTTCGAAAGCTTTTGCAAAATGGGGTGAAAATGAGAGAGCTGTGTTCTTGGTGCTTTCAGGCTTGTGTGTTATGTGAAATGTCTTGCTTTTGGTTTGTATAAACAAATGGGATTGGTCAGATGAGTTGATGTGTGCTGCTGTGATTGGTATGGCTCAAGTTGCCAAAATGTCAAATTTGTGTAAGAGAGGCATGGGCTACTAGCTAGCCAAGGACAAATGGGGTGTCCTGCGCAGCAAGAAGTGTGGAGAGCCCTAGGATTGGTTATGAAGTCAGCAAGCAAGTGGATTCAAACTTGAGTGAGTTTTTGCAACTTGCTTTACTTTGATTTCTTTTGAAAATTCTTGCTCCATAAGTCATGAAAATGAGTGATCCCTTGGCCCATTCTGAATTTTAGATGTCACATGATCATGTTGTGAAGAAATGATACACATTTGAGGCCCTTAGAACACTTGATCAAACCATTTTGCAAAATGTCTCTTTGGTAGAAAACTTCAAATTTTGTGATTTTAGCCAACTTTGACAAGCCATAACTTTTGATCCAAAATGAATTAGGTCATGTTCTTGTACTTTTTGAAAAGGGAATGATCCATTCTACAACTTTCATGACCAAAGTTTTTCCATTTGAAGCATTTTTGAATCAAAAAGTAAAGGTTGAAAAAGTTTCCCAAAATGGCAATTTTCATTAAAAGTCAAACTTCCCAAAAAGTCAACTTTGCAAATGACTTGAAATTCTTCAATTTTGTGAACTTCCAACATCTTCCATGATCAAATAAATATCATACACAATCATAATGATGAAGAACACCCTTTGGTTGGGTCATTGGGGGCCTCAGATGTCCTGATTTTACACTGACTTGCTTAGAAAGTCAACCCTTGATCAGATGACTTCCCCATTGAATTTCTTCATGAAAATTGATATGCATGCTCCCTATACCATATAGAGACCAATATAAACAAGAATGACCAAAAAAATTGGAGTTATGGCCTTTGAAACCAAAACCCTAATTCTAGGTCATCTGTGCAGTCAAACCTGGCTCTGCTTCCATGCCATTCTCAGTTCTTGTGATTCTTTGACATTCTTGACTTTGAGAGGATATAATATGATGTTTGAACATACATGGACCCCTTTGAAGTGATTGATGACCTTTGGAGTGGCTCAAATAGCTCTTTGGATTGCTCAGATCACAAACCCTAGATGCAGATGACTTTGAATCTATGCAGTGAATCAAAAATGTGATATGAGATGGTATGATTGAGTTTATGCATATGAGGAGATCACAAGCCATGGTGTGAATGGGTGAGGGCATATTTGGGGTGTTTACAGCTGCCCCCTATTCAAACATGAGTTAGCTGTGCGGGATGTAAGCAACGGCTTAACAGGCAAACAAGATAACTTGTGGTTGAATACCAAAGACAGTCCAAAATTTGCACTCACAGAATGAAGAAGAAAAGGGATATAGATTGTAAAAGGAAATAAAGTATATTGTAAAGTATGGGCGACGGAGGACGACCGTCGAGCAGAGGACGACTGCTGGGGAATGAGCAATGACGGGGACGGCCGACACGCTGGGAAAAGTGCGGGAAATAAAGCAATGACGGGGACGACCGACATGCTGGGGATAAAAGGGATTATGATGGGGACGACCATCAAGTAAAGTTATAAGATTCTCTGGGGATTAATGAAAAATGATGGGGACGGCCATCAAGTTCAAAAAGTAATGTAAACAATGATGGGGACGGCCATCGGGCTAAATTGATGAAGGACGATCATCAGGAAAAGGAAAAGGGACCACGACGGGGACGGCCATCGGGTTAAAGAATAAATGAAATAATGATGAGGGACGATCATCAAAGGTGAAGGACAATCACCTGGCAGGGTACGGCTGCCGAAAATATCGCGACATAGGACGAATGCCGGTTAAAAGGTCAACGATGGGGACGACCATCGGATGAGCATGATGAAGGACGATCATCAAGAGGTGAAGGACGATCACCTAGCAGGGGACGGATGCTCTCAAGGTTTATCATGACGTAGGACGAACGCCAGATAACAAGATCAACAATGGGGACGGCCATCGGATAAAATGATGAAGGACGATCATCAAAAGGTGAAGGACGATCACCTGGCAGGGGACGGCTGCTAAATATCACGACATAGGACGAATGTCGGATAGAAAAGGTCAACGATGGGGACGGCCATCGGATGAGCATGATGAAGGACGATCATCAAGAGGTGAAGGACGATCACCTAGCAGGGTACGGCTGCTCTCAGGGTTTATCGTGACATAGGATGAATGTCAGATAACAAAAGGAATTTTGCTTTGCTGGCGATATACTAGGGAATAGTAAACACGGACAAGTGTTTATATCCAGGAAATAAAAGATATAAGTGTTTTGACGCTGTGTATAGATTAAAGATGCGGACGAGCATCCCTAAGACTACGATACGGACGAGTATCAGGTAGAAACAAATACTGACACGTGTTCAGAGATGATGATACGGACGAGTATCAACTGGTCAATCAAGGAACACGGACGAGTTTTGAATCTGAGGGTACTTTTCTGGGGAATAGTAGACACAGACGAGTGTCTACATTCATGAAGACAAAAGTGTTTGACACAGTGTATGGATTAAAGATGCGGACGAGCATCCCTAAGACCATGATACGGACGAATATCAGGTAGAAACAAACGCTTGACACATGTTCTGAGATGTTGGTACGGACGAGTACCAACTGGTTAACAAAGAACATGGACGAGTGTCAAATCTGAGAGGTAATAAATGGTGTATATAAGATACGGACGAGTATCTGAGAAATAAGTATGGGTGAGTGTTTAACCTGCTGGGGAGAGTGACACGGACGAGTGTCGGAAGGAGAAAAGTATAGTATAAACAAATATCTGATATGCAAAGTGTTTATGGGAGTTGTATAAGTATGTATTTGTGAATGCAAAGAGGATGCTTTGGCTTTATGCTGGGGATGTGACACGGGCGGGTGTCATAAGGAGTATATACTGATGTTTGTGGATGCAAGGCAACTGCTTTAGCTTTAGTTCTCCGTTGGGGAATCTGGGGAGTTTTCTGTATACTGTTGATGGATTGTCAATATTTCACAAGTGTTTGATTCAGAACATGGCCTATGATTTATGCAATATGTTTGATTTTTGCCGTAATGCTCCGTATTAGACGGAATGCTACGCTTTGTAGGGTGAATATGATGTGAATGCCATGATTATGCAAGGATACCAATCTGGGATTCGGATCCCGTTGCTGTGAAGATTCCTGGCCGATCTGCTTGAAATGGACATCCCAGCTGGGGATGAGATCATTGATAGATCTGATGAGGTGTATCTGCTTGGGGGAATAGGTCACTGGTAGACCCATCCTTGGTAATGAGGGACCCAGTTGGGGTTTGTAGAAGCTTTCGTCACTCTGTTGTGATTCCTTCATGCGTTGCTCTTCTGGATAGAGGCTGAAGCTTTGTGGGGAAGTGTTTCCTGGCTTTTGTGCTTAGCTGAGGAGGAAGAATGATTGGTACCTCAGCTGGGAGAAGTAACAAGTGGCAACTCAGCTGGGGAGAAAACACTTTGAGTGCTAAGACTGAGTGAGTGTTGATTTGCCAGCTTGCTGGGATGAAGCTTACGTGCCCCATGTTGCGCTTTTGAATACCTGCAATCCTGCAAAGACAGAGGGATGCACAAGTAATCCCGAGGTATCCTTTACTGGATCCCATCATGAGAGTTCAGACACCCCCGGGAATAAGTACATTTCCTGCAAGCACATAGTTTCAGAAAGACGCATCTGTATTTATGCAATCGATATTTTAGTGACGTCAGACATTTTTTGCAAATAAAAGAGTACGAGGCAATGTGTGACTAAAAATCTGATTTTATTAATTCATATGCCCTGACTTGTCAAGATACAGTCAAAGAAACATATCTCCTAAAATGAGGAGATTGTTACAAATTGAGAAACAAAATGCTGGCAATGTTGACGACGCTTCAAGGAGCTTCCCTTTCACTATAACTCGTATGACTTTTGACGTTCGTCTCGTCTTGCTTTCTGAAGAAGGCTGATTCTGAGAGAAGCTTGATCCCTTCGAGGTTTACCAAGTTGTAGGTGAAACAGACGAATTTAGAATGCAGTTGTTCGCTTATTCCCTTATTTTGCATGGATCGCCCTTTCGGGTTTTCAATCCATCGGGATACCCATTTTTGCCTGAGTTGTCCAATGCGGCTTTTCAACTCAGCGGGTGTACATTTTTTGTTTATTTTCCCTTATTTTTGCCCGAGTCTTTTATTCTGTTTTTGACTCGCCGGGATGCCCTATTTTTGCCTGGACTTACATTCTGTTTTTGTGTCCAGCGGGTCATTTTATGCGAAGTATTTTTTAACTGCATCTGAATTCACAGGGGACGGGAAGTCTTCACTATCCATGGTGCTGAGCATGAGTGCTCCACCTGAGAAAACTTTCTTTACTACGAACGGTCCTTCATAATTCGGAGTCCACTTGCCCCTGTGGTCTGTATACGGAGGGAGGATTCTTTTCAGCACAAGATCCCCTACTTGGTACTGTCGGTGCCTGACTTTCTGATCGAAGGCTCTCTTCATTCTTTTCTGATACAACTGCCCATGACAGATTGCAGCCAATCTTTTCTCTTCAATCAAACTTAGTTGTTCGTATCGGGATCGGACCCACTCTGCTTCGTTCAGCTTAACATCCACCAGTACCCGTAGGGAGGGTAATTCAACTTCAACTGGTAGGACTGCTTCCATACCATACACAAGCTGATACGGTGTTGCCCCGGTGGACGTTCTGATTGACGTTCGGTACCCATGCAAGGCAAATGGTAGCATTTCATGCCAGTCTTTGTAAGTGATTACCATCTTCTTCACAATCTTCTTGATATTCTTATTGGCTGCCTCAACAGCGCCGTTCATTTTTGGCCTGTAAGGGGAGGAATTGTGGTGTTGGATCTTGAAGTTCCGGCATAGTTCTGCCATCATTTTGTTGTTTAAGTTGGAACCATTATCAGTAATGATTCGCTCGGGAACTCCGTATCGACAGATGATATCTCTCTTCAGAAATCTGGCTACCACTTGTCTTGTAACGTTTGCATATGAAGCTGCTTCGACCCACTTGGTGAAATAGTCAATGGCGACCAAGATGAATCTATGGCCATTCGAAGCAGTCGGCTCAATCTTACCAATCATGTCAATGCCCCACATAGCAAAGGGCCAGGGTGAAGACATCACATTCAAAGGATTGGGAGGCACATGCACCTTATCCGCATAAATTTGGCATTTATGGCATTTTCTGGCGTAGGCACAACAGTCAACATCCATTGTGATCCAATAATAACCGGATCTTAGCAACTTCTTAGCCATGGCATGCCCTCCTGCATGGGTACCAAAGGATCCTTCGTGCACCTCGTGCATCAACAAGTCTGCTTCTGCTCTATCAACGCATCTGAGGAGTACCATATCAAAGTTTCTTTTGTACAGGGAACCATCAGTGTTCAGAAAGAAACTACCAGCAAGCCTTCTCAAAGTCTTCTTATCATTGGAAGATGCCCCAGGTGGGTATGTTTGATCCTCCAAGAAGCACTTAATGTCATGGAACCAAGGCTTATCCTCTTTGTCAACATCTGCTGCAAACACATATGCTGGTCTGTCAAGTCTGGACACTGAAATTTGAGGTACAAAGTTGGCAGCTTGCACTTTGATCATGGATGAAATGGTAGCCAGAGCATCTGCAAACTGATTCTCGTCCCGAGGGATATACTCAAGCTTGACTGTTGTAAAGAAAGTCAATAACCTCCTTGTATAATCCCTGTAAGGTATCAGATGATCTTGGTGTGTGTACCATTTGCCGTTGGTTTGATTAACTACCAGAGCTGAATCTCCGAATACAGTCAATGTCTTGATCCTGAGGTCAATGGCTTCCTCAAGACCCATAATGCAAGCTTCGTATTCAACTTCGTTGTTAGTGCAATTGAAGGTGAGTTTTGCCGAGAAAGGCATGTGAACTCCCTTAGGTGTAATGAGTACTGCACCAACACCACGACCATTCATATTGACAGCCCCATCAAACATCATGGTCCATTCTTCTTCCGGGTAAGGCCCTTTAGTGTGAACAGGCTCTTCATGATCTTTTGCTTTTATGAACATGATGTCTTCATCAGGGAAGTCAAACCTCATAGGCTGGTAATCATCAATAGGTTGCTCAGCAAGATATTCAGACTATACACTGCCCTTGATGGCTTTCTGAGATGTGTACTGGATGTCATATTCTGTGAGGATCATTTGCCATCTTGCAACCCGTCCGGTAAGTGCTGGCTTCTCAAAAATATACTTGACTGGGTCCATTTTTGAGATCAATAAGGTAGTGTGGGTCAACATATACTGTCTCAGTCGGCGAGCAGCCCACGCTAAAGCACAACAAGTTTTCTCGAGCAGTGAATAACGATGTTCACAGTCGGTAAACTTTTTGCTTAGGTAGTATATTGCATACTCTTTTCGACCAGACTCGTCATGCTGGCCCAGCACACACCCCATTGACTCTTCTAATACCGTCAAGTACATGATTAGAGGTCTTCCTTCAACTGGAGGCATAAGGATTGGAGGCTCTTGTAAGTATTCCTTGATCTTGTCAAAAGCCCTTTGGCAGTCTTCGTTCCACCTGACCGTTTGTTCTTTTCTTAACAATTTGAACAAAGGCTCGCAGGTTGCTGTAAGGTGAGATATGAACCGTGAAATGTAGTTCAAACGTCCTAAGAACCCTCGAACTTCTTTTTCTGACTTCGGTGCAGGCATTTCTTGAATGGCTTTGACTTTATCAGGGTCAACTTCAATCCCTTTCTCACTTACAATAAATCCCAGCAGCTTACCGGATCGCACCCTGAATGTGCATTTGTTGGGGTTTAACTTCAGTTGGTACTTCCTCAGACGCTTGAATAGTTTCAAAAGGTTTACCAGGTGGTCTTCTTCTGTGAGGGACTTGGCAATCATGTCATCCACATAACATTCGATTTCTTTATGGATCATATCGTGGAATAATGTCACCATAGCCCGTTGATATGTTGCACCGGCATTCTTCAGTCCGAATGGCATCACCTTGTAACAGAACATGCCCCAGGGTGTGATGAAGGTTGTCTTCTCCATGTCTTCAGGTGACATCTTGATCTGATTGTATCCTGAAAATCCGTCCATGAAGGAGAACACCGAGAACTGAGCCGTATTATCCACCAATACATCAATGTGAGTGTCACTCCCAAAAGATGAGACTGGGCTCAAATAAGGTACAGACGCGAATGGTCGGCGAAAGGAGGATGTGAGAACACACAGGAGTGAACTCACAGGGAATGAAAGAGTCGCCAGCTAGGCATTTTTATCCCAGAGGAAAGGTAATGCTGCATAGACCTAGAAAGATATGGATAAGACGGTTGCGAACCAGAGAGACTGAAAAAGGGGGTTGGTTACAACCTGGGAAGGTATTAGCACCCAGATTGTCCGTCATACTCGACGGGATCCACGCTTAAAAGATTTGTGTTTTAAAGGGGTAGTGTCAGTGCAATTTGTGTATAAAAGAGCTGGAAAAGGATGTACAGGTGTCAGTGTATAGTGTATAAGTGATGTGAAGTGTATAAGAGAAGTGTCAGTGTAAGAACAGAGTGAAATGCTCAAGATCATGAGGCTTAAAGAATAATGCTAGAAAGAGGGGGAATATACAGAGACTTTCGTTCGATAACTGTTAAGTTATGCCTACGTATCCTCTCATGCAATGAGGAAGTCAGAACACCGTAGTTCGACCCAAAGAGACTGAAAGATGAATTGACTTGTGAAATGCTTGCTAGTCTATGCTCAAGTGTATGATCTGTCTGGCACAGATGCAAACTGTCTTGCATTAGACGGAGGAAGCAAGTTCTCGTTTATGAGTGAATGAGATGAGAAAAGAATCCCGAAGGAGACGATTATTGTTTGTTTGGTGTGTTTTCAGTCTTTTATTGCTTTTGAAAATTTGTCATAGGAAAATGAGCTTAAGTCTAAACCAATGGATTTAGTAAACTCATCACATCTTCCCTCTGATTAGGGGTAATGAGAATACCTTAAGTGTGAAGTCAGCTTCTCACACTTAAGCACCTTGATGTAGGACTAAGATCATTAACCTACTTGTAATTATTTAGATGTTTTTGTTGTTCTTGTTGAGTGTTGAGTAATGAGATTAAGCCATAATCAGGGATTAAACAGACTCATTACACCATCCTAATAGAAGGATAATAGATGAGAATGTTTAAGCTGAGGAAAGCTCCTCAACTTAATCCATGATTAGGGATTAACTTCATGACAAAACAAAGCCTTTATTAGATGGATTTTAATTAATGATAAGATGATGAAGTGATTTTTATGATTTGTAAGACAACTTGAGGGGGACTTGTCCATTAACACTAGGGTTAGTCCTTCTCAACCAATTAAGGAAGAATTAGAACCCTAATGCAAGGCCCAAGTTACAAGCTTGATGTCTTAGTGATTATTAAGTGGATTGATTAAAGGAGTTAAACACATTAAGGGTTTAACACTTAGGATTAAAGTTATACACTCCATCCTAATAGAAGGATGCAGGCATAAGCTTAATCACAAAGCCTTAAAGCCTTTAGGGTTTAGTCCCTGATTATGAGATGAGAAGAGAAGACTCAAAGAGACACAAAGGTAAAACTAAGTGGGGAGACTAATCAAAACCCTAATCATTGTCATGCTTGGTTGTCCCTAAGGTTTGTGAGGTTAACAAGAAAGATCTTCAATGGAACCACCAGGGAGCAGATGGAAGGATCAGGAGAAGCAAAGTAACTTGCTTCCTTTAAGAAGACAAGTCACTTGGAGAAAGAAAGTGAGAAGAAGAAGAATGAGCAAGCTCAATATCAAACACATAACAAAATGCAGCAAGGATGCATGAAAGAGATGAAAAGAAATTGTGAGAAGTGAAGGCAAATTCACTTCTCAAAGTAACTTACCACCTGAAAAGTTAGTGAAGGGAATGCAATGCAATGCAAAATGGAATGAAATGGCATGATGCAAACCAAAACCAGAAGCATATATGAGATGATAATGATGCTATGCAATGATGCAAACATGAATCAAGACATGGGGATGATCACATGAACAAATGGATGCAAATGGAGCAAGTTTAGAACCATGAACACACATGAAAAGTTATGATATGCAAATGACATACAACATGGCAAATACATGATGCAATGATCAAACATACTTTTAACATGTCTTAAGATGTCTAATGAATCAATTGGATGCATAAAATGTTATGGCAAGTCATGTTATGCAAGCAAATGCAAGATGGATGCAAAAAGAAGCTCAAATTAGGGTTTATGATCAATGCATCAAACCAAAACCAAAATCAGAAGCAAACATCAAGATAAAAAATTGAAAATGCACTCAAAGGGACCCTAATCCTATACTAACTCACTGCCCAAAGGAGAGGTTCCAACTCTTAACCTAATTAGGGTTATGAATTTTCTAAGTTTTCTAGGGTTTTGAGGTACCTTAACAAGAAAAATGCCAAACAAATGGAAAATGAAAGATCAAATCAAACTAATTTAATCTCACAAACTAAATGCTAAACACAATGTAATGCAAGAAGAATCAAAGTCCAACTCTCAATGGTTAGGCAGAAATGATTTTTTGAAATTTTGATCAAAATAATGCCTTGAAATGATTTTAATTCCATGAAAAATTCTCAAAAGACATCAAGATCAAAAATGAAATTTGGTTTGAGGGTTGGACAATGTTTCTAAATGATTATGAAGGTTTCATGAATTTTTTGGTGATTTTTAAATACCTAAAAGTATTTTTAATTAATTAATCCTCATTAATTAATTAAAAATAAACTTTTAAATGATTTAAAAATATTTTTTAATGTAAAAAATAAAAATAAAAATATTTTTGGTTTCTGAAAATTAATGAAAGTTTATACAAAAAATTTCAGAATTTTTAAAATGATTTTGCTATTTTTAATAAAATGGAGAAAAGAAATGAATTAATATGAAAAAGAAAATGAATTTAATCTGAAAAATGGAAAAGTAATCAGATCCAAAGGCCCAAGTTTGAACTGGCTGCGCGCGCGTTTGACCTGGCGCAATATCTAATGGCTGACATTCAAACTCTCATAATTGTGATTAGCCCTAATTAATTATGCCCTAATGACTTTCAGGCGACCGGAACACTGTTCCGGTCGTCTTCTCCGGCAAACTCAAACTTCTAAGTCTCTCTACACGCAATGAAAACAAAATCCAACTGCCCAGAACTCATCCCCACTCAAAAACGAATCAAACCCCTCAATCAAACAACATTTATCATTAAAAATCAGAGAGAATCGAATCAAACATTTTTTAGGGCAAAAGTTTCAGACATTGCATACATCCTGGTTTCTCAACCATTTTCAAAAGTAAGCACATATTCATGATCAGGGAAGCATGTAGATTCATTTAGAAACTTAAAATACACGTTCTGGAAAAAAAGTTCATGAAGCTACCTAAGTTTGAAGCTTTTCAGTTTGGAGCTTTCTTGAATCAAAAAGTAAAGGTTGAAAAAGTTGCCTAAAATGGCAATTTCATTGAAAGTCAAACTTGCCCAAAAAAGTCAACTTTGCAAAAACTTGAAATTCTTGAATTTTGTGAACTTCTAACATCTTCCATGATCAAATAGAGATCATATACAATCAAAATGATGAAGAATGCCCTTTGGTTGGGTCATTGGGGGCCTCAGATGCCCTGATTTTGCACTGACTTGCTTGAAAAGTCAACTCTTGATCAGATGACTTCCCCATGGAATTTCTTCATGAAAATTGATATGCATACCCCCTATACCATATAGATACCAATAGAAACAAGAATGACCAAAAAATTTGGAGTTATGGCCTCTGAAACCAAAACCCTAATTCTAGGTCATCTGTGCAGTCAAGCCTGGCTCTGCTTCCATACCATTCTTAGTTCTTGTGATTCTTTGACATTCTTGACTTTGAGGGGATACAATATGATGCTTGAACACACATAGGCCTCTTTGAAGTGATTGATGGCCTCTGGAGTGGCTTAGGAGGCTCTTGGATTGCTCAGATCACAAACCCTAGATGCAGATGACTTTGAATCTATGCAGTGAATCAAAAATGTGATATGAGATGGTATGATTGAGTTTATGCATATGAAATGATAAAAAGCCATGGTGTGAATGAGTGAGGGCAAATTTGGGGTGTTTACAGCTGCCCCTATTCAAACATGAGTTAGCTGTGCAGGTTGTAAGCAACGGCTTAACAGGCAAACAAGATAACTTGTGGTTGAATACCAAAGACAGTCCAAAATTTGCACTCACAGAATGAAGAAGAAAAGGGATATAGATTGTAAAAGAAAATAAAGTATATTGTAAAGTATGGGCGACGTAGGACGACCGTCGAGTAGAGGACGACTGCTGGGTAAAGAGCAATGACTGGGACGGCCGACATGCTGGGAAAAGTGCGGGAAATGAAGCAATGACGGGGACGGCCGACATGCTAGGGATAAAAAGAATTATGATGGGGACGGCCATCAAGTAAAGCTGTGAAATTCTCTGGGGATTAATGAAACATGACGGGGACGGCCATCAAGTTCATAAAGCAAAGTAACCAACGATGGGGACGGCCATCGGGCTAAACTGATGAAGGACGATCATCAGGAAAAGGAAAAGGGACCACGACGGGGACGGCCATCGGGTTAAAGAATAAATGAAATAAACAGGTGATGAGGTACGGTCATCAAAGGTGAAGGACGATCACCTAGCAGGGGACGGCTGCTCTGTTGGGGGATAAGATGAGGGACGGTCATCTAAGGTGAAGGACGATCACCTGGCAGGGTACGGCTGCCGAAAATATCGCGACATAGGACGAATGCCGGATAAAAGGTCAACGATGAGGACGGCCATCGGACGAGCATGATGAAGGACGATCATCAAGAGGTGGAGGACGACCACCTAGCAGGGGACGGCTGCTCTCAAGGTTTATCATGACACAGGACGAATGCCAGATAACCAAAATCAACAATGGGGACGGCCATTGGATAAAATGATGAAGGACGATCATCAAGAGGTGGAGGACGACCACCTAGTAGGGGACGGCTGCTAAATATCACGACATAGGACGAATGTCGGATAGAAAAGATCAACGATGGGGACGGCCATCGGATGAGCATGATGAGGGACGATCATCAAGAGGTGGAGGACGACCACCTAGCAGGGTACGGCTGCTCTCAGGGTTTATCACGACACAGGACGAATGTCGGATAAAAAGAAAATTTTGCTTTGTTGGCGATCTGCTGGGGAATAGTAAACACGAACGAGTGTTTATATCCAAGAAAGAAAGGTACAAGTGTTTCGACGCTGTGTATAGATTAAAGATGCGGACGAGCATCCTTAAGACTACGATACGGACGAGTATTGGGTAGAAACAAATACTGACACGTGTTTAGAGATGATGATACGGACGAGTATCATCTGGTTATCAAGGAACATGGACGAGTGTTGAATCTGAGGGGACTCTTCTGGGGAATAGTAGACACAGACGAGTATCTATATTCAAGAAGACAAGAGTATTTGACACAGTGTATGGATTAAAGGTGCAGACGAGCATCCTTAAGACTATGATACGGACGAGTATCATGTAGAAACAAACGCTTGACGCATGTTCTGAGATGATGGTACGGACGAGTACCAACTGGTTAACAAAGAACAAGGACTAGTGTTGAATCTGCGGGGATAGGGTATACAAGATACGGACGAGTATCTGTAATAGTGGTGTATAGATGAGTATTTAACTGTTGGGGAGAGCGACACGGACGAGTGTCGAAAGGAGAAAAGTATAATATAAACAAATATCTGATATACAAAGTGTTTAAGTTACTGTGCTGGGAGAATGACACGGACGAATGTCAAGGAAACGTATATATATAAGTACATGTGAGTGCAAGGAGGATGTTGTAACACGGTGGGAGAACTGACTTTAAGCAATGTTGCGGATAGCAAGAGTCGCCACCGACTTTTATTTTATCCAAAGGAAAGGTTATAAAAGAACAGGAAAGACCTTAAGAGAATGTTTTGGGTCCGGGGGGTAAGTTATGAAAAGGGAAGGTGTTAGCACCCTTTTCATCCATGGTTATCCATGGGCTCTTAGGTACTTAAGCTCACTTTAAATTGTTTTTTTTTTAAAAATGTAGTGTGTGAATAGAAAAATTTTCAGAATAGTTTAATAATAATCCATGTACGGATGTGTAAGAAACTTGTTTGAAAATTTGTTTGAAATTTGTTTAAGTTTGAAAATTTTTTGAAGTGAGCAAGTACATAAGAGGAACCTACCCTAATGTTTAAAGTCTTTCTTGTTCTTTTCCTTTCCTTGGTAAGACTATCCCTACTATTAAGGAGTAGGTAGTCTTTATTTTGGATGTAAAGGGACATGTGAGGGACAATTTGATTTTGAAGGCCATTGTGGGGTGTAATAAGCATAAAGAAAGGGACTATCATCATTTATTTCGAAGGGACTTGATCCGTAAAGGCAACCATATGGGACTTTGATGATTTTTTTTATTTTAAGGGACTTGCTTTATACACCCCACTTGACTATTATTCGTAGGCAACTTGAGGGATAACCTTAGGAAGTGAGACGGCGATTAAAATCGACTTACGTGTGTGAAGTGTTTATTTTAATTATCTTTGATTAAAAAGTGATCTAGAATTAATTTTAAAAAAAACATACATGTTTTGCACTCCCTAATTACTAACCATAGCAAAAATAATTAAAATAATTACAACATTACAACCGGGAAACAATTACAAAATTATAATAGAAATAATAAGCAAACTAATTAAATAAAAATAAATAAAGTATAAATAAGCAATAAATAATAAAAAATAAAGGGGTTAGTGATAAGCAATAAAAATAATTAGTAATAAAATAAGAAGGGTTAATAAATAATAAAAAAAATTATAAAGTTAGTAAAATAATAAGCATAATAATTAATGTAAAATTAACAAAATAAAATGGTTAGTAATAATAATAATAAAAGTTAAAATATTATAAGGATAAGAAATTAACAAGTTTTAATATGAACAAATTATATTTAGATAAAACAAACATGAACATACAATTATTTTAATTTACAAATTATTAAATTATTATTATTTTTTTTAAATATATTATAACCACAAAACTTAATTATTATGAATTCAATTATTTTCTAAACAAAAGTTATAAAAAGTATTTACTTAATATATAAAGAGAAAAATAAATTATAAGTATATTTACAAAAATTTAATTTTTAATAATATGAAATATATTTATATTTTAGATGATAGAAATAATTTTTAATTATATTTATATTATTTACATGAATCATACTAAACAAATGTACATTATAATTACATTAGAAAATAAAATTACAAAGAAATAGAATTAGATTTGTATATTTAAAAAATATTTTTTTAGAGTTTTATAAAATTGGGGTTTTATTTTTTAGGATTTATGAAAATTAGGGTTAACTTATATACAAAAATTTATTTTTTTAATAATCATATAAAGTTATCTTAATTAATATAAACTTTACAAATAAAATTTAAAAAAACAAGAGTTTTATATTTTTTCTAAAATAGTTTTATAATATAGAAACTAATAATAATTATTTAAATCAATTACACTAAAGGAAGAACAAGAAAGTAGAAAGAAAAAAGGGAACCTGATGGGATTTGAACCCAAGACTTCTTACTTGCAGGCAGCAACAATATCCACTGGGCCAGCCAAGCGTAGGCAAGAGATGAGAGGGTGAGATTTGTTTTGTTCTTTGCTTTGAGAAATTCAGAAAATAAAGAGAAAACAAAAAGGCCTGGGGGAGGTCTTGATCCCAGGACCTTTTGATTACAAGACGCACGCGCTACCGCCTGGCTGGGAGAGCCTTCCTGATTATTGAATGGCTACAAATAATAATATATGAAGTCTCTTTTTATCCTGCAAAAATAAAACAAAATAATGCCATGGCCAAGAATCGAACCAAGGCTCTCACAACATACACAGACAGAGTTTACCACCAAGACACACGCGCGTGTGTGTAAACGAAACAGCAAAACAATATAAAATATATTAACATAAATTTGAATTCCCATGCGCGGCAAACTTCATCTTCTACATTCAAATTTCCTGCGAATCTTCTTTTGAATTTTCCTATGATTTTTCCTGCGAGTTCATAAGCCTGAAAACCTAGGTTTTTGAATCATCATATAAACAGCAAAATCAGTACAAATTGATAGCCCAGATCAAACATACAAGGTTTATACAACATAATCATGTTTTTAAAAGTCATTTATATTCACTAAAACGCGAATTCCCAATTTGAGAACTCAAACCCTAACAATGGTGTCTCTCGGTTTAGGGCATGTTTCTTCAATGTTTTTGTCCAGAATCCATCTAAGCATCATGATAAACAAGATTCAATACACAAAAACGATTTACAATGGTTAAATAAATGAAATCGAAAAATCAAATAAGAGGGAGAAGATGCATTCGGGATATGCTATATGAAGAGCTTTGGATGCAAGTAGGTATTGGTTTTGACTCAATGATGTCCAAGGATCATTGTGGTGTCCTCAAATTACCTTCTAATGCTCTGATTCTCAAAATCCGAATGTCACTTTTCTTATGATTTTTTGAACTATGAACTCACCTTTGGCTGCTGCAAAATTTGTCCATGAGGCTAGGGTTTATGTTTGTTATATATATATGTGAGTGAATTAGGTCAGAAATATCACTTGTTTGTATGAAGATTTGGATCAAAAAAAAGATTGAAAAAGATCAAGTTGTAAAAGTCAAATATTTGCTTATGAATGCTTGCTATTTTGGGATAAATTATATGATTCCTTTCTCCTTTGAATTCAATCAATAATTATGAATTTCTAGAAGCAATATCTTCACCAAAAATAGATTTTCATATTTTATATTTATTTAAAATGATTTTTATGAATTAAATCAATAATAAATAAATAAAAAATAATAAAAATGCTGAATTTTGGTCAATTGGGTCGTGCACCATGTTATGAGATGGATTGGGTCATAAATTAGGCAGCCCATTTGGAAAGAAATACTTCTAAGCCTCCATTTTCAACATAAACCATCACAAAATTGTCCAACTTTGCAAGGGCACATCTCCCTTAATTTTAAAGGTATGAGGGTGTTCTTGGACTTTTTGGAAAGCTTGAAGAGTCCTCTAAACAACACCATTGGTTTCAGGTCCATATCATTTACCAATATCAAGTTATGCCCTTTTGAAGTTGTTGACTTTTTGTTGACTTTTGAAATGACCTATAATGTCTTAGATCATATCTTTCAAATGAAGCATTTTTGAGCTTAACTTTCAACATCAAAGTTGTAGGGAATTCAATTTCCTTCAAAATGAGCTTTGTATGGAGACTTGGTGATGAAGTATGTGAAAGTTATGCCTGGTCAAAGTTCAGTTGACTTTTACTAAGGAAACCCTAATTTAGAAACTCCTGATTATTGATGATCTGGAATCTCCTTGATGAATCATGATCAACCCTTGATCAAATGATGAATTTTACTTCATATACTTGATGATGGCAAAAAATCATGAAGTTTGACTTTGGTTTGACCACAGTTGACCTCAGTTTGACTTTTTAACTGCATTGACTGATTTTGACTTATCTGATCATCTGATTGAGCAAACTTTTGAGAAAAGTCTTGAAACTTGTCATGGAGGTTCTTATACACATATAAGATGTTATGAAACTCACTTGAGGCATTGGAAGTCCATTTAGCCTGATTAAAGTCAAAACCCTAGTTTTGGATGCACTGCTTAGGAGGTGCATTGTCTGAGGGAATTGTCAACTTCTTTGACCAATTGTGAACTTTGTGAACCTTGTGAATCTTCATAAACTGTCTTGTGAACCTCATGGGAGGTATTGTGAAGCTTGTGAACCTTGTGAACCTCATGAAGTGGCTTTGTAGACCTCATGACCCTCAGGAAAGCTTTGTAATCTTTGTGAAACTTGTGAACCTTGTGAACCTTCAAGAAGTAACTTGTAGACTTCATGAACCTCATGAAAGGTTATATAAGTGTTGGAGAACTTGTGAACCTTGTGAACCTTCTTAGAACACAAAGTCTTGTATTGTGAGGGCAAATTTTGGGGTGCAACAGTTGCCCCTGTTCAATTTTCTGAAACCTGAGGGGTTAGATTGGTATATTTGCCAGTCGTGACCTGGAAGGTTGAAGGGGATTGAACACAAAAGCCCAAAAATTTGCACTCACCAGTGCATAGAGTGATATTGATGGTTGGTTGAATATGATTGAGTGGGCTTAAAGATGCCACTAGTAGAAAGTTCTTGGAAGATAAAACAGTCCAAAATATGGAGATATAATGAAAGCTGTCAGGAATTTGGAGAGTCCTAAGGTATTGTTGATATGTTTTCAGGATACTGGAGTAATCCTGATGTAACAGCATGTCTTCATGAGGATAGAGCAATCAATAATGATAACCCTAAAGCAGTCTTGAAGCAATAATAGGATTTCAGGAGGATAGAGCCATCAATAATGATAACTCTAAAGCAGTCTTGAAGTAATGATTTCAGGAGGATAGAGCCATCAATAATGATAACTCTAAAGCAGTCTTGAAATAATAATGTGATTTCAGGAGGATAGAGCAATCAATAATGATAACTCTAAAGCAGTCTTGAAGTAATGATTTCAGGAGGATAGAGCCATCAATAATGATAACTCTAAAGCAGTCTTGAAATAATAATATGACCTCAGGAGGATAGAGCAATCAATAGCTCTAAAGCAGTCTTGAAGTAGTGATATGACCTCATGAGGATAGAGCAATCAATAGCTCTAAAGCAGTCTTGAAGTAATGATTTCAGGAGGATAGAGCCATCAATAATGATAACTCTAAAGCAGTCTTGAAGTAATGATTTCAGGAGGATAGAGCCATCAATAATGATAACTCTAAAGCAGTCTTGAAATAATAATGTGATTTCAGGATGATAGAGCAATCAATAATGATAACTCTAAAGCAGTCTTGAAGTAATGATTTCAGGAGGATAGAGCCATCAATAATGATAACTCTAAAGCAGTCTTGAAGTAATAATATGACCTCAGGAGGATAGAGCAATCAATAGCTCTAAAGCAGTCTTGAAGTAGTGATATGACCTCAGGAGGATAGAGCAATCAATAGCTCTAAAGCAGTCTTGAAGTAGTGATATGACCTCAGGAGGATAGAGCAATCAATAGCTCTAAAGCAGTCTTGAAGTAATAATATGACCTCAGGAGGATAGAGCAATCAATAGCTCTAAAGCAGTCTTGAAGTAGTGATATGACCTCATGAGGATAGAGCAATCAATAGCTCTAAAGCAGTCTTGAAGTCATGAGAATTTATCAGGAGGATAAAGTGACCCTGAGGTAACAATAAAGCAGTCCCAAAGTAATAAGAAGCTTATCAGGAGGATAAAGTAACCCTGAGGTGACAATAAAGCAGTCCCGAAGATCATAAGTTTGTTTGTTGGATAGTTAACCTGAAAACAAGGTAGCATTCTGTATAATAACATTAGTTTATGCTTTATGTATGCATGTATGATATAATGTACTCAAATAATGTACTATGTGCCTATGGATATGTATGTTATGGTATGATATATATGATGTATGTATGATATGATACCGCCGGAAGCGTCTGGATATCTTCGTATAACAACTGCTGGCCAGGGAAAATAAATCCCGATTTGTTGCTGAAGAATATATAACCCTCTGTCTGCTGGGGATAACAGGGTATAGATAACCTCCCGTCTGCTGGGGATAGTAAGGTATAGATATAACCTCCCATTGTTGGGGATAGTAAGGTATATATAACCTTCGTCTTCGTTTGGTAGTAGGATAAGTATAACATCCCGTCTTCGTTCGTCGTACCCTTATTGGAAAGTAGTTTCCCGAATATCCGTATGAGGATAAAAGAGATGGATATAAATTCCAGGGGAGATGAGACTTTATGAAGATGGATTTGTCCTACTGAGGGATTTGTAACTGTCTTGTAAAGATGAACCGGCGAAACTTCGTTGAAATCCTTCCCTCGTTCGTCCTTGGTAAATACTATCACTGCATTTTCATGCATTTCTGGTAAACATCAATCATATTCAAAAGCATATATACATTCAAACACAATCAATGGACGTTTCGCTTATGTAAATAGGGTAAAAGTAAATCTGGATTCAGAGGGAAAAGTAAAGCTGAACTTGACAACAGAATTGTTTCAACTTCGAGAGTGTATAACCAATTGGATTTGGAGCTCCTGAAATTTTTAACTTTCCTGAATACCTTCCCAGAAATCCTCATAGCTGGATCTGAAGACATGATACTGACACCATCTGATACTACTGGCGTAGACAATTAATTTCCACCATGGCTTCTGCTGAGAATCCCAAATCAAGGTAGAGGACTGTGTCTTCAAGTTGTAATGGACCATGTATTCTCCGGATACCAGATTTGAAAAGAAAGCATTGCCCCTTGGTTGAGGATGAATCGTCCCATAATGGAAGTATCTGTAATGAGTCCTCTCAAAAGAAACAAGTAGAATGCCCCATAAGCATATGCCCCTGGCATTGTGAACTTTGTAATGTCACACTTGGTAATTCAAATGAGAAGAACTGCCCCTGGCCATTAAGCACTGTTGGATCTGGAACTGATTGCCCCGAATGATTTGAACGGTAACTTGGTATGCCCCCTTGATTAGGAAACAATGACCATGCCCCTGGCATTATGAATTCTGTAATGTTACCCTTGGCACTTCAAATATATGAGAAGAACTGCCCCTGGCCATTAAGCACTGTTGGATCTGGAACTGATTGCACTGAATGATCTGAACAGTAACTTGGTATGCCCATGGATTGGGAAACAGTGACTATGCCCCTTTGTATACATGGATTTTGATCCAGGAAGCAACTTTGTTTATCGGAAGGACTTTGGTTCATTTGAACATTCATCCTGTAAGCTTCTCCATTTGTCAAACATTCAGGTATATGCAAACAAATATATTCAAAAATGCAATGCGTATGTCTGTCTTGAAAACAAGTTATTTTTAGAAAAACCATTTATTTATTTTTTTTCTTCTTGAAAACTGTGATATTAACTCAAGTTTTATAACAAGCCCTAAAGGAGTCAGGATACCTTTTTGTAACAGTACGCTTTTGAACTAACCATGCTTCAGTTAGGACTTTTAAAGGGTTATAACGTGGCCTGGTTCATGGTTTAAGAAACAAAGGATAAAGGCTCAAATTTATTTGTACCCAACCCATTCTCCATGATGTTCTTCAGTCCTATACTCAATTAACTTATGCATTGAGGTTCCATAGCAGCTTGGAATTGTAACACTGACATTTGTGATGGTTCAGAAACCCAACATTTATTTGAACATTCAATCATCTTTTTTTTTTGTTGAGGATTCATAGTGACCTCTTTCTTTTTTCTCCTTTTGACTTTATTATCCCTCCTGAACTGCTTATTTCAAGGTTACAGTCAGCGGGATTTCTTGATGTTTTACTAAGTCTCCTTCATAGGTTTTGACTTAGTAAGCTTCTCTTTTGCTGGTTATTGAGCGTCAGATTTAATGATTACAGAGAACCATCATTAGTCGTGTATAACACAGATAATTGGCATCTTTGAGTTAACTGAGTAACTACCCTGCCCCAGGTTATGAATAAGGGTTTCAATTTGTGAGAATAAAAACTCCTACTTCATAGGCTCAAAAGGGTTGACTAGGGATTAACTTCCTTATATCTCCACTGTTTAGGAATTGAAACAATGCCTGTACATCGTCAGCATAGTCTGTTCAAAAGCATACTGCATAATATTATGGTATTGTTTTCGTCATCCTCCCTCTACAGGCTTGTAGCTTCATCAGGAGTTAAATATCACAAGATAGAAATAAGAAGCATAATTCAAAATATAGTGGAACGAATGGATTAATTCAAGACAAACATATGCAATGCATTAAAGAAGACAAAAGTTTAACATAATAGTAAGTGTTCAAACAAATAAAAGAAATTACAAATGAAAATTCAAATGTTCTCAAAGTCTCTTCCTCTAAACTTGTCACTTCAGTATTCTGGAAACTTTGATGCTTGATGGACGATAGAAGAACTCAACCTGGCCTTCTGGCGTAACCTCGAGTATTCTTTCATCAATTAGGTCTTGAATCTTATTCTTCAATGCCCAACAGTTACTAGTGTCATGTCCAGGACAGTTGGAGTGATACATACACCTTGCCTTGGGATTATAGCTAGGAGAAGAGGTATTAGGATTTTTAGGAGAATTTTCCAAGGCAATCATCTTCATCTCCAACAGGCATTGCAAAACTTGTGACATTGGAGTGCTGAACTTGATAAACTGCCTTCTACATTTCTGGCGTTGAGGTGGATTAACCTTATCAGGTCTTTCTTCTTCAATTGAAGAATAATCAATGGTAACCTGTCTCTTACCCTCTTTTATCCTCATCCTCCTTTCAACCCAATCAGCTTGTTTTAATGGAGGTTCACTGACAATTAGATCCCTGACTCTTTTACTTTGAAGTTTTTGGATGAAGGTCCTCAGCTCTTCTTGCCCTTGAGCTAAACTTTGGATAAGAGCCATCTGGCCATTCATCTGAATCCTCATTCCTGTCATCTCAGCTTGTAGTTGTTTCAGCTGATCATCCTTGTTGTCCTCAGGATTCTTCTTCTTAGCCAGCAGTGTCTTCAATTCATCCTGCCCCTTGGATAGGTTCAGGATCAGCTCTCGGAACTGTGCATTCTGTGCCTGAAGATCTTTAACTGATTGTTCAAGAGCCATTGCTTAAATAAACAGCGAGAAGATGAGAAACCTGTGCACAAATAAACCTGTGATGCAATGAAATGATATGGGAATGCATATGCAATGTTTTCAAGGACCGCAGGATTTAAATTTGCTTAAACAACCGGAAAGTAAACTTTTATTAGAAATAACTTTGTTTGCCCCTTGGGCTTACAAACATGAAATGCAATAAATACAAGAGATGGGTTTTTAAGTCTCCCATGGACGTTTCCTCTTTATGTTGAGGTATGAGCTGAGGTTTCGTTCCTCGTGAAGTTGCTTTGTTAGCTCTAGGATTCTTGCTTGGCTTGCTTTGTAATGAGCCTCGAAAGTATCCCTTTGCTCCTTCAGTTGGATCCATGATCTCTGCAAGTCTTCCTTATCAGTAGGCATGTCTGGGTGAAGGATGGTATAAGCAGTGTCTCCTTCAGCAACAGGTTCCATGGTAACTGGTAGGATGGCAGGATATGGCATCATGAGTGTCTGAGCACGAGATCGTACCCATCTGAGATAAGCCTCCATAGGGATAGTGTACTTAGGCTCCAATGTCTTGCTGTCAATCCTATTTACCTTTCCCCAAGCTCGTATGAACCTCTGACGGTAACCCTGAAGATCGTTGTCGTAATCAAACACAATGACTTGAATCAACATGTCATGTGGACCATCACTCCGAGCGTAACCAAACTGTCGTAAAGCTAGGGAGGGGTTGTAGGTGATGCCTCCTCTTATGCCTAGAAGTGGCACATTAGGAAACTCCCCACAACGGTCAATGATGGTGACATTCTCCATAGATCTGGAGCACCAATGGATATCTGAGTGAGAAAGTGACATGATCCTCTTGGACCATCTGAACCCTTGCTCATTCTTCATTACTGAGCGAGGAAGGTGAGAAATAAACCACCTAGAAAGCAAAGGTATGCAACACATCAAAGTTCCTCTTGCCCTTGTAGTATGAGTATGGAGAGAATGTAGGATGTCTCCAAGCAATGTAGGCACTGGATTGTGACTCAAGAATATGTTGATGGCATGAACATCTATGAACTGATCTGGATTGGGGAACAATACTAAGCCATATATCAGCAAGGCTAAGACCTCCTCAAAAGCATCATAGCTCATGGCCTTCAAGAACATTTGAGCCTTATCCATTAATACCTTAGTAAGAATACCCTTGACTCCACTTCTCGTTTCTAGAACAATGTCAGACTTCTTCAGATGTAGAGCTGCAACAATAATCTCTGGTTTAAGCTCCTTCTCCAAGCCTGTGAAGGGTCTTTGATCAAGAACAAGTATACCCAGAAGTTTAGAGAACTCTTCCATGGTTGGAACCAGCTGATAGTCAGGGAATGTAAAGCAATGGTGCTTAGGGTCAAAGAACTGAAACAACACACTCATCATGTCTTCATTGAACCCTGAAGTGACTAGATCCAATAGGTGACCATGTCTCTTGATGAACTGGGAATGATCAGACACTTGAGAAACCAACTCTTTAAGCTTGGCAGGTATTCCCACAAAGTTGATCCTGGTGGTGTTTCTACGAGCAGAAGCCATGACCTGCAACAAAGAACAAAGATAAATCCTTTGGTCCTTGAAATGGTTAGGGAAAATGATATGCTCATGATGCATGATGATGTCATGATGTTATGCTCAATCACAAACATGTGGCACACACAAACAAGTCACCATAGCCCTAGGTTTAAAGGCTTGCATGAGGTTCAAAGGTAAGTACCCTCCCCTGAAGTTAGATGGTTCATCCTGTCCTACAAAAGTAACCAGGTTCTAAGGGATCTCAATATCATTGATCCTTCACAAGGGTGGTTGATCAGAAGGCAACTTACTTGCCAACCAAAACCCTCCAAGTTTAAGATCTCAATGAGCGTAGCATCGAGTGTCAACCAACTTCAGTCCGCACCAAAGCCGGTTACCTCACTACTTTCTAAAGGCCAAGATGAGTTAACTAGGGTTCTAAAAGTTAGTTAGTGCATTGACAACATATGGCAGCCTCATATTATCCTCAACTTGACTTAAGGAACATAAACACCAACCAAGAAGTCGCACTAACTATGGCCACCAGATCAACCGTATCGATATACGTCGTACAGTTTCCTTGGTCTATTGCCATTTACCTAAGGTACACTAGATCCGGGTTAGGACCTTTCACACATAAGAGCCCAACAAGTAAAGTAAAGCAAACAAGGCAAACAATTTAAAGTGATCTTAATTTCTAAGGGTACCCCTCTTTAATAGATCCCCAGCAGAGTCGCCAGTTCTGTAACACGGTGGGAGAACTGACTTTAAGCAATGTTGCGGATAGCAAGAGTCGCCACCGACTTTTATTTTATCCAAAGGAAAGGTTATAAAAGAACAGGAAAGACCTTAAGAGAATGTTTTGGGTCCGGGGGGTAAGTTATGAAAAGGGAAGGTGTTAGCACCCTTTTCATCCATGGTTATCCATGGGCTCTTAGGTACTTAAGCTCACTTTAAATTGTTTTTTTTAAAAAAATGTAGTGTGTGAATAGAAAAATTTTCAGAATAGTTTAATAATAATCCATGTACGGATGTGTAAGAAACTTGTTTGAAAATTTGTTTGAAATTTGTTTAAGTTTGAAAATTTTTTGAAGTGAGCAAGTACATAAGAGGAACCTACCCTAATGTTTAAAGTCTTTCTTGTTCTTTTCCTTTCCTTGGTAAGACTATCCCTACTATTAAGGAGTAGGTAGTCTTTATTTTGGATGTAAAGGGACATGTGAGGGACAATTTGATTTTGAAGGCCATTGTGGGGTGTAATAAGCATAAAGAAAGGGACTATCATCATTTATTTCGAAGGGACTTGATCCGTAAAGGCAACCATATGGGACTTTGATGATTTTTTTTATTTTAAGGGACTTGCTTTATACACCCCACTGGACTATTATTCGTAGGCAACTTGAGGGATAACCTTAGGAAGTGAGACGGCGATTAAAATCGACTTACGTGTGTGAAGTGTTTATTTTAATTATCTTTGATTAAAAAGTGATCTAGAATTAATTTTAAAAAAAACATACATGTTTTGCACTCCCTAATTACTAACCATAGCAAAAATAATTAAAATAATTACAACATTACAACCGGGAAACAATTACAAAATTATAATAGAAATAATAAGCAAAATAATTAAATAAAAATAAATAAAGTATAAATAAGCAATAAATAATAAAAAATAAAGGGGTTAGTGATAAGCAATAAAAATAATTAGTAATAAAATAAGAAGGGTTAATAAATAATAAAAAAAATTATAAAGTTAGTAAAATAATAAGCATAATAATTAATGTAAAATTAACAAAATAAAATGGTTAGTAATAATAATAATAAAAGTTAAAATATTATAAGGATAAGAAATTAACAAGTTTTAATATGAACAAATTATATTTAGATAAAACAAACATGAACATACAATTATTTTAATTTACAAATTATTAAATTATTATTATTTTTTTTAAATATATTATAACCACAAAACTTAATTATTATGAATTCAATTATTTTCTAAACAAAAGTTATAAAAAGTATTTACTTAATATATAAAGAGAAAAATAAATTATAAGTATATTTACAAAAATTTAATTTTTAATAATATGAAATATATTTATATTTTAGATGATAGAAATAATTTTTAATTATATTTATATTATTTACATGAATCATACTAAACAAATGTACATTATAATTACATTAGAAAATAAAATTACAAAGAAATAGAATTAGATTTGTATATTTAAAAAATATTTTTTTAGAGTTTTATAAAATTGGGGTTTTATTTTTTAGGATTTATGAAAATTAGGGTTAACTTATATACAAAAATTTATTTTTTTAATAATCATATAAAGTTATCTTAATTAATATAAACTTTACAAATAAAATTTAAAAAAACAAGAGTTTTATATTTTTTCTAAAATAGTTTTATAATATAGAAACTAATAATAATTATTTAAATCAATTACACTAAAGGAAGAACAAGAAAGTAGAAAGAAAAAAGGGAACCTGATGGGATTTGAACCCAAGACTTCTTACTTGCAGGCAGCAACAATATCCACTGGGCCAGCCAAGCGTAGGCAAGAGATGAGAGGGTGAGATTTGTTTTGTTCTTTGCTTTGAGAAATTCAGAAAATAAAGAGAAAACAAAAAGGCCTGGGGGAGGTCTTGATCCCAGGACCTTTTGATTACAAGACGCACGCGCTACCGCCTGGCTGGGAGAGCCTTCCTGATTATTGAATGGCTACAAATAATAATATATGAAGTCTCTTTTTATCCTGCAAAAATAAAACAAAATAATGCCATGACCAAGAATCGAACCAAGGCTCTCACAACATACACAGACAGAGTTTACCACCAAGACACACGCGCGTGTGTGTAAACGAAACAGCAAAACAATATAAAATATATTAACATAAATTTGAATTCCCATGCGCGGCAAACTTCATCTTCTACATTCAAATTTCCTGCGAATCTTCTTTTGAATTTTCCTATGATTTTTCCTGCGAGTTCATAAGCCTGAAAACCTAGGTTTTTGAATCATCATATAAACAGCAAAATCAGTACAAATTGATAGCCCAGATCAAACATACAAGGTTTATACAACATAATCATGTTTTTAAAAGTCATTTATATTCACTAAAACGCGAATTCCCAATTTGAGAACTCAAACCCTAACAATGGTGTCTCTCGGTTTAGGGCATGTTTCTTCAATGTTTTTGTCCAGAATCCATCTAAGCATCATGATAAACAAGATTCAATACACAAAAACGATTTACAATGGTTAAATAAATGAAATCGAAAAATCAAATAAGAGGGAGAAGATGCATTCGGGATATGCTATATGAAGAGCTTTGGATGCAAGTAGGTATTGGTTTTGACTCAATGATGTCCAAGGATCATTGTGGTGTCCTCAAATTACCTTCTAATGCTCTGATTCTCAAAATCCGAATGTCACTTTTCTTATGATTTTTTGAACTATGAACTCACCTTTGGCTGCTGCAAAATTTGTCCATGAGGCTAGGGTTTATGTTTGTTATATATATATGTGAGTGAATTAGGTCAGAAATATCACTTGTTTGTATGAAGATTTGGATCAAAAAAAAGATTGAAAAAGATCAAGTTGTAAAAGTCAAATATTTGCTTATGAATGCTTGCTATTTTGGGATAAATTATATGATTCCTTTCTCCTTTGAATTCAATCAATAATTATGAATTTCTAGAAGCAATATCTTCACCAAAAATAGATTTTCATATTTTATATTTATTTAAAATGATTTTTATGAATTAAATCAATGATAAATAAATAAAAAATAATAAAAATGCTGAATTTTGGTCAATTGGGTCGTGCACCATGTTATGAGATGGATTGGGTCATAAATTAGGCAGCCCATTTGGAAAGAAATACTTCTAAGCCTCCATTTTCAACATAAACCATCACAAAATTGTCCAACTTTGCAAGGGCACATCTCCCTTAATTTTAAAGGTATGAGGGTGTTCTTGGACTTTTTGGAAAGCTTGAAGAGTCCTCTAAACAAACCCATTGGTTTCAGGTCCATATCATTTACCAATATCAAGTTATGCCCTTTTGAAGTTGTTGACTTTTTGTTGACTTTTGAAATGACCTATAATGTCTTAGATCATATCTTTCAAATGAAGCATTTTTGAGCTTAACTTTCAACATCAAAGTTGTAGGGAATTCAATTTCCTTCAAAATGAGCTTTGGATGGAGACTTGGTGATGAAGTATGTGAAAGTTATGCCTGGTCAAAGTTCAGTTGACTTTTACTGAGGAAACCCTAATTTAGAAACTCCTGATTATTGATGATCTGGAATCTCCTTGATGAATCATGATCAACCCTTGATCAAATGATGAATTTTACTTCATATACTTGATGATGGCAAAAAATCATGAAGTTTGACTTTGGTTTGACCACAGTTGACCTCAGTTTGACTTTTTAACTGCATTGACTGATTTTGACTTATCTGATCATCTGATTGAGCAAACTTTTGAGAAAAGTCTTGAAACTTGTCATGGAGGTTCTTATACACATATAAGATGTTATGAAACTCACTTGAGGCATTGGAAGTCCATTTAGCCTGATTAAAGTCAAAACCCTAGTTTTGGATGCACTGCTTAGGAGGTGCATTGTCTGAGGGAATTGTCAACTTCTTTGACCAATTGTGAACTTTGTGAACCTTGTGAATCTTCATAAACTGTCTTGTGAACCTCATGGGAGGTATTGTGAAGCTTGTGAACCTTGTGAACCTCATGAAGTGGCTTTGTAGACCTCATGACCCTCAGGAAAGCTTTGTAATCTTTGTGAAACTTGTGAACCTTGTGAACCTTCAAGAAGTAACTTGTAGACTTCATGAACCTCATGAAAGGTTATATAAGTGTTGGAGAACTTGTGAACCTTGTGAACCTTCTTAGAACACAAAGTCTTGTATTGTGAGGGCAAATTTTGGGGTGCAACAGATGTCTTTGGCTTTCTGCTGGAGATATGACATGGACGGGTGTCACGGGTATATACTAGTGTTTGGGAATGTAAGGCAACTGTGTTTGCTGGGGAATCTGAGGGGTATTCTGTATACTGTTGACGGATTGTCAATATTCATAGGTGTTTGATTCCGACCATGGCTTATGGTTATGCAATATGTTGGATTTTTGCCGTAATGCTCCGTATTAGACGGGATGCTACGCTTTGTGGGTGAATATGATGCGAATGCCATGATTATGCAAGGATACCAATCCGGGATTCGGATCCCGATGCTGCGAAGATCTCTGGTTGATCTGCTTGAAATGGACATCCCAGTTGGGGATGAGATCATTGGTAGATCTGATGAGATATATCTGCTTGGGGAAATGGGTCAATGATAGACCTATCTCAGTAATGAGGGACCCAGCTGGGGTTTGTAGCAGCTTTCTTCACTCTGTTGTGATCCCTTCATGCGCTGCTCTTCTGGATAGAGGCTGAAACTCTGTGGGGAGATGGTTCCCTGGCTTTTGTACTTGGCTGGGAAGGAATAGTAGATGGAAACTCGGCTGGGGAAGAAGAAAGATCACTGAAAGATCTTCCTAGAAGTTTCTTCCTAGAACTCAGTTGGAGATACGGGCACCTTCTGGTACTTCCTTGTCGGAGAAGTGATGCCTGGCAACTCAGCTGGGGAGAAAACATTTTGAGTGCTGAGACTGAGTGTTGATTTTCCAGCCTGCTGGGATGAAGCTTACATGCCCCATGTTGCGCTTCGGATACCTGCAATCCTGCAAAGATAGAGAAACACACAAGTAATCCCGAGGTATTCCTTACCGGATTCCGTCATAGGAGTTAGACACTTCCGAGAGTAAGTATATTCCCTGCAAGCATATATATATATATATTTTTAGAAGAAAAGCATATGTATTTATGCAATCGGTTTTTCTTAAGACATCAGACATTTTTGCAAATAAAATGTGCAAGACAAAACATGACTGAAAATCTGATTTTATTAATTCAAATGCCCTGAATTGGCAAGATACATCAAAGAAACATATCCCCTGAAATGAGGAGATTGTTACAAATTGAGAAACAAAATGCTGGCAATGTTGACGACGCTTTAAGGAGCTTCCCTTTGCTATGACTCGTATGACTTTTGACGTTCTTCTCGCCTTGCTTTCTGAAGAAGGCTGATTCTGACAGGAGCTTGATCCTTTCGAGGCTTACCAAGTTGTAGGTGATGCAGACGAATTCAGAATGCAGTTGTTCGCTTATTCCCTTATTTTGCATTGATCGCCCTTTCGGGTTTTCAATCCATCGGGATACCCATTTTTGCCTGAGTTGTCCAATGTGGCTTTTCAACTCAGCGGGTGTATATTTTTTTGTTTATTTTTCCCTTATTTTTGCCCGAGTCTTTTATTCTGTTTTTGACTCGCCGGGATGCCCTATTTTTGCCTGGACTTACATTCTGTTTTTATGTCCAGCGGGTCGTTTTATGCGAAGTATTTTTTAACTGCGTCTGAATTCACAGGGGACGGGAAGTCTTCACCATCCATAGTGCTGAGCATCAGTGCTCCACCTGAGAAAACATTCTTTACTACGAATGGTCCTTCATAGTTCGGAGTCCACTTGCCCCTGTGGTCTGTATGAGGAGGGAGGATTCTCTTCAGCACAAGATCTCCTACTTGGTACTCTCGGTGCCTGACTTTCTGATCGAAGGCCCTCTTCATTCTTTTCTGATACAACTGCCCATGACAGATTGCAGCCAATCTTTTCTCTTCAATCAGACTCAGTTGCTCGTATCGGGATCGGACTCACTCTGCCTCGTTCAGCTTAACATCCATCAATACCCGTAGGGAGGGTAATTCAACTTCGACAGGTAGGACTGCTTCCATACCATACACAAGATGATACGGTGTTGCCCCAATGGATGTTCTGATTGACGTGCGGTACCCATGCAAGGCAAATGGTAGCATCTCATGCCAGTCTTTGTAGGTGACTACCATCTTCTGCACAATCTTCTTGATATTCTTATTAGCCGCCTCAACAGCGCCATTCATCTTTGGCCTGTAAGGAGAAGAATTGTGATGTTGAATTTTGAAGTCCCGACATAGCTCTGCCATCATTTTGTTGTTTAAATTGGAACCATTATCAGTAATGATTCGTTCGGGAACTCCGTACCGACAAATGATATCTCTCTTCAGAAATCTGGCTACCACTTGCCTTGTAACGTTTGCATAGGAAGCTGCTTCGACCCACTTGGTGAAATAGTCAATGGCAACCAGGATGAATCTGTGACCATTTGAAGCAGTCGGTTCGATCTTGCCAATCATATCGATGCCCCACATAGCAAAGGGCCAGGGTGACGACATCACATTCAAAGGATTGGGAGGCACATGCACCTTATCCGCATAAATCTGGCATTTATGGCATTTTCTGGCATAGGCACAACAGTCTGCATCCATTGTGATCCAGTAATAACCTGATCTTAGCAACTTCTTGGCCATGGCATGCCCTCCAGCATGGGTACCAAATGATCTTTCGTGCACTTCATGCATTAACAAGTTTGCTTCTGTTCTATCAACGCATCTGAGGAGTACCATATCAAAGTTTCTCTTATACAGGGAACCATCAGTGTTCAGGAAGAAACTACCAGCAAGTCTTCTCAAAGTCTTCTTATCATTGGAAGATGCCCCAGGTGGGTATGTTTGATCCTCCAAGAAGCACTTAATGTCATGGAACCAAGGCATATCATCTTTGACAACATCTGCTGCAAATACGTATGCTGGTCTGTCAAGTCTGGACACTGAGATTTGAGGTACAAAGTTGGTAGCTTGAACTTTGATCATGGATGAAATGGTAGCCAGAGCATCTGCAAACTGATTCTCGTCCCGAGGGATATACTCAAGCTTGACTGTTGTAAAGAAAGTCAATAACCTCCTTGTATAATCCCTATAAGGTATCAGATGATCCTGGTGGGTGTACCATTTGCCGTTGGTTTGATTAACTACCAGAGCTGAATCTCCGAATACAGTCAATGTCTTGATCCTGAGGTCAATGGCTTCCTCAAGACCCATAATGCAAGCATCGTATTCCGCTTCGTTGTTAGTGCAGTTAAAGGTGAGTTTTTCCGAGAAAGGCATGTGAACTCCTTTAGGTGTAATGAGTACTGCACCAACACCACGACCATTCATATTAACAGCCCCATCAAACGTCATAGTCCATTCTTCTTCCTGGTCAGGCCCTTCAGTGTGAACAGGCTCTTCATGATCTTTTGCTTTTATGAACATGATGTCTTCATCAGGGAAGTCAAATCTCATAGGCTGGTAATCATCAATAGGTTGCTCAGCAAGATATTCAGACAATACACTGCCCTTGATGGCCTTTTGAGATGTGTATTGGATGTCATATTCCGTGAGGATCATTTGCCATCTTGCAACCCGTCCGGTAAGTGCTGGCTTCTCAAATATGTACTTAACTGGGTCCATTTTGGAGATCAATAAAGTAGTGTGGGTGAACATATACTGCCTTAGTCGGCGAGCAGCCCACGCTAAAGCACAACAAGTTTTCTCGAGCAGTGAATAACGTTGTTCACAGTCGGTAAACTTTTTGCTTAGGTAGTATATTGCATACTCTTTTCGACCAGACTCGTCATGCTGGCCCAGCACACACCCCATTGACTCTTCTAATACTGTCAAGTACATGATTAGAGGTCTTCCTTCAATTGGAGGCATAAGGATTGGAGGTTCTTGTAAGTATTCTTTGATCTTGTCAAAAGCCTTCTGGCAGTCTTCGTTCCACCTGACCGTCTGTTCTTTTCTCAACAATTTGAACAAGGGCTCACAGGTTGCTGTAAGGTGGGATATGAACCGTGAAATGTAGTTCAATCGACCTAAGAAACCTCGAACTTCTTTTTCTGACTTCGGTGCAGGCATTTCTTAAATGGCTTTGACTTTATCAGGGTCAACTTCAATCCCTTTCTCGCTCACAATAAAACCCAGCAGCTTACCCGATCGCACCCCGAATGTGCATTTGTTGGGGTTCAACTTCAGTTGGTATTTCCTCAGACGCTTGAATAGCTTCAGCAGATTTACCAAGTGGTCTTCTTTAGTGAGGGACTTGGCGATCATGTCATCCACATAACATTCGATTTCTTTATGGATCATATCGTGGAATAATGTCACCATAGCCCATTGATATGTTGCACCGGCATTCTTCAGTCCAAATGGCATTACCTTGTAACAGAACGTGCCCCAGGGTGTGATGAAGGTTGTCTTCTCCATGTCTTCAGGTGACATTTTGATCTGATTGTATCCTGAAAATCCGTCCATGAAGGAGAACACCGAGAACTGAGCCGTATTATCCACCAATACATCAATGTGAGGTAATGGGAAATCATCCTTCGGGCTGGCTCTGTTCAGATCCCGGTAGTCAACACACATTCTTACTTTGCCGTCTTTCTTAGGCACAGGTACTATATTAGCCACCCACGGCGGATAGCTAGTTACAGCAAGGAACCCGGCGTCCCACTGCTTTTGTTCCTCTTCTTTGATCTTCATTGCCATGTCTGGTCGAGTACGGCGCAACTTCTGTTTAACCGGTGGGCATTCTTCTCTTAAAGGAAGCTTGTGCACAACAATGTCGGTGTCCAACCCTGGCATATCTTGATAAGACCAAGCAAACACGTCCACATACTCTTGAAGCAGGTCAATCAGTCGTCTCTTCACTGAGTCTTGTAGGCAGGCCCCGATTTTAACTTCTTTCACATCTTCATCTGTACCAAGATTGATCATCTCTACCTCCTCCTGATGAGGAGTGATAACCTTTTCCTCTTGCCTCAACAACCTGGCTAGCTCTTCAGGAAGCTCATGATCTTCTTCAACCCCTTCATCAGCTTGATTGATTGGATTGTCAAAGTCATACGAAGTCATGGCCGTGCTATTGTCGGTGCTGTCTGGAAGGCACTCTCTGCAAGGGTTCAGTTTGTTCATTTTAGTGATTGATTTTAATCTTGTTTAGAAAAGTGAAATAAAGTTACCATTTTGAAAACATTGCCATTTATTTTTTTGTACAAAAAGAAAAATGGGAAAATAGTGAGCGAAAAAGAAAAAGAGACTCATTTGCAAAAGATGTATGATATTTCATTGATTAATCTTGTTGCACAAAAATTACAGATGGCCCGATTACAAAATGAGTCTTGTCATCTTGGGCAAGATGCAAGACTTGATGCATGCTTAAAATATACAGGAAATAATAATTACTCTGCGGGAGTAACTCTTATAATTTCCTGGGAAGACCAGTTTGAGATACTGCTCCCCGGGATCTTTGGACGGATCCTCTCCAGGTTGCGGTCGCTTTCATCCTCGTCTTCCAAATTGTTGACAGCATCAGGGGTGAGCATCCCCCCACTAACAAAGTTGGGCTCCTTAGCAGTCTCTGCTTGAACTTGTTGAGTTGGTTTGTAACCCAACCCAAATCTATCCTCCTTCTTCTCTACAGGCAGCAAGTTGCCCCAGCCTTGGGCAGTCCCTTCCTCAACAACCTTCCGGGCTTGTTGATAAGATGTCATTGAGGTTCCAGGTATAGCAGATGTTTCATTTATGTTCAAGTTCTCAAACCCTTGACTCATCGTTTCATGGATCTCCCCATCCATCTCAATGTATTTGTAGGTAGCCAGGTGGCTAACAAAAATATCCTCCTCTCCACAAATAGTAACGACTTGGCCCTCCCACTCGAATTTTAACTTCTGGTGAAGGGTAGACGTAACTGCGCCAGCGGAATGAATCCATGGTCTACCCAACAAATAGCTGTAGGCAGGCTAAATGTCCATCACGTAGAAGGTCGTTTTGAAAGTTTGTGGGCCAATCGTTATAGGTAACTCAATTTCTCCCAGAACTGATCTCTTAGAACCGTCAAAGGCTCTCACTACCAGGTTGCTGGGCCGTAATGCCAATCCTTCATACTCCAGCTTCACAAGGGCTTTTTTAGGTAAGACATTGAGGGATGACCCTGTGTCTACTAATACATGGGAAAGAACTGCACCCTTACATTCCATGGTAATGTGCAAAGCCTTGTTGTGATTGCGGCCTTCCGTAGTCAAATCAGTGTTGGTAAACCCTAGTCCATTACTAGCATTAACATTCCCAACCACAGCTTCCAACTGATTGACTGTGATCTCTTCTGGCACATAAGCTGCGTGCAAGACTTTTAGTAGTGCGTTCCGATGAGCCTCGGAGCACATTAACAATGATAGAATGGAGATCTTAGAAGGCGTCTGGTGAAGCTGATCCACTATTTTGTAATCACTTTTCTTGATGATTCTCATGAATTCATCAACTTCTTGATCAAAAGGTGTTTTCAAAGCTTCCTTAGCAGCTTGCTCTTCTTGCACCATGCTCTTCCCTTTTTCCATGGCAGCAGCTTCTGCCTCAGCAGTGGGTCTTTGAATTTGCGGGGCAAAGAGACGTCCGCTTCGAGTGAAGCCTCCGCCTCCCCCCACATTGTCTATTTGTGGTGGAGAAGTTGATGATTCGAGCGTGATTTTCTGTCCTTCGCAGTATAGATCAGAGCCGTAATGCCAAGGGATGGCATTACTGCTTTCATAAGGTACTGGCACAGGCACTGTGATAGTGACTGGACTGATGGCAGCTGCAGAAGGGACCATGATAGTTTGTGGATCATAGTATATTGTGACCGGTGCTCTGATAGGGGTGGCATTTTGTGAGTTGTAGGCGGAATCATTTTCAGGATCATAATAAATTGTAACCGTTGAGACATTTGCTGCTGAAGTTGTAGGAGACATTGTTGAATGGATGGGTGTTGTTGTTGTAGGAGATTCTGAATGAAGTGGTGCTGAAGTTGTAGAAGGGATGTTTGCTGATGTTTGGTCCGTTGAAGTAACAGATAAAGTATTTATTGATGAAACTGAAAAGTTGTTTGGAACAATGGTTGTTGCAGTTGTAGGAGACTCGGGAATTACTGTTAAGGAGATTGCTGGATTGGTAGGTATTGATGTTGTAATTTGAAGCAGGCCACTCCGGATGAGGCCATCAATGCCATTTCTCAAGTTATCACAACCATTCTCTGAAATGTTGCAATAAGCACACCCTAGCTCACATCCCGAGAATATTTGACATTCAAGGAGTTGAGCCTTAATCTCTACCAAGGGTGTCCGAATCTGACCCACACTGGTTATTAAGTAAGACGGCTTGTCTTCTTCAATAGCATTGATTCTGGGGCCACCGTGGTTTGGCATAGGGTTCTTATTAACATTTGGTGGTGGTGCAAAATTTAGAGCCTTAGAATCTACCAAGTCCTGTACCTTCATGTGCAAAGCTCTGCACTTCTCTGTACTATGGCCAGGCCCATTCGAATGAAAAGCACATCTGGCGCTGGCGTCATAATTTCTGGGTAGACTGGCAGGATCTGGAGGTGCCAATGTCCTTAGCTCAACCAGGTTGAGCTTTAGGAGTTGTGGCAGTAATGTGGCATAGGGCATAGGGATCGGATCAATCACCCTATTGGCCTAAGAAGGTCTATGTTGGAACGGTCTTTGCTGATTGTTGTTGTTGGTGTTGTTGTAGTTTCTCTGAGGAGGATACTGAGTTTGTTGTTGATAATTTGGTTGCTGTGGTTGATAAGCCGGTTGTGGATGAATTGGAGCGGGAATGGTGACTGCTGCCACAGACCTATAAACATATTGGGGTCTGCCCCTGCTGGCATGGATAGCATTGGTCTCACCAATTCTTCTTGGGCCCACAAAAGGCTTCCTTGTGTTGCTGGATGAGCTGGCGCCGTTGTCAGAAATTTTGCCCATCTTTAATAGGCTCTCAATTCTTTCCCCAGCTATAACGACATCTGCAAAGCTGGTAGAAGAAAAGGCAGCTAGCCTATCAATGTATGTTCCTTGGAGGGTGTTCATAAACATATCAGCCATCTCCCTCTCTGACATGGGTGGCTGGACAGCAGCAGCAAGCTGTCTCCACCTCTGGGCGTACTCCCGGAAGCTTTCTCTGGATGATTGTGACATTCCCATCAGGAGGGTCCTGTTGGGTGCCATATCCAAATTATACTGGTATTGTCTGATAAAGGCCTCAGCCAGGTCTTTCCAACATTTGATGGTGGCTCTAGTCAGATGAGAGTACCATTCCCTTGAAGCTCCTGTCAAGCTATCCTTGAAATAAAACATCCATAGCTTCTCATCCATGGTATATGCCTTCAGCCTCCCCAGAAAGGATTGTAAGTGGGTCCTTGGGCAGGAAGTCCCGTTGTACTTCTCAAAGCACGGTGGTTTAAATTTATGGGGAATCCTGACCCCGTCCACTAAGCCCATGTCCATAACATCAAAACCCAAGGAGTTTTGAGACTCCAAGGACCTTAATTTTTCAGCAATTTCATCTAGCCTTCTGTCATAGGCTTCTTCCCCAGCTCCCATCACTGTGAACTGATCTTCCTGGGGGTCTTCTTGCAGCACTCTGCCCGTGGTAGCATTCCCTTGTACATTAGCAGGGATGTTGATCTCTGGGTGGAGGTGGGGTCCAAATACAGGTGGGGTTGATATGAGGCTGAACCCTTTCATTGTTGCTTGTCCCACCAGTCCCTAGATGGGGATCTTCCTGAGTCTGCCTCTCTACCAAGGCTCTTAATCTCTCTTGGCTCTGTGCCAATCCATTCATCACCTCCATAAATTGTGTCATCTGATTCCTCATTTCCAATCTCTCATTGGCCATTTGGTTCCTGACCTCTGTAAGGTCCTGCTGTACCTGGTCCATCTGTATACCCGGAAGATTGTTGCGGGTGGAATATCTGTGTGGACGGTTGAGTGGGAACACCCGACGTCGAGCAATAGTTCCTGAGATCACAACAGAGTTAGTAACAAAAACAAAACAAACCTACAAAACAAACAAAGGTTAGCATGCAATGCAGTATGCTTATTTGTTTCCAAGGTATCCGGCTTGGCAATTGGTTTTGGCCTTCCCAGACCCTTGAGGAAGATGCTTGTGATGTTGCTTGAAAGAAACTCAGATAGAACAAACTAATACATATATTACAAAAAAGTAAATGATACATAGTTTGTTTCTTACAAATCGTGCCCTCTGAGGGGTCAAAAATACAACATAAGAAATAAAAGTACACGAAATGAAAGCAACAACAAGCAAAAGTAAGACACCCAGACCAAACTCATCCTCCTGAACTTCCTTGAGAAGTGCTTCAGTCACAGGATCAGCTGGATGCTCTGTGAGGTTCCTGATAAGGAGATTTCTGGTAGTAACAGCTGCAGTTAGCTTCTTGTGTTGACTCTGGTCCTTTGACCTCTTCACTCTAGCTCTAATCTTCAACTCTGAGATTTCTCTTTGGGCTGCTAGCAGGGCTTCCTGTTGCTCCTTTGCACTAGCCTCCAACTGCTCAAATTTGTCCTGAGTCCTCTTATCTTCAAGAGTACGAGCTTCGGTGATCCTGACCAACCTAGCTTGACTCTCTTTCAGATACAAATCAGTCCTGGCTTTCTGGAACTGAGCTTCCTTGCAGGCATTCTTCAAGATCTGCTCTCCAGCCCTAGATTTCTTGATGTAATCCTCTGACTTTTCAATCCTGGCCAGATGCTCCACCCTTAGCTTTTCTAACCTCTCAATGTCCAGCCGACCATCACTCCTCTCCCAGAGGGTCTTCTGCAGAGCCTGAGTCAACTTCTCATTTCTCTCTTTCAAATTCTCAAACTCCTCTAAGCTGACAGTGGCAGGAGGTGGTGCTGAGGATGGTCCAGGTATATCTTCCATGGTAAAGGGCATCCCAGAAAATTGAGCCCTGGCATGGGACCATTCATAGTACTGTGCTGAGGCCACATTGTTTCATTTTCCCAGAATGGTTACTCCTTTAGTCTGGGCATTGTTCCAAGCCCAGGATGCTTGCCTGACAATAGCCAGATTAGGCTTAATCTCACAGTAAAGAGTCTCAGCCAAGTCTTGTGCTTTAGGAGGGTGGACCAAAGCATAGCCCAGTTGTCTTTTGAATAGCAGGGGGTTGTAGTTGATGCAACCCTTAACTCCTATCAGGGGTACATTGGGGAACTGCCCACAACTGGTAATGATGTCCCTGCCTTTTGTGCTTTGAGTGCACCACCTGATATCAGCTGAGGTCAAAGCAGTGAGTCTTCTAGCCCAGTTCCTCTGCTGATGAGGATTCAAAAATGCATCAGTCTTGGGAAAGTGCCTGAGCAACCAGGTATGGAAAAGGGGAGCACAGCACCTCACCAATCTTCCTCTTTGCTTTTCATTCCTTTGGTGAACAGAGTAGTAGAAATCTCCCAGTAAGGTGGGTACTGGGTTCCTCAGAATGAAAAGGTGAATTGCATTCTTGCTAACAAACTTAGGCTCATCTGCGAATAATATGATCCCATATATGCTCAGGGCCAATAAAGCACAAACTGCCTTCCACTCTCCCAAAGAAGCCTTCAGGGTAGCTTGAGAGATCAAGAAATCCAGATGTAGACCAGAGATTCCAGCCTTAGTAGTCATGTTCTGCCCAATCAGAACTGGTTCCAAATGCAATGCCTTTGCCACTTTTTCATTACTTGGAAAAGCCATCTCAGGGTTGAAAGGGACTCCACCCCTGATAGGTATACCAACCAATGATGAATACTCCTCTAATAAAGGTCCCAACTGAAAATCCTGAAAAGTGAAACACCTCAGAGGGGGATCATAGAACTGTAGGCAAGTATGAATCAGGATCCTCTGTGAAGGGTCCAAATCCATAACCACATCAAGTATGCCTCCATAGTGTTCTCTGAATAGTGGTATATGGTCTGGAGTAATCAGGGTCTGGGTCTTCCTGATGTCAGCTAGCTCAGGCTGAAAGAAATGATAGGAGATGTTACTCTTCTTAGGTGCCATGCTGTTGAAGAAGAGCTGAGACAGATGCTGATGATGGAGAATAACACTGAATATAGGCCACTAACAGGCAGGTGCAGGTGACTGAAGCAGGTAGCTGATAGCTGAAGTAGGTGCTGATGAAGATAGGTCTATGCTGATGATGGGGTCAAAACCAAGCCAAAATAAAGCATGGACACCCTGAAAAACAAATAAGCAAATGTTAAAATGATGCAATGATGATGTATGCAAATGATATGCAAGGGTTTGTGACTGAGCTGGATCTGATCAAGTGCTCTGATATAAGTCTAGGTATGTTCAAGAAATCCAGATGGAGGTTCATAAGTCCAGTAACCAAGGTGGGGGACTCAAATAAAGAGTCACATGTCCAGGGTTAAAATCACAAGAACTGTTCCAACATGGAGTACTCTTAATCAAAACAAAGTAATAGGGTATGCTGAGGTCTAGGGTACCTGCAAACCTGTAAACAGCCCAACCCCCTCACAGGTGGTGTTCTAAAACAAGGATCCTCCGACTTGGATCAGTTATGGGAAGTGTAAACACTTCCAACCCGGAGGTACAGTGTTTACAATAACCATAAAAGATCCTCCTCTAATTCACCTCAGTTTCTGAAGGTCAATACTAAAGGTCATCCAGAATTAGCAGGCTTCCCAGATAGCCCTAGTACTACAGGAAATCTGCAGCACAGAGTTCTCAAGAAGAAACCCATATCTGAACCGTGTTTCATATTCCCGCACCAGACCGAAATGGAATGGGAAAGAACATGAACCACTCTAACCTAGGTGTCACTCAGGTCCCAGGTATAGGACCTCAACTCTCAATAGAACACCCACCCACCAAAGCAACAAAACAGATCCAGCCAGCACAGTATGACAGTATGATATATGTAAAGCTATAAAGAAAGCAGTAAAACAAATGTACATAAAGCAAAAATAAATACAAATACAAGCACAAATAGCACAACACCCCAGTAAACACAAATCAATAAAGCGCTAGGAGGAACCCACAAAAAGAACCAGAAGCCCTGGTTACAGTATAAGGGTCCCCAACAGAGTCGCCAAGCTGTCGCTCCCAAAAGATGAGACTGGGCTCAAATAAGGTACAGACGCGAACGGTCGGCGAAAGGAGGATGTGAGAACACACAGGAGTGAACTCACAGGGAATGAAAGAGTCGCCAGCTAGGCATTTTTATCCCAGAGGAAAGGTAATGCTGCATAGACCTAGAAAGATATGGATAAGACGGTTGCGAACCAGAGAGACTGAGAAAGGGGGTTGGTTACAACCTGGGAAGGTATTAGCACCCAGATTGTCTGTCGTACTCGACGGGATCCACGCTTAAAAGATTTGTGTTTTAAAGGGGTAGTGTCAGTGCAATTTGTGTATAAAAGAGCTGGAAAAGGATGTACAGGTGTCAATGTATAGTGTATAAGTGATGTGAAGTGTATAAGAGAAGTGTCAGTGTAAGAACAGAGTGAAATGCTCAAGATCATGAGGCTTAAAGAATAATGCTAGAAAAAGGGGGAATATACAGAGACTTTCGTTCGATAACTGTTAAGTTATGCCTACGTATCCTCTCGTGCAATGAGGAAGTCAGAACACCGTAGTTCGACCCAAAGAGACTGAAAGATGAATTGACTTGTGAACTGCTTGCTAGTCTATGCTCAAGTGTATGATCTGTCTGGCACAGATGCAAACTGTCTTGCATTAGACGGAGGAAGCAAGTTCTCGTTTATGAGTGAATGAGATGAGAAAAGAATCCCGAAGGAGACGATTATTGTTTGTTTGGTGTGTTTTCAGTCTTTTATTGCTTTTGAAAATTTGTCATAGGAAAATGAGCTTAAGTCTAAACCAATGGATTTAGTAAACTCATCACATCTTCCCTCTGATTAGGGGTAATGAGAATACCTTAAGTGTGAAGTCAGCTTCTCACACTTAAGCACCTTGATGTAGGACTAAGATCATTAACCTACTTGTGATTATTTAGATGTTTTTGTTGTTCTTGTTGAGTGTTGAGTAATGAGATTAAGCCATAATCAGGGATTAAACAGACTCATTACACCATCCTAATAGAAGGATAATAGATGAGAATGTTTAAGCTGAGGAAAGCTCATCAACTTAATCCATGATTAGGGATTAACTTCATGACAAAACAAAGCCTTTATTAGATGGATTTTAATTAATGATAAGATGATGAAGTGATTTTTATGATTTGTAAGACAACTTGAGGGGGACTTGTCCATTAACACTAGGGTTAGTCCTTCTCAACCAATTAAGGAAGAATTAGAACCCTAATGCAAGGCCCAAGTTACAAGCTTGATGTCTTAGTGATTATTAAGTTGATTGATTAAAGGAGTTAAACACATTAAGGGTTTAACACTTAGGATTAAAGTTATACACTCCATCCTAATAGAAGGATGCAGGCATAAGCTTAATCACAAAGCCTTAAAGCCTTTAGGGTTTAGTCCCTGATTATGAGATGAGAAGAGAAGACTCAAAGAGACACAAAGGTAAAACTAAGTGGGGAGACTAATCAAAACCCTAATCATTGTCATGCTTGGTTGTCCCTAAGGTTTGTGAGGTTAACAAGAAAGATCTTCAATGGAACCACCAGGGAGCAGATGGAAGGATCAGGAGAAGCAAAGTAACTTGCTTCCTTTAAGAAGACAAGTCACTTGGAGAAAGAAAGTGAGAAGAAGAAGAATGAGCAAGCTCAATCTCAAACACATAACAAAATTCAGCAAGGATGCATGAAAGAGATGAAAAGAAATTGTGAGAAGTGAAGGCAAATTCACTTCTCAAAGTAACTTACCACCTGAAAAGTTAGTGAAGGGAATGCAATGCAATGCAAAATGGAATGAAATGGCATGATGCAAACCAAAACCAGAAGCATATATGAGATGATAATGATGCTATGCAATTATGCAAACATGAATCAAGACATGGGGATGATCACATGAACAAATGGATGCAAATGGAGCAAGTTTAGAACCATGAACACACATGAAAAGTTATGATATGCAAATGACATACAACATGGCAAATACATGATGCAATGATCAAACATACTTTTAACATGTATTAAGATGTCTAATGAATCAAATGGATGCATAAAATGTTATGGCAAGTCATGTTATGCAAGCAAATGCAAGATGGATGCAAAAAGAAGCTCAAATTAGGGTTTATGATCAATGCATCAAACCAAAACCAAAATCAGAAGCAAACATCAAGATAAAAAATTGAAAATGAACTCAAAGGGACCCTAATCCTATACTAACTCACTACCCAAAGGAGAGGTTCCAACTCTTAACCTAATTAGGGTTATGAATTTTCTAAGTTTTCTAGGGTTTTGAGGTACCTTAACAAGAAAAATGTCAAACAAATGGAAAATGAAAGATCAAATCAAACCAATTTAATATCACAAACTACATGCTAAACAAAATGCAATGCAATAAGAATCAAAGTCCAACTCTCAATGGTTAGGCAGAAATGATTTTTTGAAGTTTTGATCAAAATAATGCCTTGAAATGATTTTAATTCCATGAAAAATTCTCAAAATACATCAAGATCAAAAAAGAAATTTGGTTTGAGGGTTGGACAATGTTTCTAAATGATTATGAAGGTTTCATGAATTTTTTGGTGATTTTTAAATACCTAAAAGTATTTTTAATTAATTAATCCTCATTAATTAATTAAAAATAAACTTTTAAATGATTTAAAAATATTTTTTAATGTAAAAAATAAAAATAAAAATATTTTTGGTTTCTGAAAATTAATGAAAGTTTATACAAAAAATTTCAGAATTTTTAAAATGATTTTGCTATTTTTAATAAAATGCAGAAAAGAAATGAATTAATATGAAAAAGAAAATGAATTTAATCTGAAAAATGGAAAAGTAATCAGATCCAAAGGCCCAAGTTTGAACTGGCTGCGCGCGCGTTTTACCTGGCGCCATATCTAATGGCTGACATTCAAACTCTCATAATTGTGATTAGCCCTAATTAATTATGTCCTAATGACTTTCAGGCGACCGGAACACTGTTCCGGTCGTCTTCTCCGGCAAGCTCAAACTTCTAACTCTCTCTACACACAATGAAAACAAAATCCAACTGCCCAGAACTCATCCCCACTCAAAAACGAATCAAACCCCTCAATCAAACAACATTTATCATTCAAAATCATAGAGAATCGAATCAAACATTTTTTAGGGAAAAAGTTTCAGACATTGCATACATCCTGGTTTCTCAACCATTTTCAAAAGTAAGCACATATTCATGATCTGGGAAGCATGTAGATTCATTTAGAAACTTAAAATACACGTTCTGGAAAAAAAGTTCATGAAGCTACCTGAGTTTGAAGCTTTTCAGTTTGGAGCTTTCTTGAATCAAAAAGTAAAGGTTGAAAAAGTTGCCTAAAATGGCAATTTCATTGAAAGTCAAACTTGACCAAAAAAGTCAACTTTGCAAAAACTTGAAATTCTTGAATTTTGTGAACTTCCAACATCTTCCATGATCAAATAGAGATCATATACAATCAAAATGATGAAGAATGCCCTTTGGTTGGGTCATTGGGGGCCTCAGATGCCCTGATTTTGCACTGACTTGCTTGAAAAGTCAACTCTTGATCAGATGACTTCCCCATGGAATTTCTTCATGAAAATTGATATGCATACCCCCTATACCATATAGAGACCAATAGAAACAAGAATGACCAAAAAATTTGGAGTTATGGCCTCTGAAACCAAAACCCTAATTCTAGGTCATCTGTGCAGTCAAGCCTGGCTCTGCTTCCATACCATTCTCAGTTCTTGTGATTCTTTGACATTCTTGACTTTGAGGGGATACAATATGATGCTTGAACACACATAGGCCTATTTGAAGTGATTGATGGCCTCTGGAGTGGCTCAGGAGGCTCTTGGATTGCTCAGATCACAAACCCTAGATGCAGATGACTTTGAATCTATGCAGTGAATCAAAAATGTGATATGAGATGGTATGATTGAGTTTATGCATATGAAATGATCACAAGCCATGGTGTGAATGGGTGAGGGCAAATTTGGGGTGTTTACAGTGAGGTAATGGGAAATCGTCTTTCGGGCTGGCTCTGTTTAGATCCCGGTAGTCAACACACAGTCTTACTTTGCCGTCCTTCTTAGGCACAGGTACTATGTTAGCAACCCACGGCGGATAGCTAGTCACAGCAAGGAACCCGGCGTCCCACTGCTTTTGTACCTCTTCTTTGATTTTCATTGCCATGTCTGGGCGAGTACGGTGCAGTTTCTGTTTAACCGGTGGGCAATCTTCTCTTAAAGGCAGCTTGTGCATAACAATGTTGGTGTCCAACCCTGGCATATCCTGATAAGACCAAGCAAACACATCCACATATTCCTGAAGCAGGTCAATCAGTTGTCTCTTCACTGAGTCTTGTAAGCAGGCCCCGATTTTAACTTCTTTCACATCTTCATCTGTACCAAGATTAATCGTTTCGACCTCCTCCTGATGAGGAGTGATAACCTTTTCCTCTTGTCTCAACAACCTGGCTAGTTCTTCAGGAAGCTCATACTCTTCTTCAACCCCTTCATCAGCTTGATTGATTGGATTGTCAAAGTCATACGAAGTCATAGCCGTGCTGTTGTCGGTGCGGTCTGAAAGGCACTTTCTGCAAAGGTTTCAGATTTGTTCATTTTAGTGATTGATTTTAATCTTGTTTAGAAAAGTGAAATAAAGTTGTCATTTTGAAAACATTGCCATTTATTTTTTGTACAAAAAGAAAAATGGAAAAAACAGTGAGCGGGAAAGAAAAAGACTCATTTGCAAAAGATGTCTGATTATCATTGATTGATCTATTTGCACAAAATTACAGATGGCCCGATTACAAAATGAGTCTTGTCATCTTGGGCAAGATGCAAGACTTGATGCATGCTTAAAAATACAGGAAATAATAATTACTCTGCAACAGTAACTCTTATAATTTCCTGGGAAGACCAGATAAGGACTTGGCTCCCCGGGATCCTTGGACGTATCCAACTCTCCAGGTTGCGGTCGCTTTCATCCTCGTCTTCCAAGTTGTTCACGGCATCTGGGGTGAGCATCCCCCCGCTGACAAAGTTGGGCTTCCTAGCAGCCTCTGTTTGATCTTGTTGAGTTGGTTTGTAACCCAACCCAAATCTATCCTCCTTCTTCTCTACAGGCAGCAACTTGCCCCAGCCTTGGGCAGTCCCCTCTTCAACAACCTTCCGGGCTTGCTGATAAGATTTCATTGAGGTTCTAGGTACAGCGGATGCTTCATTTATGTTCAAGGCCTCAAACCCTTGACTCATAGTTTCGTGGATCTCCCCATCCATCTCAATGTATTTGTATGTAGCCAGATGGCTAACAAAAATATCTTCCTCTCCACAAACAGTAACGACTTGGCCCTCCCACTCGAATTTTAACTTCTGGTGAAGGGTTGATGTCACGGCGCCAGCGGCGTGTATCCATGGTCTACCCAATAGACAGCTGTAGGCAGGCTGTATATCCATCACAAAGAAGGTCGTTTTGAAAGTCTATGGGCCAATCATTATAGGCAACTCTATCTCTCCCAGAACTGATCTCTTAGAACCGTCAAAGGCTCTTACTACCAAGTTGCTGGGGCGTAACGCCAATCCTTCATACTCCAGCTTCACAAGGGCTTTCTTAGGTAGGACATTGAGGGATGACCCTGTGTCCACCAATACATGAGAAAGAACTGCACCCTTACACTCCAAGGTAATGTGCAAAGCCTTGTTGTGATTGCGGCCTTCCGTTGTCAAATCAGTGTTGGTAAATCCTAGTCCATGACTAGCGTTAACATTTCCAACTACAGCTTCCAACTGATTGACGGTAATCTCCTCTGGCACATAAGCTGCATGCAAGACTTTTAATAGTGCGTTCCGATGAGCCTCGGAGCACATTAGCAATGATAAAATGGAGATTTTGGAAGGTGTCTGGTGAAGCTGGTCCACTATCTTGTAATCACTTTTCTTGATGATTCTCATGAATTCATCAACCTCTTGATCAAAAGGGGTCTTTAAAGCTTCTTTAGCAACTTGTTCTTCTTGCACCATGCTCTTCCCTTTTGCCTTGGCAGCAACTTCTGCTTCAGCAATGGGTCTTGGAATTTGCGGGGCAAAGAGACGTCCGCTCCGAGTGAAGCCTCCGCCTCCCCCCACATTGTCTATCTATGGTGAAGAAGTTGATGATTCGAAAATGATTTTCTGCCCTTCGCGGTATAGATAGGAGCCGTAATGCCAAGGGATGGCATTATTGCTTTCGTAAGGAACTAGCCCAGGCACTGTGATAGTGACTGGACTGATAGCAGCTGCAGAAGGGACCATGATAGTATGTGGATCATAGTATATTGTAACTGGTGCTCTGATAGGAGTGGTATTTTGTGAGTTGTAGGCAGAATCATTTGCAGGATCATAATATATTGTAACCGTTGAGACACTTTCATTATTTGCTGTTGACGTTGTAGGAGGCACTATTGACTGGATGGATGTTGAAGTTGTAGAAGAGACGGATGTTGATATTTGGTTCGTTGAAGTGACAGATGAAGCATTTGTTGATGAGATTGAAGAGTTGTTTGGAACGATTGTTGTTGCAGTTGTAGAAGACTCGGGAATTGTTGTTAAGGAGATTGCTGGATTTGGAGGTGTTGATGTTGTGATTTGAAGTAAGCCACTCTGGATGAGACCATCTATGCCACTTCTCAAGTTATCACACCCATTTATCTAAATGTTGCAATAACCGCACCCGAGCTCACACCCGGGGAATATCTGGCATTCAAGGAGTTGAGCTTTAATCTCTACCAGGGGTGTCCGAATCTTCCCCACAATGGTTATTAAGAAAGACGGCCTGTCTTCCTCAATAGCATTAATTCTGGGTCCACCGTGGTTGGGCATAGGGTTCTTACTGACATTTGGCGGGGGTGCAAAGTTTAGAGCTTTGGAATCCACTAGATCCTGTACTTTCATGTGCAAAGCTCTGCACTTCTCTGTACTGTGGCCAGGTGCATTTGAGTGAAAAGCACATCTGGCGTTGGCGTCGTAATTTCTGGGCAGACTGGCAGGATCTGGAGGTGCCAATGTCCTTAGCTCAACCAGGTTGAGTTTCAGGAGTTGTGGCAATAATGCGGCATAAGGCATAGGGATCGGATCAATCACCCTATTGGCCTGAGATGGTCTCTGTTGAAACGGTCTTTGCTGATTGTTGTTGCTGGTGTTGTTGTTGTTATAATTTCTCTGAGGTAGATACTGAGCTTGTTGCTGGTAGTGGGGTTGTTGCGGTGGTTGGTATGCTGATTGTTGATGAATTGGAGCGGGAATGGTGACAGCTGCCACTGACCTATGAACATACTGGGGTCTGCCCCTGCTGGTATGGATAGCATTAGTCTCACCAGTTCTTCTTGGGCCCACAAAAGGCTTTCTGGGGTTGCTGGACGAGCTCGCACCATTGTCGGAAATCTTACCCATCTTTAGAAGGCTCTCAATTCTTTCTCCAGCTATAACTACATCAGCGAAGCTGGTGGAAGAAAAAGAGGCTAGCCTGTCAATGTATGTCCCTTGAAGGGTGTTCATAAACATGTCGGCCATTTCCCTTTCCGACATGGGTGGCTGGATAGCAGCAGCAAGCTGTCTCCACCTCTGGGCGTATTCCCGGAAGCTTTCTCTGGACGATTGAGACATTCCCATCAAGAGGGTCCTGTTGGGAGCCATATCCAGGTTGTACTGGTATTGTCTAATGAAGGCCTCAGCCAGGTCCTTCCAGCATCTGATGGTTGCTCTGGTCAAATGAGAGTACCATTCCCTTGAAGCTCCTGTTAAACTGCCTTCGAAATAAAACATCCATAGTTTTTCATCCATGGTGTATGCCTTCAACCTCCCCAGAAAGGATTGCAAGTGGGTTCGTGGACAGGAGGTTCCGTTGTACTTCTCAAAGCACGGAGGTTTAAACTTGTGAGGTATTCTTACCTCGTCCACTAAGCCCATGTCCATGACATCAAATCCCAAGGAGTTTTGAGACTCCAAGGATCTTAATTTCTCAGCAATTTCATCTAGCCTTCTGTCATAGGCTTCATCCCAAGCTCCCATCACAGTGAACTGATCTTCTTGGGGGTCTTCTTGTAGTACTCTGCCTGTAGTAGCATTCCCTTATACATTAGCAGGGATGTTGATCTCTGGGTGAAGATGAGGGCCATACACAGGTGGGTTGACATGAGGCTGAACCCTCTCATTGTTGCTCGTTCCACCAGTCCCTAGATGGGGGTCTTCCTGAGTCTGCCTCTCTACCAATGCTCTTAATCTTTCTTGGCTCTGTGCCAATCCATTCATCACCTCCATAAACTGGGTCATCTGATTTCTCATTTCCAGTCTCTCATTGGCCATTTGAGCCCTGACCTCTGTAAGGTCCTATTGTACCTGGTCCATCTGTATACCCGGAAGGTTGTTGCGGGTAGGATATCTGTGCGGACGGTTGAGTGGGAACACCCGACGGCGAGCAATAGTTCCTGAATCACAACAGAGTTAGTAACAAACAAAACAAAAGCCTACAAAACAAAACAAAAGGTTAGTATGCAATGCAGTATGCTTATTTGTTTCCAAGGTATCCGGCTTGGCATTTGGTTTTGACCTTTCCAGACCCCTGAGGAAGATGCTTTTGATGTTGCTTAGGAAAGATATTCAAATGAAACAAACTAATGAATATATTACAACAAGTGAATGATACATAGTTTGTTTTTTTTACAATACATGCCCCTGAGGGGTCAAAATACAACATAAAAAGGAAAAGTACAATGAAATGAAAGCAACAACAAGCAAAAGTCAGACACCAAGACCAAACTCATCCTCCTGAACTTCCTTTAGAAGTGCTTCAGTTACCGGATCAGCCGGACGCTCTGTGAGGTTCCTGATGAGAAGATTCCTGGTGGCAATAGCTGCAGTTAGCTTCTTGTGTTTGCCCTGGTCCTTTGACCTCTTCACACCAGCCCTAATCTTCAACTCTGAGATCTCTTTCTGGGTTGCTAGCAGGGCTTCCTGTTGCTCTTTTGCACTGGCCTCCAACTGCTCAATCTTGTCCTGAGTCCTTTTATCTTCCTGAGTACGAGCTTCATTGATCCTGACCCACCTAGCTTGACTCTCTTTCAGATATAAATCAGTCCTGGCCTTTTGGAACCGAGCCTCCTTGCAGGCATTCTTCAAAATCTGCTCTCCAGCCCTTGACTTCTTGATGTAGTCTTCTGACTTCTCAATCCTGGCTAGATGCTCCACCTTAAGCTTTTCCAACCTTTCAATGTCCAGCCGACCATCACTCCTCTCCCAGAGGGTCTTCTGTAGAGCCTGAGTCAGATTCTCATTCCTCTCTTTCAGTTTCTCAAACTCTTCCAAGCTAACAGTGGCTGGAGGGGGTGCTGTGGATGGTCCAGGTGCATCCTCAATGGTGAAGGGCATCCCAGAAATTTGAGCCCTGGCATGAGACCACTCATAGTACTGAGCTGAGGCCACATTGTTGCATCTCCCAAGAATGGCCATCCCTTTGGTCTGGACATTGTCCCAAGCCCAGGATGCTTGCCTGACAATAGCTAGATTAGGCTTAATTTCACAATAAAGGGTTTCAGCCAAGTCTTGTGTTCTAGGAGGGTGGACCAATGCATAGCCCAATTGTCTTTTGAACAGCAGAGGGTTGTAGTTGATGCAACCCTTCACTCCTATCAGAGGTACATTGGGGAACTGCCCACAACTAGTGATGATGTCCCTGCCCTTGGTGCTCTGAGTGCACCACCTGATGTCATCTGAGGTCAAAGCAATAAGTCTTCTAGCCCAATTTTTATGTTGGTGAGGATTCAAGAATGCATCAGTCTTGGGCAAGTGTTTGAGCAGCCAGGTATGGAACAGGGGAGCACAACTTCTCACCAATCTTCCTCTCTGCTTTTCATTCCTTTGATGAATAGAGTAGTAGAAATCTCCCAGTAAGGTGGGCACTGGGTTCCTCAGAATAAAAAGGTGAATGGCATTCTTGCTAATAAACTTAGGCTCATCTGCAATAAGTATAACCCCATATATGCTGAGGGCTAACAAAGCACAGACTGCCTTCCACTCTCCCAAGGAGGCCTTTAGGATAGCCTGAGAAGTCAAGAAACCCAAGTGTAGACCAGAGATTCCTGCCTTGGTTGTCATGTTCTGCTCAATCAGAAAAGGTTCCAGATACAGTGCCTTAGCTATTTCTTCATTGCTGGGAAAAACCATTTCTGGGTTGAAGGGGATACCACCCCTGACAGGTACTCCAACCAGTGATGAATACTCTTCCAACAAGGGTCCCAACTGAAAATTCTGGAAGGTGAAACACCTCATAGGGGGATCATAGAACTGTAGACAAGTGTGAATCAAGCTCCTCTGGGAAGGGTCCAAATCCATAACCACATCAAGGATGCCTCCATAATGTTCTCTAAATAGTGGTATATGGTCTGGAGTAATAAGGGCCTGGATCTTCTTGATGCCAGTCAGCTCAGGCTCAAAGAAATGGTAAGAGATGTTGCTCTTCTTAGGTGCCATGACTGATACTAGAAGATGGGCTACTGATAAGCTGGTGCTGGTGATGTAGGTGACTGAAGCAGGTAGCTGGTGAACAGGGGTCTAATCAGATAAAGGGGTCAAAACCAAGCCAAAATATATGATGTGGATACCCTGAAAAAACAAATAAGCAAATGTTAAATGATGCAATGATGATGTATGCAAATGATATGCAAGGGTTTGTGATCAGGCTGGATCTGATTACTGCCTTGATATAAGTCCATGTATGTTCAAGAAATCCAGATGGAGGTTCATAAGTCCAGTAACCAAGGTGGGGGACTCAAATAAAGAGTCACATGTCCAGGGTTAAAATCACAAGAACTGTCCCAAAATGGAGTACTCTTAATCAAAACAAAGTAACAGGGTATGCTGAGGTCAAGGGTACCTGCAAACCTGTAAACAGTCCAAACCCCTCACAGGTGGTGTTCTAAAATAAGGATCCTCAGACTTGGACCAGTTATGAGAAGTGTAAACACTTCTAACCCGGAGGTACAGTGTTTACAATAATCATAAAAGATCCTCCTCTAATTCACCTCAGTTTCTGAAGGTCAATACTAAAGGTCATCCAGACTTAGCAGGCTTCCCAGATAGCCCTAGCACTACAGGAAATCTGTAGCACAGAGTTCTCAAGAAGAAACCCATATCTGAACCGTGTTTCATATTCCCGCACCAGACCGAAATGGAATGGGAAAGAACATGAACCAATCTAGCCTAGGTGTCACTCAGGTCCCAGGTATAGGACCTCAACTCTCAATAGAACCCCACCCACCAAAGCAACAAAACCAGATCCAGCCAAAACAGTATGACAGTATGATATATGTAAAGCTGTAAAGAAAGCAATAAACAAAACTGTACATAAAGCAATAAAATAAAATAAATATACAAACACAATTAGCACATAACACCCCAGTAAACACAAATCAAACAAGCGCTAGGAGGAACCCACAAAAAGAACCAGAAGCCCTGGTTGCAGTATAAGGGTCCCCAGCAGAGTCGCCAAGCTGTCGCTCCCAAAAGATGAGACTGAGCTCAAATGAGGTGCAGACGCGAACGGTCGGCGAAAAGAGGGTGTGAGAACACACAGGGGTGAACTCACAGGGAAAGAGCAGAGTCGCCAGCTAGGCATTTTTATCCCGGAGGAAAGGCAATGCTGCATAGACCTAGAAAGATATGGATAAGACGGTTGCGAACCAGAGAGACTGAGAAAGGGGGTTGGTTACAACCTGGGAAGGTATTAGCACCCAGATTGTCCGCCGTACTCGACGGGATCCACGCTTAAAAGATTTGTGTTTAAAGGGGTAGTGTCAGTGTAATCTGTGTACAAAAGAGCTGGAACAGGATGTACAGGTGTCTGTGTAAAAGAAATAAAGTGTGTAAATGTACAGTGTCAGTGTAATAACAGGAATAAGATGCTCAAGATCATGAGGCTAAAAGAATGATGCTGGAAAGAGGGGGAATATACAGAGACTTTTGTTCGATAACTGTTAAGGTATGCCTACGTATCCTCTCGTGCAATGAGGAAGTCAGAACACCGTAGTTCAACCCAAAGAGACTGAAAGGTAAATTGACTTGTGAACTGCTTGCTTGTCTATGCTCAAGTGTATGACCTGTCTGGATCAGGTGCTAACTGTCTTGCATTAGACGGAAGGAGCAAGTTCTCGTTTATGAGTGAATAAGATGAGAAAAGAATCCCGAAGGAGACGATTATTGTTTGTTTTTGAGTTTTCAGTCTTTTATTGCCTTGTTTAAGTTTGTCATAAGTTAATGAGCTTAAGCCTAAACCAATGAATTTAGTAAACTCATCACATCCTCCCTCTGATTAGGGGAAATGAGAGTACCTTAAGTGTGAAGTCAGCTTCTCACACTTAATCACCTTTAATGTAGGATTAAGATCATTAACCTACTTGTGATTAGTTAAATGTTTTTGGTGTTTTTGTTTTAGTGTTAAGTAATGAGATTAAGCCATAATTAGGGATTAAACAGACTCATTACACCATCCTAATAGAAGGATAATAGATGAGATTGTTTAAGCTGAGGAAAGCTCCTCAACTTAATCCATGATTAGGGATTAAAATCATGAAAAAACAAAACCTTTATTAAGTGGATTTTAGTTAATGATAAGATGATGAAGTGGGTTTTAGGGTTTGTAAGACAACTTGAGGGGGACTTGTCCATTAACACTAGGGTTAGTCCTTCTTAACCAATTAAGGAAGAATTAGAACCCTGATGTAAGGCCCAAGTTACAAGCTTGATGTCTTGATGATTGTTAGATGAATTGATTAAAAGATTTAAACACATTAAGGGTTTAACACTTAGGATTAAAGTTATACACTCCATCCTAATAGAAGGATGCAGGCATAAGCTTAATCACAAAGTCTTAAAGCCTTTATGGTTTAGTCCCTGATTGTGAGGTGAGAAGAGAAGACTCAATGAGACACAAAGGTAAAACTAAGTGGGGGGGCTAATCAAAACCCTAATTATTTTCATGCTTGGTTGTCCCTAAGGTTTGTGAGGTTTACAAGAAAGATCTTCAGAGAAACCACCAGGAAGCAAATGAAAGGAGCAAAGAGAAGCAAAGTAACTTGCTTCACTTAAGAAGACAAGTCACTTGAAGAAAGAAAGTAATAAGAACTAGAATGAGCAAGCTCAATCTCAAGCACAAGACAAAATGCAGCAATGATGCATAAGAGAGATGAAAAGAGATTGTGAGAAGTGAAGGCAAATTCCATTCTCAAAGTAACTTACCACCTGAAAAGTTAGTGAAAGAAATGCAATGCAATGCAAAATGAGATGAAATGACATGATGCAAACCAAAACCAGAAGCATAAGTATGATGCTAATGATGCTATGGGATGATGCAAACATGAAACAAGGCATGAGGATGATCATACAAACATATGGATGCAAGAGAAGCATGATTAGAAACATGACCAAACATGAAAAGTTATGAAATGCAAATGACATACAACATGACAAATGAAAGATGCCATGATCAAAGATGATTCTAATATGTCTTAAGATGTCTAATGAATCAAATGGATGCACAAAATGTCATGGCAAGTCATGGTATGCAAGCAAATGGAAGATGGATGCAAATGAAAGCCCAAATTAGGGTTCATGATCAATGCACAAAACAAAAATCAAAACCAGAAGCAAACATCATGATAAAAAATTGAAAATGCAATCAAAGGAACCCTAAACCTATAAAAACTCACTGCCCAAAGGAGGGGTTCTAACTCTTAACCTAGTGAAAGTTATGAATTTCCTAAGGTTGCTAGGGTTTTAAGGTACCTTGTCAAGAAAAATGTCAAACAAATTGAAAGTGCAAGATCAATTCATTCCAATTTAATCCTATAAAATTCATGATATGCAAGATGCAATGCAAAAAGAATCAAAGTCCAACTCTTAAAGACTAGGCAGAAATGAATTTTCAAAGATTGGATCAAAATAATGCCTTGAAATGAAATTAATTCCATGAAAAATTGTCAAAAGACATCAAGATCAAAAAAGAAATTTGGTTTGAGGGTTGGAAAATGTTTCTAAATGATTTTAAAGGTTTCATGAATTTTTTGGTGATTTTTAAATACCTAAAAGTATTTTTAATTAATTAATTCTCATTAATTAATTAAAAATAATCTTTTAAATGATTTAAAAATATTTTTTAATGCAAAAAATAAAAATAAAAATGTTTTTGGTTTCTGAAAATTAATAAAAGGTTGCATAAAAATTTTCAGATTTTTTAAAAATGTTTTGCTATTTTTAATTAAATGAAGAAAACAAATGAATTTTTATGCAAATAAAATGAAATTAAACTGAAAAAAAGAAAAGTCAACACAATCAATGGCCAGCATTCAAACTCACATGCGCGGGAGTGGACTTGGCGCGCATCTGGACGGCCAAGATTCAAAATTCGCTAATTATGATTAGTGCCCTAATCTGAACCCTAAACAAAATCAGGTGACCGGAACAGTGTTCCGGTCATCTTCTCCGATCAACCAAAAACTCAATCTCACTCTCCAGGCCATTTCAAAAGCTCTAAATCTCCAGAATCAATCTATGAACAACCTTAAGCATAAACCCTAACTCAAACAACATTTATTTTCAGTGAATCAAGAGAAACAAGCAAGAACATTTTTTCGGGCAAACTTTCAGATCAAGCATACAACCTCAAAACTCAATCATTTTCAAAAATAAAATGTTCAGTGAACTCAGGGAAGCATGTAGATCAATTTAGAAACAAGAGAAAGGAGTTCTGGAAAAATGAATTTCCATGGCTACCTGAATCGAAGCTTTGATTTCTGGCACTTTCTGGCTGGTTTCTTGCTTCCAATCACCTCCAATGGACCTCCTGAGAAGCTTTCAATGCTTGTTTGAAGTTTATAATGGGTGGTTTGGAAGATTGTTGAAGTTCTGTTCAAGGAGGGGCAGGAATCGTATTTTGGTTTCAGTGAGTTTCAGGCTATGGTGATGGGTGGTTTGTGACCAGTGAAGTATGCTGAGTTGATTTGTGAAGTTGGTTTGTGTGTTTGCAGCTTGTGGAGAGTGTTTCGAAAGCTTTTGCAAAATGGGGTGAAAATGAGAGAGCTGTGTTCTTGGTGCTTTCAGGCTTGTGTGTTATGTGAAATGTCTTGCTTTTGGTTTGTATAAACAAATGGGATTGGTCAGATGAGTTGATGTGTGCTGCTGTGATTGGTATGACTCAAGTTGCCAAAATGTCAAATTTGTGTAAGAGAGGCATGGGCTACTAGCTAGCCAAGGACAAATGGGGTGTCCTGCGCAGCAAGAAGTGTGGAGAGCCCTAGGATTGGTTATGATGTCAGCAAGCAAGTGGATTCAAACTTGAGTGAGTTTTTGCAACTTGCTTCACTTTGATTTCTTTTGAAAATTCTTGCTCCATAAGTCATGAAAATGAGTGATCCCTTGGCCCATTCTGAATTTTAGATGTCACATGATCATTTTGTGAAGAAATTATACACATTTGAGGCCCTTAGAACACTTGATCAAACCATTTTGCAAAATGTCTCTTTGGTAGAAAACTTCAAATTTTGTGATTTTAGCCAACTTTGACAAGCCATAACTTTTGATCCAAAATGAATTAGGTCATGTTCTTGTACTTTTTGAAAAGGGAATGATCCATTCTACAACTTTCATGACCAAAGTTTTTCCATTTGAAGCTTTTTTGAATCAAAAAGTAAAGGTTGAAAAAGTTTCCCAAAATGGCAATTTTCATTAAAAGTCAAACTTCCCAAAAAGTCAACTTTGCAAATGACTTGAAATTCTTCAATTTTGTGAACTTCCAACATCTTCCATGATCAAATAAAGATCATACACAATTATAATGATGAAGAACACCCTTTGGTTGGGTCATTGGGGGCCTCAGATGTCCTGATTTTACACTGACTTGCTTAGAAAGTCAACCCTTGATCAGATGACTTCCCCATTGAATTTCGTCATGAAAATTGATATGCATGCTCCCTATACCATATAGATACCAATAGAAACAAGAATTACCAAAAAAATTGGAGTTATGGCCTTTGAAACCAAAACCCTAATTCTAGGTCATCTGTGCAGTCAAACCTGGCTCTGCTTCCATGCCATTCTCAGTTCTTGTGATTCTTTGACATTCTTGACTTTGAGAGGATATAATATGATGTTTGAACATACATGGACCCCTTTGAAGTGATTGATGACCTTTGGAGTGGCTCAAATAGCTCTTTGGATTGCTCAGATCACAAACCCTAGATTCAGATGACTTTGAATCTATGCAGTGAATCAAAAATGTGATATGAGATGGTATGATTGAGTTTATGCATATGAGGAGATCACAAGCCATGGTGTGAATGGGTGAGGGCAAATTTGGGGTGTTTACACATGCCTATGAAACTTCAAAAGATCAAAATTATGCATTGGACTAAGGGTTTTCATGACTTGTGATCCAAGAAACTTCAAAGAGGGAAATTTGCAAAACATGTGATAACTCTTCATCCAAGCCTTCCAGCACATCAAAATCAATCCCATGGCCATCCTTGAACCAAGTTGAGGCCAGACACCCTATGAAATCACCTCTGACCCGTGCCCATACCTCATAGTACACAATCTTGACCTTTTGCAAAAATTCCCATACCAATCAGCCTGTGCCACCACCCATTTTCTGAGCAATCCCATTGGTTTATGCAAACATCATGGATCACAAACAACATAACACACAAGCCTGAAAGCTCCCATAGACTCAGATTGCCAAAAACCTCAAGAAACCTTCCCCTCTTTGAAATTCATAGAAGAACCATCAAAACTTCAAACTTCTTCCACCAATCAACTCAGCATCACCCCAGGATCATTTCCCACCCATCACCATAGCCTGAAACACTCCCAAACATAAATACGATTTCTCACTCCTCAGCGGGTGTACATTATTTTCAAGATTTCCCTAATTTCTGCCCGAGCCTTTTATTCTGTTTTTGGCTCACCGGGATGCCCATTTTTGCCTGGATCTTTATTCTGTTTTTATCCAGCGAGTCCTTTTTACACGAAGTATTTTCTTATTGCATCTGCGTTGATAGGGGAATGGAAGTCTTCACCATCCATGCTTGTCAGCATCAAGGCTCCCCCTAAGAAAACCTTTTTAACCACGAATGGTTCCTCATAATTAGGTGTCAACTTGCCCCTGTGATCGTTAAGAGGAGGAAGAATCCTTTTCAGCACCAAGTCACCTGGTATGTACCTTTGTGGTCGCACCTTCTTGTCAAAAGCCTGCTTCATCCGCCGCTGATACAACTGTCTATGGCATACAACTGCTAGATGTTTTTCTTCAATGAGGCTCAATTTTTATATCTGGATCGGAGCCACTCAGCTTCATCTAGATTAATGTCCATCATTAACCTCAACGAGGGGATTTCCACTTCAATTGGTAGGACTACCTCCATACCATATACCAGTGAGAACGGGGTTTCCCCTGTTGAAGTACGCACCGACGTTTTGTACCCATGCAATGCAAATGGTAGCATCTCATGCCAGTATTTGTATGTTACAACCATCTTCTGCACGATCTTCTTGATGTTCTTGTTGGCCGCCTCGACGGCGCCATTCATCTTCGGGAAATATGGAGAAGAGTTGTGATGTTCTATTTTGAAATCCCGACACAAGTCAGCCATCATCTTGTTGTTGAGATTAGAACCATTATCAGTAATGATTCTTTCGGGAATTCCGTATCGGAAAATGATGTTCTTTTAATAAACCGGGATACCACTTGTTTAGTAACATTGGCATAAGATGCCGCTTCGACCCACTTCGTGAAATAGTCTATAGCAACCAGGATGAAGCGGTGACCGTTGGAAGTTGTCGGCTCGATCTTGCCAATCATATAAATGCCCCACATGGTGAACGACCATGGTGAAGACATGACACTCAAAGGATTCGTAGGAACATGGACCTTATCGGCATAAATCTAACACTTGTGACATTTACAGGAGTAATTACAGCAATCAGATTCCATGGTGATCCAATAATATCCCGATCTCAACAATTTCTTGGCAATAGCATGTCCTCCAGCATGGGTACCAAATGAGCCCTCATGAACCTCTTGCATCAACAGGTCTGCTTCGTGTCTATCCACGCATCTAAGCAGAACCATGTCGAAGTTTCGCTTGTATAACATACCATCTTTATTTAAGAAGAAACCACCTGCCAATCTTCTGAGGGTCTTCTTGTCTTCATTGGATGCCCCAGCCGAGTATTCTTGAGTCTTCAAGAATTACTTGATATCTTGATACCCAGGTTTGTTATCTTCACCACTATCAACTGCAAAGACAAAGGCAGGTCTCTCAAGGCGAGAGATCATGATTCGAGGCACGGAATTCTCTTGACAAAATTTAATCATAGACGACAAAGTTGCTAGAGCATCAGCGAACTACTTTTCGTCTCGGGGAATATAACTCAACTTGACCTTGGTGAAGAAAGTTAGCAGCCTCCTGGTATAATCCCTGTAAGGAACCAAGTGAGGTTGATGAACTAACCATTTTCCATTGACTTGGTTCACCACCAGAGCAGAATCTCTGAAGATCTCGAGGTTCTTGACTCGCAAGTTGATTGCCTCTTCAACCCCATGATATAAGCTTCGTACTCGTCCTCATTGTTAGTGCATTCGAAAGTCAACCGAGCAGCTAAAGGTGTATGGATCCCTTCTGGTGAGATGAGAACAACACTTATTCCACTTCCGTTCATGTTCACAGCTCCATCAAACATCAACTTCCATTTGGAATCAGGGTCTGGCCCCTCCTCTGGAAGTGGTTCTTCACAGTCTTTCAACTTGAGGAACATGATGTCCTCATTCGGAAACTCGAATTTCATGGGTTGATAATCATCAATTGGTTGCTGAGCCAAGTATTCCAACAATACACTTTGTTTGATTGCTTTTTGCAAAGTGTAATGTATATCATACTCTGTCAGTATCATCTGCCATCGGGCTACCCTTCCTGTTAGGGCCGACTTCTCGAAGATATATTTCACAGGATCCATCTTGGAAATTAAGAGAGTGGTGTGGGTCAGCATATACTGTCTTAGTCGGCGAGAAGCCCATGCCAAAGCGCAACAATTTTTCTCGAGTAGTGAGTAGCGTGTCTCACAATCGGTAAACTTTTTGCTAAGGTAATAAATTGCATGCTCTTTTCGACCAGACTCGTCCTGCTGACCCAACATACATCCCATCGATCCTTCAAGCACAGTAAGATACATGATTAAGGGTCTCCCTGGAACTGGAGGCATGAGAATTGGAGGTTCTAGCAGGTACTCCTTGATTCGGTCAAAGGCTTGCTGACAGTCTTCATTCCATTTAATGGCCTGATTATTCCTCAGAAGCTTGAAGATGGGCTCACACGTGGCCGTTAGGTGAGAGATAAACCGTGCAATGTAATTTAATCTCCTTAAGAAACCACGTACTTTCTTTTCAGTCTTTGGCTCAGGCATCTCGTGGATGGCTTTTACTTTGGCTGGATCAACCTCAATTCCCCACTCACTAACAATGAAACCAAGTAACTTGCCAGAATGGACCCCGAAGGTGCACTTGTTCAGTTTCAACCTCAACTTGAACTTCCAGAGTCTGTCAAACAACTTTGCTAGATTGACCAAGTTCTCTTCTTCTGTTTGGGAGTTTGCTATCATATCATCAACATAAACCTTAATTTCATGATGAATCATGTCGTGAAATAGCGTCACCATCGCCCGTTGGTAAGTGGCCCCAGCATTCTTCAGACCAAATGGCATGACCTTGTAACACAAAGTGCCCCAAGGCGTGATGAAGGTAGTGTTTTCCATATCATCGGGAGACATCTCAATCTGGTTATAACCTGAAAACCCTTCCATGAAAGAGAACACAGAAAACTGAGCAATATTATCAACAAGCACATCTATGTGAGGCAGAGGAAAATCATCTTTAGGGTTGGCCCTGTTCAAATCCCTGTAGTCTACACACATCCTGACCTTACCGTCTTTTTTAGGGACCGGAACAATATTGGCAACCCACGGAGGGTAACTAGTCACGGCCAAGAAACCAACATCAAATTGCTTTTGTACTTCCTCTTTTATTTTGATTGCCATATCAGGGCGTGTGTGCCTCAACTTCTGCTTCACTGGCGGGCAGTCTTCTTTCAGAGGCAACTTGTGCACCACAATGTCAGTGTCTAAACCAGGCATATCTTGGTAGGACCATGCGATGACATCAACATACTCTCAAAGCATAGCAATTAGACGAGTCTTGATAGATTCTTCTAATGCTGCCCCGATCTTAACTTCTTTCTTGTCTTCTTCGGTACCTAGGTTTATCACTTCGACGACCTCTTCATGCGGCTGAATCATCTTCTCCTCCAATTTAAGCAGTCTGGCCAATTATTCAGGTAGTTCTCAATCTCCTTCACCCTCCTCATCGGCTTGATAAATTGGATTGTCAAAGTCATACTCAGCCATAACAGGGTCGTCATTGATAAGATCCAGTGACGATCACCTGCATGAATGGTGATTCATGCAAGGCTTTAGAAAAAGCTTGAGTGTACACACCCCAAATTTTCCCTCACTCTTTATTACACCATGGATTGTGATCTTTCATTTTTGCATCAGCATAAACATACCATCTCATATTGCATCTTTGTTTCTCTGCATAGTTCAAATTCATCTGCATCTAGGGTTTGTGATCTAAGCAATCCAAGAATCCATCTGAGCCATCCCAAAGGTCTTAAATCTTTCCATGAGGGTCCATGTGTGTTCTATAATCATATTATGCTCCCCAAAGTTCATGAAAGTCAAAGAATCACAAAGAAATGGCAAAGGCATGGAAGCAGAGCTAGGGTTGTCACTGCACAGATGACCAAAATTAGGGTTTTGGTTTCAGAGACCTTGAATCCAAATTTTTGGGTAATTCTTGTTTCTAATGTTCCTAAAATGTTATAAGGATCATGTACCAAGTTTGATGAAGAAACTCCTTGTGGAAGTCATCTGTTTACTGGGTAACTTCCTGAGCAAGTTAAGTCAAAATCAGGGCATCTGAGGCCCCAACAATGGAACCAAAGGGGTATTTTCATCAAATTGAAGTTATATGATCTTTATTTGATCTTAGAAGTGTTTGGACGTTCACAAGATTGAAGAATTTGGAGCCAATTGCAAACTTGCCATTTTTGGAAATGACTTGAAATGCAAACTTTCCATTTTGGGAAAGTTTTTCAACCTCCTCTTTCATGACCAAAAATGCTTCAAATGAAAAATTCTTGGTCAGAAAGTTGTAGATTAGGTCTTTCTGTTTTCAAAAAGTACAAGAACATGTCTTGATTCATCATAGAACTCAAGATATGGCCTTTCAAAGTTGGCAAAAATCCTATAATTTCAAGTTTCATGTCAAAGAGGGATTTTGCATTTTGGCATGTTCAAGCATTCTAATGGCCTCTAATGTGCACAAACACTTCATAACATGCCTATGAAACTTCAAAATATCAAAATTATGCATTGGACTAAGGGTTTTCATGACTTGTGATCCAAGAAACTTCAAAGAGGGAAATTTGCAAAACATGTGATAACTCTTCATCCAAGCCTTCCAGCACATCAAAATCAATCCCATGGCCATCCTTGAACCAAGTTGAGGCCAGACACCCTATGAAATCACCTCTGACCCGTGCCCATACCTCATAGTACACAATCTTGAATTTTTGCAAAAATTCCCATACCAATCAGCCTGTGCCACCACCCATTTTCTGAGCAATCCCATTGGTTTATGCAAACATCATGGATCACAAACAACATAACACACAAGCCTGAAAGCTCCCATAGACTCAGATTGCCAAAAACCTCAAGAAACCTTCCCCTCTTTGAAATTCATAGCACAACCATCAAAACTTCAAACTTCTTCCACCAATCAACTTAGCATCACCCCAGGATCATTTCCCACCCATCACCATAGCCTGAAACACTCCCAAACACAAATACGATTTCTCACTCCTCAGCGGGTGTACATTATTTTCAAGATTTCCCTAATTTCTGCCCGAGCCTTTTATTCTGTTTTTGGCTCACCGGGATGCCCATTTTTGCCTGGATCTTTATTCTGTTTTTATCCAGCGAGTCCTTTTTACACGAAGTATTTTCTTATTGCATCTGCGTTGATAGGGGAATGGAAGTCTTCACCATCCATGGTTGTCAGCATCAAGGCTCCCCCTAAGAAAACCTTTTTAACCACGAATGGTTCCTCATAATTAGGTGTCAACTTGCCCCTGTGATCGTTAAGAGGAGGAAGAATCCTTTTCAGCACCAAGTCACCTGGTATGTACCTTTGTGGTCGCACCTTCTTGTCAAAAGCCTGCTTCATCCGCCGCTGATACAACTGTCTATGGCATACAACTGCTAGATGTTTTTCTTCAATGAGGCTCAATTTTTATATCTGGATCGGAGCCACTCAGCTTCATCTAGCTTAATGTCCATCATTAACCTCAACGAGGGGATTTCCACTTCAATTGGTAGGAATGCCTCCATACCATATACCAGTGAGAACGGGGTTGCCCCTGTTGAAGTACGCACCGACGTTCTGTACCCATGCAATGCAAATGGTAGCATCTCATGCCAGTATTTGTATGTTACAACCATCTTCTGCACGATCTTCTTGATGTTCTTGTTGGCCGCCTCGACGGCGCCATTCATCTTCGGGCAATATGGAGAAGTGTTGTGATGTTCTATTTTGAAATCCCGACACAAGTCAGCCATCATCTTGTTGTTGAGATTAGAACCATTATCAGTAATGATTCTTTCGGGAATTCCGTACCGGAAAATGATGTTATTTTAATAAACCGGGATACCACTTGTTTAGTAACATTGGCATAAGATGCCGCTTCGACCCACTTCGTGAAATAGTCTATAGCAACCAGGATGAAGCGGTGACCGTTGGAAGCTGTCGGCTCGATCTTGCCAATCATATAAATGCCCCACATGGTGAACGACCATGGTGAACACATGACACTCAAAGGATTCGGAGGAACATGGACCTTATCGGCATAAATCTGACACTTGTGACATTTACAGGAGTAATTACAGCAATCAAATTCCATGGTTATCCAATAATATCCCGATCTCAACAATTTCTTGGCAATAGCATGTCCTCCAGCATGGGTACCAAATGAGCCCTCATGAACCTCTTGCATCAACAGGTCTGCTTCGTGACTATCCACGCATCTAAGCAGAACCATGTCGAAGTTTCGCTTGTATAGCATACCATCTTTATTTAAGAAGAAACCACCTGCCAATCTTCTGAGGGTCTTCTTGTCTTCATTGGATGCCTCAGCCGAGTATTCTTGAGTCTTCAAGAATTGCTTGATATCATGATACCCAGGTTTGTTATCTTCACCACTATCAACTGCAAAGACAAAGGCAGGTCTCTCAAGGCGAGAGATCATGATTTGAGGCACGAAATCCTCTTGACAAACTTTAATCATAGACGACAAAGTTGCTAGAGCATCAGCGAACTACTTTTCGTCTCGGGGAATATAACTCAACTTGACCTTGGTGAAGAAAGTTAGCAGCCTCCTGGTATAATCCCTGTAAGGAACCAAGTGAGGTTGATGAACTAACCATTTTCCATTGAATTGGTTCACCACCAGAGCAGAATCTCTGAAGATCTCGAGGTTCTTGACTCGCAGGTTGATTGCCTCTTCAACCCCATGATGCAAGCTTCGTGCTCGTCCTAATTGTTAGTGCATTCGAAAGTCAACCGAGCAGCTAAAGGTGTATGGATCCCTTCTGGTGAGATGAGAATAGCACTTATTCCACTTCCGTTCATGTTCACAGCTCCATCAAACATCAACTTCCATTTAGAATCAGGGTCTGGCCCCTCCCCTGGAAGTGGTTCTTCACAGTCTTTCAACTTGAGGAACATGATGTCCTCATTCGGAAACTCGAATTTCATGGGTTGATAATCATCAATTGGTTGCTGAGCCAAGTATTCCAACAATACACTTCGTTTGATTGCTTTTTGCAAAGTGTAATGTATATCATACTCTGTCAGTATCATCTGCCATCGGGCTACCCTTCCTGTTAGGGCCGACTTCTCGAAGATATATTTCACAGGATCCATCTTGGAAATTAAGAGAGTGGTGTGGGTCAGTATATACTGTCTTAGTCGGCGAGAAGCCCATGCCAAAGAGCAACAATTTTTCTCGAGTAGTGAGTAGCGTGTCTCACAATCGGTAAACTTTTTGCTAAGGTAATAATTTGCATGCTCTTTTCGACCAGACTCGTCCTGCTGACCCAACATACATCCCATCGATCCTTCAAGCACAGTAAGATACATGATTAAGGGTCTCCCTGGAACTGGAGGCATGAGAATTGGAGGTTCTAGCAGGTACTCCTTGATTCGGTCAAAGGCTTGCTGACAGTCTTCATTCCATTTAATGGCCTGATTATTCCTCAGAAGCTTGAAGATGGGCTCACACGTGGCCGTTAGGTGAGAGATAAACCGTGCAATGTAATTTAATCTCCTTAAGAAACCACGTACTTGCTTTTCATTCTTTGGCTCAGGCATCTCGTGGATGGCTTTTACTTTGGCTGGATCAACCTCAATTCCCCGCTCACTAACAATGAAACCAAGTAACTTGCCGGAATGGACCCTGAAGGTGCACTTGTTCAGGTTCAACCTCAACTTGAACTTCCAGAGTCTGTCAAACAACTTTGCTAGATTGACCAAGTGCTCTTCTTCTGTTTGGGAGTCTGCTATCATATCATCAACATAAACCTTAATTTCATGATGAATCATGTCGTGAAATAGCGTCACCATCGCCCGTTGGTAAGTGGCCCCAGCATTCTTCAGACCAAATGGCATGACCTTGTAACAGAAAGTGCCCCAAGGCGTGATGAAGGTAGTGTTTTCCATATCATCGGGAGACATCTCAATCTGGTTATAACCTGAAAACCCTTCCATGAAAGAGAACACAAAAAACTGAGCAGTATTATCAACAAGCACATCTATGTGAGGCAGAGGAAAATCATCTTTAAGGCTGGCCCTATTCAAATCCCTGTAGTCTACACACATCCTGACCTTACCGTCTTTTTTAGGGACCGGAACAATATTGGCAACCCACAGAGGGTAACTAGTCACGACCAAGAAACCAACATCAAATTGCTTTTGTACTTCCATTTGCATCTCACATGTCCATAAAACCCTAATTTCAAATTTCATGAATTCATATGTCATCTTAGACATCTTAGGACATGTTAGAACCTTGCTTGATCACTTCTTCATCCATTTGCCATGTTTAGCATTCATTTCATCTCATAAACTTCCATGTGTTTTCAAACTTCAAAGCATGCTTCCTTTGCATCTCATCTTTGTATGATCACACATGTGCATCTTGTATGATATTGCATCATCTTACATGACATTTGCATAGCATAATCACTTCTGACTTGATCATTGCATCTCTTTTCACTTCATTTCTTTATGCTTTATAATTTATGCATTCATGCTAACACTTTCAGGTTTTGGTAAGTTATTTTGGGAGGTGAATTTGCCTTCACCTCTCACTCCTTCTTATCTATTTTGTAGATGTTTAGAATTGGCAGAATTTTTGACCAACAAGAAATGTTGAATTCAGTTCAGAATGTCCTATCAGATGTTGGGACATTATCAAACAGAGTATAAGAACTTAATTCAGGATGTCACACCAGATGTTGGGACATTGTGTAAATGACTTAAGTTCAGTTTTTCAGGATGTCCCAACAGATGTTGTGACATCTCAAACCTGCTACCAGATTTAAATTAATGACTAACTGATCTGAGTAATTTAAGGAAAGTTATCTGGAATTAATTATAGAGGGACAAAAACAGAATAAGGCGCATATGTACGAAGTGTTGTTATGAGACTTCAGCATAATCAGAAGAACTAAATCACCTAGAATCTAGGAAGTAACAAACCCTAATTCAAGGTGGAAGCTGCATGCGTTTTAGGACTGGATTAACCTACAGAAAGCCCAAAATCCATACACCTATTTAAGCAACAGAATATCTCAGAATTGAGTACGAATTTCAGAAGACAAAATAGGGTGTTGTGTGTTTTAATAGCAGGTTGTTTTTATTGTACCACTTTATGAGCTTTTAAGCAAAAGTGTATTTTGTGTCTTGATTGAAACTGTGAAGTAAGATCAAGCTGGTTTGTTTGAAGTATGACTTCAATTTTATTAAACTTGTAAACAAGATCACTGTGTGATTGAGGGGGAGTGAGTTGGTACTCATATCTAAGTTGTGTCTTAGGTAGAAATTGCATTGGGTAGATATTAAGTGAAAGATTAAACTGGGTGGTTTAAGTCTAGAATTAATATTACTTATAGTGGATTTCCTCCTGGCTTGGTAGCCTCCAGATGTAAGTGTGGTTATACACTGAACTGGGTTAACAAACTACTGTGTTGTTGTTTTTTCATGCACTTTAAGTTTTGGTTAAATTTGTCAAGTGTTGGAACATCTCATTCGACATCTCATACCTGATCACAGAATTTCAATTGGCATCAGAGCAGGCACCCTGCCTGTTTATACTGGGTGAGATCTAGGGAATACAAATTCTGGAAACATGGACAGAGATATAGGATCAGTAAATAGACCACCTATACTGGATGGATCTAATTATGACTATTGGAAGCCAAGAATGATTGCATTCTTAAGATCACTTGACAACAGGGCCTAGAGAGCAGTCAACATTGGATGGGAACATCCTGTCCAAGACACCAAAGATGGAGCAAAAGTGTTGAAACCTGAAGAAGAATGGAGTAAGGAGGAAGAAGATTCAGTACTAGGCAACTCCAAGGCCTTAAATTCTTTATTCAATGGCATTGATAGGAACATCTTTAGACTTGTGCATCACTGTGAGCTGGCCAAAGATGTTTGGGACACTCTCAAAACAACTCATGAAGGAACATCAAAGGTAAAGATGTCAAGACTTCAACTTCTCACAAACAAGTTTGAAAACTTGAGAATGAAGGAAGATGAGACAATTCATGAATTTCACATGAACATCTTAGAAATAGCCAATACTTCTGGAGCCTTGGGAGAAAAGATGAATGATGAAAAGCTTGTAAGAAAGATTCTCAGATCTTTGCCAAAAAGATTTGACATGAAAGTCACAGCAATAGAAGAAGCTCAAGACATATGCACAATGAAAGTTGAAGAGCTCATTGGTTCCCTTCAAACATTTGAGATGGGAATGAATGACACAAATGTAAAGAAGAACAAAAGCATAGCCTTGGTGACAAATACTGATGAAGAAGAAGATGATGAATCAGAAACTGGTGAAAGCTTATCAGACAACATTGCTATGCTTGGAAGACAATTCAAAAAGATTCTCAGAAAGATGGAAGACAAATCCAAACCTAGTGGAAGATACACAAACTCTTCTGAGAACAAAAGACCTTATGATGCTAATAGAAGGTCAAATTATGATGAAAAGACCAGTCAAGAAAAAGGAATTAAATGCCATGGATGTGAAGGATATGGACACATCAGGAATGAATGTCCTACCTACTTAAAAAGGCAAAAGAAAGGACTCTCTGTAACCTGGTCTGATGAAGACTCAGGAGGTGATTCAGAAGAAGAATCAGCTAAGCATATCACTGCTCTAGCTGGATTATGTGAATCTGAAAGTGAATCAAGTGATGGGGAGCTTACTTTTGAAGAACTTGAGCAAGCATACAAAGAACTATTCAAAAGAAGCACTGAAATATGCAGTGAGATTATAAAGCTAAAGAAGCAGAATGAGGCTCTAAAGGATGAAAAAGCAAGTGATCTAGAGATCATTGACACCTTGAAAAGTGAAGTAAGTCTTCTCAACTCCAAGTTGGAACACATGTCCAAATCTGTTAGAATGCTGAACAGTAGCTCAAGTACACTGGATGTTATTCTCAACAACAATAAGCACTCAGGGGATAAAAGTGGACTGGGATTTAACAGAGTTCATAAGGATGAAGCTAGCTCTAGCAAAACTACTTCAAAGTCCATACAGTCAAACAAGATGTCCCAACAGATGCTTCAACATCATGAAAAGAACACAAAGTCAAACATAATGTTCCAACAGATGTCTCAACATTCTGAAAAGAACATAATGAAGAAGAAGTATCAAAGATGGAGATGTCATCATTGTGGAAGATTTGGACATATCAAACCTCATTGATATAAGTTGCATGGATATCCAAATCAGATGTATCAGCAACCTCCTAAGTAGAAGATAGAAATTACAAAGAAAGTGCTGCATAGACATCAAAGAGATCAGCAACCTCCTAAGCAGAAGACAGAGGTCATCAAGAAGGTATGGAGACCAAAAGCTAGTCTTCATGCTGATCAAAGCTACATACCCAAGAACAAGATCAACAAACAACCTTGGAGCTCTACTGATGAACAATACACAGGGCAGAGGTATCAAAAGAAATCTCAACTCAAATGGTCAAAGAAAGGTGTTGCATATATAGCACATACATCACTAAGAGTATCAGCTAAAGAAGACTGGTACTTTGATAGTGGATGTTCAAGACACATGACTGGATTGAAGAATTTGCTAGTAGACTTAAAGTCACATTCATCCAGATATGTAACCTTTGGAGATGGAGCTAAAGGAGAAATCAAGGGAGTTGGAACCTTGGACTGTCCAGATGTACCAAGACTAGATGATGTGCTGCTGGTTAAAGGTTTAACTGCTAACCTGATCAGCATAAGTCAATTATGTGATCAAGGGTACAGTGTAAACTTTACCAAAACTGAATGCATAGTGTCTAACAAAGAACAAAAGGTTGTCATGAGAGGAGCCATATCTAAAGACAACTGTTACATGTGGGAACCTCAAGACTTCAGTCTCACTTCAACTTGCTCTTTAGCTAAAGAAGAAGAAGTGAAACTATGGCACCAAAGACTAGGACATCTTCATTTCAGAGGCATAAAGAAGATCATATCAATGGATGCTGTGAGAGGTATTCCTAAACTGAAGATTGATGATGGCAAAATATGTGGTGAATGTCAAATAGGCAAGCAAACCAAGATGTCCCATCCAAAGCTCCAACATCTGACAACTTCCAAAGTTTTGGAACTATTGCATATGGATCTTATGGGACCTATGCAGGTTGAGAGCCTTGGTGGTAAGAGGTATGCCTATGTGGTGGTTGATGACTTTTCAAGGTATACATGGATAAATTTCATCAAAGAAAAGTCTGATGTATTTGATGTATTCAAAGATTTGTGCCAAAGAATACAAAGAGAAAAAGAAAGCTGTGTGGTCAGAATAAGAAGTGACCATGGAAAGGAGTTTGAGAATCAAAAATTCTCAGATTTCTGTTCTTCAGAAGGAATCAATCATGAATACTCTTCACCTATCACTCCTCAACAGAATGGGATTGTTGAGAGGAAGAACAGAACTATCCAAGAATCAGCAAGAGCTATGATCCATGCTAAAAAGTTACCATTATACTTCTGGGCTGAAGCTATGAACACAGCTTGTTACATTCATAATAGAGTCACTCTAAGGAAAGGAACCTTGTCCACAATCTATGAAGTCTGGAAGGGCAGAAAACCCACGGTTAAGTACTTCCATGTGTTTGGAAGTAACTGCTATATTATGGCTTATAGGGAGCAAAGAAGAAAAATGGATCCTAAAAGTGATGAAGGGATTTTTCTTGGATACTCTATAAACAGCAGAGCCTATGGAGTATTTAACTCTAGAACCAAGGTTATCATGGAGTCCATAAATGTGATAATTGATGATGCCCCTGCAGATGTTACAGATGATGTTGGAACATCTGCTGACAGTCAGACTGAAGCTGAATTAAAGAGTGATCATCCTGACTTCACTCAAACTGAAGCAAGGACAGAACAATCCAGCAAACCTCCCTCCATCAGAATTCAGAAGGATCATCCCAAAGATTTAATAATTGGTGATCCCAACAGAGGTGTAAGCACTAGATCGAGAGAGGTGATTTCAGGTTCTTGTTTTGTTTCAAAAATAGAACCTAAAAACATCAAGGAAGCTATTAATGATGAGTATTGGATTTGTGTTATGCAAGAAGAATTAGGTCAGTTCACAAGGAATGAAGTGTGGAATCTTGTTCCTAGACCTGATGACATAAATGTGATAGGCACTAAATGGGTGTATAAGAATAAGTCAAATGAGCAGGGAGTTGTTACAAAGAACAAAGCTAGACTTGTAGCTCAAGGATACACACAAATTGAAGGAGTAGACATTGATGAAACCTTTACTCCAGTAGCAAGGCTTGAATCAATCAGACTACTTTTGGGAATTGCTTGTATCTTAAAATTCAAGCTATTTCAAATGGATGTGAAAAGTGCCTTTTTAAATGGTTATCTTAATGAAGAGGTATATGTAGAACAACCTAAAGGATTTGTTGATCCAAGCTGTCCAAATCATGTATACAAACTAAAGAAGGCTCTCTATGGTCTGAAGCAAGCTCCAAGAGCATGGTATGAAAGGCTGACTACTTTTCTTATTAAGTAAGGGTACAAGAAAGGTGGAATTGACAAAACCTTGTTTGTTAAAGATGAAGAAGGAAATGTCATGATTGCTCAAATATATATAGATGACATTGTCTTTGGTGGGATGTCAGACAGGATGGTCAAACATTTTGTCAACCAGATGGAATCTGAATTTGAAATGAGCCTAGTAGGAGAATTAACCTACTTTCTTGGACTGCAAATAAAGCAAATGGAGGACTCCATGTTCATTTCCCAAAGCAAGTATGCTAAGAACATAGTCAAGAAATTTGGGATGGACAGTGATACTCATAAGAGAACTCCTGCCCCCACACATTTCAAGCTAACTAAAGATGACAAGGGTGAGAATGTAGATCAAAGCCTATACAGAAGTATGATTGGAAGCTTGTTATATCTGACTGCTAGCAGACCAGACATATCATTTGCAGTAGGTGTATGTGCAAGATATCAAGCTGATCCAAAAGTTAGTCATTTTAATCAAGTCAAGAGAATTCTGAAATATGTTAATGGTACTTGTGACTATGGCATAATGTACTTTCATGGATGCAAACCAATTCTCACTGGCTTCTGTGATGCTGATTGGGGTGGAAGTGCTGATGACAGAAAAAGCACTTCAGGAGGATGCTTCCTTCTAGGAAACAATTTAATTTCTTGGTTCAGTAAGAAACAAAATTGTGTATCCTTATCTACTGCTGAAGCTGAATATATTGCAGCTGGAAGCAGTTGTTCTCAGTTGGTTTGGATGAAGCAAATGCTCACTGAGTACAATGTCCCACAAGATGTCATGACATTGTACTGTGACAACTTAAGTGCTATTAACATATCAAAGAATCCTATCCAACATAGCAGGACCAAGCATATTGATATCAGACATCATTTCATCAGAGATCTTGTAGAAGAAAAAGTGATTTCACTGGAACATGTAGCTACAAATCTGCAGTTGGCTGACATATTTACCAAAGCCTTGGATACTACTCAATTTGAAAACCTAAGGGGCAAATTGGGAATCTGCTTATGTGAAATTTAGCAGTTATGGAGATGTGCCAACATGTCATATGACATTGTGTGGCATAAGCACCAGATGGCAACACCAGTCTGGTCAAGCACCTTGAGTATTCCTCTCCTAAAAAGTCTCAAAGTAATGGCTATTTATAAAATATCAGCTTGCTTTCAGCTATCCATCTTCTCATCATACTCTCAAAAAACGAATTGCATTCTCTAACTATTTTTCAGAACTCATCAAACCTAAAACTCTTCATCCACCTTCTTCGAAAATGTCTCAAAACCCTAACATTCCTGAAGAAATCCTCAACAAGGAAGATGTGGTGCATGCAACCTCCATTTCTGTGGTACCCATGGATTCAACTCCAATGGACGAAATCAGAGGAAGTGTTCCTCTTGCTAAAAATCCAAGAACTCCAAAAAGAACAAAAGATCAAGTTTGCAGTAAATCCAAAGGCATACCTTCACCAGCAAACATCACTCCAAAATATTCTGAATATGTGGATGATTCCATAAAGGAGTTGGTAAACAGGATTCTTTCTGAGCAAAGAGTGGTAAGTGGCATTTCTATCCCTCTGAGCACCATGCCAGCTCCACAAGAAGATCAACAAACTCAGGCTGCAAAGGACACTCCTGCTCAACAGGATGTCCCAATAGATGTTGAAGCATCTGAAGACCAGCAAAAGGTATCATCTGATACTGCTGATGATATATCTGAGGACTAGAAAAAGGCCTCCACTGATAGTGATGAAGAAGCATCTGAGGACCAGCACAAGGCCTCCACTGAAGAGCACATCTCTGTTGATCAACCAGCTGAAGAGGAGACTGCTCAACCTCCTCCTGTTGTAAACCTAGAGCATGATTCTGATACAGAAATCATTGCTTCTGTAAATCCTAGCATAGCCAAAAGGCTTAGGACTAGGAAAGAAAAGATGCATGCAGGACATACAATTCCTGAGAAGAAGCAAGCTACACCAAAGAAGGACAAAGCTAAAGTTGTCTTTGGTCCTACAAAACAATGAAGCAAGGTGCAAACACAAAAGAGGAAAGCTGTCACTCCTTCAGATTCAGATGTTGAAGAAGATGTCCCAACATCTCCTCCAAAGAAGAAATCAGCACCCTCAAGGTCATCAACTGCTGTTCTAGAAGCTCCATTGGACAACATCTCCTTTCATCATGTTTCAAGTGTGAATAGATGGAAGTTTGTTTATCAAAGAAGGGTAGCACTTGAAAGAGAGCTGAGCAGTAATGCACTTGAGTGCACAGAGTTAATTGATCTCATATCTGCTGCTGGCCTCTTCAAAACTGTCTCAAACTTCTCTCCTTGCTATGAGCTGCTGGTCAAGGAATTCATAGTCAACCTCCAAGAAGATTGTGCTAATGGTAAGTCTGCTGACTTTAGGAAAGTATATGTAAGAGGAAGGTGTGTAGAATTCTCTCCTAGGATCATCAACCACTACCTTGGAAGAGAATCTGATGTCCCAAATGAATTAGGAAAGACTGATAACCAGGTTTGCAAGGTTATCACTGCTAACCAGGTCAAGGCTTGGCTAGTTAAAGGGAAGCTCTCAGTTAGCATGCTGACAAGGAAATATGCCATGCTGAATAGGATTGGTACAGCAAACTGGGTACCTACCAATCATACATCCTCAATATCAACTGGATTGGGCAGGTTCATATTTGCTGTAGGCACACAAACAAAGCTGGATTATGGAGCTTATATCTTTGATCAGACATTGAAGCATGCTGGATCATCTGCAACAAAGCTGCCAATTGCCTTCCCTTCTTTGCTGTGTGGAATAATACTGAGTCAGTATCCTGGCATCCTCACTGAGAAGGACACAATGTGCAAAAGAGAAAGCCCTCTGGCCTTCCACTACAAGTTGTTTCTGAGTCATCATGCAGCTGATGCTGAAGCACCCTCTGGGACATCTGCTGGTCCTTCAAAGGCAAAGTCTCCAATCTCCAAAGCTGCATTGATTGCTGAACTGAAGAGCACTTGCAAAGAACTGGATGCAAGGAAGCAGAAGCTTGAGGAGATTATCCAAAGGCTGGAGATTGAAGAAAGTGCTCAGAAAGCTGCCACTTCTGATGAGGAGACTGAGGAAGATGAAGAAACTGACTATGAGGAGTCTGAGTAAAAAAAAAATTGTATGTGAGGAAAAATGTAATGACTGCTGCATTGTAATTTTGAATCAGTAACTTTGGCCCCAATTTTATGTCTAACAAGGGGGAGAACAACAACAACAATGTATGATGCTGTTTAACTATTAATGAAAAACTTCTGTTTGCTTCTGAACTGAATCAGTGTGTTTTAATAAAAATTTCTGTTGCAACAAATCTGAATACATGTATGTTTGAGGGGGAGTAAACTCACACATGACTTAACAGAAAAGGAAAGCTATACTCTGATAAAAGAACTTCTGCTGCACTCTGATAACCATAAAATATGTTAGCAAAAAATTAGCCAAAGGGGGAGTTTGTAGATGTTTAGAATTGGCAGAATTTTTGACCAACAAGAAATGTTGAATTCAGTTCAGAATGTCCTATCAGATGTTGGGACATTATCAAACAGAGTATAAGAACTTAATTCAGGATGTCACACCAGATGTTGGGACATTGTGTAAATGACTTAAGTTCAGTTTTTCAGGATGTCCCAACAGATGTTGTGACATCTCAAACCTGCTACCAGATTTAAATTAATGACTAACTGATCTGAGTAATTTAAGGAAAGTTATCTGGAATTAATTATAGATGGACAAAAACAGAATAAGGCGCATATGTACGAAGTGTTGTTATGAGACTTCAGCATAATCAGAAGAACTAAATCACCTAGAATCTAGGAAGTAACAAACCCTAATTCAAGGTGGAAGCTGCATGCGTTTTAGGACTGGATTAACCTACAGAAAGCCCAAAATCCCTACACCTATTTAAGCAACAGAATATCTCAGAATTGAGTACGAATTTCAGAAGACAAAATAGGGTGTTGTGTGTTTTAATAGCAGGTTGTTTTTATTGTACCACTTTATGAGCTTTTAAGCAAAAGTGTATTTTGTGTCTTGATTGAAACTGTGAAGTAAGATCAAGCTGGTTTGTTTGAAGTATGACTTCAATTTTATTAAACTTGTAAACAAGATCACTGTGTGATTGAGGGGGAGTGAGTTGGTACTCATATCTAAGTTGTGTCTTAGGTAGAAATTGCATTGGGTAGATATTAAGTGAAAGATTAAACTGGGTGGTTTAAGTCTAGAATTAATATTACTTATAGTGGATTTCCTCCTGGCTTGGTAGCCTCCAGATGTAAGTGTGGTTATACACTGAACTGGGATAACAAACTACTGTGTTGTTTATTTTTCATGCACTTTAAGTTTTGGTTAAATTTGTCAAGTGTTGGAACATCTCATTCGACATCTCATACCTGATCACAGAATTTCATATTTCATATGCATCCATTTTGTCTTTGAAGTGAATTAGATTCACTTGTGTCCCATGTCTCTCACTTTCTTCCTTTAAGTTACTTATCTTCTTAGGAAGTAAGTAACTTATTCATCTGCTTCCTCCTCCTTTCATCTGCTTCTTCCATTGGTGGCTTCCTTGAAGATCTCTCTCTTAAGCCTCATGAACCATAGGATATCCAAGCATGATAATAATTAGGGTTGTGATTAGTCCCCCTTAGCTTTTTACCTTTGAGTCTCCTTGAGTCTCTCTTCTCATCTCAATAATCAGAGACTGGACTCTTAAGGTTTTAGGACTTTGGAATTAGGGTTATGTCTGTATCCTTCTCTTAGGATGGAGTGTATAACTTTAATCCTAAGTGTTAAACCTTTAATTTGTTTAAAACTCTTAATCAAAACACATTAATAATCATCAAGACTTTATCTTGTAACTTGGGCCTTACATTAGGGTTCTAACTATTCCTTATGGTTAAGAGGGACTAACCCTAGTGTTTAATGGACAAGTCCCCCTCAAGTTGTCTTACAAACATAAAATCCACTTCTTAATATCATCCTTTAATTAAAATCCACTTAATAAAGGCTTTGTTATATAATGAATTTAATCCCTAACCATGGATTGAGTTGAGGTATCTTCCTCAGCTTAAGTGTTCTCTTCTATTATCCATCTCTTTCTAGGTTTATGCAGCATTAACTTTCCTTCGGGATAAAAATGCCTAGCTGCCGACTCTATTCACTTCACCTTCATTTTCTCCTTTCGCCAACCGTTCGCGTTTGTACCTCGTGGACCCTGGTGTCTTTTCGGGGGAGCGACAGCTTGGCGACTCTGCTGGGGAAAGCATCTTGCAACCAAGGCTTCTGGTTCTTTTGTGGGTTTCTCCTAGCGCTTGTTTGATTTGTGTTTATGGGGGTGTTATGTGTTACTTGTGCTTGTTGTTTATTGCTTTATTTATTGCTTTCTGTACAGCTTTATTTATCGCTTTCATTTACTGTTTATATGCATTTCATACTGTTATCATCATATCATTTGTGCTGGATCTGCTGTCTGGATCTGGATCTGCATACATCATTTTGCATCATTTAACATTTGTCTATTTGTTTTATAGGGTATCCACATTCTATCTTTGGTTTGGTTTTGACCTGTTCTACTGCTCAGATTCCTTCAGCTATCTGCATCAGCCTTCTTCATCAGTTATCTTCATCAGAGACCCTCTTAAGTATCTTACTCTAGCTATCTTCAGCAGTTTTCTCCAGTGCTTATCCTCAGTCTTCTTCACCAGCATCCATTGTTAGATAGACCCATCCAGGAAAAGCAACATTACATACCATTTCTTTGAGCCTACTCTGACAGGCATCAGGCAGATGCAGACACTCATCACTCCTGATCATGTCCCTTTATTCAGGGAACATTATGGTGGCATTATGGACATGATCATGGACTTGGATGCCTCCCAGAGGAGTATGATCCACACCTGTCTCCAGTTATATGACCCTCCTCTCAGATGTTTCACTTTCCCAAATTTCCAGTTGGCCCCTTTGCTAGAGGAATTTTCCATGTTGTTGGGTGTCCCCATCAGGAGAGGGATTCCTTTCAACCCTGAGATGACTGCTCCCAAGAATGAAGATATAGCTAAGGCTTTGCACTTGGAGTCCACCCTCATTGACCAGAATATGACCACCAAGGCTGGATTCCCAGGCCTTCATTTGGACTTCTTGGTTACCCAGGCCACCATTCATGCAGGAGCAGGGAAGTGGGACACTGTTTGTGCTCTTCTGGCCCTTAGCATATATGGAGTCATCTTGTTTGCAGACGAGCCTAAGTTTGTGAGCAAGAGTGCTATCCACCTTTTCCTGTTGAAGAATCTAGTCCCTACCTTGCTTGGAGACTTTTACTACTCAGTGCATCAAAGGAATGAGAAGCAGAGGGAAAGATTAGTTAGATGTTGTGCACCTCTCTTCTATTGTTGGTTGTTAAGGCACTTGCCAAAGTCAGACGCTTTCTTGAATTCTCATCAGCTAAGAAACTGGGCTAAGAGAATGATTTCCCTTACTTCATAACACATCAGATGGTGCACTCAGAGCACCAAGGGCAGATATATCATCACCAGCTGTGGGCAGTATCCCAATGTACCCCTGATTGGAGTGAAGGGTTGCATCAACTACAATCCTTTGTTGTTCAAAAGGCAATTAGGGTATGCCTTGGTACATCCACCAAGAGATCAAGACTTGACAGAAATCCTCTATTGTGACATTCAGCACAACCTTCCCGTTGCCAGACAAGAAGCCTGGGCTTGGGACAATATTCATACTAAGGGGACTGCTATTCTTGGTAAGTGCAACAACATAGCTTCAGCTCAGTATCTTGATTGGTCTCGTATCAGGGGATGTCGCTCCCCGGATTTCCATCCTGGTACAAACGCGAAAGTGGCGCGGAAAAAGAATTAGAGTCGCCAGCCATGCATTTTTATCCCGAAGAAAGGGAATGGTAATGTTGCACAAACCAGAAGAAAGAAAAGGAAGGACACAGGTCCTACGAACCAAAGAGACTGAGTTCGGGAGTCGGTTACGATCTGGGAAGGTATTAGCACCCAGATCGTCCACCGTACCCGACGGGATCCACGCTTGCAAAAGAAACTGTTTCAAAGGGTGAGGGTATGAAAACTGCAGCCAAAGAAAAGAAAATGGAAAGAAACTGGAACTGGAAAAGAACTGAAATAAGAAACAAAGAGAAAAATGTAGGGAAAATAAAGATTGTGCTCGAACGGGCCCTACCCCGCTGCCTACGTACCTCATCAGGACAATGAGGATCAGAGACGCCGTAGTTCCCCTAACCAGGGGTACTAAAAGGAAATTGCTTGTGAATTAAAGGCTTGAACTGCCTATGTCAATGCTCAGGTGTTGCAGGCTCGGACGACGAGTGCGTTACCGTCTTGCAAAGTGACAAGTAGGAGCAAGTTCGCGTACGGAGCGAATAAGGTGAGAAAAGAATTCCCGAAGGAGAGACGCTTATTGTTTGTTTGTGTTTTTTAGAAGCTTTTATGAGTGTGTCACAAGGAAGTGAACTCAAGCTCTTTTCCATGGAATGTGCACTTGTCACTACATTCCAAGATGGAATAATAGAACAAGCACACTCAAGTAAGGAGAAGATCCCCAAAACTTGAATCCAGAGATTAGGGCCTAACCTCACTAACTTGTTAACTTATTAAGTGTTTTTGGTTATTTACAAATGAAGAAGTGTTTTTATGCTTTTCTTGGTGAAGAAGATACCTTGATGAGACTTGTGCATCACAAGGTAAACTTGTACTATCCCAAGATGGGAAGACTACAAGCATACCTCATGGGATAAGGCTATTGCTCAAGGCATCACTTCAAACTTATTAGGAATTTTTTTATGGTTATGAGATGAGAAGAGAAGAAGAACCAAAGGATCATAAAGGTAAAAGCTAACGGGAAAAGTCTAATCCTAATATTCACATGCTCGGATGGTCCTAGGTTAGTGTGGTCTACTATCCTAAAGGAGGAGAAGAAATAAGAAGAGAAAAAGAAGCACCAAGGTGGCCTAAGCACACCTCAAATCGAGAATGAATAAGAGAAGAAGATGAGGAAAATGAATTAATATGAATAAGAAATAAGATAAGGAGATGAGAATGCGGTATGGAGATAAGCGAACAATGCATAAACAGAGCCTACACCAGTAGGACTTCCAGATGCAGCAGCATGCAATAAGTAAAAATGGGCCTCAGTGGTACCTAACGGAGAAGGTCCGTTGCCTCTTCAATAAGCGCAAGAAGAAATATCAAGAATAATTATGTCAAGTCCAAAGTGGATTTACAAGTCAAGCTCAAATGTCAATTATCAGAATATCAGATAAAGGTTAGATATAAGCTTCCAACATCCAGAATTAAAACCAAGAATCAGTCTGCGCAAAATCAAAGGCTGTGTGCAAAATGCGTCTGGATTATGAGAATAATTAATCACCAAGCCATCATCAAGCTACAATCTCCATCATCGATATCGAGCAATGAAATCTGCAAAACTTTAAACATAAACTAAAACCAAAATTAGACACGATTCTATTTAATTACACTAATCGAAATTAAAACAAAGTTAGAAAAATTAAGATTAAAATAATAACCTAAACATAACCCTAAATATAATTCTTCATAAAATATTAACAAAGCTAAATAATAAACAAAAATCTGATTGAAATTAATTATCAAAATTAACTAAAATAAAAACCTTAAATAAACCTCTCAAACAATGTTGATCAAAATTAAATAAAACTAAACATAACTAATGCTTAAACAAAACTAAAAAACAAAATAATATCAAAGAAGAAAATAAATACAAGTGGAGGCAAGAGGTCTGTTGCTGGAAACAGAGGTATGGGCAGCAGAATGAACACGGGCTTGATTCAAAGGCCCAACGGCCTAGCTTTTGAAACAGGAGGGAGTTTGTTCGCTGAAATTGGGTGCAGATAGGAAACGAAATGCATGGGCTTAGCCCGATCAACATGCACGAAAGATCATGGCTCTCAAGATACAGGAGGTGGGATTTAAAGTTCAAATAAGCTTTGGTTCAAGGGACAAACAAAATCAAAATCAAAATTAAAAGAAAATAGTTATTATAAACTCAAATAAATAAAAGAAACAAAGTCAAAGAAAAATGTTTCAGGGAGACACGCGCATGACGAGATGAAATCCCCTTCTTCTCAAAACACCATCATCCATTATTCATCGAAATCTTCTCCAACTTCTTTCGCCGGCGGAGGACAAACCCTCTGATCTCCGTTGCCTACGAACTCGTCGTCGTCTTCTCATTTACGCCGTTAGCCGTCGATGACTCTCCGTCACTTTCGTTTAATGAAAAAAAGCCAACGAGATCTTTCCAATCTCACCGTCACAACAACGATCTTCGTCTTCTCAAACATCGGTGCGGAAGCTCTCTAAATTTTATTTCCGCAAAACTCAACCAACGAACTTGCTCTTCTTCAACTCTCGGTGGTTCTCTATTCTTGTTCTTCAACGCTTTCCCTGTTTCACTCTTATTTTTGTTTTTAACTCTTCATCTCTTCTCTGGATCTGTTTCTGTTTCTGTTGTTGTTGATGTTTGAAATTGATGGCGTGGTGATGGTGAAAACGTGATGCGGGTTGAAACAGGAGTGGTGGTTTAGGATGAAGAGTTGAAGGAGTGATGAGGGGATGTGGTTGGTTCTGTTCGTGGAAGGCTGAAGAGTTTATGAAGGTGAGACAGGGGATGAAGACCTGCGTTGGTGGCTGATTTGTTCTGTTGTTGTGATAGTGAGTTGAAAATTGGTCGTGCGGTTTAAGGTTTATGCAAGGTTTGATGTTGTGAAGAAGAGAGTCGGCAAGGTGCGAAGATGATTTATTTTGGTGAAGAGGAAGAGTGGAAATCGTGAGTTTGTGATTGTTTTTGTGAAGGATTGGAGAAGAAGAGGTTTTGAAGAGGGTTATGGTTGTTGTTTCGATGGATGGTTTTGATTCGTATTGGAGCAGGAAGGTGGTCACAGTTGCTTCGGATTTGGAGAAGGAGAGTATTGTTGAGGGAGAGGTTTTGATGAAGGAAGGTTGTTGTGTGCTAACATAAATGGAGATCTGAGGGGGAGAAGTGAGGTTGCAAAGTGTGAAAGAATCAGTGAGTGTCTATGTTATGAGTTGGGTAATGGCAGGAATATTATGCAGTGAAAATTGAAATTTGTTTGGTTGTGATATTGCATGTTGTGTGCGTCTGGCTTTTGTGTACGGACGAGAAATCCGTTGTAGTAGTGGAATTGGCGGAGTCCTATATGACAGGCTATTGTTGGTTATTTTTGAATTGTGAACCGGAACTGTGAATAGGTGGGGGCTGCAAGTTTTGTCTCAATGTGTGATGAATGGTGAATGTGTAATTGGAAAGAAAAATGTGAGGTATGGAAATTGTGTGGGTGATGTACTGAGTGTGAGAAAACGAAATGGAGTTGGGTGTGAGCGTGTGGGGTCCAAGGGGGAAAAATTGATTGGTTTGTAATGAATTGACTCATGAAATGCATTGATAGAGTGGGGTCAGGTGATGGTGAAAACGTGAATGCTGGATGAAAATGAAATGGTTGTGGGTTGTTTCGAAAGGCTAACAATTGTTATTATTTTGTTTATTTTTGTAGCATGACATGGGCCTTGAATATGGATTTAAGATAAATTAAAATGGATATTAAAAATATGATAATGAAAAGAACAACAATTTGTATTAAGAGAAATATGAAGTGGATTAATGATAAAGAAAGGATATTTGGTTTATGAAAATGAATTTAATGGATAATGTCTAACAATGGATGTGAACTTAGAGAATAACGGATATTAGATAAACTTAAAGGATGAATGGAAAGAAATTTAATTTAGGAAAAGAAATGGATTTGGATGATGATAGAAAGAAAAGAAAGTCTAATGGGCTCTATTAACAAATGGATACGGATAGAAAATTGGTTAGAAATATGGACAATAAAATTCAAAATGAACTTGAATACACCCTCTGTCAATATTTTCCACTTATGCATCTTGACTGAATTCAATCCAAAGACCACACTTGAAACTCTTTCAACAACTCCTGATTAAAAAATGGATGAACACACTCCTGAACCACTAAACAATTCGCCACTGAAATAACAACCATCTGATTTTTTGAACCAAACCTCACACGAATCATTTCTTGATAATCTGAAGAGCCACACACCGTAATTTGACTTTGGACAGCCACTGACTGAGAAATAAATCAGTGACACAAATAACTTGCACTTGAAGAAATATCTTGATAGTTTGACCAGGATTAGGTCAAACGTCCATCTGAACTGGATCGTGAATGAATAAACACACTTGAACTTGTAACTTGATGCAGAAAAGAATAGTCTGATGATAGGCCAAAGGCATGGTGAATAGTCCTTACAAACGTGAAATCCTTGAATATCACTTAATCAGGGAAATAAACCCTAATTCTGTGATAGAAGCAATAAGAAAATGACGCCACTGATGGATGTATAGATAAAACCTTGAATTCTCCTGATAATCCACAAATAGGGGGTGAAACCCTAATCTTCAGGAAAAAACGATCCCATGTCTCAGGAGCCTATGCAAATGGTATGCAAAATGCGTATGAATGCAAAACGAAAAGCTGACGAAGACAGAAAAACCAGAGGGAAAATTTAGGCTGTCTACAGCTGCCCCTATTCAATCAACGGTTAATCTGAAAAGGACGATTGCTTCCGCTTTCGGCCGTTCAAGGTAAACTGTGGTTGAATACCCAAGAAGAACGAAAATTTGCGCTCTGATGCAGAATACAAGAAACGGGAAATAAACCCGATCCAATGACGTTGCGACTGAGCTGAGAGATGAACAGATGAGCTCCTTCCAACGAAACCAAAGGTTCTGATGAAACATGAAACGAATAAGTCTTCGAATGACCTGTGACGCCAGGTGCATAGAGCGGACGAGCCCTTAAGAATCTTCAAAGTAACATGAGATAGACGAATCTCCTTCACTAATCCTTACGCAGATAAGTGGAATAAGACGAACGAGTCTTCTTCGGATAACCCTTACGCAGGTTCCGGGAATGCATATAAGTCTGTGGGACAGACATGCAACTAGGATGGACGAATCCTCCTCACGAATCCTTACGCAGATAAGTGGAATAAGACAGACGAGTCTTCTTCGGATAACCCTTACGCAGGTTCCGGAAATGCATATAAGTTTGTGATAGACATGCAACTAGGATGGACGAATCCTCTTCACGAATCCTTACGCAGATAAGTGGAATAAGACGGACGAGTCTTCTTCGGATAACCCTTACGCAGGTTCCGGTAATTGTTTTGACGCTTTAATCCCACCGTCAGGATTTTCAACCTCTTCAATGCGGACGAGCATTGGAATGATCATCAAAGAAACACAGACAAGTGTTATAAGTCGACGATACGGACGAGTACCGGATGATGATCCAAGAAACACGGACGAGTGCTTCTGATAGTGATACGGGCGAGTGTCGAATGATGCGGACGGTCATCAAATAAAGATGCTAGCACGGACGAGTGCTGGGGAATACCTCAAATAAAGAGGAATCTGCTGAGGAAAAGACACGGCCGAGTGCTGAAAGAGGATGAGAATCAAATAAAGATGCGAGCACAGACGAGTAATAGTAGATATAGACTCTACTGGGGAAAGCAAACGATCAATACCGAAGGGTCAACACAGACGAGTGTTGAAAGATGCAGACGAGCAGCAATAAAGCATGATATATCACTGCTGGGGATAACTCTGCTTAGAGATAACACAGACGAGTGTTGACAAACGCAGACGAGCGGTAGACAAATGCCTGATTGGCCACCGAGAGTTACAACTCTGCAGGGGAAGATAAGTCTAGAGGTCTGAATACCCATCTCTGACTGAGGTGATATATACCTGACTGTATCATCAAATGACCACCAGTATGGCAACTTTGCTGGGAAATATTTCACTGCCGGAAGTGGAGATCAGACATGAACTCTGTGGGGAAAGATCATCTTCAGACTTGGCTAGGGAAGATGCTTCGTCAAATAACTCTTGCTGGGACCCTTGCTGGAGAGAGAGAGCTCTGACAATTCTAACCTTGTGGGGAAACAAGGCCTTCAGCTGCCTACTGGGAATACTTCGCTGTGGAAAGATAACTCCGCTTGGGGATGAGAACAATTCAATTAGCCTTGAAGTTCTGCTGGGGATATCGTCTGCTCTAACTCAGCTGGGAATGTGTCAACCTTCTGGACTGACGGAGAAACATATTTGGCAATGCTCTGCTGATGAGAGACTTTGCTGGAGAATCAAGTAAGTCGAAATATGCCCCAAGTATAGTACTATGACTATGTTGGGAAGATATGCCAATGAAAATTGGACTTTGACTGAATGAGAACACCAACTCCTTATGAGGAAACCTTGTCGGCTGAACGCAAATCCATATGCTCGGGGAAAAAATAAACTTTTAGCTCCCTGCTGGTAAAATAGATACCAGATATCCCCTGAAAATTAACACAGTGTTTCAAGCTCCTGAGATCGACAGTTGCATACTGATTATCAAGAGTGAACAAGCATCCCCTTACTCTTCAAATTGCCCCATACTGCATCGTCCATGAAGAGATCGTCTTCAGAGGATTTTACAGAAGACATGGCATCCAGAATTTCCCCAGTGTCTTCAAACTCTCGCAGAAATTCATCAGATCTTGAGATAACTGCCCCAGATTACGTCTTGTAACGGCTCTTGCTCCACACCAGAGATAAAACAGAAACCATGCAGTATGAAGATGCAATGCAAATGATGCAAGATACAGACGTATGCTCATGATGCTAAGGATATGATAAGGATAGTTGGGCGTAAGGCCAGGTTGATAGAGATTGTTTTTTTTTTTTTGGTTGCCAAGCAATTAGACTTTGAAGGTGAGAACCGGTTTAATAATGGTAGGCCAACAGACGAGAACTGATGGGTAAAGAATAAGTCGTCAGACGGGAACTGACTCCTTGGGTGCTCATTGTCAAACGAGAATTGACTCTGAAAAGAATGACTACCAGAAGAGAACTGGCGTCCAAAAGGTTAATGAAAAGGTGACCAGACGAGGACTGGTTAAAAGATTCGCCTACCAGACGGGAACTGGTATTTGAAGTTGGATTTCCAGACGAGAACTGGACTTTGGGTTTGTCTGCCAGACGAGAACTGGACTTTGAAAAGGTTTATGAAAAGGTGACCAGACGAGAACTGGTTAAAAGATTCGCCTACCAGACGAGAACTGGTATTTGAAGTTGGTTTGCCAGACGAGAACTGGACTTTGGGTTTGTCTGCCAGACGAGGACTAGACTTTGAAAAGTTTTTCCAGGCGAGAACTGGCCTTTGGATTGGTTTGTAAGCTGGGGTTACGGGGCCCTGGATGTGAGATCTGAAGTTTGAGGGGAATGCCCAATGCAACCATGATGCACATGCTCTATGCTCGAGCGACATGAATAACATATGCAAATGATTTATGCAATGCACATGAAAGGCTAGAAAAACTCCCAAGGATGGGAAAAAGGTCAAAGGTGACAAGGCTTCTGATTGAGAAGGGTGACAAAGGCGAGGGTGGGTAGCATGATTTCCCAATACTCGTCTTTAACTCGGAGATTGCTGATATAACTTGATCTGTGTAGCTAAAGTTTCCCCTGGTTGGGTGAGTCTCTGAATGGACTGTCACTGATTATCCAATTCTTGGAATAGCAGACTTGAATGTTCTCACGAGGAGAGTTGCACTTGGTAAACTCTGGAAGTGTCCTGCCCCTGCATGAGCGTGGAAGCGACTTGACTCGCTCTGACTGAGCATTGGACAAAATCGTCCTTGATCATCAGACGCTTCGGGTGACCTGCCCCTGTTTGGTAGATTCACTTCTGATCAACAGACTCTTGAATTACGTTCCTTCAATGAACTGATGCTTGGGAACTTGCCTCACCCTGACTGATTCCCTGGTCAATGAAATGAATGGATAACATGCCCCTGATTCATAGGCCAACAAGATGCTTTTGATTCTAGTCATCACTGTTGAATGATCAAATTCTCCTCTGATTTCCCTTTGTAGGAACTTCCCTGAAGACACAGGCTGACTCGCAAATAAAACTGCTCATTCACAAATGGTAATTTTAATGCAGTTCACATGCAAGTTTTGAAAATTTATTTATTTAATATTGTGACAGTGTGTGACGAATGGACGATTAGTCCAAACGTAGTACTGAGTTAGCAAATCGTTAGGAGTCAGTTTACGCAACCTTGTCGTAGTATGCTTTCAGAATTGAACCTGATTCAATTAGGACTTCTAAGGGTTGTAACGTGGTCTGGTTCACGGTTTTAGAAAGAAAGATTTATGGCTCAAAGTTTATTTGTGCCCACCCATTCTCCTTGAAGTTCTCCAGTCCTATGTTCAATTAATTCGACTTAAGCGCTCGCTTCTCACAAGGGTTTTGTAATGATTGAGGAACCAATGACGTGACGGTTTAAGCACCAATGAGGTTTCTTGGAGTAACAGTCACCCCTTCTGACTTTGTGTCTGTAGTCACACGACTTTGTTCTAATGGAACTTTTTCTTTCTGATTTTTTTACTCCCTAATTTTTGCCTGGACTGATTCTTTTTTTGAATTTTTTTTTCCGATTTTGAAGTCCAGCGGGATGCCCTAACTTTTGCCTAAGTCATTTGTTTTCACTTTTTTTTGACTTAGCGGGCTTTATTTATCTTTTTTTTCTTTTGATCTTTGTTGAACAAATCGTGTAGCACTAGTTGTCTGACTTGCGTGAAAAGGGTTATGACTGCCTCATTCCTTTGTTTTTGAGGGATAACCATTGTGGTTTCACGTCCCTTGACCTCTTGAGGTGTAATGAATAAAGGTAATGGATCCTCGGATGCACACTCCTTAGGAAATTTGAACGCTCGGTCAAATTAACTAATGACTACCCTGCCCCGGGTTAGATGTGAGGGTTTTTTCGTTCAGAAAAGAAACTCTTGCTTCAAGGCTCAAAGGGGTTGACGAGGGTTTATCTCCCTTATATCTCCGGTGTTTGGGAATTAAAGCAATGCCTGTACATCGTCAGCAGGTTCTACTCTGAAAGCATACCTTCAACAATTATGGGTATTCAATTGTCATCATCCTCCCTCAAACTTGCTAAACAACAGTGAAATAAATGGGAGGTAAATGGATGCATATTTTTTTTTCAATGCAAGTAAAGAAAAATGAGCGAATGCGACATAATTGATTCAAAAATGCAAGATCACTACATTAATTACCATTCAAAATAACAATGCTTAAAAGACAAGTAGCTGCTAACAGGAAAGAAACTACAATGCAAATGACAAAAGGATACAATGATCACCAGCCTCGATGACATCTCTTGCTGATTCACTGAAATCAAGAGACGCTTCTCCGCAGTCTTTGAACTCAATTAGGCAAGAGGTTGACGTGCAAAACCAAGCTTCCTTCTGGAAAGGATATGTACCCCTTGTCGATCAGCTGTTGGACCTTGGCCTGAAAAGCTTTGCAATCTTTAGTTGAATGCCCCATTGATCCACCATGATACCCGCACTGCTCATGAGGATTGTACCCTGGAGGATACGGCTCTGGAAACGGCTTGAGAGGCTTAGGAAACACCAAAGAGCTCTGAATTAGATATGGCAAAATTTCACTGTATGCCATGGGAACTGGATGAAGAGGAGCATTCCTTCTTTCCAGATTATTGCGAGGCCTATGCTGGCTTTGAAGTTGATTCTGAGGTCTTCGACCATGAGCTTGTAGATGTGGACGAGGAGGAATCCAGGATTTTTGATATGGTGCTCTGAGCATTGCCGAATGCCCATAAGAGTAACCAGACCTAGGAACGGATGATCTCTGAGAAGATGTTGGTCCAGAATATACAATATTTTCCATGACTGCACTGGCATCATACCATTCTTCCTCTTGGGAGCTAACAACAGACTCACCTTCACTAGTTGGGATGTTCGAAGAGTCTTGGATCTTTCCACTTTTGAGCAGGCTTTCGATGCGTACTCCAACTTTTATCAAATCAGAGAAGCTTGATGTCCAAATGCTACTCATTCTTTCCAAGTACGGACCTTGCAACGTGCCCACGAACATGTCCACTAGTTCTCTGTCAGAAAGTGGTGGTTGCACTTGGGCTGCCAATTCTCTCCACCGTTGTGCATATTCTCTGAAAGATTCACCACTCCTCTGAGATAGGCTCTGCAAGTGCGTGCGACTGGGCGCTACGTCCACATTGTACTGATATTGCTTTACGAAAGCTCTGGGTAAATCATTCCAAGATCGGATACGACTACTTTCCAAATCCATATACCAACTTAAGGATGCACCGCTTAAACTGTCCTGAAAACAGTGAATCATCAGCTTATCGTCGCGGGCATGAGAAGTCATTTTTCTGCAAATCATCACCAAATGACGCCTCGGGCAACTGACACCAGTGTATTTTTCAAACTTCGGAGTCTTGAAATCTGGAGGAATGACAAGACCAGGCACCAAACATAGGTTTAGAGCATCAAAACCAAAGATATCGGGATCCGCTAAGGCTTTGAGTTGCTCGTCCAACACACGAAACCTTTCATCAGGATCAAAATCTGGTGGATCCTTGGTTTTCACAAGAGGGATTTCCCCTTGGAAGTTTGGCATAGGGAAGGCAAAACTCTGATAATCCGTAGCATCAGAAGAAGATGAAGGTCCACCTCGGACAACAGATGGTTCAAGTACCCTTTGATTCACGATCGGGGTTTATGTAGGCTGAGCTTGAGTAAGGTTGTTCACTTGTGGAAGATCCTCATCAGGATAAAGACCATACAAAGGATTGTTCATCAAAGTGAAACCAGGTGGAATCTCAACACTCTGACGGTTGCTCTCTAACATAGCTACTGATGGCTTTCAAACTGACCCTTCTTAACTCTTGACACTATTCAGTCTAGCTTCACACACTTTGTCGTCTTCCAACGGTTAAGACTTGACAGAAATCCTCTATTGTGATATTCAGCACAACCTTGCCGTTGCCAGACAAGAAGCCTGGGCTTGGGACAATATTCATACTAAGGGGACTGCTATTCTTGGTAAGTGCAACAACATAGCTTCAGCTCAGTATCTTGATTGGTCTCGTATCAGGGGATGTCGCTCCCCGGATTTCCATCCTGGTACAAACGCGAAAGTGGCGCAGAAAAAGAATTAGAGTCGCCAGCCAGGCATTTTTATCCCGAAGAAAGGGAATGGTAATGCTGCACAAACCAGAAGAAAGAAAAGGAAGGACACAGGTCCTACGAACCAAAGAGACTGAGTTCTGGAGTCGGTTACGATCTGGGAAGGTATTAGCACCCAGATCGTCCGCCGTACCCGACGGGATCCACGCTTGCAAAAGAAACTGTTTCAAAGGGTGAGGGTATGAAAACTGCAACAAAAGAAAAGAAAATGGAAAGAAACTGGAACTGGAAAAGAACTGAAATAAGAAACAAAGAGAAAAATGTAGGGAAAATAAAGATTGTGCTCGAACGGGCCCTACCCCGCTGCCTACGTACCTCATCAGGACAATGCGGATCAGAGACGCCGTAGTTCCCCTAACCAGGGGTACTAAAAGGAAATTGCTTGTGAATTAAAGGCTTGAACTGCCTATGTCAATGCTCAGGTGTTGCAGGCTCGGACGACGAGTGCGTTACCGTCTTGCAAAGTGACAAGTAGGAGCAAGTTCGCGTACAGAGCGAATAAGGTGAGAAAAGAATTCCCGAAGGAGAGACGCTTATTGTTTGTTTGTGTTTTTTAGAAGCTTTTATGAGTGTGTCACAAGGAAGTGAACTCAAGCTCTTTTCCATGGAATGTGCACTTGTCACTACATTCCAAGATGGAATAATAGAACAAGCACACTCAAGTAAGGAGAAGATCCCCAAAACTTGAATCCAGAGATTAGGGCCTAAGCACACTAACTTGTTAACTTATTAAGTGTTTTTGGTTATTTACAAATGAAGAAGTGTTTTTATGCTTTTCTTGGTGAAGAAGATACCTTGATGAGACTTGTGCATCACAAGGTAAACTTGTACTATCCCAAGATGGGAAGATTACAAGCATACCTCATGGGATAAGGCTATTGCTCAAGGCATCACTTCAAATTTATTAGGATGTTTTTTATGGTTATGAGATGAGAAGAGAAGAAGAACCAAAGGATCATAAAGGTAAAAGCTAACGGGAAAAGTCTAATCCTAATATTCACATGCTCGGATGGTCCTAGGTTAGTGTGGTCTACTATCCTAAAGGAGGAGAAGAAATAAGAAGAGAAAAAGAAGCACCAAGGTGGCCTAAGCACACCTCAAATCGAGAATGAATAAGAGAAGAAGATGAGGAAAATGAATTAAGATGAATAAGAAATAAGATAAGGAGATGAGAATGCGGTATGGAGATAAGCGAACAATGCATAAACAGAGCCTACACCAGTAGGACTTCCAGATGCAGCAGCATGCAATAAGTAAAAACGGGCCTCAGTGGTACCTAACGGAGAAGGTCCGTTGCCTCTTCAATAAGCGCAAGAAGAAATATCAAGAATAAGTATGTCAAGTCCAAAGTGGATTTACAAGTCAAGCTCAAATGTCAATTATCAGAATATCAGATAAAGGTTAGATATAAGCTTCCAACATCCAGAATTAAAACCAAGAATCAGTCTGCGCAAAATCAAAGGCTGCGTGCAAAATGCGTCTGGATTATGAGAATAATTAATCACCAAGCCATCATCAAGCTACAATCTCCATCATCGATATCGAGCAATGAAATCTGCAAAACTTTAAACATAAACTAAAACCAAAATTAGACACGATTCTATTTAATTACACTAATCGAAATTAAAACAAAGTTAGAAAAATTAAGATTAAAATAATAACCTAAACTTAACCCTAAATCTAATTCTTCATAAAATATTAACAAAGCTAAATAATAAACAAAAATCTAATTAAAATTAATTATCAAAATTAACTAAAATAAAAACCTTAAATAAACCTCTCAAACAATGTTGATCAAAATTAAATAAAACTAAACATAACTAATGCTTAAACAAAACTAAAAAACAAAATAATATCAAAGAAGAAAAGAAATACAAGTGAAGGCAAGAGGTCTGTTGCTGGAAACAGAAGTATGGGCAGCAGAATGAACACGGGCTTGATTCAAAGGCCCAATGGCCTAGCTTTTGAAACAGGAGGGAGTTTGTTCGCTGAAATTGGGTGCAAATAGGAAACGAAATGCATGGGCTTAGCCCGATCAACATGCACGAAAGATCATGGCTCTCAAGATGCAGGAGGTGGGATTTAAAAGTTCAAATAAGCCTTGGTTCAAGGGACAAACAAAATCAAAATCAAAATTAAAAGAAAATAGTTATTATAAACTCAAATAAATAAAAGAAACAAAGTCAAAGAAAAATGTTTCAGGGAGACACGCGCATGACGAGATGAAATCCCCTTCTTCTCAAAACACCATCAGCCATTATTCATCGAAATCTTCTCCAACTTCTTTCGCCGGCGGAGGACAAACCCTCTGATCTCTGTTGCCTACGAACTCGTCGTCGTCTTCTCATTTACGTCGTTGGCCGTCGATGACTCTCCGTCACTTTCGTTTAATGAAAAAAAGCCAACGAGATCTTTCCGATCTCACCGTCACAACAACGATCTTCGTCTTCTCAAACATCGGTGCGGAAGCTCTCAAAATTTTATTTCCGCAAAACTCAACCAACGAACTTGCTCTTCTTCAACTCTCGGTGGTTCTCTATTCTTGTTCTTCAATGCTTTCCCTGTTTCACTCTTATTTTTGTTTTTAACTCTTCATCTCTTCTCTGGATCTGTTTCTGTTTCTTTTGTTGTTGATGTTTGAAATTGATGGCATGGTGATGGTGAAAACGTGATACGGGTTGAAATAGGAGTGGTGGTTTAGGATGAAGAGTTGAAGGAGTGATGAGGGGATGTGGTTGGTTCTGTTCGTGGAAGGCTGAAGAGTTTATGAAGGTGAGACAGGGGATGAAGACCTGCGTTGGTGGCTGATTTGTTCTGTTGTTGTGATAGTGAGTTGAAAATTGGTCGTGCGGTTTAAGGTTTATGCAAGGTTTGATGTTGTGAAGAAGAGAGTCGGCAAGGTGCGAAGATGATTTATTTTGGTGAAGAGGAAGAGTGGAAATCGTGAGTTTGTGATTGTTTTTGTGAAGGATTGGAGAAGAAGAGGTTTTGAAGAGGGTTATGGTTGTTGTTTCGATGGATGGTTTTGATTCGTATTGGAGCAGGAAGGTGGTCACAGTTGCTTCGGATTTGGAGAAGGAGAGTATTGTTGAGGGAGAGGTTTTGATGAAGGAAGGTTTTTGTGTGCTAACATAAATGGATATCTGAGGGGGAGAAGTGAGGTTGCAAAGTGTGAAAGAATCAGTGAGTGTCTGTGTTATGAGTTGGGTAATGGCAGGAATATTATGCAGTGAAAATTGAAATTTGTTTGGTTGTGATATTGCACGTTGTGTGTGTCTGGCTTTTGTGTACGGACGACAAATCCATTGTAGTAGTGGAATTGGTGGAGTCCTATATTACAGGCTATTGTTGGTTATTTTTGAATTGTGAACCGGAACTGTGAATAGGTGGGGGCTGCAAGTTTTGTCTCAATGTGTGATGAATGGTGAATGTGTAATTCGAAAGAAAAATGTGAGGTATGGAAATTGTGTGGGTGATGTATTGAGTGTGAGAAAACGAAATGGCGTTGGGTGTGAGCGTGTGGGGTCCAAGGGGGAAAAAATTGATTGGTTTGTAATGAATTGACTCATGAAATGCATTGATAAAGTGGGGTCAGGTGATGCTGAAAACGTGAATGCTGGATGAAAATGAAATGGTTGTGGGTTGTTTCGAAAGGCTAACAATTGTTATTATTTTGTTTATTTTTGTAGCATGACATGGGCCTTGAATATGGATTTAAGATAAATTAAAATGGATATTAAAAATATGATAATGAAAAGAACAACAATTTGTATTAAGAGAAATATGAAGTGGATTAATGATAAAGAAAGGATATTTGGTTTATGAAAATGAATTTAATGGATAATGTCTAACAATGGATGTGAACTTAGAGAATAACGGATATTAGATAAACTTAAAGGATGAATGGAAAGAAATTTAATTTAGGAAAAGAAATGGATTTGGATGATGATAGAAAGAAAAGAAAGTCTAATGGGCTCTATTAACAAATGGATACGGATAGAAAATTGGTTAGAAATATGGACAATAAAATTCAAAATGAACTTGAATACACCCTCTGTCAATATTTTCCACTTATGCATCTTGACTGAATTCAATCCAAAGACCACACTTGAAACTCTTTCAACAACTCCTGATTAAAAAATGGATGAACACACTCCTGAACAACTAAACAATTCGCCACTGAAATAACAACCATCTGATTTTTCGAACCAAACCTCACACGAATCATTTCTTGATAATCTGAAGAGCCACACACCGTAATTTGACTTTGGACAGCCACTGACTGAGAAATAAATCAGTGACACAAATAACTTGCACTTGAAGAAATATCTTGATAGTTTGACCAGGATTAGGTCAAACGTCCATCTGAACTGGATCGTGAATGAATAAACACACTTGAACTTGTAACTTGATGCAGAAAAGAATAGTCTGATGATAGGCCAAAGGCATGGTGAATAGTCCTTACAAACGTGAAATCCTTGAATATCACTTAATCAGGGAAATAAACCCTAATTCTGTGACAGAAGCAATAAGAAAATGACGCCATTGATGGATGTATAGATAAAACCTTGAATTCTCCTGATAATCCACAAATAGGGGGTGAAACCCTAATCTTCAGGAAAAAACGATCCCATGTCTCAGGAGCCTATGCAAATGGTATGCAAAATGCGTATGAATGCAAAACGAAAAGCTGACGAAGGCAGAAAAACCAGAGGGCAAATTTAGGGTGTCTACAGGGGGCAGATCACCCGCATGCCATTCACCATAGAGGATGTACCTGGACCATCAGCAGTAGAGCCTGCAACTACTATCAGTTTAGAGGAGTTTGAGAAATTGAAGGAAAGGAATATTCAACTCTCTGAAGCTTTGAAGAAGACCCTCTGGGAGAGGAATGATAGTCGTTTGGATAATGAAAGGTTAGAGAAGCTCCGGATCGAGCATATGACCAAGATTGAGAAGACAAATGATTACATTAGAAGAGCTAGAGCAGGGGAGTTGGTATTGAAGAATGCTTGCAAGGAAGCAAAGATTCAGAAGGCCAGAGCTGAACACTACTTGGAGGAGAGTCATGCTAGGTGGATCAGGATCACTGAGGCTCGTTCACAAGAAGATTAGAGGACCCAAGCTAAGATAGAGCAGCTAGAAGCTAATGAGAAGAAGAATCATGAGGCCTTGTTAGCAGCAAAGAAGGAGATCTCTGAGTTGAAGCTCCGGGCGGGGTTGAAGAGATCAAAGGACCAGGACAAGCATAAGAAGTTGACCAGTGCCATTGCCACCAGGAACCTTCTTATCAGGACCATCATAGAGCATCCAGTTGGCCCAGTGATTGAGGCTCTCCTGAAAGAAGTCCGAGAGTATGATTATGGATTGGATGTTTGATTTCTTTGTTTGTATTCCATTTTGATTATATTTTTGTTGTTGTATTTTGACCCGCCATGGGAACTTTGTTGTAATCAAACTATGTATCTTTACGCTTTATAATATATGGTTTGTTTTATTTTGTGGGATTTATCTCTCTTCAACATCATCATTCCTCGAGGTTTGGAAGGTCAATACCAAAGAACCAAACTGGGTACCCTTGGAAGACAAATAGACATCCTGCATTGCATACTAACCTCATTTCTTTGTTGTGTAGGTTTTTGCTTTTGTTGTTGTTTCTCACTTTGTTGTGGTTTCAGGAAACATTGCTCGTAGAAGAGTCTTCCCCTTCAATAGATTGCACCGGTATCTGACAAGAAACAACCTTCCGGGCTTACAAATGGACCAGGTTCAACAAGATCTAACCGACGTGAGAACCAAAATGGCCAATGAAAGGACTGAGACGAGGGCCCAAATGAACCAATTTATGAAAGTGATGACTGAATTTGCTCAAAGCCAAGAAAGACTGAGAGAGTTGGTCGAGCGGCAAACTCCCGAAGAAAACCACCCAGGTACAGGGGGTACCAGCAACAACGATCATGTACAGCCTCGTACTGATCCCCCAGAATTTGGACCTCATCTTAACCCGGACATCAATGCTATAAGAAATACCCAGGGCAACACTGGAGGGAGGTCCTTGCAGGAGGACCCTCAAGAAGAACAGTTTACTGTGGTCGGGGCAGGAGACGAAGTCTATAATCGTCGGCTGGATGAGATAACAGAGAAGTTGAGGTCTATGGAGTCTCAAAACTCTATGGGTTTTGATGTCATGGATATGGGACTGGTGGAGGGGTTTAGAATTCCTCACAAATTCAAACCTCCCTATTTTGAAAGATACAACGGTACATCCTGCCCCCGTACCCATCTCCAATCTTTCTTGGGAAGATTGAAATCCTACACCATGGATGAAAAATTGTGGATGTTTTATTTTGAGGATAGCTTTACAGGGGCGTCCCGTGAATGGTACTCTCATTTGACCAGGGCCACAGTAAGGAATTGGAACGATTTGGCCGAGGCTTTCATACGTCAATATCAATATAATCTGGACATGGCTCCAAATAGAACACTTCTAATGGGAATGTCACAGCCTTCCTGGGAAAGCTTTAGAGAGTACGCTCAAAGATGGAGGCAATTAGCTACTGCCATTCAACCCCCAATGTCTGAAAGGGAAATGGCAGATATGTTCATGAACACTCTCCAGGGGACTTACATTGATAGGTTGGCTGCATTCTCTTCCACGAGCTTTGCAGACGTGGTTATAGCTGGGGAAAGAATTGAGAGCTTACTAAAAATGGGAAAGATTTCTGATAATGGCGCCAGTTCAAGCAGTGCAAGGAAACCATTTGCAGGGCCTCGCAGATTCGGTGAAACAAATTCTATACACATGGGCAGGGGAAGACCCTAGTATCTGCCTAGATCAATTGCCGCTGTCACTATTCCTACTCCACCTCCTCAATACACTCAACAACCATAACATTTTCCTCAACAGCAATAGTTTCCTCAACAAAGGTCCTACAACAACAACAACGCCCTTTCCAGAAAAGGCCATCTCAAGTTAACAGGGTAATTGACCCTATACGAATGCCATATGCCACCTTGTTGCCACAACTCCTGAAACTTAATCTTGTCGAGTTAAGGACATTGGCTCCACCTGATTCTCAGAACCTTCCGAGAAATTACGACGTCAACGCCAGATGTGCCTTTCATTCTAATGCACCTGGTCACACCACAGAAAAGTGCAGGGCTTTACACATGAAGGTCCAGGATCTGGTAGATTCAAAGGCCCTAAATTTTGCACCACCTCCTAATGTCACGAAGAATCCTATGCCTAACCATGGTGGGCCTAGGATAAATTCAATTGCGGAGGGTCAACCCATGAATTTTATTGAAGATACTACAAGAATTCAAACACCTCGGGCAGAGGTCAAAGCTCAAATTTTAAAATGCCAGGTGTTTCCAGGTTGTGAGGCCTGCTGTGAATCTTGCAAGGTTTCAGTCAATGGGTGTGCAAGCTTGAGAAGTGGCATCTGTTAATTCTATTATTTTATGATTGGCATTATGTTTGGTAAAACTAATATGGCTGGAAAATGTTGAATAAGAAGTTCCATATGTTAAATTAACATGGTATAGATTCTGGAAGAACATGTCAAACATGATGTCCTGACATGGTGGCACAGATAAATGTGGTTATAATAATTGGAAGATACTGAAGAAGATGTTGAAACATCTGCAAATGTCATGACAGAATTACTGTCATATGTTACAGACAGATGTCAAAGAAGATGTTGAAACATCTGCAAATGTCATGACAGAATTACTGTCATATGTTACAGACAGATGTCAAAGAAGATGTTGAAACATCTGCAAATGTCATGACAAAATTACTGTCATATGTTACAGACAGATATCAAAGAAAATGTTGAAACATCTGCAACTGTCATGACAACATTACTGTCATATGTTACAGACATATGTCAAAGAAAATGTTGAAACATCTGCAACTGTCATGACAACATTACTGTCATGTGTTATAGATAGATATCAAATAAGAAGTGTTGAACTTAGTTCAGGATGTCACACCAGATGTTGTGACATTGTCAAACAGAGTAACAGTTAATGAACTTAAGTCAAGATATCAGGATGTCACACCAGATGTTGGGACATCGTAAACCTGCTACCAGACTTAAATGATGCGTAACAGAACTGAGTAAATTCAGGGGAATCTATCTGGAATTAATTGGAAAGAGATAAGCAATACAAGGCCCATCTTTAGGGAGATTAGTTATCTGATTTCAGTATAACAGAATAACTAATTCACCTTGAATCAAGGAGGTAACAAACTAACTAACCCTAATTCAAGGTGATGACAATAAGATTTATCAGATCTGAATTATGCAGAATATTCTACAAAATATTCTGATATCACAGGTGGAATTATTTTTTAAAGATGCAGAATATTCTAGAGATATTATGCAATCATATGTGGCACTGATTTAAAGGGTGTTGATTTAGAAGATCTTAAAGACTCGATTTAAATTGAAGACAAATATTGAAAAATATAGAGTTTCTATATTTAGAGATATTTTAGGAGCTTTTAGATTTGAAGATCTTTTGGTATATTTGTAGCAGCTATTGTTGTGATTGTTTAGGCCCAAATCTAGTTGGGAATAGGTTATAAAAGAAACCTTGTAACCTAGTTTAGATTTAACCCAATCAACCGAAAATGTAAACATTATTAGGGTTATGTTCTTGTGGCAGCCGTGCGTAACAAGGAACTCTATTGTGGCTGTTTCACCTGTGATTCTCGAAGCTTGTAAGCAAGAGAAGTATTGTACTTAATTGAAGCTGCTAAGCAAGGTTAAGTTGTTGTCATGGAAGTATGGATTCTATTTATGAATTGTTGTATAGGTATGAAGTCGTCAATATCAGCAACTGAGAGTTGAGAACTATGAGACATCACTGAGGTGATTGGAAGTGAGGATGAGTTTCTCATATTTAGGAGTTCCTAAGTAGAAGTTGCATTGGTAGTGATTAAGTGAGAAGACTGTAAACTATAGGTGTTTGCTGAGAAGTCTTTGAATTGATACTACATAGTGGATTTCCTTCCTGGCTTGGTAGCCCCCAGAGTAGATTGATTTGATCGAACTGGGTTAACAATTCTGCTGTGCTCTTTATATCTTTTATGTTTTATGTTTTATGCAGTACCTGAACTGAATGTCCTATCAGATGTCACAACATCCTGAAGCATGTTTGACTCTGATATATCAGAATTATTTAAGTACTGATATGTAAGCCTTACCATGTTTATAAGTAACAGATAAGATGTCTCAACATCATATTCGACATCTGAGTCTGTTATACCAGAATTTCAATTGGTATCAGAGTAGGCATCCTGGTCTGTTTCTGGATGAGATCTAAGGGGGATACTTTCTGGTTCATGGTAAAGGAAGAAGGATGATATAATGAAAATCTGTTGGAACTTGAGAGGTTCATATTGGCGTTTGAATGGTCCCTAGAAGTGGAGGATGGACTATTCATCATATGGTGTATATTGGACCGGTCTGGTGTTATCAGGGCTGGAAATTTGTTGGTCAATTGCTGTGTAGCTATGATGTCAGACAAAATGTCCTGATATCTTGGTTCAGAGAATTATATATTTGAAGGAGGCTTATGTTTTGTTTTCTATGAGGTTTGGTTTCAACTTCTGTACTACTGCATGTGCCTCTGATATATTCTGAAGTTATACCAAGTTTGTGTGTTACTTGGATTAGATGCATTGTGGTTGGGAAATGTTCTGGTTGTTCCTGTATGGGGAGTTATATTTGTATCTGAATTGATGATCATACAAATTATAAGGAATATGGTATAATGATGTTTTATTCACATAGGTTTGCTGATGTCAGATAAGATTTCTTGACATCGTGTTTCAATATCTTTTGGAGGGTCTTACTGTGGAGGAGTTTATTTATCTCCAAGGAATTGCTCTATTATTTATGATGTGTTATGTTTGATAGTAGTTCCCCAGTACTTCATACAAAGGTTGTTGTAAAGCTTCAATTCATAATGTCAAGTTTGATGTTCTATCATGTGATTACAAAACTGGAGAACACTTAGTTCAGAATGTTGTGTTTCTTGATGAGAGATTCCTGGTGAAAGAAGAGGTTGGAGCCAAAGAAAAAGAGTATAATTATCAAATCTTTCATGCGGGAGTGAAGATCTTGATAAGTTATCTCTTATGCTTATTTATGGTGACCTAATTAGGATATTCTTCCTGGTTATGGTGTCCAATATAGTTTAGGTATAGTTGAAGATAATTTCTCTTGTGAAGATACATGTTTCTGATTGTCTAAATCATGAACTGAAGGAAGTTTCATCAAGAAAGAAGCTGAGTTGATATGTCAATCCTAATGTCTTGACACCACCCTACACATCAGCAGTTTATGGTAAATGTTGAGTCAAAGACCTAAAAGATTGTGTTTTTTTAAGGATCTCTGAAGCTATGAAGTTGAATACTCTTTGAGATACTACTGACGATTGTATTTGTACAAAGTATCTTTCATAATGTTATAGCACTTCAGTTGGAGCTGATTGAAGAAAAGGTAGTAATCTTGAAAGTAGTAATGTTTCAGAACCAAGCTTAGTTTTGTGTTCCAGAAGAAGGAAACTGGTGTGATATCCTGCTAACATGATGGATGCTTTGGGTGCTAGACAAATGTGTGATGATCACATATGTTTGAAACCTACTCCTAACCTGGAAGAGGAGGCATCTATGCTCTGTGTTGAAGACCTAAATGATATTGAAACAATCATGTCTATTGGTAGATAAAAGAAGCTTCTAAATGTATCTACAAATGTGTGTGATAAATGCATGACTTTGGTCATGATTAAAGCTAGCAATGTGACCAACAATTGCTAGAAGCAAGGGAAGAATGTCACATTGGGAGGTCTGATCAGAATGGTTGTTGAACTGGTAGTTTCTTCTACTACTAGTCATGGATAGTGGCAGTATGAACCGTTTGTAGCAAGCAAACTAAGAGCATCTGTTTTGGAATATAAAATCAAGTGTGTCTTGTATGGATATATAAAGATATTTATCAGTTGTGCTCTTTGTGGTATTCTCAGAGAACTAGTGTATATGAATTTGTAAAACTCATGATTGTTTTTCGGTTTGAGAGTATGTTCATCAGGGGTGTGAAGTTGAGAATTAGTGGAGTTTATGCTCAGCTGGAGTATTGTTTATCCATGACATGAGGAGATCTTGCTAATCTTATCTGGAGCTAACCTTAAAATCTTTCAAAATTAAAAGATTAGATTGTGTAGAACTATCTGATAGGGTATTATACAAGGATTTAAGATCAATTGTTGTTTGTGGAGTTCACAAATATTTGATTCATTATCCTTGTAATTCAAGATTGGTGATGTTCAAAAAGATGTTGGAACATCTTATCATCAGAGTTTGTGCAGAATCATGGGAGAGGTATTGCATAAGCTGTAACATTGGCTTCAGTCTTGTGTGACAGGAGTTGTGTATTTCTAGAAAGTTTCTTGGCAAGAACTGGTCTGGATATTGTTGATTCTGAAGATGGAGATGAAAAACCATGAACACATCATAATCTTGATGACTACTTGGATTGGTTTATTTCTGATCTAGGTGCAGTCCAGAATGCTCATCATGGAGTTAAGATAGGTGGCGATATCATAAATTTGTTAAGACTGCCTTACTCAAGGAAAGGTGGCATCCTTGGTATAGTTATGAGGTGTAGTTCTTAACTATTCCTTCTGAATGATCAGACAGTGGCAGGTTTGAAGACTTTGGAGAAACATTGGAAGTTTCTCATCAATATGTGTTATCGGTAGGAATTTCTGCAAAACCAATAGAATGGAGGTTGTTTACTCAAACTTGATGGATAAATCAAGTCTATGAGAGCATGGAACTCTTGTTCTATAAAGGAAGGAGGTTCTTTCAAGTGGCAGAAGAAGGACTTGAATTCAACAGATGGATGTGGGCTAATAATGTTCAAACATCTAGTTCAACATCAGAGTCTAATTGGTGAAGTGACACATAAATTAAGATATAATGATCTATAGGGATTGAATGCTTCATAAGGCCTATTATCTTGACAGCTTGGTGAAGATCAACTTTATTGATCAGGATATCTTTGGAAGATTTATTATAAACGTGAAGAAGACAAATGTGGCAATTGGCTTTTTCATATGAGGATTTATAAAGGAGATGATCAAAATGTGGTAATTGGTTGATCTTTAAAGTGGATTCGAAGAATCAAGATAATCAGAGTGTGGCAGCTGGTTGTTCTTGAGGATTGTCTTGGAACAAATTTCTCTTGGGCAGAGGAGTGATGAGTTGAAGACTCAAGGGGATTTATTCTTCTTGAAGGTAGATGAGAATTTATCACTTTGTCTGGATTTCTGATTCTAACTGGTGGCACAGTGTAGTTGAAGATTTTCAGTTCTTGGATTACTATGCTATAGTAAGTCCAGTTGGTGGAGCACATCTAGGATCATGGTGATAAGGTCTTGGTGTATGAAAAATGTTCTAACTAAGTGTTAGTACATTATCTGGGGTGTTTATCTACATGGTTTCTATTATTAGACTACCTAATCATATGGGAGAATGATGAAGTAGATGATCTATATTGGAAGAAACATGTAGAAGAGACTGAAGTATATCAGGTATTGATTGCTTGGAAGCTTGTTTGTGGACATTCATTCTAATGTCATAATTAGTTTGGATGTGTTTTATCTGGATTGTATGGCCTTTGGTGTGTAAAGGCTTAGTGTCAAGAACTTGTGTGCTAGAAGATGTTCATCTTGTGTAGTCTGTGGTAACTACAAACTAAGAAAGGAATCAGGTATGCTTTGGTACAAGAAGTGAATGTGTTCAATTGGGAATTGAACAGAGGGTGAGCTCTTGAAGACATGAAGATGCGTCTTATGTTTTCGTTTCATCAATGTACAGAGAAGCATGGAGTATCCTAGACTGGGGGAGTGTGTTACAAGTATGTGAAACTGATTTTGTGGAGTTAAGGAGGAGTAATACCTTAACCAGATAAGGAGTATCCTAGGAGTCTAGAAGGCTATATTGTATAAAGTTGCTCTCTGCAGTTTATGTTTGATTCTTGAGGAATTGTGAAGCTTGTGTGTGTTTCAAGCTTATGGAGATTATATACCTCTATGGTTATTATCGTACCTTTGTCTTTTTATGGCTAAAAAGGGGGAGAATTAATAGTGTGTACTATTGAGGTCTGATATGAAGATGTGATGTTAAGGAACTTATACATAAGGTACTGCTACACCTGTATGTAAATTAGTTTTAGCCAAAATAAGCCAAAGGGGGAGATTGTTAATTCTATTATTTTATGATTGGCATTATGTTTGGTAAAACTAATATGGCTAGAAAATGTTGAATAAGAAGTTCCATATGTTAAATTAACATGGTATAGATTCTGGAAGAACATGTCAAACATGATGTCCTGACATGGTGGCACAGATAAATGTGGTTATAATAATTGGCAAATACTGAAGAAGATGTTGAAATATCTGCAAATGTCATGCCAGAATTATTGTCATATGTTACAGACAGATGTCAAAGAAGATGTTGAAACATCTGCAAATGTCATGACAGAATTATTGTCATATGTTACAGACAGATGTCAAAGAAGATGTTGAAACATCTGCAAATGTCATGACAGAATTACTGTCATATGTTACAGACAAATGTCAAAGAAAATGTTGAAACATCTGCAACTGTCATGACAACATTACTGTCATATGTTACTGACAGATGTCAAAGAAAATGTTGAAACATCTGCAACTGTCATAACAACATTACTGTCATGTGTTACAGATAGATATCAAACAAGAAGTGTTGAACTTAGTTCAGGATGTCACACCAGATGTTGTGACATTGTCAAACATTGTCAAACAGATGTCTTACCATGTCACACCAGAATTATTTAAGTACTGATATGTAAGCCTTACCATGTTTATAAGTAACAGATAAGATGTCTCAACATCATATTCGACATCTGAGTCTGTTATACCAGAATTTCAGCATCAATGGCGTGATCAGAGAAGGTATCCTGCAAATAACAAAAACAACCTCTACAACATCAGCAACTCCTTTTTCAACAACAACAAGTATTCCTCATACAACTACAAAGACAATTGTTCCTACAGACTCGTCTACAAAATCAACAACCACCTCTTCCATCACTTCAACAAACATCAGTTCAATCGTATCCACTTCTACAACTACAGCAACCACTAACAACGACGTCTCCACAATCACCATCTATTACAACCCTGCAACGGTCCCTGATTCCAACAATTATCAGCAACAATCTCAACAACAGTTTCAGCAACAACCAAGCTTCAGTTAATCACCACGAACACCAACCTGAAGTCCTGTTACCATCTTTTATGATCCACAAACAATAACGGTTCCTACCTCTGCTGCAGTCAGTCCAGTCACCATCACGGTGCCGGGGCCCATTCCATATGATAAAGACAATGTTGTACCATGGGACTATGGTTCAGACCTTTACTGCAATAGAGAAAGAGTCCTTCTTGATTCTTCGGTTCATACACCACAAGTGGATAATGTCGGGGGAGGCGGAGGCTTCACTCGAAGCGGATGCCTCTTCGCGTCACAAGCTCCAAGAACTAATACTGAGGCAGAGGCTGCTGCCAAAGCCAAAGGTAAAAGTGTGGCACCTGAAGAACCTGTACCAAAAGAGGCCCAAAAATAATCCTTCGACCAAGATGTGGATGAATTTATGAGGATAATTAAGAGAAGTGACTACAAGGTTGTAGATCAGCTCCACCAGACTCCTTCCAAGATCTCCATCTTATCCTTGTTGTTGTGTTCCGAAGCTCATCGGGATGCATTACTTAAAGTCTTGCACGCAACCTACGTGCCAGAGGAGATCACGGTGAATCAGCTTGAGACAGTGGTGTCTAATGTTAATACTAGCCATGGGCTAGGTTTCACCAACGCTGCTTTGACAACGGAAGGTCGTCACCACAACAAAGCTTTACACATCACTCTGGAGGGTAAAGGGGTTGTGCTCTCGCATGTTCTTGTGGACACTGGGTCTTCACTTAATGTCTTTCCAAATAAGGCTTTTGTCAAGCTCGAATATGATGAAATAACTCTCCGACAAGGCAATCTGGTGGTTAGAGCTTTTGATGGCTCAAATAGGTATGTTCTTGGAGAGGTGGAGCTTCCTGTGATAATCAGTCCGCATGTCTTTCAAACTACTTTCTATGTGATGGACATTCAGCCGACCTACAGCTGTTTGTTGGGTCGACCATAAATTCACGCCGCTGGCGCAGTTACGTCGACCTTTCACCAGAAATTGAAATATGAGTGGGAAGGACATATTATCACCATCTGTGGTGAAGAGGATATCTTTGTTAGCCATCTAGCTACATACAAATACATTGAGATGGATGGTGAAATTCATGAAACCATGAGCCAAGGGTTTGAAGCGCTGAACGTCAATGAATCGACAACTGAAGTATTTGCTGCATCCCAAGAATAAAGGATGGGTACTTCAATTATCTCCTGCCAACAAGCCCGGAAGGTTGTTGAAGATGGAAATGCTCAAGGCTGGGGCAAGCTGCTACCGGTGGAAAAGAAGGAGGACAAATTCGGTTTGGGTTACAAACCATTCCGACAAGATCAAGCGGAGGCTGCTTAGGAGCCCAAGTTCATCAGTGGGGGGATGCTCACCCCAGATGTTGTCAATAACGTGGAAGACGAGGCGAAAAACAATCTCAACCTAGAGAGCTGGATTCGTCCAAGGATCCCTGGTCACCAAGTCCTTAACTGGTCTTCCCAGGAAATTATAAGGGTTACTCCTGCAGAGTAATTATTATTTCCTGCTTTTTTCAGCATGCATCAAGTTCTGCATCTTGCCCAAGGTGTCAGGGATCATTTTGTAATAGGGCCATATTTGTAATTTTGTGCAAATGGAATATCAATGAATATCGGACATCTTTTGCAAACAATTTTCTCCTTCGCTCACTGTCTTTTCATTTTTGTTATTTTTCGCACAAAACAATAAAATGGCAATGTTTTCAAAATACTAACTTCATTTTACACTTTTTCTAAACAAGATTAAAATTGATCACTAAAACGAACAAATCTCAACCCTTGCAGAAATAATCCTCCAGATTGCACCGACAACAACACTGCTATGACCTTGTATGACTTCGACAATCCAATTAATCAAGCTGATGAAGGGGTTGAAGAAGACTGTGAGTTGCCTGAAGAGTTAGCCAGGTTGTTGAGGCAAGAAGAGAAGGTGATTAATCCTCATCAGGAGGAGGTTGAAACTGTTAATCTTGGTACCGAGGAGGATTTAAAAGAAGTGAAGATTAGGGCCAGTCTGCAAGCTTCAGTAAAAGAACAGCTTATCCACATGCTTCGAGCTTATGTCGACGTCTTCGCTTGGTCGTATCAAGACATGCCATGTGTAGATACGAATATTGTCATGCACAAGCTACCCTTGAAAGAAGATTTCCCTCCAGTGAAGCAAAAGATACGCCGTACTCGCCCAGATATGGCCATGAAGATTAAGGAAGAAGTACAAAAACAGTGGGACGCCGGTTTCCTTGCTGTAACTAGTTACCCGCCGTGGGTTGCTAACATTGTACCTGTGCCTAAGAAGGATGGCAAGGAGCGTATGTGTGTGGATTACCGGGACCTGAACAGAGCTAGCCCGAAGGATGATTTCCCATCACCTCACATTGATGTATTGTTCTACAACACAGCTCAGTTCTCGGTATTTTCTTTCATGGATGGGTTTTCTGGGTATAATCAGATCAAGATGTCCCCCGAAGACATGGAGAAAACAACTTTTATCACACCTTGGGGCACATTTTGTTACAAGGTAATTCCTTTTGGACTGAAGAACGTCGGTGCAACTTATCAACGAGCTATGGTAACGTTATTCCACGATATGATCCACAAGGAAATTGAATTCTACGTGGATGACATGATTGCCAAGTCCCTTACTGAAGAAGACCACCTGGTAAATCTGCTGAAGTTGTTTAAACATCTGAGGAAGTATCAGTTGAAGCTAAACCCCAACAAATGCACATTCGGGGTACGTTCTATTAAGTTGCTGGGATTTATCGTAAGTGAAAAGGGAATTGAGGTTGATCCCGACAAAGTCAAAGCCATTCAGGAGATGCCTTCACCTAGGACTAAAAAAGAAGTTCGGGGTTTCTTAGGTAGATTGAACTACATATCAAGGTTCATATCTCATCTTACCGCAACCTGTGAACCCCTGTTCAAGCTGTTAAGAAATGAACAAGCAGTCAGGTGGAACGACGATTGTCAGAAAGCTTTTGGCAAGATCAAGGAGTACCTACAAGAACCTCCAATTCTCATGCCTCCAATTGAAGGAAGACCTCTGATAATGTATCTGACAGTATTAGAAGGGTCAATGGGGTGTGTGTTGGGCTAGCATGACGAGTCTGGTAGAAAAGAGTATGCAATATACTACCTAAACAAAAAGTTTACCGACTGTGAACAACGTTATTCACTGCTCGAGAAAACTTGTTGTGCTTTAGCGTGGGCTGCTCGCCGACTAAGACAGTATATGCTTACTCACACTACCTTGTTGATTTAAAAGATGGACCCCGTCAAGTACATATTTGAGAAGCCAACACTTACCGAAAGGGTTGCAAGATGGAAAATGATTCTGACAGAGTATGATATTCAGTACACATCTCAAAAGGCCATCAATGGTAGTGTACTATCTGACTATCTAGCTGAGAAACCCATTGATGATTACTAGCCCATGAGATTTGACTTCCCTGAGGAAGATATCATGTACTTAAAAGCAAAAGATTGTGAAGAGCCACTTCACACTGAAGGGCCTGATCCAGAAGAAGAATGGACTATGATGTTTGACGGGGCTGTCAATATGAATGGCCGTGGAGTTGGTGCAGTGCTCATTACACCTAAAGGAGTTCATATGCCTTTCTCGACAAAACTCACCTTCGCCTGCACTAACAACGAAGCGGAATACGAAGCATGTATCATGGGTCTTGAGGAAGCCATTGACCTCAGGATCAAGACATTGAATGTATTCGGAGATTCAGCTTTGGTAATTAATCAAACCAATGGAAAATGGTACACTCACCAAGAGCATATAATTCCATACCGTGACTATACAAGGAGATTATTGACTTTCTTCACCACAGTCAAACTTGAGTACATCCCTCGAGACGAAAATCAGTTCGCAGATGCTTTAGCTACCATTTCCTCCATGATCAAGGTTCAAACTGCAAATTATGTACCCCGAATTTTGGTATCCATACTAGACCGACCAGCATACGTATTCTCTGTGGACACTACTAAAGATGACAAGCCTTAGTTCCATGACATCAAAAGCTTCTTAGAGGATCAGACATACCCACCTGGGGAATCATCCAATGATAAGAAGACATTAAGAAGGCTGGCCGGTAGTTTCTTCCATAATGCCGATGGTTCATTATACAAGCGAAACATTGACATGGTTCTGCTCAGATGTGTTGACAAGAAAGAAGCAGACTTGCTGATGCACAAGGTGCATGAAGGATCTTTCGATACCCATGTTGGAGGACATGCAATAACTAAGAAATTATTAAGATCAGGTTACTACTGGATCACAATGGATGCAGACTGTTGTGCCTATGACAGAAAATGCCACAAATGCCAGATCTACGCGGATAGAGTGCATGTGCTTCCAAATCCTTTGAACGTGATGTCTTCACCTTGGCCCTTTGCTATGTGGGGCATTGACATGATTGGAAATATTGAACCGACTTCTTCAAATGGCCACAGATTCATCCTGGTAGCCATTGATTACTTCACCAAATGGCTTGAAGCAGCTTCATATGCAAACGTCACCAGACAAGTGGTAGCCAGATTTCTGAAAAGAGACATCATCTGTCGATATGGAGTTCCCGAGAGAATCATTACTGATAATGGTTCCAATTTGAACAACAAAATGATGGCAGAACTGTGTCGGGACTTCAAAATCCAACATCACAACTCTTCTCCTTACAGGCCAAAGATGAATGGCGCTGTATAGGTAGCTAACAAAAACATCAAGAAGATTGTGCAAAAGATGGTGGTTACTTACAAAGACTGGCATGAAATGCTACAGTTTTCCTTGCATGGGTATCGAACCTCAATCAGAACATCTACTGGGGCAACACCTTATCAACTTGTGTATGGTATGGAGGCAGTCCTACCTGTGGAAGTCGAACTACCCTCTTTACGGGTAATGATGGACGTAAAGCTGGACGAAGAAGAATGGGTCCGTTCTCGGTACAATCATATGAATTTGATTGAAGAGAAGAGGCTAGCAGCCATCTGTCATGGGCAGTTATATCAAAAGCGGATGAAGAAAGCCTTCGATTAGAAAGTCAGGCTTCGGGAATACCAAGTGGGATATCTTGTGTTGAAAAGACTTCTTCCTCCTCATACAGACGACAGGGGAAAATGGACGCCAAACTATGATGGCCCATTCATAGTAAAGAAGGTCTTCTCTGGTGGAGCATTGATGCTCACTACTATGGATGACGAGGATTTCTTATCCCTTGTGAATTCAGATGCAGTTAAAAAATACTTCGCATAAAATGACCCGTTGGACATAAAAACAGAATGTACGTCCAGGCAAAAATAGGGCATCCCGGCGAGTCAAAAACAGAATAAAAAGACTCGGGCAAAAATAAAGGAAAAATAAAAAAAAAGTACACCCGCTGAGTTGAAAAGCCGCATTGGACAACTCAGGCGAAAATGGGTATCCCGGTGGATTGAAAACCCGAAAGGGCGATCCATGCAAAAACAGGGAATAAGCGAACAACTGCATTCTGATTTCGTCTGTATGACTCATAACACGGCAAGCTTCGAAAGGATAAAGCATCAGTCAAAATCAGCATTCTTCAGAAAGTAAGATGAGAAGAACGTCGAGGTCATACAGGTCATAGCAAAGGAAGTTCAATGGAGCGTCGTTGTCAACATTGCCAACATTTTTATTTTCTCAATTTACAGCAATCTCCTCATTTAAGGGGATTTGTTCCTTTGATTGTATTTGCCAATTTAGGGTACCCAAATTAATAAAATCAGAGTTTTCAGTCACACCTCGTTTCGTACATTTTTGTTTCGTTTGCAAAATGTCCAATATTCATGATACAGTACTTGCATAAAACAAACGAGCCATTTTTAATAAATGCTTGCAGGAAATATATTTACTTTCAGGAAAGTCTAACTCCTATGATGGAATCCGGTTAGGGATACCTCGGGATACTTGTGTGTTTCTCTCATTTTAACAGGATGCAGGTATTCAATATATAGCGTGGGGCATGACAAACATTGAATCCCCAGCATGCTAGCTCCAGAAGTTATCTCCTCCCCAAGCAGTGTCTGACAACTGTTTTACAGCAAGATAAGCAAGGAATTTCCTAGTCCCCACCAGAGTGCCAGATCTCTCTCACCCTCAGTAAGGTTGAGGAACTGTATCCCCACAGAGTTTCCATTCTCTCCCCAGAAGAGCAATGCCTGAGACCCATACCCAACAAAGTGGCTGAAGCTCCCTTCTCCCCAGCCGAGGTCTCCTTATGGATAGATCTACCAATGATCTATTTCCCCAAGAAAAGTTCTCCCACCTGACAGATCTACCAGTGATCTCTCCCCCCAGCCGGGTTATTCTCCCAAACAGATCAGCCAGAGATCTTCATCCCTGCAGGATCCGAGTCCCGGATCAGTTTCTCTTTTGCATAATCATAGCATTTGCATCATATTCACCAAATAAGCGTAGCATTCTGTCTAATATGGGGCATTACGACAAAAATCAAACATTTGCATGATCACAAGCCAGGTTCGAGCCAGTCACCTGCAATTACCATCAATATCTCATCAGCAATATACAAAGTACATCCCCTGCACATAAAAGCCAATGCGTCTCCTTTGCACTCTCAAGTACAAATACTTTTTCATAACGTGCTCTTTTCGACACCCGTCCGTGTCGTCCTATCCCCACAGAAAGCCAAAGTATCTCCTTTGCATTCTCGAAACAGATGCCTGTTTATATATAGTACATATCTGACACCCGTTCGTGCCATACTTCCCCAGCAGATCAAACACTCGTCTGTGTCTTGCTCTTACTTAACCAACAAATCAATACTCACTCATACTTATACAAAATTCTTTGATACTCGTCTGTATCCTGTTTATATCACTCCTTAACAGATTCGACACTCGTCCGTGTTCTTTGTTAACCGGTTGGTACTCGTCTGTATCATCATCTCTGAACACGCGTCAGCGTTTGTTTCTACTGATACTCATCCGTATCATGGTATTAAGGATGCTCATTCGTATCTTTAATCTATACACATCGTCAAACACTTATACCTCTTACTCTTAAACGTAAGCACTCGTCCGTGTTTACCGTTCCCCAGTAAATCACCAATAAAAACAACTTCCTCCTATCCGACATTCGTCATATGTCGTGATATTTTCGGCAGCCGTACCCTGCCAGGTGATCGTCCTTCACCTTTGGATGACTGTCCTTCATCCCTTCCCCAGCGGAGTCGCCATTAGTGGAATCTTTTTATCCGGCATACTTCCTATCTCGTGATATCTTTAGCAGTCGTCCCCTGCTAGGTGATCGTCCTTCACCTTTTGATGACCGTCCCTCATCATTTCATCTGATGGTCGTCCCCATCATTGATCTTGTTATCCGACATTCGTCCTATGTCGTGATAAACCTCAGGAGCAGTCGTACCCTGCTAGGTGATCGTCCTTCACCTCTTGATGACCGTCCTTCATCATGCTTATCCGATGGCCGTCCCCATCGTCGACCTTTTCTATCCGACATTCGTCCTATGTCGTGATAAAGAGCAGTCGTCCCCTGCTAGGTGATCGTCCTCCACCTCTTGATGATCGTCCTTCATCATGCTTATCCGATGGCCGTCCCTATCGTCGACCTTTTCTATCCGACATTCGTCCTATGTCGTGATAAAGAGCAGCCGTCCCCTGCTAGGTGATTGTCCTTCACCTTTGATGACCGTCCCTCATCACTTTTTCATTTATTCTTTAAACCGATGGCCGTCCCCATCGTTGTTTACTTTACTTTTCAAGCCTGATGGCCGTCCCCGTCAATGCTTTTCTTTAATCCCCAGAGAATCTTATTTCCTTACCCGATGGTCGTCCCCATCATGATCTCTTTATTGCCCCAGCTAGTCAGCCGCCCCCGTCATTGCTTTATTTGCCACTTTATCCCCAGCAGTCGTCCTCTGCTCGATGGTCTTCCTCCGTCTCTATCATTTGATGATCATACTATACTATCTTTTACAATTTATATCCTTTTTCTTCTTCTATCCAGCGAGTGCAAATTTCGGACTGTCTTTGGTATTCAACCACAACTTATCTTGTTTGTCTGTTAAGCCAGGCGCTTACATCCTGCACAGCTAACTCATGCTTGAATAGGGGTAGCTGTAAACACCCCAAATTTTCCCTCACTCTTTATCACACCATAGATTGTGATCTTTCATTTTTGCATCAGCATAAACATACCATCTCATATTGCATCTTTGTTTCACTGCATAGTTCAAATTCATCTGCATCTAGGATTTGTGATCTAAGCAATCCAAGAATCCATCTGATCCATCCCAAAGGTCTTAAAGCTTTCCAAGAGGGTCCATGTGTGTTCTATAATCATATTATGCTCCCCAAAGTTCATGAAAGTCAAAGAATCACAAAGAACTGACAAAGGCATGGAAGCGAAGCTAGGGTTGTCACTACACAGATGACCAAAATTAGGGTTTTGGTTTCAGAGGCCTTAACTCCAAATTTTTGGGTCATTCTTGTTTCTAATGTTCCTAAAATGTTATAAGGATCATGTGTACCAAGTTTGATGAAGAAACTCCTTGTGGAAGTCATATGTTTACTGGGTAACTTCCTGAGCAAGTTAAGTCAAAACTAGGGCATCTGAGGCCCCAACAATGGAACCAAAAGGGTATATTCATCAAATTTAAGTTATATGATCTTTATTTGATCTTAGAAGTGTTTGGAAGTTCACAAGATTGAAGAATTTGGAGTCAATTGCAAACTTGCCATTGTTGGAAATTACTTGAAATGCAAACTTTCCATTTTGGGAAAGTTTTTCAACCTCCTCTTTCTTGACAAAAAATGCTTCAAATGAAAAATTATTGGTCATGAAAGTTGTAGAATAGGTCTTTCCCTTTTCAAAAAGTACAAGAATATGTCTTGATTCATCATAGAACTCAAGATATGGCCTTTCAAAGTTGGCAAAAATCCTATAATTTCAAGTTTCATGTCAAAGAGGGATTTTGCATTTTGGCATGTTCAAGCATTCTAATGGCCTCTAATGTTCACGAACACTTCATAACATGCCTATGCAACTTCAAAAGATCAGAATTATGCATTGGACTTAGGGTTTTCATGACTTGTGATCCAAGAAACTTCAAAGAGGGAAATTTGCAAAACATGTGATAACTCTTCATCCAAGCCTTCCAGCACATCAAAATCAATCCCATGGCCATCTTTGAACCAAGCTGAGGCCAGACACCCCATGAAATCACCTCTGACCCGTTCCCATACCTCATAGTACACAATCTTGACTTTTTGCAAAAACTCCCATACCAATCAGCATGTGCCACCACCCACTTTCTGAGCAATCCCATTGGTTTATGCAAACATCATGGATCACAAACAACATAACACACAAGCCTGAAAGCTCCCATAGACTCAGATTGCCAAAAATCTCAAGAAACCTTCCCCTCTTCAAAATTCATAGCACAACCATCAAAACTTCAAACTTCTTCCACCAATCAACTCAGCATCACCCCAGGATCATTTCCCACCAATCACCATAGCCTGAAACACTCCCAAACACAAATACGATTTCTCACTCCTCATAATTGAAACTCACAAAGGAGGCATTTTAAACTTCATTCAAGCTTTTCAGAAGCATCAGAGGGACCATTGGAGACTTTTTGCATAAAGGAAGAGGCCAGAAAGCTCCATTTAAAAGAACTTCATCTCAGGTAACCTCCAAGAACATTTTTTCCAGAAACGTGTTTTCATGTTATAGAATGATTCTACTTGCTTCACTGATCACCATGATGTGTTTACAATCGAAAATGGTTGAGATATAAGCATTTTATGATGTTCTGATATTTTGCCCGTGAAATGATTTATGTTTCGATTCATCATGTATGCGTGTTTTAAATGCTTTTTGATGCTTGATTCTTGCTTGTTGATGTTTAATAGTTGATTCTGGAGAGTTTGGGAGGTTCTCATAGCTTAGGGAGAGAGATAGCATTTTGTGCTCGCCGGAGAAGATGACTGGAGCTTGCTCCGGTCACCTGAATGTGTTTAGGGTTGAGATTAGGGTTAATCCAGTCAGTTTGAATATCAGCCGTAGGATCTTGTTTAGCGCGTGTTTGTAGGGTCCAAATTGATCCACTTAAGCCCTAATCAAGTTTAATTAAATTAATTTGTTAATTAACCCAGTTTGAATGAGAGTCGTCCAGAGGCGCGCGTTCTCAACCTGAAAACAATTTTTATTTTATTTTTTTGCATAAAAAAAGTATTTTTAAAATATTTAAATGTTATTTTTAATTAATTAAAGTATTTTAATTAATTAAAAATACATTTAGGTTTCTAAAAATCACCAAAAAAATCCTAAATCACCCCAATGCATTTATAAACGTTTTCAAACTCTTCACACAAATTTCTTTTTAGGTTTGATCATAGTTTTCCAATTTTCTTTGAATTAAGGGTCATAAAAATCACATTTTTGAACCCTAACTTTAAAAAAATCATTTCTGCCTAACCAAGAAGAGTTTGAACTTGATTCTTTTTGCATTGTGTTAAATTTTGCATGTAGTTTATAGATTATTTTTCTCATAAATGTATCTTGCATTTTCAAATTGATTTGCATTTTTCCCTTTGAACCACCCAAAAACCCTAGAAACCTTAAGAAAATCATATCTTTTGATAGGATAGGCTTCTGACATTCTCCTTTAGGGTGTGACCTAGTATGGGATTAGGGTTTCTTTGAGCTTAATTTCAAATTTTTATCATGTCATTTGCTTCTGTTTTATCCATTTGCATCTCACATGTCCATAAAACCCTAATTTTATGTGATCATTTGCATCCACCTTACATATGCATCATTACATGAACTTTCCATGACATTTCATGCATTCATATGTCATATTAGACATCTTAGGACATGTTAGAACCTTTCTTGATCATTTCTTCATCCAGTTTCCATGTTTAGCATTCATTTCATTTCATAAACTTTCATGTGTTTTCAAACTTCAAAGCATGCTTCCTTTGCATCTCATCTTTGTATGATCACACATATGCATCTTGTATGATATTACATCATCTTACATGAAATTTGCATAGCATAAGCACTTCTTACTTTGATCATTGCATCTCATTTCACTTCATTTCTTTATGCTTTATACTTTATGCATTCATGCTAACACTTTCAGGTTTTGGTAAGTTATTTTGGGATGTGGATTTGCCTTCACCTCTCACTCCTTCTTATCTATTTCATATGCATCTTGTTTGTCTTTGAAGTGAATTGGATTCACTTGTGTCCCATATCTCTCGCTTTCTTCCTTTAAGTTACTTATTTTCTTAGGAAGTAAGTAACTTATTCTTCTGCTTCCTCCTCCTTTCATCTGCTTCTTCCATTGGTGGCTTCCTTGAAGATCTCTCTCTTAAGCCTCATGAACCATAGGATATCCAAGCATGATAATAATTAGGGTTGTGATTATTCCCCCTTAGCTTTTTACCTTTGAGTCTCCTTGAGTCTCTCTTCTCAGTTCAATAATCAGAGACTGAACTCTTAAGGCTTTAGGACTTTGGAATTAGGGTTATGCCTGCATCCTTCTCTTAGGATGGAGTGTATAACTTTAATCCTAAGTGTTAAAACTTTAATTTGTTTAAACCTCTTAATCAAAATACATTAATAAATATCAAGACTTTATCTTGTAACTTGGGCCTTACATTAGGGTTCTAACTCTTCCTTATGGTTAAGAGGAACTAACCCTAGTGTTTAATGGACAAGTCCCCCTCAAGTTGTCTTACAAACATAAAATCCACTTCTTAATCTCGTCCTTTAATTAAAATCCACTTAATAAATGCTTTTTTATATAATGAATTTAATCCTTAACCATGGATTGAGTTGAGGTATCTTCCTCAGCTTAAGTGTTCTCTTCTATTATCCTTCTATTAGGATGGTGTAATGAGCCCACTAATCTGTGATTAAAGATTAAACTCGTTACTTAACACTAAACAAAAACCCAAAAAGACCTATATAATCACAAGTAGGTGTCGCTCCCGATAAGTGAAACTAAGTCCAGATAAGGGTACAGACGCGAACGGTCGGCGAAGGGAACAGTGAGAACACACAGCCGTGAACTCACTGGAGATGAAAAGAGTCGCCAGCTAGGCATTTTTATCCCGGAGGAAAGGTAATGCTGCATAAACCTAGAAAGAGATGGATAAGACGGTTGCGAACCAGAGAGACTGAGAAAGGGGGTTGGTTACAACCTGGGAAGGTATTAGCACCCAGATTGTCCGCCGTACTCGACGGGATCCACGCTTAAAAGATTTGTGTTTTAAAGGGGTAGTGTCAGTGCAATTTGTGTGTAAAAGGGCTGGAAAACAATATGTACAGGTGTCAGTGTAAAGGAAATGAAAGTGTATAAATGATGTGTCAGTGTAGGAATGAGAATGAATTGCTCAAGATCATGAGGCTAAAAGAATGATGCTGGAAAGAGGGGGAATATACAGAGACTTTTGTTCGATAACTGTTAAGTTATGCCTACGTATCCTCTCGTGCAATGAGGAAGTCAGAACACCGTAGTTCGACCCAAAGAGACTGAAAGATGAATTGACTTATGAACTGCTTACTTGTCTATGCTCAAGTGTATGACCTGTCTGGCTCAGGTGCAAACTGTCTTGCATTAGACGGAAGAAGCAAGTTCTCGTTTGTGAATGAAGATGATGAGAAAAGAATCCCGGAGGAGACGATTATTGTTAGTTTTTTGAGTTTTCAATCTTTTATTGCTTTTTGAAGTTTGTCATAAGTTAATGAGCTTAAGCCTAAACCAATGGGTTAGCAAACTCATCACATCTTCCCTCTGATTAGGGGTAATGAGAATACCTTAAGTGTGAAGTCAGATTCTCACACTTAATCACCTTTGGTGTAGGATTAAGATCATTAACCTACTTGTGATTATTTAGATGTTTTTGGTGTTTTTGTTTAGTGTTGAGTAATGAGGTTAAGCCATATTCAAGGATTAAACAAACTCATTACACCATCCTAATAGAAGGATAATAGATGAGGATGTTTAAGCTGAGGAAAGCTCCTCAACTTAATCCATGATTAGGGATTAAACTCATGACAAAACAAGCCTTTGATTAAGTGGATTTTATTTAATGATAAGATGATGAAGTGAGTTTTATGATTTGTAAGACAACTTGAGGGGGACTTGTCCATTAACACTAGGGTTAGTCCTTCTTAACCAATTGAGGAAGAATTAGAACCCTAATGCAAGGCCCAAGTTACAAGTGTGATGTCTTGATGATTATTAAGATGGATTGATTAAGAGATTTAAACACATGAAGGGTTTAACACTTAGGATTAAAGTTATACACTCCATCCTAATAGAAGGATGCAGGCATAAGCTTAATCACAAAGCCTTAAAGCCTTTAGGGTTTAATCCCTGATTATGAGGTGAGAAAGAGAAGACTCAAAAGAGACACAAAGGTAAAACTATGAGGGGAGACTAATCAAAACCCTAATTCATTGTCATGCTTGGTTGTTCCTAAAGTTTGTGAGGTTAAACAAGAACAATCTTCAAAGGCCACCAGGAAGTAGATGAACAGGATCAAGAGAAGCAAAGTGACTTGCTTCATTCAAGAAGTCAAGTCACTTGAAGAAAGAAAGTGGGAGAAACAAGAATGAGCAAGCTCAATCTCAAACACATATAGAAATGCAGCAATGGATGCAAGAGAGATGAAAAGAAAAGTTATGAGAAGTGAAGGCAAATTCACTTCTCAAGTTTACTTACCACCTGAAAAGTTAGAAAGAAAAACAATGCAATGCCAAATGGGATGAAATGGTATGAGGATACACAAAACCAGAAGCATGTTGATGATGATGATGATGCTATGGAGTGCTATAAACATGAGGCAAGGCATGGAGATGTTCATACAAGTTCATGGATGCAAATGATGCAAGCTTAGAAACATGGATACACATGAAAAGTTATGAAACATACATGGCATACAACATGGCAAATGCAAGATGCAATGATCAAAGATGCTTTCTATATGTATTATGATGTCAAATGAACCAAATGGATGCTTGAAATGTCATGGCAAGTCATGTTATGCAAGAGAGTGCAAGAAGGATGCAAATGGAAGCCCAAATTAGGGTTTATGGATCAAACAACAAACAAAAACCAAAAACAGAAGCAAACCCTAAGATAAAAAATGGAAAATGCCACCCAAAGAAACCCTAAACCTATACTAAACCAAGGTCCAAAGGGGAGGTCTCAACTCTTAACCAATCTCAAGTTATGATTTTTCTAAGTTATTAGGGTTTTTAGGGTTCCTAAACAAAAGAAATACCAAACAAATGGAAAATGAGGAATCAAATCATGGCCATTTAATACTAGAAACTACATGCTAAACACAAGACAAAGCAAAAAGAATCAATGTCCAACTCTTCTCAAATAGGCAGAAATGATTTTTTGAACTTATGATCAAAATAATGCACAAAATATGATTTAATTCAAAGAAAAATTCTTAAAATGCACCAAGATCAAAAAAGAAATTTGGTTTGAAGGTTGGACAATGTTTCTAAATGTCTTAGAACATTTCATGAATTTTTTGGTGATTTTTAAATACCTAAAAGTATTTTTAATTAATTAATTTCCATTAATCAATTAAAAATAATCTTTTAAATATTTAAAAATACTTTTTTAATGATAAAAAATAAAATAAAAATATTTTTGGGTCATAAAAATTAATAAAACTCAGAAGAAAAAGTTTCATAATTTTTATGCATTTTTTACTATTTTAAATTAAATATGCAATTTAAATGAAAAGAAAATGAATTAAAAAAGAATAAAATGAAAGTAATCAGGATGGAGGGCCAGGATGGAGCCTGAGTTTGAAAACATTGACTGCGCGCGCCATCTGATGGCCCAGATTCAAACAGGTTTAATCTTAATTAATTAAATAAATAATGTTGATTAGGGTTTAATGACTGCATCCTAGCAGTCCACACGCGCGCGAAGTCAACTTTTTCAACGCATCCAATGGTCCAAATTCAAATGGCAATTAATTACACAATTAGGGCTTAAACACTTTCAGGCTGCCGGAGAAGACTTCCGGTCGTCTTCTCCGGCCAGCATCTCCCCTGAAAAATCCCCAAAACCCTAAAAAGCTAACTAAAACGAAATCTAAGAATTGGGAAATGTTCTCCAACCACTCACGAATCAAAACCCTCTCTCAAAACAAATTTATACTTCCTAACTAAGCTGAATCGAAGAAAATAAGAACTAGGGCACGCAAGTTTCAGAGAGCAATTAAATGTTCATTTCATCACCATTTCAAAAACCAAAAGCACCAGGATACTCAGTGAAGCATAGAGAACAAGTTTATAACAATAAAAATGATTTCTGGAAAAATGTTTTTCAAGCTACCTGAGATTCGAAGCTTTCACTCTGATGACTTTCTGGCCACTTCCTTCAGTGCAATCCACTCCACTTGATCCCCAGATGATGTTTGAATGCTCAAAAGGAATTTATGTTGGCTGGATGAGGAGTTTGTCAAGCTTCTGCTCAAGCTCAGTCAGAAATGGCAGGGATGATTCAGGCAGTTTCAGGCCATTGTGAGTGGTTGTTTGTGATCCAGATGATGTGTGGAGAAGGTCTGTGGTGTTTGTTTTGATGTTTGTGAGCTAGGGAGAGAGATTCGAATGGAACTGCAAGTTGAGGTGAAGAATGGCAGTGGGGTGTTCTTGCTTGTTTCAGGCCTGGCTCTTGGTGGTTTGAGGTCTATGAAGTATGGTGAGTTGAAGTGTGGAAATGGTTTTTATGTTTGCAAGCTGAGGAAACAAATTCGAAGGAAGATGCAAAATGGAGTGTTTTGGTGTATGTCATGAATGAGAGAGTTTCAGCCTGGCCTCTTGATATCTTTGGCTTGCCAAATGATAATGTATTTTAATCCTATAGGTCAGATGATGTGACCTGGCCTATAGTGATTGGTAAGTTTGCTTTTGCAAAAAGTCAAATTTAGTGTAAGGCAAGTATGGCTCATGATCTAGGCAAGTACATGGCATGGGCTATGCGCAGCACAATGAGGGGAAAGGGCTAGCTTGGTTCAAGGGCCAATGCAGCAAGTTGGTGAAGAGAAATGAGTGGTTTTGCAACTTGTTACTTTTTGAAACTCCATGAGAAAAGTCTTGTTACATGAACCAAAACATGAGAAACCTTGGTCCAATTCTGACTTTTAGGACATGTAGAATGTTTATGTGATGGTTTGATGCCAATTAGAAGTTGCAATTTGCCTTGGTACATGATTTTGCAATTTTCACACTTGGTGCATAACTTGAAAATCAATGATTTTTGCCAACTTTGTCACACCATAACTTTTGATCCAAGAAGAGTTTGATCATGTTCTTGCACTTTTTGAAAAGGGAAAGATGAGATCTACAACTTTCATGACCAAAGTTTTTCCATTTGAAGCATTTTTGGATCAAGAATCAAGGCTTGAAAAATGACCTAAAATGAAGCATTCTTGAAAAATCAACTATGCCCAAAAAGTCAACATTTGCAAAAACTCCAAATTCTTGATTTTTATGAACTTCAACCTTCTTCCATGATCAAATAAAGATCATATACACTCAAAATGATGAAGAATGCCCATTGGTTGGGTCATTGGGGGCCTCAGATGCCCTGATTTTACACTGACTTGTCTGAAAAGTCAACCCTTAATCAGATGACTTCCCCATGGAATTTCTTCATGAAAATTGATTTGCATAATCCCTATACCATATAGAGACCAATGGAAACAAGAATGACCAAAAAATTTGGAGTTGTGGCCTCTGAAACCAAAACCCTAATCTTAGGTCAACTGTGCAGTCTATCCTGGCTCTGCATCCACTCAAACCCTAGTTCTTGTGATTCTTTTGAATTCTTGGCTTTGTGAGGATGTAATATGATGCTTGAACACATGTAGACCCCTTTGAATTGATTGGTTGCCTTTGGAGTGGCTCAAGATGCCCTGAGATTGCTCAGATCACAAACCCTAGGTGTAGATGACTTAGAAACTATGCAGTGACTCATAATTGAGATATGAGATGATATGATTGAGTTTATGCATGTGAGATGATCACAAGCCATGGTGTGAATGGGTGAGGGCAAATTTGGGGTGTTTACAGCTGCCCCTATTCAAGCATGAGTTAGCTGTGCAGGATGTAAGCAACGGCTTATCAGGCAAACAAGATAACTTGTGGTTGAATACCAAAGACAGTCCAAAATTTGCGCTCACAGAACGAAGAAGAAAAGGGATATGGATTGTAAAAGGAAAATAAAGTATATTACAAAGCGGGAAACAACGCAATGACGGGGACGGCCGACATGCTGGGGATAAAAGGTAAAGCCAAGATGGGGACGGCCGACTAGCTGGGGAAAATCAAATTATGATGGGGACGGCCATCAGGATAAAGTTGTAAAATTCTCTGGGGTTAATAAAACATGACGGGGACGGCCATCAAGTTCATAAAGCAAGGTAACCAACGATGGGGACGGCCATCGGGCTAAAAAGGAAAAGGGACCACGACGGGGACGGCCATCGGGTTAAAGAATAAATGAAATAAACAGATGATGGGGTACGGCCATCAAAGGTGAAGGACGATCACCTAGCAGGGGACGGCTGCTCTGTTGGGTAATAAAGGAATTATGATGGGGACGGCCATCAAAGGTGGAGGACGACCACTTGGCAGGGTACGGCTGCCGAAAATATCGACGATGGGGACGGCCATCGGATAGAAAAGGTCAACGATGGGGACGGCCATCGGACGAGCATGATGGAGGACGACCATCAAGAAGTGGAGGACGACCACTCAGCAGGGTACGGCTGCTCTCGAGGTTTCTCATGACATAGGACGAATGCCAGATAACCAAAATCAACAATGGGGACGGCCATTGGATAAAATGATGAAGGACGATCATCAAAAGGTGGAGGACGACCACTTAGCAGGGGACGGCTGCTAAAACAACGATGGGGACGGCCATCGGATGAGCATGATGGAGGACGACCATCAAGAAGTGGAGGACGACCACTCAGCAGGGTACGGCTGCTCTCAGGTTTATCATGACACAGGACGAGTGTCAGATAAAAAAAGGAAAATTTGTTTGCGAACTACTGGGGAATAGTAAACATGGGCGAGTGTTCACATCCAAGAAACAAAGGGTATGAGTGTTTGGTATTGTGTATGGATTAAAGATGCGGACGAGCATCCCTAAGACTACGATACGGACGAGTATCAGGTAGAAACAAATACTGACACATGTTCAGAGATGATGATACGGACGGGTATCAACGGGTTAACAAGGAACACGGACGAGTGTTGGATCTGATGGTTCTTTTGGGGGAATAGTAGACACGGACGAGCATCTATATTCAAGAAGACACAAGTGTTTGACACGGTGTATGGATTAAAGATGCGGACGAGCATCCTTAAGATTATGATACGGGCAAGTATCATGTAGAAACAAACACTAGACGCAATGTTCTGAGATGATGGTACGGACGAGTACCAACTGGTTAACAAAGAACACGGACGAGTTTCGAATCTGAGGGGATATAAAAGGTATATACAAGATACGGACGAGTATCTGTATAAGAGCGAATGGTGTATAGATGAGTGTTTAGCTGCTGGGGAGAGTGACACGGACGAGTGTCAAAAGGAGAAGAGTATAGTATGAACGAATATTTGATATACAAAGTGTAGGTGACTGCGCTGGGGATACGACACGGACGGGTGCCAAGAAAGTGTATATAAGTATATGTGAGTACAAAGAGGGTGTCTTTGGCTTTCTGCTGGGAGTTATGACACGGACGGGTGTCAGAAAGTATCTATAATACGGGTGATCTTGTTGTAAAGAGTGTTCAGACGACTTTACTGGGGGGAGATGGCACGGACGGGTGCCAGAAGGAGTATATACTGGTGTTTGTGATTTGTGAGGCAACTGCTTTTGCTGGGAACTCCGGTGGGAATTTTTCCTCTGTATGTTGATGAACTGTAATCATTCACAGGTGTTGATTCATAACATGGCTCATGATTATGCTATGCATTTGATTTCTGCCGTAATGCTCCGTGTTGAAACGGAATGCTACGCTTTGCGGGTGAATATGATGCAAATGCTATGATTGTGCAAAGATACCAAAACGGGACCCGGGTCCCATTGCTGCGAAGATCTCCGGCCGATCTGCTTGGAATGGACATCCCAGCTGGGGATGAGATCATTGGTAGATCTAATAAGATGATACTTGCTTGGGGATACGGGTCACTGATATACCTATCCTAATAAATGAGAAACCCAGCTGGGGTTTGTAGAAGCTTTCTGTACTCTGTTGTAACTCCTTCACGCGCTGCTCTTCTGAATAGAGGCTGAGGATTCTGTGGGGAGGTGATTCCCTGACTCTGTACTCGGCTGAGGGCGAGACGGCAACTCGGCTGGGGAGAAAGAGGGATCCTTGACTCAGTCGGGGATGTAGGTGCCTTCTAGGATGCTTAGCAACCCTGATGGAGATAAGTAATAGCTGGAAACTCCGCTGGGGGGATGTTATGAGAGGCAACCCAGCTGGGGAGAGAGCACCTCGGGTGCTGAGAATGAGTGTTGACTTGCCAGCTCGCTGGGATGAGGATTCATGCCCCAAGTTGCGTTCTGGATACCTGCAATCCTGCAAAGATAAGGAAACGCACAAAAGGTCCCGAGGTGTCCTTTACTGGATTCCGTCATAGGAGTTTAAATACTTCTGAGAGTAAGCAAAATTTCCTGCAAGCATGTTTTTATTTGAAGATAAACATCTGTATTCTTATGCAATCAATGTTCTTTTAAGATATCAGACATTTTTTACAAAAATGAAAATGTACAAAACGAGACATGACTGAAAATCCGATTTTATTAATTCATATGCCCTGAATTGGCGAGATACAGTCAAAGAAACATATCTCCTGAAATGAGGAGATTGTTACAAATTGAGAAACAAAATGCTGGCAGTGTTGACGACGCTTCCAAAAGAGCTTCCTCTTTTGCTATGACTCGTATGACTTTTGACTTTCTTCTCGTCTTGCTTTCTGGAGAAAGTTGATTCTGATTGAAACTTGATCCTTTAGAAACTTTCCAAGTTGTAAGCGATACAGACGAATTCAGAATGCAGTTGTTCGCTTATTCCCTTATTTTGCATGGATCGCCCTTTCGGGTTTTCAATCCATCGGGATACCCATTTTTGCCTGAGCTGTCCAATGCGGCTTTTCAACTCAGCGGGTGTACATTTTTCGTTTATTTTCCCTTACTTTTGCCCGAGTCCCTTATTCTGTTTTTGACTCGCCGGGATGCCCTATTTTTGCCTGGACTTACATTCTGTTTTTATGTCCAGCGGGTCATTTTTATGCGATGTATTTTTTAACTGCATCTGAATTCACAGGGGATGGGAAATCTTCACCATCCATGGTGCTGAGCATCAGTGCTCCACCAGAGAAAACTTTCTTTACCACAAATGGTCCTTCGTAATTTGGAGTCCATTTGCCCCTGTGGTCTGTATGAGGAGGGAGGATTCTTTTCAGCACAAGATCTCCTACTTGGTACTTTCGGTGCCTGACTTTCTGATCGAACGCTCTCTTCATTCTCTTCTGATACAGCTGCCCATGACAGATTGCAGCCAATCTTTTCTCTTCGATCAGACTCAGTTGTTCGTATCGGGCCCTAACCCATTCTGCTTCGTTCAGTTTAACATCCATTAGGACCCGCAGAGAGGGTAATTCAACTTCAACAGGTAGGACTGCTTCCATACCATACACAAGCTGATACGGTGTTGCCCCAGTGGATGTCCTGATTGACGTGCGGTACCCATGCAAGGCAAACGGTAGCATTTCATGCCAGTCTTTGTAGGTGACTACCATCTTCTGCACAATCTTCTTGATATTCTTATTTGCTGCCTCAACAGCGCCATTCATCTTTGGCCTGTAAGGAGAAGAATTGTGGTGTTGGATCTTGAAGTCCCGGCACAGTTCTGCCATCATTTTGTTGTTTAGATTGGAACCATTATCAGTAATGATTCGCTCGGGAACTCCATACCGACAGATGATATCTCTTTTCAGAAATCTGGCTACCACTTGCCTTGTGACATTTGCATATGAGGCTGCTTCAACCCACTTAGTGAAATAGTCGATGGCGACCAGGATGAATCTGTGGCCGTTTGAAGCAGTTGGCTCAATCTTGCCAATCATGTCGATGCCCCACATGGCAAAGGGCCATGGTGAAGACATGATGTTCAAAGGATTCGGAGGTACATGCACTTTATCTGCGTAGATCTGGCATTTGTGGCATTTCCTGGCATAGGCACAACAGTCTGCATCCATTGTGATCCAATAATAGCCTGATCTTAACAACTTCTTAGCCATTGCATGTCCTCCAGCATGGGTACCAAAAGAGCCTTCATGCACTTCATGCATCAACAAATCTGCTTCCGTCTTGTCAACACATCTGAGGAGTACCATATCAAAGTTCCTCTTGTATAAAGACCCATCAGTGTTCAGAAAGAAACTTCCAGCAAGCCTTCTCAAGGTCTTCTTATCATTGGAAGATGCCCCAGGTGGGTATGTTTGATCCTCCAAGAAGCACTTAATATCATGGAACCAAGGCTTATCATCTTTGACAACATCTGTTGCGAATACATATGCTGGTCTATCAAGTCTCGATACTGAAATCTGAGGTACAAAATTAGCAGCTTGAACTTTGATCATGGATGAAATGGTAGCCAGAGCATCTGCAAACTGATTCTCGTCCCGAGGGATATACTCAAGTTTGACCGTTGTGAAGAAAGTCAATAACCTCCTTGTATAATCCCTGTAAGGTATCAGATGATCCTGGTGTGTATACCATTTCCCATTGGTCTGATTGATTACCAAAGCTGAATCTCCAAATACGGTCAATGTCTTGATCCTGAGGTCAATGGCTTCCTCAAGACCCATAATGCAAGCTTCGTATTCAGCTTCGTTGTTAGTGCAGTTGAAAGTGAGTTTTGCCGAGAAAGGCATGTGAACTCCTTTGGGTGTAATAAGTACTGCACCAACACCACGGCCATTCATGTTAACAGCCCCATCGAACATCATAATCCATTCTTCCTCCGGGTCAGGCCCTTCAGTGTGAATAGGCTCTTCATGATCTTTTGTTTTAATGAACATGATGTCTTCATCAGGGAAGTCAAACCTCATAGGCTGGTAATCATCAATGGGTTGCTCAGCAAGATATTCAGACAATACACTGCCTTTGATGGCTTTCTGAGATGTGTATTGGATGTCATACTCTGTAAGGATCATTTGCCATCTTGCAACCCGTCCGGTAAGCGCTGGCTTCTCAAATATGTACTTGACTGGGTCCATCTTCGAGATTAACAAGGTAGTGTGGGTCAACATATATTGTCTCAGTCGGCGAGCAGCCCACGCTAAAGCACAGCAAGTTTTCTCGAGCAGTGAATAACGTTGTTCACAGTCGGTAAACTTTTTGCTTAGGTAGTATATTGCATACTCTTTTCGACCAGACTCGTCATGCTGGCCCAACACACAACCCATTGACTCTTCTAATACTGTCAAGTACATGATTAGAGGTCTTCCTTCAACTGGAGGCATAAGGATTGGAGGTTCTTGCAAATACTCCTTGATCTTGTCAAAAGCCTTCTGGCAATCTTCGTTCCACCTGACCGTCTGTTCTTTTCTTAACAGCTTGAACAAGGGTTCACAGGTTGCTGTCAGGTGAGATATGAACCTTGAAATGTAGTTCAATCGACCTAAGAACCCTCGAACTTCTTTTTCTGTTTTCGGTGCAGGCATCTCTTGAATAGCTTTGACTTTATCAGGGTCAACTTCAATCCCTTTCTTGCTTACAATAAAACCCAGCAGCTTACCGGATCGCACCCCGAATGTGCATTTGTTGGGGTTCAACTTCAGTTGGTACTTCCTCAAACGCTTGAATAGCTTGAGCAGATTCACCAGGTGATCTTCCTCTGTAAGGGACTTGGCGATCATGTCATCCACATAACATTCGATTTCTTTATGGATCATGTCATGAAATAATGTCACCATAGCCCGTTGATACGTTGCACCAGCATTCTTCAGTCCGAATGGCATCACTTTGTAACAGAACGTGCCCCAAGGTGTGATGAATGTTGTCTTCTCCATGTCTTCAGGTGACATCTTAATCTGATTGTATCCTGAAAATCCGTCCATGAAGGAGAATACCGAGAACTGAGCCGTATTATCAACCAATACATCAATGTGAGGTAAAGGGAAATCATCTTTCGGGCTGGCTCTGTTCAGATCCCGGTAGTCAACACACATCCTTACTTTGCCGTCTTTCTTAGGCACAGGTACTATATTAGCCACCCACGGCGGATAGCTAGTCACAGCAAGGAACCCGGCGTCCCATTGCTTTTGTACCTCCTCCTTGATTTTCATAGCCATGTCTGGACGAGTACGGCGCAGTTTCTGTTTGACCGGTGGGCACTCTTCTCTCAAAGGCAGCTTGTGCACAACAATGTCGGTATCCAAACCCGGCATGTCTTGATAAGACCAAGCAAACACATCCACATACTCTTGAAGCAGGTCAACCAGTTGTCTCTTCACTGAGTCTTGCAGGCAGGCCCCGATTTTAATTTCTTTCACGTCTTCATCTGTACCAAGATTGATCACTTCAACCTCTTCCTGGTGAGGAGTAATAACCTTTTCCTCTTGTCTCAACAACCTGGCTAGCTCTTCAGGCAGCTCATATTCTTCTTCAACCCCTTCGTCAGCTTGATTGATTGGATTGTCAAAGTCATACGAAGTCATAGCCGTGTTGTTGTCGGTGCTGTCTGGAAGGCACTCTCTGCAAGGGTTAAGTTGGTTCATTTTAGTGATTTGATTTTAATCTTTATTTAGAAAAGTGAAATGAAGTTGTCATTTTGAAAACACCGCCACTTATTTTTTGTACAAAAAGAAAAATGGAAAAACAGTGAACGAAAAGAAAAAAAAGACTCGTTTGCAAAAAGATGTCTGATATTTCATTAATTGATCTTGTTTGCACAAAAAAGTACAGATGGCCCGATTACAAAATGAGTCTTGTCATCTTGGGCAAGATGCAAGACTTTGATGCATGCTTATAAAATACAGGAAATAATAATTACTCTGATCGAGTAACTCTTATAATTTCCTGGGAAGACCAGTTCGAGACACTGCTCCCCGGGATCTTTGGACGAATCCAGCTTTCCAGGTTGCGTTCTTCTTCCAGCTCGTCTTCCAGACAGTTGATAGCATCGGGGGTAAGCATCCCCCCACTGACAAAACCAGGCTCTCCAGCAGCCTTTGCTTGATGTTGAGTTGGTCTGTAACCCAACCCAAATTTGTCTTTCTTCTCCTCCACAGCTAAAACTTTGCCCCAGCCCAGGGCAGTTCCTTCCTCAACAACCTTCCGGGCTTGTTGGTAAGATGACATGGAGATCCCAGATACAGCAGATGCTTCATTCACATTCAAGGCTTCAAATCCTTGGCTCATTGTTTCATGGATCTCTCCATCCATCTCAATGTACTTATAAGTAGCCAGATGGCTAACAAATATGTCCTCCTCCCCACAGATTGTAACAACTTGGCCTTCCCACTCAAATTATAACTTTTGGTGAAGGGTAGACGTTATTGTGCCGGCGGCGTGAATCCAGGGTCTACCCAACAAACAGCTGTAGGCGGGCTGAATGTCCATCACATAAAAGATAGTTTTAAAGGTCTGTGGGCCAATTGTCACAGGCAGCTCAATCTCTCCCAGAACCGATCTCTTAGAACCATCAAAGGCTCTTACTACCAGGTTGCTGGGTCTCAATGCCAATCCATCATATTCTAACTTCACCAGAGCCTTCTTTGGTAAGACATTCAGGGATGAACCTGTGTCTACCAGCACATGAGAAAGGACAGCTCCTTTGCATTCCATGGTTATGTGCAAGGCTTTGTTGTGGTTGCGGCCGTCCGCTGTCAAGTCAGTATTGGTGAACCCTAGCCCATTGCTAGCAGTAACATTTCCAACCACGGTTTCCAACTGGTTGACAGTAATCTCTTCAGGCACGTAAGCTGCGTGCAAGACCTTGAGTAGTGCATTCCGATGGGCTTCGGAGCACATAAGCAGTGAGAGGATAGAGATTTTGGATGGCGTTTGGTGAAGCTGATCCACAATTTTGTAATCACTCTTTTTGATGATTCGCATAAACTCATCAACTTCTTGATCGAACGGTGTCTTCAAGGCTTCTTTGATTGTTTGATCTTCCTGCACCGGGCTCTTTCCTTTTGCCTTGGCAGCAGCTTCTGCTTCGGCTGTAGGTCTTTGAATTGGTGGAGCAAAGAGACGTCCGCTTCGAGTGAAGCCTCCGCCTCCCCCCACATTATCTACTTGTGGTGCAGGTGTTGATGTTTCAAGAGTGATTCTTTTTCCTTCGCAGTACACGTCAGAGCCATAGTGCCAAGGGATGGCCCTATTGCTTTCATATGGTACTGGTCCAGGCACCGTGACAGTGACTGGACTGATTGCTGCTGCTGAAGGGATTGTGATAGTTTGCGGATCATAAAAGATTGTAACTGGTGCTCTGGTGGGAGCAGCACCTTCTGAATGGTAGGAAGAGTTGTTTTCAGGATCATAGAATATGGTGACAGTAGAGACATCTTCATGATTGGTTGCTGGTGTTGTAGGAGACATTGTTGGAAGAATGGATGTTGTTGTTGTAGGAGGTTCAAAATGGAGTGATGCTGAAGTTATAGCAGGAAGATTTGTTGAAAACTGACCAGTTGAGATAATAGATGAAGTACTTGTTGATGAAACCGAAGAATTGTCAGGCACAATGGTTGCTGCAGTTGTAGGAGGTTCTGAAACCGTTGCTGATGAGATTGCTGGATTTGTTGGAAATGATGTGGTGATCTGAAGCTGGCCACTCTGAATAAGGCTGTCTATGCCATTCCTCAAATTATCGCACCCATTTACAGAGATATTGCAGTAAGCACAACCCAATTCACACCCTGGGAACATCTGACATTCCAAGAGCTGAGCCTTGATTTCTACCAATGGTGTCCTGATCTGTCCCACACTGGTTATTGAATAAGACGGCTTGTCTTCTTCAATAGCGTTAATTCTAGGACCACCATGATTTGGCATTGGGTTTTTATTGACATTGGGCGGTGGTGCGAAATTCAGAGCCTTGGAGTCCACCAGGTCTTGTACCTTCATATGCAGAGCCCTGCATTTTTCTGTACTGTGGCCAGGTGCGTTTGAATGGAAGGCACACCTAGCGTTGGAGTCATAGTTCCTTGGTAGACTGTTGGGGTCCGGAGGTGCCAACGTTCTTAGCTCAACCAGGTTGAGTTTCAGAAGTTGTGGCAGCAAGGTAGCATATGGCATTGGGATCGGGTCGATCACTCTGTTAGCTTGAGATGGCCTCTATTGGAATGGCCTTTGTTGACTGTTGTTGTTGGTGTTACTGTTGTTGTAATTTCTTGGAGGATACTGATTTTGCTGATGGTACTGAGGTTGTGGTTGATAGTTTTGCTGAGGAGGTTGATAGACTGGCTGAGGATGAGCTGGAGCAGGAATGGTGACTGCTGCTATTGACCTCTGAACATACTGGGGCCTGCCCCTGTTTGAATGGATGGCATTGGTCTCGCCAGTTCTTCTCGGGCCTGCAAAAGGCTTTCTTGTACTACTGGACGAGCTGGCACCGTTGTCTGAGATCTTTCCCATTTTTAACAAGCTTTCGATTCTCTCCCCAGCTATGACAACATCTGCAAAGCTAGTGGAAGAGAAAGCAGCCAACCTGTCAATATATGTTCCCTGAAGGGTGTTCATGAACATATCTGCCATTTCCCGTTCAGACATAGGTGGTTGAACAGCAGCAGCCAGTTGCCTCCATCTCTGGGCATATTCTCGGAAACTTTCCCTTGACGACTGTGACATTCCCATTAGGAGGGTCCTATTGGGTGCCATGTCCAGATTATACTGATACTGTCTGATGAAGGCCTCTGCCAGGTCCTTCCAGCATCTAATAGTTGCCCTTGTTAGGTGAGAGTACCATTCTCTTGAGGCCCCTGTCAAGCTGTCTTCGAAATAGAACATCCAGAGCTTCTCATCCATTGTATAGGCCTTCAGCCTTCCCAGAAATGACTGTAAGTGAGTCCGGGGGCATGAAGTCCCATTGTATTTTTCAAAGCAAGGAGGCTTGAACTTATGGGGGATCCTGACCCCGTCTACCAAGCCCATATCCATGACATCGAAGCCCAAAGAGTTTTGAGATTCTAAGGACCTCAATTTCTCAGCTATCTCATCCAATCTCCTATCATAAGCTTCTTCTCCAGCACCCATTACCGTGAACTGGTCTTTTTGAGGGTCTTCCTGTAGTACCCTCCCTGCTGTGGCAGTCCCTTGTATATTGACAGGGATGTTGGCCTCTGGATGGAGATGGGGTCCAAAAACTGGGGGATTGACATGAGGTTGGACCCTCTCGTTGTTACTTGTGCCAGCAGTTCCCACATGGGGCTCTTCTTGATTCTGCCTTTCCACCATGGCTCTCAATCTCTCCTGGCTCTGAGCCATGTTGTTCATAACTTCCATAAACTGAGTCATTTGATTCCTCATTTCTAGCCTTTCATTTGCCATTTGATTTCTGACCTCAGTAAGGTCCTGCTGCATCTGATCCATCTGAATTCCCGGAAGGTTATTTCGGGTTGGATAACGGTGCGGACGGTTGAGGGGAAATACTCGGCGTCTAGCAATAGTTCCTGAACATCACAACAGAGGTTAGCAACAACAAAACAAAAACCTACAAAACAAACAAAGGGTTAGCATGCAATGCAGTTATGCTTATTTGTTCTCAAGGTATCCGGTTTGGCCTTCAGTTTTGACCCTTCCAGACCCTTGAAGATGCTGTTGAATGTTGCTTCCGAAGTAAACTAACATGAATATATTACATAAGGTGAAATAATACAACTTGTTCATTTTACAACACAAGCCCCTTAAGGGGTCAAAATACATCACAAAAAGTAAAAGTACATGGAATAGAAACAACAACAAGCAAATGGTCAAACACCAAGGCTAAACTCATCCTCACGAACTTCCTTGAGAAGTGCTTCGGTCACAGGATCAGCCGGACGCTCCATGAGATTCCGGATAAGGAGGTTCCGGGTTGCAACAGCTGCTGCTAGCTTTTTGTGCTGAGTTCGGTCCTTGGACCTCTTCACCCCTGCTTTAATCTTCAATTCTGATATTTCCCTCTGGGCTGCTGCCAAGGCTTCTTGCTGTTCTTTTGCATTAGCTTCAAGTACTCCATCTTGTCTTGAACTCTCTTGTCTTCCAGGGTACGAGCCTCGGTGATCCTGACCCACCGGGCTTGACTCTCCTTCAAGTACAAGTCTGTTCTTGCTCTCTGGAACTGGGCTTCTTTGCAAGCATTCTTCAGAATTTGTTCACCAGCCTTAGACTTTTTGATATAATCCCCAGACTTTTCAATCTTAGTCAAATGCTCCACTCTCAACTTCTCCAATCTCTCAATCTCCCTCATACCTTCACTCCTCTCCCGGAGGGTCTTCTGCAAAGCCTGGGTTAGCTTCTCATTTCTTTCCTTCAAGCTCTCAAACTCCTCCAAACTGATGGTGGCAGGGGGTGGTGCTGAAGATGATTCAGGCATGTCTTCTATGGTAAAGGGCATCCCAGAGAAATGGGCCCTGGCACGGGACCACTCATAATATTGTGCTGATGCCACATTGTTGCACTTCCCTAGGATGGTTACTCCCTTGGTTTGAACATTATCCCAGGCCCAGGAAGCCTGCCTAACAATAGCCAAACTAATCTTGTTCTCACAATAGAGGGTCTCAACCAAGTCCTGTGCCCTAGGAGTGTGGACCAGTGCATAGCCCAATTGTCGTCTAAACAGCAGAGGGTTGTAATTGATACTACCCTTAACTCCTATCAAAGGCACATTAGGAAAATGCCCACAGCTGGTGATGATATCTCTGCCCTTGGTGCTCTGAGTGCACCATCTGATATCTGCTGAAGTTAGAACAGTGAGTCTCTTAGCCCAGTTGCTTTGCTGATGAGGGTTTAAAAATGCATCTGTCCTGGGTAGATGCTTGAGAAGCCAAGTGTGAAACAATGGAGCACAACACCTCACTAACCTTCCCCTCTGTTTTTCATTCCTCTGATGCACTGAATAGTAAAGATCCCCCAATAAAGTTGGCACTGGGTTCTTCAGAATGAACAGATGGATTGCATTCTTGCTAATGAATCGAGGCTCATCTGCAAACAACACAATTCCATATATACTCAAGGCCAGTAAAGCACAAACAGCTTTCCACTCTCCTAGAGAAGCTTTCAGGGTAGCTTGAGAGATCAAGAAATCCAGATGGAAGCCAGGGATCCCAGCTTTAGAGGTCATATGCTGCTCAATCAGGACAGGTTCCAGATGCAAAGCCTTTGCTACTTCTCCATTGCTGGGAAAGACCGTTTCAGGGTTGAAAGGGACTCCACCTCTGATAGGTATACCAACTAATGAGGAGTATTCTTCCAATAAGGGGCCCAACTGAAAGTCTTGAAAGGTGAAACATCTCAATGGGGGATCATAAAACTGAATGCAGGTGTGGATCAGGCTTCTCTGTGAAAGGTCCAGATCCATAACCATGTCCAGTATATCTCCATAATGCTCCCTGAACAAAGGTATGTGATCTGGAGTGATCAGGGTCTGAATCCTCCTGATGTCTGATAACTCTGGTTGGAAGAAGTGATAGGTGATGTTGCTCTTTTTAGGAGCCATGATGCTGAGACTGAGTAGAGACAGGTACTGATGCTGATGCTGAAGAAGAGGGCCACTGACTGGCTGGTGCAGGTGATAACTGAAGCAGGTGTTGGTGAAGATAGGTCAATACAGAAGGTGGGGTCAAAACCAAAACCAGATGAATGATGGATACCCTGAAACACAAATAAGCAAATGTCAATATGATGCAATGAGTATGTATGCAAATGATATGCAAAGGGTTTGTGACTGAGCTGGATCTGATCAAACTGCTCTGATATAGGTCCAAGTGTATTCAAGAATTCCAGATGGAGGTCTATAAATCCAGTAACCAGGGTGGGGGGCTCAAATAAAGAGCCACATGTCCAGGGTTTAGAATCACAAGAACTGTCCAACATGGAGTACTCTTAACAAAACAAAGTAACAGGGTATTCTGAGGTCAAGGTACCTGCAAACCTGTAAACATCCCAACCCCCCTCACAGGTGGTGTTCTAGAACAAGGATCCTCAGACTTGGATCAGTTATGAGAAGTGTAAACACTTCTAACCCGGAGGTACAGTGTTTACAATAACCATAAAAGTTCCTCATCTAATTCACCTCAGTTTCTGAAGGTCAATACTAAAGGTCATCCAGACTTAGCAGGCTTCCCAGATAGCCCTAGCATTGCAGGAAATCTGCAACACAGAGTTCTCAAGAAGAAACCCATATCTGAACCGTGTTTCATATTCCCGCACCAGACCGAAATGGAATGGGAAAGAATATGATTCACTCTAGCCTAGGTGTCACTCAGGTCCCAGGTATAGGACCTTAACTCTCAATGAATCACCCACCCACCAAAACAAACAACAGATCCAGCCAGCAGCATGACAGTATGATATATACAAAAGCAATAAAGAAAGCAGTAAAGCAACTGTACATAAAGCAAAAATAAATGCAAAAATACAAACACAAATAAGCACATAACACCCCAGTAAACACAAATCAATCAAACGCTAGGAGGAACCCACAAAAAGAACCAGAAGCCCTGGTTGCAGTATAAGGTCCCCAGCAGAGTCGCCAAGCTGTCGCTCCCGATAAGTGAAACTAAGTCCAGATAAGGGTACAGACGCGAACGGTCGGCGAAGGGAACAGTGAGAACACACAGCCGTGAACTCACTGGAGATGAAAAGAGTCGCCAGCTAGGCATTTTTATCCCGGAGGAAAGGTAATGCTGCATAAACCTAGAAAGAGATGGATAAGACGGTTGCGAACCAGAGAGACTGAGAAAGGGGGTTGGTTACAACCTGGGAAGGTATTAGCACCCAGATTGTCCGCCGTACTCGACGAGATCCACGCTTAAAAGATTTGTGTTTTAAAGGGGTAGTGTCAGTGCAATTTGTGTGTAAAAGGGCTGGAAAACAATATGTACAGGTGTCAGTGTAAAGGAAATGAAAGTGTATAAATGATGTGTCAGTGTAGGAATGAGAATGAATTGCTCAAGATCATGAGGCTAAAAGAATGATGCTGGAAAGAGGGGGAATATACAGAGACTTTTGTTCGATAACTGTTAAGTTATGCCTACGTATCCTCTCGTGCAATGAGGAAGTCAGAACACCGTAGTTCGACCCAAAGAGACTGAAAGATGAATTGACTTATGAACTGCTTACTTGTCTATGCTCAAGTGTATGACCTGTCTGGCTCAGGTGCAAACTGTCTTGCATTAGACGGAAGAAGCAAGTTCTCGTTTGTGAATGAAGATGATGAGAAAAGAATCCCGGAGGAGACGATTATTGTTAGTTTTTTGAGTTTTCAATCTTTTATTGCTTTTTGAAGTTTGTCATAAGTTAATGAGCTTAAGCCTAAACCAATGGGTTAACAAACTCATCACATCTTCCCTCTGATTAGGGGTAATGAGAATACCTTAAGTGTGAAGTCAGATTCTCACACTTAATCACCTTTGGTGTAGGATTAAGATCATTAACCTACTTGTGATTATTTAGATGTTTTTGGTGTTTTTGTTTAGTGTTGAGTAATGAGGTTAAGCCATAATCAAGGATTAAACAAACTCATTACACCATCCTAATAGAAGGATAATAGATGAGGATGTTTAAGCTGAGGAAAGCTCCTCAACTTAATCCATGATTAGGGATTAAACTCATGACAAAACACGCCTTTGATTAAGTGGATTTTATTTAATGATAAGATGATGAAGTGAGTTTTATGATTTGTAAGACAACTTGAGGGGGACTTGTCCATTAACACTAGGGTTAGTCCTTCTTAACCAATTGAGGAAGAATTAGAACCCTAATGCAAGGCCCAAGTTACAAGTGTGATGTCTTGATGATTATTAAGATGGATTGATTAAGAGATTTAAACACATGAAGGGTTTAACACTTAGGATTAAAGTTATACACTCCATCCTAATAGAAGGATGCAGGCATAAGCTTAATCACAAAGCCTTAAAGCCTTTAGGGTTTAATCCCTGATTATGAGGTGAGAAAGAGAAGACTCAAAAGAGACACAAAGGTAAAACTATGAGGGGAGACTAATCAAAACCCTAATTCATTGTCATGCTTGGTTGTTCCTAAAGTTTGTGAGGTTAAACAAGAACAATCTTCAAAGGCCACCAGGAAGCAGATGAACAGGATCAAGAGAAGCAAAGTGACTTGCTTCATTCAAGAAGTCAAGTCACTTGAAGAAAGAAAGTGGGAGAAACAAGAATGAGCAAGCTCAATCTCAAACACATATAGAAATGCAGCAATGGATGCAAGAGAGATGAAAAGAAAAGTTATGAGAAGTGAAGGCAAATTCACTTCTCAAGTTTACTTACCACCTGAAAAGTTAGAAAGAAAAACAATGCAATGCCAAATGGGATGAAATGGTATGAGGATACACAAAACCAGAAGCATGTTGATGATGATGATGATGCTATGGAGTGCTATAAACATGAGGCAAGGCATGGAGATGTTCATACAAGTTCATGGATGCAAATGATGCAAGCTTAGAAACATGGATACACATGAAAAGTTATGAAACATACATGGCATACAACATGGCAAATGCAAGATGCAATGATCAAAGATGCTTTCTATATGTCTTATGATGTCAAATGAACCAAATGGATGCTTGAAATGTCATGGCAAGTCATGTTATGCAAGAGAATGCAAGAAGGATGCAAATGGAAGCCCAAATTAGGGTTTATGGATCAAACAACAAACAAAAACCAAAAACAGAAGCAAACCCTAAGATAAAACATGGAAAATTCCACCCAAAGAAACCCTAAACCTATACTAAACCAAGGTCCAAAGGGGAGGTCTCAACTCTTAACCAATCTCAAGTTATGATTTTTCTAAGTTATTAGGGTTTTTAGGGTTCCTAAACAAAAGAAATACCAAACAAATGGAAAATGAGGAATCAAATCAAGGCCATTTAATACTAGAAACTACATGCTAAACACAAGACAAAGCAAAAAGAATCAATGTCCAACTCTTCTCAAATAGGCAGAAATGATTTTTTGAACTTATGATCAAAATAATGCACAAAATATGATTTAATTCAAAGAAAAATTCTTAAAATGCACCAAGATCAAAAAAGAAATTTGGTTTGAAGGTTGGACAATGTTTCTAAATGTCTTAGAACATTTCATGAATTTTTTGGTGATTTTTAAATACCTAAAAGTATTTTTAATTAATTAATTTCCATTAATCAATTAAAAATAATCTTTTAAATATTTAAAAATACTTTTTTAATGATAAAAAATAAAATAAAAATATTTTTGGGTCATAAAAATTAATAAAACTCAGAAGAAAAAGTTTCATAATTTTTATGCATTTTTTACTATTTTAAATTAAATATGCAATTTAAATGAAAAGAAAATGAATTAAAAAAGAATAAAATGAAAGTAATCAGGATGGAGGGCCAGGATGGAGCCTGAGTTTGAAAACATTGACTGCGCGCGCCATCTGATGGCCCAGATTCAAACAGGTTTAATCTTAATTAATTAAATAAATAATGCTGATTAGGGTTTAATGACTGCATCCTAGCCATCCACACGCGCGCGAAGTCAACTTTTTCAACGCATCCAATGGTCCAAATTCAAATGGCAATTAATTACACAATTAGGGCTTAAACACTTTCAGGCTGCCGGAGAAGACTTCCGGTCGTCTTCTCCGGCCAGCATCTCCCCTGAAAAATCCCCAAAACCCTAAAAAGCTAACTAAAACGAAATCTAAGAATTGGGAAATGTTCTCCAACCACTCACGAATCAAAACCCTCTCTCAAAACAAATTTATACTTCCTAACTAAGCTGAATCGAAGAAAATAAGAACTAGGGCACGCAAGTTTCAGAGAGCAATTAAATGTTCATTTCATCACCATTTCAAAAACCAAAAGCACCAGGATACTCAGTGAAGCATAGAGAACAAGTTTATAACAATAAAAATGATTTCTGGAAAAATGTTTTTCAAGCTACCTGAGATTCGAAGCTTTCACTCTGATGACTTTCTGGCCACTTCCTTCAGTGCAATCCACTCCACTTGATCCCCAGATGATGTTTGAATGCTCAAAAGGAATTTATGTTGGCTGGATGAGGAGTTTGTCAAGCTTCTGCTCAAGCTCAGTCAGAAATGGCAGGGATGATTCAGGCAGTTTCAGGCCATTGTGAGTGGTTGTTTGTGATCCAGATGATGTGTGGAGAAGGTCTGTGGTGTTTGTTTTGATGTTTGTGAGCTAGGGAGAGAGATTCGAATGGAACTGCAAGTTGAGGTGAAGAATGGCAGTGGGGTGTTCTTGCTTGTTTCAGGCCTGGCTCTTGGTGGTTTGAGGTCTATGAAGTATGGTGAGTTGAAGTGTGGAAATGGTTTTTATGTTTGCAAGCTGAGGAAACAAATTCGAAGGAAGATGCAAAATGGAGTGTTTTGGTGTATGTCATGAATGAGAGAGTTTCAGCCTGGCCTCTTGATATCTTTGGCTTGCCAAATGATAATGTATTTTAATCCTATAGGTCAGATGATGTGACCTGGCCTATAGTGATTGGTAAGTTTGCTTTTGCAAAAAGTCAAATTTAGTGTAAGGCAAGTATGGCTCATGATCTAGGCAAGTACATGGCATGGGCTATGCGCAGCACAATGAGGGGAAAGGGCTAGCTTGGTTCAAGGGCCAATGCAGCAAGTTGGTGAAGAGAAATGAGTGGTTTTGCAACTTGTTACTTTTTGAAACTCCATGAGAAAAGTCTTGTTACATGAACCAAAACATGAGAAACCTTGGTCCAATTCTGACTTTTAGGACATGTAGAATGTTTATGTGATGGTTTGATGCCAATTAGAAGTTGCAATTTGCCTTGGTACATGATTTTGCAATTTTCACACTTGGTGCATAACTTGAAAATCAATGATTTTTGCCAACTTTGTCACACCATAACTTTTGATCCAAGAAGAGTTTGATCATGTTCTTGCACTTTTTGAAAAGGGAAAGATGAGATCTACAACTTTCATGACCAAAGTTTTTCCATTTGAAGCATTTTTGGATCAAGAATCAAGGCTTGAAAAATGACCTAAAATGAAGCATTCTTGAAAAATCAACTATGCCCAAAAAGTCAACATTTGCAAAAACTCCAAATTCTTGATTTTTATGAACTTCAACCTTCTTCCATGATCAAATAAAGATCATATACACTCAAAATGATGAAGAATGCCCATTGGTTGGGTCATTGGGGGCCTCAGATGCCCTGATTTTACACTGACTTGTCTGAAAAGTCAACCCTTAATCAGATGACTTCCCCATGGAATTTCTTCATGAAAATTGATTTGCATAATCCCTATACCATATAGAGACCAATGGAAACAAGAATGACCAAAAAATTTGGAGTTGTGGCCTCTGAAACCAAAACCCTAATCTTAGGTCAACTGTGCAGTCTATCCTGGCTCTGCATCCACTCAAACCCTAGTTCTTGTGATTCTTTTGAATTCTTGGCTTTGTGAGGATGTAATATGATGCTTGAACACATGTAGACCCCTTTGAATTGATTGGTTGCCTTTGGAGTGGCTCAAGATGCCCTGAGATTGCTCAGATCACAAACCCTAGGTGTAGATGACTTAGAAACTATGCAGTGACTCATAATTGAGATATGAGATGATATGATTGAGTTTATGCATGTGAGATGATCACAAGCCATGGTGTGAATGGGTGAGGGCAAATTTGGGGTGTTTACAGTAAGTTAATGATCTTAATCCTACATCATCATGGCAATTAAGTTGAAATGCTTATCTCATACTTAAGTAGGCTCATTATCCCTAATCAGGGAGGATATAATGAGTTTACAATCCCTTGATTTAGGCTTAAGCTCATTAACTTATGCAATACACCAAAAACAATAAAAAATTGAAAACACAAAAACAAACAATAATCGTCTCCTCCGGGATTCTTTTCTCATCACACTCATTCTATAAACGAGAACTTGCTTCTTCCGTCCAATGCAAGACAGTTAGCACTCGAGCCAGACGAGTCATACACTTGAGCATAGACAAGTAAGCAGTTCACAGTTAATTTATTTTTCAGTCTCTTTGAGTTGAACTACGGTGTTCTGACTTCCTCATTGCACGCGAGGATACGTAGGCATAACTTAACAGTTATCGAACAAAAGTCTATGTGTCTTCCCCTATTTCAGCATTCTTTTCTAAGCCTCAGTTCCTAAGCAATTCACCCTTTTTTGTACTGACACTTGTATATTCTTTTCCAGCTTTTGCACACAGATAACACATACCCTACCCCTTTAAACACAATTTTTCAAGCGTGGATCCCGTCGGGTATGACGGACAATCTGGGTGCTAATACCTTCCCAGGTTGTAACCAACCCCCTTTCTCAGTTTCTCTGGTTCGCAACCGTCTTATCCATCTCTTTCTAGGTTTATGCAGCAGTATCTTTCCTTCGGGATAAAAACGCCTAGCTGGCGACTCTATTCACTTCACCTTCATTTTCTCCTTTCACCGACCGTTCGCGTCTGTACCTCTTGGACCCTGGTGTCTTTTCGGGGGAGTGACATTGAGAAAATGAGAAACATTGCCATTTTAAAAATTTTCTTTTTTTTTGAAAAACAAAAGCAAAAATGAAAGACAAAGAACAACATGGATGAATGTGAAACGTGAGCTTTATTTAGGATTATGAATTGTGTTAGGAACAAAAGAACCCTTACAAAAAGCTACTATGCCCCGGGCAAGACATAATGCTTGAGTACATGAAAGACAGAAACAAAGATCATTACTCTTCGAAGGAGGTGACTGAGATAAGCCTTCAGATGACCAGTTGCTAAGTTGAGTCCCTGGGACAGAAGGCCTGATCCACTCATCTAAGTCACAGTCAATATCAACTGCATCGTCCTGCACGGCACTGATGCTTCCATAATCCACCACTCCCGCACTCGTGAAAGTAATCGGGCCTTGACGACCTCTAGCACTCGGTCCAGATGATGACTACCCAGGATGGTAACCAATCTCAAACATGTATTTTTTTCTGGAACTTCTACTGGACTGCCCCATCCTTCTCGTATCCCAGATTCTACCACTTCAAGAGCTTGCTTATAAGAGGCTATGGAAACCCCCTTCTTTGGTTCTTCAGAAGAAGCTGCCAATGAAGATGCTTGTTCAGTTTTCAGGGGCTCAAAAGCCTGACATGGAGTTACAAATATTTCGCCATCCATCTCCACATACTTGAATGAAGCCAGATGACTAACAAAAATGTCTTCTTCCCCACTAACTATTACAATTTGGCCTTCCCAGACGAACTTTAGTTTTTGATGAAGTGTGGACGATACTGCTCCTGCTGAATGTATCCAAGGTCTTCCCAGCAAACAACTGTATGCAGGTTGTATATCCATTACATAGAATGTGGTATTGAAGATTTGTGGACCTACTTTAATTGGTAAATCCACCTCCCCAATTACCGATCTCCTCGACCCATCAAATGCTCTAACTACCAGGTCGCTAGGCTTTAGAACTACTCCATCATAATCCAACTTCATCAATGCTTTCTTGGGAAGAACATTCAACGATGATCCGGTATCTACCAACACGCGAGAAAGTACTGCACCCTTACATTCTAAAGAGATATGCAGTGCCCGATTATGAGCACACCCTTCAGATGTTAGATCCATGTCCGGAAAGCCCAATCTGTGACTGTAATTGACACTAGATATCACCACTTCTAACTGATTTACTGAAATATCTTGAGGCATATAAGCCTTGTTCAAAATATTCAAGAGAGCCTTCTTATGGGAGTCAGAACACATTAGCAAGGACAAGATGGAAATCTTCGACGGAGTCTGCTGCAGATGGTCCACAATCTTGTAATCTCTCTTTTGATAATTCTCAGAAATTCTTCAGCTTCTTTATCAAAGGTGATGTCTGGATTATTTACTAGCGCGAGCTCATTAACAACCACTGGCTGCTTCCCTCTTGCTTTAGCCTGGGCTTCTGCGGTGTCTCTAGGTTGTATCACACTATTTCTTAGAGTTTCTGGTGCGAATAACCTTCCACTTCTAGTAAAGCCCCCTACTCCAAAGTTTTCTACTTGAGTTGGGGTAGTACTAGACGTGGCCAACTTTTTCTTCTGGTCGTTACAGTATACTTCGCCACCATAATTCTAGGGAATGGCTTTATCACTCTGATACATTACTGGTCCTGCAGTAGTGATGGTTATCGGTGCCACTCTGGCCCGTGGAGGAACTTGAGTTGGATCGTAGAAGATGGTTACTATAGATACTTCTCTTTCTTTTATAACTTTGTCAAATTGTAGAACCCTTTCATTAATCATGCCCTAGATCCCCCCTTTCAACTGCTCACAACCATTTGGAGCTTCAACACACCTTGGACAATCACTTCCACAACCTGTAAACATACCCCTCTAGGCTAAACATGCTTAACAACATTCAGCAAAGTTTGCAGGGCGTCGATATCACACACCAAGTTTAGATTCTCCCCATTGTCAACTGCCCCAACTGTACCCCCGTGAGGAGGCATGGGGTTCTGTATTACATTAGGAGTAGGATCGAAATTAATTTCTTTAGAATCCAGTAGGTCCTGAACCACATGCTTCAGAGCTTTGCAGTTTTCTGTGGTATGCCTGGGAGCTCCGGAATGAAATTCGTATCTGGCGTTTGTATCATAACCCTCGGGGATTTTTCCTGGCTTTGGGGGTTGTAGAGTTCGGAGTTGAATCATCTGGAGTTGTAGGAGATTCTTCAAAAGTTGTGAATAAGACATCGGCGGAGTTTCGAAATGTCTTTCCCTGGTCTTCTGGGGGTAATATGGACGAGGAGCTCTTTGTTGATACCCTTGTTGGCATTGCGGCTGCGGTGGTTGGACTTGTTGTTGAAAAGGTTGAGCTGAGATAGTAACAAGGGCCACTTGTTGATAAAATCCTTTGTTGTTTCCTCCCCTCTGCGTGTACACTTCCCCAGTCTCTCCTTCTCTCCTCTTCACGAAGGGCTTCTTGACACCAGAACTTGAAGCGCTCCTATTCTGAATCTTCCCTTGCTTGATCCAGATTTCTACCCTCTCGCCAGTCAAGATGATATCCGAGAATCCACTTGAGGAACATCCAGCTAGCCTTTCCATGAAATGCCCAGGAAGGGTATCCAGGAACAGGTCTACCATTTCTCTCTCCAGCAAAGGTGGTTGCACTCTAGCGGCCACTTTGCACCACCTTTGTGCATAATCTTTGAAGCTCTTGGAGTTCCTCTGAGCCAGACTTTGAAGTTGAGTGCGATTGGGCGCCATGTCGATATTATATTGATACTGATTGAGGAATGCTTCTCCCAATTCCTTCCAGCTTCTCACAGAACTTCTCTCTAACTTCATATACCATTCCAAGGACCCTCCGGAGAGACTATCCTGGAAGTAGTACATCCAGAGCTTTTCATCCCTAGTATGGGAAGCAATTTTCCGATAGAATTCCTGCAAGTGAGTTTTAGGGCAGTGTAAACACCCCAAATTTTCCCTCACTAAGTTCACACCATGGCTTGTGATCTTTCATATTTGCATTATTTTAATCATATCATTTCATGTTGCATTGTTGCTTCACTGCATTAGTTCAAGTTCATCTGCATTTAGGGTTTGTGATCTGAGCAATCTAGGATCCATCTGAGCCACTCCAAAGGCCATCAATCATTTCAAGGGGGTCCATGTATGTTCAATCATCATATTATATCCACCAAAGATCAAGGAATTCAAAAAATCACAAGATCTGGCAAAGCATGGAAGCAGAGCTAGGGTTTAACTACACAGATGACCTGAAATTAGGGTTTTGGTTTCAGAGGCCATAACTCCAAATTTTTTGGTCATTCTTGTTTCTATTGGTCTCAATATGTTATAAGGATCATGCATACCAAGTTTGATGAAGATATTCATTGTGGAAGTCATCTGATCACTGGGTAACTTCTTGAGCAAGTCAGAGCAAAATCAGGGCATCTGAGGCCCCCCAACATGGAACCAAAGTGGCTTTTTCATCAAATTAAGGTTATATGGTCTTTATTTGACCATTGAAGCTCTTAGAAGTTCACAAAATTGAAGAAAAGTGAGCTAAACCAAAAGTTGCCAAAAATGGAAATGACTTGTAAACTTTCCATTTTGGGAAAGTTTTTCAACCTCCTCTTTCTCAACCAAAAATGCTTCAAATGAAAAATTGTTGGTCATGAAAGTTGTAGATTAGATCATTGCCTTTTCAAAAAGTATAAGAACAAGATCTAATTCATTATGGAACTCAAGTTATGGCTTGTCAGAGTTGGCATAAATCCCATAATTTTCAAGAATGCACCAAAAGGGATTCTTTGCAAAACCACTTGCCAAGGCTTTTTGTGACTTCAAACACACTTCAATACATCATAACATCATAGTGCATTGCCTTTAGATTAGAATTGCCCAAGGAATTGCAAGATTACATGCCTTTAACATCAAGATTTCTCAAAGGGGTTAAAACTTCACATAATTGCAAAACACCCCACAACTTTATTCCCACATGCTGAATTGCCTCAAGATTGAATTTGTGGACTTCCTTGAAGTCAGCTGCGCATGGACATGCCCAAAGGCCAGCTTCATTCTTGCCCATACCTCAAGTACAAGAAATGTTGACTTTATGCAAATTCACCCATACCAATCAGCTGCAGCCACCACCCACTCTCTGCCCAACCAGAACACTATAAGCATGCCTCAAGGGTCATTTTTCATAACACACACACAAGCCTAACTCTCCAAGAACTCAGCATTGCCAAAAACACCCCCTCTTGCATTTTCTTTCGAAACTCATAGATCACTCACTCAATCTTCAAACCAATTCCACCATTCATCTTTAAATCACTCACTGATCACAAACCAACCATTGAAACAACCAAAAACACTCCATACACCAAACATGATTTCTGACCAGTTGAGGTGCAATCTCATAAACCAGCCACTCTCAAGGTCTCCCAAACACCAAATCTTCTTCAGGAAGGTCATTAGAGTCAGCTTGCACAGAAGAAGCAGCCTGAAAGCTCCAAACTGAGGAAGCTCAAGCTCAGGTAACTTCTTCAAACATTTTTCCAGAAATGTGATTTTAGGTTATAGAAATGTTCCTCTTGATGTCCCGATCATGCTGATACTCTTATTTTTTAAAATGGTTGCGATTTGAGGATTTTATGAACTTCTGAAAGTTTCACCATGTTTGAGTTTTTTCTTCGAATCATGAGTTTGAGCAATTAGAAATTTGTTTTGAGAGTGGATTTGGATTCAGGGAGGTGAGGGGAGTTAATTTGGAGCTTTAGTGCTCCAGAAATTACTTAGGGAAAAAGTTAGGATTTTTCAGGTGAGGGTGTCACCGGAGAAGACGACCGGAGCTCTTCTCCGGTGATCTGAAAGTGATTAATGAGATAATTAGGGTTAGGGAAGTGTTTGAATTAGGGCCATTGGATCTTTCTTTCCCGTTTGAGATGGAGGGTGGAGATTAGCTCATTTAAGTTTAAACTGGATTAATTAATTAGTTAATTAGGTTTAATGAAATTTGAATGCTGACCATTGGATGTGGCGCCAGTCAACCCTAGAAACCCCAGATTCAATCTCAGCCTTTCTTTGCGTTTACTTCTATTTTATTTAATTTTATTTCATATTTTTCTTATTTATTTTGTTCCATTTATTAAAAATAGAAAAAAATTTCCAAAAATATTTCTATTCTACATTTTTATTCCAAATAATTTTCTTAACCCAAAAATATTTTTATTTTTATTTTTCTCATTAAAAAATCATTTTTTAAACATTTAAATGTTTATTTTAATTAATTAATGAAAATTAATTAATTAAAATATCATTTAGGTTTCTAAAAAATCCCAAAAAGTTCATATTGCATCTTTAAACATTTAGAGACATTTTCATACCATCCACACAAATTTCTTTTTGGTTTTGAACCATTTTTGATAATTTTCTTGAATTTAGGGTTCATAAAATTCACATTTTTGAACCCTAACTTCAAGAATTATTTTCTGCCTAACCAAGAATGGTATGACAATGATTCTTTTTGCATTTATTTTCATTTGACATGTAGTTTCTAGCATAATTTTGTCACAAATTTCTTCTGCCTTTTTTATTTGATTTGCATTTTTTCCCTTTAGGTACCTTAAAACCCTAGATAACTTAGAAAAATCATAACTTCCTTAGGGTTAAGAGTTAGGTCTTCTCCTTTGGGTTATGAAATCATATGGGGTTAGGGTTCTCTTGATTGCATTTTCAATTTTTTATCTTGTCATTTGCTTCTGTTTTTGAGTTTTGCATCTCAAGTTGTATGAAAACCCTAATTTTTCATCTTCTCTTGCATACATCTTGCATATGCTTGCATTCATGAACTTTCCATGACATTTTATGCATTCACATGACTTCCAAGACATCTTAGGACACATTAGACTCATGCTTGATCATTTCCTCATCAATTTTCCATGTTATGCATTCATTACATTCCATGAGCATTCATGAACTTTCATGTCTCTTTCATGCTTCATTTGCATTCTCATTACTTGTATGATCATCCATTGCTCTTGACATGCATTTGCATCATCTCTTAGCATCATGTACATCATGAACATGCTTCTGGTTTTGGTTTTCATCCTTGCATTCATTTCATTTTCATTTCATTTCATTTTGCTAACTTTTCAGGGGGTAAGTACTTTGAGAAGTGAATTTGCCTTCACTTCTCACTTCTCTTTTCATCTCTTCTTTTATGCATCTTTGCTGCATTTTGTATTTGTCTTAGAGTGAGCTTGCTCATTCATTTTCCTCCTTCACCTTTGTAAACACCCCAAATTTTCCCTCACCCATTCACACCATGGCTTATTATCTCCTCATATGCATAAACTCAATCATACCATCTCATATCACATTTTTGATTCACTGCATAGATTCAAAGTCATCTGCATCTAGGGTTTGTGATCTGGGCAATCCAAGAGCTTCTTGAGCCACTCCAAAGGTCATCAATCACTTCAAAGGGGTCCATGTATGTTCAAGCATCATATTATATCCCCTCAAAGTCAAGGATGTCAAAGAATCACAAGAACTGAGAATGGCATGGAAGCAGAGCCAGGTTTGACTGCACAGATGACCTAGAATTAGGGTTTTGGTTTCAAAGGGGATAAATCCAATTTTTTTGGTCATTCTTGTTTCTATTGGTCTCTATATGTTATAGGGATCATGCATATCAATTTTCATTAAGAAATTCAATGGGGAAGTCATCTGATCAAGGGTTGACTTTCTGAGCAAGCCAGTGTAAAATCAGGGCATCTGAGGCCCCCAATGACCCAACCAAAGGGTGTTCATCATCATTTTGATTATGTATGATCTTTATTTGATCATGGAAGATGCTAGAAGTTCACAAAATTGAAGAATTTCAAGTCATTTGCAAAATTGACTTTTTGGGAAAGTTGACTTTTAATGAAATTGCCATTTTGGGAAACTTTTTCAACCCTTGCCTTTTGATTCAAAAATGCTTCTAATGAAAAACCTTTGGTCATGAAAGTTGTAGAATGGATCATTCCCTTTTCATAAAGTACAAGAACATGACCTAATTCACTTTGGATCAAAAGATATGGCTTGTCAAAGTTGGCCAAAATCACAAAATTTGAAGTTTTCTACCAAAGAGGCATTTTGCAAAATGGTTTGATCAAGTGTTCTAAAGGCCTCAAATGTGTACCATTTCTTCACAACATGATCACATGACCTCTAAAATTCATAATGGGCCAAGGGATCACTCATTTTCATGACTTATGGAGCAAGAATTTTCAAAAGAAACCAAAGTGAAGCAAGTTGCAAAAACTCACTCAAGTTTGAATCCACTTTTTTGTTGACTTCATAATCAATCCTAGAGCTCTCCACACTTCTTGCTGCGCAGGACACCCCATTTGTCCTTGGCTAGCTAGTATCCCATGCCTCTCTTACACCAATTTGACATTTTGGCAACTCGAGCCATACCAATCACAGCAGTACACATCAACTCATTTGACCAATCCCATTTGTTTATACAAACCAAAAGCAAGCCAAAGCACATAACACACAAGCCTGAAAGCACCAAGAACACAGCTCTCTCATTTTCCACCCCATTTGCAAAACTATTCGAAACACTCAGCACAAGTCTAAAACACACAAGCAAACTTCACAAACAAACTCAGCATGCTTCACTGATCAAAAACCACCCATCACCATAGCCTGAAACTCACTGAAACCAAAACACGATCACCACCTTCCCTTGAAAAAAACTTCTACCATCTCAAAAACCAGCCATCATCAAAGCTTTTTAAGTTTCATTTCATCATCAGAGGGTTCAAAGGAGTGGATTTGCAGCAAAGGAAAGGCCAGAAAGCTCAGGACCAGGAGTTTCCATCTCAGGTAGCCATCTTAAACTTTTTTTCCAGAAACTCCATTTTAAGTTCCTGAATGATTCTATGCACTCCCCTGATCATGGGCATATGATTATTTTTGAAAATGGTTGAGAAACCAGGATGTATGAATGCTTTGAAACTTTTCTGCCCTAGAAATGTCTTGCTTCGATTTGCCTGATTAATGCATGGAAAATGGTTTTTGTTTGAGGGTTTTGATTTAGTTTCGAATGGGGTTTGATTCTGGGCATTTAGTTTTCATTTTCATGGAGTTTTGAGGATTTTTAGCAACTTTCAGGTGAGGGTCTTGCCGGAGAAGATGACCGGAAGTCTTCTCCGGCCACCTGAAAGTGTTTAGGGTTTAATCAGGGTCATTAATGAAGTTTGAATGTGGTGCGTTGGATAGGCTGACCAGAGTTGACCCGCGCGCATATGAGTGGTCCAGATTTCACATTAAAACCCTAATCATATTTAATTAAATTAATTAATTCAGATTAGTTTAATTAGGTTGGTTTGAATCTCATCCCTAGGATCACGCGCGCAGTCTTTCCCTCCATTCCAAGTTTAAATGCTGACCATTGGATGCGCTGACTTTCCCATTAATTCATTTTATTTTCTTTTTTATTTCATTAGTTTTCTTCATTTTATTTAAAATAGCAAAACATTTTGAAAAATTCTGAAAATTTTTATACAACATTTTATTAATTTTCAGAAACCAAAAACATTTTTATTTTTATTTTTGCATTAAAAAATATTTTTAAATCATTTAAAAGATTATTTTTAATTAATTAATGAGAATTAATTAATTAAAAATACTTTTAGGTATTTAAAAATCACCAAAAAATTCATGAAATATTTAAAATCATTTAGAAACATTGTCCAACCCTCAAACCAAACTTATTTTTTGATCTTGATGTCTTTTGACAATTTTCCATGGAATTAATTTTATTTCAAAGCATTATTTTGATCCAATGTTCAAAAATTCATTTCTGCCTACTCTTTAGGAGTTGGACTTTGATTCTTTTTGCATTGCATCTTGCATATCATGAAGTTTATAGGGTTAAATTGGCATGATTTGATCTTGAATTATCATTTTGTTTGACATTTTTCTTGACAAGGTACCATAAAACCCTAACAATCTTGAGAAATTCAGAACCCTAATTAGGTTAAGAGTTAGAACCCCTCCTTTGGGCAGTGAGTTTGTATAGGTTTAGGGTTCCTTTGAATGCATTTTCAATTTTTTATCTTGATGTTTGCTTCTGGTTTTGGTTTTTGTTTTGTGCATTGATCATAAACCCTAATTTGGGGTTTTCATTTGCATCAACCTTCCATTTGCTTGCATACCATGACTTGCCATGACATTTTGTGCATCCATTTGATTCATTAGACATCTTAAGACATATTAGAAGCATGTTTGATCATTTCATCTTTCATTTGCCATTTTGTATGTCATTTGCATTCCATAACTTTTCATGTATGTTCATGGTTCTAAGCATGCTTCATTTGTATCCATATGTTTGTATGATCATCCCAAGGCCTTGTTTCATGTTTATGTCATCTCATAGCATCATTAGCATCATACTTATGCTTCTGGTTTTGGTTTGCATCATGCCATTCCATCTCATTTTTCATGGCATTGCATTCCTTTCACTAACTTTTCAGGTGGTAAGTTACTTTGAGAAGTGAATTTGCCTTCACTTCTCACAATCTCTTTTCATCTCTTTTATGCATCATTGCTGCATTTTGTTTTGTGTTTGAGATTGAGCTTGCTCTTTCTTCTTCTTCTTACTTTCTTTCCTCAAGTGACTTGTCTTCTTAAATGAAGCAAGTTACTTTGCTTCTCTTTGCTCCTTTCATCTGCTTCCTGGTGGTTCCTCTGAAGATCCTTCTTGTACACTTCACAAACCCTAGGAGCAACCAAGCATGACAATAATTAGGGTTTGATTAGTCCCCCACTTAGCTTTTACCTTCGTGTCTCTTTGAGTCTTCTCATCTCATCTCATAATCAGGGACTAAACCCTAAAGGCTTTAAGGCTTTGTGATTAAGCTTGTGCCTGCATCCTTATATTAGGATGGAGTGTATAACTTTAATCCTAAGTGTTAAACCCTTAATGTGTTTAAATCCTTTAATCAATTCACATAATAATCACCAAGACATCAAGCTTGTAACTTGGGCCTTGCATTAGGGTTATAATTCTTCCTTAATTGGTTAAGAAGGACTAACCCTAGTGTTAATGGACAAGTCCCCCTCAAGTTTGTCTTACAAATCATAAAATTCACTTCATTATCTTATCATTAACTAAAATCCACTTAATAAAGGTTTTGTTTTGTCATGAGTTTAATCCCTAATCATGGATTAAGTTGAGGAGCTTTCCACAGCTTAAACATTCTCATCTATTATCCTTCTATTAGGATGGTGTAATGAGTCTGTTTAATCCCTGATTATGGCTTAACCTCATTACCTAACACTAAACAAAAACACCAAAAACATCTAAATAATCACAAGTAGGTTAATGATCTTAATCCTACATCATGGTGATTAAGTGTGAGAAGCTGACTTCACACTTAAGGTACTCTCATTACCCCTAATCAGAGGGGAGATGTGATGAGTTTACTAAATCCATTGGTTTAGGCTTAAGCTCATTAACTTATGACAAACTTTCAAAAGCAATAAAAGATTGAAAACTCAAAAACAAACAACAATCGTCCCCTCCGGGATTCTTTTCTCACCTCATTCACTCATAAACGAGAACTTGCTTCTTCCGTCTAATGCAAGACAGTTTGCACCCGAGCCAGAAAAGTCATACACTTGAGCATAGGCAAGTAAGCAGTTCACAAGTCAATTTATCTTTCAGTCTCTTTGGGTCGAACTACGGTGTTCTGACTTCCTCATTGCACGAGAGGATACGTAGGCATAACTTAACAGTTATCGAACAAAAGTCTCTGTATATTCCCCCTCTTTCTAGCTTCATTCTTTAAGCCTCATGGTCTTGAGCATCTCATTCTTATTCTTACACTGACACTTCTCTTATACACTTCTTTTACACTGACACTTGCATTCTTTCCAGCTTTTATACACAGATTGCACTGACACCACCCCTTTAAAACACAAATCTTTTAAGCGTGGATCCCGTCGAGTACGGCGGACAATCTGGGTGCTAATACCTTCCCAGGTTGTAACCAACCACCTTTCTCAGTCTCTCTGGTTCGCAACCTTCTTATCCATATCTTTCTAGGTTTATACAGCATTACCTTTCCTTCGGGATAAAAATGCCTAGCTGGCGACTCTTTTCTTTTTCTGTGAGTTCACTCCTGTGTGTTCTCACATCCTCCTTTCGCCGACCGTTCACGTCTGTACCCTATTTGAATTAGGTTCATTTGGTGGGAGCGACAGCTTGGCGACTCTGCTAGGGACCCTTATTACTGTAACCAGGGCTTCTGGTTCTTTTTGTGGGTTCCTCCTAGCGCTTGTTTGATTTGTGTTTACTGGGGTGTTATGTGCTATCTGTGTTTGTATATTTGTTTTGTTTATTGCTTTATGTACAGTTGTTTTACTGCTTTCTTTACAGCTTTACATATATCATACTGTCATACTGTGCTTGGCTGGATCTGGTTTTGTCTTGGTGGGTGGGGTTCTATTGAGAGTTGAGGTCCTATACCTGGGACCTGAGTGACACCTAGGCTAGAGTGGTTCATGTTCTTTCCCATTCCATTTCGGTCTGGTGCGGGAATATGAAACACGGTTCAGATATAGGTTTCTTCTTGAGAACTCTGTGCTACAGATTTCCTGTAGTGCTAGGGCTATCTGGGAAGCCTGCTAAGTCTGGATGACCTTTATTGTTGACCTTCAGAAACTGAGGTGAATTAGAGGAGGATCTATTATGGTTATTGTAAACATTGTACCTCCGGGTTAGAAGTGTTTACACTTCTCATAACTGATCCAAGTTTGAGGATCCTTGTTTTAGAACACCACCTATGAGGGGGTTGGGCTGTTTACAGGCTTGCAGGTACCCTTGACCTCAACATACCCTGTTACCTTGTTTTGATTAAGAGTACCCCATTTTGGGACAGTTCTTGTGATTTTAACCCAGGACATGTGACTTTTTATTTGAGTCCCCCACCTTGGTTACTGGATTTATGAACCTCCATCTGGATTTCTTGAACATACATGGACTTATATCAAGGCAGTTAATCAGATCCAGCTTGATCACAAACCCTTGCATACCATTTGCATACATCATCATTTGCATCATTTAACATTTGCTTATTTGTTTTTCAGGGTATCCACATCATATATTTTGGCTTGGTTTTGACCCCTTTGTCTGATTAGACCCCTGTCCACCAGCTATCTGCTTCAGTTACATTCATCAGCTACCAGCTTCAGTCACCTGCATCACCAGCATCAGCCTGTTAGTGGCCCATCTTCAGTATTATTCTCCATCATCAGCATCTGTCTCAGCTCTTCTTCAGCAACATGGCACCCAAGAAGAGCAACATCTCATATCATTTCTTTGAGCCTGAACTGACTGGCATCAGGAAGATTCAGGCCCTTATTACTCCAGACCATATACCACTATTTAGAGAACATTATGGAGGCATCCTTGATGTGGTTATGGATTTGGACCCTTCCCAGAGGAGCTTGATTCACACTTGCCTACAGTTCTATGATCCCCCTCTGAGGTGTTTCACTTTCCAGAATTTTCAGTTGGGACCCTTGTTGGAAGAATATTCATCACTGGTTGGAGTACCTGTCAGGGGTGGTATCCCCTTCAACCCAGAAATGGTTTTTCCCAGCAATGAAGAAGTGGCAAAGGCACTGTATCTGGAACCTTCTCTGATTGAGCAGAACATGACAACCAAGGCTGGAATCTCTGGTCTACACTTGGATTTCTTGACTTCTCAGGCTATCCTGAGGGCCTCCTTGGGAGAGTGGAAGGCAGTCTGTGCTTTGTTAGCCCTCAGCATATATGGGGTTATATTATTTGCAGATGAGCTTAAGTTTATTAGCAAGAATGCCATTCACCTTTTCATTCTGAGGAACCCAGTGCCCACCTTACTGGGAGATTTCTACTACTCTGTTCACCAAAGGAATGAAAAGCAAAGAGGAAGGCTGGTGAGATGCTGTGCTCCCCTGTTCCATACCTGGCTGCTCAAACACTTGCCCAAGACTGATGCATTCTTGAATCCTCACCAGCAGAAGAATTGGGCTAGAAGACTCATTGCTTTGACCTCAGATGACATCAGGTGGTGCACTCAGAACACCAAGGGCAGGGACATCATTACTAGTTGTGGACAGTTCCCCAATGTACCCCTGATAGGAGTGAAGGGTTGCATCAACTACAACCCTCTGCTATTCAAAAGACAATTGGGCTATGCATTGGTCCACCCTCCTAGAGCACAAGACTTGGCTGAAACCCTTTATTGTGAGGTTAAGCCTAATCTAGCTGTTGTCAGGCAGGCATCCTGGGCTTGGGACAATGTCCAGACCAAAGGAATGGCCATTCTCGGGAGATGCAACAATGTGGCCTCAGCTCAGTACTATGAGTGGTCTCATGCCAGGGCACAAATTTCTGGGATGCCCTTTACCATTGAGGATGCACCTGGACCATCCACAGCACCACCTCTAGCCACTGTCAGCCTGGAAGAGTTTGAGAAACTGAAAGAGAGGAATGAGAATCTGACTCAGGCTCTACAAAAGACCCTCTGGGAGAGGAGTGATGGTCGTCTGGACATCGAAAGGTTGGAAAAGCTTAAGGTGGAGCATCTAGCCAGGATTGAGAAGTCAGAGGACTACATCAAGAAGTCAAGGGCTGGAGAGCAGATTTTGAAGAATGCCTGTAAGGAGGCTCAGTTTCAGAAGGCCAGGACTGATCTCTATCTGAAAGAGAGTCAAGCTAGGTGGGTCAGGATCACTGAAGCTCGCACTCAGGAGGATAAGAGAACTCAGGACAAGATTGAGCAGTTGGAGGCAAATGCAAGGGAGCAACAAGAAGCCCTGCTAGCAGCCCAGAAGGAGATCTCAGAACTGAAGCTTAAGGCTGGTGTGAAGAGGTCAAAGGACCAGGGAAGACTCAAGAAGCTAACCACTGCTATCACTACCAGGAATCTCCTTATCAGGAACCTCACAGAGCGCCCAGCTGATCCGGTAACTGAAGCACTTCTAAAGGAAGTTCAGGAGGATGAGTTTGGTCTTGGTGTCTGACTTTTGCTTGTTGTTGTTTTCATTTCATGTACTTTTCTTTTCTTATGTTGTATTTTTGACCCCTCAGGGGCATGTTTTGTAAAAAACAAATTATGTATCATTCACTTTTTGTAATATATCCATTAGTTTGTTTCATTTGAATCTCTCTCTCAAAGCAACATCAAAAGCATCTTCCTCAAGGGTCTGGAAAGGTCAAAACCAAATGCCAAGCCGGATACCTTGGAAACAAATAAGCATACTGCATTGCATACTAACTTTTGTCTTGTTTTGTAGGTTTTGTTTTGTTTTTACTAACTCTGTTGTGGTTCAGGAACTATTGCTCGACGTCGGGTGTTCCCACTCAGCCGTCCGCACAGATATCCTACCCGCAACAACCTTCCGGGTATACAGATGGACCAGGTACAACAGGATCTTACAGAAGTCAGGACTCAAATGGCCAATGAGAGGTTGGAAATGAGAAACCAAATGACTCAGTTCATGGAGGTGATGAATGGGTTGGCACATAGCTAATAAAGATTAAGAGCATTAGTAGAAAGGAAGACTCAGGAAGACCCCCATCTAGGGACTGGTGGAACGAGCAACAATGAGAGGGTTAAGCCTCATGTTAATCCACCTGTGTATGGCCCTCATCTTCACCCAGAGATCAACATCCCTACTAATGTACAAGGGAATGCTACTACAGGCAGAGTACTACAAGAAGACCCCCAAGAAGATCAGTTCACTGTGATGGGAGCTGGGGATGAAGCCTATGACAGAAGGCTAGATGAAATTGCTGAGAAATTAAGATCCCTGGAGTCTCAAAACTCCTTGGGTTTTGATGTCATGGACATGGGCTTAGTGGACGGGGTAAGGATTCCCCACAAGTTTAAACCTCCGTGCTTTGAGAAGTACAACGGAACCTCCTGTCCACGAACCCACTTGCAATCCTTTCTGGGGAGGCTAAAGGCATACACTATGGATGAAAAACTGTGGATGTTTTATTTCGAAGACAGTTTAACAGGAGCTTCAAGGGAATGGTACTCTCATTTGACCAGAGCAACCATCAGATGCTGGAAGGACCTGGCTGAGGCCTTCATTAGACAATACCAGTACAACTTGGATATGGCTCCTAACAGGACCCTCCTGATGGGAATGTCCCAGTCATCCAGAGAAAGCTTTCGGGAATACGCCCAGAGGTGGAGACAGCTTGCTGCTGCTGTCCAGCCACCCATGTCGGAAAGGGAAATGGTCGACATGTTTATGAACACCCTCCAAGGGACATATATTGACAGGCTAGCCGCCTTTTCTTCCACCAGCTTCGCCGATGTAGTTATAGCTGGAGAAAGAATTGAGAGCCTACTAAAGATGGGTAAGATTTCCGACAATGGAGCGAGCTCGTCCAGCAACCCCAGAAAGCCTTTTGTGGGGCCTAGAAGAACTGGTGAGACTAATGATATCCATGCCAGCAGAGGCAGACCCCAGTATGTTCATAGGTCAGTGGCAGCTGTCACCATTCCCGCTCCAATTCATCAACAACCAGCATACCAACCACAACAACAACCCCACTACCAGCAACAAGCTCAGTATCCACCTCAGAGAAATTATAACAACAACAACACCAGCAACAACAATCAGCAAAGACCTTTTCAACCGAGACCATCTCAGGCTAATAGGGTGATTGATCCGATCCCTATGCCTTATGCCGCATTATTGCCACAACTCCTGAAACTCAACCTGGTTGAGCTAAGGACATTGGCACCTCCAGATCCTGCCAGTTTGCCCAGGAATTATGACGCCAACGCCAGATGTGCTTTTCACTCCAACGCACCTGGCCACAGTACAGAGAAATGCAGAGCTTTGCACATGAAAGTGCAGGATCTAGTGGATTCCAAAGCTCTAAACTTTGCACCCCCGCCAAATGTCAGCAAGAACCCTATGCCCAACCACGGAGGACCCAGAATTAATGCTATTGAGGAAGATAAGCCGTCTTTCTTAATAACCAGTGTTGGGCAAATCCGGACACCCCTGGTAGAGATTAAAGCTCAACTCCTTGAATGCCAGATATTCCCCGGGTGTGAGCTCGGGTGCGGTTATTGCAACATTTCGGTAAATGGGTGTGATAACCTGAGAAGCGGCATAAATGGCCTCATCCATAGCGGCCTACTTCAAATCACAACATCAACACCTCCAAATCCAGCAATCTCCTTAACGACAATTCTCGAGTCTTCTACAACTGCAACAACAATTGTTCCAAACAACTCTTCAATCTCATCAACAAATGCTTCATCTATTACTTCAACGGACCAAATATCAACAACCATCTCTTCTACAACTTCAACATCCATCCAGTCAACAGTGTCTCTTACAACATCAACAACAATTAATGAAAGCGTCTCAACGGTTACAATATATTACGATCCTGCAAATGTTCCTGCCTACAACTCACAAAATGCTTCCCCTGTCAGAGCACCGGTAACATTATACTATGATCCACACACTATCATGGTCCCTTCTGCAGCTGCTATCAGTCCAGTCACTATCACAGTGCCTGGGCCGGTTCCTTATGAAAGAAATAATGCCATCCCTTGGCATTACGACTCAGATCTATACTGCGAAGGGCAGAAAATCACTTTGGAATCATCAACTTCTTCACCACAGATAGACAATGTGGGGGGAGGCGGAGGCTTCACTCGAAGCGGACGTCTCTTTGCCCCGCAAATTCCAAGACCCATTGCTGAAGCAGAAGCTGCTGCCAAGGCAAAAGGGAAGAGCATGGTGTAAGAAGAACAAGTTGCTAAAGAAGTTTTAAAGACCCCTTTTGATCAAGAGGTTGATGAATTCATGAGAATCATCAAGAAAAGTGATTACAAGATAGTGGACCAGCTTCACCAGACACCTTCCAAAATCTCCATTTTATCATTGCTAATGTGCTCCGAGGCTCATCGGAATGCACTATTAAAAGTCTTGCACGCAGCTTATGTGCCAGAGGAGATTACCGTCAATCAGTTAGAGGCTGTAGTTGGAAATGTCAACGCTAGTCATGGACTATGATTTACCAACACTGATTTGACAACGGAAGGCCGCAATCACAACAAGGCTTTGCACATCACCTTGGAGTGTAAGGGTGCAGTTCTTTCTCATGTATTGGTAGACACAGGGTCATCCCTCAATGTCCTACCTAAGAAAGCCCTTGTGAAGCTGGAATATGAGGGATTGGCATTACGCCCAAGTAACTTGGTAGTGAGAGCCTTTGACGGTTCTAAGAGATCAGTTCTGGGAGAAATTGATTTGCCTATAATGATTGGCCCACAGACTTTCAAAACGACCTTCTTTGTGATGGATATACAGCCTGCCTACAGCTGTCTATTAGGTAGACCATAGATACACGCCGCTGGTGCCGTGACGTCAACCCTTCACCAGAAGTTAAAATTCGAGTGGGAGGGCCAAGTCGTTATTATTTGTGGAGAGGAAGATATCTTTGTTAGCCATCTGGCTACATACAAATACATTGAGATGGATGGGGAGATCCACGAAACTATGAGTCAAGGGTTTGAGGCCTTGAACATAAATGAAGCATCCGCTGTGCCTGGAACCTCAATGACATCTTATCAGCAAGCCCGGAAGGTTGTTGAAGAAGGGACTGCCCAAGGCTGGGGCAAGTTGCTGCCTGTAGAGAAGAAGGAGGACAGATTTGGGTTGGGTTACAAACCAACCCAACAAGATCAAGCAGAGGCTGCTAAGAAGCCCAATTTTGTCAGTGGGGGGATGCTCACCCCAGATGCCGTGAACAACTTGGAAGACGAGGATGAAAGCAACCGCAACCTGGAGAGTTGGATACGTCCAAGAATCCCGGGGAGCCAAGTCCTTAACTGGTCTTCCCAGGAAATTATAAGAGTTACTCCTGCAGAGTAATTATTATTTCCTGTATTTTTAAGCATGCATCAAGTCTTGCATCTTGCCCAAGATGACAAGACTCATTTTGTAATCGGGCCATCTGTAATTTTGTGCAAATAGATCAATCAATGATAATCGGACATCTTTTGCAAACGAGTCTTTTTTTTTCCGCTCACTGTTTTTCTATTTTTCTTTTTGTACAAAAAATAAATGGCAATGTTTTAAAAATGATAACTTCATTTCACTTTTTCTAAACAAGATTAAAATCAATCACTAAAATGAACAAACTGAACCCTTGCAGAGAGTGCCTTCCAGACCGCACCGACAACAGCACGGCTATGACTTCGTATGACTTTGACAATCCAATCAATCAAGCTGATGAAGGGGTTGAAGAAGAGTATGAGCTTCCTGAAGAGCTAGCCAGGTTGTTGAGGCAAGAGGAGAAAGTTATCACTCCTCATCAGGAGGAGGTCGAAACGATTAACCTTGGTACAGATGAAGATGTGAAAGAAGTTAAAATCGGGGCCTGCTTACAAGACTCAGTGAAAGAGCAACTGATTGATATGCTTCGAGAGTACGTGGATGTGTTTGCTTGGTCTTATCAGGATATGCCAGGGTTGGACACCGATATCGTCATGCACAAGCTGCCTTTGAAAGAGGACTGCCCGCCAGTTAAACAGAAGTTGCGCTGTACTCGCCCAGATATGGCAATGAAGATTAAAGAAAAGGTACAAAAGAAGTGGGACGCCGGGTTCCTTGCTGTGACTAGCTACCCGCCGTGGGTCGCTAAAATAGTACCTGTGCCTAAGAAGGATGGCAAAGTAAGAATGTGTGTTGACTACCAGGATCTGAACAGAGCCAGCCCGAAAGATGACTTCCCATTACCTCACATCGATGTATTGGTGGATAACACGGCTCAGTTCTCGGTATTCTCCTTCATGGACGGATTTTCAGGATACAATCAGATCAAGATGTCGCATGAAGACATGGAGAAGACAACCTTCATCACACCCTGGGGCACGTTCTATTACAAGGTGATGCCATTCGGACTGAAAAATGCTGGTGCTACATATCAACGGGCTATGGTAACATTATTCCATGACATGATCCATAAAGAAATAGAATGTTATGTGGATGACATGATTGCCAAGTCCCTCACCGAAGAAGACCACCTGGTAAATCTGCTGAAGCTATTCAAGCGTCTGAGGAAGTACCAATTGAAGTTAAACCCCAACAAATGCACATTCGGGGTGCGATCCGGTAAGCTGCTGGGATTTATTGTGAGTAAGAAAGGGATTGAAGTTGACCCTGATAAAGTTAAAGCCATTCAAGAAATGCCTACACCGAAGTCAGAAAAAGAAGTTTGAGGGTTCTTAGGTCGATTGAACTACATTTCACGGTTCATATCTCACCTTACAGCAACCTGTGAACCTTTGTTCAAACTTCTAAGAAAAGAACAAACGGTCAGTTGGAACGAAGACTGCCAGAAGGCTTTTGACAAAATCAAGGAATACTTACAAGAGCCTCCAATCCTTATGCATCCAGTTGAAGGAAGACCTCTAATCATGTACTTGACAGTATTAGAAGAGTCAATGGGGTGTGTGTTGGGCCAGCATGACGAGTCTGGTCGAAAAGAGTATGCAATATACTACCTAAGCAAAAAGTTTACCGACTGTGAACAGCGTTATTCACTGCTCGAGAAAACTTGTTGTGCTTTAGCGTGGGCTGCTCGCCGACTGAGACAATATATGTTGACCCACACTACTTTGTTGATCTCAAAGATGGACCCAGTCAAGTATATTTTTGAGAAGCCAACACTTACCGGACGGGTTGCAAGATGGCAAATGATCCTCACAGAATATGACATCCAGTACACATCTCAGAAAGCCATCAAGGGCAGTGTATTGTCTGAATATCTTGCTGAGCAACCTATTGATGATTACCAGCCTATGAGATTTGACTTCCCTGATGAAGACATCATGTTCATAAAAGCAAAAGATCATGAAGAGCCTATTCACACTGAAGGGCCTGACCCGGAAGAAGGATGGACTATGATGTTTGATGGGGCTATTAATATGAATGGTCGCGGTGTTGGTGCAGTACTCATTACACCTAAAGGAGTTCACATGCCTTTCTCGGCAAAACTCACTTTCAACTGCACTAACAAAGAAGCTGAATACGAAGCCTGCATTATGGGTCTTGAGGAAGCCATTGACCTCAGGATCAAGACATTGACTGTATTCGGAGATTCAGCTCTGGTAGTTAATCAAACCAACGACAAATGGTACACACACCAGGATCATCTGATACCTTACAAGGATTATACAAGGAGGTTATTGACTTTCTTTACAACAGTCAAGCTTGAGTATATCCCTCGGGACGAGAATCAGTTTGCAGATGCTCTGGCTACCATTTCATCCATGATCAAAGTTCAAGCTGCCAACTTTGTACCTCAAATTTCAGTGTCCAGACTTGACAGACCAGCGTATGTATTTGCAGCAGATGTTGTTAAAGATGATAAGCCTTGGTTTCATGACATTAAGTGCTTCTTGGAGGATCAAACATACCCACCTGGGGCATCTTCCAATGATAAGAAGACTTTGAGAAGGCTTGCTGGTAGTTTCTTTCTGAACACTGATGGTTCCCTGTACAAGAGAAACTTTGATATGGTACTCCTCAGATGCGTCTGTTGCACCCCAAAATTTGCCCTCACAATACAAGACTTTGTGTTCTAAGAAGGTTCACAAGGTTCACAAGTTTCTCAACATTTCCATAACCTTTCATGAGGTTCATAAAGTCTACAAGTTACTTTATGAAGGTTCATAAGGTTCACAGGACATCTTATGATGGTTCACAAGGTTCACAAAGTCCACAAATAGTCAGAAGATTTGACAACTCCCTCAGACAATGCACCTCCTAAGCAGTGCATCCAAAACTAGGGTTTTGACTTTAATCAGGCTAAATGTATTTTCAAGACTTCAAGTGAGCTTCATAACATCTTATATGTGTTTTAGAAAAACCCATGACAAGTTTCAAGACTTTTCTCAAAGGTTTGCTCAAACCAAAGTCAAACTTCATGATTTTTTGCCAACATCAAGTATATGAAGTAAAATTCATCACTTGATCAAGGGTTGATCATGATTCATCAAGGAGATTCCAGATCATCAATAATCAGGAGTTTCTAAATTAGGGTTTCCTCAGTAAAAGTCAACTGAACTTTGACCAGCCATAACTTTCACATACTTCATCACCAAGTCTCCATCCAAAGCTCATTTTGAAGGAAATTGAATTCTCTACAACTTTGATCTTGCAAGTTAAGCCCAAAAATGCTTCATTTGGAAGATATGAGCTGAGACATTATAGGTCATTTCAAAAGTCAACAAAAAGTCAACAACTTCAAAAGGGCATAACTTGAGATTGATAAATGATATGGACCTGAAACCAATGGGGTTGTTTAGAGGACTCTTCAAGCTTTCCAAAATGTCCCAGAACACCCTCATACCTTTAAAATTGAGGGAGATGTGCCCTTGCAAAGTTGGGAAATTTTATGATGGTTTATGTTGAAAATGGAGGTTTAAAACCACTTCTTTCCAAATGGGCTTGCTAAATGGTGATCCAATCCATATCATATCATCATGCACGACCCAATTGATTAAAAATCATAATTTTTATTATTTTATTTTTATTTATTTTGATTTAATTCATAAAAAATCATTTTAAATAAATATAAAATATGAAAATATATTTTTGGATGAAGATTGAGCTTCTAGAATCTCATCAATACTTATTTGAATTGAAAGAGAAGGAAATCATGTGATTAATCCAAAAATAGCAAGCTTTCATGAGCCAATATTTGAATTTCATGACACCATCTTTTTCAATCTTCAAATATCAAAACTTCCATATAACTAATCAATATTTTGACCTAGAATGATTCACATATATATACTAAACACAACCCTAGCCCTCATTCACGAATTCCAGCAGCCAAGGGTAAGTTTCAAAACCTCAAAAATTCATCAAAAAGGTGATATTCGGATTCTTCAATCCAAGAGGTTTCAAGGTAAAATAAAGACATAGACGTGTTCTTTGATCATCACTGAAGCTAAAGCATCACTCATATGCATCCCATGTGCACCATATTGGCCAAACCGAATTCACTTTTACCATGAATAAAATTTTTTCGATTCCATTGATTGGTTGTGTTTTATTGAAATTTGTTTACATAATCTTGTTTGTGACATTGTATAGATTGTTTCTGGACCAATGAATTGAAGTTTCCTTGCCTAAAACAGATTCGGCCATAGCTAGGGTTTTGACCTTCAAAATGGGATCCTTTGATTCATTAAACTTAAATGAATTCTAAGAACATAGGAATGTTCTATGAATCACTAGGATCATAAAGCTGTAATTAATTTTATGAATCGTTACTGTTTGGTGCAAGTTTCATTTTTTCGTAGGTTTGAAGCATGAAGAACTCGCAGGTAAATTTGCAGCAATACTCGTAGGTAAAAACGCAGGTACAAGGAAGAAGATGAAGTCCATTCGCGCCTGTTTTCAAAATTTGAATTCTTGTTTAAAAATATTATGAATTAGTTCTGAATTTATTTCACAAACGTACGTTTGTCCTGGTGGTAAGGCTGATACGCGTATTATGTGAAGGCATTGGTTCGATACTTGGCTGGGCACATTTTTTTTCTCTTATTTTTTTCAGGTCAAGCGTACATAATATATTATACAATGTTACCATTCCATTAGCAGATGGGCTCTCCCAGCCAGGCGGTAACGTATGCATGCTTGTAACCAAAAGGTCCTGGGTACGATTCCCACCCCAGGCCTTTTGTTTTCATTATTTTCTGGATTTTTCATGGACATTGCACAAAAACAACTAGAGCCAGTCTGTTATCACCAACGCATGGGCAGCCTGATGGTATGTTTTGATACTGGCAAGCTTGAAGACCTGGGTTCAAACCCAGCCCAGGTAAGTTCTTATTTTTTATCACTTTTTTTTCTATTTTCTTTAATTAATTAGTTTATTTGTTTTATATTCTTAATAAAAAATAAATCACATATATTTAAAATTTAAAATAACATTTTATTCTCTAAAAGTTCTGAACTTTCTATTTTTTTTTTTAATTCAAAAATTTATTTTATTATTTTATGTAATTATAATATATATGTATATATTAGTTAAAATAATTTTGTATCTAAACAAACCCTAATTTTCTAAACAAACCCTAAAATATTTTCTAAAATAAAACTTAATTCTATTTTTTTTCTAAATAATTTTATTTTCTAATTCTTAATATAAATTGTTATGTATATATTTATTGAATATAATCTTTAATATAATTTTTGTAATAATCAATAAAAATTAAGTTTTGTAAATATACTTATGATTTATTTTTCTCTTTATATAATATGTAAGTACCTTTTATAACTTTTTTGTTTAGAAATAATTGAATTTATAATAATTAAATTTTGTATTTATAACACATTTAAAAATAACTTAATAATTTGTAAAATTAAAATAATTATTTGTTCATATTTCTTTCTAAATATAATTGTTTATATTAAAAATTGTTAATCTTTTATTCTTATAATATTTTGGTTAATTTTATTTATTTTTTAATTATTGTTACTAACCATATTATTATTTATTATTTTTGTTTATTATCTTACATTTTTTATTTCTCTAACCTTGTTTATTTTTTCTAATTATTATTATTTCACTAAATTTAATTATTTTATTGTTACTAACCCTATTTTTTAATTATATCTATCACTAACCCCTATTTATTTATTTATTGTTTATTTATTATCTTTGCTTATATTTTACTAATTATTTATTTTTGCTATTTGCTTATTATAATTATTGTAATTGCTTCCTTGGTGTAATTTTGTAATTATTTAAATAGTTAATTTCATGCTATGGTTAGTAACTTAGGGAGTGCAAAAACATGTATTCTATTTAAAATAAATTTAGCTCATTTAAATTAAAGATAATTAATATTACACACTCACACACGTAAGTCGATTTCTAATCGCCATCTCACATTTCTAAGGTTATCCCTCATTGTTGCCTAATCACAAGGTCAAGTGGGGTGTAAAAAGTAAGTCCCTTAAAAGAAAAATCATCAAGTCCCTCATGGTTGCCTTTACGAATCAAGTCCCTTCGAATAATGATGATAGTTCCTCCTATATGCTTATTATACCCCACAGTTGCCTTCAAAAATAAATGTCCCTCACATGTCCCTAACATCCAAGGTAACGACTACCTACTCCTTAATAGTAGGGATAGTCTTACCATTTAAAGGATAAAGAATAAGAAAGACTTAAACTTTAGGGTAGGTTCCTCTTATGTACTTGCTCACTATTCAAACTTTTCAAACTCTTCACAATTTCAAACAAATTTTCAAAAAACAAGTTTTTACGCATCCGTACATGGATCATTATTAACTATTCTGAAAATTTTTTTATTCACACACTGCACTTTCAAAAACAATTCAAAAGTGAGCTAAGTAACTAAGAGCCCATGGATAACCATGGATGTAAAGGGTGCTAACACCTTCCCTTTACATAACCTACCCCCCAGACCCAAAATATTCTCTTAAGGTCTTTCCTGTTCTTTTATACCCTTTCCTTTTGGATAAAATAAAAGTCGGTGGCGACTCTTGCTATCCGCAACATAACTAAAGTCAGTTCTCCCACCGTGTTACAGAACTGGCGACTCTGTTGGGGATTTAATATTAAAGAGGGGTACCCTTAGGAATTAAGATCACTTTAATATTGTTTGATTTGTTTGCTTTATTATTATATTGGGGTGCTCTTATGTGTGAAAGGTCCTAACCCGGATCTAGTGTACCTTAGGTAAATGGCAATAGACCAAGGAAACTGTACGACGTATATCGATACGGTTGATCTGGTGGCCATAGTTAGTGCGACTTCTTGGTTGGTGCTTATGTTCCTTAAGTCAAGTTGAGGATAATATGAGGCTACCATATGTTGTCAATGCACTAACTAACTTTTAGAACCCTAGTTAACTCATCTTGGCCTTTAGAAGGTAGTGAGGTAACCGGCTTTGGTGCAGACTGAAGTTGGTTGACACTCGATACTACGCTCATTGAGATTCTAAACTTGGAGGGTTTTGGTTGGCAAGTAAGTTGCCTTCTGAACAACCACCCTTGTGAAGGATCAATGATATTGAGATCCCTTAGAACCTGGTTACTTTTGTAGGACAGGATGAACCAACTAACTTCAGGGGAGGGTACTTACCTTAAACCTCATGCAAGCCTTTAAACCTAGGGCTATGGTGTGACTTGTTTGTGTGTGCCACATGTCTTTGATTGAACATAACATCATGACATCATCATGCATCATAAGCATAGCATTTTCACTAACCATTTCAAGGACCAAGGGATTTATCTTTGTTCTTTGTTGCAGGTCATGGCTTCTGCTCGTAGAAACACCATCAGGATCAACTTTGTGGGCATACCTGCTAAGCTTAAAGAGTTGGTTTCTCAAGTGTCTGATCACTCCCAGTTCATCAAGAGACATGGTCACCTATTGGATCTAGTCACTTCAGGGTTCAATGAAGACATGATGAGTGTTCTGTTTCAGTTCTTTGACCCTAAGCACCACTGTTTTACATTCCCCGACTATCAGCTGGTTCCAACCATGGAGGAGTTCTCTAAACTTCTGGGTATACCTGTTCTTGATCAAAGACCCTTCACAGGCTTGGAGAAGGAACTCAAACCAAAGGTTATTGCTGCAGCTCTACATCTGAAGAAGTCTGACATTGTTCTAGAAACGAGAAGCGGAGTCAAGGGTATTCTTGCCAAGGTGCTAATGGATAAGGCTCAAATGTTCTTGAAGGCCATGAGCTATGATGCTTTTGAGGAGATCTTAGCCTTGCTGATATATGGCTTAGTATTATTCCCCAATCCAGATCAGTTCATAGATGTTCATGCCATCAACATTTTCCTGAGTCACAATCCAGTGCCTACATTACTTGGAGATATCCTACATTCTCTTCATACCCGTACTACAAGGGCAAGAGGGACTTTGATGTGCTGCATATCTTTACTTTCTAGGTGATTTATTTCTCACCTTCCTCGCTCAGTAATGAAGAATGAGCAAGGGTTCAGATGGTCCAAGAGGATCATGTCACTTTCTCACTCAGATATCCATTGGTGCTCCAGATCTATGGAGAATGTCACCATCATTGACCGTTGTGGGGAGTTTCCTAATGTGCCACTTCTAGGCATAAGAGGAGGCATCACTTACAACCCCTCTCTAGCTTTACGACAGTTTGGTTACGCCCGAAATGATGGTCCACATGATATGTTGATCCAGGGCATTGTGTTTGACTACGACAACGATCTTCAGGGTCACCGTCAGAGATTCATACGAGCTTGGGGAAAGGTAAACAGGGTTGACAGCAAGACACTGGAGCCTAAATACACTATTCCTATGGAGGCTTATCTCAGATGGGTACGATCTCGTGCTCAGGCACTCATGATGCCATATCCTGCCGTCCTACCAGTTACCATGGAACCTGTTGCTGAAGGAGACACTGCTTATACCATCCTTCACCCAGACATGCCTACTGATATGGAAGACTTGCAGAGATCATGGATCCAACTGAAGGAGCAAAGGGATACTTTCGAGGCTCATTACAAAGCAAGCCAAGCAAGAATCCTAGAACTAACAAAGCAACTTCACGAGGAGCGAAACCTCAATTCATACCTCAACATAAAGAGGAAACGTCCATGGGAGACTTAAAACCCCATCTTTTGTACTTATTTTATTTCATTTCATTTCTGTATGCCTAAAAGGCAAAACAAAGTTATTACTAATAAAAGTTTACTTTCATGTTTGTCTAAGCAAATTTAAATCCTGCGGTCCTTGAAAACATTGCATACGCATTTACATTCCATATCATTGCATCACAGGTTTATAATTGCGCACAGGTTTCTCATCTTCTCGCTGTTTATTTCAGCAATGGCTCTTGAACAATCAGTTAAGGATCTCCAGGCACAAAATGCACAGTTCCAAGAGCTGATCTTGAACCTGTCCAAGGGGCAAGATGAATTGAAGGCACTGCTGGCCAAGAAGACTAAGAAGACTAGAAGGTCTGCTGGGTTGATTAACATGGGAAGAAGGTTCAAAGGTCTTGCCAAGACCAAAGAACCAGCTGAAGACTATAAATCTGAGGAATCTGAGCAAGAGGTAGGCAGTCTCCACCATTCAATGGGGGACTCTGATTCTGAGGCTAATTACTACCATGAGCCTAATGAGGACAAATTCAAGATGTTGGTGGATAGGATGGATGCTATGGAGTTACAGAAGTCATCTGGGCTGGATTTCGAGGATTTGAGTCTGATATTTGGGGTAGTCATACCCATTGGTTTCAAGGTTCCAACATTTGTTGTCTATGATGGGGTCTCTTGTCCCAAACTGCATTTGAGGTCTTATGTTAGAAGAATTCAACCCCACACTGCTGATAAGAAGTTGTGGATCCATTTCTTTCAAGAGAGCTTATCTGGAGCTCAGCTGGAGTGGTATTATCAGTTGGAGAGTGTCAACATCAGAGATTGGAATGATCTTGCTGAAGCTTTCTATAAGCAGTATCAATACAATGCTGACTTAGCCCCCACTCGCATGCAGCTTCAGAGCATGTCTATGGGTGCCAAAGAAAGTTTTAAAGAGTATGCTCAGAAGTGGAGAGATTTAGCTGGAAGAGTTCAACCCCCTTTGACTGACAGGGAATTGGTTGATATGTTCATGTGTACGCTGAATGGTCCGTTCTACAGTCATCTCATTGGAAGCTCATCATCTGGCTTCACTGAGTTGATCATGACAGGAGAGCGAGTAGAGAATGGTATAAAGAATGGTAAGATCCAAGTGGGTGCTTCCTCATCAGGTGTTGCGAAGAAGCCTCCCACTGGGAAGAAGGAATCCAATGCTGTTTATGGTCATCCTGATCGTAACAGAAGGCATCAGTCTGTTAGTGCAGTTCATATTTCAAATCCAACTCCTGCACCAACAGAGCAGCCACAGGGCAACCAACAGAGGGCTAGAAGGCAGTTCACGAAGATCAACATGTCAATGGCTCAGGCATTGCAACATTTGTTGAAGGCTGAACTCATTACTTTGAAAGAGGCTCCTCAGAATCCCAATGTTACCTCTCCCAGGTACAACCCCAATGCACGATGTGCATATCATTCAAACTGTCAGGGACATGATACTAATAACTGCTGGATCTTGAAGAATAAAATTCAAGATATGATTGATGCGGGAGAAATTGAGTTTGATCCTCCGGGTACTCCAAATGTGATTACTGCTCCAATGCCAAATCACGAGAAGACTGTCAATGCCATCGATGAAGATCTACATGTTTATTCAGTTATGGAGTTGACCATACCACTATCTGTTATCAAAAAGAGGTTAGTACAAGATGGGATCTTTCCAGGTTGTCATGAAGATTGTTTGTATTGCACCTACAAGCCGGATAGTTGCTTCATATTGAGAGATGGAATCCAACGTCTCATGGATAAGTATACTATAGTGTTTGAGAGGACTCCGTCGTCTGTAGAAAGTATGGTGGATCATCTGACTCAGGGTAGGAAGATTGAAGAGGTTGACATGGTTGACAAAGTACCAATAAGAATCACTTCAAAGGGTCCCATTAAAATCACTCATCAGGGTCCAATCAAGATTACTGCTGAAGGTCCTGTGAAAGTTGTTGCTGAATCCAGAGTTGCTCCTGTGGTCATTACTACTCCTGGTCCTATCCCATATACGTCTGACAAAGCTGTACCTTGGCACTATGGGTCTGATGTTTACATCCATGGTGTTAAGCAAGAGCCTGTAGCTGATGTGCCTGTTGACATTGATAATATTGCCGGATCTAGCAAGATCACACGTAGTGGAAGAGTCTTCTCTCCCCCAGTTACTTCCAAGGATGCAGTTACTCCTGCTGCTACTTCCACCACTGATGCTCGGGGCAAGGGTCCTGTTATTGAACCAGTATCTACTGATGTGCCAGCTGCTGATGATCTCTCTAAGCAGATGGAGGAAGTATTGAAAATCATTCGCAAGAGTGATTATGACATTGTTGATCAGTTGGGGCATACTCCCTCAAAGATTTCTATGCTGTCCTTGTTGTTATGTTCTGAGGCTCATGCCAAATCCTTAATCAAGTTTCTGAAGACTGCTCATGTACCCAGTGCAATTTCTGTTGACCAATTTGAGAATTGTGTTGCCCACCTGACCTATGACAATGGGTTAGGATTTTCTGATGCTGATTTGACCCCTGCCAAGAGGGATCATAACAGGGCCTTGCATATCTCAATTGAATGCAGGGGCACTACCCTGTCACATGTGCTGATAGACAATGGTTCCTCTTTGAATGTGTTGCCTAAGGAAGTCCTGAACAGGCTGAGTCCTGAAGATGCTGTGCTGAAGCCCAGTAATATCGTGGTAAAGGCTTTTGATGGTTCTATAAGAGTAGTGCATGGGGAAATTGATCTTCCAATCAAAGTTGGCTCCCAGGTGTTTACTGCTACATTTTTTGTGATGGATATTCGCCCTTCGTACTCTTGTTTGCTTGGTCGTCCCTGGATCCATGGGGCAGGTGCTGTAACCTCTACATTGCACCAAAAGTTGAGATATCCGGTGGATGGAAAGGTTGTTACTGTCTATGGAGAAGAAGAATACTTTGTCAGCCATGTCAATACCTTCAAGTATCTAGAAATGGAAGGTGAATACATTGAGACTCCGTGTCAGACATTTGAAGTGGTTCCCTGGGTTGTTAATGATTATGTAGCTCCTTCTGTTGTGAAGAAAGTTCCTGTGGTCACCAGAAAGCCTCCAACAATGGCAATGGCTTCCCTCAATGATGCTAGAGCTGTGGTGGATGAAGGTAGTTGTACTATTTGGGGTCAGCTTCCTGATATTCCGTACAAGTCTGACAAGTTTGGTTTGGGTTTCACTGCAGAGTCCCAGAAGGCTGTTCGTCGTGCCCGTGCTACCCGTATCACTAGTCAAGGGGTTATGAAAGATCATATCAATGCTGTGGGAGACTATGATGAAGACTACAACTTGGATGCTTGGATCTTTCCTACTGTGGGTGCTGGACTCAATAATTGGAAAGCTGAAGATGTTATCCATATCTCCTTTAGTCAGGAGTAAATACTATTACTATGTTGTTATTTTAAATTTGTAATTTCTTGAACAATAAAACTCTTAAGCCTTGTGCCTTACCCGGGGCACAATGGTGTGCTTGTTACGGGCTGTCATTTCATTTGCATACTTCATTCAATAAAATCAGTGGACGTTTCGTTTTCGTAAATATTGTGTTCCTTGTCTTTCTTTTCTTTTTTCTTTATCAGCTATGTGTTCTTACACACACCCACATCACTAAAATGCAGATCCTCATCCACTCTGGATCCTGTTGATAACAGTTCTACTATTGCCAATTATGATTTCGAGAATCCGATCTATCAAACTGAAGACGGAAATGAGGACGATTGTGAAATACCTGTAGAGCTTGCTAGGTTGTTACAACAAGAAGAGAAAGCTATACAGCCACATGAAGAGCCAGTCGAAGTTGTGAATTTGGGAACTGAAGAAAACAGAAAAGAGGTCAAGATAGGGGCTGATTTAGAGGGCAGTGTCAAGAACAGGTTGATTCAGATGTTACGTGACTATGTGGAGATCTTTGCTTGGTCTTATGAAGATATGCCAGGGTTGGATATAGACATTGTGGTTCACCGTTTTCCAGTGAAAGAAGATTGTCGTCCAAAGAAACAGAAGGTTCGTCGTATGCGTCCTGAAATATCAGAAAAGATCAAGGCAGAGGTGATGAAACAGTTCAATGCAGGGTTCTTAGCAGTGACTTCTTATCCTCAGTGGGTTGCAAATGTGGTACCAGTTCCTAAGAAAGATGGTAAGGTACGTATGTGTGTGGACTACAGAGATTTGAACAAGGCTAGCCCTAAAGATGACTTTCCACTTCCTTATATTGATATTCTGGTAGACAACACTGCTCAGCATAAGGTATTCTCTTTTATGGATGGTTTCTCTGGTTACAATCAAATCAAGATGGCACCTGAAGATATGGAGAAGACAACATTTGTGACACAGTGGGGCACCTTTTGCTATAAGGTAATGCCATTTGGTTTGAAGAATGCAGGGGCAACATATCAGCGTGCTATGGTGGCTTTGTTTCATGATATGATTCATCATGAGATAGAGGTATATGTAGATGATATGATAGCCAGGTCTCAGAATGAGGAGCAACATCTTGATCATCTGCACAAGTTGTTTGAGAGGTTGAAGAAATACAAGCTGAGGTTGAATCCAAACAAGTGTACTTTTGGAGTTAGATCTGGAAAGCTCCTGGGTTTCATTGTCAGTGGAAAAGGTATTGAAGTGGATCCTGCAAAAGTGAAAGCTATACGAGAGATGCCAGCTCCCCGTACTGAGAAGGAGGTTAGAGGTTTCTTGGGACGATTGAATTACATTGCAAGATTTATTTCCCAGTTAACAACTACCTGTGAGCCAATCTTCAAATTGTTGAAGAAAGATCAGGTGATGGAATGGAATGATGAGTGCCAGACTGCCTTTGATGAAATTAAGAGATATCTGCTGGAACCTCCAATTTTGATGCCACCAGTTGATGGAAGACCCTTGATCATGTACTTAACAGTGTTAGACAACTCAATGGGGTGTGTCTTGGGGCAACATGACGAGTCTGGTCGAAAAGAGCAGGCAATATACTACCTTAGCAAAAAGTTTACCGACTGTGAAACAAGATACTCACTGCTCGAGAAAACTTGCTGCGCTTTGGCATGGGCTGCTCGCCGACTAAGACAGTATATGTTGACCCATACTACCTTGTTGATTTCTAAGATGGATCCGATCAAGTACATATTTGAGAAACCTGCTCTCTCAGGAATAATTGCAAGATGGCAAATGATCTTGACGGAATATGACATACAATATACTACGCAGAAGGCCATTAAAGGAAGTGTCGTTGCTGATCATTTGGCTCATCAAGCAGTGGATGATTATCAGTCAATGAATTTTGAGTTTCCTGATGAAGACATTATGATTATTACCAAAGAATCTGGACAATATGACGGACCTGAACAAGGATCCCGATGGACTATGGTTTTTGACGGTGCCTCCAATGCACTTGGTAATGGTGTTGGTGTTGTGATTAGTTCCCCTGAAGGTTGTCATACCCCGATTACTGCCAGACTTTGTTTCTATTGTACCAATAACATGGCTGAGTATGAGGCATGTATCTTGGGTATTAAAGCTGCTATTGATATGAAGATTCAGTTCCTTGATGTGTATGGAGATTCAGCCCTGGTAGTAAGTCAGATTAAAGGAGATTGGGATACCAAGCATGATAACCTCATTCCTTACAGAGAGCATGTGTTGTCTTTGATCCCACATTTCAAAGAGATTACCTTTGGACACATTCCACGAAGAGAGAATCAGTTGGCAGATGCACTAGCTACCATGGCATCTATGTTTGAGATCAGTTGGGATGATGAAGCTCCCAAGATTACTATTAATAGATTTGAGAAGCCTGCATACTGCAATGAGATTGACACTGAAGGGGTGGAAGAGAAGCCTTGGTTCTATGAAGTGAAAAGATATCTTGAAGCTCAGGAGTTCCCTGAAGGGGCATCTGTCAAAGATAGGAAGTTTCTGAGAAGGTTTGCTGCTAAGTTCTTCTTGAGTAATGGGATTCTATACAAGCGCAATCATGATTCAACTTTGCTTCGTTGTGTGGACAAGAAGAAAGCAACTGAGATTATGGAAGACATGCATGATGGGATCTTTGGCACTCATTCTAGTGGACATACCATGGCAAAGAAGATATTGAGAGCAGGTTACTATTGGTCCACCATGGAAGCTGATTGCTATCAACACTCCAGAACATGTCACAAGTGTCAAATTTATGCTGATAAAGTTCATATACCTCCATCACCATTGAATGTGCTGACTGCTCCTTGGCCCTTTTCCATGTGGGGCATTGATATGATTGGTGAGATCAAGCCTACTGCTTCCAATGGGCATCGTTTCATTCTGGTTGCTATTGATTACTTCACGAAGTGGGTGGAGGCGGCTTCTTTTGCATCTGTTACCAAGAATGTTGTGGCTCGATTCATTAAGAATAATCTCATATGTAGATATGGCATCCCTGAAAGGATTATCACTGACAATGGCTCTAATCTGAACAATACTATGATTACTGATCTCTGCACGCAGTTCAAGATTAAGCATCATAACTCTTCTCCGTATCGTCCAAAGATGAATGGGGCAGTTGAAGCTGCTAATAAGAACATTAAGAAGATTGTACAGAAGATGACTGTTACTTACAAGGATTGGCATGAGATGTTACCATTTGCTCTTCATGGTTATCGTACCACAATACGTACTTCAACAGGGGCAACCCCGTTCTCCTTAGTCTATGGTATGGAAGCAGTTCTACCCATTGAAGTTCAGATTCCCTCCTTAAGAATTATGAAGGATGCAGGCTTGGATGAAGATGAGTGGATTCAGACTCGACTTGACCAAATAAATTTGATTGATGAGAAAAGGCTAGCAGCAGTTTGTCATGGCCAGATGTACCAGAAACGAATGATCAAAGCTTTTAACAAGAAAGTTAAGCCAAAGGTATATCAGGCTGGTGATTTGGTAATCAAGCGTATCATATTACCACAGGGTGATCCTAGGGGCAAGTGGACTCCAACATATGAAGGACCATTTGTAGTCAAGACAGTGTTCTCAGGAGGTGCCATGATACTGACTACAATGGATGGTGAAGACTTTCCACAGCCTGTGAACGCAGACATAGTTAAAAAATACTACGCATAAAAAGAGGCCCGCTAGGTTGACTGGCCTAGGCAAAAATAAGGGCATCCCGGCAAACCAAAAGGGTTTGGGCAAAAATTAGGGATATATATAAAAAGATGTACACCCGGCAAGTCGAAAACCTGAAAAGGCGGCTTGGGCAAAAAAGGGTATCCCGGTGGATTGAAAACCCGAAAGGGCAATCCAGGCAAAAGTTAGGGATTAAAGCGTATGACTATGTCTCGTTTGGATCACCCATGAAACTGCAACCAGTTGTACTACTTACTCAAGCTCTAACAGATAAGGCTCAATCCAATCGTTTCCGTCTCGACAGCAGAAGATGAGATACTTGAAGATAATGGCAATAGTAGAATTGAAACTCAATAGGATTATTTCCCACATAGCTGATTTTCTTTATTTTGTAAAATCTTTATGACAAAATCCTCTTACTAGGGTTTATGTCTCCTTGTACAAACTTACCCATGTATGGGTCACTTTTTGATATAAATAAATTCCATCTTTTGAATCCAGATTTACTTTTACCCTATTTACATAAGCGAAACGTCCATTGGTTGTGTTTGAATGCCTGTATGCTTTTGAATATGATTAATGTTTACCAAAAATGCATGAATGCTTTTAATATGATTGATGTTTACCAGAAATGCATAAAAATGCAGTAATAGTATTTACTAAGGACGAACGAGGGAAGGATTTCAACGAAGCTTCACCGGTTCCTCTTTACAAAACAGTTACAAAACTCTCAGTAGGACGAATCCATCTTCACAAAGTCTCATCTCCCCTGGAATTTATATCCATCTCTTTTATCCTCATACGGATATTCGGGAATTCACTTTCCAATAAGAGTACGACGAACGAAGACGGGAAGGTTATATCTATCCTACTATCAAACGAAGACGAAGGTTATGTATACCTTACTATCCCCAGCATACGGGATGTTATCTATACCTTGCTATCCCCAGCAGACGGGAGGTTATATATACCTTGTTATCCCCAGCAGACGGGAGGTTATATCTACCTTATTATCCCCAGCAGACAGGAGGTTATGTATACCCTCTTATCAAACAAGACGGGAATGAGTTCCTCATATTCTTCAACAACGAATCGGGATTTATTTTCCCTGGCCAGCAGTTGTTCTATGAAGATATCCAGACGCTTCCAGCAGTGTCATATCATACATACATCATTTACATCATACCATAACATACATATAAATGGATACATAATACATTTCCTAAGTGCATCATATTATACATACATACATAAAGCATAAACTAATATTATTATACAGAATGTTACCTTGTTTTCAGGTTAATTATCCAGCAAACAAACTTATGGTCATCAGGATTGCTCTATCCTCCTGAAGACATGCTGTTACATCAGGATTACTCCAGTCTCCTGAAAGCATACCATTATTACATCAGGATTGCTCTATCCTCCTGAAAACCTGCTGTTACATCAGGACTACTCCAGTCTCCTGAAAGCATACCATCATTATTTCAAGACTGCTTTAGAGTTATCATTATTGATTGCTCTATCCTCCTGAACTCATATTATTACTTCAAGACTGCTTTAGAGTTATCATTATTGATTGCTCTATCCTCCTGAAATTATATTATTTCAAGACTGCTTTAGGGTTATCATTATTGATTGCTCTATCCTCCTGAAGCCCTGCTGTTACATCAGGATTACTCCAGTCTCCTGAAAGCATATCATCAATATCTCAAGATTACTCTATTCTCTTGAAATTATATTGGTACCTCAGGACTGCTCCAGCCTCCTGATAGCTTCTCATATATCAAGATTGCTTTATCCCCCCTTGAAGACATGCTGTTACATCAGGATTACTCCAGTCTCCTGAAAGCACATCATCAATACCTCAGGACTTCTCCAGACTCCTGAAAGCTATCATTATAACTTCATATTTTGGATTGCTTCATCCTCCAAGAAAGGTATCAGAAGAATTTCCCCTAGTGGCATCTTTAAGCCCACTCAATCATATTCAACTAGCCATCTGTATCACTCTAGTGCACTGGTGAGTGCAAATTTTTGGGCTTTTATGTTCAATCCCCTTCAACCTTCCAGGTCATGATTGGCAAATATACCAATCTAACCCCTCAGGCTTCAGAAAATTGAACAGGGGCAGCTGTTGCACCCCAAAATTTGCCCTCACAATACAAGACTTTGTGTTCTAAGAAGGTTCACAAGGTTCACAAGTTTCTCAACATTTCCATAACCTTTCATGAGGTTCATAAAGTCTACAAGTTACTTTATGAAGGTTCATAAGGTTCACAAGACATCTTATGATGGTTCACAAGGTTCACAAAGTCCACAAATAGTCAGAAGATTTTACAACTCCCTCAGACAATGCACCTCCTAAGCAGTGCATCCAAAACTAGGGTTTTGACTTTAATCAGGCTAAATGTATTTTCAAGACTTCAAGTGAGCTTCATAACATCTTATATGTGTTTAAAAAACCCCCATGACAAGTTTAAAGACTTTTCTCAAAGGTTTGCTCAGTCAGATGATCAGAAAAGTCAAAATCAGTCAAAGCAGTTAAAAAGTCAAACTGAGGTCAACTGTGGTCAAACCAAAGTCAAACTTCATGATTTTTTGCCAACATCAAGTATATGAAGTAAAATTCATCATTTTATCAAGGGTTGATCATGATTCATCAAGGAGATTCCAGATCATCAATAATCAGGAGTTTCTAAATTAGGGTTTCCTTAGTAAAAGTCAACTGAACTTTGACCAGCCATAACTTTCACATACTTCATCACCAAGTCTCCATCCAAAGCTCATTATGAAGGAAATTGAATTATCTAAAACTTTGATCTTGCAAGTTAAGCCCAAAAATGCTTCATTTGGAAGATATGAGCTGAGACATTATAGGTCATTTCAAAAGTCAACAAAAAGTCAACAACTTCAAAAGGGCATAACTTGAGATTGATAAATGATATGGACCTGAAACCAATGGGGTTGTTTAGAGGACTCTTCAAGCTTTCCAAAATGTCCCATAACACCCTCATACCTTTAAAATTGAGGGAGATGTGCCCTTGCAAAGTTGGGAAATTTTATGATGGTTTATGTTGAAAATGGAGGTTTAAAACCACTTCTTTCCAAATGGGCTTGCTAAATGGTGATCCAATCCATATCATATCATCATGCACGACCCAATTGATTAAAAATCATAATTTTTATTATTTTATTTTTATTTATTTTTATTTAATTCATAAAAAATCATTTTAAATAAATATAAAATATGAAAATATATTTTTGGATGAAGATTGAGCTTCTAGAATCTCATCAATACTGATTTGAATTGAAAGAGAAGGAAATCATGTGATTAATCCAAAAATAGCAAGCTTTCATGAGCCAATATTTGAATTTCATGACACCATCTTTTTCAATCTTCAAATATCAAAACTTCCATATAACTAATCAATATTTTGACCTAGAATGATTCACATATATATACTAAACACAACCCTAGCCCTCATTCACGAATTCCAGCAGCCAAGGGTAAGTTTCAAAACCTCAAAAAATCATCAAAAAAGTGATATTCGGATTCTTCAATCCAAGAGGTTTCAAGGTAAAATAAAGACATAGACGTGTTCTTTGATCATCACTGAAGCTAAAGCATCACTCATATGCATCCCATGTGCACCATATTGGCCAAACCGAATTCACTTTTACCATGAATAAATTTTTTTCGATTCCATTGATTGGTTGTGTTTTATTGAAATTTGTTTACATAATCTTGTTTGTGACATTGTATAGATTGTTTCTGGACCAATGAATTGAAGTTTCCTTGCCTAAAACAGATTCGGCCATAGCTAGGGTTTTGACCTTCAAAATGGGATCCTTTGATTCATTGAACTTAAATGAATTCTAAGAACATAGGAATGTTCTATGAATCACTAGGATCATAAAGCTGTAATTAATTTTATGAATCGTTACTGTTTGGTGCAAGTTTCATTTTTTCGTAGGTTTGAAGCATGAAGAACTCGCAGGTAAATTTGCAGCAATACTCGTAGGTAAAAACGCAGGTACAAGGAAGAAGATGAAGTCCATTCGCGCCTGTTTTCAAAATTTGAATTCTTGTTTAAAAATATTATGAATTAGTTCTGAATTTATTTCACAAACGTACGTTTGTCCTGGTGGTAAGGCTGATACGCGTATTATGTGAAGGCATTGGTTCGATACTTGGCTGGGCACATTTTTTTTCTCTTATTTTTTTCAGGTCAAGCGTACATAATATATTATACAATGTTACCATTCCATTAGCAGATGGGCTCTCCCAGCCAGGCGGTAACGTATGCATGCTTGTAACCAAAAGGTCCTGGGTACGATTCCCACCCCAGGCCTTTTGTTTTCATTATTTTTTGGATTTTTCATGGACATTGCACAAAAACAACTAGAGCCAGTCTGTTATCACCAACGCATGGGCAGCCTGATGGTATGTTTTGATGCTGGCAAGCTTGAAGACCTGGGTTCAAACCCAGCCCAGGTAAGTTCTTATTTTTTATCACTTTTTTTTCTATTTTCTTTAATTAATTAGTTTATTTGTTTTATATTCTTAATAAAAAATAAATCACATATATTTAAAATTTAAAATAACATCTTATTCTCTAAAAGTTCTGAACTTTCTATTTTTTTTTTTAATTCAAAAATTTATTTTATTATTTTATGTAATTATAATATATATATGTATATATTAGTTAAAATAATTGTGTATCTAAACAAACCCTAATTTTCTAAACAAACCCTAAAATATTTTCTAAAATAAAACTTAATTCTATTTTTTTTCTAAATAATTTTATTTTCTAATTCTTAATATAAATTGTTATGTATATATTTATTGAATATAATCTTTAATATAATTTTTGTAATAATCAATAAAAATTAAGTTTTGTAAATATACTTATGATTTATTTTTCTCTTTATATAATATGTAAGTACCTTTTATAACTTTTTTGTTTAGAAATAATTGAATTTATAATAATTAAATTTTGTATTTATAACACATTTAAAAATAACTTAATAATTTGTAAAATTAAAATAATTATTTGTTCATATTTCTTTCTAAATATAATTGTTTATATTAAAAATTGTTAATCTTTTATTCTTATAATATTTTGGTTAATTTTATTTATTTTTTAATTATTGTTACTAACCATATTATTATTTATTATTTTTGTTTATTATCTTACATTTTTTATTTCTCTAACCTTGTTTATTTTTTCTAATTATTATTATTTCACTAAATTTAATTATTTTATTGTTACTAACCCTATTTTTTAATTATATCTATCACTAACCCCTATTTATTTATTTATTGTTTATTTATTATCTTTGCTTATATTTTACTAATTATTTATTTTTGCTATTTGCTTATTATAATTATTGTAATTGCTTCCTTGGTGTAATTTTGTAATTATTTAAATAGTTAATTTCATGCTATGGTTAGTAACTTAGGGAGTGCAAAAACATGTATTCTATTTAAAATAAATTTAGCTCATTTAAATTAAAGATAATTAATATTACACACTCACACACGTAAGTCGATTTCTAATCGCCATCTCACATTTCTAAGGTTATCCCTCATTGTTGCCTAATCACAAGGTCAAGTGGGGTGTAAAAAGCAAGTCCCTTAAAAGAAAAATCATCAAGTCCCTCATGGTTGCCTTTACGAATCAAGTCCCTTCGAATAATGATGATAGTTCCTCCTATATGCTTATTATACCCCACAGTTGCCTTCAAAAATAAATGTCCCTCACATGTCCCTAACATCCAAGGTAACGACTACCTACTCCTTAATAGTAGGGATAGTCTTACCATTTAAAGGATAAAGAATAAGAAAGACTTAAACTTTAGGGTAGGTTCCTCTTATGTACTTGCTCACTATTCAAACTTTTCAAACTCTTCACAATTTCAAACAAATTTTCAAAAAACAAGTTTTTACGCATCCGTACATGGATCATTATTAACTATTCTGAAAATTTTTCTATCACACACTGCACTTTCAAAAACAATTCAAAAGTGAGCTAAGTAACTAAGAGCCCATGGATAACCATGGATGTAAAGGGTGCTAACACCTTCCCTTTACATAACCTACCCCCCGGACCCAAAATATTCTCTTAAGGTCTTTCCTGTTCTTTTATACCCTTTCCTTTTGGATAAAATAAAAGTCGGTGGCGACTCTTGCTATCCGCAACATAACTAAAGTCAGTTCTCCCACCGTGTTACAGCGTCGATAGAGCAGAAGCAGACTTGTTAATGCATGAAGTGCACGAAGGATCCTTTGGTACCCATGCAGGAGGACATGCCATGGCCAAGAAATTGCTAAGATCAGGTTATTACTGGATCACAATGGATGCCGACTGTTGTGCCTACGCCAGAAAATGCCATAAATGCCAGATTTATGCGGATAAGGTGCATGTGCCTCCCAATCCTTTGAATGTGATGTCTTCACCCTGGCCCTTTGCCATGTGGGGCATTGATATGATTGGCAAGATTGAACCGACTGCTTCAAATGGCCACAGATTCATCCTGGTTGCCATTGACTATTTCACCAAGTGGGTCGAAGCATCTTCCTATGCAAACGTTACAAGACAAGTGGTAGCCAGATTTCTGAAGAGAGATATCATCTGTCGATACGGAGTTCCCGAGCGAATCATTACTGATAATGGTTCCAACTTAAACAACAAAATGATGGCAGAACTATGTCGGGACTTCAAGATCCAACACCACAATTCTTCTCCTTACAGGCCAAAGATGAACAGCGCTGTTGAGGCAGCTAATAAGAACATCAAGAAGATTGTGCAGAAGATGGTAGTCACCTACAAAGACTGGCATGAGATGCTACCGTTTTCCTTGCATGGGTACCGCACGTCAATCAGAACATCCACGGGGGAAACACCGTATCAGCTTGTGTATGGTATGGAAGCAGTCCTACCAGTTGAAGTTGAATTTCCCTCCCTACGGGTACTAATGGATGTTAAGCTGAACGAAGCAGAATGGGTCTGATCCCGGTACGAGCAACTAAGTCTGATTGAAGAGAAGAGATTGGCTGCAATCTGCCATGGGCAGCTGTATCAGAAAAGAATGAAGAAAGCCTTCGATCAGAAAGTCAGGCTCTGAGAATACCAAGTAGGAGATCTTGTGCTAAAAAGACTCCTCCCTCCTCATACTGACCACAGGGGCAAGTGGGCTCCGAACTATGAAGGGTCATTCGTAGTAAAGAAAGTCTTCTCTGGTGGAGCACTGATGCTCAGTACTATGGATGGTGAAGACTTTCCGTCCCATGTGAATTCAGATGCAGTTAAAAAATACTTCGCATGAAAATGACCCGCTGGACATAAAAACAGAATGTAAGTCCAGGCAAAAATAGGGCATCCCGGCGAGTCAAAAACAGAATAAAAGACTCGGGCAAAAGAAAGGGAAAATAAACAAAAAAATGTACACCCGCTGAGTTGAAAAGCCGCATTGGACAACTCAGGCAAAAATGGGTATCCCGATGGATTGAAAACCTGAAAGGGCGGTCCATGCAAAATAAGGGAATAAGCGAACAACTGCATTCTGAATTCGTCGGTATCACCTACAACTTGGTAAACCCCGGAAGGATCAAGCTTCACTCAGAATCAGCCTTCTTCAGAAAGCAAGACGAGAAGAATGTCAAATTTCATACGAGTCATAGCAAAGGGAAGCTCCTTGAAGCGTCGTCAACATTGCCAGCATTTTGTTTCTCAATTTATAACAATCTCCTCATTTTAGGGGATATGTTTCTTTGACTGTATCTTGCCAATTCAGGGCACATGAATTAATAAAATCAGATTTTTAGTCACACGTTGTCTCGTACTTTTTTATTTGCAAAAACGTCTGATGTCATCGATTGCATAAATACAGATGCGTCTTTCTGAAACTACGTGCTTACAGGAAATGTACTTATTCCCGGGAGCGTCTGAACTCTCATGATGGGATCCAGTAAGGGATACCTCAGGATTACTTGTGCGTCCCTCTGTCTTTGCAGGATTGCAGGTATTCAAAAGCGCAACATGGGGCATGTAAGCTTCATCCCAGCAAGCTGGCAAATCAACAATCACTCAGTCTTAGCACCCAAAGTGTTTTCTCCCCAGCTGAGTTGCCACTTGTTATTTCTCCCCAGCCGAGGTGCCAATCATTCTTCCTCCTCAGCTAAGTACAAAAGCCAGGGAACCACTTCCCCACAGAGCTTCAGCCTCTATCCAGAAGAGCAACGCATGGAGGAATCACAACAGAGTGACGAAAGCTTCTACAAACCCCAGCTGGGTCCCTTATTACCAAGGATGGGTCTGTCAGTGACCTATTTTCTCCAAGCAGAATCATAGGCGCTAGATCTACCAATGATCTCATCCCCAGCTGGGATGTCCATTTCAAGCGGATCGGCCAGAGATCTTCACAGCAACGGGATCCGAATCCCAGATTGGTATCCTTGCATAATCATAGCATTCGCATCATATTTTTCCCACAGAGCGTAGCATTCCGTCTAACACGGAGCATTACGGCAAAAATCAAACATATTGCATAATCATAAGCCATGTTCTGAATCAAACGCTTGTGAATATTGACAATCCACCAACAACATACAGAATGCTCCCCAGATTCCCCAGCAGAGAGCTAAAGCTGAAGCAGTCGCCTTACGTTCACAAACATCAGTATATACTCCTTGTGGCACCCGTCCGTGTCATATCCCCAGTAGAAGACCAAAGCGTCCTCTTTGCACTCACAGATGCTTATGTATATACAACTTTCTTGACACCCGTCCGTGTCACTTTCTCCAGCACAGTAACATAAACACTTTGTATATCAGATATTTGTTTATACTATACTTTTCTCCTTTTGGCGCTCGCCCGTGTCACTCTCCCCAGCAGGTTAAATACCCGTCTATACACTACTCATACTTATTTCTCATATTTCACTCATGCAGATACTCATTCGTATCTTGTATACACCATTTATATCATCTCAGATTTGACACTCGTCCGTGTTCTTTGTTAACCAGTTGGTACTCTCCCGTACCATCATCTCAGAACATGCGTCAAGTGTTTGTTTCTACCTGATACTCGTCTGTATCATAGTCTTAAGGATACTCGTCCGCATCTTTAACCCATGCACGTGTCAATCACTCATGTCTTCTTGAATTTAGACACTCGTTTGTGTCTACTTTTCCCCAGAAGAGTCCCCTTAGATTCAGCACTCGTCCGTGTTCCTTGTTAACCAGTTGATACTCGTCCGTATCATCATCTCTGAACATGTGTCAGTATTTGTTTCTACCCGATACTCGTCCGTATTGTAGTCTTAGGGATGCTCGTCCGCATCTTTAATCTATACACAAACATCTAAACACTTATACCTATTGTTTCTTGGATATAAACACTCATCCGTGTTTACTATCCCCCAGTAGATCGCCAGCAAAGCAAAATTTCTTTTCTATCTGACATCTGTCCTATGTCATAAACTTTGAGAGCAGCCGTACCCTGCTAGGTGATCGTCCTTCACCTCTTGATGATCGTCCTTCATCATGCTCATCCGATGGCCGTCCCCATCGTTGATCTTTTCTATCCGACATTCGTCCTATGTCGTGATTTTTAGCAGCCGTCCCCTGCTAAGGTGATCGTCCTTCACCTTTTGATGATCGTCCTTCATCATTTTATCTGATGGCCGTCCCCATCGTTGATCTTTATCTGACATTCGTCCTATGTCATGATAAACCTCGAGAGCAGCCGTCCCCTGCTAGGTGATCGTCCTTCACCTCTTGATGATCGTCCTTCATCATGCTCATCCGATGGCCGTCCCCATCGTTGACCTTTTATCCGGCATTCGTCCTATGTCGAGATATTTTCGGCAGCCGTACCCTGCCAGATGATCGTCCTTCACCTTTGATGACCGTCCCTCATCATTATTTCATTTATTCTTTAACCCGATGGCCGTCCCCGTCGTGGTCCCTTTTCCTTTTCCTGATGATCGTCCTTCATCAGTTTAGCCCGATGGCCGTCCCCATCGTTGTTTACATTACTTTATGAACCTGATGGTCGTCCCCATCATTTTTCATTAATCCCCAGAGAATCTTATAGCTTTACTTAATGGCCGTCCCCATCATAATCCCTTTTATCCCCAGCATGTCGGCCGTCCCCGTCATTGCTTTATTTTCCGCACTTTTCCAGCGTGTCGGCCGTCCCCGTCATTGCTCTTTCCCCAGCAGTCATCCTCTGCTCGACGGTCGTCCTCCGTCGCCCCCACTTTACAATATACTTTATTTTCTTTTACAATCTATATCCCTTTTCTTCTTCATTCTGTGAGTGCAAATTTTGGACTGTCTTTGGTATTCAACCACAAGTTATCTTGTTTGCCTGTTAAGCCGCCGCTTACATCCTACACAGCTAACTCATGTTTGAATAGGGGCAGCTGTAAACACCCCAAATTTGCCCTCACCCATTCACACCATGGCTTATGATCTCCTCATATGCATAAACTCAATCATACCATCTCATATCACATTTTTGATTCACTGCATAGATTCAAAGTCATCTGCATCTAGGGTTTGTGATCTGAGCAATCCAAGAGCTTCTTGAGCCACTCCAAAGGTCATAAATCATTTCAAAGGGGTCCATGTATGTTCAAGCATCATATTATATCCCCTCAAAGTCAAGGATGTCAAAGAATCACAAGAACTGAGAATGGCATGGAAGCAGAGCCAGGTTTGACTGCACAGATGACCTAGAATTAGGGTTTTGGTTTCAAAGGGGATAACTCCAATTTTTTTGGTCATTCTTGTTTCTATTGGTCTCTATATGGTATAGGGATCATGCATATCAATTTTCATGAAGAAATTCAATGGGGAAGTCATCTGATCAAGGGTTGACTTTCTGAGCAAGCCAGTGTAAAATCAGGGCATCTGAGGCCCCCAATGACCCAACCAAAGGGTGTTCATCATCATTTTGATTATGTATGATCTTTATTTGATCATGTAAGAGGCTATAAGTTCACAAAATTGAATAATTTCAAGTCATTTGCAAAATTGACTTTTTGGGAAAGTTGACTTTTAATGAAATTGCCATTTTGGGAAACTTTTTCAACCCTTGCCTTTTGATTCAAAAATGCTTCAAATGAAAAAACTTTGGTCATGAAAGTTGTAGAATGGATCATTCCCTTTTCAAAAAGTACAAGAACATGACCTAATTCACTTTGGATCAAAAGGTATGGCTTGTCAAAGTTGGCCAAAATCAAAAAATTTGAAGTTTTCTACCAAAGAGGCATTTTGCAAAATGGTTTGATCAAGTGTTCTAAAGGCCTCAAATGTGTACCATTTCTTCACAACATGATCACATGACCTCTAAAATTCAGAATGGTCCAAGGGATCACTCATTTTCATGACTTATGGAGCAAGAATTTTCAGAAGAAACCAAAGTGAAGCAAGTTGCAAAAACTCACTCAAGTTTGAATCCACTTGTTTGCTGACTTCATAATCAATCCCAGGGCTCTCCACACTTCTTGCTGCACAGGACACCCCATTTGTCCTTGGCTAGCTATTAGCCCATGCCTCTCTTACACCAATTTGACATTTTGGCAACTTGAGCCATACCAATCACAGCAGTACACATCAACTCATCTGACCAATCCCATTTGTTTATACAAACCAAAAGCAAGCCAAAGCACATAACACACAAGCCTGAAAGCACCAAGAACACAACTCTCTCATTTTCCACCCCATTTGCAAAACTATTCGAAACACTCAGCACAAGTCTAAAACACACAAGCAAACTTCACAAACAAACTCAGCATGCTTCACTGATCAAAAACCACCCATCACCATAGCATGAAACTCACTGAAACCAAAACACGATCACCACCTTCCCTTGAACAGAACTTCTGCCATCTCAAAAACCAGCCATCCTCAAAGCTTTTTAAGTTTCATTTCATCATCAGAGGGTTCAAAGGAGTGGATTTGCAGCAAAGGAAAGGCCATAAAGCTCAGGACCAGGAGTTTCCATCTCAGGTAGCCATCTTAAACTTTTTTTCCAGAAACTCCATTTTAAGTTCCTGAATGATTCTATGCACTCCCCTGATCATGGGGATATGATTATTTTTGAAAATGGTTGAGAAACCAGGATGTATGAATGCTCTGAAACTTTTCTGCCCTAGAAATGTCTTACTTCGATTTGCCTGATTAATGCATGGAAAATGGTTTTTGTTTGAGGGTTTTGATTTAGTTTCGAATGGGGTTTGATTCTGGGCATTTAGTTTTCATTTTCATGGAGTTTTGAGGATTTTAGCAACTTTCAGGTGAGGGTCTTGCCGGAGAAGACGACCGGAAGTCTTCTCCGGCCACCTGAAAGTGTTTAGGGTTTAATCAGGGTCATTAATGAAGTTTGAATGTGGTGCGTTGGATAGGCTGACCAGAGTTGACCCGCGCGCATATGAGTGGTCCAGATTTCACATTAAAACCCTAATCATATTTAATTAAATTAATTAATTCAGATTAGTTTAATTAGGTTGGTTTGAATCTCAGCCCTAGGATCACGCGCACAGTCTTTCCCTCCATTCCAAGTTTAAATGCTGACCATTGGATGCGCTGACTTTCCCATTAATTCATTTTATTTTCTTTTTTATTTCATTAGTTTTCTTCATTTTATTTAAAATAGCAAAATATTTTGAAAAATTCTGAAAATTTTTATACAACATTTTATTAATTTTCAGAAACCAAAAACATTTTTATTTTTATTTTTTGCATTAAAAAATATTTTTAAATCATTTAAAAGTTTATTTTTAATTAATTAATGAGAATTAATTAATTAAAAATACTTTTAGGTATTTAAAAATCACCAAAAAATTCATGAAACATTTAAAATCATTTAGAAACATTGTCCAACCCTCAAACCAAACTTCTTTTTTGATCTTGATGTCTTTTGATAATTTTCCATGGAATTAATTTTATTTCAAAGCATTATTTTGATCCAATGTTCAAAAATTCATTTCTGCCTAGTCTTTAGGAGTTGGACTTTGATTATTTTTGCATTGCATCTTGCATATCATGAAGTTTATAGGGTTAAATTGGCATGATTTGATCTTGCATTTTCATTTTGTTTGACATTTTTCTTGACAAGGTACCATAAAACCCTAGCAATCTTGAGAAATTCATAACCCTAATTAGGTTAAGAGTTAGAACCCCTCCTTTGGGCAGTGAGTTTGTATAGGTTTAGGGTTCCTTTGAATGCATTTTCAATTTTTTATCTTGATGTTTGCTTCTGGTTTTGGTTTTTGTTTTGTGCATTGATCATAAACCCTAATTTGGGGTTTTCATTTGCATCAACCTTCCATTTGCTTGCATACCATGACTTGCCATGACATTTTGTGCATCCATTTGATTCATTAGACATATTAGAAGCATGTTTTATCATTGCATCTTTCATTTGCCATTTTGTATGTCATTTGCATTCCATAACTTTTCATGTATGTTCATGGTTCTAAGCATGCTTCATTTGCATCCATATGTTTGTATGATCATCCCCATGCCTTGTTTCATGTTTGTTTCATCTCATAGCATCATTAGCATCATACTTATGCTTCTGGTTTTGGTTTGCATCATGCCATTCCATCTCATTTTTCATGGCATTGCATTCCTTTCACTAACTTTTCCGGTGGTAAGTTACTTTGAGAAGTGAATTTGCCTTCACTTCTCACAATCTCTTTTCATCTCTTTTATGCATCATTGCTGCATTTTGTTTTGTGTTTGATATTGAGCTTGCTCTTTCTTCTTCTTCTTACTTTCTTTCCTCAAGTGACTTGTCTTCTTAAATGAAGCAAGTTACTTTGCTTCTCTTTGCTCCTTTCATCTGCTTCCTGGTGGTTCCTCTGAAGATCCTTCTTGTACACTTCACAAACCCTAGGAGCAACCAAGCATGACAATAATTAGGGTTTGATTAGTCCCCCACTTAGCTTTTACCTTTGTGTCTCTTTGAGTCTTCTCTTCTCATCTCATAATCAGGGACTAAACCCTAAAGGCTTTAAGGCTTTGTGATTAAGCTTGTGCCTGCATCCTTCTATTAGGATGGAGTGTATAACTTTAATCCTAAGTGTTAAACCCTTAATGTGTTTAAATCCTTTAATCAATTCACATAATAATCACCAAGACATCAAGCTTGTAACTTGGGCCTTGCATTAGGGTTCTAATTCTTCCTTAATTGGTTAAGAAGGACTAACCCTAGTGTTAATGGACAAGTCCCCCTCAAGTTTGTCTTACAAATCATAAAATTCACTTCATTATCTTATCATTAACTAAAATCCACTTAATAAAGGTTTTGTTTTGTCATGAGTTTAATCCCTAATCATGGATTAAGTTGAGGATCTTTCCACAGCTTAAACATTCTCATCTATTATCCTTCTATTAGGATGGTGTAATGAGTCTGTTTAATCCCTGATTATGGCTTAACCTCATTACCTAACACTAAACAAAAACACCAAAAACATCTAAATAATCACAAGTAGGTTAATGATCTTAATCCTACATCATGGTGATTAAGTGTGAGAAGCTGACTTCACACTTAAGGTACTCTCATTACCCCTAATCAGAGGGAAGATGTGATGAGTTTACTAAATCCATTGGTTTAGGCTTAAGCTCATTAACTTATGACAAACTTTCAAAAGCAATAAAAGATTGAAAACTCAAAAACAAACAACAATCGTCCCCTCCGGGATTCTTTTCTCACCTCATTCACTCATAAACGAGAACTTGCTTCTTCCGTCTAATGCAAGACAGTTTGCACCTGAGCCAGACAGGTCATACACTTGAGCATAGGCAAGTAAGCAGTTCACAAGTCAATTTATCTTTCAGTCTCTTTGGGTCGAACTACGGTGTTCTGACTTCCTCATTGAACGAGAGGATACGTAGGCATAACTTAACAGTTATCGAACAAAAGTCTTTGTATATTCCCCCTCTTTCTAGCTTCATTCTTTAAGCCTCATGGTCTTGAGCATCTCATTATTATTCTTACACTGACACTTCTCTTATACACTTCTTTTACACTGACACTTGCATTCTTTCCAGCTTTTATACACAGATTGCACTGACACTACCCCTTTAAAACACAAATCTTTTAAGCGTGGATCCCGTCGAGTACGGCGGACAATCTGGGTGCTAATACCTTCCCAGGTTGTAACCAACCCCCTTTCTCAGTCTCTCTGGTTCGCAACCGTCTTATCCATATCTTTCTAGGTTTATGCAGCATTACCTTTCCTTCGGGATAAAAATGCCTAGCTGGCGACTCTTTTCTTTTTCTGTGAGTTCACTCCTGTGTGTTCTCACATCCTCCTTTCGCCGACCGTTCGCGTCTGTACCCTATTTGAATTAGCTTCATTTGGTGGGAGCGACAACCTTCTTTCTTCAAGCAACTTATCTTCTTAAGTGAAGTAAGTTGACTTGCTTCTTCTGCTTCTCCTCCTTTCATTTGCTTCTTCCTTGGTGGCTCTTCTTGAAGATCTCTTGCAAGCCTCAAAAACCCTAGGAATACCCAAGCATGTTAACAATTAGGGTTTGATTAGTCCCCCCATTAGTTTTACCTTTGTGTCATCTTTTGTGTCTCTCTCCTCATCTCATAATCTGAGACTAAACCTTCAAGGTTTTAAGACTTTGTGATTAAGGTTATGCCTACATCCTTCTCTTAGGATGGAGTGTATAACTTTAATCCTAAGTGTTAAACCCTTGATGTGTTTAAATCTCTTAATCAATCCATCTAATAATCACCAAGATAATAAGCTTGTAACTTGGGCCTTGCATTAGGGTTCTAATTCTTCCTTAATTGGTCAAGAAGGACTAACCCTAGTGTTAATGGACAAGTCCTCCTCAGGTTGTCTTACAAACCACAAAATTCACTTCTTAATCTTATCATTAACTAAAATCCACTCTAATAAAGGCTTTGTTTTGTCATGAGGTTAATCCCTAATCATGGATTAAGTTGAGGTATCTTCCTCAGCTTAAATGTTCTCATCTATTATCCTTCTATTAGGATGGTGTAATGGGTCCATTAAATCCTTGATTATGGCTTAAACTCATTACTTAACACTAGTAAAAACTCCAAAAACATCTAAATAAATGCAAGTAGGTTAATGGTCTTAATCCTACATCATGGTGATTAAGTGTGAGGTGTTTACTTCATACTTAAGGTTTTCTCATTACCCCTAATCAGAGGGAGGATGTGATGAGTTTACTAACCCGTGGTTTAGGCTTAAGCTCATTTTCTTATGACAAACACCAAAAAGCAATAAAAGATTGAAAATACCAAAAAACAAACAATAACCGTCTCCTTCGGGATTCTTTTCTCACTTCTTTCACTCACAAATGAGAACTCACTTCTTCTGTCTAATGTAAAACAGTTTGCACCTGAGCCATACAGGTCATACACTTGAGCATAGACAAGTAAGTAGTTCATCGGTCAATTTATTTTCCAGACTCTTTGAGTCGAACTACGGTGTTCTGACTTCCTCATTGCACGAGAGGATACGTAGGCATAACTTAACTGTTATCGAACAAAAGTCTCTGTATATTCGCCCTCTTCCAGCATTATTCTTTAAGCCTCATTCTTGAGAAATTCACTTCATATCTCTTTTACACTGACACTTGTATATTCTTTTCCAGCTTTTGCACACAGATAACACTGACACTACCCCTTTAAACACAAATCTTTCAAGCGTGGATCCCGTCGAGTACGACGAACAATCTGGGTGCTAATACTTTCCCAGGTTGTAACAAACCCCCTTTCTCAGTTTCTATGGTTCGCGACCGTCTTGTCCATTTCTTTCCTAGGTTTATGCAGCATTACCTTTCCTTCGGGATAAAAATGCCTAACTGGCGACTCTTTTCAGTTCATATTCTCTTCTTTCGCCGACCGTTCGCGTCTGCACCCCGTCTGACCCGGTGTCATTTGGTGGGAGCGACAGGTAGGAATTACCGTTATACTTGTCAAAAGTCGGTGGCCTGAATTTGTGAGGAATAACCACCCCGGGGACTAGACCCATGTCAGACACATCTATCCCTAAAGTGTCTCTACACTCGAGGGCTTTGACTTTCTCAACAAGCATCAAAAAGTCCTGAATATTTCCTTCTCCGCCGAACCCCATGTCATTGTTGAAAGAAGGGAACTGATCCTCCTGCCTGTCTTGTACTGGAATGAAAGTTGTTGTGCCCTGTTCCGGAACTTGAGGTCCACCTGGGCCATTTTTGGTGTTAGGAGGAGTCACTTGTACGTCAGGAGTGGTTACAGGGATATTAGTCTTAGGAGGGTTGAGCCCCTGAATTGCATTTCTCAAATCTTGTTGCCCCTGAGCCATCCCTTGCATCATGACCATGAATTCTCCCATTCTGGTGCGAAACTCATTAAGCTCAACTTGCATAGCATCCATGACTGTCCTCTGGTTGCTGCGAGTTGCGTAACGATGCGGGATATTCTATCGAAGATGACGGGTCTTAGCGGCCCTCGCAATCTTTGCCTGAAATGCAAATAAGTTAAGCAACCTGTAGAAAACCTGCAAAACAAAGAAAAATGCAAATGATGTGTATGCAATGCAATGTGTTCCTTTTATTCCCAAGGATTCAACTACTTTCCCATTCTGGTGTTGAGAAAAAGATCCCTTGCAAGAAAATCTTGTGTGACATTCAAACTTGAAGTGGTATTTATTTTGTGTCCGTGCAACAGATAACAACCAGAGACTTCAGGTAAATCAGAAGACAATTGGAATAACAAAGATCCTCACAAGGTACAAGTTCATATGTCAAGAAAGAAAAAGTACATCAAGGGAGAGGGGATCCCCACAACAAGCCTGCAGGTAATCCAAGTCATATGCATATACAACTAAAACTTAGGAAAGTCTACATCCTATAATCTCCAACTGAAGCGCTTGACATTTTGCAACATCTGAGCTATATCCGGATGTGTAGGCTCCTGTACAAGCTTCTGAATTAGGATATCCCTAAGGTCAAAGGAGGCATGCAATTCCTCAATTTGCTGTAGGAACACCTTTTCACTTTCCTGGCTTGTAATAGAATCATTCTTGGCTCTCTTGACATCAGCTTTCAGCTTCAAATCTTCTATTTCTTTCTGAGCTTCCTTTACTGCTTTCTGGCTTTCTGCTAAACTTTGGAGACGACTCTTCTCTTGATGATAAGCCTTCTGAAGGAGTTCTCTTTGTCCATCCAAAGAATCTTGAAGACTCTTGACTTCTAGCTTGTGCTTGACTTCCAGCTCCTTCTGCTTCCTCAAATTGTCTTCCCATTTTTCGTGCCATAAGGTGACAGCCTCATTAGCTTCATTCAAATATTTTCTCTCCTTCCGACGTTGGTATACCTTGTAGGTTTCAGCTAATCCCCTTTTATTGAAGTAGAGCTCTCTCTCCTGAAAATCTTGCTGCTTGAGCCTAACCATCTCTTCAGTTTTATGAGCTCTTTCCTCCAACATTTGATTTTGCATCTTCAGTTTCTGGCATGAATTGTAAGCTTCTTGATTCTCCAACCTGAGCTGTTGAACCAAGGCTTCCAACTTTTGATATTCTTGAAGAGGCACTGAAATTGTGGGTGCTACCTCCTTAGGGTAGAGAGGTGTTTCTCTAAGAAATGGGAGCAACAGGGTCTTTACACGATCCTCCAACCAGCTGGAAAAAGGATCATAAGTGTTGGGATCCACTCTCCCAAAGTCTTTCTTCCCTTTCATCACTCTAACCTCCCAAGCTTGGGATGCTAGTATGCTATTCTTGAGATTTACTTCTGCCGGGAAGTATAAAGATTCATTTGCCTCTTCAATCAAAGGCACAACTCTTAATGGATAACCAAACTGCCTCCTGGACAAGATAAGATTGTAACTAATCCCACCCTTCCTTCCTATCAAAGGAACACATGGGAAGCTACCACAACTGACTAATATTTCTTTTCCCATAAGGTCCCTGTTGCATCCCCATGAAATGTTAGCTGAGGTTAAGCCCATTAATCTTTTGGACCATTTCCAAGACTGTTTCAAATCCAGAAAAGGTCCTGATTTAGGGAGTTTCCTTACAAACCATTCAGCAAATAGGGGAGCACAACAATTTACATGTCCCTTCCTCTTTTCATTCATGTGGTGAACTCCATAGTAGAAGTCAGCTAGCAATGTAGGTACAGGGTTTCTTTTGACAAAGATGGTAATGGCCTCCATACTAATTAGCCCTTTCTCTCCTGGAAATAAACTGATTCCATACACTATCATGGCTAATAATGCCTTGAAATCTGCCCATTTCTTTCCCAATGCCATGATATGTGCCTCTGTGATAAGAAAATCCAAAGGGATCCCCTTACTTTGACCGACTTCTAATCCCATCTTGAGTCTGAGCATACTCAAATGACAGGAAACAGTGATATCCTCATGAGGAGGGGTCCTCTTTGAAGCATAGTAAGGCATACCTTCTTTAATAGGAATATTCAGCATACTAGAAATATCCTCTAATGTTGGCGCCAAGATATAATCTGGGAAAACAAAGACCCTCAGTTGTGGATCATAGAACTGCAACAAAGAATGCAAGCTATCCCTCTGGTCAATTGTGGGCTTGCTCACATAATCCAGGATCTTGCCGAACTCTTTCCTGAAATCATCAAGGACTTTGTCACCCATCAAGCTAATCAATCCCTGAATACTCTCTGTCTCCGGTTGTGGGAAAGTATAGTGGACATTTCTTTTCCTTGGAATCTCAATGTTGGAACCGCAAATATGACCATAAATAAGAGGTAATGAACCCTGAGAATAAAAAGAACACAAATGATTAATGATGTTATGATGTTATGCAAGGCAAGGCATGTGATCAGTGATGTGTCTGTGTAGTGAATAAAGTGATTAAGTGTCTGTGCAAGGCCACAACATCATCACAAGTATCTCTGATCAGGAGTTCATGACTTCAGAATCCATAATTAATAGAACAAGATCATATCACTGAAGTGTGCTGGGATAATGGGTATGTTGAAATTTTAGGGCTCCTGCAATCTTGTAAACCCCTCCCAATCTCACAGGTGTGCTACTCGGGTCAACATCACGGACTCTCAAAGCCGAATAGCAAAAATACATTCACCATTTCCGAAAAATGGCTCATGACCAAATCATGGAATTGGTTTGGCATTATATACTACTCAGGAAGGTCTCAGGTGAGTCCAAGGAAACAAGCATCCCTAATAAGTCCCCAACTTCAAGCACTGAATCGAGAAACAATAGTACATTCATCTTGAAGGGTACAATACTATCGTCATACGGACAGTTTTCCTTGACTGGATTCCTATGAGAGAACCAGGCCATCCTATGCGAGTCCCCGGTGGGCCCTCGGATGCGAGTGGGTTTGCCAACAAATGTGGTCTGCCACTGTCATCACTGGAGAGGGATGTTTCTACAAAGGTTCTCAATGATTGGTGCCCTGACTGCACATAACTATCAAGGTTGTGTATTGCCCCAGAAAGATTCCGGCGTTAATACATTTCCGAGAAGGTCACAAGTCAAGGTGTGTAACTCACTACTACCAACATAGCAAGATTCCATGAAGCCAAAGTGGAACCACTCTAAGTCCTAGGGTTCACTCGAGCCCCGGTTACGAGCTCATCTCACAGTAACCCCATCCCACAGAAAAAATGAAAGCCAACCAGTCCAACATATGATGCATGTGAAAATAAATACTTAAAGCTGTAAAATAAACTGTAAACGAAAATAGTAAATAAGAAAAACAGCACACACATATAAACACCCAAAGAAAGCAAAACAAACAGGCGCTAGGATTGACTCTACAAGGGAAACCAGAGATTCTGGGTTCGATCTCCAACAGAGTCGTCAGCTGTCGCTCCCGAGATTTTCATCCTAGTACAAACGCGAAAGTGGCGCGGAAAGGGTAGAGTCGCCAGCCAGGCATTTTTATCCCGAAAGAATGGGAAAGGTAATGCTGCACAAACCCGAGGAAGAAGGAAAGGACGAGGTCCTGCGAACCAAAGATCTGGGTTCGGGAGTCGGTTACAACCTGGGAAGGTATTAGAACCCAGATCATCCGTCGTACCCGACGGGATCCACGCTTGCTTGCTTGCTTCAAAGGGTGAAAGAATATAACTGCTGCTGAACAAAGAACTGCTAACTGGAATAGGAAGAGGAAAGAAAGGAACTAGAAAATAACAAAAAGAAAGATTGGGGAAAATGTAGGGAAAATAAAGAATGTGCTCGAATGGGCCCTACCCCACTAACTACGTACCTCATCGAGAAAATGAGGATCAGAGTCGACGTAGTTCGCCTAAATAAGGCGAGAACTAATTGTTTGTTTTTTTTATGGCTGGAACTGCGTATGTCTATGCTCAGGTATTGCAGACTCGTCTGGTACAAGTGCGTTTACCATCTTGCATGCGAGACAAGTCGTCGCAAGTTCGCGTTGTGAATGAATGAGATGAGAAAAGAAGTTCCCGCAGGAAAGTCGTTTATTGTTTGTTGTTTGCTTTTTAAGAGTTTTCATGAATTTGGCACAAGGAAGTGAATTCAAACTCTTTTCCATGGAATGTGTACTTGCCACTACATTCCAAGATGGAATAATAGAACAAGCACACCAAGCAAGGAGAATTTATCCAAGACTTGTTTCCATAGATTAGGGTCTAAGTTCACTAGCTTGTTGAACTTAATTACATGTTTTTGTGGCTTTTGTGAAGAAGTGTCTTTTAGATTTTATTTGTGAAAAAACCCTTTGATAAGACTTGTACATCATGCTAGACAAGCCCACACCACTCCAAGATGGAATGAATGCAAGTTCCCCATGGAATAAGGCTATACACAAGGGATCCTTTCATGCATTTATTAAGTCTTTTTGGATTTGTTTGAAGATGAGAAGAGAAGGACTTAAAAGGAAAAAAGGCCAAAGCTAGTAGGGGACTAAGACACAACCCTAAGTCATCTTATTATGTACAAAAGTTTAGCCCTATGGTTAATGAGGTTTTTCTAACCTAAGAAAGAGAAAGAACAAGTTAGAATTCAACTTACTTCCTAAGGAAGTTAAGTTGAATCTAAGGAACAAAAAGGGACCTATGAACAAAGCACAAAGTGCTAGGACAAGGACAATTAAATGCACAAGATAAAAGGAATGAAGTGATTACCTCATCTTCCGCCCTACAAAACAAATGTTAGCATGATGAAGTAATATGAACAATTATGACATGGCAAACTTCCATTAAGAACTAACACTACTTAATAAAGGCATTAATGAATTTCTAAGCCTAAAGTCAAGTCCTAAAATACCTTATATGCTATCTAGCTTCTAAAGTCAGTAGCTAAATAATATTAAAAGTAACTAAAGGGATTAAGAGAAACACACTCAAACTATGCCCTAAATGACACTAAAACCCCTAAGTGGAAACTAGGTGGATTTGCATGGAAAATTCGAATAAAGTCAAAGCACAAAAAAATGGTAAAGGTCCTGGAAAAATACGAGATTAATTCCTTAAAGTCCCTAACCTAAATCTAATGTTGTGTTAAAAAATCTCCTAAAAATTCAGAACCTAACTATGCCAAATGGTCACTTAAATCTACGTAAGATCTAAACACAATTTTACACAAACTATGCTGCCAAAACAGTGGATAAAAAGGTCCTAAAAATATGACAAAAATAATTCCAGGTCCTATTATCAGTCCTCAAATTACAGAAAAAAGAATGGGATAAAAAGATAGCTGGAAGTGGGAGAAATTAAATGAACAAAATGAAGTGTAGCTGCAAGAATTCCATAGAAAACTAATTAAATGGAAAATCGAAATAAAATTGAAAAATGGCCAAAACCAGAAAGTAAAAGTGTGTAAAATTTCTAAAATGAGTTAGGAAGTCTCTGTGATTTTTGGGGAATTTTATCATGAGTTTTGGTATTTTTGTTGGATTAAAATTGAAACTATGTAAAACAGAAAAATAAAGAAAATAAGGCAAATGGAGAGGGGTGCAGAAAGTGGAAAGCTGAACTAAATTGGGTTGGACCCAAACATGTTGGGGTGCAAATAGTGATCTAAAAAACTCTTCACAAAATTATGGCACATGATTGGCACATGTTCATTAATGTGGTGGCTGATTCTGGTTCGTCAGATGGAGACTAATCTAACGGCTGTGTTATGTTCCCACACTAATGCTAAGACTACTATTCCGGTCACCGGAGCTAAACTCTGGTCATCTTCTCCGATCACTCTCCGGTTAGGGTTGGGACAAATGTCTACCAAACTGAAAAATAAGGCCATGGACGGATTCGTCCCCTCAAGTACATCAACATTCTAGGCTTGATTTTCTCCTAAGGCTCATGAATAATGCAAATCGAAGCACACAAGAATCAACCTAAGAATTGAATCTAAGCACCTAAGGTGCCTATCAACTAGCCAGCACAAGCATTGCTCCTATTGAGCTCATATCAACACAAAACAACCAAAAAAATCAGAATCTGCGTCAATGAAATTGAAGATGAAACCTGAAATCCAGTGGTGTTTAGAGTTGTAGAAATCCAGAGGTGAGGTTCCAAGGTCTTCTATGCTTGATCTTGATCCTTTGTGAAGTTAAATAAACATTTTATTGATGAAGAATCTTGAGAAATTGATGAAGATGCAGAAAATTCAGAAGTGAATTCTTGATGATTCAAACTATATACTCCATGGATATGTTGTAAATCATGATGCTAGTGATTAATTGATGCTCAATGAGGCTTGTTGGATGATGATTTAGCTTGTTCAATCCAAAAGGTGGAAATGTTTTGATGATGCAACTTCAAATCTCCATGAAAATGCCCTATGAATGGTGCTTGAAGAAGCACAATAAAGAAGAATATCAATGCTATGGTTGTGGAAGCTTAATCCTTCAAAATGCAGAGAATTTGCAGAGAAAATGCAGAGCCAAATTTGGAGGATTTTGCAGAGAAACTGAAGCTGAACCCCAAACTCATCCACTACTCATCCTTTTATAGAGCATTAGACCTCTGGTTAACAGTTAGAACCAGGGTTAATTAGCCTGGGTTAACTGAGTGAAGTGAGTTAAATGAGTGAAGTTTGTTATGGCAGTTATGACAACTTGATTTCTAGAACCATGTTCAGTTGAAACCAATCCAATGTTGCAGAGAACATGAAGCTTATGCTGAAGATTAGTGAAGTGAAACACCAACTTAATTGCCCAAGGATTGCAGCTTGAGTTTGCCCACTTGATTGTGAGATGCACAACAATTAAAGTGGTCCTGCATACACTTAATACCAGCCTGCTGATGCAACAAAAACAAAGTGCAAATACAGCTTTAAACCATGATCTAGTGTACACCAGCTCATGAACATTGTGGTGAGGACCAATCTAATGTAGCAGCAATGGTTGAGGTTTGAATTGAAGCAAATGTGAAGCTAAATGAGCTCTAATATGTGCACAAGTCACCTCTGAACTTATCCCCAAGACAGCACTGTCATTGCCCCTTTCTATGCATCATACAACAACTTTTTAGCAGAAAAACAGCATTATGTATCGATACATGTGGGTATGCATCGATACATACTGAAGCAATGGCAATTTTCAGCAAAAAAACAATTAAGTATCGACACATAACGCGGATGCATCGATACATGTCAATTTTTAACTGATATGTATCGATACATAACATAGATGCATCGATACATGTCAGTTTTTTTATCTGATATGTATCAATACATAACACGGATGCATCGATGCATCCTGCTTATGTATCAATACATACTGCTTATGTATCAATACATCCTGCTTATGTATCAATACATCCTGCTTATGTATCAATACATAGTCCATTTCCAAAACTGTTTTTTCTTTGATTTCTCCATTCTTTCTTGATCAAATTTGGTCCATAAGTCCTTTGTAACCAACATTTCATGACCTTGACCTCAAAGAGTCCAGAGTTGACTTTTTACTCATCCTGGTTGACTTTTCTCCAATTTCCTGATTTTCAATCATCTAACCAATTAAACCCCTTCCAAAATGAATTTGTGGATGAAATTTCAACCCTATACACTTGTTGTCATATAGAACACAATGGAATCCACTTTTGCTCAAAAAATTCATGGAGAAGCCCTTCACAATTGAAACCCTAATTTGGATCATTTCCTCAGGAGATGTTGCACTACTTGCATTCCTTTGAGCCATTCACTTCTTTCCAAGACTTAAGGCTTCAAATGGAGACTTGTGGGATGTTGTAGACCCCTTGCACATGATTGAGGAACTTTGTGGCCCTTTGATTATCTTTGTATAGTCTCCAGTTGCTCCAGTCATTGACCATATACCTATGCCTCAACTATGCTACACATGATGCAATGCTTTTTTGTTTTGATTATTTTTATGAACTTATATATGCCAAATGATATGCCAAATGTTGAGGATATGAGAGGGAAAATTTTGAGGTATTACAACAAGAAGAAAAAGTGATTACTCCTCATTAGGAGGAGGTTGAAACTATTAATCTTGGTACCGAGGAAGATGTGAAGGAAGTGATGATTGGGGCCAGTCTGTAAGCTCTAATGAAAGAACAACTTATCAGTATGCTGTGGGAATATGTCGATGTCTTTGCTTGGTCCTATCAAGTTATACCGGGTCTAGATACGGATATTGTCATGCACAGGCTAGCATTGAAAGAAGATTGCCCGCCAGTTAAACAGAAGTTGTGCCGCACTTTCCCAGATATGGCCATGAAAATTAAGGAAGAAGTACAAAAGCAGTGGGACGCCGGTTTTCTTGCTGTAACTAGTTACCTGCCGTGGGTTGCTAACATTGTACCCGTACCAAAGAAGGATGGCAAGGTGCATATTGTCGTACCCCGAAAAATACGACCTCACGCGATCCGAAATGGACGGAGCCGCGCGCTGGACGGACTGAAGAGTCGCCACCTAATTCTATTTATTCCCGAAGAGGGAAAGGGGAGATATAGATACAACCCGGGAGGAAAAGGATGAGGACAAAGGTCAACAAAACCATTGCCTGGGTTCGGGAGTCGGTTATGTAGGGGGAAGGTATTAGCACCCCCTACATCCATCGTACTCGATGGGAACCATCTAAGTTAACGCGCGCGAAAGGATGTCTATGCTTAAACTAATTGCTTGCTAGAGGGAAATGAGTTGAGTTATAAGTTAGATTGAACCTAGGTGCTCGGCAAGGATTGAGATCCTCGTGCCTACGTACTCCCGTGTGCAATGGGAAAGTCAGAGCCTCGTAGTTCGACCTACTAAGGGTAATGGTTGTTTGATTTTATTACCTTTCTTCGACGAAAGGGTTTAGGAGTTGAAATGCACTAAAGACTATGGATAGTTTATCTCGCCCAAAAAGACGAGCGTCCTGCGTCGAAATAATCGGAGCGAGTAACGAGAGCTCGTTATCCTCCTTTCTACCGCTTAAGGCTCGTGGCGTACAAATCTTCTCGCATTATTAATGTGTTTTATTTCCTAAGACCGCTTGACGTTGGATCAAGGGTTTGGATCTAATCGAAACGTTTTGATTTTTTGAGGTTTAGAGGGGTAAATGCAAATGGAGGTTGTTTTTGTGGTTTGTTAGCGAGGCACGAAGCGCTCGGCTCGCAAAGGTGAGGATCCTAATAAACGAAAACTGAATAATGAAGTGCGAGTGTGCAAGTGCAATCGCTTGGCGTTGGACCAAGGATTCAAAAATAAATACGGAAAATAAATTGCGTACAAATTAATGGGAGAGGGATACAAAATAAATACAGGGGATTGCGAGAAATAAATGGTCTCGTTGTAATTAGCCCAAGAGAAAGCGTGTGTGCAGTGTGTTTGAACTATTCGAAGGCGTTCAGCCTGTTTAATCGGGACGCAACTATTTGAAGGCGTTGGACCTTTTTCGAGCGCAACTATTCGAAGGCGTTGGACATTTTTGGGACGCGACGAAATTTTGTTCGTGAACTGCCTTAGAATCGGTTCAAGATGGGAACCATTCTATAAGGAGTCGAATCGTAATTTTTTTAATGCGAAAAAGAAATAAATTAAATGAATTGAATCGCGAAGAATAAATAGAATAATGAATATAAAATAATAAAATAAATCGTATTTAAGAATAATAAATAAATTATATTACAAGTTTTTTTGTTCAAAATAGAAATAATAGAATAAAATAAAAGAGGGCCTCATATTGACCGCTCATCACCGATTAAATGTAATCGGGCGAAAAAACGGCCTTTTATAATATCATCGGCCCTAAAATAATATAAACGATAATAAAACCTTACTAAATCGTAAACGGATGTGCTAAATTAAAAAACTTATTTACATAAAATATAATAACCTAACATTATAGAGTAAAAATAAAATAAATGAAAAACTTATTAAATAAAACAAATAAACCTATTATTATAGAATGAAAATAGGATACACAAAAACAATTAGAGGGTGCTGGATATGCAGTGAGTGTGAATAGAAAACTGAAATGTTTGGGTTTCTAAAATAAACTGGGTTAAATGCCCAAAAATTAAATAAACAACGAGGTGTAATCCACAGTCAAGTGTGATGTATAGTAAGCCCCATGAGCTTAACCCCCAAACTAAATAATGCAGAGTTTATAACAAAAATAAAATAAAAAATTAAACTTGGAAAATGGGAAAAGGGAAAAACACGGTTCAGCTGGTAGATGTAGGTATGCATTGGACTTGTAAGCCTAGTCATAGAATAATAAAATAAGAAAAACAAGCCATACTATTTTATTAACCTATTATAAACATTATAAAAATAAATCAAAACTCAGTATTATATATCTTTACTTTCAGTTTTCAAAAAAACAAACCAAATAATACATGTAGAACTATGGGCACATTAAACAAATAAAATAATAAGAAATCAGTTTATGTATAAAGCAAAAAAGAAAAATGTTTTTACTTATTAAAAAAAAGAAAAAGCTCTCACCCCTTTCCTCTTTCGAGAAAAAGACGCAGCAACTCTCTCTCAAAACAGTGGGAAGAAAACCCACTTTCAAAGCTGTTCACGGCGTGCGGTCTTGTTCTTTCTCTGCTCCGATTCTCTCTCGGCTCTTTCAATCACCTTCCTCACAAGCTCGCGGCTTCGATTTCAGGTTCAGTCTCTCTCTCAACGGCCTCCGTCTCTCTCCTCATTCGTGGCTCAATCTCACGGTTCCTACCCTTTCTGCCGGTTTGGATCTCGCGGCGGTGGTTATAGTTCGTCACTCTCGATGCTTCAAGATGGTGGTTGGTTCTTGCGATTTCAGGTTCTCAGACCTGTTCGCGATTTTGCGGTTTCTATGGCGTTTTGTGTTGGGTTTGATGTTTGTTCGGAGAAGATGGTGAAGTTTGGTGGGTCGGTGTGAGTTGCGGCTGAGATGGCGGATTTGTGATTCGGGATGGTGCACTCACGACTTGTTCAGGTGGTTTGTGTGCGTTTTCAGAAGTTTGTGGTGGTGACAGATGATTTTCGCGGCGGATTGTTTGGTGAGGGATTCACGACGCGGTGTTTGGTTCGGTGGTGACGTGCGTGTGAAAGTGGTTTAATGGCTTTGGTTGAGTTTCGAACGACGGAGTAAGTGGTGGTGGGTTTGATGGATGTTGGCTGAGTCACGGTGAAGGGATTTTCGGATGAAGGTTTTCACGGCGAAACGATGAGGGAAGAAGATGGCCGGAAGGTTTTCGTTCTGTTTCAGGTTGGTTTTCAGCGGATTCTAATGGTGTTTGCGGTTTGCTGAGAGTGACGAACAAAGGTTGCGTTGGTTCGAGTAAAGGTTTGCTTTGTGTGATTCTGGTTTTGTTTTGGTGTTGCTTTGCAGGTTTGTGACGGCGGTGAGAGTTTTCGAAAGATGAGGGTGGAGGCTTGTTTTCACGCTCAGATTTGATGAGCTTTGGTGGTTCTGTTTGGTTTCTGTTAGGTTTTTGTTCAAAAAAATTGAAAGGGATTCAGAGGTCTGTGTTTATTATGATGGAGGCTCTGAAAAAATTTGGAGGAAGATTTGTTTTCAGAATAGAAATGCAAAATTTTTAGAGTTTGTTTTTTTGATTTTTTTCCTTCTGTGATCACCGAAAGCTCTTCTTATAACAGAAATAGAAAAAATGATGCACCCACTTTGGAAAATCGTATGAATTGGAATCTTGTGCCAGGGGATTTTTCCTTGCCCACTTATTGCTTGGCGCTGCGGATAATGAGGTTGTTATGGATGGAAAAAGTGGTAGTACGGATGCTGCGTCCTTCATTGTAATAGCTGGCAGTAAATTTTGTTTCAAATGGACTGTGCTAGGCTGGAATATATGTATGTGAACTAATTAAAATATAAAACTGTATAAAACTGTATGAGGTCATCCAAAACAAATGAGGTTAAGTATAATGCCACAATGAGATTAAATAAATAAATTCCTTTTTTTATCTTTTAATAATAATAAATGATATGAATGGATTATGTTATCTATTGAGAATAAATATTACACTAACAATAAACTATTTATAAAAGTTTATAAAAATGAACATGAATGTTAACATGAGAAGAAATGTTTAGCTAAAACCCAAAATGAAATAACATTATTTGTGAACACAATATAAGTGAAGTGAAATCGGTGTGTATGTCTAAACAAATAACTTTTTCTACATAATAAAATATGAAATAAAATTCTTTAAAAACAAATGTGTTTTTTTATTTTAAAAAAAGAATGATAAATGCAATCCCTAAAAATAAAGATGAAAATCAATGTATGCGAATGGACCAGGATTTCTTTGATTTTATGAAAACTTATGACCAAATGAAATGGTCATGCCAATGCACATGAATATAATGAAGAACGTAATGTATACTCAGAGTAGGACAAATTTGGGGTATGACAGATGCCCCTATCGAATTGGCTTAGACCAAGTAAGATGAATCGGCTCGCGTTCAAACTTTCAAGGTATAAGATAATTAGATATTAACAGACTCCAAATTTGTCCGATAAAAGAAACTGTGCAGTAAATGGATGATTAAAGTTGGAAACTGAAGGTGATACGAAACAAAAACAGGTTGAAAGAAAATAAATAATCGCTTATCAACTCAAGGATGATAATGCGACCCCAGCACTCGAACTAGGTCGATATGGATGCTGAGTAACAGAAAATTAAATAATCGCTTACCACCGCAAGGATGATAATGCGACCCCAGCACTCGAACTAGGTCGATATGGATGTTGAGTAACAGAAAATTAAATAATCGCTTACCACCGCAAGGATGATAATGCGACCCCAGCACTCGAACTAGGTCGATATGGATGCTGAGTAACAGAAAATTAAATAATCGCTTACCACCGCAAGGATGATAATGCGACCCCAGCACTCGAACTAGGTCGATATGGATGCCGAGTAACAGAAAATTAAATAATTGCTAACCACCGCAAGGATGATAATGCGACCCCAATACTCGAACTAGGTCGATATGGATGCTGAGTAACAGAAAATTAAATAATTGCTTACCACCGCAAGGATGATAATGCGACCCCAGCACTCGAACTAGGTCGATATGGATGCCGAGTAACAGAAAATTAAATAATCTCTTACCACCGCAAGGATGATAATGCGACCCCAGCACTCGAACTAGGTAGATATGGATGTTGAGTAACAGAAAAATAAATAATCGGAAGAGAAATGTCCAATGGGGACGTCCATTGAATAGCACCTGGAGAATCTTCGATCGACCCTGGATCATGACTTTCGCTGGGGAAAGGCTTGGAATCTTGGATTGATCCTGGATCCTGAATTATGCAACTATGCTTGACTGTTTTGAAATGGTATTCCATAAAGATGGAGATACGATGCAAATGCTTATGCACTGAGATGTAAGTTGAAAATGTTGGGGATATATAAAAAGTCTGATTTATTTGGGCATGCAAATGATGCACATGTTGTAAATGATTGAAGTAAATGATGTGTATGGCATTGATGATGCATAATGATGCATATGAGTGATTGGAAGGTGCCATCTTGGTGGACTTTTGGTCTGGTAGTTGCCAATAATGATTGGACTTTGGGTGGGTGGAGGGCTTGACTCCCCGACACTCGATCTTCGACGATGTATGATCAGAAGATGGATCTGAATGCTCAAAGCTCGGTTATTTGCTGATGAGAAAAGCGACTTAATTGACACATGAAGACTGATTTTGCTTTGAGCGATTGCCAACGCTAGCAAGAACTGTCTGTTTAGTTGGGGAGGAGAGATAGGAAGATTTTCTCCTGGTTTGCTTGCCCCTGCCTGTAAGGTATCTGAAATGAATCTGGCGGGGAAGTTTTGACAATGGCCACGACATGACCTGCCCCTGATTGAGCCTTTGAAGGTGATTTTGCCCCTGATTGGGCTGTTGAAGATAATTTTGCCCCTGATTGGGCTGATTTTGAAGAAGTATTGATTCAAATTCCTCTTTTGATTGCCCCTTGTTAGGATTGCACTGATGTCAAGCAATGATTTGCAATTAAATTGTTCATATATAAATGGTAGCGTTAATGCAACGTTCACGTAAGTTTTGAAAAAGTCAATTTATTTGAATGTTGTGATAGTGTGACGAATGAACCATTAGCCCAAACGAGGTGCTGATTTAGAAAGGGCGTGAAAGATGCAGCAAGAATAATGTGCAAACAAGATTGAATATTAGCAAATATATGGGAGTCAATTTATGCAACCTTGTTGGTAGCATGCTTTCAGAATAAACCTTGCCTCAATTAGGACTTTCAAGGGTTGCAACGTGGTCTGGTTAATGGTTTTAGAAACAAAGGTATAAGGCTCAAAGTTTGATTTGTACCCACCCCTTCTTCGTTATGTTCTCCAGTCCTACGTTCAGTTGACTCTACACATGCATTTGTTTTGACTTTGCAAGAGTGAAAGTTAAGCTTTAGGGTTTGCTTTGGAAGTGGCAGTCATTTTTGCTGGTGACCCTTTGATTTTTTTTTGTGGTCACTGATATTTGTTTTGTTTTTGCTAAGGATTCGAGCTCCTCTTTTGATTTGTTTTTTTTTAACTAAGTCTCCCTTCGGGTGCTCAACTTAGTGGTTTTTTCTTTTCTATATTTTTTTGCTTGAATATTGTGACTGCCAAGTCATTTGTGGATGGTCCTCTGATGGGATGTCTCATCTTGCAATTCGAAGGTGTAGTCATGTTAACTGAACAACTACCCTGCCCCGGGTTAAATGTAAGGGTTGTATCTGAAAAAAGCTCCTACTTCTAGGCTCAAAGTGGTTGACTAGGGATTAACTCCTTATATCTCCAGTGTTTGGGGATTTGAAAGAAATGCCTGTACATCATTGACGAGGTTTTATCTGAAAGCATACCGCAACAGTTATGGGTATTTTGTTTTCATCATCCTCCCTCAAATATTTGCTAAAGTGAAGTGAGAGAATATTTTTTGTGATTTTGTGATAAATGATAAATAATGAGCGAATGCGAATAAATTAATTCAAAAAATGCATCAACATAGCATTAAAAAAAACAAATACAAATAACAATGTTCAAAGCAAATAGTACTTAACAAACATTACAAAACAACAGGAATGCAGAAATCGTAAATGGCACTGGCTGCCTTGATTTGAGGAATTGAACTTCTCTTGATTGAATGCTTCAAAGTTAGATACTACTCAGCTTGTTCTTCAACAACCCCTTCAAATGTCTTCATTTGTTGGCCCCGTGCGGCGACATTGGATCGTTCTGGACATTTGCGTTTCTCGGAGTGAAGGTGAGATCCTTAGAGTCGATTAGATCTTGGACTTTGTGCTTGAATAACCTGCAGTTGTCAATTGTGTGACCTGGAGCACCCTTGTGATACTCATAGCGAGCATTGGCATCATAATCTCGAGCGTTACCAGTTTGAGGTGGCATGTCCCTCAACACAAGAGTTCCTTTTGCCATCAGTCCGTTAAAGATTTCTCCATATGACATAGGCAATGGATCAAAATTTCTTTCAGGCCTTCTTTGTTGATATGGTGGACGCTGTTGAGGAGCGCGTTGTTGCTGTTGACCAGGCCGTGGTGGATAAGCTGGTTGCTGGTATGGATTGGGTGCATATTGCGCAGCCGCAACCATTGGACGTGGTTGATGAGCCATCTGAGGCGGAGATAGAGCTTGAAAGGCCTGCTGATAAGGCATTGGAGGAACTGGCTGATATGGCATAGGAGCATATTGCGCAGCAGCAACATAGGGATATTGGTAGTAGGGAACTGGCGCAGGTGCACTCTGTTGAAAATTCCCACTTGCAGCAGAAACGGCGTTTGTTTCTCCCTTTTTGTATCCGTTGAAAGGCTTATTGGCTCCAGATTGGCTGCTAGAACCCCCTTGGATCTTTCCGCTTTTCAAACCTTCTTCGATTCTTTCTCCGACCATTACCATGTCCGAAAATCCAGAAGATACGCTGCTGATCATCTTCTCGTAGTATTGCCCCTGTAGGGTACCCATGAAGATATCGATCAATTCACGTTCAACCAAAGGTGGATGCACTCTGGCGGCTAGCTCTCTCCAGCGTTGAGCGTACTCCTTAAAGGATTCTCTCTCCTTTTGAGACATACTCTGAAGTTGAGTACGGTTTGGAGCTAAGTCAGTGTTGTACTTGTACTTCTTTTTGAATGCATCAGATAGATCAATCCAAGTACGAACATTGTTGCGTTCGAGCTGCATGTACCATTCTAGAGACTCTCCAGACAGGCTGTCTTGGAAGCAATGGATCATAAGCTTATCATCTTTGGCATGAGCGGCCATTTTTCTGCAATACATCCTCAAATGAAGCTCAGGACAACTGAGACCTTTGTACTTCTCGAATTCTGGAAGTTTGAACTTAGCAGGGATCACGACATCTGGAACTAAGCACATGTCTGAGACACTCAGAGAAGTTGAGTTGCGTCCTTCCATAATTCGGAGTTTTTCAGCTAACTCGCGGCACATTTTCATAGCTTCAGACTCTTGAACAGCATGCGGATTGGTGATTGGAACAGCAGTACGCATCTCATACTCAACTTGATGATTCTCTTCAGTTTGAGGAAACTGGACTTGAATTGGAATAGGTTGAGCTTGAGGAATAGCACCAACAGTGACACCAGAAGCAGGTATTGGCTGGGAAGTGACCTCTTCAACAGCAGGAGTGAAGCCTGGAGGCAAACCGTAGACCAAAGGATTTGGAACGGGAACTGAAGGCATTGCTCGTGAGGTAGATCCTTGCACTTGAGCATTGTTCATTGCGGAAGCAGCTTCGCGACGTTCTTCCATCCTTGCCAAAGATTGCAGTGTCTCATAAATCTGGTCAATCTTGCTCTTGACCGAGTCAATCTCCTCCCTCATGGCAGCTTGCTCTTCTTGAATCACATCCATCAGTCTTCTAGTGTTTGCTCGAGTTAAGTACGGGCGTGTAGCACGATACGGGCTTCGGGAAACCAGCTTGATTTACTGAAGATGGAGGAACATGAAAATAAGTTCTTTGGATTTGGAATGAAATGCAATATGAACAAATAATGCAAATGAGACGATATGCAATGTCAGAATCCAGTATCACAAGATCATGGTCTCATGAGCCCAAGGTACAGATGGAGGATACTCTGATCAGGAACTCACTGGGTAGACTGTAAAGTTTTAGGGATCCCAAAGTTATCAATTCATATGGCTGTTCATCACACGCGCCATAAGCATGACGGTTGATTGACTCCGCCATATGAATCTATTTTGGGTGAGATCTTCGTATCGACAACCCACGAGAGAAAATTTTCTCGGGAGTCCATACTATGTGATCATCGACACAAGGTTTAAAACAAAGTCCTGGAGTTATGGAACTTTCTCAAATGTTTGATGCACGTGTCAATTTCATACATTCTTTGACAGTCAATCAACTCCATTGAGTAAGTCTATTCCAAGTGAGGTTTTCGTATCGAGCCACGCGAGGGCGAACCCTGGTGCCCCATACTACGCAACCATCAACCGATGTTTTAACCAAAAGGTTCTAAAGGTCCTCAGAGTTAATGACCCTAATGAAAGCAACTGAGCACACACGTCAAGGCCTTGACGGTTGTCAGTATTCTCAATAGAATCTACTCCGAGTGAGGCTTTCGTATCGACAACCCACGAGAGTGGTTCTCTCGGGAGCCCATACTACACAACCTCGCTAACTTAAGTTTGTACTCGCAAGCCCGGGTATAGAGCTTTTCCCTCAAGTTTCTTTCGATCAAGTATCGATCCAAATTATGGTACCAAGGAGCCACAAGATATATAAAATGGAATGCGATAAAGAAAGCGATAAAGAAAGCGATAAAAATAAACAAGCAAGGCATAAAAGCGAACATCCAAACAAACGTAGGAACTTAGACTAGGCTTGACTCGCATAGGGGTGAACCATTCCCCAGCAGAGTCGCCAGCTGTCGTACCCCGAAAAATACGACCTCACGCGATCCGAAATGGACGGAGCCGCACGCTGGACGGACTGAAGAGTCGCCACCTAATTCTATTTATTCCCGAAGAGGGAAAGGGGAGATATAGATACAACCCGGGAGGAAAAGGATGAGGACAAAGGTCAACAGAACCATTGCCAGGGTTCGGGAGTCGGTTATGTAGGGGGAAGGTATTAGCACCCCCTACATCCATCGTACTCGATGGGAACTATCTAAGTTAACGCGCGCGAAAGGATGTCTATGCTTAAACGAATTCCTTGCTAGAGGGAAATGAGTTGAGTTATAAGTTAGATTGAACCTAGGTGCTCGGCAAGGATTGAGATCCTCGTGCCTACGTACTCCCGTGTGCAATGGGAAAGTCAGAGCCTCGTAGTTCGGCCTACTAAGGGTAATGGTTGTTTGATTTTATTACCTTTCTTCGACGAAAGGGTTTAGGAGTTGAAATGCATTAAAGACTATGGATAGTTTATCTCGCCCAACAAGACGAGCGTCCTGCATCGAAATAATCAGAGCGAGTAACAAGAGCTCGTTATCCTCCTTTCTACCGCTTAAGGCTCGTGGCGTACAAATCTTCTCGCATTATTAATGTGTTTTATTTCCTAAGACCGCTTGACGTTGGATCAAGGGTTTGGATCTAATCGAAACGTTTTGATTTTTTGAGGTTTAGAGGGGTAAATGCAAATGGAGGTTGTTTTTGTGGTTTGTTAGCGAGGCACGAAGCGCTCGGCTCGCAAAGGTGAGGATCCTAATAAACGAAAACTGAATAATGAAGTGCGAGTGTGCAAGTGCAATCGCTTGGCGTTGGACCAAGGATTCAAAAATAAATACGGAAAATAAATTGTGTACAAATTAATGGGAGAGGGATACAAAATAAATACAGGGGATTGCGAGAAATAAATGGTCTCGTTGTAATTAGCCCAAGAGAAAGCGTGTGTGCAGTGTGTTTGAACTATTCGAAGGCGTTCAACCTGTTTAATCGGGACGCAACTATTTGAAGGCGTTGGACCTTTTTCGAGCGCAACTATTCGAAGGCCTTGGACCTTTTTGGGACGCGACGAAATTTTGTTCGTGAACTGCCTTAGAATCGGTTCAAGATGGGAACCATTCTATAAGGAGTCGAATCGTAATTTTTTTAATGCGAAAAATAAATAAATTAAATGAATTGAATCGCGAAGAATAAATAGAATAATGAATATAAAATAATAAAATAAATCGTATTTAAGAATAATAAATAAATTATATTACAAGTTTTTTTGTTCAAAATAGAAATAATAGAATAAAATAAAAGAGGGCCTCATATTGACCGCTCATCACCGATTAAATGTAATCGGGCGAAAAAACGGCCTTTTATAATATCAAAGGCCCTAAAACAATATAAACAATAATAAAACCTTACTAAATCGTAAACGGATGTGCTAAATTAAAAAACTTATTTACATAAAATATAATAACCTAACATTATAGAGTAAAAATAAAATAAATGAAAAACTTATTAAATAAAACAAATAAACCTATTATTATAGAATGAAAATAGGATACACAAAAACAATTAGAGGGTGCTGGATATGCAGTGAGTGTGAATAGAAAACTGGAATGTTTGGGTTTCTAAAATAAACTGGGTTAAATGCCCAAAAATTAAATAAACAACGGGGTGTAATCCACAGTCAAGTGTGATGTATAGTAAGCCCCATGAGCTTAACCCCAAACTAAATAATGCAGAGTTTATAACAAAAATAAAACAAAAAATTAAACTTGGAAAATGGGAAAAGGGAAAAACACGGTTCAGCTGGTAGATGTAGGTATGCATTGGACTTGTAAGCCTAGTCATAGAATAATAAAATAAGAAAAACAAGCCATACTATTTTATTAACCTATTATAATCATTATAAAAATAAATCAAAACTCAGTATTATATATCTTTACTTTTAGTTTTCAAAAAAACAAACCAAATAATACATGTAGAACTATGGGCACATTAAACAAATAAAATAATAAGAAATCAGTTTATGTATAAAGCAAAAAAGAAAAATGTTTTTACTTATTAAAAAAAAGAAAAAGCTCTCACCCCTTTCCTCTTTCAAGAAAAAGACGCAGCAACTCTCTCTCAAAACGGTGGGAAGAAAACCCACTTTCAAAGCTGTTCACGGCGTGCAGTCTTGTTCTTTCTCTGCTCCGATTCTCTCTCGGCTCTTTCAATCACCTTCCTCACAAGCTCGCGACTTCGATTTCAGGTTCAGTCTCTCTCTCAACGGCCTCCGTCTCTCTCCTCATTCTTGGTTCAATCTCTCGGTTCCTACCCTTTCTGCCGGTTTGGATCTCGCGGCGGTGGTTATAGTTCGTCACTCTCGATGCTTCAAGATGGTGGTCGGTTGTTGCGATTTCAGGTTCTCAGACCTGTTCGCGATTTTGCGGTTTCTATGGCGTTTTGTGTTGGGTTTGATGTTTGTTCGGAGAAGATGGTGAAGTTTGGTGGGTCGGTGTGAGTTGCGGCTGAGATGGCGGATTTGTGATTCGGGATGGTGCACTCACGACTTATTCAGGTGGTTTGTGTGTGTTTTCAGAAGTTTGTGGTGGTGACAGATGATTTTCGCGGCGGATTGTTTGGTGAGGGATTCACAACGCGGTGTTTGGTTCGGTGGTGACGTGCGCGTGAAGGTGGTTTAATGGCTTTGGTTGAGTTTCGAACGACGGAGTAAGTGGTGGTGGGTTTGATGGATGTTGGCTGAGTCACGGTGAAGGGATTTTCGGATGAAGGTTTTCACGGCGAAACGATGAGGGAAGAAGATGGCCGGAAGGTTTTCGTTCTGTTTCAGGTTGGTTTTCAGCGGATTCTAATGGTGTTTGCGGTTTGTTGAGAGTGACGAACAAAGGTTGCGTTGGTTCGAGTAAAGGTTTGCTTTGTGTGATTCTGGTTTTGTTTTGGTGTTGCTTTGCAGGTTTGTGACGGCGGTGAGAGTTTTCGAAAGATGAGGGTGGAGGCTTGTTTTCACGCTTAGATTTGATGAGCTTTGGTGGTTTTGTTTGGTTTCTGTTAGGTTTTTGTTCAAAAGATTGAAAGGGATTCAGAGGTCTGTGTTTATTATGATGGAGGCTCTGAAAAAATTTGGAGGAAGATTTGTTTTCAGAATAGAAATGCAAAATTTTTAGAGTTTGTTTTTTTGATTTTTTTCCTTCTGTGATCACCGAAAGCTCTTCTTATAACAGAAATAGAAAAAATGATGCACCCACTTTGGAAAATCGTACGAATTGGAATCTTGTGCCAGGGGATTTTTCCTTGCCCACTTATTGCTTGGCGCTGCGGATAATGAGGTTGTTATGGATGGAAAAAGTGGTAGTACGGATGCTGCGTCCTTCATTGTAATAGCTGGCAGTAAATTTTGTTTCTAATGGACTGTGCTAGGCTAGAATATATGTATGTGAACTAATTAAAATATAAAACTGTATAAAACTGTATGAGGTCATCCAAAACAAATGAGGTTAAGTATAATGCCACAATGAGATTAAATAAATAAATTCCTTTTTTTATCTTTTAATAATAATAAATGATATGAATGGATTATGTTATCTATTGAGAATAAATATTACACTAACAATAAACTATTTATAAAAGTTTATAAAAATGAACATGAATGTTAACATGAGAAGAAATGTTTAGCTAAAACCCAAAATGAAATAACTTTATTTGTGAACACAATATGAGTGAAGTGAAATCGGTGTGTATGTCTAAACAAATAACTTTTTCTACAAAATAAAATATGAAATAAAATTCTTTAAAAACAAATGTGTTTTTTTATTTTAAAAAAAGAATGATAAATGAAATCCCTAAAAATAAAGATGAAAATCAATGTATGCGAATGGACCAGGATTTCTTTGATTTTATGAAAACTTATGACCAAATGAAATGGTCATGCCAATGCACATGAATATAGTGAAGAACGTAATGTATACTCAGAGTAGGACAAATTTGGGGTATGACACATATGTGTGTGGATTATCAGGACCTGAACAGAGCTAGCCCGAAGGATGATTTCCCATTACCTCACATTGATGTATTGGTAGACAACACATCTCAGTTCTTGGTATTTTCTTTCATGGACGGATTTTCTGGATACAATCGGATTAAGATGTCACCCGAAGACATGGAGAAAACAACTTTCATCACACCTTGGGGCACATTTTGTTACAAGATAATGCCATTTGGGCTTAAGAACACCGGTGCAACATATCAATGGGCTATGGTAACATTATTCCATGATATGATCCATAAAGAAATCGAGTGCTATGTGGATGATATGATTGCAAGTCCCAGACTAAAGAAGATCATCTGGTGAATCTGCTGAAGTTGTTTAAGCGTCTGAGGAAGTATCAGCTGATGTTGAACCCCAACAAATGCACATTCGGGGTACGTTCTGGTAAGTTATTGGGTTTTATTGTAAGTGAAAAGGGAATTGAGGTTGATCCCGACAAAGTCAAAGCTATTCAGGAAATGCCTGGACCTAAGATTGAGAAAGAAGTTCGAGGGTTCTTAGGTAGATTGAACTACATATCAAGGTTCATATCTCATCTCACTGCACCCTATGAACCCTTGTTCAAACTGTTAAGGAAAGAACAAACAGCCAGGTGGAACGATGATTGTCAGAAAGATTTTGACAAGATCAAGGAGTACCTACAAGAACCTCCAATTCTCATGCTTCCGGATGAAGGAAGACCTCTAATCATGTATCTTACAGTATTAGAAGGGTCAATGGGGTGTGTGTTGGGCCAGCATGACGAGTCTGGTCGAAAAGAGTATGCAATATACTACCTAAGCAAAAAGTTTACCGACTGTGAACAACGTTATTCACTGCTCGAGAAAACTTGATGTGCTTTAGCGTGGGCTGCTCGCCGACTAAGACAGTATATGTTGACTCATACTACCTTATTGATCTCAAAGATGGACCCCGTCAAGTACATATTTGAGAAGCTGGCATTTAACGGAAGGGTTGCAAGATGGCAAATGATTCTAACAAAGTATGACATTCAGTACACCTCTCAGAAAGCCATCAAGGGCAGTGTATTGTCTGACTATCTGGCTGAGCAACCCATTGATGATTACCAGCCTATTAGATTTAACTTCCCTGATGAAGACATCATGTTCTTGAAAGCGAACGATTATGAAGAGCCAGTTCACACTAAAGGGCCTGATCCAGAAGAAGCATGGACTATGATGTTTCACGGGGCAGTTAATTGCAACGGTCGTGGAGTTGGTGCAGTGCTCATTACACCTAAAGGAGTTCACATGCATTTCTCGGGAAAACTCACCTTTTCCTGCACTAACAAAGAATCAGAATACGAAGCTTGTATCATGATTCTTGAGGAAGCCATTGACCTCAGGATCAAAACCTTGAATGTATTTGGAGTTTCAGCTTTGGTAATCAACCAGACTAACGACAAGTGGTACACTCATCAGGAGCATCTGATTCCATACTGTAACACGGTGGGAGAACTGACTTTAGTTATGTTGCGGATAACAAGAGTCACCATCGACTTTTATTTTATCCAAAGGAAAGGGCATAAAAGAACAGGAAAGTCCTTAAAAGATTTTTGAGTTCGGGGGGTAGGTTATGTAAAGGGAAGGTGTTAGCACCCTTTACATCCATGGTTATCCATGGGCTCTTAGTTACTTAGCTCACTTTAAACTGTTTTGAGAAGTGTAGTGTGTGATTAAAAAATTTCTTAAGCACTTTATAATGATCCTTGTACGGATATATATAAAGACTTTGTTTTGAAAATTGTTTAAAATGTAAAGTGTAATGAAGTAATTTGATGGAAAAAAAATGTGAGCAAGTACTTAAGAGGAACCTACCCTAATTTGAAACTTTACTGCTCTTAAATGTTCTTTCAATGGTAAGACTATCCCTAATATTACGGAATAGGTAGTCATTACCTTGGATGTTATAAGGGACACGTGAAGGGTCATCTGTGTTTAGGCAACTGTAAGGTGTCTTAGCAATACGAAGGGACTTATCATTTTTTATTCGAAAGGGACAAGATCATTTACAAAGGCAACATCGAAGGGACTTGATCTTATAATATTGGAGGGACTAGATGATTTTTTCATGAGAAGGGGCTTTGCTTTTAGACACCTTACTTGACCTTTTTATTTAGGCAACATGAGGGATAACCTTAGGAAGTGAGATGGCGATCAAAGATCGACTTACGTGTGTGCGTGTATATGTTCAAATATTTATCTTATAATTAGTGATCTAAATTAATTTTAAAGCAAATAGGTTATCACTCCCTATATTTACTAACCAAAGCAATAATATTTATAAAACATAAAGCAATCATAAACTACGACTATTACAACGCTTTTGCAGTTACATTATAATAAAAAAACAAATTAAATAATAACTATATAATAAAATGAGCAATTAAATAAAAGGTTAGTGATAAAATAATTAAGAAAAAAGGTTAGTAATAATATACAAAATATATATATAATTCAATTAAGTATTTTTTAGATTTAAATAAACAACTTTAAAAAAATTTTGAGATGAAAATAAAATGATAAAGATAATAATAAACCATATACTAATTTATTTACAAAATAAAGCATGATTATTTAATTATACACATTAGAAAAATTTATTAAATTTAATATTTAAACAAAATAATTAAGGTTTTAAAAAAAATTAGGGTTTTAGAAATTAGAAAATAGAATCAGGGTTAAGGATAATTAGGTTTACATATTTTAGAAAATAAAACTAGGGTTTATAATTTAATTTACATTATTAATTTGATTATTAAATAAATATATACATATTTTAATTTAAATAAATAAAAACTAGGATTAAAAGTTTAGAAAATAAATTAGAAGTTTTTTTTTAAAATATGAAATATTTACAAATTATTATCTAAATATACTTATATTGTAATTAAAATAAATTATAAAACAATAATAGTAAAATATAATAATTAAAAAAAAAATAAAAACCAAAACTTACTTGGGGCAGGTATTGAACCCACGCCCTAGGCCTTGCAACCCTTGGACCAGCAAGCCTTCCACCAGGCCAGCTGTGTGCTGGTGATAACATTTGGATGGTAATCCTTTTGTTGTTTGTCCTGTGAAATAAAACAAAGTAAAAATAAAATACGCAGGACCTGGGAATCGAACCCAGGTCTCTCTCCACCAACGCATTGAAACAAAACCAACTGAGCCACACACACTAATTGATATATGCATGAAGCCCATTTGTTTTAAGCCCTGTAAAAAATTCAAATATAATTTTCGCGCCCAATCAGCTTCATCTTCTTCCTTGAATTCGCAGGTTTTCCTGCGATTTTTCATACGAATTTTGTTGCGATTTTTCTTGCGTGTTAACCCCTGCGAATTCTCAAACATCAAGCAAACAATGAAATTTTATTAAATTGATGAATGAAATATGATCCTTGCAGTTTGTACAATCAAACCATCTCCTTTAAACTTATTTATATTCAGTGAATCACAAAACCCTAAATTAGGTTTACAAACCCTAACTATGGCATCTCCCGATTCCTGTGACTAAACTCAACAAGAATTATCCAGAAAGTTTCTACATCATCACACAAACAAGATTAAGCAAACAAAATCAATTAAAATGCAGTAAACACATAGAATCGAAAAAATCAAATGTGAGATGAACACGGGTTCGGTTCATGTGAATGAGGGTGCTTCATATGTGGTTTATGATCCAAACATGTTAAATGAACATCATAGAACACATTACAATCCTTAGAACTCTTTGAAATCACCTCTAACTTGAAATCCGAAAGTGAGATTTTGAATGAAATTTTGAAGTTTGAATGTGCTATGGGAGGCTCTCAATTCGTGTCCTTGTGGCTGCTTAATGTTGTTTATATACAAGTGAATGAAACTAGGTCAAGAGTTTGATCCATCCTTTGAACTTTTTGATCCATAGAGATTGAAAAAGATTTGATCTTAAAACTTGAATATCCTTGATCTACCCTTGCTATTTTGGTATGATCTCCATTATTTTTGTATCAATCAAGTCTAAATAAGTCTTAAGACCTTCTAGAAACCAAATCCTTTTCAAATATATGATTTTTATATTTTATTTCAATTTAATTTGTATTTTAATGAATAAAATTCAAATAAATATGAAATAAAAGATAAAAAATCAGAAAATGAGTGGGCTGGGTCGTGCTTGATGAGTTTGTAAAGTTTGAATGGCAATTAGGTGGGCTCATTTAGCAAAAATTGTCTTTAAGGCCTTATTTGCTTCATAAAATTCCCAAAACTTTCCCAACTTTGCAAGGGCACAAATCCTTCAATTTTAATGCTATTAAGGTATTATTGGACATTTTGGAAAGCTTAAAGAGTCCTATAACCAACCTCTTTGGTCTCATGTCCATATCTTTTATCATTCTCAAGTTATGCTCTTTTGAAGTTGTTGACTTTTTGTTGACTTTTAAAATGACCTATAATGTCTTAGCTCATACCTTCCAAATGAAGCATTATTGGGCTTGGCTTGTGAGACACAAAGTTGTAGAGAATTCAATTTCCTTCAAAATGAGCTTTGGATGGAAAATTTTTGATGAAGCATGTGAAAGTTATGGTTGGTCAAAGTTCAGTTGACTTTACCTGTGAAAACCCTAATTTAGAAACTCCTGATTCTTGATGATCTGAAATCTCTTTGATGAATCATGATAAACCCTTGATCAAATGATGAATTTTACTTCATATACTTGATGTTGGCAAAAAAATCATGAATTTTAACTTTGGTTTGACCACAGTTGACCTCAGTTTGACTTTTTAACTACTTTGACTGATTTTAATCTATCTGATCATCTGACTGAGCAAATCTTTTGGGGAAGTCTTGAAACTTGACATGGGGATTATTGAACACATATAGGATGATATGAAGCGCACTTGAAGTCTTGGAAATCCATTTAGCCTGATGAAAGTCAAAACCCTAGTTTAGGATGCATTGCTTAGGAGGATGCATTGTCTGAGGGAATTGTCAAACTTTCTGACTAATTGTGAACCTTGTGAACCTTGTGAACCTCATGAGATGTCTTGTGAACATTGTGAACCTTGTGAACCTCTTAGTACACAAAGTCTTGTCTTGTGATGGCAAATTTTGGGGTGCAACACATATCGTGACTATACGAGGAGATTATTGACTTTCTTCACAACAGTCAAACTTGAATACATCCCTCGATATGAGAATCAGTTTGCAGAAGCTTTAGCTACCATTTCATCCATGATAAAAGTACAAGCTGCCAATTATGTGCCTCAGATTTTGGTATCCAGACCAGCATATGTATTCTCTATGGACACTGTCGTCGATGACAATCCTTGGTTCCATGACATCAAATGCTTCTTGGAGAGTCAGACATACCCACCTGGGGAATCGTCAAATGATAAGAAGACATTAAGAAGGATGGCCGATAGTTTCTCCCTCAATGCTGATGGTTCTTTGTACAAGCGAAACTTTGACATGGTCCTGCTCAGATGTGTTAACAAGAAGGAAGCAGACCTACTGATGCACAAGGTACATGAAGGTTCGTTTGGCAACCATGCCGGAGGATATGCAATGGCAAAGAAAATATTAAGATCGGGTTACTGCTGGATCACAATGGATGCAGACTGTTGTGCCTATGCCAGAAAATGCCATAAATGCCAGATCTACGCAGATAAAGTGCATGTGCCTCCGAATCCTTTGAATGTAATGTCTTCACTTTGGCCCTTCGCCATGTGGGGCATTGATATGATTGGAAAGATTGAACCGACTGCTTCAAATGATCATAGATTCATCCTGGTAGCCATTGATTACTTCACCAAATGGGTTAAAGCAGCTTCGTACACAAACGTCACCAGACAAGTGGTAGCCAGATTTCTGAAAAGGGATATCATCTGTCGATATGGAGTTCCCGAGCGAATCATTACTGATATTGGTTCCAATTTAAACAACAAGATGATGTCAGAACTTTGTCGGGACTTCAAAATTCAACATCACAACTCTTCTCCTTACATGCCAAAGATGAATGGCGTTGTTGAGGCCGCTAACAAGAACATCAAGAATATTGTGAAGAAGATGGTAGTTACCTACAAAGACTGGCATGAGATTCTACCATTTTCCTTGCATGGGTACCGAACCTCAATCATAACATCTACTGGGGCAACGCCTTATCAGTTTATGTATGGTATGGAAGCTGTCCTACCTGTTGAAGTTGAGCTACCCTCCTTACAGGTAATGATGGATGTGAAACTGGATGAAGCAGAATGGGTCCGGTCTCGGTACAATCAACTGAATCTGATTGAAGAGAAAACATTAGTTGCCAACTGTCATGGGCAGCTATATCAGAAGCGAATGTAGAAAGCCTTCGATCAGAAAGTCAGACCTCGAGAATACCAAGTAGGAGAGCTTGTTCTGAAAAGGATTCTTCCTCCTCATATAGAACACAGGGGCAAGTGGACACCAAAATATGAAGTTCCCTACGTAATAACCAAAGTCTTCTCGGGTGGAGCACTGATACTCGCAACCATGGATGGTGAAGACTTCCCGTCTTCTGTGAATTCAGATGCAGTTAAAAAATACTTCGCATAAAAGACCCGCTGGACATAAAAACAGAATGTAAGTCCAGGAAAACTAGGGCATCCCGGCGAGTCAAAAACAGAATAAAAGACTCGGGCAAAAATAAGGGAAAAATTAAAAAAAATGTACACCCGTTGAGTTGAAAAGCCACATCGGGCAGCTCAGGCAAAAATGGGTTCCCTGGTGGATTGAAAACCCGAAAGGGCGATCCATGAAAAATCAGGGAATAAGCGAACAACTGCATTCTGAATTCGTCTGTATCATTCACAACATGGCAAGCTCCGAAAGGACAAAGCGTCAGTCAAAATTAGCCTTCTTTAGAAAGCAAGATAAAGAAGAACGTCAAGGTCATACAGGTCATAGCAAAGGAAGCTCACTGGAACGCCAAAATTCCACATTGCTAACACTTTTATTTTCTCAATTTACAACAATCTCCTCCTTTTAGGGGATTTGCTTCTTTGAATGTACTTGCCTATTCAGGGCACACAAATTAATAAAATCAGAGTTTTTAGTCACACTTTGTTTTGTACATTTTTGTTTCGTTTGCAAAATGTCCAATGTTCATAATACAACACGTGCATAAAACATATGAGCCATTTTAATAAATGCTTGCAGGAAATATGTTGCTCTCAGGAAAATCTAACTCCTATGACGGAATCCGGTTGAGGATACCTCGAGACACTTGTGCGTTTTCCTTTGTCTTAACAGGTTGCAGGTGCTCAAGGTAGACAATCTTTCGCAACATGAGGCATATCAAGCTTTAAATCCCCAGCATACTACTTCCCAGAAGTTATCTCCTCCCCAAGCGGGATCTCCCGAGCAATACCTGACAAGTCTTCCACAGCAAAGTGGTCAAAGAACTTTCTTTTCCCCATCAGAAGTGCCAGAATTGGTTCACCCTCAGCAGAGATGGTGGAATTGATTCCCCACAGATTTGCCTCCCCAGTAGAGCAATGCCTGAAACACATCCCTAGTGGAGTTTCTAAAAAAACCCTTCCTCACCCCCATTAGGAGTTCTCCCTCCGGACAGATCAATCAATGATCCCTTTCCCCAACTGAGTTCTCCCTCCAAACAGATCAGCCAGAGATCTTTATCCCTACAAGATCCGGATCTCAGATCGAGTTTCTCATTTTCATAATCATAGAATTCGCACCATATTCACCAAAATAAGCGTAGCATTCCGTCTAATATGGACCATTACGGCAAAAATCAAACATTCGCATGATCATGAGCCAGGTTCAAGCCAGTCACCTACAAATACCAGCATCATTTCATCAATGATATACAAAACTCATATCCCCTGCAGATAAGAGCCAAAGCATCCCCTTTGCACTCTCAAAATACAGATACTTGTTCATATTTACATGTTTTTTTCGACACTCATCCGTGTCATCTTATCCCTCGCAGGTCACCAGAATACCTGCTGCACTCTCAAATAAGGATATTTATTCATGACTTGTATATATTCTTTCTAACACTCGTTCGTGTCATGCTTCTCCAGCAAGTCAAACACTCGTCCGTGTCCGTTTCCCAATCTTTCAACACTCGTTCGTGTCTTGTACATACTTCACCAACAGATCAACACTTGCACATACTTATACAGAAGTCTTGGATACTCGTCTGTATCTTGTATATATCACCTCCCTGATAGATTCAACACTCGTCTGTGTTTCTTGCTTAACCGATTGATACTTGTCCGTATCATCATCCTTAAACACGCGTCGGTGTTTGTTTCTATCGATACCCGTCCGTATCATAGTCCTGAGGATACTCGTCCGCATCTTTAGTCTATACACACCGTCAAACACTTATATCTTTTATCTTAAAGGCGTAAGCATTAGTCCGTTTTTACCATTCCCCAGTAAGTCACTAACAAAACAACTTTCTTCTATCCAAAATTCGTCCTATGTCATGATAAAGACCAGCCGTCCCCTGCTAGGTGTTCGTCCTTCACCTTTTGATGACCGTCCCTCATCATTTATCCGATGGCCGTCCCCATCGTTGATCTTTGTTATCCGACATTCGTCCTATGTTTTGATATTCCCCGAGAGCAGTCGTACCCTGCTAGGTGATCATCCTTCACCTTTTGATGATCGTCCTTCATCATGCTTACCCGATGGTCGTCCCCATCGTTGATCTTTCCTATCCGGCATTCGTCATATGTCATGATATTTTCAGCAGCTGTCCCCTGTTAGGTGATCGTCCTTCACCTTTTGATGACCGTCCCTCATCATTATTTCATTTATTCTTTCACCCGATAGTCTTCCCCGTCGCGGTTTATTTACCCTTTAAAAACCTGAGGACCGTCGCCGTCAGTGCTTTGCTCATTTCTTTAATCCACAGAATGTTTTTATTTTCTTTACCTGATGGCCGTCCCCGTCATTGGTTCCTTTATTTCCCAGCATGATGGTCGTCCCCGTCATTTCTTTGCTTACCGTTTTACCCCCAACAGTCGTCTTCTGCTCGATGGTCGTCCTCCATCGCTTTCATTTGATAATCATACTATACTACCTTTTACAATTTATATCCCTTTTCTTCTTCTCCCCAACGAGTGCAAATTTCGGACTGTCTTTGGTATTCAACCACAAGTTATCTTGTTTGTCTGTTAAGCCATGCGCTTACATCCTGCACAGCTAACTCATGCTTGAATAAGGGCAGTTGTAAATAACCCAAATTTGCCCTAACTTTTCTCACACCATGGCTTATGATCATTCATTTTTGCATTTAGCATAAGCACACCATCTCATATTGCATATTTGTTTCACTGCATAATTCCATTTCATCTGCATCTAGGGTTTGTGATCTGAGCAATCCGAGAAGTGATCTGAGCCATCCCAAAGGTCTTGAAGCTTTCCAATAGGGTCCATGTGTTTTCCATGATCATAATATGTCCCCCAAAGTTCATAAAAGTCAAGGGATCACAAAAAATGGCAAAGGCATAGAGGCAAAGCTAGGGTTTTCCTGCACAGATGACCAAAATTAGGGTTTTGGTTTCAGAGGCCTTAATCCCAAAATTTTTGGTCATCCTTGTCTCTAATAGTCTTAATATGCTATAAGGATCATGTGTACCAAATTTGATGAAGAAATTCACTGTGGAAGTCATCTGATCATTGGGTAACTTCTTGAGCAAGTAAAGTCAAAATCAGGGCATCTGAGGCCCCCAACAAGGGTACCAAAGGGTCATTATCATCATTTTGAGTCTCTATGATCTTTATTTGATCTTAGAAGTGGTTGAAAGTTCACAAAGTTGAAGAAGTTTGAGCCAAATGCAAACTTGCTATTTTTGGAAATGACTTGTAATGGAAACTTTCCATTTTGGGAAAGATTTTCAACCTATTCTTTCATGACCAAAAATGCTTCAAATGAAAAATTCTTGGTTATAAAAGTTGTAGATTATGGCTTCCCATTTTCAAAAAGTACTATAACATGTCTTGATTCATCCTAGAACTCAAGATATGGCCTTTCAAAGTTGGCAAAAATCCTATAATTTTCAAGTTCATGCCAAAGAGGATTTTTTGCAAATTCAAGTTTCAAGCCATTTCATGACCTCTAATTGATTTCTAGGCATCATACAAACATAGTACAATGGATTTGAACCAAAATTTTGCCTTGGATTGCAAGATTCATCAAGACATTTTCACAAAATTCTCAAAGAGGGAAAATTGCAAAACCTCTTGGAACCTTCCATCCACTTATGCCAGCTGCATAAAATCAATCCTATGGCCCTCCATGAATCAGGCTGAGGCCAAACACCCCTTGAAGCAGCTTCTGCCATGGCCCATGCTTGAAGTACAAAGTTGTTGACTTTTTTGCAACTTGCCCATACCAATCACAATAGGCCACACCAACTCTTTGAACCAATCACATTTGTTTATACAAACATCAAGCACTCCAAAGCACACAACACACAAGCTCAAAACCTCCAAGAACTCAGCTTTCACAAAATTGGCCAAAAACTTCCTTTCTTCGATTTTCAAAAACCAGCCATCAAACTTTAAAACAAACTTCACCATTCATCTCAATATCACTCATAGAACACAAAGCAACCCTTGAATTGGCCTGAAAGCACACAAAACCAAAACACAATTTCTGGTGCAGCAGAACTGAATCATCAAAATCAGCCATCACAAACTTGTTTCAAGCATTCCAGAAGCCTAAAGGGATCCATTGAAGTGTTTTTGCATCAATGAAAGGTCCAGAAAGCCCAGAATCAAAAAGCTCCATCTCAGGTATACCTCAAGAACAATTTTTCCAGAACTTGTTTTTTAAATTATAATACGATTCTTTATGTCCCCCTGATCACACTGATATGTTTTGTTTCGAAAATGAGTGAGAAATGACCATGTATGCTTGCTCTGAAACTTTCTGACCTAAAAATTGTTTGCTTCGATTCATGATGTTCTTGAGTGATAAATGATTTTTGAGGGTTGATTCGTGTTTAAGGTTGTTTAAGGTTTGATTCTGGAGCTTTTGGTGAAGTTTCATGGCCATTTGAGAGATTCAGGGGAGGGGTTTGGCCAGAGAAGATGATCGGAGCTTGCTCCGGTCACCTGAGAGTGATTAGGGTTAGTTAATTAGGGTTTAGTCAGGTTTGAATGTAGGCCCTTGGATCTTGTCTTTCGCGCGCGCGTGTGTGGCTCAGATTAGATCATTGACTTTAATTCTGGATTAATTAAATAAATTATAATTAATTAGGCAGATTTGATCCTGGCGCTCCATCTGCGCGCCAGTCAACCTAGCTTTAAACCCTGACCTTCAAATGCTTTGACTTTCCATTTATTTCATTTTAATTCATTTTCTTTTTATTTCTTTTGTACATTTTATTTAAAATAGTAAAACTTATCAAAAAAATATGATCTTTTGCATTTTGGTTTTAAATATTTTTCTCAACCTGAAAATAATTTTTATTTTATTTTTTGCATTAAAAAATCATTTTTAAAATATTTAAATGTTATTTTTAATTAATTAATGGATTGTAATTAATTAAAAATGCATTTAGGTTTCTAAAAATCACAAAAAAAATTCATGAACCATTCTAATACATTTAGAAACATTTTCAAACTCTACATACAAATTTCGTTTTAGGTTTGATCATAATTTCACAATTTTCTTTGAATTAGGGTTCTTAAAAATCACATTTTCTAACCCTAACTTGAAAAATTCATTTCTGCCTAACCATGATGCGTTTGAACTTGATTCTTTTTGCATTGTTTCACATATTGCATGTAGTTTCTAGGTTATTTTTCTCATGAATTTGTCTTGCATTTTCAATTTGATTTGCATTTTCCCTTAAGAATCACCCAAAAACCCTAGCAAACTTAGACAATTCATAACTTTCAATAGGCTTAGCTTCTGATTTTCTCCTTTGGGGTTTGATCTTGTATAGATTTAGGGTTTGTTTGAGTCCAATTTCAATTTTTTATCATGTTGTATGCTTCTGTTTTTGCCATTTTCATCTCATACATTCATAAAACCCTTATTTCTCATGTTCATTTGCATTCATCTTTGCATATCATCATCATGTGAACTTTCCATGACATTTCAAGAATTTGTATGACATCTTAGACATATTAATACATGTTTGAACATTGGTTGATCATTTCTTCATTCATTTGCTATGCTTAGCATTCATTACATTTCATAAACATTCATGTGTTTCCAAACTTCTAAACATGCTTCCTTTGTATATCATCTTTGTATGATCATTCATATGCATATTGTATGACATTGTATCATCTCATATGCCTTTTATATTGAATTTTAACTTCTGACTTTGGTCTTCACATCTCATTTCATTTCACTTCCTCTTACTTTATGTCTTATGCATTCATACTAACAATTTCAGGAACTTTTGGTAAGTTATTTGGGAGGTGGATTTGCCTTCACTTCCCATCTCTTCTAATCATTCATATGCATATTAATTGTCTTTGAAGTGAACTTGCTTCACTTGTGTTCCATTCCTCTTACTTTCTTTCTTTCAAGTTACTTATCTTCTTCAGGAAGTAAGTAATTTGTTCTTCTTCCTCCTTCTCTTTTCATCTGCTTCTTCCATTGGTGGCCTTGAAGATCCTTTCTCTTAAGCCTAACAAACCATAGGATATCCAAGCATGATAAATTTTAGGGTTGTTTATATTCCCCCTTAGTCTTTTAACTTTGAGTCTCCTTGAGTATCTCTTCTCATCTCAATAATCAGAGACTAAACTCTTAAAGCTTTAGGACTTTGAATTAGGGTTATGCCTGCATCTTTCTCTTAGGATGGAGTGTATAACTTTAATCCTTAGTGTTAAACCATTAATTTGTTTACACCTCTTAATCAAAACACAGTAATAATCACTAAGACTTTATCTTGTAACTTGGGCCTTACATTAGGGTTTTATCTCTTCCTTATGGTTAAGAGGGACTAACCCTAGTGTTTAATGGACAAGTCCCCCTTAAGTTGTCTTACAAACTTAAAATCCACTTCTTAATCTCATCATTTAATTAAAATCCATTTAATAAAGGCTTGTTATATAATGAATTTAATCCCTAACCATGGATTAAGTTGAGGTATCTTCCTCAGCTTAAGTGTTCTCGTCTATTATCCTTCTATTAGGATGGTGTAATGAGTTCACTAATCTGTGATTAGAGATTAAACTCATTACTTAACACTAAACAAAAACCCAAAAACATCTAATTAATCACAAGTAGGTTAATGATATTAATCCTACATCATCATGGTAATTAAGTTGAGGTGTTTATCTCACACTTAAGTAGACTCATTATCTCTAATCAGGGAGGATATAATGAGTTTGCAAGCCCTTGATTTAGGCTTAAGCTCATTAAATTATGCAAAACACCAAAAACAATAAAAAACTGAAAACACAAAAAACAAACAATAATCGTCTCCTCCGGGATTCTTTTCTCATCACACTCATTCACGAATAAGAACTCGCTTCTTCCGTCTAATGCAAGACAGTTAGCACTCGAGCCAGACGAGTCATACACTTGAGCATAGACAAGCAAGCAGTTCATAGTCAATCCTTTTTCAGTCTCTTTGAGTCAAACTATGGTGTTCTGACTTCCTCATTGCAAAAGAGGATATGTAGGCATAACTTAACAGTTATCGAACAAAAGTCTCTTTGTCATCCCCCTCTCTCAAAATTCTTTTCTAAGCCTCATTTCCTGAGCAATTCACTCTTTTGCACTGACACCTGTACATTTATTCCTAGCTTTTGCACACATATAACACATACACTTACCCCTTTAAACACAATCTTGTAAGCGTGGATCCCGTAGAGTACGAAGGACAATCTGGGTGCTAATACCTTCCCAGGTTGTAACCAACCCCCTTTCTCAGTTTCTTTGGTTCACAACCGTCTTATCCATCTCTTTCTAGGTTTATGCAGCATTACCTTTCCTTCGAGATAAAAATGCCTAGCTGGCGACTCTATTCATTTCATTTTCTCTTTCGCCTACCGTTCGCGTCTGCACCCTGGGACCCTGGTGTCTTTTCGGGGGAGCGAGAATAGTGTCACACGATTTATTAAAAAAATAGTAAAAGAAAAAAAAAGAGCCCGCTAAGTTGAAAGTTGAAAACAAGCGACTTAGGCAAAAGTTAGGGCATCCCGCTGGACTTCGTAATCAAAGATGTAAAAGATGTCAGTCCTGGAAAAAGTTAGGGATAAGCAAAACAATGAAAAAGTTAAATGAAAACAGGATTACACAAGAAAGATCCTCAAGCAAAAACAAGTCATGTGACACAAACACAAAAGACAATAGGGGTGACTGTTACTCCAACAACCTCAGTGGTGCTTAAAACTGTTAGAGGTATTGGTTCCTCAACCATCACGAAATCCTTTTGAGAGATGAGCGCTTGTGAAAGCTAGCTAAACATAGGATTGGAAGGAAGCCACGAAGAGGGGTGGGCACAAATAAACTTTGAGCCTATATCTTTTGTTTCTATAACCGTGAACCATACCACGATACAACCCTCAAAAGTACTAACTGAAACAGGGTAAATTCGAGAGCGTACCACCACGAGATGGCGTTCCTTGCTCCTATGAGCTGTGTTAAAAGACCTTTGTTGGTATTGCGTATGCATGTTTTCACTCATATGAGGTGTAAGGCATCTACCACGATGAACAAGTCTTAGTATGAGAAGGTTCACAAACAATAAACAGAAAACACTTCTCTAAAAGACAAAACAATTAAGAAGGATCATCTTTACCTACGGGAATTCTTTTCTCACCTCATTCACTCTCAACGTGAACTTGCAACGACTTGTCTCATTTGCAAGACGGTAACGCACTCGTACTAGACGAGTCTTCAACACCTGAGCATAGACATACGCAGTTCAGCTCTAAAAAACACATAAATAGTTTTCGCCTTAGTTAGGTGAACTACGTCGACTCTGATCCTCATATTCCCGATGAGGTATGTAGGCAGCAGGGTATGACCTGTTTGAGCACATTCTTTATTTTACCTATATTTCCCCATTTTTCTTCTCATTTTCTTTTCCAGTTCCTTCCTCATCCCATTTCCTTTCCAGTTAGCGGTTTTGTTCAGTAGCATCTTATTTCTCACCCTTCAAAACAAACAAACAAGCGTGGATCCCATCGGGTACAGCGGATTATCTGGGGTGCTAATACCTTCCCAGGTCGTAACCGACTCCCGAACCTAGATCTTTGGTTCGCAGGACCTCGTCCTTTCCTTCTTCCTCAGGTTTGTGCAACATTACCTTTCTTGTTCCTTCGGGATAAAAATTCCTGGTTGGCAACTCTTACTTTTCCACGCCACTTTCATGTTTGTACTAGGATGAAATTCCCGAGAGCGATATCTCTCATAAGATTTGTTCATGTTGTTGTATCTGACATTGTATTTTTTGTGGTATTGCTGGACTGGTTGTTGCAAGAAATCGTGCAGAGAAGGATATTAGGGTTCATAGAATCAGTCGTAGAAATTAGTAGATGAATAGATACAAAAAATTTTGACGTCTAGAAACCCATTAGGCTAGAATGGAGTGATGAAGTTGTGTAATTCGTAGCAGAAGTAGGAATGATATGCATTCATGTGATTCACGTAATAGATCTGGTATTATGCGTAATAGGAGGTGCATTACGCGTAACACATCCCAGTTACACAGGCATTACGCATAAGGGAAGGTTGAATTCAAGGCCCTCTGGTCATTTGCATAGGAGACGTGTAAGGAGGTAAGGAATTACGCGTAAAGGGTGAGGATCACGCGTAAGAGGCTGCATAGAAGCAAGTCGTTACGCATATGGTTTTTCCATTACGCGTATGGGCAGAGTGGTGTGTAGAAAATGTAGTTTTTGGCAATTCTTCCTATTTTCGCATTCGTTTTAAGTTGAGTGGATCTTAGACTTTAAGTAGGAATAAAATAAGTTGATTATAGTAGATTTGGGGACTAAAAATAATTATTTTTTAAAACCTAATTGATTAAAGTCATAATATTTTGTTTTCCATGTCGAAGTTGTATTAAGTTGTTATAAGTTGTGTTGTCCAGATCTTGGGGGAAATTATTAAGTTGCAGGTCGATTGACCGATGTTGATTCATGTTTTTTAGTTGTTAAGTTGTTTTTTACATCGTTGTTGTTGTATGCCATTCATAGTTGCATACATTTGTATATTTTCAAGTTGGAGCGAATGCTCGATTCAAGTTGGCCTGGATTCGAAAATAAGTTGTTGATGCCTCGATAAACTGGCAAGATTTCAAGTTAGGAGTTTACTCCAAATGGTACCACATGCATATATAAGTTGAGTCGCATTTTTATCTATGTTGTTATTGGTTGCTGGTTGCAAATTGTACGTTGAATTTTCTAGTTGTGTGAAGTGGTGTGATTGTATGATTTCTTGCTTACATATTGATTATCATACTCTTGTTTATGTTATTCGATATCTCACCCTTCTGTTTGAATGTTGCGCATTGTTGGTAACATGCAGATAACCAAGAGTCAAGTACTTAGTAGCTTCGAGTTGGTGTTTATCGCTCTGATACGTAGCACTTCGGGGGGATGAACACATGTTTTATTTTATGTTGGATTTCTATTGAGTTGAAATATTTGTTTTAGTTGTTTCATGTTGAAAACCATGTTGAAGTAGTTTAAAGTTGCAAGCATTGATGTTATTTTAAAGTTGTAATATGTTGCATCCTCTGCGTTGTTTTCGAAGTATTCTATTAATGTAGTTTATGTTAATTGGTTTAAGTTGAAAGATGTAATATTCCATATTTTGGTGAATTTTTATACAACTCTGATTTAAATTATAAAGTCGAGTAGAATGGGGTGTTACATTAGTGGTATCAGAGCAGGTCAGTCTATCTGACCAAGTTATCGAGACGTAGTTGTCTAACAATCGAGTATTGTTATATGGTTCTAACTTTTGTTGTGTTGTAGTGTTAAGTTGAGATGGAGGGAAGAAACGATGATGCGATGACTGCTTCAATGCAAACAATGACTCAAGCTGTGCAAAATTTACCAAATTCTAAAGGGAATGACGAGTCTCGTACTTTTGTGACTTTTCAGAGAGAGAATCTTCATACCTTCAAGGGCAAGTACGGACCTGATGCTGCATTGGTCTGGTTGAAAGAAATTGAGAGAATTTTCCGTGTGATGGATTGCACTCCAGCACATAAGGTTTTTTATGGGACTCACATGTTGGCAGTTGAGGCTGATGATTGGTAGTTGGAAACCAGAGAAAGGTTGGAAGTTGCAGGTGAAGAGATCGCTTAGGTTGTTTTTTGTAGAGAGTTTATGAGGAAGTATTACCCTGAAAATATGTGTGGTAAGAAAGAGATTGAATTCCTTGCACTAAAACAGGGGAATATGTCAATGACAGATTATGCTACAAACTTTATGAAGTTTTCGAAGTTCTATACGCACCATGATGCAGCAATTGCTGAATTTTTGAAGTGCGTCAAGTTTGAGAACAGGATGTGTTCAGAGATTAAGAAAGCAGTAGGGTATTGGAAGATTCGTATTTTTGCTGATCTTGTTGATAGTTGCAGGATCTTCGAGGAAGATAATAATGCTCACTACAATATTGTTACTGATAGGAGAGGCAAGAATCAGCAAAACCGTGGCAAGCATTATGATACTCTAGTTGGTAAGGGTAAACAGAAAGTTGGTTCGGGTCAGAGAACCAGTGGAGGAGATGCTCCTGCTGGTATCGTTTGTTTCAAGTATGGATAAGCTGGACATAAGAGTAAAGTGTGTACTGATGAGGTGAAGCGTTGTTTCTGATATGGAAACGTTAGGCATGCGATATCTAATTTCATGCATAAATGGATGATTTGTTTTAACTGCAGTGAATAAGGGCATATTGGTAACCTGTGCCAGAAGCCAAAGAAAGCAAAGTCTGGAGGAAAAGTGTTCGCTTTAGCTGGGACTCAGATAGCTAACGAGGACAAGCTCGTCAGAGGTACATGTTTCATTAATAGTATATCGTGAATTACTATTATTGATACGGGTGCTACCCATTATTTTATTGCTACTGATTGTGTTAAGTGATTGAGTCTTGAGTTGTCTACTATGAAAAGAGAAAGGGTCATGGAGATCAGCTAAGGGATCAGTGACTACTTCTCTAGTGTGTTTGATTTGCCTGTTGTCTATCTTTGATAATGATTTTTATGTTGATTTGGTGTGTTTACCATTGACTGGGATGGATGTGATCCTAGGTATGAACTGATTAGAGTTAAACTATGTTCATATTAATTGCTTTTGTAAGTCAATGAGGTTTTCTACTCCATAAGAGGAAGGAGTTGGATTATTTTCATTTAGAGAGTTGCAGAAGTTGATGAAAGAGGATACCCAAATGTTTCCGTTGATGGCGTCGTTATCCATAGAGAGTAAAGCTAAGATTGAAGAGTTGCAAGTAGTGAATGAATTTCCTGAGATTTTCCCTGATGAAATTCCTGATGTGTCATCTGAGAGAGAAGTTGAGTTTGTGATTGATCTTGTACCTAGTACTAGACTTGTTTCTATGGCACCTTACAGGATGTCCGCATTTGAGTTGGCTAAATTAAAGAAGAAGTTGGAAGAGTTGTTTGAGAAAAAGTTTGTAAGACCAAGTGTATCACCGTGGGGAGCTCTAGTTTTGTTAGTTAAGAAGAAAGATGGAAGTATGAGGCTTTGTGTTGATTATAGACAGATGAAAAAGGTGACAATTAAGAACAAGTATTTGTTACCAAGAATAGATTATTTGATGGATCAGTTGGTAGGTGCTCGTGTGTTTAGGAAGATCGATTTGTGATCGGGCTATCATCAGATTAAGGTGAAAGATGAGGATATTCAGAAGACAACATTCAGAACACGGTATGGACATTACTAGTATTCGGTGATGCCTTTCGGTGTGACTAATGCGTCGGGAATATTCATGGAGTACATGAATCTTATTTTTCATGCTTATCTGGATCATTTTGTGGTTGTGTTTATTGATGACATTTTAGTTAATTCCAAGTCAGAAGAAGAGCATGCAGAACATTTGAGAACAATGTTAGAAATTTTGAAGGATAATAAGTTGTATGCGAAGTTCTCCAAGTGTGAATTTTGGTTGAAAGAAGTCAGTTTCTTGGTCATGTGATTTCCGATAGTGGTATTGTTGTGGATCCTTCTAAGATAGATGTTGTGTTGCATTGGGAAACTCAAAATTCGTCTACTAAGATTAGAAGTTTCTTGGGATTGGCCTGTTATTATCGAAGATTCATTGAAGGATTTTCTAAGTTGGAACTTTCGTTGACTCGGTTGACTTGTAAGAGTAAAGTTTTTGTGTAGGATGTCCAATGTGAAGAGAGCTTTGCAGAGTTGAAGAAGAGATTGACGTCGGCTCCAATTTTGATTTTATTGAATTTAGAGGAACCGTTTGTTGTATATTGTGATGCTTCATTGATGGGTTTGGGAGGTGTTCTTATGCAAAATGGTAAGGTAATTGCTTATGCATCGAGACAGTTGAGAGTTCATGAAAAGAATTATCCTACGTATGATTTGGAACTTGCTACAGTTGTTTTTGTGCTTAAAATATGGAGGCATTATCTTTATGGTTCTAGATTTGAAGTGTTTAGAGACCATAAGAGTTTAAAGTATATGTTTGATCAAAAAGAGTTGAATATGAGGCAACGAAGATGGTTGGAACTGTTGAAAGACTATGATTTTGGTTTAAATTACCATCCGGGTAAAGCTAATGTTCTAGCAGATGCCTTAAGTCAGAAGACGTTGCATATGTCGACAATGATGGTTAAGGAGCTAGAGTTGATTGAGCAGTTCCGAGATATGAGTTTGGTTTGTGAAGTGACGCCAAAGAGTATTATATTGGGTATGCTGAAGATTAATAATGATTTTCTGGACAATATTAGAGAAGCTCATAAATTGGATGTGAAACTAGTGGATGTCGTAGTTGATTATGGTGATTCAGAGAAGAATGGTTTTAAGTTGGATGTGCATGGTGTTTTAAGACTTCATGATTGGATTTGTATTACTGATAATGCGGATATGAAAAGAATGATTCTGGAGGAAAGTTATAGAAGTAATTTGAGTATTCATCCAGGAGCGACTAAGAAGTATCAGGATTTGAAGAAGTTGTTTTAATGGTCAGGGATGAAGAATGATGTAGTACGTTTTGTGTATGCCTGTTTGATTTGTCAGAAGTAGAAAGTTGAACATCAGAAGCCTGCTGGTCTGATGCAACCGGTGGAAATTCCAGAATGGAAATGGGATAACATTTCTATAGACTTTGTAATAGGATTTCCTAATACTTCGAGAGGAGATGATTTTATTTGGGTGATTGTTGATAGGCTTACAAAGTCGGCTCATTTTATTCCTATTAACATCAGTTTTCCAATACGAAGTTTGCAAAGATTTATGTCAGAGTGATTGTAAAATTGCATGGTACTCCTTTGTGTATTGTGCCGGATCAAGATCCAAGGTTTACTTATGAGTTTTGGAAGAGTCTGCAAGAAGCATTGGGTTCTAAGTTGAGGTTAAGTTCAAAATATCATCCTTAGAAAAGATGGTTAAACTAAGAGGATGATTCAGTCGTTGGAGGATTTGTTGAGAGCTTGTGTACTTGAGAAGGGAGTTTTGTGGGATACTTATCTTCCATTATCGAGTTCACGTATAATAACAGCTACCATTCTAGTATCAGAATGGTACCTTTTGAGGCGTTGTATGGTCTAAGATGTAGGACTCCGTTCTGTTGGTATGAATTTGGTGAAAGCATATTGCTAGGACCAGAGATAGTTCGAGAGAATACCAAGAAGGTGAAGTTGATTCGAGAGAAGATGAAAGATTCTCAAAGTCGACATAAACGTTATTTGTATAAGTGAAGGAAAGATTTAGAATTCCAAGCGGGTGATCACGTATTCTTAAGAGTTATGCTTGTGACAGGTGTTGGGCGAGCGTTAAAATAAGAAGCTTACTCCTTGTTTTATTGGTCCGTATCAGATTTTAGATAAAGTTGGAAATGTTGCTTATAGAGTGGAGACAATGTCGGTACGAATTTTGCTTATATTTCAGATCCTTCTCATGTGATTAGTATGGATGATGTGAAAGTACGAGATAATATCATTGTGGAGACAACGCCGGTACGAATTGAGGATCGTGAAATGAAGACTTTAAGAGGCAAAGAGATTTCTATAGTAAAAGTTGTTTGGTTGGGAGTTGCTGGAGAAAGTATAACTTGGGAGTTGGAAAACAAGATGCAGGAATCATATCATTAGTTGTTTGAGCAAGGTAAGATTTTTGAGGATGAAAATGTTCTAAGTGGGGGAGAGTTGTAATGCCCGTATTTAATTAATTAATTTAATTAAATATTATTGTGTATTTTTCCCTATTAATTGTTGTTAGGTGTTGTTTTGTCGTTTGTGACGTTAAGTTTTTTAAGTTGGTAGATGGTTAAGTTGTTTTTGGGTTGTTTAAGTTAATTAAGTCGAATAATAAAATAATTATTAATAATATAATATTAAGTAGGGCTTAGTGTAGCGTGAGAGTAGTAAAGTGGGGATGCTATTTTAGGCCCATAAGAAATTAGTTGATTAGTAAAGTTTTTGAGGCAATAGTCTGAAAAACCTAATTAGAAGGGTTAATCAGAATTTTGTAAGAAGAGAACAAGTCTTAAGGAAGAACAAGAGACTAGGTTGGATTTTTGTAGAGATTGTTGTTGTGAATTCAATATGCCTTCAATCCAAGGTAAGGGTAAGGTTTGAATTCCATAACCGGGATTAGATAATCTGTATGTAGGTTGAGGTTTCGTATAATTGTTGCTTCATTTTTGTATGAGTCGTTGTTGAAATTTGTGTGGATCTGTCATGTACAATATGTTGATATTCTTATGTTGTTGTCATAAGATTTGTTCATGTTGTTGTATCTATCGTAGTATCTGTTGTGGTATTGTTGGACTGGTTGTTGCAGGAAATCGTGTAGAGAAGTGTAAACACCCAAAATTTTCCCTCACCAATTTCACACCATGACTTGTGATCTTTCATATTTGTATTAGCATATGCATACTGAAATTCTGGGATCAGGTACGTGATGTCGAATGAGTTGTTTAAACACTTGAAGACTTAAACAAAAACTTAAAGTGCAGATAAAGTAAACAACACAGGAAATTGTTAACCCAGTTCAGTGTATCTCGACACTTACATCTGGGGGCTACCAAGCCAAGAAGGAAATCCAATATAAGTAATATTAATTCTAGACTTAAACCACTCAGTTTAATCCTTCACTTAATATCTACCCAAGGCAATTTCTACCTAAGACACAACTTAGATATGAGTACCAACTCACTCCCCCTCAATCACACAGTGATATGTTTACAAGTTTAATAAAATTGAAGTCACACTTCAAACAAAACAGCTTGATTTTACTTCACAGTTTCAATCAAGACACAATACACTTTTTGCTTAAAAGCTCATAAAGTGATACACATATACAACCTGCTATTAAAACACAAACACCCTATTTAGTCTTCTTGATTTCGTATTCTATTCTGAGAGTTTCTGTTGCTTAAATAAATGCTTGGATTTTGGGCTTTCTGTAGGTTATCCAATCTTGATACGCATGCTGCCATCACCTTGAATTAGGGTTTGTTACTTCCTTGATTCTAGGTGAGTCAGTTCTTCTGTTTATACTGAAATCATATAACCAATATCCCTACAGATGCGCCTTCTACTGTATTATCCATTCACAATTAATTCCAGATAAATTCTCTGAATTTACTCAGTTCTGTTAAGCATTATTTAATTCTGGTAGCAGGTTTGAGATGTCACAACATCTGGTGAGACATCCTGAAAACTGAACTTACTTCATTAACTTGTACAATGTCACAACATCTGGTGTGACATCCTGAATTAAGTTCATTAACTTATACTCTGTTTGATAATGTCACAACATCTGATGTGACATCCTGAACTAAGTTCAACACTTCTTGTTGGTCAAAAATTCTTCCAATTCTAAACATCTACACATACCATCTCATATTGCATTTTTGTTTCATCTGCATAGTTCAAGTTCATCTGCATCTAAGGTTTGTGATATGAGCAATCCAAGGATCCATCTGAGCCACTCCAAAAGTCTCCAATCATTCCAAGAGGGTCCATGTGTGTTCTATCATCATATTATGTCCCTCAAAGATCAAGGAAGTCAAAAAATCACAAGAACTTGGGAAGCATGGAAGCAGAGCTAGGGTTTCACTACACAGATGACCTGAAATTAGGGTTTTGGTTTCAGAGGCCATAACTCCAAGTTTTTTGGTCATTCTTGTTTCTAATAGTCTCAATATGTTATAAGGATCATGTGTACCAAGTTTGATGAAGAAATTCATTGTGGAAGTCATCTGTTCACTGGGTAACTTCTTGAGCAAGTCAGTGCAAAATCAGGGCATCTGAGGCCCCCAACAATGGAACCAAAGGGATATTTTCATCAAATTGAAGTTATATGATCTTTATTTGATCATTGAAGTGATTGTAAGTTCACAAAGTTGAAGAAATTTGAGCTAAACCAAAAGTTGCCAAAAATGGAAATGACTTGTAATGGAAACTTTCCATTTTGGGAAAGTTCTTCAACCTCCTCTTTCTCAACCAAAAATGCTTCAAATGAACATTTGTTGGTCATGAAAGTTGTAGATTGGATCATTACCTTTTCAAAATGTACAAGAACATGTTCTAATTCATTATGGAACTCAAGTTATGGCCTTGCAAAGTTGGCAAAAATCCTATAATTTTCACTTTCACACCAAAGAGGATTCTTTGCAAAACCACTTGCCAAGTCATTTTGTGACCTCTAATGAACCTCTAAGCATCATACAAACATAGTACAATGCATTGTGATCAGAATTGCCCAAAGAATCATTCAATTTCATGCCTTGAACTTTAAGAAATTCCAAAAGGGCCAAAGTTCCTCAAAATTGCAAAATGGTACAAAATCTCTCATACACTTGTTACAGCTCATCAAATCTGATCCATGAGCCTTCCTTGATATATTCTGAATCAAGACATGCCCAAATCCAAGCCTTCCATGTGCCCATACCTCAAGTACAACCAACCTTGTCTTTTTGCAAATCACCCCATACCAATCACCACAGGCCACCACCCACTTTTTGACCTATCAAGACTTGTTATGTGGACTCAAAGGAAGCCATAACACACATCACACAATCCTGAATCATCTCATAAGCCAATTTTAACAAAATCTCCCACAACCTTCAAGTTTTCGATTCTCTCTACTCAGCCACTCAAACCACAAACCAACTTCACCATTCAACTCACCATCATCAATAGAACCTTTCCCAACCATTAAACAAACTTGAAAGCCCCTGAAAGCAAAACACGATTTCAGACCAGTTGGGTTTGCAACCACTCAAACCAGCTCATTTCAACTCATTCAAAGCCTTGCAACATCATCAGGGGATCAAGTGGAGGCCATTTGCATAAGAGAGAGGTCCAGATAGCTCAAATTGAGAAAGCTCAAGCTCAAGTATCATCAAGAAATTTTTTTCCAGAAATGTAATTTTAAGTTCCTAAATGAATCTATGTGATATGCTGATCATGCTGATATCTTTATATTTGAAAATGGTTAAGAAATGAGGATTTTCATAAGCTTCTGAAACTTTTGACCTAAAACTTGTTTGTTTTGATTCATGTTGTTCATGCTTGATAAACGTGTTTTGATGCTTGATTCATGCTTAGGGTTGTTAGATGATGTAATCTGGAGCTTTAGAGCTCTGAAAATGACCTAGGGAAGAAGTTGATGTTGAGGTCTCGCCGAAGAAGATGATCGGAACATTGTTCCGGTCATCTGAAAGTGATTAGGGTTTAATTAGGGTTTAGGGTGAGTTTAAACGTCAGCCTTAGGATTAGGTTTCCCGCGCGTGTTTGGACGGTTGAGATGGATCATTAAGAATTAATCAGGATTAATTTAATTAATTAATTAAAATTAAGCCAGTTTGAATCCTAGCCTTTGATCTGCGCGTCAATCAACATCTTTTTCCCAACTTTGAATCTGGTCCTTTGGATCCTCATACTTTCATTAAAATTCATTTTATTTTCATTTAAATTGCATTTTATTTATCATTTTATTTAAAATACCTAGAAAATCACAAAAAAAATATTTCCTTCTGCATTTTAATTCCAAATATTTTTCTTCATCCAAAAACATTTTTATTTTTATTTTTTTCATTTTTAAAGCATTTTAAAAATATTTAAATGTTTATTTTAAATAATTAATGGAAATTAATTAATTAAAATACCATTTAGGTTTCTAAAAATCACAAAAAAAATCACATTGCATCTTAAGACATTTAGAAACATTGTCAAACCATTCATACAAATTTCTTTTTGGTTTTGAATATACTTCGACATTTTCTTTGAATTTAGGGTTCATAAAATTCCCTTTTTAGAACCCTAACTTTGAAAAATCTTTTCTGCCTAACCATTAAGGGTTTGATAATGATTCTTTTTGCATTGTTTTCCATATGATACGTAGTTTCTAGGATAGTTTTGTCATGAATTTATCTTTCATTTTCAAATTGATTTGCATTTTTCTTTTTAAGGTACCCAAAAACCTTAGTTAACTTAGAAAAATCATAACTTCCTTTAGGTTAAGAGTTAGACCTTCTCCTTTGGGGTGTGATATCATATGGGGTTAGGGTTTGTTTGAGATCATTTTCAAATTTTTATCATGTGAATTAATTCTGTCTTGATCATTTGCATCTCATCCTTTCATGTAACCCTAATTTTGCATCCTTACTTGCATCTTACATTGCATTGCATGAACATATGAACTTGCCATGACATTCTAAGCACTTGTATACCATCTTAGACATCTTACGACATTGCTTGAACATTTCTTGGCCATTTATTCATACATTTGCTATGCTTTGCATCCATCTCATTTCATAAACATCCATGTGTTTTCATGCTTCCCACATGCCTTATATGCATTCATTCCCTTCTATGATCACACATGTGCACCTTGTATGCTCTAACATCTTCTCATAGCATCATTTACATCATGTGTTTGCTTCTGGTTTTGTTTCTTTGTCATCACATATGCATCCTTTCATGTCATTTCTTTCCTTATGCTAACATTTCAGGTGGTAAGTAATTTGAGAAGTGAATTTGCCTTCACTTCTCATTTCTCTTCATCTTCTTCATATGCATCCTTGCTGTATTTTTATTTGCCTTTGAGTCGGCTTGCCCCCCTTTAGCTTTTACCTTTAAGTCTTCTTTGTGTCTCTCTTCTCATCCCATCATTAGAGACTAAGCCTTTAAGGTTTTAGGACTTTGGAATTAGGGTTATGCCTGCATCCTTCTCTTAGGATGGAGTGTATAACTTTAATCCTAAGTGTTAAACCCTTAATTTTCTTAAACCTCTTAATCAATCCATCTAATAACCACTAAGACATAAGCTTGTAACTTGGGCCTTACATTAGGGTTCTAATTCTTCCTTTATTGGTTAAGAAGGACTAACCCTAGTGTTCAATGGACAAGTCCTCCTCAAGGGTTGTCTTACAAACCATAAAACGCACTTCTTAATCTCACTCTTAATTAAAATTCACTTTAATAAAGGCTTGTCTTGTCATGAGTTTAATCCCTAATCATGGATTAAGTTGAGGTATCTTCTTCAGCTTAAGTGTTCTCATCTATCATCCTTCTATTAGGATGGTGTAATGAGTTTACTAATCCTTGATTATGGCTTAAACTCATTACTTAACACTAAACAAAAACCCAAAAACATCTAAATAATCACAAGTAGGTTAATGATCTTAATCCTACATCATCATGGTAGTTAAGTTGAGATGTTTATCTCATACTTAAAGTATTCTCATTATCCCTAATCAAAGGGAGGATATAATGAGTTTACTAACCCTTGGTTTAGGCTTAAGCTCGTTAAGTTATGCAAAAACACCAAAAACAATAACAAAACTGAAAACACAAAAACAAACAATAATCGTCTCCACCGGGATTCTTTTCCCATCATCTTCACTCACAAACGAGAACTTGCTTCTTCCGTCTAATGCAAGACAGTTAGCACTTGAGCCAGACGAGTCATACACTTGAGCATAGGCAAGCAAGCAGTTCACAAGTCAATTTATCTTCCAGTCTCTTTGAGTCGAACTACAGTGTTTTGACTTCCTCATTGCACGAGAGGATACATAGGCATAACTTAACTGTTATCGAACAAAAGTCTCTGTGTCTTCCCCCCTCGTCCAGCAACCTTTTGAAAGCCTCAGTCCCTGAGCAATTCTTTTCTTGCACTGAAACTTGTATATTCTCTTCCAGCTTTTGCACACAAATAACACATATACCTACCCCTTTAAACACAATATTTTGTGTGTGGATCCCGTCGAGTACGACGGACAATCTGGGTGCTAATACCTTCCCAGGTTGTAACCAACCCCCTTTCTTAGTTTCTCTGGTTTGCGACCGTCTTATCCATATCTTTCTAGGTTTATGCAACATTACCTTTCCTTCGGGATAAAAATGCCTAGCTGGCGACTCTATTCACCTTCACTTTCATTTCTCCTTTCGCCGACCGTTCGCGTATGTACCCTATCTGACCCAGTGTCTTTTTGGGGGAGCAACAGCTTGGCGACTCTGCTGGGGAATCCTTATATTGCAACCAGGGCTTCTGGTTCCTTTTGTGGGTTCCTCCTAGCGCTTGTTTGATATGTGTTTACAAGGATGTTATGTGCTACTTGTGCTTATTTATTGCTTTATTTATTGCTTTCTGTACAACTTTATTTATTTCTTTCATTTACAGCTTTTTTATGTATTTCATACTGTCATTATCATGTGTTGGATCTGTGCTTTCCTTGGTGGGTGGGGATCATTGAGTGATTAAGGCCCTATACCTGGGACCTGAGTGACACATAGGTTAGAGTGGCTTCATATTCTTTCCCATTCCATTTCGGTCTGGTGTAGGAATATGAAACACGGTTCAGACATGGGTTTCTTCTTGAGAACTTTGTGCTACGGATTTCCTATAGTACTAGGGCTATATGGGAAGCCTGCTAAGTCTGGATGACCTTTTATTGGCCTTCAGCATCTGGGGTGAATTAGAGGAGGATCTTTTATGGTTATTGTAAACACTGTACCTCCGGGTTAGAAATGTTTACACTTCTCATAACTGATCCAAGTCTGAGGATCCTTGTTCTAGAACAATACCTGTGAGGGGGTTGGGATATTTACATGTTTGCAGGAACCCTTGGCCCCATCATACCCTGTTACTAATGTTGTTTTAAGAATGCATCACTTTGGACAGTTCTTGTGATTACCTCGAACTTGTGACTCTTTATTTGAGTCTCCCATCTGGTTACTGGGTTTCTAAGCCTCCATCCAGACTTATGAACTCACATGGACCTTATCAAGGCAGATATCGGATCCAGCTCTTGATCACAAACCCTTTGCATATCATTTTGCATACATCATTTTTGCATCATTTAACATTTTCCTATTTGTTTTGCAGGGTATCCATCTTATTGTCTTTGGTTTGGTTTTGACCCCTTCTACTGCTCAGACTTCTTCAGTTATCTTCTCCAGCACCTTCATCAGTTTGTCAGAGACTCTTCCCATCAGCTGTCTTCATCAAAGACACTTCTCCAGCATCTCATTCAGTGACCTTCATCAGCAGTTGCTCTTAGCCTCTTCACCAGCATTCATTATCAGCATGGACACTTCCAGGAAGAGCAACATCACATATCACTTCTTTGAGCCCACCCTGACAGGCATCACACAAATTCAGTCTCTCATTACTCCTGATCATGTCCCACTATTCAGATAACATTATGGGGGCATATTGGACATGATTATGGACCTGGATGCATCCCAGAGGAGCATGATCCATACTTGCTTGCAATTTTATGACCCTCCTCTCAGATGCTTCACATTCCCTGATTTCCAGTTGGGACCTTTGCTAGAAGAATTTTCCATGTTGTTAGGAGTTCCTATCAAGAGAGGGATTCCTTTCAACCCTGAGATGGTTGCTCCCAAGAATGAAGATATAGCTAAGACATTGCACTTGGAGCCTATTCTCATTGATCAGAGCATGACCACTAAGGCTGGGGTTCCAGGCCTCTACTTAGACTTCTTGATCTCCCAGGCCACCCTGCATGCTGCAGAAGGGAAGTGGAATGCTGTTTGTGCACTCTTGGAACTCAGCATATATGGGATTATCTTATTTGCAGACGAGCCAAAGTTTGTGAGCAAGAATGCTATTCACCTGTTCTTACTGAGGAACCCAGTTCCTACCTTGCTTGGAGACTTCTATTATTCAGTACATTAGAGGAATGAAAAGCAAAGGGGAAGACTGGTCAGATGTTGTGCTCCCCTTTATTACTCTTGGTTGTTAAGACATTTTCCAAAATCAGATACTTTCCTGAACCCTCACCAGCCAAAGAACTGTGCTAAGAGATTGATTTCCTTGACATCAGAAGACATCAGATGGTGCACTCAGAGCACCAAGGGCAAAGACATCATTACTAGCTGTGGGCAGTATCCTAATGTGCCTTTAATTGGAGTAAAAGTTTGCATCAATTACAACCCTTTGCTTTTTAAGAGACAATTAGGGTATGCTTTGGTTCATCCTCCCAGAGGGAAAGATTTGACTGAGACCCTTTATTGTGAGATCCAACACAACTCTGCTATTGTCAGAAAAGCTGCCTGGGCTTGGGATAACATCCTGACTAAGGGGACAGCCATTCTGGGTAAGTGTAACAACATTGCTTCAACACAATACTTTGATTGGTCTTGTACCAGGGCTCAAATTACCCTGATGCCATTTACCTTATAAGATGCCCCTGGACCTTCAACAGTGCAACCTGTAGCCACTATTAGTTTGGAAGAGTTTGGGAAGTTGAAGGAAAGGAATATCCAACTCTCTGAAGCTTTGAAGAAGACTCTTTGGAAGAGAAATGACAGTCGTCTGGATAATGAGAGGTTAGAGAGGCTCAGGATCGAGCACTTAACCAAGATTGAGAAGATGGATGACTACATTAAAAAGGCTATGGCAGGAGAGCTTGTGTTGAAGAATGCTTGCAAGGAAGCAAAGACTCAGAAGGCTAGGGCAGAGCACTACTTGGAGGAGATCCAGGCTAGGTGGATCAGGATCACTAAGGCCCGTGCACAAGAAGATCAGAGAACTCAAGCTAAGATAGAGCAGTTGGAGGCTAGTGAGAAGAAGCATCAGGAGGCATTATTGGCAGCACAGAAGGAGATCTCTGAGTTGAAACTCCGGGCGGGGTTGAAGAGGTCAAAGGATCAGGATAAGCACAAGAAGTTGACAAGTGCCATTGCCACCAGGAACCTCCTCATTAGGATTATCACAGAACACCCAGTAGGTCCAGTGACTGAGGCTCTCCTGAAGGAAGTCAGAGAATATGACTTTGGATTGGATGTTTGACTATTTTTGTTTGTACTTCATTTTGGTTGTATTTCTGTTGTTGTTGTATTTTGACCCACCATGGGGGCTTTATTGTAATCAAACTATGTATTTTCGTCCTTTTTAATATATGTGGTTTGTATTATTTTTTGGTGGGATTTATCTCTCTTCATCATCAGCATTTCCTCGAGGTCTGGAAAGGTCAAAACCAAAGAACCAAACCGGATACCCTTGGAAGACAATTAGGCATCCTGCATTGCATACTAACATTTCTCTTTGTTTTGTAGGTATTTTTTTATTGTTGTTTCTCACTTTGTTGTGGTTTCAGGAAACATTGCTCGCAGAAGAGTGTTCCCTGTCAACAGAATACACCGGTACCCGACAAGAAACAACCTTTCGGGACTGCAGATGGATCAAGTTCAGCAAGACTTGAATGAAGTAAGGACCCAAATGGCCAATGAGAGGGTTGAGATGAGAAATCAGATGACTCAATTCATGACAGTGATGACTGGCCTAGCTCAGAGCTAGGAGACACTAAAGGAATTGGTTGAGAGACAAACTCCTGAGGAACACCATCCAGGTACAGGGGGTACCAGTAACAATGATCATGTGCAGCCTTGCACTGATCCTCCAGAGTTTGGACCTCATCTGAACCCAGACATCAATGCCATAAGAAACACCCAAGGTAACACTGCTGGAGGAAGGGCCTTGCAGGAGGACCCTCAAGAAGAACAATTTACTGTGGTTGGGGCTGGAGACGAAGTTTACGACCGTCGGTTGGATGAAATTGCAGAGAAGTTAAGGTCTCTTGGATCCCAAAACTCTCTATGTTTTGATGTCATGGACATGGGATTGGTGGAAGGGGTGAGAATTCCTCATAAGTTCAAACCCCCTTGTTTTGAAAGATACAATGGCACATCCTGCCCACGTACCCACCTTCAGTCTTTCCTGGGGAGATTGAAAGCATACACCATGGACGAGAAGTTGTGGATGTTTTACTTTGAGGATAGTCTGACCGGGGCATCCCGAGAATGGTATTCCCACTTGACCAGAGCCACAAGAAAATGGAAAGATTTGGCTGAAGCTTTCATCCGTCAGTATCAGTATAACTTGGACATGGCTCCAAACAGGACCCTTCTAATGGGAATGTCTCAATCTTCTCGTGAAAGCTTTAAAGAATATGCCCAAAGGTGGAGGCAACTAGCTGTTGCAGTTCAACCCCCATGTCTGAAAGGGAGATGGCATACATGTTCATGAATACCCTCCAGGGAACATATATTGACAGATTGGCTGCATTTTCTTCTACCAGCTTTGCAGGCGTGGTGATATCTGGGGAAAGAATAGAGAGCCTATTGAAGATGGGAAAGATCTCCGACAACGGTGCCAGTTCAAGCAGTGCAAGGAAGCCATTTGCTGGGCCCCGTAGATCTGGTGAGACAAACTCTGTGCACATGGGAAGAGGGAGACCCCAATACCTTCCCAAAACAGTTGTTGTTGTTACTATCCCTGCTCCACCTCCTCATTATACTCAACAACCACAACACTTTCCGCAACAACAACAATTTCCGCAACATAGATCATACAACAACAACAACAATCAACAACAATGCCCTTTTCAACAGCGGCCATCTCAGATCAACAGGGTGATTGACCCTATTCCAATGCCATATGCTACACTGCTGCCAGAACTCTTGAAGCTCAGTCTTGTTGAGTTGAGGACATTGGCTCCACCTGATCCTCAAAACCTCCCGAGAAACTACGATGTCAACGCTAGGTGTGCTTTTCATTCCAACGCACCTGGTCACTCTACGGAAAAATGCAGAGCTCTGCATATGAAGGTTCAGGATCTGGTAGATTCAAAAGCCCTGAACTTTGCACCACCTCCCAACGTCATGAAAAATCCTATGCCAAGCCACAGTGGGCCAAGGATTAATGCTATAGAGGAAGGCTCACCCATGAGTTTAATAGAATACATTGCATGTATTCAGACACCTCTGGCAGAGGTTAAAGCCCAGCTTTTGAAATGCCAAGTGTTTCCAGGTTGTGAGGCCTGTTGTGAATTATGAAAACGTTTTGAGAATGGGTGTGCCAGCTCGAGGAGGGGAATTAATGGCCTGATCAAAGAAGGCATCCTACAAATCACCACAACTACTTCTACAACACCAACAACTCTTTTGTCAACAACAAGTGAATCTTCTACAACTGCAATAACCATTGTTTCAAATGATTCTCCTAAAACTGTAACAACCATTGTTCCTACTGATTCAATTACAACTTCAGCAACCATTTTTTCCATCACTTCAGCAAACAACAGTTCCATTTCATCTCCTTCTACAACTCCAGCAAACACCAACAATGATGTCTCCACAGTTACTATCTAGACCCTACAACGGTCCTAAATTCCAGCAACTTCCAACAATCTCAACAACAGTTTCAACCAAGCTTCAATTCACCACCACCAACATCCACAAGAAGTCCTGTCACTATCTTTTATGATCCACAGACAATTACGGTCCCAACTTCTGCTGCAGTGAGCCCAGTCACTATCATGGTGCCAAGGCCAATTCCATATGATAAAGACACTGTTGTACCATGGCATTATGGTGCTGACCTTTACTGCAACGGAGAAAAAGTCCTTCTTGATTCTCTAGTTCTTACTCCCCAAGTGCACAATGTCGGGGAAGGCGGAGGCTTCACCCGAAGCGGACGTCTCTTCGCGTCACAAGCTCCCAGAATTAATACTGAGGCAGAGGCTGCTGCCAAAGTCAAAGGGAAGAGTGTGATACCTGAAGAATCTGCATCAAAAGAGACTCATAAATCATCCTTTGATTAGGATGTGGATGAATTTATGAGGATAATTAAAAGAAGTCCATGAGACTATGAGCCAAGGGTTCGAGGCCCTGAATGTCAATGAGGGGACAACTCAAGTATTTGCTGCATCCCAGGAAGACAGGATTGGTACTTCAATTGTCTCCTATCAGCAAGCCCGGAAGGTTGTTGAAGATGGCAATGCCCAAGGCTAGGGCAAGTTGCTGTTAGTGGAAAAGAAGGAAGATAAATTCGGTTTGGGTTACAGACCATTCCGACGAGATCAATCAGAGGCTGCGAAAGAGTCCAAGTTCATCAGTGGGGGGATGCTCACCCCAGATGCTGTTAACAACCTGGAAGACGAGATGGAAAGCGACCACAACCTGGAGAGCTGAATACGTCCAAGGATCCCGGGGAGCCAAGTCCTTAACTGGTCTTCCCAGGAAATTATAAGGGTTACTTGATCAATGATCTTTAGTCGTATTTTTCAAGCCATTTTCGTTGTTCTTTTCTTATGTTTTCGGTTGTTTGAAGTGTTTCTTTCACGTTTTCGTCGTAGTTTTCTTATTTTAGCATGCAAGTCTGGGTTTTGTTTTTTTATCAATTTTTACCTTTGGTATGTGTTATTTGGTTGTTTTGTTGATATGTTTTTAGGTCTGTATCTAGTTGGTTGTTCGAAGCCTTCGCAAAGATGATTCGGGTGTTAAAAAACCAACGAAATAGAGATATCAGAAGCACAACATGGGTGCCCATGCCGTACAACACGGCCCGTGTTGTGAAGGCCTTTGAAGAGGAGTTTCTTGGGTTGAAAAGGATCAAATCAAAAGCATGACACGGGTGCCCGTGTTGCACAACACGGCCCGTGTCATGGCCTCTGAAGGAGCTGAGAATTTGAGGAGAGTCAGCAGCATGACACGGGTGCCCGTGTTGCACAACACGGCCCGTGTCGTGACAACCAGAAACAGAAATTCTACTATTTTTTATGATGTTGACTGAGATATTTTCGGAGGGCAATCTGGACATTTCACGGAGTATTTTGAAGACTGATATATTAGATGTTTAAGACTGAGAGAGACGACTTTTGGACTTTTAGGGATTTGGGAAATTTGCTGATAGAGAGAGATTATAGTGGATATCGAGGGAGAAGAAGGATTGATCAAGAGCGGAAGCAATTGACGATCCAACCGATCCAACGTTAATTGTAATGTCTCTATATCATTATTCAGTTTTTATTTTTGTTATGAACATGAGTGGCTAAACCCCCCAATGCCAGGGGGTGTCCCTGATTTGCTTATTGTAATGACTTTTTGAATTCTTAATCTATGAGATTATGTGTTTAAACCATTTTCTTTATTTTATGCAACGTTCATAATGCTTTATCTTTTTGGAAAATTTGATAATTGATCGTAGTTAGGGTTTGGTCTGACCAACCATCCTAACTTTGTTGCGTAATTTTTATCACGGTAGATAGTACCGAGGAATTGGAATACCCTGTGAAAACCATTTTTATGTCAGAATTATTGCTTGATATTCTTCCTTGGCCATTGAGGAATTGGGGTCGAGGAAGAATACCAAAGGTTTTTCTCTAAAGGAATTTTGGATAAACAATCTTGAATATAGGAAAGATAAGGTTTGAAGCATGTCTCTTTAGAGTCGAGAAATTATTAAGTCATTGCATTGCAAATTATACACCGTCCCTGACATTATTCTCACATTCGTGCAACCTCTATTCTTTGTTTACATTTTAGTATTTTAATTCTATTTTATCTCAAAACAAACTATCAACCAGAAATTTTGTTCAATTGAAATCTATTCAGAAAAACTTATTTTGGTACGCAGTCCTCGAGATCGATATTCGGGATAACTCCCTTTTATTACTACATCGGTAAAAATAGTACACTTGCTAATTTTCCGATCATTACTGCTGCAGTGTAATTATTATTTCCTGTCTTTTTAGCATGCATCAAGTCCTGCATCTTGCCCAAGGCATCAGGACTCATTTTGTAATAGGGCCATATTGTAATTTTGTGCAAATGGATTAATCAATGAATATCGGACATCTTTTGCAAACGAGTCTCTTTTTCGCTCACTGTCTTTTCATTTTTCACTTTTGTACAAAACAATAAAATGGCAATGTTTTCAAAATAACTAACTTCATTTTCACTTTTTCTAAACAAGATTAAAATTGATCACTAAAACGAACAAATCTCAACCCTTGCAGAGATTATCCTCCAGATTGCACCGACAATAGCACTGTTATGACCTTGTATGACTTCGACAATCCAATTAATCAAGCTGATGAAGGGGTTGAAGAAGACTATGAGTTACCTGAAGAGTTAGCCAGGTTGTTGAGGCAAGAAGAGAAAGTGATTACTCCTCATCAGGAGGAGGTTGAAACAATTAATCTTGGTACCGAGGAGGATTTGAAAGAAGTAAAGATTGGGGCCGGTCTGCAAGCTTCAGTAAAGGAACAACTTATTGATATGCTTCGAGAATACATTGACGTCATTGCTTGGTCCTATCAGGACATGCCAGATATGGATACCGACATTGTTATGCACAAGCTGCCTTTGAAAGAAGATTGTCCTCCAGTGAAGCAGAAGCAACGCCGTACTCGTCCAGATATGGCCATGAAGATTAAGGAAGAAGTACAAAAACAGTGGGACACCGGTTTCCTTGCTGTAACTAGTTACCCGCCGTGGGTTGCTAACATTGTACCAGTGCCTAAGAAGGATGGAAAAGTACGGATGTGTGTGGATTATCGGGATCTGAACAGAGCTAGCCCGAAAGATGATTTCCCATTACCTCACATTGATGTATTGGTCGACAACACAGCTCAGTTCTCAGTATTTTCTTTCATGGATGGTTTTTCCGGGTATAATCAGATCAGGATGTCACCCGAAGACATGGAGAAGACTACCTTCATCACACATTGGGGCACATTTTGTTACAAGGTAATGCCTTTTGGACTAAAGAATGCTGGTGCTACTTATCAACGGGCTATGGTAACATTATTCCATGATATGATCCACAAAGAAATTGAATGCTACGTGGATGACATGATTGCCAAGTCCCTCACTGAAGAAGATCATCTGGTAAATCTGCTAAAGTTGTTCAAGCGTATGAGAAAGTACCAATTGAAGCTAAACCCCAACAAGTGCACATTCGGGGTGCGGTCCGGTAAACTGCTGGGATTCATTGTTAGTGAAAAGGGAATTGAAGTTGATCCTGACAAAGGCAAACCCATTCAGGAGATGCCTGCACCGAGGACTGAAAAGGAAGTTCGGGGTTTCTTGGGTAGATTGAACTACATTTCAAGGTTCATATCTCATCTCACTGCAACCTGTGAGCCCCTATTCAAATTGTTAAGAAAGGAACAAACGGTCAGGTGGAACGAAGATTGTCAGAAGGCTTTTGATAAAATCAAGGAGTACTTGCAAGAACCTCTGATTCTTATGCCTCCAGTTGAAGGAAGACCTCTAATAATGTACCTGACAGTATTAGAAGGGTCAATGGGGTGTGTGTTGGGCCAGCATGACGATTCTGGTCGAAAAGAGTATGGAATGTACTACCTAAGTAAAACGTTTTCCGACTGTGAACAACATTATTCACTGCTCGAGAAAACTTTTTGTGCTTTAGCGTGGACCGCTCGCCGACTAAGATAGTATATGTTGACTCACACTACTTTATTTATCTAAAAAATGGACCCCGTCAAGTACATATTTGAGAATCCAGCACTTACTGGAAGGGTTGCAAGATGCCAAATGATTCTGACAGAGTATGACATTCAGTACACATCTCAAAAGGCCATCAATGGTAGTGTACTGTCTGACTATCTAGCTGAGCAACGCATTGATGATTACCATCCCATGAGATTTGACTTCCCTGATGAAGACATCATGTTCCTAAAAGCAAAAGATCATGAAGAGCATGTTCACATTGAAGGGCCCGACCCGGAAGAAGAGTGAACAATGATGTTTGATGGGGCTGTCAATATGAATGGACGTGGAGTTGGTGCAGTGCTCATCACACCTAAAGGAGTTCATATGCCTTTCTCGGCAAAACTCACCTTTGCATGCACTAACAACGAAGCTGAATACGAAGCCTGTATCATGGGTCTTGAGGAAGCCATTGACCTCAGGATCAAGACTTTAACTGTATTCAGAGATTCAGCTTTGGTAATCAACCAAACAACCGGCAAATGGTACACTCACCAAGAGCATCTGATTCCATACCGTGACTATATGAGGAGATTATTGACTTTCTTTACAACAGTCAAACTTGAGTACATCCCTCGAGATGAAAATCAGTTCGCAAATGCTTTGTCTACCATTTCCTCCATGATCAAGGTTCAAACTGCCAATTATGTGCCTCGGATTTCGGTATCCAGACTAAACCGACCATCATACGTATTCTCTGTGGACATTGCTAAAGATGACAAGCCTTGGTTCCATGACATCAAATGCTTCTTAGAGGATCAAACATACCCACCTGGGGCATCATCCAATGATAATAAGACGTTAAGAAGGTTGGCCGATAGTTTTTTCCTTAATGCTGATGGTTCATTATACAAGCGAAAATTTGACATGGTTCTGCTCAGATGTGTTCACAAGAAAGAAGCAGACTTGTTGATGCACGAGGTGCATGAAGGATCTTTCGGTACCCATGCTAGAGGACATGCAATGGCTAAGAAATTGTTAAGATCAGGTTACTACTGGATCACAATGGACGCAGACTGTTGTGCCTATGCCAGGAAATGTCACAAATGCCAGATTTATGCAGACAAAGTACATGTGCCTCCAAATCCTTTGAACGTGATGTCTTCACCTTGGCCCTTTGCCATATGGGGCATTGACATGATTGGAAAGATCGAACAAACTGCTTCAAATGTATACAGATTCATCCTGGTAGCCATTGACTACTTCACCAAGTGGGTTGAAGCAACTTCGTATGCAAACGTCACTAGACAAGTGGTAGCCAGATTCCTGAAAAGAGATATCATCTGTCGATATGGAGTACCCGAGCGAATCATTACTGATAATGGTTCCAATTTGAACAACAAAATGATGGCAGAACTGTGTCGGGACTTCAAGATCCAACATCACAACTCTTCTCCTTACAGGCCAAAGATGAATGGCGTTGTTGAGGCGGCTAAGGAAAACATCAAGAAGATTGTGCAAAAGATGGTGGTTACTTACAAAGACTGGCATGAAATGCTACCGTTTGCCTTGCATGGGTACCGTACCTCAATCAGAACGTCTATTGGGGCAACACTTTATCAACTTGTGTATGGTATGGAGGTAGTCCTACCTGTTGAAGTTGAACTACCCTCCTTACGGGTACTGATGGATGTAAATTTGAATGAAGCAGAATGGGTCCGATCTCGGTACAATCAATTGAATTTGATCGAAGAAAAGAGATTAGCTGCAATCTGTCATGGGCAGCTATACTAGAAAAGGATGAAGAAAGCCTTCGATCAGAAAGTCAGACTTCGGGAATACCAAGTGGGAGATCTTGTACTGAAAAGACTCCTTCCTCCTCATACAGACCACAGGGGCAAGTGGACTCCAAATTACGATGGTCCATTCATAATAAAGAAGGTTTTCTCCGGTGGAGCACTGATGCTCACCACTATGGATGGTGAAGATTTCTTGTCCCCTGTGAATTCAGATGCAGTTAAAAAATACTTCGTATAAAAGACCCGCTAGACATAAAAAACAGAATGTAAGTCCAGGCAAAAATAGGGCATCCCGGCGAGTCAAAAACAGAATAAAAGACTCGGGAAAAAATAAGGGAAAATTGAAAAAAAATGTACACCCACTGAGTTGAAAAGCCGCATTGGACAGCTCAGGAAAAAATGGGTATCTCGGTGGATTGAAAACCCGAAAGGGAGATCTACGCAAAATTAGGGAATAGGCGAACAACTGCATTCTGAATTCGTTTGTATCACTTACAACACGGCAAGCTCCGAAAGAGTTAAAGCATCGGTCAGAAACAACCTTTTTCATAAATCAATATGAGAAAAGCGTCAAGGTCATACGAGTCATAGAAAGGAAAGCTCACCGGAGCGTCTTCGACATTGCCAACACCTTTACTTTTCTCAATTTATAACAATTTCCTCATTTCAGGGGATATGTTTATTTGACTGTATTGGTCAATTCAGGGCACCCAGATTAATAAAATCAAATTTTTAGTCACACCTTGTCTTGTACATTTTCGTTTCATTTGCAAAATGTCTGATATCTATGATATAATATTTGCATAAAACAAATGAGCCATTCTTAATAAATGCTTGCAGGAAATGTATTTACTCTCAGGAATATTTAACTCCTACGACGGAATCCGGTAAGAGATACCTCAAGATGCTTGTGTGTTTCTTTGTCTTAACAGGTTGCAGGTATTCAATACACAGCATGGGACATGCCAAGCACCATTTCCCCATCACACCTTCTCCCCAAACAGTATCTGGAATGATTTTCCCCAGCGGAGTTGGCAAAGCCTCCTCATCACCAGCATAGGTCTATTCAACAGGATCTTCCCCGGTCGGGATCCCCACAGGGTCCTCAAGGAAGATCGTTCAGTGATCTTTTATTCCCTAAACAGAGTGTCAGGTCTCAAAGACAAAAGAACTATCTCCCCGCAGAGTTCCAGCCTCTCCCTAGAAGAGCAATGCCTGAATTTCTCACACAACAAAGTGACGAAAGCTTCGTTATCCCCAGTTGGGGTTCTCCTTACGGGATAGGCCTATCAATGAGCTAGTTCCCCAAGCAGAGCTATATATCTTAACAGATCTACCAAATATCTCCCCCCAGCTGGGATATCCCTCCAAATAGATCAGCCAGAGATCTTCACAACGGCGGGATCCGAATCCCAGATCGGTTTCTTTTTTCTGCAAAATCATGGCATTCACATTATTTTTCCCCACGAGCGTAGCATTCCGTATAATACGGAGCATTACGGCAAAAATCAAACATTTGCATGATCACAAGTCAGGTTCGAGCCAATCACTTGCAAATACCATCAATATCCCCACCAACAATGTATATAAAAACTCACATTACTTGCAAATAAAATCCAAAGCATCCCCTTTTGCACTCCCCAACACAAATACCTATTCATATACACTTCTTTCGACACTCATCCGTGTCATACTACTCCCCTGCAGATATCAGCCAAATACTCTCTTTGCATTCTCAAGAACAGATACCTACATACCCTTTTGACACTCGTCTGTGTCACCTTTCCCCAGCATGGGTGCCTGATCACTTGTTGCGAACCAGACACTTCTCCATAAGACACTCCTTTCGACACCCTTCCGTGTCACCCTATCCCCACAGGTCGCCAAAGCACCTTTTACACTCTCATATACAAATGATTGTTCATAACTTATACACTTTCTAACATCTGTCTGTGTCAAACTCTTCCCAGCAAGTTGAACATTCGTCCGTGTCTTGCTCATACTTCACAATACTTATTCATACTTATACAGAAGTATCAGATACTCGTCCGTATCTTGTATATATTATCACTCTTCAACAGATCAAACACTCATTCGTGTTCCTTGCTTAACTGATTGATACTCGTCCGTATCATCATCCTTAAACACGTGTCAGGGTTTGCTTCTATCAATACTCGTCTGTATTGTGGTCCTAAGGATGCTCGTCTGCATCTTTAGTCTACACACAACTTCAAAACACTTATACCTTTTATTTCTTAGGCGTAAGCACTCATCCGTGTTTACCATCCCCCAGTAAGTCGCCAGCAAAACAACTTTTTCTTCTATCCGACATTCGTCCTAAGTCGCGATACTTTCGGTAGCCGTACCCTTCCAGGTGAATGTCCTTCACCTTCGGATGACCGTCCCTCATCCTTTTCCCAGTGGAGTATCCACTATTGGAACCCTTTTCTATCCGACATTCGTCCTATGTCGTGATATTCAGCAGCCGTCCCCTGCTAGGTGATCGTCCTTCACCTTTTGATGATCTTCCTTCATCATTTTATCTGATGGCCGTCCTATGTCGTGATAAAACCCCAAGAGCAGTCGTACCCTGCTAGGTGATCGTCCTTCACCTCTTGATGATCGTCCTTCATCATGCTTATTTGATGGTCGTCCCCATCGTCGACCTTTTTTCTATCCGACATTCGTCCTATGTCGTGATAAGGAGCAGCCGTCCCCTACTAGGTGATCGTCCTTCACCTTTGATGACCGTCCCTCATCAATATTTCATTTATTCTTTAAACCGATGGTCGTCCCCGTCATTGTTTACCTTACTTTTCAAACCTGATGGCCGTCCCCATCATTGCCTTCACTTTAAATCCCCAGAGAATCTTGTTTCTTTACTTAATGGCCGTCCCCATCATGGTCTCTTTATTTCCCTAGCTTGTCGGCCGTCCCCGTCATTGCTTAGCTTACCGCTTTATCCCCAGCAGTCATCCTCTGCTCGATGGTCGTCCTCCATCGCTTTCATTTGATAATCATGCTATAATGTTCTTTACAATTTATATCCCTTTTCTTCTTCTCCCTAGTGAGTGCAAATTTTGGACTGTCTTTGGTATTCAACCACAAGTTATCTTGTTTGTCTGTTAAGCCAGGCGCTTACATCCCACACAGCTAACTCATGTTTGAATAGGGGCAGCTATAAACACCCCAAATTTACCCTCACCAATTTCACACCATGGCTTGTGATCTTTCATATTTGTATTAGCATATGCATACCATCTCATATTGCATTTTTGTTTCATCTGCATAGTTCAAGTTCATCTACATCTATGGTTTGTGATCTGAGCAATCCAAGGATCCATCTGAGCCACTCCAAAAGTATCCAATCATTCCAAGAGGGTCCATGTGTGTTCTATTATCATATTATGTCCCTCAAAGATCAAGGAAGTCAAGAAATCACAAGAACTTGGGAAGCATGGAAGCAGAGCTAGGGTTTCACTACACAGATGACCTGAAATTAGGGTTTTGGTTTCATAGGCCATAACTCCAAATTTTTTTGTCATTCTTGTTTCTAATAGTCTCAATATGTTATAAGGATCATGTGTACCAAGTTTGATGAATAAATTCATTGTAGAAGTCATCTGTTCACTGGGTAACGTCTTGAGCAAGTCAGTGCAAAATCAGGGCATCTGAGGCCCCCAACAATGGAACCAAAGGGATATCTTCATCAAATTGAAGTTGTATGATCTTTATTTGATCATTGAAGTGCTTTTATGTTCACAACGTTGAAGAAATTTGAGCTAAACCAAAAGTTGCCAAAAATGGAAATGACTTGTAATGGAAACTTTCCATTTTGGGAAAGTTCTTCAACCTCCTCTTTCTCAACCAAAAATGCTTCAAATGAAAAATTGTTGGTCATGAAAGTTGTAGATTGGATCATTCCCTTTTCAAAAAGTACAATAACATGTTCTAATTCATTATGGAACTCAAGTTATGGCCTTGCAAAGTTGGCAAAAATCCTATAATTTTCACTTTCACACCAAAGAGGATTCTTTGCAAAACCACTTGCCAAGTCATTTTGTGACCTCTAATGAACCTCTAAGCATCATACAAACATAGTACAATTCATTGTGATCAGAATTTCCCTTAGAATCATTCAATTTCATGCCTTGAACTTCAAGAAATTCCCAAAGGGCCAAAGTTCCTCAAAATTGCAAAATGGTATAAAATCTCTCATACACTTGTTACAGCTCATCAAATCTGATCCATGAGCCTTCCTTGATCTCTGCTGAACCAAGACATGCCCAAATCCAAGCCTACCATGTGCCCATACCTCAAGTACAACCAACCTTGACTTTTTGCAAATCACCCCATACCAATCACCACAGGCCACCACCCACGTTCTGACCTATGAAGACTTATTATGTGGACTCAAAGGAAGCCATAACACACATCACACAAGCCTGAATTATCTCATAATCCAAGTTTAACAAAATCACCCTCAACCTTCAAGTTTTCGATTCTCTCTGCTCAGCCACTCAAACCACAAACCAACTTCACCATTCAACTCACCATCATCAATAGAACCTTTCCCAACCATTAAACAAGCTTGAAAGCCCCTGAAAGCAAAACACGATTTCAGACTAGTTGGGTTTACAACCACTCAAACCAGCTCATTCAAAGCCATGCAACATCATCAGGGGATCAAGTGGAGGCCATTTGCACAAGAGAGAGGTCCAGATAGCTCAAACTGAGAAAGCTCAAGCTCAGGTATCATCAAGAACTTTTTTTCCAGAAATGTAATTTTAAGTTCCTAAATGAATCTATGTGATGTGCTGATCATGCTGATATCATTATTTTTGAAAATGGTTAAGAAATGAGGATTTCATAAGCTTTTGAAATTTTTGACCTAAAACTTGTTTGATTCGATTCATGTTGTTCATGTTTGATAAACGTGTTTTGATGCTTGATTCGTGCTTAGGGTTGTTAGATGATGTAATCTGGAGCTTTAGAGCTCTGGAAATGACCTAGGGAAGAAGTTGATGTTGAGGTCTCGCCGGAGAAGATGATCAGAACACTGTTCCGGTCATATGAAAGTGATTAGGGCTTAAGGTGAGTTTAAATGTCAGCCTTAGGATTAGGTTTCCCGCGCGTGTTTGGACGGTTTAGATGGATCATTAAGAATTAATCAGGATTAATTTAATTAATTAATTGAAATTAAGCCAGTTTGAATCCTAGCATTTGATTTGCGCGCGTGTCAACATCTTTTTCTTAGCTTTGAATCTGGTCATTTGGATCCTCATACTTTCATTAAAATTCATTTTATTTTCATTTAAATTGCAATTTCTTTATCATTTTATTTAAAATACCTAGAAAATCACAAAAAAAATATTTCCTTCCAAATATTTTTCTTCATCCAAAAACATTTTTATTTTTATTTTTTGCATTTTTAAAGCATTTTAAAAATATTTAAATGTTTATTTTAACTAATTAATGGAAATTAATTAGTTAAAATACCATTTAGGTTTCTAAAAATCACAAAAAAATTCACATTGCATCTTAAGACATTTAGAAACATTGTCAAACCATTCATACAAATTTCTTTTTGGTTTTGAATATACTTTGACATTTTCTTTGAATTTAGGGTTCATAAAATTCCCTTTTTAGAACCCTAACTTTGAAAAATATTTTTTGCCTAACCATGAAGGGTTTTATAATGATTCTTTATGCATTGTTTTCCATATGACATGTAGTTTCTAGGATATTTTTTTCATGAATTTATCTTTCATTTTCAAATTGATTTGCATTTTTCCTTTTAAGGTACCCAAAAACCCTAGTTAAATTAGAAAAATCATAACTTCCTTTAGGTTAAGAGTTAGACCTTCTCCTTTGTGGTGTTATATCATATGGGGTTAGGATTTGTTTGAGATCATTTGAAATTTTTTATCATGTGAATTGCTTTTGTCTTGATCATTTGCATCTCATCCTTTCATGTAACCCTAATTTTGCATCCTTACTTGCATCTTACATTGCATTGCATGAACATATGAACTTTCCATGACATTCTAAGCACTTGTGTGACATCTTAGACATCTTAAGACATTGCTTGAACATTGATTGGTCATTTATTCATACATTTGCTATGCTTTGCATCCATCTCATTTCATAAACATCCATGTGTTTTCATGCTTCCCACATGCCTTATATGCATTCATTCCCTTGTATGATCACACATGTGCACCTTGTATGCTCTCACATCATCTCATAGCATTGTAAACACACAAAATTTTCCCTAACCCATTCACACCATGGCTTGTGACTCTTTTCATTTGCATAAGTTCAACCATAGCATCTCATACCACATTTTGATTCACTGCATTACTTCTAAGTCATCTGCATCTAGGGTTTGTGATTTGAGATATCCCTGAGCCATTTGAGCCACTACAAAGGTCATCAATCACTTCAAAGGGGTCCATGTATGCTCAAGCATCATATTATATCCTCTCAAAGTCAATAATGTCAAAAAATCACAAGAACTGAGATTGGCATGGAAGCAGAGCCAGGATTGACTGCATAGATGACCTAGAATTAGGGTTTTGGTTTCAAAGGCCATAACTCCACATTTTTTGGTCATTATTGTTTATATTGGTCTCTATATGGTATAGGGATCATGCATATCAATTTTCATGAAGAAATTCAATGGGGAAGGCATCTGATCAAGAGTTGACTTTTTGAACAAGTCAGTGCAAAATCAGGGCATCTGAGGCCCTCAATGACCCAACCAAAGGGTGTTCTTCATCATTTTGATTATGTATGATCTTTATTTGATCATAGAAGATGTTAGAAGTTCACAAAATTGAAGAATTTCAAGCCATTTGCAAAGTTGACTTTTTGGGAAAATGACTTGTAATGGAAACTTGCCATTTTGGGGAACTTTTTCAACCCTGGCTTTTTGATTCAAAAATGCTTCAAATGAGAAAACTTTGGTCATGAAAGTTGTAGAATGGATCATTCCCTTTTCAAAAAGTACAAGAACTCATTCTAATTCATTTTGGATCAAAAGTTATGACTTGTCAAAGTTGGACAAAATCATTGAAATTTCACTTTTGCACAAAATGGAAAACTTGCAATTTCTCATGGAAAGCCTTTATGTGACTTCAATATGACCTCTAATCATCATACCAATGCAATGCATGACCTAAAATCAAAATTAGCCCAAGGTATTTCTCATTTATTTGCCTTGATTTTCACATAACCATAAGCCATTCTTCATGAAAGTACAAAGAGGGATTTTTTTGCAAAATCATTCTCAAAGGGATTGTTTGACCTCTAGCTGGTTTCAAAGCATTGCCATGACTTCATGAGGCATCACACACCAAAATTCAGCAAGGTTTTCTCACATGTACATAACCAAAAGTCATGAAATGTAACAAGAGGGCAAGTTGCAAAAACTCTATCAACTCATGATCCAAATGCAGCAGTCTTTCATGAGCCATCCAAGGGCCATCCTTGACTCAAGCTGAGGCAGGACAAGCCTCTAGATTGCCTCTGCCATAACCCATGCTGCAAGTACACAATTTTTGACTTTTTGGCAAATCACCCCATACCATTCCCATAGTGCATACCTGCCCTCCTAGATTGTTGGGATTGCTTATGGATTGCCTCAGGATCATAAAACAAGAAGGAAGTAGGCTTAGAACACACACACAACCAGCTTGCACAAAAACTATCCAAAGCTTCTTCTCTTTGAAACTCTGCCCACAGCCATCAAACTTCAAAATTTCCTTCACCAATAAGTCACATATCATCCATAGAGCAAGAATCAACCCTCAAAACTGCCTGAATCACCACACACACAAACCTCCATTTCTGCTATACCAGAACTGAAACATTCAAACCAGCCATTCTTGAAGCTTTCTGCTATACCAGAACTGAAACATTCATCAGAGGATTCAAAGGAGTGGATTTGCAGCAAAGGAAAGGCCAGAAAGCCCAGAACCAGAAGATTCCATCTCAGGTATAGCTCAAGAACTTTTTTCTCATAACCTTGTTTTTAAGTTCCCAATCGAATCTTTATGATGTGTTGATGACTCTGATGCATTTACTTTTCAAAATGGTGGAATATTGAGTATGTATGAGTTGTCTGAAAGTTTCTGACCTAAATTTGTTTTTCTTCGATTTGCATTGTTGATGAATGAAAAATGATTTTTGTTTGGGGATTTTGATTCAGTGTCGTGTGGGATTCATTTCTGGCCAGAGAGATTTCATTTTCGTAGCCTGGGGAGTGAGATAGGGTTTTCTCAGGGGAGAAGTGGCCGGAGAAGATGACCGGAGGTCATTTCCGGCCACCTGAAAATCATTAAATGCTTTAATCAGGATTAGGGTTCCGTTTGAATACTGGCCTTTGGATTTGGTTTACCCGCGCGCGTGTGTGGCTCAGATCATCCCACTTAACTCTAATTTCCAATTAATTAATTTAATCAGGATTAATTAATTATTTAAATAAGATTTGTTCAGTTTGAATAAGGACCCTCAGATCACGCGCCAAGTCAATTCGCGCGTTTCTTGTTTAAACCTCAGCCTTAGATCTTGCATACTTTCCATTTAATTCATTTTTATTTCATTTTTATTCATTTGTTTTGCACATTTAATTTAAAATAGCAAAAAATGTTTAAAAATTATGAAAATTTTTGTCAAGATTTTTATTAATTTTCAGAACACAAAAATATTTTTATTTTTATTTTTTGCATTAAAAATTATTTTTAAAGCATTTAAAAGTTTATTTTTAATTAATTAATGGAAATTAATTAATTAAAAATACTTTTAGGTATTTAAAAATCACAAAAAAAATTCACCAAGCATTTAAAAACATTTAGAAACATTGTCCAACCCTCAAACCATATTTATTTTTTGTTCTTGATGCATTTTGATCATTTTCAATGGAATTAAATTCATTTTGAGGCAATATTTTGTGTCAAACTTCAAAAATTCATTTCTGCCTAACCATTGAGAGTTGGACAATGATTCTTTTTGCATTGCATCTTGCATGACATGTAGTTTAAAGGATTAAATTGGCATGAGTTGATCTTGCATTTTCAATTTTGTTTGGCATTTTTCTTGACAAGGTACTTTAAAACCCTAGCAATCTTAGGAAATTCATAACTCCCACTAGGTTAAGAATTGGATCCCCTCCTTTGGGCAGTGAGTTTGTATAGGTCTAGGGTTCCTTTGATTGCATTTTCAAATTTTTATCATGTCTCTTGCTTCTGGTTTTGAATTTTGCTTTGAGCTTTGATCATGAACCCTAATTCATGCTTTCCTTTGCATCCATTTTCCATTTGCTTGCATACCATGACTTGCCATGACATTTTGTGCATCCATTTGATTCATAACACATCTTAGGATACATTAGAATCATGTTTGATCATTGCATCTTTCATTTGCCATGTTATATGTCTTTTGCATTCCATAACATTTCATGAACATTCATGGTTCAAAACATGCTTCTCTTGCATCCATATGTTTGTATGATCATTCTAATGCCTTGCCTCATGTTTGCATCATCTCTTAGCATCATTAACATCATGCTTATGCTTCTGGTTTTGGTTTGCATCATTACATTGCATCTCATTTGCATTGCATTTCATTTCTTTTGCTAACTTTTCAGGTGGTAAGTTGTTTTGAGAAGTGGATTTACCTTCACTTCTCACATTCTCTTTTCATCACTTTCATACCTCCCTTGCTGAATTTTGTATGTGTATTGGATTGAGCTTGCTCATTCTTGTTCATCTTACTTTCTTTCTTCAAGCAACTTGCCTTCTTAAGTGGAGCAAGTTGTTTTGCTTCTTGCTCCTTTCATCTGTTTCTCTTCCTGGTGGTTTCTTTGAAGATCTTCTTGCCAACCTCATAAACCCTAGGATCTCAAAGTATGATAACAATTAGGGTTTGATTAGTCCCCCATTTATCTTTTACCTTTGTGTCATCTTTGAGTCTTCTCTTCTCATCTCTTAATCAAGGACTAAACGCTAAAGGTTTTAAGGCTTTGTGATTAAGGTTATGCCTGTATCCTTCTATTAGGATGGAGTGTATAACTTTAATCCTAAGTGTTAAACCCTTAATGTGTTTAAATCCTTTAATCAATTCACTTAATAATCATCAAGACATCAAGCTTGTAACTTGGGCCTTGCATTAGGGTTCTAATTCTTCCTTAATTGGTTAAGAAGGACTAACCCTAGTGTTAATGGACAAGTCCCCCTCAAGTTGTCTTACAAGCCATAAAACTCACTTCTTCATCTCATCATTAACTAAAATCCATCTAATAAAGGCTTTGTTTTGTCATGATGTTAATCCCTAATCATGGATTAAGTTGAGGAGCTTTCCTCAGCTTAAACATTCTCATCTATTATCCTTCTATTAGGATGGTGTAATGAGTCTGTTTAATCCCTGATTATGGCTTAATCTCATTACTCAACACTAAACAAAAACAACAAAAACATCTAAATAATCACAAGTAGGTTAATGATCTTAATCCTACATCATGGTGATTAAGTGTGAGATGCTGACTTCACACTTAAGGTACTCTCATTACCCCTAATCAGAGGGAGGATGTGATGAGTTTACTAACCCATTGGTTTAGGCTTAAGCTCATTAACTTATGACAAACTTCAAAAAGCAATAAAAGACTGAAAATACAAAAACAAACAATAATCGTCTCCTCCGGGATTCTTTTCTCGTCTCATTCACTCACAAACGAGAACTTGCTTCTTCCATCTAATGCAAGACAGTTTGCACCTGAGCCAGACAGGTCATACACTTGAGCATAGACAAGTAAGCAATTCACAAGTCAATTCATCTTTCAGTCTCTTTGGGTCGAACTACGGTGTTCTGACTTCCTCATTGCACGAGAGGATACGTAAGCATAACTTAACAGTTATCGAACAAAAGTCTCTGTATATTCCCCCTCTTTCCAGTTTTATTCTTTTAGCCTCATGATCTTGAGCATTTCAATCTTGTTCTTACACTGACACTTTACTTATACACTTCACACTGCTTTGACACTGACACTTGCATTCTTTCCAGCTTTGATACACAGATAGCACTGACACTACCCCTTTAAAACACAAATCTTTTAAGCGTGGATCCCGTCGAGTACGGCAGACAATCTGGGTGCTAATACCTTCCCAGGTTGTAACCAACCCCCTTTCTCAGTCTCTCTGGTTCACAACCGTCTTATCCATATCTTTTATAGGTCTATGCAGCATTACCTTTCCTTCGGGATAAAAATGCCTAGCTGGCGACTCTTGTCTTTCTGAGTTCACTCCTGTGTGTTCTCATTCCTCCTTTCGCCGACCGTTCGCGTCTGTACCCCTCTTGACCTTAGTTGTCATTTGGTGGGAGCGACAGCTTGGCGACTCTGCTGGGGACCCTTATACTGTAACCAGGGCTTCTGGTTCTTTTTGTGGGTTCCTCCTAGCGCTTGTTTGATTTGTGTTTACTGGGGTGTTATGTGCTAATTGTGTTTATATAGTTGCTTTATTTACTGCTTTATGTAAAGTTATTTATTGCTTTCTTTACAGCTTTATATATCATACTGTCATATTGTCATCTGGCTGGATCTGGTTTTTGCTTTGGTGGGTGGGGTTCTATTGAGAGTTTAAGGTCCTATACCTGGGACCTGAGTGACACCTAGGCTAGAGTGGTTCATGTTCTTTCCCATTCCATTTCGGTCTGGTGCGGGAATATGAAACACGGTTCAGATGTGGGTTTCTTCTTGAGAACTCTGTGCTACAGATTTCCTGTAGTGCTAGGGCTATCTGGGAAGCCTGCTAAGTCTGGATGACCTTTATTATGACCTTCAGAAACTGAGGTGAATTAGAGGAGGATCTTTTATGGTTATTGTAAACACTGTACCTCCGAGTTAGAAGTGTTTACACTTCTCATAACTGATCCAAGTCTGAGGATCCTTTTTTTAGAACATCACCTGTGAGGGGGTTGGGCTGTTTATAGGTTTGCAGGGACCCTTGGCCACATCATACCCTGATACTTGTTTTGTTTAAGAGTACTCCACTTTGGACAGTTCTTGTGATTTAACCCTGGACATGTGACTCTTTATTTGAGTCCTCCACCTTGGTTACTGGACTTCTAGACCTCCATCTGGACTTCTTAAACATACATGGACCTTTATATCCAGACAGTTAATCAGATCCAGCTTGATCACAAACCCTTGCATATCATTTGCATACATCATCATTGCATCATTTAACATGTGTTTATTTGTTTTTCAGGGTATCCATATTACATCTAGCTCGGTTTTGACCCCTTCATCTGCATAGACCCCTGTTCACCAGTTATCTGCTTCAGCTCTCTTCATCAGTTGCCTGCTTCAGCTACCTCCATCATCATCCTCAGCCTATCAGTGGCTCATCACCAGTATCAGTCTTCATCATCAGCATCTGTTGTCAGCTCTTCACCAGCAGTCATGGCACCCAAGAAGAGCAACATTTCATACCATTTCTTTGAGCCTGTGCTGGCTGGCATCAGGCAGGTCCAGGCACTTATCACTCCAGACCACATCTCATTACTCAGAGAGCATTATGGAGGCATCCTTGATATGGTTATGGACTTGGACCCTTCTCAGAGGAGTTTGATTCACACTTACCTACAGTTCTATGATCCTCCTTTGAGATGCTTCACCTTCCAGAACTTTCAGCTGGGACCTTTGCTGGAGGAGTTCTCATCATTGATTGGAGTACCTGTCAGGGGTGATATCCCTTTCAACCCAGAGATGACTTCTCCCAGCAATGGAGAAGTGGCAAAGGCATTTTATTTGGAGCCTATCTTGATTGAGCAGAACATCTCAACAAAGGCTGGAATCCCTGGTCTACACTCGGACTTTCTAATTTCTCAGGCCATCCTGAAGGCCTCCTTGGGAGAATGGAAGGCAGTTTGTGCATTGTTAGCCCTCAGTATATACGGGGTTGTACTTTTTGCAGATGAGCCCAAGTTTATCAGCAAGAATGTTATTCATCTCTTCCTTTTGAGGAATGAGAAGCAGAGAGGGAGATTGGTGAGATGTTGTGCTCCTCTATTTCACACTTGGCTGCTTAAACACTTACCCAAAACTGATGCCTTCCTGAACCCTCACCAACAGAAGAATTGGGCTAGGAGACTTATTGCTTTGACTTCAGATGACATCAGGTGGTGCACCCAGAGCACCAAGGGCAGGGACATAATCACCAGCTGTGGGCAATACCCAAATGTACCTCTGATAGGAGTAAAGGGTTGCATCAACTACAATCCTTTGATGTTTAAGAGACAACTGGGCTATGCTTTGGTTCACCCTCCTAGAGTACAAGACTTGGCTGAAACCCTGTATTGTGAGATAAAGCCTAATCTAGCTGTTATCAGACAAGCATCTTGGGCTTGGGACAACATCCAGACCAAAGGGATGGCCATTCTTGGGAGATGCAATAATGTGGCTTCAGCTCAGTATTATGATTGGTCTCATACTAGGGCTCAGATTTCTGGGATGCCTTTCACCATTGAGGATGCACCTGGACCATCCACAGTACCACCTCCAGCCACTGTCAGCCTGGAAGAATTTGAGAAGCTTAAGGAGAGGAATGAGAATTTGTCTCAAGCTCTGAAGAAGACCCTCTGGGAGAGGAGTGATGGTCGTCTAGACATTGAGAGGTTGGAGAAGCTTAAAGTAGAGCATCTGGCCAAGATTGAGAAAGCAGAAGACTACATCAAGAAATCAAGAGCTGGGGAGCAAATTTTGAAGAATGCCTGTAAAGAGGCCCAGTTTCAGAAGGCTAGGATTGATCTCTATCTGAAAGAAAGTCAAGCTAGGTGGGTCAGAATCACTGAAACTCGTACTCAAGAGGATAAGAGAACTCAGGCCAGGATTGAGCAGTTGGAGGCCAATGAAAAGAAACAACAGGAGGCTCTGCTAGCATCCCAGAAGGAAATTTCAGAATTGAAGCTTAGGGCTGGTGTGAAGAGGTCAAAGGACCAAGACAGGCACAAGAAGCTGACCACTGCAATTGCCACCAGAAACCTTCTTATCAGAAACATTACAGAGCATCTGGCTGGTCCTGTAACTGAAGCACTTCTGAAGGAGGTTAAGGAGGATGAGTTTGGCTTAGATGTTTGATTACTTTGCTTGTTGTTATTTCCATTTGATGTACTTTTCTTTTATGTTGACCCTTCAGGGGCATATGTTGTAAAAACAAACTATGTATGATCCACTGTTTGTAATATATTTGTTAGTTTGTTTCATCAAGTCTCTTTCTCTCAAGCAACACCAAAGCATCTTCCTCAAGGTCTGGAAAGTTCAAAACCAAATGCCAAGCCGGATACCTTGAAAGCAAATAAGCATACTGCATTGCATGCTAACTTTTGTTTTGTTTGTAGGTTTTTGTTTTGTTTGTTACTAACTCTGTTGTGATTCAGGAATTATTGCTTGCCGTCGGGTGTTCCCTCTCAACTGTCCACACAGATATCCTACTCACAACAATCTTCCTGGTATCCAGATGGACCAAGTACAGCAAGAGCTGACAGAGGTCAGAACTCAGATGGTTAACGAAAGGCTGGAGATGAGAAACCAAATGACCCAGTTCATGGAAGTAATGAATGGCCTGGCTCAAAGTCAAGAAAGATTGAGGGCATTGGTAGAAAGGCAGACCCCGGAAGAACCTCCTCTGGGAACTGGAGGAACAAGTAACAATGAAAGAGGTCAGCCTCATATTAACCCACCAGTATATGGGCCTCATCTGCATCCGGAAGTCAACATCCCGGGTATTGTGCAAGGAAATACTACTGGAGGAAGGGTTTTACAGGAAGACCCCCAAGAAGAGCAGTTTACTGTGATGGGAGCTGGGGATGAAGTCTATGATAGGAGACTTGATGAAATTGCTGAGAAGTTGAGATCTCTGGAGTCTCAAAATTCCCTAGGTTTTGATGTTATGGATATGGGGTTAGTGGATGGGGTAAGGATTCCCCACAAGTCTAAACCCCCGTGTTTCGAGAAATACAATGGAACTTCCTATCCACGAACCCACTTGCAGTCTTTTCTGGGAAGACTTAAAGCATACACGATGGATGAGAAGCTGTGGATGTTCTACTTTGAAGATAGTTTGACTGGGGCTTCAAGGGAGTGGTACTCACATTTAACCAGAGCTACTATCAGATGCTGGAAGGACCTAGCTGAGGCTTTTATTAGACAATACCAATACAACCTAGACATGGCTCCTAACAGAACCCTGCTGATGGGAATGTCTCAATCCTCCAGGGAAAGCTTCAGGGAATATGCCCAGAGGTGGAGACAGCTTGCTGTTGCTGTCCAACCACCCATGTCGGAAAGAGAAATGGTCGACATGTTCATGAATACCCTGCAGGGAACATATATTGACAGGCTAGCTGCCTTTTCTTCCACCAGCTTCGCTGACGTAGTCATAGCTGGAGAAAGAATTGAAAGCCTTCTGAAGATGGGTAAAATTTCTGATAATGGTGCTAGTTCATCAAGTAATCCCAGGAAGCCTTTTGTGGGACCAAGAAGAACCGGTGAGACAAATGCCATTCATGCCGGCAGGGGCAGACCTCAGTATGTCCATAGATCAGTAGCAGCTATCACAATTCCAGCTCCGATTCCTCAGCAACCAGCATATCAATCACCACAACAACCACACTATCAACAACAAGTTCAGTATCCACCACAGAGGACTTACAACAACAACAACAGCAATCAACAACAAAGACCCTTTCAGCAAAGACCATCACAGGCAAATAGGGTGATTGACCCTATCCCTATGCCTTATGCCGCTTTATTGCCACAACTCATGAAACTCAACCTGGTTGAGCTAAGGACATTGGCACCACCAGATCCCTCCAGTCTTCCAAGAAATTATGATGTCAACGCCAGATGTGCTTTCCACTCCAATGCACCTGGCCACAATACGGAGAAATGCAGGGCTTTACAAATGAAAGTGCAAGATCTGGTAGATTCTAAAGCCCTCAACTTTGCACCCCCTCCAAATGTCAACAAGAATCCCATGCCCAATCATGGAGGACCCAGAATTAATGCCATTGAGGAAGAAAAGCCATCTTTCTTAATCACCAGTGTGGGGCAGATTCGGACACCTTTGGTAGAAATTAAAGCTCAGCTTCTAGAATCCCAGATGTTCCCCGGGTGTGAGCTCGGTTGTGGTTATTGCAACATTTCGGTCAACGGGTGTGATAACTTGAGAAGCGGCATAGACGGTCTTATCAAAAGTGGTATACTTCAAATCACAACATCAGCACCTACAAATCCAGCAATCCCTCTGACAACAATTCCTGACTCTTCTACAACTGCAACAACAATCATTCCAACCAATTCATCAATATCATCAACAATGGCTCCGTCCATCACTTCAACAAATCAGATATCAACAATCATTTCTTCTACAACATCAGCACCCATTTATTCAGCAGAATCTTCTACAACGCCAACAGAAATTAATGAAGATATCTCAGCAGTCACCATTTACTATGATCCAGCATATGTTCCTCCAAACAACAATTTTCAACAACAAGTAGTGGCATCTCCTGCCAGGTCACCAATCACCATTTACTACGATCCGCACACCATTTCAGTACCTACCTCTGCAGCAGTCAGTCCAGTTACCATCACGGTGCCTGGACCTGTTCCATATGAAAGCAGTAATGCCATACCTTGGCATTATGGCTCTGACCTCTACTGCAACGGGGAGAAAATCACTTTGGATTCTTCAACTTCTTCTCCACAGATTGATAATGTTGGGGGAGGCGGAGGCTTCACCAGAAGCGGACGCCTTTTTGCCTCACAAGTGCAGAGACCTAATGCTGAAGCAGAAGCTGCTGTCAAAGCAAAAGGAAAGAGTGTGGTATTTGAAGAACCGGCTGTCAAAGAAACTCAGAAGACATCTTTTGAACAAGATGTAGACGAGTTTATGAGAATTATAAAGAGAAGTGATTATAAGGTGGTGGATCAGCTTCACCAAACTCCCTCAAAGATCTCCATATTATCCCTACTGATGTGTTCTGAAGCTCACAGGAATGCATTACTGAAAGTCCTGCACGCAGCATACGTGCCAGAAGAGATCACTGTTAATCAACTGAAAACCGTGGTAGCAAATGTCAACACCAGTCATGGACTGGGCTTTACCAATGCTGATTTAACAACTGAGGGACGTAACCACAACAAGGCTTTACATATCACCCTAGAATGCAAGGGAGCTGTTCTATCCCATGTACTGGTGGACACTGGGTCTTCACTCAATGTTCTACCAAAGAAAGCCTTGGTGAAGCTAGAGTACGATGGCTTGGCTCTACGTCCAAGTAATTTTGTGGTGAGAGAATTCGATGGCTCTAAAAGATCAGTGCTTGGGGAGATTGATCTGCCTGTGATGATTGGCCCACAAACCTTCAAAATTACCTTCTATGTGATGGACATTCAGCCGGCCTACAGCTGTTTGTTGGGTAGACCTTGGATCCATGCCGCTGGCGCTGTTACGTCTACCCTTCACCATAAGCTGAAATTCGAGTGGGAAGGCCAGATCATCACCATCTGTGGTGAAGAGGACATCTTTGTTAGCCATCTGGCAACGTACAAGTATATTGAGATGGATGGAGAAATCCATGAAACTATGAGCCAGGGGTTTGAGGCCCTGAACATAAATGAAGCATCTGCTGTACTGGGATCCTCCATGACATCTTACCAGCAAGCCAGGAAGGTTGTTGAAGAGGGGACTGCCCAAGGCTGGGGCAAGCTGTTGCCTGTGGAGAAGAAGGAGGACAAATTTGGGTTGGGTTACAAACCAACTCAACAAGATCAATTAGAGGCTGCTAAGAATCCCAATTTTGTCAGCGGGGGAATGCTCACCCCAGATGCAGTGAACAACTTGGAAGATGAGTCGGAAGATGAGCGCAACCTGGAGAGCTGGATACGTCCAAGGATCCCGGGGAGCCGTATCTCAAACTGGTCTTCCCAGGAAATTATAAGGGTTACTCCTGCAGAGTAATTATTATTTCCTGTATATTTTAAGCATGCATCAAGTCTTGCATCTTGCCCAAGATGTCAAGACTCATTTTGTAATCGGGCCATCTTGTAATTTTGTGCAAACAGATCAATCAATGAATATTGGACATCTTTTGCAAATGAGTCTTTTTCTTTTCCGCTCACTGTTTTTCATTTTTCTTTTTGTACAAAAATAAAATGGCAATTTTTTCAAAATGATAACTTTACTTCACTTTTTCTAAACAAAGATTAAAATCGATCACTAAAATGAACAATCTAAACCCTTGCAGAGAGTGCCTTTCAGACTGCACCGACAACATCACAACTATGGCTTCGTATGACTTTGACAATCCAATCAATCAAGCTGATGAAGGGGTTGAAGAAGATTATGAGCTTCCTGAAGATCTAGCCAGGTTGTTAAGTCAAGAGGAGAAGGTTATCACTCCTCATCAGGAGGAGGTCGAAACGATCAATCTTGGTACAGATGAAGACGTGAAAGAGTTTAAGATCGGGGCCTGCTTACAAGACTCAGTGAAAGAGCAACTGATTGACCTGCTTCGTGAATATGTGGATATGTTTGCTTGGTCTTATCAGGATATGCCAGGGTTGGATACCGATATTGTTATGCACAAGCTGCCTTTAAGAGAAGATTGCCCACCGGTTAAACAGAAACTGCGCCGTACTCGCCCAGATATGGTAATGAAGATCAAAGAAGAGGTACAAAAGCAGTGGGACACCAGGTTCCTTGCTGTAACTAGCTATCCGCCGTGGGTTGCTAATATTGTACCTGTGCCTAAGAAGGATGGCAAGGTAAGGATGTGTGTGGACTACCGGGATCTGAATAGAGCCAGTCCGAAAGATGATTTCCCTTTACCTCACATTGATGTATTGGTTGATAATACGACTCAGTTCTCGGTATTCTCCTTCATGGACGGATTTTCAGGATACAATCAGATCAAGATGTCACCTGAAGACATGGAGAAGACAACTTTCATCACACCCTGGGGCACGTTCTGTTACAAGGTGATGCCATTCGGGCTGAAGAATGCCGGTGCAACGTATCAACGGGCTATGGTAACATTATTCCACGACATGATCCATAAAGAAATAGAATGCTATGTGGATGACATGATTTCCAAGTCCCTCACGGAAGAAGACCACCTGGTAAATCTGTTGAAGTTATTCAAGCGTCTGAGGAAGTACCAATTGAAGTTGAACCCCAACAAGTGCACATTCGGGGTGCGATCCGGTAAGCTGCTGGGATTTATTGTAAGTGAAAAAGGGATTGAAGTTGACCCTGATAAAGTCAAAGCCATTCAAGAAATGCCTGCACTGAAGACTGAGAAAGAAGTTCGGGGGTTCTTAGGTAGATTGAACTACATTTCATGGTTCATATCTCACCTTACTGCAACCTGTGAACCCTTGTTCAAGCTGTTAAGAAAAGAACAAACGGTCAGGTGGAACGAAGATTGCCAAAGGGCTTTAGACAAAATCAAGGAGTACTTGCAAGAGCCTCCAATACTTATGCCTCCAGTGGAAGGAAGACCTCTAATCATGTACTTGACAGTATTAGAAGAGTCAATGGGGTGTGTGTTGGGCCAGCATGACGAGTCTGGTCGAAAAGAGTATGCAATATACTACCTGAGCAAAAAGTTTACCGACTGTGAACAATGTTATTCACTGCTCGAGAAAACTTGTTGTGCTTTAGCGTGGGCTGCTCGCCGACTAAGACAGTATATGTTGACCCACACTACTTTATTGATCTCAAAGATGGACCCAGTAAAGTACATTTTTGAGAAGCCAGCACTTACCGGACGGGTTGCAAGATGGCAAATGATCCTCACAGAATATGACATCCAATACACATCTCAAAAAGCCATCAAGGGCAGTGTACTGTCTGATTATCTTGCTGAGCAACCCATTGATGATTACCAGCCTATGAGATTTGACTTCCCTGATGTAGACATCATGTTCATAAAAGCGAAAGATCATGAGGAGCCTACTCACACTGAAGGGCCTGGCCCAGGGGAAGAATGTACTATGATGTTTGATGGGGCTGTTAATATGAATGGTCGTGGTGTTGGTGCAGTACTCATTACTCCTAAGGGAGTCCACATGCCTCTCTCGACAAAACTCACCTTTAACTGCACTAACAACGAAGCTGAATACGAAGCTTGTATTATGGGTCTTGAGGAAGCCATTGACCTCAGGATCAAGACTTTGACTGTATTCGGAGATTCAGCTCTGGTAATTAACCAAACCAACGGCAAATGGTACACACACCAAGATCATCTGATACCTTACAGGGATTATACAAGGAGGTTATTGACTTTCTTCACAACAATCAAGCTTGAGTATATCCCTCGGGACGAGAATCAATTTGCAGATGCTCTTGCCACCATTTCATCCATGATCAAAGTTCAAGCTGCCAACTTTGTGCCTCGGATTTCAGTGTCCAGACTTGACAGACCAGCATATGTATTTGTAGCAGATGTTGTTAAAGATGATAAGCCTTGGTTCCATGACATTAAGTGCTTCTTGGAGGATCAGAAATACCCACCTGGGGCATCTTCCAATGATAAGAAGACTTTGAGAAGGCTAGCTGGTAGTTTCTTCCTGAATACTGATGGTTCCCTGTACAAGAGAAACTTCGATATGGTACTCCTCAGATGCATTGATAGAACAGAAGCAGACTTGTTGATGCACGAGGTGCACGAAGGATCCTTTGGTACCCATGCAGGAGGGCATGCCATGGCTAAAAGGTTGTTAAGATCAGGCTATTACTGGATCACAATGGATGCAGACTGTTGTGCTTATGCCAGAAAATGCCATAAATGCCAGATTTATGCGGATAAGGTGCATGTGCCTCCCAATCCTCTGAATGTGATGTCTTCACCCTGGCCCTTTGCCATGTGGGGCATTGATATGATTGGCAAGATTGAACTGACTGCTTCAAATGGCCACAGATTCATCCTGGTTGCCATTGACTATTTCACCAAGTGGGTCGAAGCAGCTTCCTATGCAAATGTTACAAGGCAGGTGGTAGCCCGATTTCTGAAGAGAGATATCATCTGTCGATATGGGGTTCCCGAGCGGATCATTACTGATAATGGTTCCAATTTAAACAACAAAATGATGGAAGAACTGTGCCGGGACTTCAAGATCCAACACCACAATTCTTCTCCTTACAGGCCAAAGATGAATGGCGTTGTTGAGGCAGCTAATAAGAATATCAAGAAGATTGTGCAAAAGATGGTAGTCACCTACAAAGACTGGCATGAAATGTTACCATTTGCCTTGCATGGGTACCATACGTCAATCAGAACATCCACTAGGGCAACACCGTATCAACTTGTGTATGGTATGGAAGCAGTCCTACCTGTTGAAGTTGAATTACCCTCCCTGCGAGTACTAATGGATGTTAAGGTGAATGAAGCAGAATGGGTCCGATCCCGATACGAGCAACTGAGTCTGATTGAAGAGAAGAGATTAGCTGCAATCTGTCATGGGCAGTTGTATCAGAAAAGAATGAAGAAAGCCTTCGATCAGAAAGTCAGGCTCCGAGAATACCAAGTAGGAGATCTTGTGCTGAAAAGACTCCTCCCTCCTCATACAGACCACAGGGGCAAGTGGACTCCGAACTAGGAAGGACCATTCGTAGTAAAGAAAGTTTTCTCCGGTGGAGCACTCATGCTCAGTACTATGGATGGTGAAGACTTCCCGTCCCCTGTGAATTCGGATGCAGTTAAAAAATACTTCGCATAAAATGACCCGCTGGACATAAAAACAGAATGTAAGTCCAGGCAAAAATAGGGCATCCCGGCGAGTCAAAAAAACAGAATAAGAGACTCGGGCAAAAATAAGGGAAAATGAAAAAATTTACACCCGCTGAGCTGAAAAGCCGCATTGGACAGCTCAGGCAAAAAGGGGTATCCCGATGGATTGAAAACCCGAAAGGGCGATCCATGAAAAAATAAGGGAATAAGCGAACAACTGTACTCTGAATTCATCTGTATTACCTACAACTTGGTAAGCTTCGAAAGGATCAAGCGTCAATCAGAATCAGCCTTCTTCAAAAAGCAAGATAAGAAGAACGTCAAATGTCATACGAGTCATAGCAAAGGGAAGCTCCTTGAAGCGTCATCAACATTGTCAATACCTTTTATTTCTCAATTTGTAACAATCTCCTCATTTTAGGGGATTTGTTTCCTTGACTATATTTGCCAATTCAGGGCAGATGAATTAATAAAATCAGATTTTCAGTCATGTTTCGTCTCGTACTCTTTTATTTGCAAAAATGTCCGATGTCAGTAATTTGTTGATTGCATAAATACAGATGCTTTTCTTCTAAAAATACATGCGTGCAGGAAATATACTTACTCCCAGGAGTGCCTAAACTCTTATGATGGGGTCCGTTAAGGGATACCTCGGGATTACTTGTGCACTTCTCTATCTTTTCAGGATTGCAGGCATCCAAGGCATAACATGGGGCATGAAGGCTTTTCCCCAGCAAGCTGCCTAATCATTATCTACTCAGTCTATCTCCCGATTAGCGCCAGAGGTGATTTCTCCCCAGCTGAGTTATCTGTCATCATTCCTCCTCAACCAAATGCAAAAGCCAGGGAACCACTTCCCCACAGAGTTTCAGCCTCTATCCAGAAGAGCAATACCTGAAGGTCTCACAACAGAGTGAAGAAAGCTTCTACAAACCCCAGCTGGGTCCCCCATCACCAAGACAAGTCTGTCAGTGACCTATATCCCCAAGCAAAGTCCCATATGTCAGATATACCAACGATCTCATCCCCAGCTGGGATGTTCGCTTCAAGCAGATCAACCAGAGATCTTCGTAGCAACGGGACCCGGATCCCGGATCAGTATCTTTGCATGATCATAGCATTCGCATCATATTCCCCACAGAGCGTAGCATTCCGCCTAATGCGGAGCATTACGGCAAAAGTCAAACATATTGCATAATCATAAGCCATTTTCTGAATCAAACACTTGTAAATTTCGACAATTCATCAAAGATATACAGAAAACTCCCCAAATTCCCCACCAGAGAGCCAAAACACTGGCCTTACACACACAAATACAAATGCACACTCCTTTTGGCACCCGTCCGTGTCATGATTCCCCAGTAAAGCCGCCCGAGCATTCTTTACAAAACAGGCACTCATACATTACAGATACTTCCTGACACCCGTCCATGTCGTATCCCCAGTAGAAAGCCAAAGCGTCCCGTTTGCACTCACAGGTACATATATCCATACAGATTCCCTGACACCCGTCCGTGTCACCTTCCCCAGCATAGATACCTGAACACTTTGTACAACATATACTTGTTTATTATATACCTTTTGACACTCGTCTGTGTCACCCCCCAGCAAGTTAAACACTTGTCGGTGTACCACTCATACTTGTTACTCCTGTTTCACTCGTACAGATACTCGTCCGTATCTTGTATACACCACTTACATCCCCTCAGATTCGACACTCGTCCGTGTTCTTTGTTAATCAGCTGATACTCGTCCGTATCATCATCTCAGAACATGCGTCAAGCGTTTGTTTCAACCTGATACTCGTCCGTATCACAGTCTTAAGGATGCTCGTTCGCATCTTTAATCCATACACGTGTCAAAAACTCATGTCTTCTTGAATTTAGACACTCGTCTGTGTCTACTATTCCCCAGAAGAGTCCCCTCATATTCGACACTCGTCCGTGTTCTTTGTTAACCAGTTGATACTTGTCTATATCATCATCTCTGAACGTGCGTCAGCGTTTGTTTCTACTGATACTCGTCCGTATCACGGTCGTAAGGATGCTCGCCCTCATCTTTAATCTATACACAACGTCAAAACACTTATACCTTTTATTTCTTGGATGTAAACACTCGTCTGTGTTTACTATTCCCCAGTAGGTCTCCAGCAAAGCAAAACTTCTTTTCTATCTGACATTCGTCTTATGTCATGATACCCCTTCCGGCAGCCGTACCCTGCCAGGTGATCGTCCTTCACCTTTGGATGACCGTCCCTCATCCTTTCCCCAGCGGAGTCTCCATTATTGGAACCCTTTTCTATCCGGCATTCGTCCTATGTCGTGATATTTAGCAGCCGTCCCCTGCTAGGTGATCGTCCTTCACCTTTTGATGATCATCCTTCATCATTTTATCCGATGGCCGTCCCCATCGTTGATCTTTCTATCCGACATTCGTCCTATGTCGTGATTTTTAGCAGCCGTACCCTGCTAGGTGATCGTCCTTCACCTTTTGATGATCGTCCTTCATCATTATCCGATGGCCGTCCCCATCGTTGATCTTGTTATCTGGCATTCGTCCTATGTCATGATAAACCCTGAGAGCAGCCGTACCCTGCTAGGTGATCGTCCTTCACCTCTTGATGATCGTCCTTCATCATGCTTATCCGATGGCCGTCCCCATCGTCGACCTTTTATCCGGCATTCGTCCTATGTCGCGATATTTTTGGCAACCGTACCTTGCCAGGTGATCGTCCTTCACCTTAGATGACCGTCCCTCATCTTATCCCCAACAGAGCAGCCGTCCCCTGCTAGGTGATCGTCCTTCACCTTTGATGACCGTCCCTCATCATTATTTCATTTATTCTTTAACCCGATGGCCGTCTCCGTCGTGGTCCCTTTTCCTTTTCCTGATGATCGTCCTTAATCAGTATTAGCCCGATGGTCGTCCCCATCGTTGTTTACATTACTTTATGAACCTGATGACCGTACCTCATCATTTATTCTTACCTCTAATCCCCAAAGAATCTTATGGCTTTACTTGATGGCCGTCCCCGTCACAATCTCTTATATCCCCAGCATGTCGGCCGTCCCCGTCATTGCTTTATTTCCCGCATTTTTCCCAGCATGTCGGCCGTCCCTGTCATTGCTTTATTTCCCGCATTTTTCCCAGCATGTCGGTCGTCCCTGCCATTGCTCCTTCCCCAGCAGTCGTCTTCTGCTCGAAGGTCGTCCTCCGTCGCCCGCACTTTATAATATACTTTATTTTCCTTTACAATCTATATCCCTTTTCTTCTTCATTCTGTGAGTGCAAATTTTGGACTGTCTTTGGTATTCAACCACAAGTTATCTTGTTTGCATGTTAAGCCGTTGCTTACATTCTACACAGCTAACTCATGTTTGAATAGGTGCAGCTGTAAACACCCCAAATTTGCCCTCACCCATTCACACCATGGCTTGTGACTCTTTTCATTTGCATAAGTTCAACCATAACATCTCATACCACATTTTGATTCACTGCATTACTTCTAAGTCATCTGCATCTAGGGTTTGTGATCTGAGCTATCCCTGAGCGATTTGAGCCACTCCAAAGGTCATCAATCACTTCAAAGGGGTCCATGTATGCTCAAGCATCATATTATATCCTCTCAAAGTCAAGAATGTCAAAAAATCACAAGAACTGAGATTGGCATGGAAGCAGAGCCAGGATTGACAGCACAGATGACCTAGAATTAGGGTTTTGGTTTCAAAGGCCATAACTCCAAATTTTTTGGTCATTCTTGTTTCTATTGGTCTCTATATGGTATAGGGATCATGCATATCAATTTTCATGAAGAAATTCAATGGGGAAGGCATCTGATCAAGAGTTGACTTTTTGAACAAGTCAATGCAAAATCAGGGCATCTGAGGCCCTCAATGACCCAACCAAAGGGTGTTCTTCATCATTTTGATTATTTATGATATTTATTTGATCATATAAGATGTTAGAAGTTCACAAAATTGAAGAATTTCAAGCCATTTGCAAAGTTGACTTTTTGGGAAAATGACTTGTAATGGAAACTTGCCATTTTGGGAAACTTTTTCAACCCTTGCTTTTTGATTCAAAAAAGCTTCAAATGAGAAAACTTTGGTCATGAAAGTTGTAGAATGGATGATTCCCTTTTCAAAAAGTACAAGAACTCATTCTAATTCATTTTGGATCAAAAGTTATGACTTGTCAAAGTTGGACAAAATCATTGAAATTTCACTTTTGCACAAAATGGAAAACTTGCAATTTCTCATGGCAAGCCTTTATGTGACTTCAATATGACCTCTAATCATCATACCAATGCAATGCATGACCTAAAATCATAATTGGCCCAAGGGATTTCTCATTTATTTGCCTTGATTTTCACATAACCATAAGCCATTCTTCATGAAAGTACAAAGAGGGATTTTTTTTGCAAAATCATTCTCAAAGGGATTGTTTGACCTCTAGCTGGTTTCAAAGCATTGCCATGACTTCATGAGGCATCACACACCAAAATTCAGCAAGGTTTTCTCACATGTACATAACCAAAAGTCATGAAATGTAACAAGTGGGCAAGTTGCAAAAACTCTATCAACTCATGATCCAAATGCAGCAGTCTTTCATGAGCCATCCAAGGGCCATCCTTGACTCAAGCTGAGGCAGGACAAGCCTCTAGACTGCCTCTGCCATAGCCCATGCTGCAAGTACACAATTTTTTACTTTTTGGCCAATCACCCCATACCATTCCCACAGTGCATACCTGCCCTCCTAGATTGTTGGGATTGCTTATGGATTGCCTCAGGATCATAAAACAAGAAGGAAGTAGGCTCAGAACACACACACAACCAGCTTGCACAAAAACTGTCCAAAGCTTCTTCTCTTCGAAACTCTGCCCACAGCCATCAAACTTCAAAATTTCCTTCACCAATAAGTCACATATCATCCATAGAGCAAGAATCAACCCTCAAAACAGCCTGAATCACCACACACACAAACCTCTATTTCTGCTATACCAGAACTGAAACATTCAAACCAACCATTCTTGAAGCTTTCTAAGCTTCATTTCATCATCAGAGGATTCAAAGGAGTGGATTTGCAGCAAAGGAAAGGCCAGAAAGCCCAGAACCAGAAGATTCCATCTCAGGTATAGCTCAAGAACTTTTTTCTCAGAACCTTGTTTTTAAGTTCCCAATCGAATCTTTATGATGTGCTGATGACTCTGATGCATTTACTTTTCAAAATGGTGGAATATTGAGTATGTATGAGTTGTCTGAAAGTTTCTGACCTAAATTTGTTTTGCTTCGATTTGCATTGTTGATGAATGAAAAATGATTTTTTTTGGGGATTTTGATTCAGTGTCGTGTGGGATTCATTTCTGGCCAGAGAGATTTCATTTTCGTAGCCTGGGGAGTGAGATAGGGTTTTCTCAGGGGAGAAGTGGCCGGAGAAGATGATCGGAGGTCATTTCCGGCCACCTGAAAATCATTAAATGCTTTAATCAGGATTAGGGTTCCGTTTGAATACTGGCCTTTGGATTTGGTTTACCCGCGCGCGTGTGTGGCTCAGATCATCCCACTTAACCCTAATTTCCAATTAATTAATTTAATCAGGATTAATTAATTATTTAAATAAGATTTGTTCAGTTTGAATAAGGACCCTCAGATCACGCGCCAAGTCAATTCGCGCGTTTCTTGTTTAAACCTCAGCCTTAGATCTTGCATACTTTCCATTTAATTCATTTTTATTTCATTTTTATTCATTTGTTTTGCACATTTAATTTAAAATAGTAAAAAAAATTTAAAAATTATGAAAATTTTTGTCAAGATTTTTATTAATTTTCATAACACAAAAATATTTTTATTTTTATTTTTTGCATTAAAAATTATTTTTAAAGCATTTAAAAGTTTATTTTTAATTAATTAATGGAAATTAATTAATTAAAAATACTTTTAGGTATTTAAAAATCACAAAAAAAATTCACATAGCATTTGAAAACATTTAGAAACATTGTCCAACCCTCAAACCATATTTATTTTTTGTTCTTGATGCCTTTTGATCATTTTCAATGGAATTAAATTCATTTTGAGGCAATATTTTGTGTCAAACTTCAAAAATTCATTTTTGCCTAACCATTGAGAGTTGGACAATGATTCTTTTTGCATTGCATCTTGCATGACATGTAGTTTAAAGGATTAAATTGGCATGAGTTGATCTTGCATTTTCAATTTTGTTTGGCATTTTTCTTGACAAGGTACTTTAAAACCCTAGCAATCTTAGGAAATTCATAACTCCCACTAGGTTAAGAATTGGATCCCCTCCTTTGGGCAGTGAGTTTGTATAGGTCTAGGGTTCCTTTTATTGCATTTTCAAATTTTTATCATGTCTCTTGCTTCTGGTTTTGAATTTTGCTTTGAGCTTTGATCATGAACCCTAATTCATGCTTTCCTTTGCATCCATTTTCCATTTGCTTGCATACCATGACTTGCCATGACATTTTGTGCATCCATTTGATTCATAACACATATTAGGATACATTAGAATCATGTTTGATCATTGCATCTTTCATTTGCCATGTTATATGTCTTTTGCATTCCATAACATTTCATGAACATTCATGGTTCAAAACATGCTTCTCTTGCATCCATATGTTTGTATGATCATTCTAATGCCTTGCCTCATGTTTGCATCATCTCTTAGAATCATTAACATCATGCTTATGCTTCTGGTTTTGGTTTGCATCATGACATTTCATCTCATTTTCATTGCATTTCATTTCTTTTGCTAACTTTTCAGGTGGTAAGTTGTTTTGAGAAGTGGATTTTCCTTCACTTCTCACATTCTCTTTTCATCTCTTTCATACCTCCCTTGCTGAATTTTGTATGTGTATTGGATTGAGCTTGCTCATTCTTGTTCATCTTACTTTCTTTCTTCAAGCAACTTGTCTTCTTAAGTGGAGCAAGTTGTTTTGCTTCTTGCTCCTTTCATCTGTTTCTCTTCCTGGTGGTTTCTCTGAAGATCTTCTTGCCAACCTCATAAACCCTAGGATCGCAAAGTATGATGACAATTAGGGTTTGATTAGTCCCCCATTTAGCTTTTACCTTTGTGTCATCTTTGAGTCTTCTCTTCTCATCTCTTATTCAAGGACTAAACCCTAAAGGTTTTAAGGCTTTGTGATTAAGGTTATGCATGTATCCTTCTATTAGGATGGAGTGTATAACTTTAATCCTAAGTGTTAAACCCTTAATGTGTTTAAATCCTTTAATCAATTCACTTAATAATCATCAAGACATCAAGCTTGTAACTTGGGCCTTGCATTAGGGTTCTAATTCTTCCTTAATTGGTTAAGAAGGACTAACCCTAGTGTTAATGGACAAGTCCCCCTCAAGTTGTCTTACAAACCATAAAATTCACTTCTTCATCTCATCATTAACTAAAATCCATCTAATAAAGGCTTTGTTTTGTCATGATGTTAATCCCTAATCATGGATTAAGTTGAGGAGCTTTCCTCAGCTTAAACATTCTCATCTATTATCCTTCTATTAGGATGGTGTAATGAGTCTGTTTAATCCCTGATTATGGCTTAATCTCATTACTCAACACTAAACAAAAACAACAAAAACAACTAAATAATCACAAGTAGGTTAATGATCTTAATCCTACATCATGGTGATTAAGTGTGAGATGCTGACTTCACACTTAAGGTACTCTCATTACCCCTAATCAGAGGGAGGATGTGATGAGTTTACTAACCCATTGGTTTAGGCTTAAGCTCATTAACTTATGACAAACTTCAAAAAGCAATAAAAGACTGAAAATACAAAAACAAACAATAATCGTCTCCTCCGGGATTCTTTTCTCATCTCATTCACTCACAAACGAGAACTTGCTTCTTCCGTCTAATGCAAGACAGTTTGCACCTGAGCCAGACAGGTTATACACTTGAGCATAGACAAGTAAGCAATTCACAAGTCAATTCATCTTTCAGTCTCTTTGGGTCGAACTACGGTGTTCTGACTTCCTCATTGCACGAGAGGATACATAGGCATACCTTAACAGTTATCGAACAAAAGTCTCTGTATATTCCCCCTTTTTCCAGTTTTATTCTTTTAGCCTCATGATCTTGAGCATTTCAATCTTGTTCTTACACTGACACTTTACTTATACACTTCACACTGCTTTGACACTGACACTTGCATTCTTTCCAGCTTTGATACACAGATAGCACTGACACTACCCCTTTAAAACACAAATCTTTTAAGCGTGGATCCCGTCGAGTACGGCGGACAATCTGGGTGCTAATACCTTCCCAGGTTGTAACCAACCCCCTTTCTCAGTCTCTCTGGTTCACAACCGTCTTATCCATATCTTTTCTAGGTCTATGCAGCATTACCTTTCCTCCGGGATAAAAATGCCTAGCTGGCGACTCTTGTCTTTCTGAGTTCACTCCTGTGTGTTCTCATTCCTCCTTTCACCGACCGTTCGTGTCTGTACCCCTCTTGACCTTAGTTGTCATTTGGTGGGAGCGACAATCATCATTTACATCATATGTCTGCTTCTGGTTTTGTTTCTTTGTCATCACATATGCATCCTTTCATGTCATTTCTTTCCTTATGCTAACATTTCAGGTGGTAAGTAATTTGAGAAGTGAATTTGCCTTCACTTCTCATTTCTCTTCATCTTCTTCATATGCATCCTTGCTGCATTTTTATTTGCCTTTGAGTGGGCTTGCCCATTCATGTTCATCTCTCACTTTCTTTCTCTAAATTACTTATCTTCTTCAGTGAAGTAAGTAACTTATTCATCTGCTTCTTCCTCCTTTCATCTGCTTCTTCCATTGGTGGCTTCTCTGAAGATCTCTTTTAAGCCTCACAAACCATAGGAACATCTAAGCATGATAACAATTAGGGTTGTGATTAGTCCCCCCTTTAGCTTTTACCTTTAAGTCTTCTTTGTGTCTCTCTTCTCATCCCATCATTAGAGACTAAACCTTTAAGGTTTTAGGACTTTAGAATTAGGGTTATGCCTGCATCCTTCTCTTAGGATGGAGTGTATAACTTTAATCCTAAGTGTTAAACCCTTAATTTGTTTAAACCTCTTAATCAATCCATCTAATAACCACTAAGACATTAGCTTGTAACTTGGTGTCGCTCCCGATAAATGAAACTAAGCGAACAGGGTCAAATAAAGGTACAGACGCGAACGGTCGGCGAAGGGAACAGTGAGAACACACAGCCGTGAACTCACTGGAGATGAAAAGAGTCGCCAGCTAGGCATTTTTATCCCGGAGGAAAGGCAATGCTGCATAGACCTAGAAAGATATGGATAAGACGGTCGCGAACCAGAGAGACTGAGAAAGGGGGTTGGTTACAACCTGGGAAGGTATTAACACCCAGATTGTCCGTCGTACTCGACGGGATCCACGCTTAAAAGATTTGTGTTTTAAAGGGGTAGTGTCAGTGCAATTTGTGTGTCAAAGAGCTGGAAAAGGATGTGTACAGGTGTCAGTGTAAAAGAAATGAAGTGTATAAGTGATGTGAAGTATGAAAGTGTCAGTGTAAGAAAGGAGTGAAATGCTCAAGATCATGAGGCTAAAGAATGAAGCTGGAAGGAGGGGGAATATACAGAGACTTTTGTTCGATAACTGTTAAGTTATGCTTACGTATCCTCTCGTGCAATGAGGAAGTCAGAACACCGTAGTTCGACCCAAAGAGACCGAAAGATGAATTGACTTGTGAACTGCTTACTTGTCTATGCTCAAGTGTATGATCTGTCTGGCACAGATGCAAACTGTCTTGCATTAGACGGAAGAAGCGAGTTCTCGTTTGTGAGTGAAGATGATGAGAAAAGAATCCCGAAGGAGACGATTATTGTTTGTTTTTGAGTTTTCAGTCTTTTATTGCTTTTGAAAGTTTGTCATAAGTTAATGAGTTTAAGCCTAAACCAATGGGTTAGTAAACTCATCACATCTTCCCTTTGATTAGGGGCAATGAGAATACCTTAAGTGTGAAGTCAGATTCTCACACTTAATCACCTTTGGTGTAGGATTAAGATCATTAACCTACTTGTGATTATTCAGATGTTTTTGGTGATTGTTTAGTGTTAAGTAATGAGGTTAAGCCATAATCGAGGATTAAACAGACTCATTACACCATCCTAAAAGAAGGATGATAGATGAGAATGTTTAAGCTGAGGAAAGCTCCTCAACTTAATCCATGATTAGGGATTAAACTCATGACAAAACAAGCCTTTGATTAAGTGGATTTTATTTAATGATATGATGATGAAGTGATTTTTAAGGTTTGTAAGACAACTTGAGGGGGACTTGTCCATTAACACTAGGGTTAGTCCTTCTTAACCAATTAAGGAAGAATTAGAACCCTAATGCAAGGCCCAAGTTACAAGTGATGTCTTGATAATTATTAGATGGATTGATTAAGAGATTTAAACAAACAAAGGGTTTAACACTTAGGATTAAAGTTATACACTCCATCCTAAGAGAAGGATGCAGGCATAAGCTTAATCACAAAGTCTTAAAGCCTTTAGGGTTTAGTCCCTGATTATGAGGTGAGAAGAGAGGACTCAAAGAGAGACACAAAGGTAAAAACTATGAGGGGAGACTAATCAAAACCCTAATTCATTATCATGCTTGGTTGATCCTAAAGTTTGTGAGGTTTTCAAGAACAAGCCTTCAAAGGAGCCACCAGGAAGCAGATGAATAAGATCAAGAGAAGCAAAGTAACTTGCTTCATTCAAGAAGTCAAGTCACTTGAAGGAAGAAAGTGGGAGGAACAAGAATGAGCAAGCTCAATCTCAAACACATATAGAAATGCAGCAATGCATGCAAGAGAGATGAAAAGAAAAGTTATGAGAAGTGAAGGCAAATTCACTTCTCAAGTTTACTTACCACCTGAAATGTTAGAAAGAAATGCAATGCAATGCTAGATGGGATGAAATGGTATGATGCAAAGCAAAACCAGAAGCATGTTGATGATGATTATGATGTTATGAGGTGCTGCAAACATGAGGCATGGCATGGAGATGCTCATACAAGATCATGGATGCAAATGATGCAAGTTAAGGAGCATGAATGAACATGAAAAGTTATGAAGCATACAAGACAAATGACATGGCAAATATGTAATGCAATGATCAAACATGCTTCCTACATGTCTTAAGATGTCAAATGAATCACAAGAATGCACAAAATGCAATGACAAGTCATGTTATGCAAGGAAATGCAAGAAGGATGCAAGAGAAAGCCCAAATTAGGGTTCATGGATCAAACAACAAACAAAAACCCAAAACAGAAACAAACCCCAAGATAAAAAATGGAAAATGCTGCCCAAAGAAACCCTAAACCTATAATGAACCACTGCCCAAAGGGGAACTCCCAACTCTCAACCAATCTCAAGATATGATTTTTACAAGTTATTAGGGTTTTTTAGGGTTCTTAACAAAAGAAATGCCAAACAATTAGAAAATGCAAGATCAAATCATGGCCATTTTACCCTAGAAACTACATGCCAAACACAAAACAATGCAAGAAGAATCAATGTCTCAACCTTCTCCAATAGGCAGAAATGAATTTTTGAACTTAGGATCAAATTAATGCATAAAAAATGATTTAATTCAATGAAAAATTCTTAAAATGCATTAAGATCAAAAAAGAAATTTGGTTTGAAGGTTGGACAATGTTTCTAAATGTCTTAAAACATTCCATGAATTTTTTTGTGATTTTTAAATACCTAAAAGTATTTTTAATTAATTAATTTCCATTAATCAATTAAAAATAATCTTTTGAATATTTAAAAATACTTTTTAAATGATGAAAAATAAAATAAAAATATTTTTGGGTCTTAAAAATTAATAAAACTTTAAAGAAAAAGTTTCATAATTTTTAAGACATTTTTGCTATTTTAAATAAATTAAACAAAACAAATAAAAATGAAAATGAAATAAAAAAACAAAGTATGCAGTATGAGTGGCTGTGATGGAGAGTTGAATGATCAAAGGGCCCTGCACGCAAGTCAACAAGACTGGGGGTCAGCTCAATCTAAGGCCCAGGTTCAAAATTTCAAAACGCGCGTGATCTAATGGCTGTGGTTGCAAGTTAACTTAATTAAACAGGATTAATTTAATTAAACAAAATTAGGGTTTAATGACCCATCTGATCCGTCCATGAGCGCGCGGGAAACAGCATCCAAGGGACCACGTTTGAAGTTTGCTAATTAATGATACTTAGCCCTAATTACACTCAGGCGACCGGAGATGAGCTCCGGTCGTCTTCTCCGGCCATACCAAAACCCTAGCTTCTTATCTAGGCCACCCCAAGTCAAATTAAATGCCCAGAAACAACCCCCACACTTCCTACAACTCAAATCCATGATCAAACATCATTTTACTGGCAAGAATAGCTTGAATCGAAACAAAACAAAAATGGGGCCAAACTTTCAGACACCTGTAAAATGCTCATTTTTCCACCATTTTTGATTCTAAACATATCACCATGATCCTCAAAGCATGCACTTTCACTTTACAACAAAAAATCAAAGCTTTGAGAAAGAAGTTTCATGGCCATACCTGAGGTGACAACTCCTGTTTCTGGGCTTTCAGAGCAGTTTCTTGATGCAAGCTAGCTCCAATGACTCCCCTGGTGCTAATGGCAAGCTTGAAATGAGCTTTAGCAAGCTATTTCAAGAGGTACCAAACTGATATAGCAGAAAGTGAGCTTTGTGTACAGGCTGTTTTAGGTCAATGTGATGGGTGGTTTGGACTCCTTTGAGTGTTTCTGATTTGTTGGTGAAGAGAAATGATGTGTTTGCTGGCTGGATAGTGAGATTCGAAGAGAACTGGTTCTGAGGGTGGGGAATGGTGAAGCTCAGGTCAGGCTTGTTTCAGGCTTGAGCTTTGGTGGTTTGAGGCCTATAGAGTATGGTGAGTTGAATGGTGAAGATAGTTTGAGTGTTTGCAAGCTGTGGAGAGGAATCCGAAGCAACTTGCAACTTGGTAGGTTTTTGTGTATGTGATGAATGAGAATGTTTCAGCCTTGCCTTGTGTTATGTTTAGCTTGCAAATTGTCCACATAACTATCTCTCATTGGTCAGTTGACAAGACATGCCCTTTATTGATTGGTAAGTTACCTTTTGCAAAAAGTCAAATAATGTGTAAGAGAAGCATGGCTCAAGGTCTAGGCAAGTACATGGCATGGGCTGGCGCAGCAAGGGTGAGGGAGAGGTCTAGCAAAGCTCAGCATCCAAGGCTGCAAGTTGTAGGAAGCATGATCATGAGTTTTGCAACTTGTTGTAACTTTGGTTCACATGTGAGAAAGTCTTGTTACATAAACCAAACCATGGGGAAACTTGGTCCAATTCTGATTTTTAAGGCTCATAGAATGTTTGTGTAATGGTTTTAAATGAATTAGAGGTCACATAATGCATTGGTTCATGACTTTGCACAATTTCCATTTGAAGCATGCCTTGAAAATCAATGATTTTAGCCAACTTTGCATTGCCATAACTTTTGATCCAAGAAGAGTTTGATCATGTTCTTGTACTTTTTGAAAAGGGAAAGATGAGATCTACAACTTTCATGACCAAAGTTTTTCCATTTGAAGCCTTTTTGGATCAAGAATCAAAGCTTGAAAAATGACCTAAAATGATGCATTCTTGAAAAGTCAACTATGCCCAAAAAGTCAACATTTGCAAAAACCCTAAATTCTTGATTTCTATGAACTTCAACCTTCTTCCATGATCAAATAAAGATCATATACACTCAAAATGATGAAGATCACCCATTGGTTGGGTCATTGGGGGCCTCAGATGCCCTGATTTTGCACTGACTTGCTTGAAAAGTCAACTCTTGATCAGATGACTTCCCCATGGAATTTCTTCATGAAAATTGATATGAATACTCCCTATACCATATAGATATCAATGGAAACAAGAATGACCAAAAAATTTGGAGTTATGGCCTCTGAAACCAAAACCCTAATTTTAGGTCAACTGTGCAGTTCATCCTGGCTCTGCATCCACTCAAACCCTAGTCCTTGTGATTCCTCTGCAATTTTGACTTTGAGGAGATGGAATATGATATAAGAACACACATGGACCCCTTTGAGATGATTAGTGGCCTTTGGAATGGCTCAAGATGCTTTGGGATTGCTCAGATCACAAACCCTAGGTGCAGATGCTTTAGAAACTATGCAGTGAATCAAAAATGAGATGTGAGATGATATGTTTGTGTTTATGCATATGAGGATGATCACAAGCCATGGTGTGAATGGGTGAGGGAAAATTTGGGGTGTTTACACTTGGGCCTTACATTAGGGTTCTAATTCTTCCTTTATTGGTTAAGAAGGACTAACCCTAGTGTTTAATGGACAAGTCCTCCTCAAGTTGTCTTACATACCATAAAACCCACTTCTTAATCTCACTCTTAATTAAAATTCACTTTAATAAAGGCTTTTTTGTCATGAGGTTAATCCCTAATCATGGATTAAGTTGAGGTATCTTCTTCAGCTTAAGTGTTCTCATCTATCATCCTTCTATTAGGATGGTGTAATGAGTTTACTAATCCTTGATTATAGCTTAAACTCATTACTTAACACTAAACAAAAACCCAAAAACATATAAATAATCACAAGTAGGTTAATGATCTTAATCATACATCATCATGGTAGTTAAATTGAGATGTTTATCTCATACTTAAAGTATTCTCATTATCTCTAATCAAAGGGAGGATATAATGAGTTTACTAACCCTTGGTTTAGGCTTAAGTTCATTAACTTATGCAAAAACTCCAAAAACAATAACAAAACTGAAAACACAAAAACAAACAATAATCGTCTCCTCCGGGATTCTTTTCTCATCATCTTCACTCACAAACGAGAACTTGCTTCTTCCGTCTAATGCAAGACAGTTAGCACTCGAGCCAGATGAGTCATACACTTGAGCATAGGCAAGAAAGCAGTTCACAAGTCAATTTATCGTCCAGTCTCTTTGAGTCGAACTACGGTGTTCTGACTTCCTAATTGCACGAGAGGATACATAGGCATAACTTAACTGTTATCGAACAAAAGACTCTATGTCTTCCCCCCTCTTCCAGCATCCTTTTGAAAGCCTCAGTCCCTGAGCAATTCTTTTCTTGCACTGACACTTGTATATTCTCTTCCAGCTTTTGCACACAGATAGGACATATACCTACCCCTTTAAACACAATTTTTTTCAGCGTGGATCCCGTCGAGTACGACGGATAATCTGGGTGCTAATACCTTCCTAGGTTGTAACCAACCCCCTTTCTCAGTTTCTCTGGTTCACGACCGTCTTATCCATATCTTTCTAGGTTTATGCAGCATTACCTTTCCTTCGGGATAATAATGCCTAGTTGGCGACTCTATTCTCCTTCACTTTCATTTCTCCTTTCGCCGACCATTTGCGTATGTACCCTATCTGACCTAGTGTGTTTTCGGGGGAGCGACAAGAAGGAGATTAGGGTTCATATAATCAGTCGTATAAATTAGTAGATGAATAGATACAAAAATAAATTACGTCTAAAATCGATGTAGAAGCCCATTAGGCTTGAATGGAGTGATGAAGTTGTGTAATTCGTAGCAAAAGTAGGAATGCTATGCATTCTGGTGATTCACGTAATAGATCTGGCATTACGTGTAACTGGAGGAGCATTACGCGTAACACATCCCAATTACACAAGCGTTACGCGTAAGGGAAGGTTGAATTCAAGGCCCTCTGGTAATTTGCGTAGGAGACGCGTAAGGAGGTAAGGCATTACACGTAAAGGGTCAGGATTACGAGTAAGACGTGGTATAGAAGCAAGTTGTTATGCGTATGGTTTAACCATTACGTGTATGGGTAGAGTGGTGTGCAGAAAATGCAGTTTTTGGCGATTTGTCTTGTTTATGCATTCGTTTCGAGTTGAGTGGATCTTAGACTTTAAGTAGGAATAAAATAAGTTGATTATAGTAGATTTGTGGACTAAAAATAATTAATTTAGAAACCTAATTGATTAAGTCGTAATTAGTCGTTTTCCATGTTGAAGTTGTATTAAGTTGTTATAAGTTATGTTGTCTCGATCTTGGGGAAAATTATTAAGTTGCAGGTCGATTAACCAATGTTGATTCATGTTGTTGAGTTGTTAAGTTGTTGTTTACGTTGTTGTTGTTGTATGCCATTCATAGCTGCATACATTTGCATATTTTCAAGTTAGAGCGAATGCTCGATTCAAGTTGGCATGGATTGGCAAATAAGTTATTGATGCCTCGATAAACTGGAAATGTTTCAAGTTGGGAGTTTACTCCAAATGGTACCATATGCATATATAAGTTGAGTCGCATTTTTATCTATGTTGTTATTGATTGTCGGTTGCAAGTTGTACATTGATGTTGCTAATTATGTGAAGTGGTGTGATTGTATGATTTCTTACTTACAAACTGATTATCATACTCTTGTTTATGTTATTCGATATCTCATCCCTCCTGTTTGAATGTTTCCCTTTGTTGGTAACGTGTAGGTAACTAAGAGTCAAGTACTCAGTAGCTTCGAGTTGGTGTTTGTCGCTCTGATACGTAGCACTTCGGGGGGATGAACACATGTTTTATTTTATGTTGGATTTCTATTGAGTTGAAAGATTTGTTTTAGTTGTTTCATGTTGAAAACCATGTTAAAGTAGTTTAAAGTTGCAACCATTGATGTTATTTTAAAGTTGTAATATGTTGAAATAGCTGCGTTGTTTTTGAAGTATTCTATTAATGGAGTTTATGTTAATTGGTTTAAGTTGAAAGATGTAATATCCCATGTTTTGGTGAATTTTTATACAACTCTGATTTAAATTATAAAGTCGGGTAGAATGGATTTTTACAGAAAGTGTTACTAAAGGCTAATCTTAGAAAGCGCTTTTGGAAAGCGATGCTAAAGGCCATACCTAGGACACACCTTAGAAAAAGCTTCTAGAAAGCGCTGCTATAAGCCAATGAAAAGAAAGTGCGTTTAATGCAAAAGTGCTGCTAAAGTTAATACATAAGAAAACATTTTCAGAAAATGCTTCCTTATATCATTAGTTTCTAAATAACAAAACACAAACTATTATTTTCACGTATGATATCATTACGAACCCTAACTTTGAAACTCCCTTTTTTTCCTCTCTTCGTGACTACTCCCTCCAGTCGTATCTCCTTTTCTTCGCGACTACACCTTCCGATCGGCCGACCTCCCTCTATTTCGAAAATTTCTTTGTTCGCGACTACTCCCTCTGTTTCGATCGGTTCCAGTTCTGGTCATACTCCCTATGTTCGTCTTCTCCACCTGCAGTTTTAGAACTCCTTTTTTAGCATGGTATTTCTTCTTTTCGTCTTCTCCCTCTGTTAGGTGCTTTTTTTAGTTAAAATAGAGCAAATATTTTCTTGTGTGGTGTTATTTTTTGACATTGTTGATGGATAATGACATTGTTGATTGAAAATGATAATGAAATTAATTGTTAATTGTTGAGTTTGAAGATGACGGATAGTGATTGCATTGTGAATTTATTTTTTTTATAGTGATGACATTATAAATTAGTTGTTGATTGAACCTTGAATGACATTGTGAGTTTATTTTTTGATAGTCATTGTGAACTTATTTTGAGAACTTTGAAGTTAATTGAACTTAAGTGATGAAGTTGTATTTTGTGACTCACTTGAGTTGATACATATTAAGTGTTAATGTGTCATTTGTGATAAATCAAAGTATACCATGCTACTTGAATTAATGTGATTGAATTTACATGTCGATTCCATGTTGCTTAATTGAAGGAAGTGTTAATATACTAAATTTGATTCTTGAGACTTTGACTTGTTTCTCCAATATATTTTGTTTGTCCTATTATACTAAATTTGTCCTTTTATATTTGGTACACCATCTGTTACTAACTAAGTTAATTTTCTATAGGGGTTACTTGTGAAGAGTGAAAGTATGGTCATTTCAAAGAATCTTATAATGTGTGGTTCCAGAAGTTGCTTGCAGGTAATTAGTTGTTATTTTGCTATAGATAATTAGTTGTTATTTTGCTATAGTTGTGTGAATAATTAGTTTGTTTGTTTAGCTTACTTAGTAAAGCCATGGATAAAAAATGATATCTTCCAATCGATTGTCGGAAGACTACGAGAATGGGGTATCAGAATTTGCTAAGTTTGTTGTTGAACACACCAAAGACCATAGTCGAATCAAATGTCATATGCTTAGGTTGTTATTATGGGCGTCAGATTGCCGCGATTCAGTTGGATTCACATTTAAAGAGGCATGGAATTTATCGAAGATATACATGTTGGTTATTACATGGTGAGATAAGTAACAAGCATGTTGAACCGGAGGATAATACAACCTATACTTCAAACGAAAATGACACAGATATATACGATTGTGATCAAGTCGAAGAGATTGCAGAAGCACTTGAAGAAGATCTTCAGGATTTGTAAACACCCCAAATTTTCCCTCACAATTTATCACACCATGGATTGCGATCTTTCATTTTCGCATAGGCATAAGCATACTACCACATATTGCATATTTGCTTCACTGCATAGTTCAAATTCATCTGCATCTAGGGCTTGTGATCTGAGCAATCCAAGATTCCATCTGAGCCACTCCAAAGGTCTTAAAGCATTCCAAGAGGGTCCATGTGTGTTCTACCATCATATTGTGTCCCTCAAAGTTCAAGGAAGTCAAGAGATCACAAGAACCGACAAGGCATGGAAGCAGAGCTATGGTTTTCACTACACAAATGACCAAAATTAGGGTTTTGGTTTCAGAGTCCTCAACTCCAAATTTTTGGGCCATTCTTGTTTATAATGTTCTTAAGATGTTATAAGGATCATGTGTACCAAGTTTGGTGAAGAAATTCATTGTGGAAGTCATTTGTTCACTGGGTAACTTCTTGAGCAAGTTAAGTCAAAATCAGGGCATCTGAGGCCCCCAACAATGGAACCAAAGGGGTATTTTCATCAAATTGAAGTTCTATGATTTTTTTTGATCTTATAATAGGTTAGAAGTTCACAAGATTGAAGAATTTTGAGCCATTTGAAAAGTTGCCAAAAATGGAAATGACTTGTAATGGAAACTTTCCATTTTGGGAAAGTTTTTCAACCTCCTCTTTCTTGATCAAAAATGCTTCAAATGAAAAATTCTTGGTCATGAAAGTTGTAGATTAGGTCTTTCCCTTTTCAAAAAGTACAAGACCATGTTTTGATTCATTATAGAACTCAAGTTATGATCCTTCAAAGTTGGCAAAAATCCTATAATTTTCAAGAATGCACCAAAGAGGGACTTTTGCAAAACCACTTGCCAAGGCTTCAAATGACTTCTAATGTGCCCAAATGTGACATAACATGATCAAGAAACTTCAAAGCATCATAATTGGCCCAAGAATTGGAAGGTTTCATGCCTTGAATCACAAGAAATGTCAAAGAGGGAAAATTGCATAAGACATGATATCTCTTAATCCAAGCCATCCGGCTGCAATCTTATGATCCAAAGCCCTTCCACAAAGCCAGCTAAGGCCAGACATGCCTTGGAACCAATCCTGCCATGACCCATGCCCATAGTACACATAACCTTGACTTTTTGCAAATGAAGCCATACCAATCAGCATAGGCCACAACCACTCTTCTGACCTATCAAGACATGATATTTGGACATTATACAAGCCATAACACACAACACACAAGCCTGCAAGCACCCACAACTCAAGAATCCCAAAAACACTCCAAACCTTGAGCTCTTCGAATCTCTCTGCATAGCCACTCAAACTCCAAACTCTCTTCACCATTCATCTCAAAATCAATCATAGAACACATCCCAACCATTAGAATGGCCTGAAACCTCACAAAACAAAAACACGATTTTCCACCTCTCAGAACTGAACCATCAAAACCAAGCCATATAAACTTGTTATAAGCCTTCCAGAAGCACAAGGGTAATCATTGGAGTAAGTTTGCACAAAGGAAGAGGCCAGAAAGCTCAGGATTGCAAAGCTCCAGCTCAGGTAATCATCTCAAACTTTTTTTCCAGAAGCATGACTTTAAGTTCTTAAATGATTCTATGTGCTTCCCTGGTCATGCTGATATGATTAATTTTGAAAATGGTTGAGTATTATGCATGTATGGTGTTTCAGAAATTTTTGACCTAAGAATGTTCATCTTCGATTCTCCATTTTGATGGATGATTCATTGTTTTTGTTGCTGGATTCTTGTTTAGAAGTGTTTAATGTGGGATTCTGGAGATTTTGGGGGCTTGGGGTGATGTTTTGAGGGAGTTCAGGTGAGTGACTCGCCGGAGAAGACGATCGGAAGTCTTCTCCGGCCACCTGAGAGTCATTAGCCCTAATCTGTGTAATTAAGGCAACTTTGAATTTGGACCCTTGGATGTGTTTACCCGCGCGCGTATGAATGGCCAATATCAGTCATTAAACCCTAATCTTTAATTAATTAGTTTAATTTAAATTAATTAGTCAGAAGCAATATGGAACACCCATTTATGCGCCAGTCAATTCCCTCCACCCAACTTCAAATCCTGGCCATCAGATCGGCATACTTTCCCTTTTATTTATTTTTATTGCATTTTATTTCATTTTCTTTTGTTCTATTTATTAAAAATACCAAAAATCATTAAAAAAATTTCATATTTTGCATTTCTGATCCAAATAATTTTCTTAACCCAAAAATGATTTTTATTTTACTTTTTGCATTAAAAAAGTATTTTTAAAATATTTAAATGTTATTTTTAATTAATTAATGGATTTTAATTAATTAAAAATACATTTAGGTTTCTAAAAATCACCAAAAAATTCATGATGCATTCCAATACATTTAGAAACATTTTCAAACCCTTCATACAAATTTCTTTTTGGTTTTGATCACCTTGTCACAATTTTCTTTGAATTTAGGGTTCTTAAAATCATATTTTTCTAACCCTAACCTTTGAAAAATCTTTTCTGCCTAACCATGAAGGGTTTGAAGATGGTTCGTTTTGAATTGTTTTACACATATCATGTAGTATCTAGGATATTTTTGTTATGAATTTATCTTGCATTTTCAATTTGATTTGCATTTTTCCTTTGGAAGCACCCAAAAACCCTAGCAAACTTAGAAAAATCATAACTTTCAATAGGTTAAGAGTTAGACCTTCTCCTTTGGGGTGTGATATCATATGGGATTAGGGTTTTTTTGAGTTCATTTTCAATGTTTTATCATGCCATATGCTTCTGTTGTGACCATTTGCATCTCATCATTCCATGTAACCTTAAGTTTGCATCTTTACTTGCATCTTACATTGCATTGCATGAACATATGAACTTGCCATGCCATTCTAAACATTTTTATGCCATCTTAGACATCTTAAGACATTTATTGAACAATGCTTGATCATTTATCCATACATTTTCTATGCTTTGCATCCATTTCATTTCATAAACATCCATGTGTTTACATGCTTCCTACATGCTTCATTTGCATTCATTATCTTGTATGATCACACATATGCATCTTGTATGTCTTTACATCATATCATAGCATAAATTACATCATGTGTATGCTTCTGGTCTTGGTCTTTGCCCTTGCATATGCATTGTTTCATTGCATTTCTTTCCTTATGCATCATGTGCTAACTTTTCAAGTTAATGGTAAGTTGTTTGTGAGGTGGATTTGCCTTCACCTCCCACCTATTCTCATACCTTCATATTGCATCCTTGCTTCATTGTTACTTGTCCTTGAGTGAGTTTTCCTCACTTGTGCTTCTCTTCCTTTCTTTCTCTTCTCATCTCCTTCTTTTTATCTTGCTTCTCCTTGGTGGCTTCCTTGAAGACTTCTTCTCTTAAGCCTCACAAACCCTAGGACTTCCAAGCATGATAAATTTCTAGGACTTATTAATTTCCCTTTAGTCTTTCACCTTTGAGTCTTCTTTGTGTCTCTTTTCGCATCTCATCATTAGAGACTAAACCTTTAAGGTTTTAGGACTTTGGATTTAGGGTTATGCCTGCATCCTTATCTTAGGATGAAGTGTATAAATTTAATCCTAAGTGTTAAACCCTTAATCTGTTTAAACCTCTTAATCAATCCATCTAATAACCACTAAGACATTAACTTGTAACTTGGGCCTTACATTAGGGTTCTAATTCTTCCTTTATGGTTAAGAAGGACTAACCCTAGTGTTTAATGCACAAGTCCCCCTCAAGTTGTCTTAAAAATCATAAAAATCATTTCTTAATCTCATCCCTTTAATTAAAATCCATTTAATAAAGGCTTTGTCATATAATGAATTTAATCCCTAACCATGGATTAAGTTGAGGTATCTGATGCGTGTTTTTCGCAAGTGTACGAACACGTCATAGTAATATAAAAGATTGTCGAATCCACAGAGACCAAGTGTCAATCTATCGCACTCGTTGTTATGGTGTGTATCTAAGGCAACTGAATATAAGGGTTTTAAGGAGTGCGCAATGGTAAATAAAATAATAATTTTAAACAATTAATAAAGACAAGCTCGAATGTAATTCACATAATCAATAGATATTCTGGTACTTGTTAATATAACTACTTATGGGCAATGCTTTCTACTTTGAAAAGAACTAATTTAATAGGAACTGTCGCTTTCGAGTATTTAGAACCGAGTTGTACTCCCTAATATACCCCTCATATTGTCACGGATAAAAAGGTGCGTACTGCGTTAGAGTAGTAAACCTATTTTTAAGAAATATAGTATCTTAACTAAGTTGAAAAGTATTTTAACCTGGAATTTTTTAGCAAAAAGAGGTTCTCACGAACCAGACTCTAAACTTCTCAACGCGTCCGAAAATCGTTTTAAAATCTCTTTTCTTTTTTAATCTAAAAACTCCTAATGAACTATACAAAGTGATTTTGGCTGTTTTTAAAATAGTTAAAAACAATTAAACTTATATTGAAAGTTAAAATAGCCCTTAAGTGTTTCTACGAACAATTATACGGATTACTGGTTCAATTACGATCCTTACATTCTAACCTTTATGGATTTAGTTAGACATGGTAAAATAAAATTTATTTTTATTATTTTTCATAAAAGTAATTAGTGCGAGTGCATAAAGTAAATAAAAGTAGTGCAAGTGCGGAAAGTAAATAAAAGTAGTGCGAGTGCGGAAAGTAAATAAAAGTAGTGTGAGTGCGAGAAATAAACGAAAGTAAAGCGAGTGCAGGAAATAAATAAAATAAAGTGCGAGTGCGGATAATAAAAAAAGTAAAGCAATGCGGAAAGAAAAAATACGAACTGGAATTAAAATGGCGGCAGGATTAACTTCCTCCCAGAGTGCTCCAAAACTCGATCACACAGACATATACAGACTCGATCACTCGATTGCAGTAACACCCCGATGTGGAATGATAACTACTTTAAAACTGATATATGCCTAAGAGATTCTAAGTTTGGATGAAGAAAACGAAATTCTAAAGTCCTATTTATAGGCAAATCTTAAATGGGAAATGACCAGGATGCCCCCCTCCACTAAAAAGTGGAGGGAACCACTTTTGCCTTGTGGCGCTCGCCACAAGGCCATGGTGCCCGCCATGAGAGCAAATGGTAGAAGAAAGTGGGGATCGTGGGTCTTGGCAGTTGTGGAGTGGTCTTGAGACGTGGCCACGTCATGGCAGACCCCATGGCGCCATCCATGGCAGATGTCGTAAGTGTAAAAAGCTGAATTTCTTGGTTTTCATTCGTTTTCACTCCTTTTTCGCTCTTCTTCTCGATTTAAGCCCCGATTGCATAGAAAACCTGAAAATAAAGAAAAGCAAAGTAATAACATAACAAAATAACAATAAAAGCTAAGAATGCATTCGAAATCAGAGTCAGAAATACGGTGAAATTTAGTGTTATCAAATCCTCCCACACTTAGACCTTTGCTTGTCCTCAAGCAAACATTAAAGCTCAAAAATGAAGAAAACTGGTGTCAACACGTCATTTGGGATAAAGGGCTTCTAAGTTCAAGTCAGGATGCAGTGACAGGTACTAACTAAGTGAACCAAGGCTACCATAATAACACAGACACAAACTTCAATCCTATTTTAACCACCCCATGTCATCCCACAATACCTAGGCCTATCTTCTCATCTCTTTTTGGGTCATTTTCATTCAGGCCCAATCACATTAAGCCCGTTATCCGTACATGCTTCATAGTAGAGTGACCGGTTTGTGATTCTGATCCATAACATAAGGTTTCTGGCACATAAGCATGTGTAAACCCGTTTTTATTTTGCCTAAATGTAGCTGCGGGGGATCGGATCATAATCTTCCCTACCAAGTTCAGTGCCAGATACCTCTAAACCAATTATCAATAGGTGACTGCAAATTTTTTTTTCTTTTTGTGTCCAAAAAAATGTTTCTTCTCTTTTTTCGGTTTAAATGACTTTGTAAGGGTCACCTATCCCAGAGTTTGCCTTTTTCTTTTTTATTTAGCACTGGATCATTCACTTATGTTCATCGTCCCCCTACGTAGAGCATGCTTAGGCCGGAGCTGACTGCTAGAATAAACTACTTAGGACAATTTTTTGAATGATAATAAAGGCCATGGTGTGCGGGGTTTAGGAGTGATTCCTATACTCAAGAGGTCTATGGTGCTACAATGGTACTGATGTTTCAAAAAGTTGACCTAAGTCACCACATCCTAATCCAAACCTGTCTCAAAGCCCAAAAAAACATGTGAAACAACGTTGTTTTCTTTTTAAATTTTTTTGGTAAGGCTAAGGAAATTGGAAAAAATGAGGATGTACTAAAAATACACTATACTGGTGACTCGTCAGAATCATGCATTATCTAAGAAAAGTTAAACTAAATAACTTACTGAAAAGGGAAATAACGGAAAACAAATAAATAACTAGAAAGGGAAATGACAGAAAGCAATAAAATCCCCTCCCACAGTTAAATCGAACATTGTCCCCAATGTTTCGAAATAAGATAAGGAGGTTAACTTGGAAAACTACTGCGGAGGAGCACTGGTGCCCTCGCCGTCCTGCTGTGATAGTCTGGAACGACGGGATCTACTGCGCTGCTGGTCCCTCCGGTCAAGTCGTGCTGATAAGGCAGCCTGAGCACCCCGGACCTCTCGAAGGTTACCTAGGATGGAGCCCTGAGTGGCCTCCATAAGTTGGTAGTGTCGGCGGTTGACTTCTCGCTGACGGGCCTGCTCTGATGTGATGTCGGTCAAGGAACGGAAAACGTTCTTGTAGGCACGATCCGAAACCGATCACGATTGTTGCATGAAGCTCATGTTGTCCGTCAGTTGTTGTGAAATAGTAGAGAGTAGGTTGTCTCGCCTTTCCTCTCTAGCCGTCATATCACGCCACATCTCCTCAGTGACATAGAATCCAGGAGCAGCACCTGCAACAGGGTTAGAGGAAGATGGTGCGGTGTGTGACTGTGAAGGACGATAGGGGGACATGTGAGGTACGGGAGATTGTTCTCTCCGATCATATTCTTCATCAGTGTCGTGTGCCTCCCCATCAGGAATATTAGGAGGAAGTGGACCCAAAACAGGTGGAGCATTCAGATCATAGGTCCAGTTCCTTTCATTACATACATCAGTACATCTACTGCAAGGTAAAGCAACAGATGGGATAGCTACCCCATGTGGGCTTCACGTACCTTTGGTCTTCGGGGGGGGGGGGGGGGGTCCGGATAACGTTTTCTTCTTTCTACTAAGGCATGAAGCTTGCATATTTTTTTTATGAAGACAAAAATGAAAATATTTTTGTCTTTATATATTTTTTCTTTATTCGACAAAAATAAAATGAAATAAAACAAAAGAAAAGAGAAAAAATGAGATTAGTGCATGAAATAATATATAAGATAAAATCAAAGTACATGAAAAGGGAAATGTAATAGATGCAATAATATAAAATATGTCTAGAGATGCGAAAAATAAAGCATGAAAAAAAGAAATTAAATACTAGGGTAATAACGTCAGTGTAAAACGAATCATGTGGTAGGTCTCTCTTCCTGGTTTGATCCACGAATCTCAGCTATCTCCCTCCGAAGCTCTTCAATATCCTGATATAGAGCATCGTCCTCTGAGGCATGAGTGAGATCAGATACCTGGATCTGTAATTCCAAGTCCTCTACTTCCTGCTTGAGTAGGGCACTCTCCTTGTGGAGCTCATAAATATGAGTTTGTAGATCAGGCGGCTGCAAAGACATATTGTTAGACATAATAGTGATTCGGGGAGAAAGAGGTGTAGGAGTGTACTCAGCGGCAGGAGGTGATTTTGGCTCTTTGATAGTCTCTCCATAACCCTCTAAAGCATAACTCCAATTAGCAGGGTCGTGGACACTGGTCCTCAGCGGGTCTGGTAATGTAAAGTAATGTATCACTTCACTATCGATCAGTAATCTAAACGTGTTGGGCTCAAAAGAGGAACTCCTCATCAGTCATCTGTCAAGACAAAAGTCAACATCCAGGGTGATGTAGCAGCAGAAGGTCCTGAGGTGCAATAATTTGCGAGACAAACCCAATGCAGTAGCTATCTGTGTAACAATCCCACCAACATGTATAATGCCTACAGATGATCTGGCGACACTGGCAATGCCTTTCAACAGAAAGTTGCCACAAGCAACTGGGCGTGACTGAGTCGCACAAAATAGTAGGAAAATCTCCTCTTCACTCAGCAGAGTCTCTATATCTGGCAAACCGAGGAAAGAGTGTGCTAGAATCATCTGGAAGTACCTTAACGCAGGGTTGTGGATTACCTGAGAAAACTGAGTGGAAGGATCTTGGCTCCCTCCACCTGAGATGTTAGACCAAAACTTTTCCACTTCTCTGCTCATAAAATACCCCATCGGTGTCTCTGGAATAGCATCAGGAGTAGTTTGAAAACCTAGTAAATCACCAAACTCTTTGTGAGAGAAGGAGTAGTCAGTCCCAAACAACCTGAAAACAGCATGTCCATTGGGTCCAGCCCAAGGATCATAATAAAACGAGCTGAGGAACTCTAGAGTTAAGTTCCTGTATGTGTTGTTCATATCGTCGAACTGGTCCCACTGGAATTGGTGGCATAAGAATCTGACGCTTGGCTCTATCCCCAAGGAATCCATGCAATCTTGGTCTGGGTACCTGGTAGGTGCTGTAGGGCGTCTCATGTGGACATAATAACGCTTTCTCTGTGCATCGTCTCTAAAGGCCACGTGCATGTCATCAGGGTTCTGCATTCTGCACAAGGTTAGCAAACAAGTCCTGAAATCACATAAAACATTCAATCGTTAGTCTTGACAGAATAACAAAGTAAACAAATTAAAATAAATTAAAAATAAATAAAAAGTACGTAAGATAAAATAACCATGGGTTGCCTCCCATACAGCGCTTGTTTAACGTCATTAGCTCGACGACCGGATTTTATACATCATTCGAAGGATTTGGTGGATCACTTAGAGTATGGCTGGAGTATGTTGTTGGGATGTCACCTCCTTCGTATGGCTTCAGCCTCTGTCCATTGACGATGAACGGTTTACATGTTTGGTTCTTGATTTCAATAGCACCAGATCTTAGAATCTTAGATACTTCAAAAGGGCCAGTTCATCTTGAACGAAGCTTCCCTGGAAAAAGTCGTAACCTAGAATCGAACAGGAGAACAGGATCGCCTATTTTGAAGTCTTTTCTTATGATTCTTTTGTTATGCCAAGCTTTTGTTCTTTCTTTGTATGTGATGGCATTTTCATAGGCAGATTGTCTGAGCTCTTCTAATTTGTGGATATCAAGGATACGTTTTTCACCAGCAGTTAGGTAATCCAAATTCAAAGTTTTGATGGCCCAATAGGCCTTATGCTCCAACTCAAAAGGTAAGTGACATGATTTTCCATAGACCAGTTGATAAGGGGTTGTTCCTATAGGGGTTTTGAAAGCGGTTATGTAGGCCCATTTATCAAGCAATCTCACATATCCCTCACCTTTTCTTTTCTTCCTTCTATAGGTTGGCTCATTCTTTTTAACTTATGGTGGTGGTTCTGGATCTATGCTAAGTATTAGCTTTTCAAATTCGAGCTTAGTCATTTCATTCACCATCTCAAAGGTTATCCTTACCCTCTTAGAACTAATTATTTCCCTTGTTTCATGGTCCTCAATTTTTCTCTTTTTATGCTGGAGCTCGAATAAGGGTACATTGGTGCAGGTATATTTCAATACCTCCACGTATGTTTTGGATTGGGATTCTACCTTAGCTTCCACAAAACTTTGCGGGAAAGGAAATGGTGGGATATATGGAGGGGTAACAACAATAGTTGCTTCATTCTCTACCTTTATGACACCCTTCCTTTCGAATGGTTTCAGTGGATTTTTCTCTACTTTTTCCTCACCACAACTCCAGTCATGCTCATTATCACTCTCCCTAGGATTTTCGATCTGTTTTTCACTACTAGTTGTTATAACATACGCATTCTCCTCAGGGGATGGTCTTATAGGTGTTTGTGCAAGTAAGAAGATCTGAGTCTCCAATGACTTAGTGTGATTCACGAGGGACTCGACCATAGTGTCTATTTGCCTAAAGGTTTCACAAGTATCGAGATGGTGTCTTCTAAACTCTTCATTCTTGAGGGTTTGTGTCTCCACAAAGCGCTTCATCATAGATTCTAGCCTAGAATTAGTTGTTGTTTCAATGAAATCCTCCAATAACCTTTCGAGGTTTGAATTAGTAGATTCTAGTGGTTCCTCAAAATACTGGAAGTCTTGCGGTTGGTAATTGTAGAGAAAATTTAGGTGCGGCTCCTCAAAATTTTGGGAGTGGTGATTTGGGTGAGAATGAGTTAGTGATGCATTGAAATTCTCCATTTGTATTTCGAGGTTGGACATATGTGATTCTTGTGATCCCCCGAAATACTGGGAGTGGTGATTGTAGAAAATTTTTGGGTGAAACATAGTAATTTTTTTTTATTTGTTGTAAAAGAGTTCCTTAGTCTAGACGGTATAACTACAGGGTACGAAATTTGACGAAATAGGTCCCCGACAACGGCGCCAAAAACTTGATGCGTGTTTTTCGCAAGTGTACGAACACGTCAGAGTAATATAAAAGATTGTCGAATCCACAGAGACCAAGTGTCAATCTATCGTACCCGTTGTTATGGTGTGTATCTAAGGCAACTGAATATAAGGGTTTTAAGGAGTGCACAATGGTAAATAAATTAATAATTTTAAACAATTAATAAAGACAGACTCGAATGTAATTCACGTAATCAATAGATATTTCGGTACTTGTTAATAGAACTACTTATGGGCAATGTTTTCTACTTTGAAAAGAACTAATTTAACAGGAACTGTCGCTTTCGCGTATTCAGAACCGAGTTGTACTCCCTAATCAACCCCTCCTTTTGTCATGGATAAAAAGGTGCGTACTGCGTTAGAGTAGTAAACCTATTTTTAAGAAATATAGTATCTTAACTAAGTTGAAAAGTATTTTAACCTGGATGTTTTAGCAAAAAGAGGTTCTCACGAACCAGACTCTAAACTTCTTAACGCGTCCGAAAATCGTTATAAAATCTCTTTTCTTTTTAATCTAAAAACTCCTAATGAAATATACAAAGCGCTTTTGGCTGTTTTTGAAATAGTTAAAAACAATTAAACTTATATTGAAAGTTAAAATAGCCCTTAAGTGTTTCTACGAACAATTGTACGGATTACTGGTTCAATTACGATCCTTACATTCTAACCTTTATGGATTTAGTTAGACATGGTAAAGTAAAAGTTATTTTTATTATTTTTCATAAAAGTAATTAGTGCGAGTGCGGAAAGTAAATAAAAGTAGTGCAAGTGTGGAAAGTAAATAAAAGTAGTGCGAGTGCGGAAAGTAAATAAAAGTAGTGCGAGTGCGAGAAATAAACGAAAGTAAAGTGAGTGTAGGAAATAAATAAAATAAAGGGCGAGTGCGGATAATAAATTAAGTAAAGCAATGCGGAAAGATAAAATACGAACTGGAATTAAAATGGCGGCAGGATTAACTTCCTCCCAGAGTGCTCCAAAACTCGATCACACAGACGTATACACACTCGATCACTCGATTGCAGTAAGACCCCGATATGGAACGATAACTACTTTAAAACTGATATATGCCTAAGAGATTCTAAGTTTGGATGAAGAAAACGAAATTCTAAAGTCCTATAAATAGGCAAATCTTAAATGGGAAATGACCAGGATGCCCCCCTCCACTAAAAAGTGGAGGGAACCACTTTTCCCTTGTGGCGCCCGCCACAAGGCCATGGCGCCCACCATGAGAGAAAATGGAAGAAGAAAGTGGGGATCGTGGGTCTCGGCAGTTGTGGAGTGGTCTTGAGACATGGCCACGTTATGGCAGACCCCATGGCGCCAGCCATGGCGGATGCCGTAAGTGTAAAAAGCTGAATTTCTTGGTTTTCTTCCGTTTTCACTCCTTTTTCGCTCCTCATCTCGATTTAAGCCTTGATTGCATAGAAAACCTTAAAATAAAGAAAAGCAAAGTAATAACATAACAAAATAACAATAAAAGCTAAGAATGCATGCTAAATCGGAGTCAGAAATACGGTGAAATTTAGTGTTATCAGTATCTTCCTCAGCTTAAGTGTTCTCATCTATTATCCTTCTATAAGGATGGTGTAATGAGTCCACTAATATGTGATTAGAGATTAAACTCATTACTTAACACTAAACAAAAACCCAAAAACATCTTAATAATCACAAGTAGGTTAATGATCTTAATCCTACATCATCATGGTAATTAAGTTGAGATGCTTATCTCATACTTAAGTAGGCTCATTATCCCTAATCAGGGAGGATATAATAAGTTTACAAGCCCTTGATTTAGGCTTAAGCTCATTAACTTATGCAAAACACCAAAAACAATAACAAAACTGAAAACACAAAAACAAACAATAATCGTCTCCTTCGGGATTCTTTTCTCATCACACTCACTCATAACCGAGAACTTGCTTCTTCCGTCTAATGCAAGACAATTAACACTCGAGCTAGACGAGTCATACACTTGAGCATAGACATGTAAGCAGTTCACAGTCAATTTATCTTTCATTCTCTTTGAGTCGAACTACGATGTTCTGACTTCCTCATTGCACGAGAGGATACGTAGGCATAACTTAATTATTATCGAACAAAAGTCTCTGTGTCTTCCCCCTCTTTCAACATTCTCTTTTAAGCCTCAGTTCCTGAGTAATTCACCTTTTTGCACTGAAACTTGTATTTTCTTTCCCTAGCTTTTGCATACAGATAGCACATACACTACCCCTTTAAACACAATCTTTTAAGCGTGGATCCCGTCGAGTACGACGGACAATCTGGTTGCTAATACCTTCCCATGTTGTAACCAACCCCCAGTTTCTCTGGTTCACGACCGTCTTATCCATATCTTTCTAGGTTTATGCAGCATTACCTTTCCTTTGGGATAAAAATTCCTAGCTGGCGACTCTATTCATCTTCATTTCATTTTCTCCGTTCGTTTACCGTTCGCGCTTGTACCGGGATGCTAATCTTAGGGAGCGACAGGATTGTCCCAAAAATTTTGAGAGGTTGGTAAGCGATGCAAATAAACCGTTGTATAAAGGTTGCACTAAATTCACAAGATTGTTTGCGGTATTAAAGTTGTACAACTTAAAGGCGGGCAATGGATGGTCGGATAAAATTTTCACTGAGTTATTAGCCCTTATGAAAGATATGCTTCCAGAGGATAATGTTCTTCCTAATCGAACCTATGAGGCCAAAATAATGTTGTGCTCTATTGGCATGTGCTATGATAAGATACATGTGTGTCCAAATGATTTCATTTTGTTTCGAAATGAATATAAATCGTTAAATGAGTGCCCTAAATGCGGTGTCTCTCGATATAAGAAAAAGTTGTCTCCAACAAAATTCTTATGGTATTTTCCTATAATTCCGAGATTTAGACGCATGTTTCATAGTGAAACCGATGCAAACACTTGACTTGGCATGCAGATGAAAGAATTATAGATGGAAAGTTTCGACATTTGGAAGATTCACCACAGTGGATGAAAATTGATCATGATTTTGGAGAAAAACAAGAAACCTTCGCTTGGCATTATCTACTGATGAAATGAACCCACATGGTCTTCAAAGTATCTCACATACCACATGGCCTGTGATTATTATGATTTATAACCTACCTCCATGACTATGTATGAAGCGTAAGTACATGATTTTATCTATGCTAATTTATGGTCCTAAATAACCATACATAGACGTATACTTGACACCTTTAATCGAAGATTTACATATTTTTTGGGAGAACGATGTGGAGGTTTATGATGGGTATAGGAAATAAAGTTTCATTTTGAGGGTGATGTTGTTTGGCATAATTAATGATTTTCCATTATACAAAAATCTATAAGGGTATAACATTAAAGGTTAATATGTGTGTCTTATTAGTGAAGAAAACACATATTGGACGCGATTGGAGTTTTGTCAGAAGAATCTCTTTCTCGGTCATCGTAGAATCTTAAATTCTAATCATCACTACCCTGGGTGGAGAAAAGAATTAAATGGAATTCCAGAACAAGGTAGAGCTCCACCTACATTGAAAGGTGACCAAATATTTGAATAGCGAAAAGATGTGAGTACTCAGTTTGGAAAGCCTTTTGCACATACGCTTGTCAAAAGTCGGTCGAAGAAGAAGTCATTTTTTTAATTTCCATATTGGAAGTTGTTGTATCTAAGAAATTTTCTTGATGTTATGCATATTGAAAAAAAAATGTATTTGAAAGTTTTATTAGTATGTTACTACATATTCGTGAAATACCTATAGAGGAAGGTATTTTTTATTTTTCTTATGCCGAAACAATTTATAAAGAGGATTTAGATCAGATTTTTCATCATCCGAAATTAGGCATCGGTGTTATGAATTCATATATCATGTACTCCGATCATCTTTATTTAATTAGTTGAACAATTTATTTACTCATTTCAATGAATAGTCAAATATTTATTATGTTTTTATTTAAGGTTCTTATATGACAAATTGATGCGCCCGCGTCAATTGTCAGAAAGGTTCTCTTTCTTATCTTCCAACAGTATCAACGCACGGTTAATCAATCAAAATCCAATTGCAGTTAAAAAAGCACTTAGTCGATGCATTTATGGCCAACAAATCTTTTTTTTACCTTTTACCATATAATATTGGCCATGAGTTAGATTTTCATTCTAATTTCATTAATTATAATTTTTTCATTTTTTGAAGTTGTGTAGAAAATTTTCATCTAAACTTTTGTTTTATTTTACAGTGGACACTGGTTGTTAGTTGTGATTAATCCTATAAGAGAAATAGTATATTATCTGGATTCGTTAGATGGTGACCAAATAAAATACCCATATATGACGAAGATGGTTGATACATAAGTGAGATTGTTCTAAATATTCGTGTGTATGTGTATATTTATTTATTTATGTGAGATTGTTCTAAATATTCGATTATATTTTGTTAGAGCTATACAAATATTCTGATCACAAAGACAAGCTCGAGTACCAAAGAGTAAAGCAAACGACATCACATGGATCAGAGTGCAGGTATATTTTCACAATTTTTCTTATAATAGTGATGCTACTTGATAAAACAAGTGAAACTATATATCCTGATATATATTTGTATTTTTTCTATGTGTACATGTAGTGTCCTCGTCAGGGAATGGTATATATTGTGGATATTTCGTATTGAGGTTTATGAAAGAAACTATTATTTTGGATTAAATAGAGATTCCAAACATGGTATGAGATTATAAGTTAGAATTTATTCTAATATTTAACAGATATTTCATCTAATTAATTAATTAGTTTTAACTAAATCTTATTATGTTATATTTTGTAGTACTTTGATAAATACAAGTGTGTTAATTACTCGAAAGATAAATTGGAAGAAATAATGGAAGATTGATGTCAATACATTTTTGTGATGAGAATTATATGAGGTATATTGTCTTTCTTGAGTTGAGATTTTTGTTGTTGTTATGTTCTATATTGGATTGGAATAGTTCTAGAAGTTGTTGTAAATTAAGTATTGATATATAATGGTTATTATAAGGTTTATGTAGAATTATAATGGTTATTATAAGGTTTATATATAATGATATATAAGTTTTTGGAAGTGGATCTGTTGTTATTATGGATGTTTTCTTGGTGTATAGTTTGTGTTGAATTATATTAATGGTTATAAGGTTTATGTATAGAATTATAATGATTATTATAAGGTTTATGTATAATGGTATATATGTTTTATGTGTTGAATTAAAGGATTATGATTAATTATAAAGGCTTGTGTATTGAAATATGATTTTCTTAGATTTTGATAAAATATTTGAATCATAATGGTTTGTGCTGCCTATTTTTAATTCAAAAATAAGACTTATGTTAGCGCTTTTAACAAAAAAAAACACTTCCTAAAAAAGCGCACAATAGTCAGCATTTTTAACAAAAAAAACACTTCCTAAAAAAGTGATTTTTAAAAAAGTGTTTTTAAAAAGCACTATTTACGTGGAGAATAGAAAGCATTTTGTAAAAAAAGTGATGCCTAAAGGTGAGAATAGAAAATGCTTTTAAAGAAAGTTCTACCAAAAAGAGAACTAAAAAAATACATTAGACAACGCTTTTAAAAGTGTTGTCCAAATGGGGATAATAGAAAGCGCTTTTCAATTAAAACCGTTGTCTAAAGGTGACATAAGGCAGTGCTTTTAAACAGAATTGTTGCCTAAAGGGGACATAAGGCAACACTTTTGCATTAAAAAATTTGTTGTCTTTACCTACAGTAGCGCCACTTTAGGTAGTGCTTTTTGTCGCTCCCGGGATTTCCATCCTGGTACAAACGCGAAAGTGGCGCGGAAAAAGAATAGAGTCGCCAGCCATACATTTTTATCCCGAATGAAGGGGAAAGGTAATGTTGCACAAACCTGAGGAAGAAGGAAAGGACAAGGCCTTGCGAACCAAAGATCTGAGCTCGGGAGTCGGTTACGACCTGGGAAGGTATTAGCACCCCAGATCGTCCGCCGTACCCGACGGGATCCACGCTTGCTTGCTTGTTTCAAAGGGTGAGAAATAAAGAATGCTGCTGAATAAAACTACTACTGGAACTGGAATGAGAAAAGGAACTAAAATAAGAGAATGAAGGAAAGGGGGAAATGTAGGGAAAATAAAGAATGTGCTCGAACGGGCCCTACCCCGCTGCCTACGTACCTCATCGGGAAAATGAGGATCAGAGACGCCGTAGTTCCCCTAACTAGGGGTAGAAAAGAAATTGCTTGTGAATTAAAGCTTGAACTGCCTATGCCATTGCTCAGGTGTTGCAGACTCGGACGACGAGTGCGTAACTGTCTTGCAAAGTGACAAGTAGGAGCAAGTTCGCGGACGGAGCGAATGAGATGAAAGAAGAATTCCCGAAGGAAAGACGCTTATTATTTGTTTGAGATTTTTATGAAGCTTTTATTTGTGAAGGTTTGCATAGGTAAGTGTACCTAAGTCTTACTCAATGGGATGTGTACGTCTCACATCATCCCGAAATGGAATGCGCAAGAGGCACACCTATCTATGGAGGAAATCCCCAAAGCTAGTCCCACAAGTGAAGGCTCAAGCACACTGGCCTATTACCATTATTAAGTGTTTTTGTGGTTTTATGATTAAGAAGTGTTTTTTAGCTTTTCTTTGTGAGGTACTCATGTTAAGACCTATCCACTACGAGTGATGACTCACACCTCGCCCCGAAATGGAACGCATGTGAGCATCTCATAGCAAAGTCTCATGTCACAAGAGAGTACTCAACCTTTATTAAATGAATTAAAATTAAGTTTGAAGATGAGAAGAGAGAGAGCACCAAAGGATCTCAAAGGGAAAATTCTAAAGGGGAACTAAAATAATCCTAAGTATTCACATGCATGGATATCCTAAAGGTTAGTGAGGTTTCTATCCTAATGAAGAAGAGAAGAATAAGATAGAAGAAGGGATGAGAAAGGCCTAGGCCCAACAAAAGAGAGTTAGTTCACATAAACATAAAAGGAAGAGGTAAGAATTAGAGATGTGGAACTCAATTCCCACATCTCACACTTACCATAGCCCCTGCAAGGTTATCATGCACAAGTGAACAAAAATGAACAAATTAACATAACATCATCCAACAATCAGAAGTGAAATGAAGTAAACAAATGCTTAATGCTAATTCAACTCAAAGAAATGAAAATGAGAAGCTTATGACTTAAAATGAAGCAACATGAATACATATGGAAACAAATGCGCACTTGTGAAATATGTAATACAAAACACACAAAATACAAACACCAAGTTCAAAACTAGAATCAAAATGATATAAAGAATGGCCTAAGAGGCCAGAAAGATGAAGAGAAGTCATACAATACCAAACTATATCAAAATAAAAGCAATGGAACCAAAAGATGGAATTTAAACCCTTAAAGAAACAAATGACTTGAATAAGAAGCAAACTCAAAAATTTATAAGAACCAAGACCTATCCTAGGACCAGGAAGGTACCCATACCCCAAAGGAACCCCAAATGAGAAGAAGAAGTTGGCACAAGTGCCCTTCTAGGCTTATAAGAAATCTAATGAACCAAAAGAAGCAAAATGGGACAAGGTGAGAACAAAAATCCACAAATAATCAACCAGCCATCTAAAAATTCTACAACTGGAACCAAATGATCTTAAAACACATTATATCAACTTGACAAAAGGACTTGCAAAAATTCAGAAAGGAACTAGGTTAAATGGAGGCACAAACACAAGTTAGGACAGAAAACTTACATCACAAGATAACAGACCAACACTCAAGAAATAATTTCCTAAAAATTCTGAGAAATATCACATGAAAACTAGAAGATCTTAGAAACACAATGCAAAAAGAATGGGATCAAAACTCCAAATATTGAAGTCTATAGAAAATCAACAAGACAGGCTGGTCAAGAAATGAAGCAAATGAAGCTATGTACATTGGTGATTTAATTCTGGCACGCCAATCAATGAAAAAAATAAAATAAAAATGTTACAAAATTTTAAAGACACAAAGGAACATCCATGATTTATTTGGGAATTTTTAGATGAATATTTCTATTTTATACGAATTAAAAGCAAACTGAAATAAAAGAAAACTTAAGTTGACAAAAGAAAATGAAAGAGATGGGGTGAGGTGCATGAAGTAATGACTTTGAACTGAATTTGGATGGGCCTATAGGGTAAGGGGGTGCAAAACTTAAGCCCAGATTCAAACATACAAAATAATTTCTCAATCCTCTTCTTATTCTCTAAACACCATTACACTAATTAATCTTTTTTCTCTATTTTCTACACAATCATTATTCTAATTACCTTATATTTCCTAAAAAATGTTCTAATCTATTCTAAACAATTACCCTAACAACTATACTAAACCATTATATTTTCTAAACTATTATCTAAACAAATATACTAATCCTAAAACTATATTATATTTTTAACAATTTTCCCAACAATTATATTTCCTAATTAACCTCAACTAATTAAAAATCTTTTTATTTCTTAAACAAAATTCTAAACAATTATTAACTCCTAAACAATATATTTTCCAAACTATTTTCTAAACAAATACATTAATCCTAAAACTATATTATTTTTCTAAACAATGATTAAACTTATCTATTCTATTTTTAAACAAATATTAACTAAATAAATTCTGAACAATTATTGACTAATTATACCAATTAACCTATTTCTATTGCCTAACAGATTATCTAAACATTTTTCTTGTCTAAACAGCTTATTCTAAACAAATTAAACTAACTAAGCTCTTTAATCTTCCTAAACAGCTTATTCTAAACACTAAACATTATATATATTTCTAAACAATTATTATACTACTGACTAAACATTTATACTAATTAAATTCTATTATTTTTCCTAAACAATGATTCATATTCCTAATTAATCTCTATACTAATTGAACATTATTATATTGACTGAACACTATTATTTCCTAAACATTATCCTAATTAAACATTATATTCTAGATAATTAAACTTAATATATTTATGTTCTTAACAACAGAATTGAGAATACACACATACAGTAAACTCACGCATAAGCTTCTTCATCTTCCTCTCAAAAACAGTCCCCTCCTTTCTAACCCTAGGGCCGCCGCCGAAGCCCTCCTCTCCGACCTTGCCTCGCCGGCGCCTCCTCCTTCTTCCTCCCTCACCGCACATCACTCATCTTCTTCACCTCCTCTCTTCTTAACCTAAACACCGTCGGACTTCTTTCCTCAACCTCAACCGTCGCCGGCCACCTGAGCTCGTCGGACCACCTCCGACCGCTCCACCATAAACACAAACCTTCACTTAACGTTTTCCTTCCACTCAAAAAATCGGCGCCGGTACCTCTCACTAACCGCCGCACACAAAACTCCTAACATGAACCCTAGCCTAATCTCTCAATCTAAATCCTAAAACCGAATCAAAAGAAACAAACTCAACCACCGGATCGGAGCAAGAACAACAACCAATACGCAATCATGGTTATGAGAGTTCGAATTCGCGTACCTGTGAGCGACGAACAAGCTGCGGTGAGTACTTCCTCCGATTCGATTTCGGTTCTCTCACTCTTGCTTCGGAAACTCAATCCTCTTCTTCAACTGCTATGAATCGGAGTCACATTCTGGATGCTTTTCTTCGGCTTCTTGCGTTGTATCGCGACTTCACAAAGATGCTCCTACACGATGAAGATGAAGGCGGCGAATCCTTTAGGTACGATTCTCGTCGTTGATTACCAATGTGCTTAAAACATTCCTGCACTCATCCTACTTCTTTCTCTGTATTTTTTTTCTGATTTCATGGCGAATTCGATGGAGTCGTGTCGTTGTAATGTTGACACAGTTAATGGACACTGTTGTATTGATAATCTGAAAATTTCGGTGCAGGTCTTGGTGAAGTGGTTGTTGCAGATTGATGATGAAGTTATCGCTATGGATTCAGCTTGCGGTTTCGGGAGATGCAGGACTGTGATGATGGATAACGATGGAGAGGAATTGAATCTGGCTTTGTTGATGACGAAGAGGATTGATCGAACTTCATCTTCTGTTGTGGATCCAATTCAAAGTGATGATAGAATTCAGCTTTTAATGTATATTTGAAGAGAAGTGAATTTCGGTTACGATCAAATTATGGTGATGCCGAATATTTCGAAGCTATGAGGATGGAGAGTTTTTTTTTGTTGCTGGAAAATGGTGAGATGTTGATGATGGCGAGTTTTTGTTTGTTATCTCATGAAGAAGAGTTGATAAAATCCCAACTTCTGTTATTCTCTTTTTTGTTTAGTGAAAGAGATGAAGCTCATGGCTGCGTGATGATGAAAGAAGATTATGGTTTTTCTGTGTATGAAAATCTGATCCGAAATTGTTATTGATTCCTTTTTCTTCTCACAGAATTTTTGTTATTTCTCTTATTCTTTCAAGAATCATGAAACTCAGTTTTGTTATCTTTTTCTTTTTTTATTCCGTTACAGACCTCCCCAATTGTTACTGCTAATGATAAGTCCCTCTCTGTAAAACGTGAGCAGTGGCTTTTCATGAGGGTGCTCTCTTCAATCTGTGGTGTAGTTACAAAATTTGTTAACCCAAAATGCTGAGCATCCAACCCGTGCATACTCTCTTTTTTTCTCTTTTTTTTTTGTTATTATTTTCGAAGACTATCCGTGATTGCGCTGCACTTTAATTCCGTATTCACTTTTTCCATGCCTTGCTGCGTTTTTTTTTTCTTTTTGTTGCATTTTCCAGCTGCTGTAGGTGTGTGGCTTAGGAAAAGTTGTGGGGAGAAGGATAGGCCGAAGATGTGGGCCATGAGTCCTGGGCTTAATGATAATAGAAAGCTATCGTAATAAAAATGATGATATGGGCTTATGGTATATGAAAAATGATAAAGAAATGGTTAATGGAAATTGAGATTTAAATAAATGAAGATGGTTTATGGATCTAAAATATATTTAAAATGAAAAATGGTTAATGGACTTTATTTATAAATGGGATAAGAACTTGATTATGAAAATGTGGTTATCGAATAAAAAAAACGGAATGATCTTGAATAACCTCCACTGATATTTCCATGCACACCTCAATTTAATCCAAAACCAACCTAAGCCTTTTCCACTTATCCCCGACACAAAGGAATTTTCCGAATCGCTGAACCACCCACCATTGAGACAATTGGAACCGAAACAACGTCTATCCGCTTGCACCTTACGGATCTCTACTTGATAACCCTTGAATCATTCTAAATCCAACCAAATCAACCTAAGGGAAATTAAATCCACCAATGAAACACTGATGACTTAACAACACTCAAACAAGCCAGCATGCGCCAGATTTCAACGCAAATCATTGTTTGATAAACCAAAGAACTCCCACACACCATACATCTTAGCACATGAGAACTAACCACCGAAGCAGATAACCTGCAATTAACGGAAACCTAACAGTTTGACCAAGCCAGGTCAAACGTCCATCTGAATCAAATCGCAAACTGAACGACCATACTCAAATGAGATCACTGCCAACTCTATGCTATGCTTCAACAATGAATGTTATGCTCCATTTTTCTATGCATATGCCATGCGAAATATGAAAATGATATGCTAAATGCTACGTAAATGAGAGGGCAAATTTGGGGTGTTACAGCTGCCCCTATTCAATCATCAGTTAATCTGAAAAGGACGATAGTACGGGCTATCGACCATTCAAGATAAACTGTGGTTGAATACCAAGAAGACCAGAAATTTGCACTCTGACAAAGAATGCAACATCGGGAAATAAACCTGACCAGATGACGCTCTGGGGATAGAAAAAGCAGACGAGCTTCTTCCAAGTTGAAACTGATATCTGGAATAAGAACAAGTTGACAGACGAGTCTTCAAACCATCCTGTGACGCCAGGAGCTGGACATACGAGTCCTCACAACAATGCATATAGCATGAGACAGACGAGTCTCCTTCGGGTTTACCTGTTACGCCAGGACCGGTGATCATTTCGACATTTAATTCCCACTGTCAGGATTCGAAACCTCTTCAATATAGACGAGTATTGGATGATCATCAAGATAACACAGACGAGTGCCATTAGTCAATGATACATACGAGTATCGGACGATGATCTGAGAAACACAGACGAGTGCCTCAAGCAATGATACAGACGAGTATCATCAACTGGTATAGACGAATACCAGAAATTCAAACACAGACGAGCATTTGAAGTAGCAACAGAGATATTAGGGTAAACAGAAAATCTTCACATTCAGGTGCAAGCTAGCACAGACGAGTGTTGAGGATGATACAGACGAGTATCTAGGCAAAGCAGACGAGCTTCAAACCAACAAACGACTTTTGGGGGATAAAAGCAGACGAGCTTCAACCAAACACATGCGAGTGCTGGACAGTTGCAGACGAGCAACAATAGAGAATACATGTCAAGGCATAGACGAGTGCAGCGAAGGATCCCGTACCAAACACAGACGAGTGCTAGGAGGTTGCAGACGAGCAACAACAAATATCATATCAGAACACCGACAAGTGTTGGGAAGTTGCAGACGAGCAACAACAAAAGATTATAACCAAACACAGACGAGTGTTGGGAAGTTGCAGACGAGCAACAGCAAATGATTATAACCAAACACAGACGAGTGTTGGGAAGTTGCAGACGAGCAACAGCAAATGATTATAACCAAACACAGACGAGTGTTGGGAAGTTGCAGACGAGCAACAACAAGGTAACCATTTCAAAGCACAGACGAATGCTGGAAATTGCAGACGAGCAAACAGCAACTGATATAACCAAACATAAACAAGTGTTTGGAATTGCGAACGAGCAGAATCAAAGTAATCATAAACCACCGTTGGGGAAAGCAAACGAGCAATACCATAGAGCTAACACAGACGAGTGTTGAAAGATGCAGACGAGCAATAAACAAATGCCTGAATGGCAGCAAGAATTACAACTCTGCAGGGGAAGACAAGTCAAGAGGTCTGGACACTCAACTCTGACTGAGGTGATGAATACCTGGCTGTATCATCAAATACCCAGAAGTACGGCAACTTTGCTGGGAAATATTTCACGGACGGAGATGAAAATCCAATATGAACTCTGTGGGGAATATCATCTAGTGACCTCTTGCATTTTCTGGACTAGTTGACTGCTTGAAGATCAACCTAAGAGGATTTTACAGAAGACCTGACATTCAAACTGTCCAAGTCTTCAAACTCTTTAGAGATTCGTAGAATCTTGACATAACTGCCCCAGACTGCATAGACTATGGAAAAATTTGTCTCGCAAGGATTCCTGAAAATCTCATATCGCTGCGAAATACCGCGCTCCGTCAGCACAAAAGATATGTACACTTGCCCCTGGCATAAATGAATCTAGTAGTTGAACTTTGATGTTGTGATTTTGGAATTTCCTTTTATGACAGACTCACTGGGTATCAACTCAAGGGTTGAAGAAGTGAAGACTATGATATCGACTCAAGGGTCGTAAGAAACGGAAATATCGACTCAAGGGTCGAGGAGAACACAACAACATCAACTCGAGGGTTGAGGAGTAAAGCGACAACATCATCGACTCGAGGGTCGAGGAAACAAAAATAACAATATCGTCTCAAGGGCCGAGGATATCAAAGCAACAATATCGACTCAAGGGTCGAGGATAACAAAACAACATCAACTCGAGGGTTGAGGAAATAAGACGACAATATCGACTCGAGGGTCGAGAAAAACAACACAACATCAACTCGAGGGTTGAGGAAATAAGACGACAATATCATCGACTCGAGGGTCAAGGAAACGAAACAACATCAACTCGAGGGTTGAGAAAACAGAAGCGATGATATCGACTCGAGGGTCGAGGAGATGCCAACAAAGATTGGACTTTAACCTTGAAGATGCCAATGACTATTGGACTTTAACCATATATGATAATCAGACGAAGTAACCACACCGTCTAAGGAGAAATTCTCTGACTAGGGAAGCACCCTACTGAGATAAATCATCAGACATTCATTCTGGGAACGGCCTTGCATGCCGTAATATTGTCTCAAGAGGATTTTACAGAAAACATAGTATCTGAAATGCTTCAGTGTTTCCAAACTCTTGAATATCCCGAAGTAACCACCTCAAACTGTATGGTCCATGAAGGAATTTTGCCCCAAGATCTTGCATCGTTATGAGGTGTTCTGTCCCAGTATTCTGAACCTTGGGTAGGTGCATCTGATTAATCGTCTTCTGGAGAGAGTAACTTCTAGTGCTTCTAGGGTGACCTGCCCCAGTACGAGCCTTACTTTGGAGAAAACACCCAGGCTAAATGCTCTGTGAGAGATTTAAATCTCGAAGTGATAGCCCCAGATTGGCTGTTGAAGAGATTGATCGACGTTATTGCCCCAGATTGGCTGCATTTAACCCAACTGGTTAGAAAAGTCCATATTCAACGAAGTTTCTTGAAAGAGTGCCCCTCGACATGAATGTCCTTCCGAAGTTTCTGCCTTCTCAACTTGGCAAGATTAAGCTTCTAGACTGAGGTTCCAGATGTGAACTTCTTTGATGCTAAACAGATGTATGCAAGCAGAAAATGTTTTATTCTGAGAATGAAAATTCTAATGCAACACATGTTAATCTTGAAGCTTTTATTGAAAAGATGTCATTTATGAACAAATCACTAGTTAAGATATAACACAAGTTTTTCTGAAATAAAACATGCATATGCAATACCAACAAGGGTCTTTTAGCACAACTCATAGGAGTCAGGAACGCTATCTCATGGTGGCACGCTCTCGAATTAACCCTGTTTCAGTTAGGACTTTTAAGGGTTGTATCGTGGCCTGGCTCATGGTTATAGAAACAAAGATATAGGCTCAAAGTTTATATGTGCCCACCCATCTTCGTGATGTCCTTCCATTCCTATGTTCAGCTAATTTTCGCAAACGCTCACCTCTCAAAAGGGTTTTGTGATGATTGAGGAACCATTACTCTAACAGTTTAAGCACCCCTAAGGTTATTGTTGTAACAGTCACCCCTATTATCTTTTGTGCTTGCATCACACGACTTGTTTTTGTTTGAGGACCTCTCTTGTGTAATCCTTTTTGTCTTCCTTTTTTTCATTCTTTTTCTTATCCCTAACTTTTGCCTGGACTGATTCTTGTGAATCTTTTGCAATTGGAGTCCAGCGGGATGCCCTAATTTTTGCCTAAGTCGTTTGTTTTCAAGTTTCGACTTAGCGGGCTATTTATTTCTTTTTTTCTTTATTTTTGTCCGAACAAATCGTGCGACACTGTTTGTCTTGACTGTTTTGTAAGGGTTGTGACTGTCTCACTTTCTGGTTGTTGAGGAATAACCATGGTGGTTTCTAGTCTTTGGACCTCTTGATTTGGTACAATGAAATGTTAAGGATCCTCAGATGAACTCCATTATGAAAGTCTGAACGCTTGGTCATACTAGCTGACCCTTACCCTGCCCCGGGTTAAATGTGAGGGTTTTTTTTCGTGAAAAGACACTCCTACTTCAAGGCTCAAAGGGGTTAACGAAGGTTTATCTCCCTTATATCTCCGGTGTTTGGGAATTTGAAGCAATGCCTGTACATCGTCAACAGGGTCTTATTCAAGAGCACTCAATTGGAGATTTTTTGCGTTTTCATTTCGTCATCCTCCATCACAGAGTTTAAGAACAACAGTTGGTATTGCAATGCACATTCTCAAAATTAAAAGTAAAAATCGAATTAATTACTTCAAGAAAAACATGTGCATTTCATTAATTAACCTTCAAAAAGCAAACAAGTTTCATGAAAGCATACAAATGTTCGAACAAACATATAAAAACGAAACATGAAAATGCAGTAAAGAAGCTGAGCAATGCCATTGTTGAGGAGACTTGACTCCGTCTGGACTTGTTGATCTTGAATACTTTCAGTAGTCAGCAAATTTTTCTGATAAGATTTGCAGTCTTCAATCAAATGACCACGTGTCAGCACCATACTTCAATCTCACTTATTAAGACCTTAAGCTTTCGACGTTCAAACATTGACACAAGACGTCTGAAGAGAAGAGTGACACTGAGATGAAATTGCCACATAATTTTGACACCTAAGGTTGCTCGGAAAGACCTGACGATCTTCTGCCTACGTATCTCCATTGACCAAAGACCAATGAAGAATCAGAGCGACGTAGTTCCCCTCAATAGGGATCAAAAGGAGGTACATAGCCGCTCTTCAGAATCGAACTGAGAATCACCTTCACACACATCTTTAATAAATTCCTCCATAACATGAGCTGACGAACCCACATAACCAAACGGAGACTTGTTAACTTGAATGCCTTGAGGCGTCACTGAAATCAACCCAGACTCAATCAAATCTTGAACCTTATCCCTGAGAGGCTTGCATTCTTCAGCTGAATGTCCTGGCGCCTTGCCATGGAATCCACATTGAACATTGGGATCAAAACTTGGTGGATATGGAAAAGGTACCGGACCCGATTTCTTCGGCACTATCAATCCACTATCGATCAGGCATGGGAGTATCTGACTGTATGGTACTGGCAATGGATCGAAATACCTTTTGGATCTCTTAGTGTAGTAACGACGCCTTTGCGGAGTATGCTTCTGTTGGCATGGTATTTGTTGATATTGAGAAGATTCACTGTTAACTGAGATCTGACATACGGATTCAGAAGGTTGCTGACTCTTAACAACTGAAATGCATGTGTAATGTGGATAAGTCAATGGAGTTGAAGGATCCTCCCAGATTGCATCAATCACATCCTTTCCTTGGGTACTAACAACAGATTCATTCTCTTCACCTGAGCCATCTGAAATGCCTTGGATCTTTCCCATCTTGATAAAACTCTCAATACGTTCTCCAACTATCACCAAGTCCGAGAAACTCGAAGTTCCACTGCCACTCAACCTCTCCAAGTACGGCCCTTGTAAGGTTTCTATGAAAAGATCAACCAATTCTCTGTCTGAGAGTGGGGGTTGCACCCGAGCAGCTACTTCTCTCCACCTCTGGGCATATTCTCTGAAAGATTCACCATCTCTTTGGGATAACACTTGCAAATTCATGCGCCTAAGAGCTCTGTCAAGATTGTAATCATACTGCTTCACAAATGCATTGGCTAGGTCTGACCATGACTGGATACGACTGCTCTAACTGCATATACCAATTCGACGATGCCTCACTCAAACTGTATTGGAAACAATGAATCATCAATTTGTCATTATGCTCATGTGAGGCCATCCTTCTGCAAAATCTTACCAAATGTTGTCTTGGACAACTATCCCCTTTGTACTTTTCAAACTTCGGTACTTTGAACTTTGGAGGTATTACCAGGCCATGCACCAGACACATGCTTGCAGCACTTAGATCAATGACATTACGACTTTGAAGGGCTTTAATCTCTTCCTCCAACACACGGAATCTTTACTCCCTCTCCACAACTCGTGGATCTGGGAGTTTCACTACAGGGATTGCCTCTTGAGGATCTGGCATAGTGAAAGCAAAACTGTGATAATCTGCAGCATCAACAGAAGAAGAATGTCCACTTCGGGCGACCGGGCGCTCTTGAACATCTGGATTCCCAACAGGGGTCTGTACAGGCTGAGCTTGAGCGGAATTACGGTCATCCTGCCTTGCCAAAGTCATCATAACCTCCAAAAGTTGGTCCCACTGATCTCTTGTCAACCCAACATTTGCAGACTGGCTTTGCTCTCCAGGATCCATGATCTTCACAAAAGTTGCTTCAAGTCTGATACGAGAACCGGAGTCTCAACTGTAGATGGTGAACAAAGAACGGATGAGCCCTGCCTGCTGAATAGAAATGCAATGCAAATGATATGAGATGCCATGTTCAGTTACTTCCAAAGAATCTATCTGCTTTGATCCACATTTTTATACAAAAATCCAACAGAAATAATTCAGGGATGAGATCCTCAGAAATAACTGAACATGTATGCTAGAATGCTATGATGGCATGTATGCAACTGGCAAGTGATCGATAACTGGTGTCTGTCTGGATACGGAACACTGAGTTGAGAACCAAGCAACTAATGATATATGCCCTCTGAATAATAACCATCTGATAAGAACTCAAAACCAAAGATCAAGAACTCCAGAACCATAGTAACCAGATCAAAACATAAGATCACACTGATGATGAAGGGTATGTTGAGGTTAAGGGTTCCTGCAAACCTGTAAACCCATTCCCAATCTCACTGGTAGGCTCCGGGTCAGACATCACAGACTCTCAAAGCCGAATAGCAATAATACTTTCACCATTTCCGAGAAATGGCTCATGACCAAATCAGGGAATCGGTTAAGCATTATGTACTACGCAGGGAGGCCTCAGCTGAGTCCGGGAAAAAACAAGCATCCCCTATAGGTTCCCAGCTTCAAGCGCTGAAATCGAGAAACAATAGTACATTCAGCCCGTAGGATACAGTACTAATGTCATACGACCAGATGCTTTGACTGAGTTCCTATAAGAGAACCAGGCCATCCTATGCGAGTCCCCAGTGGACCCTCGGGTGCGAATGGGTTTGCCACGAAATGTGGTCTGCCACTGTCACCACTGGAGAGGGTTGTTTCCACAAAGGTTCTCAATGATCGGTCCCCAGATGCACATAACTATCAAGGTCTTATCCCGAAGTGGAGGAAATCCCCACACAAGATATTTCCAAGACAATCGCAATCTGGGCGTGAAACACATCGCCACTCATCATGCCACATGCGAGTACAATATGTCCACTCTAATCCTAGGGTGCACTCAAGCCGGGTACTTGGCTTATCTCTCAGAAACAGTATCACCCATCCCACCAAACAGAAAACTAGTCCAGACAGTCCAGTATGATATATATGATGCGGAAAATAAATACTGAAAACTGTAAATAATGTTGTAAATAAAGCAGTAAACAAACAACAATACAATACAACAAGCCACATCAAACAAGCATCACCCAATGAAACAACAACACACAAGCGCTAGGAGAGACTCACAGGGGAACCAGAGATTATCTGGTGTGCAGTCCCCAGCAGAGTCGCCAGCTGTCGCTCCCGGGATTTCCATCCTGGTACAAACGCGAAAGTGGCGCGGAAAAAGAATAGAGTCGCCAGCCATACATTTTTATCCCGAATGAAGGGGAAAGGTAATGTTGCACAAACCTGAGGAAGAAGGAAAGGACAAGGCCTTGCGAACCAAAGATCTGAGCTCGGGAGTCGGTTACGACCTGGGAAGGTATTAGCACCCCAGATCGTCCGCCGTACCCGACGAGATCCACGCTTGCTTGCTTGTTTCAAAGGGTGAGAAATAAAGAATGCTGCTGAATAAAACTGCTACTGGAACTGGAATGAGAAAAGGAACTAAAATAAGAGAATGAAGGAAAGGGGGAAATGTAGGGAAAATAAAGAATGTGCTCGAACGGGCCCTACCCCGCTGCCTACGTACCTCATCGGGAAAATGAGGATCAGAGACGCCGTAGTTCCCCTAACTAGGGGTAGAAAAGAAATTGCTTGTGAATTAAAGCTTGAACTGCCTATGTCATTGCTCAGGTGTTGCAGACTCGGACGACGAGTGCGTAACCGTCTTGCAAAGTGACAAGTAGGAGCAAGTTCGCGGACGGAGCGAATGAGATGAAAGAAGAATTCCCGAAGGAAAGACGCTTATTATTTGTTTGAGATTTTTATGAAGCTTTTATTTGTGAAGGTTTGCATAGGTAAGTGTACCTAAGTCTTACTCAATGGGATGTGTACGTCTCACATCATCCCGAAATGGAATGCGCAAGAGGCACACCTATCTATGGAGGAAATCCCCAAAGCTAGTCCCACAAGTGAAGGCTCAAGCACACTGGCCTATTACCATTATTAAGTGTTTTTGTGGTTTTATGATTAAGAAATGTTTTTTAGCTTTTCTTTGTGAGGTACTCATGTTAAGACCTATCCACTACGAGTGATGACTCACACCTCGCCCCGAAATGGAATGCATGTGAGCATCTCATAGCAAAGTCTCATGTCACAAGAGAGTACTCAACCTTTATTAAATGAATTAAAATTAAGTTTGAAGATGAGAAGAGAGAGAGCACCAAAGGATCTCAAAGGGAAAATTCTAAAGGGGAACTAAAATAATCCTAAGTATTCACATGCATGGATATCCTAAAGGTTAGTGAGGTTTCTATCCTAATGAAGAAGAGAAGAATAAGATAGAAGAAGGGATGAGAAAGGCCTAGGCCCAACAAAAGAGAGTTAGTTCACATAAACATAAAAGGAAGAGGTAAGAATTAGAGATGTGGAACTCAATTCCCACATCTCACACTTACCATAGCCCCTGCAAGGTTATCATGCACAAGTGAACAAAAATGAACAAATTAACATAACATCATCCAACAATCAGAAGTGAAATGAAGTAAACAAATGCTTAATGCTAATTCAACTCAAAGAAATGAAAATGAGAAGCTTATGACTTAAAATGAAGCAACATGAATACATATGGAAACAAATGCGCACTTGTGAAATATGTAATACAAAACACACAAAATACAAACACCAAGTTCAAAACTAGAATCAAAATGATATAAAGAATGGCCTAAGAGGCCAGAAAGATGAAGAGAAGTCATACAATACCAAACTATATCAAAATAAAAGCAATGGAACCAAAAGATGGAATTTAAACCCTTAAAGAAACAAATGACTTGAATAAGAAGCAAACTCAAAAATTTATAAGAACCAAGACCTATCCTAGGACCAGGAAGGTACCCATACCCCAAAGGAACCCCAAATGAGAAGAAGAAGTTGGCACAAGTGCCCTTCTAGGCTTATAAGAAATCTAATGAACCAAAAGAAGCAAAATGGGACAAGGTGAGAACAAAAATCCACAAATAATCAACCAGCCATCTAAAAATTCTACAACTGGAACCAAATGATCTTAAAACACATTATATCAACTTGACAAAAGGACTTGCAAAAATTCAGAAAGGAACTAGGTTAAATGGAGGCACAAACACAAGTTAGGACAGAAAACTTACATCACAAGATAACAGACCAACACTCAAGAAATAATTTCCTAAAAATTCTGAGAAAAATCACATGAAAACTAGAAGATCTTAGAAACACAATGCAAAAATAATGGGATCAAAACTCCAAATATTGAAGTCTATAGAAAATCAATAAGACAGGCTGGTCAAGAAATGAAGCAAATGAAGCTATGTACATTGGTGATTTAATTATGGCACGCCAATCAATGAAAAAAATAAAATAAAAATGTTACAAAATTTTAAAGACACAAAGGAACATCCATGATTTATTTGGGAATTTTTAGATGAATATTTCTATTTTATACGAATTAAAAGCAAACTGAAATAAAAAAAAACTTAAGTTGACAAAAGAAAATGAAAGAGATGGGGTGAGGTGCATGAAGTAATGACTTTGAACTGAATTTGGATGGGCCTATAGGGTAAGGGGGTGCGAAACTTAAGCCCAGATTCAAACATACAAAATAATTTCTCAATCCTCTTCTTATTCTCTAAACACCATTACACTAATTAATCTTTTTTCTCTATTTTCTACACAATCATTATTCTAATTACCTTATATTTCCTAAAAAATGTTCTAATCTATTCTAAACAATTACCCTAACAACTATACTAAACCATTATATTTTCTAAACTATTATCTAAACAAATATACTAATCCTAAAACTATATTATATTTTTAACAATTTTCCCAACAATTATATTTCCTAATTAACCTCAACTAATTAAAAATCTTTTTATTTCTTAAACAAAATTCTAAACAATTATTAACTCCTAAACAATATATTTTCCAAACTATTTTCTAAACAAATACATTAATCCTAAAACTATATTATTTTTCTAAACAATAATTAAACTTATCTATTCTATTTTTAAACAAATATTAACTAAATAAATTCTGAACAATTATTGACTAATTATACCAATTAACCTATTTCTATTGCCTAACAGATTATCTAAACATTTTTCTTGTCTAAACAGCTTATTCTAAACAAATTAAACTAACTAAGCTCTTTAATCTTCCTAAACAGCTTATTCTAAACACTAAACATTATATATATTTCTAAACAATTATTATACTACTGACTAAACATTTATACTAATTAAATTCTATTATTTTTCCTAAACAATGATTCATATTCCTAATTAATCTCTATACTAATTGAACATTATTATATTGACTGAACACTATTATTTCCTAAACATTATCCTAATTAAACATTATATTCTAGATAATTAAACTTAATATATTTATGTTCTTAACAACAGAATTGAGAATACACACATACAGTAAACTCACGCATAAGCTTCTTCATCTTCCTCTCAAAAACAGTCCCCTCCTTTCTAACCCTAGGGCCGCCGCCGAAGCCCTCCTCTCCGACCTTGCCTCGCCGGCGCCTCCTCCTTCTTCCTCCCTCACCGCACATCACTCATCTTCTTCACCTCCTCTCTTCTTAACCTAAACACCGCCGGACTTCTTTCCTCAACCTCAACCGTCGCCGGCCACCTGAGCTCGTCGGACCACCTCCGACCGCTCCACCATAAACACAAACCTTCACTTAACGTTTTCCTTCCACTCAAAAAATCGGCGCCGGTACCTCTCACTAACCGCCGCACACAAAACTCCTAACATGAACCCTAGCCTAATCTCTCAATCTAAATCCTAAAACCGAATCAAAAGAAACAAACTCAACCACCGGATCGGAGCAAGAACAACAACCAATACGCAATCATGGTTATGAGAGTTCGAATTCGCGTACCTGTGAGCGACGAACAAGCTGCGGTGAGTACTTCCTCCGATTCGATTTCGGTTCTCTCACTCTTGCTTCGGAAACTCAATCCTCTTCTTCAACTGCTATGAATCGGAGTCACATTCTAGATGCTTTTCTTCGGCTTCTTGCATTGTATCGCGACTTCACAAAGATGCTCCTACACGATGAAGATGAAGGCGGCGAATCCTTTAGGTACGATTCTCGTCGTTGATTACCAATGTGCTTAAAACATTCCTGCACTCATCCTACTTCTTTCTCTGTATTTTTTTTCTGATTTCATGGCGAATTCGATGGAGTCGTGTCGTTGTAATGTTGACACAGTTAATGTACACTGTTGTATTGATAATCTGAAAATTTCGGTGCAGGTCTTGGAGAAGTGGTTGTTGCAGATTGATGATGAAGTTATCGCTATGGATTCAGCTTGCGGTTTCGGGAGATGCAGGACTGTGATGATGGATAACGATGGAGAGGAATTGAATCTGGCTTTGTTGATGACGAAGAGGATTGATCGAACTTCATCTTCTGTTGTGGATCCAATTCAAAGTGATGATAGAATTCAGCTTTTAATGTATATTTGAAGAGAAGTGAATTTCGGTTACGATCAAATTATGGTGATGCCGAATATTTCGAAGCTATGAGGATGGAGAGTTTTTTTTTGTTGCTGGAAAATGGTGAGATGTTGATGATGGCGAGTTTTTGTTTGTTATCTCATGAAGAAGAGTTGATAAAATCCCAACTTATGTTATTCTCTTTTTTGTTTAGTGAAAGAGATGAAGCTCATGGCTGCGTGATGATGAAAGAAGATTATGGTTTTTCTGTGTATGAAAATCTGATCCGAAATTGTTATTGATTCCTTTTTCTTCTCACAGAATTTTTGTTATTTCTCTTATTCTTTCAAGAATCATGAAACTCAGTTTTGTTATCTTTTTCTTTTTTTATTCCGTTACAGACCTCCCCAATTGTTACTGCTAATGATAAGTCCCTCTCTGTAAAACGTGAGCAGTGGCTTTTCATGAGGGTGCTCTCTTCAATCTGTGGTGTAGTTACAAAATTTGTTAACCCAAAATGCTGAGCATCCAACCCGTGCATACTCTCTTTTTTTCTCTTTTTTTTTTGTTATTATTTTCGAAGACTATCCGTGATTGCGCTGCACTTTAATTCCGTATTCACTTTTTCCATGCCTTGCTGCGTTTTTTTTTCTTTTTGTTGCATTTTCCAGCTGCTGTAGGTGTGTGGCTTAGGAAAAGTTGTGGGGAGAAGGATAGGCCGAAGATGTGGGCCATGAGTCCTGGGCTTAATGATAATAGAAAGCTATCGTAATAAAAATGATGATATGGGCTTATGGTATATGAAAAATGATAAAGAAATGGTTAATGGAAATTGAGATTTAAATAAATGAAGATGGTTTATGGATCTAAAATATATTTAAAATGAAAAATGGTTAATGGACTTTATTTATAAATGGGATAAGAACTTGATTATGAAAATGTGGTTATCGAATAAAAAAAACGGAATGATCTTGAATAACCTCCACTGATATTTCCATGCACACCTCAATTTAATCCAAAACCAACCTAAGCCTTTTCCACTTATCCCCGACACAAAGGAATTTTCCGAATCGCTGAACCACCCACCATTGAGACAATTGGAACCGAAACAACGTCTATCCGCTTGCACCTTACGGATCTCTACTTGATAACCCTTGAATCATTCTAAATCCAACCAAATCAACCTAAGGGAAATTAAATCCACCAATGAAACACTGATGACTTAACAACACTCAAACAAGCCAGCATGCGCCAGATTTCAACGCAAATCATTGTTTGATAAACCAAAGAACTCCCACACACCATACATCTTAGCACATGAGAACTAACCACCGAAGCAGATAACCTGCAATTAACGGAAACCTAACAGTTTGACCAAGCCAGGTCAAACGTCCATCTGAATCAAATCGCAAACTGAACGACCATACTCAAATGAGATCACTGCCAACTCTATGCTATGCTTCAACAATGAATGTTATGCTCCATTTTTCTATGCATATGCCATGCGAAATATGAAAATGATATGCTAAATGCTACGTAAATGAGAGGGCAAATTTGGGGTGTTACAGCTGCCCCTATTCAATCATCAGTTAATCTGAAAAGGACGATAGTACGGGCTATCGACCATTCAAGATAAACTGTGGTTGAATACCAAGAAGACCAGAAATTTGCACTCTGACAAAGAATGCAACATCGGGAAATAAACCCGACCAGATGACGCTCTGGGGATAGAAAAAGCAGACGAGCTTCTTCCAAGTTGAAACTGATATCTGGAATAAGAACAAGTTGACAGACGAGTCTTCAAACCATCCTGTGACGCCAGGAGCTGGACATACGAGTCCTCACAACAATGCATATAGCATGAGACAGACGAGTCTCCTTCGGGTTTACCTGTTACGCCAGGACCGGTGATCATTTCGACATTTAATTCCCACTGTCAGGATTCGAAACCTCTTCAATATAGACGAGTATTGGATGATCATCAAGATAACACAGACGAGTGCCATTAGTCAATGATACATACGAGTATCGGACGATGATCTGAGAAACACAGACGAGTGCCTCAAGCAATGATACAGACGAGTATCATCAACTGGTATAGACGAATACCAGAAATTCAAACACAGACGAGCATTTGAAGTAGCAACAGAGATATTAGGGTAAACAGAAAATCTTCACATTCAGGTGCAAGCTAGCACAGACGAGTGTTGAGGATGATACAGACGAGTATCTAGGCAAAGCAGACGAGCTTCAAACCAACAAACGACTTTTGGGGGATAAAAGCAGACGAGCTTCAACCAAACACATGCGAGTGCTGGACAGTTGCAGACGAGCAACAATAGAGAATACATGTCAAGGCATAGACGAGTGCAGCGAAGGATCCCGTACCAAACACAGACGAGTGCTAGGAGGTTGCAGACGAGCAACAACAAATATCATATCAGAACACCGACAAGTGTTGGGAAGTTGCAGACGAGCAACAACAAAAGATTATAACCAAACACAGACGAGTGTTGGGAAGTTGCAGACGAGCAACAGCAAATGATTATAACCAAACACAGACGAGTGTTGGGAAGTTGCAGACGAGCAACAGCAAATGATTATAACCAAACACAGACGAGTGTTGGGAAGTTGCAGACGAGCAACAACAAGGTAACCATTTCAAAGCACAGACGAATGCTGGAAATTGCAGACGAGCAAACAGCAACTGATATAACCAAACATAAACAAGTGTTTGGAATTGCGAACGAGCAGAATCAAAGTAATCATAAACCACCGTTGGGGAAAGCAAACGAGCAATACCATAGAGCTAACACAGACGAGTGTTGAAAGATGCAGACGAGCAATAAACAAATGCCTGAATGGCAGCAAGAATTACAACTCTGCAGGGGAAGACAAGTCAAGAGGTCTGGACACTCAACTCTGACTGAGGTGATGAATACCTGGCTGTATCATCAAATACCCAGAAGTACGGCAACTTTGCTGGGAAATATTTCACGGACGGAGATGAAAATCCAATATGAACTCTGTGGGGAATATCATCTAGTGACCTCTTGCATTTTCTGGACTAGTTGACTGCTTGAAGATCAACCTAAGAGGATTTTACAGAAGACCTGACATCCAAACTGTCCAAGTCTTCAAACTCTTTAGAGATTCGTAGAATCTTGACATAACTGCCCCAGATTGCATAGACTATGGAAAAATTTGTCTCGCAAGGATTCCTGAAAATCTCATATCGCTGCGAAATACCGCGCTCCGTCAGCACAAAAGATATGTACACTTGCCCCTGGCATAAATGAATCTAGTAGTTGAACTTTGATGTTGTGATTTTGGAATTTCCTTTTATGACAGACTCACTGGGTATCAACTCAAGGGTTGAAGAAGTGAAGACTATGATATCGACTCAAGGGTCGTAAGAAACGGAAATATCGACTCAAGGGTCGAGGAGAACACAACAACATCAACTCGAGGGTTGAGGAGTAAAGCGACAACATCATCGACTCGAGGGTCGAGGAAACGAAAATAACAATATCGTCTCAAGGGCCGAGGATATCAAAGCAACAATATCGACTCAAGGGTCGAGGATAACAAAACAACATCAACTCGAGGGTTGAGGAAATAAGACGACAATATCGACTCGAGGGTCGAGAAAAACAACACAACATCAACTCGAGGGCTGAGGAAATAAGACGACAATATCATCGACTCGAGGGTCAAGGAAACGAAACAACATCAACTCGAGGGTTGAGAAAACAGAAGCGATGATATCGACTCGAGGGTCGAGGAGATGCCAACAAAGATTGGACTTTAACCTTGAAGATGCCAATGACTATTGGACTTTAACCATATATGATAATCAGACGAAGTAACCACACCGTCTAAGGAGAAATTCTCTGACTAGGGAAGCACCCTACTGAGATAAATCATCAGACATTCATTCTGGGAACGGCCTTGCATGCCGTAATATTGTCTCAAGAGGATTTTACAGAAAACATAGTATCTGAAATGCTTCAGTGTTTCCAAACTCTTGAATATCCCGAAGTAACCACCTCAAACTGTATGGTCCATGAAGGAATTTTGCCCCAAGATCTTGCATCGTTATGAGGTGTTCTGTCCCAGTATTCTGAACCTTGGGTAGGTGCATCTGATTAACCGTCTTCTGGAGAGAGTAACTTCTAGTGCTTCTAGGGTGACCTGCCCCAGTACGAGCCTTACTTTGGAGAAAACACCCAGGCTAAATGCTCTGTGAGAGATTTAAATCTCGAAGTGATAGCCCCAGATTGGCTGTTGAAGAGATTGATCGACGTTATTGCCCCAGATTGGCTGCATTTAACCCAACTGGTTAGAAAAGTCCATATTCAACGAAGTTTCTTGAAAGAGTGCCCCTCGACATGAATGTCCTTCCGAAGTTTCTGCCTTCTCAACTTGGAAAGATTAAGCTTCTAGACTGAGGTTCCAGATGTGAACTTCTTTGATGCTAAACAGATGTATGCAAGCAGAAAATGTTTTATTCTGAGAATGAAAATTCTAATGCAACACATGTTAATCTTGAAGCTTTTATTGAAAAGATGTCATTTATGAACAAATCACTAGTTAAGATATAACACAAGCTTTTCTGAAATAAAACATGCATATGCAATACCAACAAGGGTCTTTTAGCACAACTCGTAGGAGTCAGGAACGCTATCTCATGGTGGCACGCTCTCGAATTAACCCTATTTCAGTTAGGACTTTTAAGGGTTGTATCGTGGCCTGGCTCATGGTTATAGAAACAAAGATATAGGCTCAAAGTTTATATGTGCCCACCCATCTTCGTGATGTCCTTCCATTCCTATGTTCAGCTAATTTTCGCAAACGCTCACCTCTCAAAAGGGTTTTGTGATGATTGAGGAACCATTACTCTAACAGTTTAAGCACCCCTAAGGTTATTGTTGTAACAGTCACCCCTATTATCTTTTGTGCTTGCATCACACGACTTGTTTTTGTTTGAGGACCTCTCTTGTGTAATCCTTTTTGTCTTCCTTTTTTTCATTCTTTTTCTTATCCCTAACTTTTGCCTGGACTGATTCTTGTGAATCTTTTGCAATTGGAGTCCAGCGGGATGCCCTAATTTTTGCCTAAGTCGTTTGTTTTCAAGTTTCGACTTAGCGGGCTATTTATTTCTTTTTTTCTTTATTTTTGTCCGAACAAATCGTGCGACACTATTTGTCTTGACTGTTTTGTAAGGGTTGTGACTGTCTCACTTTCTGGTTGTTGAGGAATAACCATGGTGGTTTCTAGTCTTTGGACCTCTTGATTTGGTACAATGAAATGTTAAGGATCCTCAGATGAACTCCATTATGAAAGTCTGAACGCTTGGTCATACTAGCTGACCCTTACCCTGCCCCGGGTTAAATGTGAGGGTTTTTTTTCGTGAAAAGACACTCCTACTTCAAGGCTCAAAGGGGTTAACGAAGGTTTATCTCCCTTATATCTCCGGTGTTTGGGAATTTGAAGCAATGCCTGTACATCGTCAACAGGGTCTTATTCAAGAGCACTCAATTGGAGATTTTTTGCGTTTTCATTTCGTCATCCTCCATCACAGAGTTTAAGAACAACAGTTGGTATTGCAATGCACATTCTCAAAATTAAAAGTAAAAATCGAATTAATTACTTCAAGAAAAACATGTGCATTTCATTAATTAACCTTCAAAAAGCAAACAAGTTTCATGAAAGCATACAAATGTTCGAACAAACATATAAAAACGACACATGAAAATGCAGTAAAGAAGCTGAGCAATGCCATTGTTGAGGAGACTTGACTCCGTCTGGACTTGTTGATCTTGAATACTTTCAGTAGTCAGCAAATTTTTCTGATAAGATTTGCAGTCTTCAATCAAATGACCACGTGTCAGCACCATACTTCAATCTCACTTATTAAGACCTTAAGCTTTCGACGTTCAAACATTGACACAAGACGTCTGAAGAGAAGAGTGACACTGAGATGAAATTGCCACATAATTTTGACACCTAAGGTTGCTCGGAAAGACCTGACGATCTTCTGCCTACGTATCTCCATTGACCAAAGACCAATGAAGAATCAGAGCGACGTAGTTCCCCTCAATAGGGATCAAAATGAGGTACATAGCCGCTCTTCAGAATCGAACTGAGAATCACCTTCACACACATCTTTAATAAATTCCTCCATAACATGAGCTGACGAACCCACATAACCAAACGGAGACTTGTTAACTTGAATGCCTTGAGGCGTCACTGAAATCAACCCAGACTCAATCAAATCTTGAACCTTATCCCTGAGAGGCTTGCATTCTTCAGCTGAATGTCCTGGCGCCTTGCCATGGAATCCACATTGAACATTGGGATCAAAACTTGGTGGATATGGAAAAGGTACCGGACCCGATTTCTTCGGCACTATCAATCCACTATCGATCAGGCATGGGAGTATCTGACTGTATGGTACTGGCAATGGATCGAAATACCTTTTGGATCTCTTAGTGTAGTAACGACGCCTTTGCGGAGTATGCTTCTGTTGGCATGGTATTTGTTGATATTGAGAAGATTCACTGTTAACTGAGATCTGACATACGGATTCAGAAGGTTGCTGACTCTTAACAACTGAAATGCATGTGTAATGTGGATAAGTCAATGGAGTTGAAGGATCCTCCCAGATTGCATCAATCACATCCTTTCCTTGGGTACTAACAACAGATTCATTCTCTTCAGCTGAGCCATCTGAAATGCCTTGGATCTTTCCCATCTTGATAAAACTCTCAATACGTTCTCCAACTATCACCAAGTCCGAGAAACTCGAAGTTCCACTGCCACTCAACCTCTCCAAGTACGGCCCTTGTAAGGTTTCTATGAAAAGATCAACCAATTCTCTGTCTGAGAGTGGGGGTTGCACCCGAGCAGCTACTTCTCTCCACCTCTGGGCATATTCTCTGAAAGATTCACCATCTCTTTGGGATAACACTTGCAAATTCATGCGCCTAAGAGCTCTGTCAAGATTGTAATCATACTGCTTCACAAATGCATTGGCTAGGTCTGACCATGACTGGATACGACTGCTCTCTAACTGCATATACCAATTCGACGATGCCTCACTCAAACTGTATTGGAAACAATGAATCATCAATTTGTCATTATGCTCATGTGAGGCCATCCTTCTGCAAAATCTTACCAAATGTTGTCTTGGACAACTATCCCCTTTGTACTTTTCAAACTTCGGTACTTTGAACTTTGGAGGTATTACCAGGCCATGCACCAGACACATGCTTGCAGCACTTAGATCAATGACATTACGACTTTGAAGGGCTTTAATCTCTTCCTCCAACACACGGAATCTTTCCTCCCTCTCCACAACTCGTGGATCTGGGAGTTTCACTACAGGGATTGCCTGTTGAGGATCTGGCATAGTGAAAGCAAAACTGTGATAATCTGCAGCATCAACAGAAGAAGAATGTCCACTTCGGGCGACCGGGCGCTCTTGAACATCTGGATTCCCAACAGGGGTCTGTACAGGCTGAGCTTGAGCGGAATTACGGTCATCCTGCCTTGCCAAAGTCATCATAACCTCCAAAAGTTGGTCCCACTGATCTCTTGTCAACCCAACATTTGCAGACGGGCTTTGCTCTCCAGGATCCATGATCTTCACAAAAGTTGCTTCAAGTCTGATACGAGAACCGGAGTCTCAACTGTAGATGGTGAACAAAGAACGGATGAGCCCTGCCTGCTGAATAGAAATGCAATGCAAATGATATGAGATGCCATGTTCAGTTACTTCCAAAGAATCTATCTGCTTTGATCCACATTTTTATACAAAAATCCAACAGAAATAATTCAGGGATGAGATCCTCAGAAATAACTGAACATGTATGCTAGAATGCTATGATGGCATGTATGCAACTGGCAAGTGATCGATAACTGGTGTCTGTCTGGATACGGAACACTGAGTTGAGAACCAAGCAACTAATGATATATGCCCTCTGAATAATAACCATCTGATAAGAACTCAAAACCAAAGATCAAGAACTCCAGAACCATAGTAACCAGATCAAAACATAAGATCACACTGATGATGAAGGGTATGTTGAGGTTAAGGGTTCCTGCAAACCTGTAAACCCATTCCCAATCTCACTGGTAGGCTCCGGGTCAGACATCACAGACTCTCAAAGCCGAATAGCAATAATACTTTCACCATTTCCGAGAAATGGCTCATGACCAAATCAGGGAATCGGTTAGGCATTATGTACTACGCAGGGAGGCCTCAGCTGAGTCCGGGAAAAAACAAGCATCCCCTATAGGTTCCCAGCTTCAAGCGCTGAAATCGAGAAACAATAGTACATTCAGCCCGTAGGATACAGTACTAATGTCATACGACCAGATGCTTTGACTGAGTTCCTATAAGAGAACCAGGCCATCCTATGCGAGTCCCCAGTGGACCCTCGGGTGCGAATGGGTTTGCCACGAAATGTGGTCTGCCACTGTCACCACTGGAGAGGGTTGTTTCCACAAAGGTTCTCAATGATCGGTCCCCAGATGCACATAACTATCAAGGTCTTATCCCGAAGTGGAGGAAATCCCCACACAAGATATTTCCAAGACAATCGCAATCTGGGCGTGAAACACATCGCCACTCATCATGCCACATGCGAGTACAATATGTCCACTCTAATCCTAGGGTGCACTCAAGCCGAGTACTTGGCTTATCTCTCAGAAACAGTATCACCCATCCCACCAAACAGAAAACTAGTCCAGACAGTCCAGTATGATATATATGATGCGGAAAATAAATACTGAAAACTGTAAATAATGTTGTAAATAAAGCAGTAAACAAACAACAATACAATACAACAAGCCACATCAAACAAGCATCACCCAATGAAACAACAACACACAAGCGCTAGGAGAGACTCACAGGGGAACCAGAGATTATCTGGTGTGCAGTCCCCAGCAGAGTCGCCAGCTGTCGCTCCCGGGATTTCCATCCTGGTACAAACGCGAAAGTGGCGCGGAAAAAGAATAGAGTCGCCAGCCATACATTTTTATCCCGAATGAAGGGGAAAGGTAATGTTGCACAAACCTGAGGAAGAAGGAAAGGACAAGGCCTTGCGAACCAAAGATCTGAGCTCGGGAGTCGGTTACGACCTGGGAAGGTATTAGCACCCCAGATCGTCCGCCGTACCCGACGAGATCCACGCTTGCTTGCTTGTTTCAAAGGGTGAGAAATAAAGAATGCTGCTGAATAAAACTGCTACTGGAACTGGAATGAGAAAAGGAACTAAAATAAGAGAATGAAGGAAAGGGGGAAATGTAGGGAAAATAAAGAATGTGCTCGAACGGGCCCTACCCCGCTGCCTACGTACCTCATCGGGAAAATGAGGATCAGAGACGCCGTAGTTCCCCTAACTAGGGGTAGAAAAGAAATTGCTTGTGAATTAAAGCTTGAACTGCCTATGCCATTGCTCAGGTGTTGCAGACTCGGACGACGAGTGCGTAACCGTCTTGCAAAGTGACAAGTAGGAGCAAGTTCGCGGACGGAGCGAATGAGATGAAAGAAGAATTCCCGAAGGAAAGACGCTTATTATTTGTTTGAGATTTTTATGAAGCTTTTATTTGTGAAGGTTTGCATAGGTAAGTGTACCTAAGTCTTACTCAATGGGATGTGTACGTCTCACATCATCCCGAAATGGAATGCGCAAGAGGCACACCTATCTATGGAGGAAATCCCCAAAGCTAGTCCCACAAGTGAAGGCTCAAGCACACTGGCCTATTACCATTATTAAGTGTTTTTGTGGTTTTATGATTAAGAAGTGTTTTTTAGCTTTTCTTTGTGAGGTACTCATGTTAAGACCTATCCACTACGAGTGATGACTCACACCTCGCCCCGAAATGGAACGCATGTGAGCATCTCATAGCAAAGTCTCATGTCACAAGAGAGTACTCAACCTTTATTAAATGAATTAAAATTAAGTTTGAAGATGAGAAGAGAGAGAGCACCAAAGGATCTCAAAGGGAAAATTCTAAAGGGGAACTAAAATAATCCTAAGTATTCACATGCATGGATATCCTAAAGGTTAGTGAGGTTTCTATCCTAATGAAGAAGAGAAGAATAAGATAGAAGAAGGGATGAGAAAGGCCTAGGCCCAACAAAAGAGAGTTAGTTCACATAAACATAAAAGGAAGAGGTAAGAATTAGAGATGTGGAACTCAATTCCCACATCTCACACTTACCATAGCCCCTGCAAGGTTATCATGCACAAGTGAACAAAAATGAACAAATTAACATAACATCATCCAACAATCAGAAGTGAAATGAAGTAAACAAATGCTTAATGCTAATTCAACTCAAAGAAATGAAAATGAGAAGCTTATGACTTAAAATGAAGCAACATGAATACATATGGAAACAAATGCGCACTTGTGAAATATGTAATACAAAACAAACAAAATACAAACACCAAGTTCAAAACTAGAATCAAAATGATATAAAGAATGGCCTAAGAGGCCAGAAAGATGAAGAGAAGTCATACAATACCAAACTATATCAAAATAAAAGCAATGGAACCAAAAGATGGAATTTAAACCCTTAAAGAAACAAATGACTTGAATAAGAAGCAAACTCAAAAATTTATAAGAACCAAGACCTATCCTAGGACCAGGAAGGTACCCATACCCAAAGGAACCCCAAATGAGAAGAAGAAGTTGGCACAAGTGCCCTTCTAGGCTTATAAGAAATCTAATGAACCAAAAGAAGCAAAATGGGACAAGGTGAGAACAAAAATCCACAAATAATCAACCAGCCATCTAAAAATTCTACAACTGGAACCAAATGATCTTAAAACACATTATATCAACTTGACAAAAGGACTTGCAAAAATTCAGAAAGGAACTAGGTTAAATGGAGGCACAAACACAAGTTAGGACAGAAAACTTACATCACAAGATAACAGACCAACACTCAAGAAATAATTTCCTAAAAATTCTGAGAAAAATCACATGAAAACTAGAAGATCTTAGAAACACAATGCAAAAAGAATGGGATCAAAACTCCAAATATTGAAGTCTATAGAAAATCAACAAGACAGGCTGGTCAAGAAATGAAGCAAATGAAGCTATGTACATTGGTGATTTAATTCTGGCACGCCAATCAATGAAAAAAATAAAATAAAAATGTTACAAAATTTTAAAGACACAAAGGAACATCCATGATTTATTTGGGAATTTTTAGATGAATATTTCTATTTTATACGAATTAAAAGCAAACTGAAATAAAAGAAAACTTAAGTTGACAAAAGAAAATGAAAGAGATGGGGTGAGGTGCATGAAGTAATGACTTTGAACTGAATTTGGATGGGCCTATAGGGTAAGGGGGTGCGAAACTTAAGCCCAGATTCAAACATACAAAATAATTTCTCAATCCTCTTCTTATTCTCTAAACACCATTACACTAATTAATCTTTTTTCTCTATTTTCTACACAATCATTATTCTAATTACCTTATATTTCCTAAAAAATGTTCTAATCTATTCTAAACAATTACCCTAACAACTATACTAAACCATTATATTTTCTAAACTATTATCTAAACAAATATACTAATCCTAAAACTATATTATATTTTTAACAATTTTCCCAACAATTATATTTCCTAATTAACCTCAACTAATTAAAAATCTTTTTATTTCTTAAACAAAATTCTAAACAATTATTAACTCCTAAACAATATATTTTCCAAACTATTTTCTAAACAAATACATTAATCCTAAAACTATATTATTTTTCTAAACAATGATTAAACTTATCTATTCTATTTTTAAACAAATATTAACTAAATAAATTTTGAACAATTATTGACTAATTATACCAATTAACCTATTTCTATTGCCTAACAGATTATCTAAACATTTTTCTTGTCTAAACAGCTTATTCTAAACAAATTAAACTAACTAAGCTCTTTAATCTTCCTAAACAGCTTATTCTAAACACTAAACATTATATATATTTCTAAACAATTATTATACTACTGACTAAACATTTATACTAATTAAATTCTATTATTTTTCCTAAACAATGATTCATATTCCTAATTAATCTCTATACTAATTGAACATTATTATATTGACTGAACACTATTATTTCCTAAACATTATCCTAATTAAACATTATATTCTAGATAATTAAACTTAATATATTTATGTTCTTAACAACAGAATTGAGAATACACACATACAGTAAACTCACGCATAAGCTTCTTCATCTTCCTCTCAAAAACAGTCCCCTCCTTTCTAACCCTAGGGCCGCCGCCGAAGCCCTCCTCTCCGACCTTGCCTCGCCGGCGCCTCCTCCTTCTTCCTCCCTCACCGCACATCACTCATCTTCTTCACCTCCTCTCTTCTTAACCTAAACACCGCCGGACTTCTTTCCTCAACCTCAACCGTCGCCGGCCACCTGAGCTCGTCGGACCACCTCCGACCGCTCCACCATAAACACAAACCTTCACTTAACGTTTTCCTTCCACTCAAAAAATCGGCGCCGGTACCTCTCACTAACCGCCGCACACAAAACTCCTAACATGAACCCTAGCCTAATCTCTCAATCTAAATCCTAAAACCGAATCAAAAGAAACAAACTCAACCACCGGATCGGAGCAAGAACAACAACCAATACGCAATCATGGTTATGAGAGTTCGAATTCGCGTACCTGTGAGCGACGAACAAGCTGCGGTGAGTACTTCCTCCGATTCGATTTCGGTTCTCTCACTCTTGCTTCGGAAACTCAATCCTCTTCTTCAACTGCTATGAATCGGAGTCACATTCTGGATGCTTTTCTTCGGCTTCTTGCGTTGTATCGCGACTTCACAAAGATGCTCCTACACGATGAAGATGAAGGCGGCGAATCCTTTAGGTACGATTCTCGTCGTTGATTACCAATGTGCTTAAAACATTCCTGCACTCATCCTACTTCTTTCTCTGTATTTTTTTTCTGATTTCATGGCGAATTCGATGGAGTCGTGTCGTTGTAATGTTGACACAGTTAATGGACACTGTTGTATTGATAATCTGAAAATTTCGGTGCAGGTCTTGGTGAAGTGGTTGTTGCAGATTGATGATGAAGTTATCGCTATGGATTCAGCTTGCGGTTTCGGGAGATGCAGGACTGTGATGATGGATAACGATGGAGAGGAATTGAATCTGGCTTTGTTGATGACGAAGAGGATTGATCGAACTTCATCTTCTGTTGTGGATCCAATTCAAAGTGATGATAGAATTCAGCTTTTAATGTATATTTGAAGAGAAGTGAATTTCGGTTACGATCAAATTATGGTGATGCCGAATATTTCGAAGCTATGAGGATGGAGAGTTTTTTTTTGTTGCTGGAAAATGGTGAGATGTTGATGATGGCGAGTTTTTGTTTGTTATCTCATGAAGAAGAGTTGATAAAATCCCAACTTCTGTTATTCTCTTTTTTGTTTAGTGAAAGAGATGAAGCTCATGGCTGCGTGATGATGAAAGAAGATTATGGTTTTTCTGTGTATGAAAATCTGATCCGAAATTGTTATTGATTCCTTTTTCTTCTCACAGAATTTTTGTTATTTCTCTTATTCTTTCAAGAATCATGAAACTCAGTTTTGTTATCTTTTTCTTTTTTTATTCCGTTACAGACCTCCCCAATTGTTACTGCTAATGATAAGTCCCTCTCTGTAAAACGTGAGCAGTGGCTTTTCATGAGGGTGCTCTCTTCAATCTGTGGTGTAGTTACAAAATTTGTTAACCCAAAATGCTGAGCATCCAACCCGTGCATACTCTCTTTTTTTCTCTTTTTTTTTTGTTATTATTTTCGAAGACTATCGGTGATTGCGCTGCACTTTAATTCCGTATTCACTTTTTCCATGCCTTGCTGCGTTTTTTTTTCTTTTTGTTGCATTTTCCAGCTGCTGTAGGTGTGTGGCTTAGGAAAAGTTGTGGGGAGAAGGATAGGCCGAAGATGTGGGCCATGAGTCCTGGGCTTAATGATAATAGAAAGCTATCGTAATAAAAATGATGATATGGGCTTATGGTATATGAAAAATGATAAAGAAATGGTTAATGGAAATTGAGATTTAAATAAATGAAGATGGTTTATGGATCTAAAATATATTTAAAATGAAAAATGGTTAATGGACTTTATTTATAAATGGGATAAGAACTTGATTATGAAAATGTGGTTATCGAATAAAAAAAACGGAATGATCTTGAATAACCTCCACTGATATTTCCATGCACACCTCAATTTAATCCAAAACCAACCTAAGCCTTTTCCACTTATCCCCGACACAAAGGAATTTTCCGAATCGCTGAACCACCCACCATTGAGACAATTGGAACCGAAACAACGTCTATCCGCTTGCACCTTACGGATCTCTACTTGATAACCCTTGAATCATTCTAAATCCAACCAAATCAACCTAAGGGAAATTAAATCCACCAATGAAACACTGATGACTTAACAACACTCAAACAAGCCAGCATGCGCCAGATTTCAACGCAAATCATTGTTTGATAAACCAAAGAACTCCCACACACCATACATCTTAGCACATGAGAACTAACCACCGAAGCAGATAACCTGCAATTAACGGAAACCTAACAGTTTGACCAAGCCAGGTCAAACGTCCATCTGAATCAAATCGCAAACTGAACGACCATACTCAAATGAGATCACTGCCAACTCTATGCTATGCTTCAACAATGAATGTTATGCTCCATTTTTCTATGCATATGCCATGCGAAATATGAAAATGATATGCTAAATGCTACGTAAATGAGAGGGCAAATTTGGGGTGTTACACTTTTAAGCGCTACTAAAGAAAAAAACGTTGTATTTTCCTTAATATGGCGTAGTGGAAGGTGTTTTCACTCAAAACATGTATAGTACTCTATAGGTACCTCTTGAAAAATTTGTGTTGGCTTAAAAAGGGTGTTGTTTGAAAAAGATTGGGGAGATGAGAGAAGAAATGTTTTTAAGATTTTTGTTCGACAAGGCTTCTTGAGCCTCATGCCTATGTACCCATAAAGTGCAATGGAGGATCAAAACCCCGTACTTCGTGGTATAAATAACAAAAGTGTTTATTTTAATTGATTTCAAATGAATACACATTTCGTCGTATTTGAGTGAAAAATCTACTTACTACCCACAATTAATGAGGAAGGAGCCTTGGCATCATCTTAAGATGGATGACTTTTGCTTGGATTGAAATCAACAAGTCTATCTGTAACACGATGGGATAACTGACTTGGTCATTTTTGTTTTCACAAAAACTATTTGCGGATAGAAAGAATCGCCATCGAATTTTATTTTATCCAATAAAGAAAGGCATAAAAGAACATGAAAGACCTTTGAAAAAGATTGGAGTTCGGGGGGTATGTTATACAAAGGGAAGGTGTTAGCACCCTTTGTATCCATGGTTATCCATAGGCTATTAATTGCTTATCTCACTTTACTTTTGTTTGAAAAATAGTGGTGGTGTATTTAGAAAAATATTTTAGAAGTTTAACTTTGCAATGGTTCTTGTACAAATGTATACAAAGTGTTTACTGTTTGAAAATATTTGAAAATGTGAGGTGTGGAAAGTATTTTGAAAGATGGTGAGCAGGCACTTAAGAACTAATTACCCTAAATTGTAAGGTCTTTCTTGTTATTTCATTTCTTTAGGGATAGAACTGTCCTTACTATTAGTTAGTAAGTAGTCTTATCCTTGGATGTGAAGGGACATGCGTAGGGTCATCGTATGGTCATAGAAGGCAACATGTAAAGGTATCTTAGCAATTCGAAGGGATTATCACCATTTTTCCGTAGGGTCATCGAGGGACGAGATCATTTATTCGTAGGCAACTTGAAGAGTCATCGAGAGACTATGATCTTTATATCGAAGGGACTTGATGATTTTATTCGTAGGCAACTTTTCTAAGACACACCTACGTTCGAGGGACTTGACCATTTTTGTAAGGCAACAAGAGGAGAAACCCTAGGCGTGTATGTGTGAGAAGTGTGTTGTATCAGTTATTTTAATCTTTGATTAATGGGCTAAGTCCATTTTTATTCGCATACAAGTCTTTTCACACCTTATTATTACTAACCACGCAATTAATGTTTTACGGAGTTAAAAAGCAGAAAATAAACCCTAGGCTATTACATTATGGGGAGGGGGATACATATTTGAAATTTGGGGAGTGCAGAAAATAAAAGTCCTACGCTATTACATCCCATGAGTGTAAGCACCCCAAATTTGCCCTCACCTATTCACACCATGGATTGTGATCATTTCATATGCATAAACACAATCATATCACCTCATATTATATTTTTGGTTCACTGCATAGTTTCTAAGTCATCTGCATCTAGGGTTTGTGATCTGAGCAATCCAAGAGCTTCTTGAGCCACCCCAAAGGCCACAAATCACTTCAAAGGGGTCCATGTGTGTTCTTATATCATATTACATCCTCTCAAAGTCAAAAATGCAAAAGAATCACAAGAACTGGGATTGGTGTGGATGCAGAGCCAAGTTTGACTGCAGTTGACCTAAAATTAGGGTTTTGGTTTCAGAGGCCATAACCCCAGTTTTTTTGGTCATTCTTGTTTCCATTGGTCTCTATATGGTATAGGGAGCATACATATCAATTTTCATGAAGAAATTCCATGGGGAAGTCATCTGATCAAGGGTTGACTTTTCAGACAAGTCAGTGCAAAATCAGGGCATCTGAGGCCCCCAATGACCCAACCAAGGGGTGGTCTTCATCATTTTGAGTGTATATGATCTTTATTTGATCATGTAAGAAGGTTGAAGTTCATAAAATTCAAGAATTACAAGTTTTTGCAAAGTTGACTTTTTAGGGCATGGTTGACTTTTCAAGAATATGTTATTTTATGCCATTTTTCAAGCCTTGCTTTTTGATCCAAAAATGCTTCAAATGGAAAGACTTTGGTCATGAAAGTTGTAGATTAGATCTTTCCCTTTTCAAAAAGTACAAGAACATGATCTAATTCTTCTTGGATCAAAAGTTATGGTGTGACAAAGTTGGCAAAAATCATTAATTTTCAAGATGTGCACCAAATGAGAAACTTGCAAGAACTTTGTACCAAGGCATTTGTGACTTCTAGTTCACATCAAACCAATGCACAAACATCACATGTGACCTAAAAATCAGATTTGAACCAAAAGATCACATGTTCATGGTTGGCAAGGCAAGGGATTTTCATGAAGTTTCAAAAGGAACCAACTTGCAAAACCACTCATCACACTTCACCAACTAGTTGTCTTGGCTGCTGAACCTTCCTAGCATCACTCACACACCATGCTGCACCAGCCCACACTCTTGTACCAAGCTAGAACTTAGCCCATGCCTCTCTTACCAAAAGGTTGACAATTTGCAAAAGTGGACTTACCTATCACAGCAGGCCAGGTCACATCATCTGACCAATGGGATTATTTTATACTATCCATTTGCTAGCCATTTGACATAAGGAGCAAGGCTGAAACACACAAGAGCATAACATTTACAAAATCACCCCCTCAAGCAAAAGCCTTCGAATCTCTCTGCACAGTTCACAAACATTCAAACCAAATCCATTGATCAACTCACCTTGCTTCATTGAGCCAAAACTAGCAAGACTTAGGCCTGAATCAAGCAAGAACACCATTCCTCCATTTTTACTCCCAGAAGCAAAACCATTCGAAACTCACTCCACAGGCCATAAACATCCAAACAAACTCCACAAACCTTCTCAAAACATCACCCTGATCACAAAGAACCACTTACATTGGCCTGAAACAGCCTGAATCACCATCACCATTTTCAACTGAGCTTGAGCAGAAGCTGTTCAAACTCCTTAACCAGCCAACATAAACTCCTCCTAAGCATTCAAGGATCATCAGGGGACCAAGTAAAGTGGATTGCATCAAAGGGAGAGGTCAGGAAGTTGCTGGAGTGAAAGCTTCGAAACTCAGGTAGCTCAAGAACTTTTTTTCCAGAAATGGATTTTTAAGTTCTAAAGTTGTTCTCCATGCTTCACTGATTGCTCTGATATCTTTAGTTTTGAAAATGGTTGAGAGATGAGAGTTTAATTTGTTTCTGAAAGTTTTGCCCTAAAATCTTCTTTGTTTCGATTCATGAGATTAATGAAATATAAATTAGTTTTGGCTTGGGGTTTTGATTCAGTAAGTTGTGGGGATCATTTCCATGTTTTTAGATTTCATTTTAGTTAGGTTTTGAGAGTTTTGGAGATTTTCAGGTGGGGTTCCCACCGGAGAAGACGACCGGAGGTCTTCTCCGGCCACCTGAAAATCATTAGGGCTTAATCCTGTAATTAATGGCCATTTGAATCTGGAGCGTTGGATCAGTGGACTTCGTTGACTTGCCGCGCGTGTGAATGGTCCAGATGTGGTCATTAAACCCTAATCACCATTATTTATTTAATTAAATCAGAATTAAGAGGTTTGAATTCCAGCCCTTGATCTGCGCGCGCAGTCAACATAGCCTTCCCCAGAATGAATCCTGGCCCTCCACTCAGTTGACTTCAGTTTATTTTATTTTTTATTTCATTTTATTTCATTTAATTTGCATAATTTATTTAAAATAGCAAAATTGTTTTAAAAATTATGAAACTTTTTCTCAAGAGTTTCATTAATTTTTAAAACACAAAAATATTTTTGTTTTCATTTTTAGCATTTAAAATGTATTTTTAAATATTTAAAAGTTTATTTTTAATTGATTAATGGAAATTAATTTATTAAAAATACTTTTAGGTATTTAAAAATCACCAAAAAATTCATGAAATGTTCTAAGACATTTAGAAACATTGTCCAACCTTCAAACCAAATTTATTTTTTGATCTTGATGCATTTTAAGAATTTCTCATTGAATTAAAATCATTTTTGTGCATTATTTTGATCCAAAGTTCAAAAAATCATCTCTGCCTATCCATGAAGAGTTGGACATTGATTCTTTTTGCATTGCATTGTGTTTAGCATGTAGTTTGTGAGATTAAATGGCCATGATTTTATTTTTCATTTTCAATTTGTTTGGTAATTTTCTTGTTAAGGAACCCTAAAACCCTAGAAAACTTGTGAAATTCATAACTTGAGCTTGGTTAGAAGTTGAAGCTTCTCCTTTGGGCATTGGTCTAGTATAGGATTAGGGGTCCTTGGAGTGGCATTTTCAATTTTTTATCTTATGTTTTGCTTCTGATTTTGATTTTTGTTTGATGTATGGTTCATAAACCCTAATTTGGGCTTCCATGTGCATCCATCTTGCATTCTCTTGCATAACATGACTTGCCATAGCATTTTATGCATCCTTGTGATTCATGGAGCATCTTAAGACATAGTGAAATCATGTTTGATCATTGCATCTTGTATTTGCCATGTTGTATGTCATGTGCACTTCATAACTTTTCATGTGTGTTCATGGTTCTTAACTTGTTTCATTTGCATTCATGAACTTGTATGATCATCTCCATGTGCTGCCTCATGTTTGTAACATCTCGTAGCATCATTAGCATCATGTAAATGCTTCTGGTTTTGTTTCTCACCATGTCATTCCATCCCATTTTGGCATTGCATTGCATTTCCTTTCTAACCTTTCAGGTGGTAAGTGGCTTTGAGAAGTGGATTTGCCCTCACTTCTCATAACTTTTCTTTTCATCTCTCTTGCATCCATTGCTGCATTTTTGTTTGTGTTTGAGTTTGAGCTTGCTCATTCTTCTTCTTCCCACTTTCTTTCTTCAAGTGACTTGACTTCTTGAATGAAGCAAGTTGCTTTGCTTCTCTTGATCCTTTCATCTGCTTCCTGGTGGTTCCATTGAAGACTTCTCTTGAAAACCTCACAAACCTTAGGAACAACCAAGCATGACAATGATTAGGATTTTGATTAGTCCCCCTTCATAGTTTTACCTTTGAGTCTCTTTTGAGTCTTCTCTTCTCATCCCATAATCAGGGACTAAACCCTAAAGGCTTTAAGGCTTTGTGATTAAGCTTATGCCTACATCCTTCTCTTAGGATGGAGTGTATAACTTTAATCCTAAGTGTTAAACCCTTAATGTGTTTAAATCTCTTAATCAATTCACTTAATAAGTATCAAGACATCATACTTGTAACTTGGGCCTTGCATTAGGGTTCTAATTCTTCCTTAAATGGTTAAGAAGGACTAACCCTAGTGTTAATGGACAAGTCCTCCTCAAGTTGTCTTACAAATCATAAAACTCACTTCATCATCATATCATTAAATAAAATCCACTTAATCAAAGGTTTGTTTTGTCATGAGTTTAATCCCTAATCATGGATTAAGTTGAGGAGCTTTCCTCAGCTTAAACATTCTCATCTATTATCCTTCTATTAGGATGGTGTAATGAGTCTGTTTAATCCTTGATTATGGCTTAACCTCATTACTCAACACTAAACAAAAACCACAAAAACATCTAAATAATCACAAGTAGGTTAATGATCTTAATCCTACATCAAAGGTGATTAAGTGTGAGAATCTGACTTCACACTTAAGGTATTCTCATTACCCCTAAACAGAGGGAAGATGTGATGAGTTTACTAACCCATTGGTTTAGACTTAAGCTCATTAACTTATGACAAATTCTCAAAAGCAATAAAAGACTGAAAACACAAAAAACAAACAATAATCGTCTCCTTCGGGATTCTTTTCTCATCATCTTCATTCACAAACGAGAACTTGCTTCTTCCGTCTAATGCAAGACAGTTTGCACCTGAGCCAGACAGGTCATACACTTGAGCATAGGCAAGCAAGCAGTTCACAAGTCAATTCATCTTTCAGTCTCTTTGGGTCGAACTACGGTGTTCTGACTTCCTCATTGCACGAGAGGATACGTAGGCATAACTTAACGGTTATCGAACAAAAGTCTCTGTATATTCCCCCTCCTTCCAGCTTCTTTCTTTAGCCTCATGATCTTGAGCATCTTATTCCTGTTCTTACACTGACACATCATTTATACACTTTACACTCACTTTACACTGACACCTGTACATCCTTTTCCAGCTACTTTATACACAGATTGCACTGACACTACCCCTTTAGAACACAAATCTTTTAAGCGTGGATCCCGTCGAGTACGACGGACAATCTGGGTGCTAATACCTTCCCAGGTTGTAACCAACCCCCTTTCTCAGTCTCTCTGGTTCGCAACCGTCTTATCCACATCTTTCTAGGCCTATGCAGCATTGCCTTTCCTCCGGGATAAAAATGCCTAGCTGGCGACTCTATTCATCTCCAGTGAGTTCACGGCTGTGTGTTCTCATTGTCCCTTTCGCCGACCGTTCGCATCTGTACCCCATTTGACCCGGCTTCATTTGGTGGGAGCGACAATGAGCAGTTACATTATTTAGGAAAATCGGGCGGAAAAATAAACCTAATTATTACAAATTACATACACCTATACATTTGTTCTAGTAAATATAAATAACGAGGAAATTAGAAAAATCGATAATGGATAAAAACGAGGAAAGGGAAATATAAAGAATCGGATAAAAACGATTAACTGAATTTATTTAGAAAAAGCAAAGTGTTTGATGATTATTTGAAATTATTAATTATTAATTAATTTAATTAATTTTTAAAAAAAGTTATTATTTTTTTATTTATCAAATAAAAAGAAAAAGGAGTTATTAATTTTATAAATTGTTATTGATTTTGAAAAAGTTAATTGATTATATGTTTAATTAATTAAAATATAAATTAAAAGAAAAATAAAAATAAAAATGTTAAAAAAACATGAAAGAAAGAAAATGAATTAAATAAAATAGGGGGAGGGTGGTTGGGTATCGAACCCGCCCACCAAAGGATCAAGGATGCGCTGCATTGGCAATTGAGCCACCTGTGTTTGCATGATAACCAACAAGAACAGACAATTATATAATAACATTAAACGAAAATCAAAGCCAACCAATCACGCAATGACACACAATCATTTTCAACCTTGGGCTGCATTATTTTTGCTACGGTTTTGCTATAAATTTCCTGCGATTTTGCTACGAAATTTTCGTAGCTATTTGGTCTTGTCATACCCCAAATTTGTCCGGGCCGTTAAATTTTTTTTCCCGCTATGTTACCTAGAGGTTACAAGATTTATTGATCTCTCTCCAAATGATCATTTGACCATTGGTCATGATATCCTAAAACAACTCGTGGATTCCATTTGTTTGTCTTGGCATGTTGTTTTGTGACTTTGTGATTATTAATAATAATTTTGCTAGTTTTGTCAAAAAGAGAGTGAATCAAGGAAGATGTTAACTTCGTGCATGATGTTTGAGACAATTCAGGAACAAGGCGGACCAAGTGGGTGACAATTTGGTTATAGGATCAAGTTGCTGAGGTCATTTCACCAAAATAAGTGAAGAAAGTAAATAGCATAAAACTTCCAAGTTTCAAGGCGGATCACTACCAAGGTTCATAATTGGCATCAAAGTTTCAATTTCAAAATTGATTCCAAGCATATAGGAGAAAATGGAAAAATGGATGGAATTTTAAAAGTCTATTTGGTACAGGATAAAATATTCAGCTTGATTCCAAATAATCCCAACAGAACACTCATTTTTTTTATTCCAAATAAATCCAGATGAGTGCCAGGGTTATTACAAATTATAATTCCAAGAGTGTTAAAGAAAACCAATTAGATTCTATTTCAAAAGCCAAGGCTAGTTATTGGTACCAGACCCCTAAAGAAAATACGTGCAAGAAACAAGGCGGAACGGTACAAACTTAGAAAGGTCAAATGCCACAAGTGTTTTCCTAAATTACGTGAGATACAAATTAACTACAGGAAACAGTAGGGAATTACAACGTTGACAGTGCTTTTGATTTCAATTTATGTCAAGCGTCCAAAATTGTGATTCATTATGCCAAATCGCACATTACAAGGAAATACCAGAAAATGTTGGCAGTACATTTAAAAGTTTCCATCAGTAATTAACAAGCATAATTCATAAAGAAAAACTTAGAAGTTTCTATAGCTAGTTATCAGTGCAATGTTCATGGAGTATCATTTGAGGCGATACATGAAAATGCGGCCAAGAGCAAATCCTCCGTCAATTCGAAGCTCCGCACTACCTTCCAAGTTCATCACCTGATACAATCTTCCAAAGTTGCATTATAAAGTCCTATGCCAAGATCAACCTATGTAGGAAAATAAGCAGATAATATAGAAATAATCAAGGGGTCAAAATGTCTAAGAAAACGCAGCTGCAGTGATGGTTCACCTTTGATCTGGCGATCAGCAATATATAACGCAGGCAAGGAGCAAGAGAACTAGCACGAACTCGCACCATAGGACGGGCTGACAACCTGATTAGCCATCTGATTCAGCTGCAAAAGAATGAAAAAACCTGCTGCCTGTTGCTCTATGCAAAACTGAGATCTGACCAATTCACAAGCAAAAAGCACCGCTCCGCCAGCTAAGTCTGAAGCATTGAACCAGGGGTACAATTGCAGAACCATTGAAAAACCACCTGAACTTCCATGTCTCCCTGATTAGAGAAAGCAAGTTTGAATTTGGCAAGCAAAAGAAGCAACATCAGATTAGCCCATAGTAATACATGACTCATAAAGGAATATCACAAGGCAAGCAAGTAGAAGTTGATGACCATTGAAAAAATTACGTTGAGTTATGCAGTAGAGTGAAAATAAATGACCCGTAATCAGCACCAGACTGCCTAATCTAGTTTGCAACAAGTACTTCATAAAATCACCAAGAGACACAAGAAAAAACAAGGCCCAAGAGTAGTTATTACATATCAAGGAGCATTGTTTGCACAGGGTATTAAGCTACCGAAATTACGCCTATGATAAGATGAATCCATACCAGAATTTCTGTTGCAGCAAAGAGGTAATACCATGGCCAGTTCTTCAAACCAAAGACAGGTCTTACATCTGTGGAATACCAAAACAAAAGAAATTGAAATAAGTGAATTAGTACACAAGCAAACCATGACCAAGAATTAAGTCTTTCACATAAAGCTCACCAAATAAAGGTCATAAGCATAATTTCAAGTTTTCGCAGCAGTACACAAGAAGGTAACAATGCAGTGAATGGAGTTGATCAATGCGAGGTAACATGAACAGAAAGAGGATTGAAACAAGATCATAATGTCAAATGGTAATATTGTTAAATCCTACGGAAATAACATTGTTTTGCATCACAAACAGTAAACACACACACATGGTTCAGTCTCAGTATATCTCTCTCAAGTACAGTTCATATTGAAATTGATTCAAGCACATGTCCATTTAAAATATCTGTCAGACTAAGTTCTTACAAGGAAAAAGTTAAAAGAGCATATATGAAAAGTGAGACCAATATCAGCAAAGTCTATGAGGACTGATGAGAACATAAAGAAAATCACATAAATCTATCTCATCAATCCTCCAACCAAGTGCAAGCAGAATTGTTACAAGCAGTGGAGTAATCATTCAATATAAGTGCAACTAAGAGTTTAATGCGTTACCTTTGAAGCATAATTCAACAATGTCCTCCTAGCCATCATATTTTCCATCCATAGTTTCTTCTTGGTTGTTATCAGATCATGTAATTTGATCGATGTGGAGTTTCAATTGATAATCTTCAACTGCAAGCAGCTTCGCTCCTCACCGAGCACTCTAAGTCCCTCACCAAATCTGCCAAGGCAATACAAGGAATCAGAACCACAAGACGTATGAGGCACCAAGAATAGTATGAGGAATACCATGAAATTGCAGCTTTGTCTAAAAAAATTTCCCTGTGTTAAGAGTACTGCATCAGCCCTATGACCTACTGTCTCCATGAGAAGTCATGCCAACATTCACCTATCCAAGCTATCACCAATACACCTTCAGAAAAGCCACAAAGGAAACCCGACAAAAGTCGGCACGGAGGAAGAATGTGGTACCAAGCTGAATTCAAAAAGAGAGCATCACATATGCGGAATAAAAAAACAGGAGACCATAACCAATTGAGGGTTTAGTACATTACCTCTGAATTTTGATCCGACGACGTACCCTAGCGGATGTTGTACCACTAGAAGAAAACAAGTCCTGCAGACAAAGAAATCAAAATATGTCAAAGGAGGGCATTCTGCAGCAGATGATCAAGCTGGGTTATTTAGTTGACTAAGTTCAAATGGAATGCAAAAGTCATGAAGGGCAAAGGCTAGCAACCGTAAAAAAATATAGCAGTAAATTCATCTTTTCACAGTCAGTAAAAAATCAAGGAAAATCATGTTGGGGACCACTAGTCTAAGGCAGAAAAGACAAAGTGAAAGTTTTTCGTACATCAAAAAATCCCATGAAATCAGTAACGGATGCATCACACAAAATTCATTCCTCACACGAGTTTCAGAATTTCGCACGTATCAGGTATCCTAAATTTCCACTATATATCCTTCAATCATTGGTAGAAGAGGAAAGACAAACCCTAGTGGAAAAGAAAAACGCAGAAAATTTAAATCCTTAAAATTTCGAAGCCACAAAACCTTACCCGCAAACCACCTTCATCACCACCGCAAATCGCATCGAACATCGCCATCCAAAACGTCCTCCTCTCATCAAACACAAACCTTCACCGAAGCCACCAAACGACCTTTAAACCACCAGACGACGACACCACTCCCTTACCACCGTTCCGGCCATCTCAAACCCTGATCTGAAGTCGCGTTGAAATCGAGCCCAAACCGTGAGAAGCCGAAGCCAGGGAGACGAAGACGGAAGTAGGAGCATCGGCGAGGAGGGTGAAATCGTGAATGTCGCACCATCACCGAGAGCTTGAGAGAGGTTGAAAGAGTGAGACGGCCACGTGAAGGGAAAAGCAGAACCCATGAGAATCCGCCGTGAGTCATTAAGGATGATGGTGGTTCAACCGAGTCCGAGAGGGGAGATTCATTTGTTTCGCCAAGGGTTTTCCGAAGCTTTTCTCTAGTTTCTTTGAAACGTGCGTATTTCCACTTCTCTGTTTATGTTTTATCTATATAAAACCCTGTTGATTTTTTTAATTTTATTTAAACCTTTGTGTTTATTATTTATTATTTACCTTTTATTTTGTTAAAAAAAATCTGATGTTGCTGTTAAAAGAATTATTATTTTATTGTTTGATAAGCTTGATTTTGGATGATTGGGCTCGGCCCACTGGTTTCCATAATCACTATCCAGCGCCACCCCCTTTTTACTGATTTTATTTCTTTTGATTTTTTATCATTTATGCTGTTGTTGGGTTTGGGCTTTGAGCCTAGGAGATTTGGTTGGCTGATCTTACACCACGCTTCATGTTTCATTCCCTCTATATTTATTTTGTTGCTTATTTGTAAAATTTATTATTACTCTTATTTTCTATTTTTTTGATGTTATTTGTTTTCGTATATAGTTTTAATCTCTTGACGTTATTTTCTTTGTAAAAAAAAATGCCCAAAAAGTAGCAAATTATTTGTTTTATTTATTTATTAGAGGGGCCGATGATATTATAAAAGGCCGTTTTCGCCCGATTACATTTAATCGGTGATGTGCGGTCAATATGAGGCCCTCTTTTATTTTATTCTATTATTTTTTATTCGGAACAAAAAAACATGTAATATAATTTAATTTAATTCATTATTTTCAATATTATTTATTCATTGATTCAATTTATTATTCTATTTAATATTCAATTTAATTTATTCATTTAATTTCGCATTTCAAATTACGATTCGACTCCTTATAGAATGGTTCCCATTTTGAACCGATTCTAAGGCAGTTCACGAACAAAATTTCGTCGCGTCCCGAAAAGGTCCAACGCCTTCGAATAGTTGTGCTCGATTAAAAGGTCCAACGCCTTCAAATAGTTACGTCCTGATTAAAAGGTCGAACGCCTTCGAATAGTTCAAACACACTGCACACACGCTTTCTCTTGGGCTAATTACAACGAGACCTCTTTATTTCTCGCAATCCCCTGTATTTATTTTGTACCCCTCTCCCATTAATTTGTACGTACTTTATTTTCCGCATTTTATTTTAATTTTGAATCCTTGGTCCAACGCCAAGCGATTGCACTTGCACACTAGCACTTGTTATTCAGTTTTCGTTTATTAGGATCCACCTCTCTTTGCGAGTCGAGCGCTTCGTGCCTCGCTGACAAAACCACAAAAATAACCTCCATTTGCATTTACCCTTTAAACTTCAAAAAACCAAAATGTTTCGATTAGATCCAAACCCTTGATCCAACGTCAAGTGGCTTTAGGAAATAAAAACACTTTAATAATACGAGAAGATCTGTACGCCACGAGCCTTAAGCGGTAGAAAGGAGGATAACGAGCTCTCGTTACTCGCTCCGATTATTTCGACGCAGGACACTCGTCTTGTTGGGCGAGATAAACTATCCATAGTCTTTAGTGCATTTCGACTCCTAAACCCTTTCATCGACGAAAGGTAATAAAATCAACAACCATTACCCTTAGTAGGCCGAACTACGAGGCTCTGACTTTCCCATTGCACACGGGAGTACGTAGGCACGAGGATCTCAATCCTTGCCGAGCACCTAGGTTCAATCTAACTTATAATTCAACTCATTTCCCTCTAGCAAGCAATTTGTTTAAGCATAGACATCCTTTCAAGCGTGATAACTTAGATGGTTCCCATCGAGTACGATGGATGTAGGGGGTGCTAATACCTTCCCCCTGCATAACCGACTCCCAAACCCAGGCAATGGTTCCGTTGACCTTTATCCTCATCCTTTTCCTCCCGGGTTGTATCTATATCTTCCCTTTCCCTCTTCGGGAATAAATAGAATTAGGTGGCGACTCTTCAGTCCGTCCGGCGCGTGACTCCATCTTTTCGGATCGCGTGAGGTTGTATTTTTCGGGGTACGACAGGCCTGCAATTTGAACATAAAAAAAACAAATATTAACGCATCAAAACTACATATTTCTACTAATTTCAGCCTCAGGAATTCAATGGTGCAATTTGTTTGGCCTAAAAGTGGCTGGATTGGGAGTTTCGATCGAGAGATGTTTTATGCCCTAACAATGGTGTTGTTCGAAACCTGCATTATAACTAAAAAACAAACTATCAAAAAGAATCAATACATGATTATAAACAATATTATGAAAATAAAATGTATTAAAATGCTATGAAATGAAAGATTTGAGGTCAAGAAAAAGTAAGAGGCGGCATGTGTTCATAGGTTGTGTTTTACGTATGCTTAACCTTCAATAGGGATTGGAATGACCTCCTGGAAGTTTATTGATGATGATTGGATGAAGAAAGAGGCTGGAATCTTCCTATGAAATGTTTTTGAAATTTTCCCTAGTTTGCCTTTTTTTGAAATTTCTTTTAGGGTCTTTTGGTGTAATAATTTTTTGTTCTCATGACTTGTGTGTATGATGAGTATATATAGAAGTGTAATTTAGGTCAAAAATTTTGGGCTTGGGTGAATGAAACTTGGTTGCTTTTGAGTGAAGAAAGAAACTTTCTATTTTAATGAAAAAAATTGATATTATGGTCTTTCCCTTGATGTGCATTAATTTGGGATCCTTATTATGATCATAAACACCAAAATCTGATCCTAAAATAATCATAAGATCAAATATTTGATTTTCTAATATTTATTCTAATTAAAATTGAATTTAAATAAATTAAATCCAATAAAATATAAAATAAATATAAAAAATCAGAATATATGAATTATGGGTCGTGGATTATCTCATGATTAAGTTTGGGTTAGAAAAATATGGGCCTATTTGGCAAAAACTTAAGTTTTGGTCATTATTTGCCTTATACACCTCCTCCACTTTACCCAACTTCAACAATGCATAACTCTCTCAATTTTTTCCCATGTATGTGTTATGGGACTTTTTAGAAAGCTTAGAGTGTCCTCTAACTACTCCTTTGGGTCCCATGTCCATTTGGTCTTCCATGTTCAAGTTATGAGCTTTTGAAAAAAGTTGACTTTTGTTGACTTTTTAAAGGACATGTAATGTCTTGGCTCATATCTCTCAAATGAAGCATTTCTGGCCTTGGCTTGTGAGACACAAAGTTGTAGGGAATTGAATTTCCTTCAAAATGAGCCTTGGATGAGAAATTTCTGATGAAGCATGTGAAAGTTATGGTTGGTCAAAGTACAATTGATGTTTCCTACAAAAACCCTAATTTAGTAACTTCTGGTTCTTGATGAATTTGAGGTTTCCTTGATGAATCGTGATCAACCCTTGACCAAATGATGAATATTACTTCATAATCTTGATGTTGACGCAAAATCTTGAAGTTTTACTGTATGTTGACCACAATTGACTTTTTGACCAATTTAACCGATTTTTGATTATCTGAGCATCTGACTGACCAAACTTGTAAGGCAAGTCTTGAAACTTGACATGATGATTCTATGAAGTATGTGGGACACCATGAAGTCCATTTGAGGCTTTTAAAGTCCAATTTTCTTGTAGAAACTCAAAACCCTAATTTAAGATCCATTGCTTAGGAGGATGCTTTGTCTGATGAAACCTTGTATCCCTTTGAGCAATTGAGAATCTTGTGACCATTAGGATACCTCTTGAGACATATTGTATTGAATATGTGAGGGAAAATTTTGGGGTACAACACTATCACTCAACATCTAAGTGGAAAATGTCACCACTTCTTTACATTATTTTAGAAGTATAGGAGTTACATCACTACAAGAACACAATTAATGACTACTCTTAAGAAAGGATTTTAAAGGGAAAAGGTGCACAAAGGCACAAAAGATTTGAATGAGTTTTGTGTATTTTAAGTCTTTTGAAATTGTTTTTATATGCTTAAAGTCAAGGTTTATTGAAAAAGTGGTTCAAGTTTTAAAACTACAAGGTTTTGAAAAAGGAAGAAGATTTTGAAAATTTAAAGAGAAAGAGGTGAAGGGAATATCCTAATGCATAAAGTAAATAGAAAGAAAAGAAAGATTTAACCAGGATATAACAGGCGTATGACATAAGTCAAACAAACATTCAATTCCTTTGGATTAAACCATAAGTAAGCCAAATAAGCAAATAATAAACCATGTATTAGATGAAAGAAGAACTTCAGCCATAAAGTCAAAGCCATGTATCAGAGCCAACTCTTCAAAAGAGGTCCAAAAGTCAACCAAAAGTCAATGGTATTTGATGAATCCCAACGTCTCAAGTCAAGTTTCCAAAGCATATGATCAAGAACCTAAATCCATAAGTCCAACTCTAAGTTAAGGATAGTAACATCAAGTCCAAGAATTAGAGAACCAAGTTTTTAGGGTTTTTCCTATATTAATGTTTTTAAATAAAAAAAAGTCCAAGTAGACAAAGGAAAAAGAAGCATAAACATAAAAAATATGAAATGTAATACTTAGAAATAAGGGCATAAAAGTAAATGGCAAGAAAGTAAATGATAAGAATTTAAATGGAAAGAATTTAAATTGAAAAAAATTAAAATGCGAGGAATTAAATGGCATTATAGTAAAGTTAGTACAATAATGATGTTAGTATGTTAGCGTTAGTAATCTGATTTGGGACAAATGTAGCGTTATGTTAAGCAACGCAGACAGACTTATGTAAAAGTCAATACTATACGAGGCCGGTCAATAAAGATTTATGTACCATACATATTAAAGATATGATATAAATCATACTCTCAAAACATGTAGCACAAGTAAAAAACAATGAGGGATCAAGCACAAGGCAAAGAGATTGGTCCATTACATCAATCACCCTTCATGATAACTTAGGACAGACTTATGCTTCAATCCAAAGTACCTCAAATGATCCATGATCAATTACAAGGTAGATTTAAAATGATGAAAGTTCATCAAGTATTAATCCAAAATTCATGAACAAGATGGAACCTCAATCATCCAATTGATCAAGTGAAAAGAAAAAAGAAAACAAAGAGATGAAGATGAAGAGAGAAAGAAACAAGAAACTCAAATTGAACCATAACTTTGATCAAGTTATCATCAAGATCAACTGCCTATCTTGGTGGATTAAGTTTTTCAAGTTATATGTGAGAACAAGATTTGGTTCTGCTTAATATCTTTATGTATTGATAATAACAACGAAGTATTTAAGTGAATGCAATTTTGATACTATAACGTTTGTTATTGTGTAAGAATGACAAACAAGTTTTGACTCTGAGGGAGTTCTTAAAAACCGAAGGTTCTGATAAGATAATATCTGCTTATGCACAAATTGGAAGCAAGACTGCTCAAGTGCCAACTCATCAGAAAAATCTTGAGAATACTGATGTTGTTGTTACAATGTTTTCTAGGATTCTGACTATGAATGAGTAAGACTTTGATACGACAATGTTCTGAAGACCAAGTGATAAAGACTCTAAAGAATTGAGGTTCTGAAGATAGAATGATCTGAAGACCAAATGCGGAAAGACTCTGAAGACTTGAAGTTCTGAAGAACAAGGGTTTCGAAGACAAGTGCTAAAGTTCTAAAGACTGAAGACTTGAGAGTTTGAAGAACCCATCATTCTTATCTCAACTCATGCTTCAATACAATTATCAATCATATGTCGCTGAAGTTCTAAAGATAAGAATTAAGATTAAGATACATCCTTTTATCAACTCATACTTCAATACATCTCTCAACCAGACGCCTCTGACATTCTGATAAATAGGATCAAGTGTTACTCTTCTCTCTACTCATGCTTCAAACGTTTATTTACCAGAAGCTTCTGAAGTTCTGAAGAAAAGAAGCAACAATCAAGAAAGTTAATTTATCTCTACTCATGCTTCACACATCTATCAACCTAAAGCCGCTGAAGATCAAAAGATAATAATTAACGGATAAGAGGGAATAATACAATAGTACAAAGACACTTCATTCTACTACCAATTCCACTACTCCACTATCCTGATTCGGTAGTACAAGAAGGACGATTGTGTGTACTATTTTTCACTCTAAGTAACGACATTCCTTTTTGCCAGTTGTGACGCAACATATATATTTCTCAAGTGCCTATATAAGGATTGTCTATTGAAGAAGCAAAGTGACAAACATTGACATATAATTTACCCAAGACTACAAAGATTAAACATTCCAATTTCATTTGTAGTATCAAGTTTCAAAAGCTCTTTAATTTGTGTTTACACCTTCTTATTTTAGAAGCACTTCTTTGTAAGCAAACCTTGTAGCAAACAATTGTTTGCATTCCCTAAAGGACCTAGTGTAGGTCAGCAACATTAGGAAGACTAATGTCGCGGGTCTTAGTGGTTATTAATCACATAGTTGTTGTGCAGTTGTAATTTGTTGAGATTATAGTGGATTAAGTCCACGTTGAAGGAAAAATCACCTTGGCGGGTGGGCTGGTGGTAGCTCGTGGTTGACAAGTGAACCAGGATAAATTCTTGTGTTCTTTCTTTCTTTCTCTATTCTTTTATTTGATTGTGTTTGTTATTATAGCGATTATTTTTCAAAACACCATTCAACCCCCCTCCCCCTTTCTAGTGTTTTCTCACACCTTCAAATTGAACCACAACTTTGATCAAGTTATCATCAAGATCAACCACCTATCTTGGTGGATTAGGGTTTTCAACCTATTAACACCCAAAGTCCATTGATATTGATGAAACTTATGATCAAATGTCATTATCCAGTAGGTGTAAACACAAACTACATAAATTAATGGCAAACAATATTAAAAATACAATAATAAATAATATAAAAACATTAAAATGTTTTTTAAAATGATTTTAAATTGAAAATAAAATGGAAAATAGTAGAGTAACCTCAAACTACCAAATGAATGGCAAACAAAAATATAAATAAAATAGAAATGGCTTAAAATATTTTTCGGGATGTTTGCAATATTTTTCAAAACAGAAAAATATTTTTAAACCAACTTAAACATGACAAATAAGAGAAAAATAATTTAAAAGCATGAAAAATAAAAATAAAATTGTGAAAAATATACACAAGGTGTAAAATGATAGAAAACATTTTTGTGAATTTTTTGAGATTTTTTGGATGAAAATTGGATTTAATATGAATTTTAAAAAAGAAAAACCAATAAATGAAATAAAAAGAAAAAGAAATAAAAAGAGAAAAAACAAAGAGTGTTATATTTGGAATCACTTAAGTGAGGCGGCACATCAGATGGCTTAGATCTGGAAGTTCACCATGGACATTAGTGGAAATAACGTGCCAAATCCAAATTAAAAACAAACTCAAGCCACCATGAGAGGCTGTCTGGTCGTCTTCTCTGGTGAGTAGTTACCAGAGCTTTGGCATTTGGTAACGTTTGAGCATGAAACCACCAACATTATGACTGTTTCATCAAGGCAAACTCAAATATGTTTCACTTTCATTTATTGAAAGTAAACATGAAGAATTTTAGAGAAAACTCAATGAAAATGAAAAAATGAAGAGAAATTAAATGCTGAAAACGAACAACCAAAACAAGATAAGTTATAGGAAAGGATCAGATAGTATCAGGCTACGTCGTGGTAACTTGTTTGAGTCCAAAAGATGCTTAAAACTGACTTGACCAAATAATGATCGAAATTGTTGAAAACTGGATTTGGTTAGAGTAATTCAGTGAGTCGAAAGACTTGATTCTAGTTGCTTTAGCTTTAGGAGATGGTAGGTAAGCTAATGGAAGTAAGAAATGGAGTTGGAAGGGCTTGAAAATGAAATATGATATCTCAAAATTTGAAGAGAAATTATGAGTATGACCAGAGATGAATGAGTCTCATACGAGTGAAAATAAGTTTCAAATTGTGTGAATCACGAGCAAGCAAAATGTGACCATTCTTTGTTGTGAAGTCATCCAAAACATAGTGCATTCCTTCCAATTTTGGGTCATTTTGAATCACAAATCATCACTTAACATCATCAAGTACTAATCACATGCAAGCATTGGCTTCAAATTGAAAATTGAGTGAATTTGCAAAACTGGTCATGATCAAAATTCAGTTCCATGGGGTCAACATCAAACCATTGGGAAATTGTGTACACTTGACCTTTGATCCTCATTATTTTTGCTAAATGATCACAACATAACATAGGGTGCAATGTAAAAAGAAAGTATTGATTTGGATACTTGAGAAAAAAATTGTGAGCTTGCAAAGTTAACATCAGGACCTATATTTCTAAGGCAAACTTGACCTATAATGTCTTCAAACGTTTCATGTCTTCCAAGCATAATTAACCTTTGATCTTTGAAACAAACTTGTAGAGGGTGTCACAAGGGATAATTGGTAAAAAGAACCAACCATAAGAGTTGAAAATAAAGAGTTATGATCTTTGTTAGTTAGGTAAATATCACTTAAATTTAAGTCAAATTTCACTAAGTCCACAAAGTGACCTCTAATGGTTCCAAACTTTTGATGATATTCAAAGCATAATTGGCTCTTGACTTGTAAAGAGAAGTTGGAGAGGATGTCAAGAAGAGTAATTTCCCCAAATAATCACTCAAAAATGTCTAAAAATGAATGAGTTGTGATATTTGAACTTGGACTTGAAATGTTAACTTTTAGATCAAACTACTTTGAACAGCCTTGCAATCTTGGGCATTCCTTGCCATTCAAGGAACACGTGTGATCATATGTACTTCAAATGATGTACTCTTAAATGTTAATTTATGAATCTTATTGATGAAGGCATGAAAATAAACACACGACCCTTTGAAGTTTCTAGAGAAGCAAGCTATTAAACTTTGAAGTATCTTTGATGAAATGAAGTTAAATGATGCTTTAGACCCTATGCTTTGAGATTAAAGTTCAAGATTTGACGAATAGCCTTTAAGAATCAATGGTTGACCACACTTTTATCGTGGAACTCAAACCCTAGCTGGGGAGACGATCATTTGACGCTCTTTAGAAGGTTTCAACTTGTTCCAAGCATCTCACACAATCCTTGAGGTCTAATTAAGTTGTTCCGATAATCACACAACATCTGTAACACCTACAACTAAGGATTTGAATTCCTCTAGCACAAGGTAAGCATAAACTCTCAAAATCCATACTCCATGTATCATAAATTTATTTTCAAAGTGCCAACATATTTCTGGTAGTCCATAGAATGATAACCCTCAAGCAATTGCTAAGTTTACATCTCGTATAAGATTTCATGGTGTTTATAAAAAATTTAGGATTCACCTGTTCATCACCTATTATATTACACCACACTTATAAGAAATTAAATTAAATGCTACCATCGTGTTCCTTGTTCAAAAGCGCATAAAATCCATGTTCACATATTTTGATTTCATTTCTTAACGAGTGAGATACATCAGTGTCATACCTTAATTTTTGCCCCAAAATATTTCCATATTTTCACTTGCATTTTGCATACAAACAAGATCATGCACTGTTTTGTCTATCCTTTTTGGTCACAGGTATGTACCTCACAGGGGACCACCATTGCTTTTGTTTGTTTATGTTTATTAACCATTAATTAAAATCCAAAAATATTTTGTTTACTTTTATTAACATTTTCAGGGGAAGAACAGGTCAAAAATACCAAAAATAACAGTTCCTCAGCTCGAACGAATTTCATCTGAACAAAGTCGAAGCTGATCCGCAAACAATCAAAATTATCTGATCAAGGATTTCTCATGTTTTAATTGATTTATTCAAGGAATTCCAAGGTTCATGTGTTTATTTTCATTGCCTTCTTCGACACGCAAAAGAATCAAGTCGAAACAATAACCATGCAATCAAAGAAAATAATGTAAACTTTGACTTGGTTAACTAATTAATCGTTTCCCGTACAAAATGGTTAACCGGTTAACTAGGGGGAAATTTGAATATTTTGTTCAATTTCAGCACATCTTGGCCCTTGATCTCACTTGGAATATTCTAGATCCACTCCACTTTTATTCCTCTATATCACTTTGATCGTTCCCCACCATATACATTCACTAATGACCACTCTTTTATGAATTTTCCTCCAAATTTGAATTCCAAGCCTATTTTTGATTTTCCAAAGCAAGCTTCATTCTACCATATTCCCAAGCCTAATATTTTTAAATAAAGACCTCTTTTTATTCATTTCTCAAGCTTCTGAGAGCCAAATTCACCTTGCTAAAATTTCTTTGAAGCATTTGATAGCCACAAAATCCCTTGCAAAATATTTTCCCAAACCACAAAATTCACCAAAGCTCATTTTCTTATTTTGAAAATTTTCAAGAATTTGCATTGAACTATTGAATAACTTTGAGATAAACCTTCATCCTTTTGAATTTTCTTCATCAATTTCAATAGATCAAGCTTGCTAGTGGAGTAATTTGAAGTTTGTTCTTGGTAATTCATCTTCCTCCATTGTTACACCTTCATCACCATCATTCAAGATGTAGATCCTTGGGGCTTTTGTTTGTTGATCCTTTGGATCATAAATTATGGTTTGATTGCAGGGATTTCACTATTTTTACACTTTAAAATTTGTGCCAATTCAGTTCATGATCATAAGGTGTTTGAAAATTGTTTTAAAAGAGGATCATGCTGAATTTTTGACTTTTTTCTACTTCAGGTTCTGTGTTAACCGATTAACCATTTGCAGTGCAAATTGGTTAATTGGTTAACTGATGTAAAATGCACCAGAATTCAAATTTTTCACGTGTTAACCAGTTAACTAAATGGTTAACCGATTAACATTGTTTCAATGGCACTTTTTCACTTGTTTTTGACTTGTTTTTGGTTCCTTTTTCTTCTTCTTCCTATTTCTTCTTATTTTTACATAGGGTGACATTTTTCGAACTAATTTCTCTTTGAATTTAATGGAATTTGGGTGTAGATTAGAGGAGTTAACGTTCATTAGTTCAAATCGATCTATAAGTGAATTATTTAATTCACTTTAGGTGCTTTGAATTAGTGATACATTTCTATACCTTGAATACACGAAAATGAGTGATTGAACTTAAATATGAAAGAATACCATAAGTATAACTCAATTTGCTATTCATCTTTATTTTTGTGTGGCATTGCATTCTGATGGTGATTTATATATCGTTTATCTCACATGTATTAACACTAACATTGTTAACCTTAATTGGTTTTGGTCGGCCTCATTTGTAGGGTAATTACTCTGTAAATTACTCGGCAATTTCTTAACATAGACCTAAATATTCCCCTACTTTGGAATAAAAATCCAATTGGATACTTGCACTTTCGTGGACCGGACCTCGTGTTGGTCACGTCATCCCAAGGTGGTTAATCTTTTTCATTAGATCCAAGACTTTTGAAGCTTGATGCGTAGTTGCTTTGGGTATCTCAATATTCTTTCAAGTTTCATCGAATTTGGGTCTAATCATATCGGTTAACCATTATAGTGTAAGATACTAAGCGGAATCGGTTTCCGTTTTAGTTTTGGTACCAAGTACCTTGTTACTCTTTTGGTTGTGGATGATTAAGTTCACTATACCGGTATTATGTACATATTATTATTATACTACTATATTAATATTTTAATTTCCTTCTCGTACCTGATCCTCTTAAATTTTCTTCACGCTCCCTTATCTCCTTTACTTTTATTATGCTTTTATTATGCTTTACCATTCATTATCATGTTTATGTTTATGTTTATATATCCTTGTGCTTTTTCCTTTGTCCATTTGGACACAAAAATATTAATAAAGGATTAAACCTCTAAAAAACTTGTGATCTTGATCTTGGACTATGGTTACTATCCTTTGCATTGAAATTGGAGTTTTGGACTTAGATTTTAGAACATATTCCCTTTGCTTTGATCATCATGGAGTTGGTATTTTAGCCTTTATTTGGCTATTTGCTAGCGTATGCTTATAAAGATGGAACTCTTGTGCTCATGATTGGAAGTATCATCAAGTTTGGTTAGATCTTTCCTCTTTTATCTATTTTGTTTTCTTTTTTTAGGATAGCCTCTTCATCTCCTCCTATTATTTAATTTTCAAATTTTCCCTTCTTTTTCAAAGGATTCTTGTTTTTCAAATTTTCACCATTTTAATAAATCAAACATTGACTTTTGTCAAGTGGCTTTTACTTCTTCTTTTTGTAAATAAATGTCAATGAACTTAATCATTTTGACTTCAACTAAAAAATAAAAAGAACCAAACTCACTCAAGTAGTTTTGTTCCATTGTGCACTTCTTTTTTCTTCACTTAATAAAATCAATTAAAACCGACCATTTTCACTATTTGTACCATAAACTATGGGGTTTTGATTTTACATTGCACATTATGGGTACGTAGGCATGAGATGAAAGTCTCGTCAAACACAAAAAAATTAAAATTAATTCTTTTCTCATCCCTTCCCTCTCATTTAACAAACCATTTTCAAACCAAAAGCAATAAATTTTTTAAAGGGCTCCTATGGAGTACCACGAACATTTTGGGTGCTTAAAACTTTCCATTTTGTAACCAACCCCTTACCCTTTCTCTGCTTAATTCTTTTAGCTTTTTTCTTTTAGATTCATTACGATTTATTCGTTTTTTCCTTTTCCTTTTGAAATAAAATAAAAGCGTGGTGGAGACTCTGTTTACCTTGAGTTAAGTTAATCAGTAGCTTACACTCATGATTTTACCGCTATAGAAAAGTGATGACTCTGCTGGGGAGTAATCACTAAGTGGGTTCTGCCTACTTTGATTTATTTATTGCTTTGGTTTGACTTGTTTGTTATTGTCTGTTCTGTTTTGGTTTGGTAATCCTCTGTGAGTGAGATAAATCTTGTACATGGATCTAAGTGAACTTATGATGGGACGATGATATATTCGAGGAGATACACGGTGGAGTAGTCATATGCGATGTCAATCCGAGAATCACCACTCAGTTAGGTTCCTTCGAATTACTGATTTCATGGCAAGTAATCATATCATGTCATTACTTTTCTGATTCGAGCTTATCATACTGAGGACTGTAGAACCCTTAACCCATCCAGACTATTTTTAGGAATGTATTGCAGAAGCTATCCAGGTGTAAACCTAGGGTGGTTTTCATGCGATACTACACTCGGACAAGGACTTCTTAAGGAAATTATCATTTGGGGAGTTGTCTAACATACTGATGATATCTGAAGGATGGCTACTAACTCCAGGAACATCTGTTAGAACCCTCTGGTTTTCTGCATGTACAATGAAGACAAACCTTAGTACATACCTTTGAGGGTTGGTTCTTATCCAATGGCTCCATGCTCATGATCTGAACCTTTGAACCTGTGTGCTTTGCGTGATCTTGTTTGTGGTTGTTGCATACATGCATTCATCATGGACATCATCGCAATCATTTTCAAGGAAAACAATTCAGATTATTGCATATATGGGCAAAGCAAATATCCCTTGTATCAAGATTTTGAATGTCTATATTGTCGATGTCGCCCATGTTTGCAATAATAGAGTTGTTTCCCTGAAAATGGAAGTGAACATTGCATGTCATTGCATTCTTGCATATACCTGCATTCATTCGGGTTGTTTGGGAACTCATCCTAGTTGTTTCCATCTTTATTTATTTGTTGTCTGTCAAGTTGTTTCCTCAACACAAATATGGAACTAGAGTTGTTATCAGATTGCAAATGGAAAACCAATAACAACACAACATGGAAGTCAGAATGGAAATCAATGAGTTAAAATCCAGTATGACCAAGCTCATTGAAATGATGAAAGTTCTGATTGCTCGAGGTGAACCACCTCAAAGGACTGTTATCTCTAAAGTCTCAACTGTTGTTGTTGATCCTCCACTGATTCAGCAACCAGCTTCTACTTAGCCAAAATTTGGGTTACCTTCGGATTACCTGCCAATCTCTACAACTACTCCATGGTTGCTCCGTCTATTTCACCAGTATTTTTAGCTTCGACATTTTTCGAACCTCACCCTGTTTTGCATATTGTTGCTTAAGCTACTTATGAGAACTCCCCTTTCGTATGCCATACTTCTAGTCCACAAGTTGAAAGTCAAGGTGAACCTGGATAAATGGATGAATTTAGAGAACAGTGCTTGACTCTTGAGAAGAGGGTAAGGGGTTTAGAAGGTAAATATGTCTTTGGTGTTACTGCAATAGACATGTGTTTGGTTTCTGACTTGGTTATTCATGATAAGTTCAAAATTCCCGAGTTTGAGAATACAAGGGGCATACTTGTCCTAAAATCCATTTGTGAAGTATTGCTACAAAATTGTTGCACATGCAAAGAACGACAAACTTCTTATTCATTGTTTCTAAGATAGTTTGAGTGGCGCTTCTATGAAATGGTACATGGGACTTGAGAAGAACCATATCCAGAGCTGGAAGGATCTATCTGATGCTTTTGTAAGGCAATATAAGTACAATTTATACATGGCACCTGACCATCGTCAACTTCAAAACATGTTTCGGAAAGAGAAAGAATCATTCAAAGGGTATGCTCAATGCTGGAGAGAGTTAGCTGCTCAAGTGGAGCCACCTTTGGCCGAAAAAGAATGAACCGGTTTATTTATGGACACTCTTCAACCATTATTTTGGGAGAAGATGGTAGGAAGTGTATCATCTGGTTTTTATGACCTAGTCACTGTTGGAGAAAGACTAGAGGAAGGTATCAAGAAAGGTAAGATTACCAATGCTGAATCTTCTAATGCTGCAAGAAAGACTCATGGGAACTTTCAAAAGAAAAAAGATGGTGATGATTATGCTATTTCAAATGAAAGGAAACCTCATCGCAAGCAACAACTATATGTTCAACCATATGTAGCTACGGTTGCTCATGTTGTTAAGGCTCAATCAGCTCAAGCTCTCCGTCCTACTGCTGTACCAAATCAGTATCGCAATAGGCAAAACTTTGATCCCATCCCAATGACTTACAATGAGTTGTAACCTTATTTGGTTCAAAAAATTTGGATTACTACAAGTCCTGCTCCTCTTGTTCCAGATCCTCTTCCAACTGGCTATAGAACGGATCTTCACTATGAGTTTCATCAAGGTGGAACAGGTCATGACTTGGAAGACTGCTTTGCATTTAAGGCTAAAATGCAAGACCTTATCAGGAAAAAAATCCTCTCCTTTCATGATACTGATCCTATTGTTGTCACAAATCCTTTGTTGAATCATGGGAAGTAAATCTTCAATCAACTTTAGCAGTCAGGTTATCTTCAAGGCCGATATTTTCAGACATGATAGCTCATCCTTCTTTCTGATAGATCACTTGGCCATTTTTCTTTTTGTTTGCAATTTTATTCAATTGTATTGACTTTTTTTCATTTAAACTTTGTTTTTTACTTTCATATTGATTTTAATGAAATGAGCATTGCAATGTTTTGATTCAATTTCATTCACTATTTGCATCTTTATGCTTTATATTTCAAGTTCATTTTTCTTTGTCAAGGTTTTGTTTATACAATGGATGGAGGGAGGATGATGAAAACGAAATACCCATAATTGTTGTTGGTATGCTCTCAATTAAACTTGGCTGGTGATGTACATGCATTATTTCAACTCCCAAACACTGGAGAAATAAGGAAGTTAATCCCTTGTCAACTCCTTAGAGGCTTGAAGTTGAAGTTTCTTTCTACACAAAAAAGCCCGCAATCTTAACATGGGGATAGGTAGTTCTCAATTAATTTGAATGTGCATTCAAATACAAGAGAATCATTCAAGACACCTTTCAATAAAGGTTGCAATCTCAAGCTTTCCTTCGCACACATCAAGAAGTGTTGAAGATGTCTTTCAATTTAAAGGCCAACGATGGTTCATTGTAATCCTTAAGCCAGACAGTCATTATCTTTCAAAAAAAGTGATATTGAAGAAAATGATAAAAAAAATCAAAGCCTACTAAGTCAAAACCTATGAAGGAGACTTAGGCAAAAACTGAGGCATCCCGCTAACTATAAGTTCAAATGACATTGTTCAGGAAAAAGTTAGGGATAATAAAAAGATATCCATCAAGAGGTCACTAAGAATCCTCAACAAAAACAAGATGAGTTGACTAAAGTACTCACTAGAAATAACAAAAGGGAGAAGTGACCGCTATATCAGAATCTCGTGGCTTATGAACCATCTTCATATGTGTAATCCCAAAATTTCTTGGAACTTGAATGGATAGGTTGAATTAATTGAATGTAGGACTGGAGATCATCACGAAGATTGGGTTGGGTACAAATAAACTTTGAGCCTATATCATTTGCTTCATAAACCGTGAACCAGGCCATGTTACGACCTTGAAAAGACCTAATTGAATCCATGTTTATTTTGAAAAGCATACTACAACAAGGTTGCGTAAACTGACTCCCAAGTTTGTTGCCAATCATTTGTTTCTTACATTTGCTTTCTCTTTCTTTTTTGTCACAACCGTCGTGTTTTGACAAGTGTTTCATTTTCTTTACATCAATAATTTCATTCCAAAGAATCAATTTTGATTTCAAAATTTGCATGAAGTTTGCATTAAAATTACCATGTTTGTATAAATATTTTTTATTTGCAAACAAGCTTTCCTCATCAAAGGAATTTTCAAACAGTTGAGAAACTTGGTCAGTGATCCTATCAGGCACAAGTTACTTCCATATCCTATTGTTCAAGTTTTGTTGCTCAGTGCAAGTTATTTAAGATTGGTTAACCAGAAGATCTATTTCAGTAGTCATATTGAGTTTAGACTTCTCAACATTCATTTCAAGAATTGAAGTTGTGATCAATTTTTCCCGGCAGTAGTTAGAACTTAATCTATGATCAATTTATCCTCATCAATCAATTTGGGACAATCTTCTTCAGGAATCCCGAAGCAATTTTCCATGCCTTTTCTCAAAAGATTATCAATTTGACAGTTTACTGGTGTGACAGAGGTATGTTCAAGAGCAACATCTCTAATCTCCGAGCAGAATGGTAGTGATCTTCGTGTTGAGGAATTAATCTTCCATATTTTTCGCTCCCCAAAAGAGTATAAACTTGTTGATTTTCACTCACCAAAAGAGTATAAACTTGTTGATTTTCACTCCCTAAAAGAGTATAAACTTATTGATTTCCACTCCCATAAGAGTCTAAACTGGTTGTCATCATTTTCTTTAATATTATTTTCTTGGGTGTGTTATTCCCTATTTTCGTATACATTTGCATATTTGAGTGTGTTAGTCTTCATTATGCATTTTCTTGGGTGCGTTAGTCCCCATTTTCATATATGTTTGCATATTTGAGTGTGTTAGTCCTCATTATGCATTTTCTTGGGTGTGTTAGTCCCCATTTTCGTATACGTTTGCATACTTGAGTGTGTTAATCCTCATTATGCATTTTCTTGGGTGTGTTAGTCCCTATTTTCGTATACATTTTCATATTTGAGTGTGTTAGTTCTCATTATGCATTTTTCTGGGTGTGTTAGTCCCCATTTTCGTATACGTTTGCATATATAAGTGTGTTAGTCCTCACTATGCATTTTGTTGGGTGTGTTAGTCCTCATTTCTATATATGTTTGCATATATGAGTGCGTTAGTCCTCATTATGCCTTTTCTTGGGTGTTTTAGTCCCCGTTTTCGTATGCGTTTGCATACTTGAGTGTGTTAGTCCTCATTATGATTTTCCTAGGTGTGTTAATCCCCATTTTCGTATATGTTTGCATACTTGAGTGTGTTAGTCCTCATTATTCATTTTCTTGGGTGTTTTAGTCCCTATTTTCATATACATTTTCATACTTGAGTCTGTTAGTCCTCGTTATGCATTTTCCTGGGTGTGTTAGTCCCCATTTTCGTGTACGTTTGCATAATGAGTGTGTTATTCCTCAAATACATTTCTCGAGGTCCTATTGTTTTCAACATCTTACCTTGTGATCAAAGCTAACTTACTTGGCGCCCACCTTTATGTCTATCTGATGTCTCTCCAGAACCCTTTCTTCACCTACCTATTGTTTTTTAGATATTACACCTTTTATCTGATTCTATTCTCGGATGTCCATTGTGAAGTCAGCATTTTTTATGTACTTTCCGGGACTTTTCTCACTTCATTCAGTGTTATTCTTGAATATTGTGATTCTTTTTTTCCGATTGCCTTTTCTCATTTTATTCAGTGCAATTCTTGGATATTGTGATTCTTTTTGTCCAATTTCCATTTTTGGACATCTTTGCCTCAGTTGAGTCATGTTTGGGTCTCCAACATGTAGTGTGCTGCTTTTCCCTGTCAGAATTTTATTTTCCTTATCCCCAACATTTATTATGTTTTATGTGACGTTTTGTTCCCCATAGATTTCATATGCTTTCATATCATTTTGTCCCGGACTGGCCCAATGACTAGGCATATCCCAATCCACTCTCGCACATAGGACGACCCAATAGCCCAAATGTCAGAGGGACCGTTGGCTTTATGCCCCTTGACCGAGGAGGATTTGTCGACCACGATTTCTCTTCTCCTTCAAGACTTATGCCCAACGCTCGCAAGAGTCACCCAAATTCAGCCGAAGACAACTCCTGCTTGAATATTCCTATGCCCGACGCACATCCCATTAGACCAGGTATGCTCTTCCCAACAACTAGTTTCTAGCAGTTACCTATTTTTGGGGGATCCAGGCCCAAAATAGGGACCAATAGCCAAGCGCTAGGGGCTCTTTATAAACCCTTTTTCATAAGAGGGCCAGGTATCGAATATTCACTCCCTTAACACTTTTATTTGTACTTGCATACTCTTTTGCCCGCTCTTACGTTAGCATTGGAGTACCTTGTAGGTACACCGCCCAACTCTCCTCAAAGACCGAGCATAGGCTTCAATATCCACGTCATCATCTGTAACCACTATAGATTCTGATCATAGGTACGATTAGTGGCGCCGTCTATGGAAATTCTTGTTACCCCGGTTTCTCATCCTTAGATCGTGAAAATCAAAACATCACAGTCCAACTCACTCAATGGCTCACCATGATGATTCTAACAATGCTCGGATCATCGCTAACATTCCCATTAAACAATGGGAAAGCGATGGAACCATCCCTCCCCTTGGGGAGCCTGACAATTTCCAACACAGGTGTTCTGTCTCCCCGTCACCAGAACCATCCATGCAACCTGAGATCACCCCTACTGATTTCCCCCTGATTTCCATTCTTGAGGGGACCAATCAGACGCTTGCAGCTCTGGTCGAAATGACCACCAACATCAACATCCTACTCTTGCACAAAGGCAAAAGGCTAGAAGCTCTAGAAGACGTGCAACGTACCAGATCCCCCTCTCCCGCAAGGAGGCCCCGCATGTCCCGCAGCCGGTCACCTGAGCGAAGAAAGAATCACCACCACCCAGAGGTAGTTGGGTCTATCAAAAAACTGACTTGTTCATCTCTCCGAAGACACAAGTCCCTAGAGACAAGGAATACTAGGAGGACTCTCTAAGCAGGAACGCGACCATGACCCGAGAATGCAAGAAATCGATCAAGATCCCCTTCCCCTCGTCGACATCGGGATAACCACTCCCGCTTTTCTTCCCATGATTCCAACGACAAGGATGAACCTCGCGGTCCTCTCTCCAATGAGAGAATGTCCACAAGGCTTTCAAAGGGGCTCGAGAAGCCTCATCCCTTGGTGACCTACGACGGGACGACAGACCCGGACGAGCATATTGAGAACATTGACACTCTCCTCGATTACAAAGGTGTCCGAGGAGGAATTAAATGTCGTTTTTTCCCTATGACACTGAGGAAGGGAACTATGGCCTGGTACAAAAGCCTTCCTCGTGAATCTATCACGTTCTGGAGACATCTCGGGAGAACCTTCTCTCAACACTTCACCGCTTCACAATGTCATCCTAAGACCGAAGCTTCCCTAGAGGCTATCATCCAGGGCAAGGAAGAACCCCTGCGGGCATATATCGAGAGATTCAATAAAGAAATCGTCCAGGTATCGACCAAGGACAACATTAAAAAATATCTTCTTGAGCAGTGGCTCCACCCCTATAGCGATATCAGGTGGGTCGTGCGCATCGAGACGCCCGCCACGTTGATGCTTTCCTCCTCAAAGTACAAGCATACATGCAATACGAGGAGAAAGAGGCAGCCAACACTTCCCGGATACAAGGCATTATGAAGATGTCAATCCGTCTAAACCTGAAGACCCCATGACATCCTGTCAGGGAGGTGAAAAACGAAAGGAAGACCACTCCCGTGAACCATGGGAGTATAAAGGCCCGTCCGAGAGGTTTCACAACTACACACCCCTCACGATGTCGAGGGAGAAAATCTTGTCCGAATGTGCTAACTCTGAGTTTCTCTAGGTCGACGTCAGGTTTCCAAAGTCGATGTCGACCAAACCAAATACGGACAAGACGAAGTAGTACCAATTTCACAAGTCCCATGGGAACAATACCTACGATTGCATCCATCTGAATGATGCCATTGAAATACTCATTTGAGACAGTCATCTGAAGCAGTTCACCAAGGGGAAGGAGGGTCCCCGATAGGAGGTGCTGGAGGCTCGAAAAGTTGAAGAAACTGCCCCTCCAGCCACGGAAGCCAATCTTAAGGTGGCCTTCAGCATCACGCCGGTCCTGTTTATTACGGCTCCTACAGCCCGTGGGAGTTCTTCTCCTCTACAATGGTAATTTCAGAGGGTGGGCACAACAAAGTTACAGTGGGGTCAGTAAAGCGACGCTTTGATCAACGTATAAGCACCGGCTCCAACTAAAATTCCACTCTTGATCCTCCCCACGGGGGATCAACGCCCATCTCCTTTTACAAGAAGAACCTCCTCGGCGGAGCACCTAACGCCAGCATCCCCCTGCTCTTCCGTGCACAAATGGCAAACTTTGACATTCAGAGGATCCTAGTCGACAAGGGAAACTCTATCGATATCATGTACTCCCAAGTCTTTGCGAGCTTGCAGCTCAACGAGACACATTTGACACCCTACGTGGGCTCAGATCTCCAGGGGTTCAACGGGATTGTCTCCAGACCCTGGGGTTATGTCAACCTAATAGTAACCTTAGGAGCATCGGAGGCCGCTATGGCCATCAAGGTGCAGTTCCTCATGATTCATTGCCCTTCTTTGTATCAGTGCATCTTAGTTCGTCCAACCCTCGTCGAGCTCATTGTTGTACCCTCTATAGTGCACCTAAAGATGAAGTGTTATACCTTATCAGGACAGGTAGCCACTTTGCATGGGGACATCAAAGTTGCTCGCCGATGCTTTGAGGCTGCATCAAAAGGGCTCAACACCATAGCCGTCAAGCCAAGGCAAGCCAAATCCGCCCATCCCCACAGCTCCGAGGAACCAAAGCCACTCCCTCAAGTAGATTTGATCGACATCGATAGGAAAAAGCATAGCTGACCGCAAAGCTTTCTTCGTCTACTCGCCCGGTGCCCGACAAAGACTTTGAGATGGTTGCATTAGGAGAAGATCCTACCAAAGGAGTGAAGATCAGAGTCGACCTCTCAGACCTCGCGAGGAAGCAGATGAAAGCGTGCCTCAGGGAGAATGTTGATTTATTTGCGTGGAACACAGCTGAGATGTTAGGGTTGGACCCAGAAATGGCATGCCACCACCTGACCATAGATCCCTCTATCTGAGCAGTAGCACAGCGCCGGAGGAAGCAATCCCCAGAAAAGGTAGAGGATGTCGAGCAGGCCGTAAAAGATCTCTTAGTGGTTCAATTTGTAACTGAGGCCAGGTATACCGCCTAGCTCTCAAATGTTGTATTAGTCAAAAAGAGCAATAGAAAATGGTGCATGTGTGTTGACTACACTGATCTCAATCGGGCTTGCCCGAAAGACGCTTACCATTTTCCTAACATTGATAAGTTGGTCGATAATTCTGCAGGTTTTAAATTATTGTCGTTCCACGACGCAACTCAAGGTATAATCAAATACCGATGGCCGTGACCGACAAGAAATACACCACTTTCATGACCGAATCAGACAACAACTACTACAATGTAATGCCATTCGGCTTGAAAAATGCGGGCACAACCTGCCAACGAATGATGAACAAAGTCTTTCGAGTAGAAATTGGAGACATAAGTTCACATGAACGACATGATCGTTAAATCCCACGTGGAAATCGATCATGCTCTTCACTTAAAGAATATTTTGGATGAAGCACGCAAGTACAAAATGCGGTTTAATCTAGAAAAATGCACATTTGGGGTACGCACAGGAAAATTCCCCGATTTCTATCTGACCGAAAGGGGAATCGAGGCCAACCCCAACAAGTGTCGAGCATTTTCCGAAACGCCCATGCCAAAATCCAAAAAATCCATCCAGTCACTAAATTGGGTACTCACCTTGCTATCTCGCTTTGTGGAAAAATCCGCCTAGCACGCGCAACTCCTCTTCAAGCTCCTCCGCAAAGAGGTTGCTTTTGAATGGACGGAGAAGTGTGAGCAAGCCTTGACACACCTCAAGAAGGCTCTGTTAGAACCCCCGGTTCTTTCCCGACCAGAGACCGGGGAGACATTGTTTCTATATCTGGTCGTTGCTAACGAAGCCGTAAGCGCCACCCTCATACAGAAAACACATGAGGGACAAAAATCGATCTATTTCACGAGCAAAGCCCTGTGAGGGCCCGATCTCAGGTATCAACAAATTGAAAGAGTTTCCCTTGCGCTTCTCCATGCGACAAAGAGACTCAGACACTACTTCCTTGCGCACACGATTATTGTACAAACATACCAACCCATTAGGCAGCTCCTCAATCGACCTGACATGGAAGGAAGGAGGCTCAAATGGTCCTTGGAACTATCTGAGTTTGGCATCTGATATGAAGGCATATCAGCCCTAAAAGCACAAGCCCTGGCTGATTTCGTGGTCGAAATGACCACCCCGGAGAACCAAGGGTGCACATGTAGGAAGTGGATCATTTTCGTGGACTGAGTATCGAGCACAGTGGGAAGTGGAACAGGGATTATCCTAGAAAACAAAAAGGGTATCCTGATAGAGGTATCCCTCACGCTATCTTTTCCCACCTCCAATAACCAAGCATACTACGAAGCTTTCCTCGTTGGTCTAAGGCTTGCCGATGACCTAGGAGCCGAAGAGATAATCCTTTGTACAGACTCTCAGATCGTGGCCTTGCAAGTCAAAGGTGAATACCAAGTTAAAAACGACAATTTGTCAAAATACCTGACTTAGGTCAAGGAGAAGATTACAAAGTTTACTTCCATAGAAGTCAAACATGTCCCCCGTGAACATAATGTGCAAGCAGATGTGCTATCAAAACTCACGAGCACAAAAAGGAAAGGTGGAAATAAGTGTGTTATACAGGAGATACTTCCCCGACCCAACATTGAAAAGACATCCTCGACGATAGACGTAAACATCATTGACGACGCCAACTGCTGGATGACCCCGATCAACAAATACTTAACAAATGAAGAACTACCCCAAGACCAAAAGGAGGCCAGTATAGTTAAGAGACGAGTCTTCTCATACGTGTTAGTCAAAGGAAAACTCTATCTGTGGGGATTCTTCATTCCCCTCCTCAATTGTGTCGAGGAAGAATTAATTTCGCATATCCTGCGTGAAATCCACGAAATCATCAACGTCTGATAACGAGAAAAAGTATCGATTATATTGCTATGTTTCAATACCGTTTTATCGCATAATTGTTGTTTTAACACCCGATTCCTCGAGTTTTCTTTGCCATTTTGCAGGTACATCATATACAGAGCTAAATCAAGAGCCACAAGTGAAATGAGCAAAAACAACCATTAAAAGATGAAGAAAAAGAGAATTCTGCATAACCTGCATTTTTTGTTACACTCATGGTCGTCACCTAGGAGTCACGACCGTGACATGCCAAAAGGAGCAGTCACGACCGTGACAAGTCCCTCACGACCATGACGCATATCAAACAAGGAAGACGAACGTGACACCCTTGTCACGGTCGTGACAAGGGAAAACTAGGGTATTTGACTGAAGACTTGGTCATGAACGTTACGCTACATGAAATCCAACGTGCCTATTTTCCAGCAGACGAAGTATTCCCACGTTCCCTGGATTCTCTCATTTCCTACGAGGCCCAAGCATAAATTCCAACTGCCAGGCCCATTTAGCTTTCTATAAATAGCTTAACTTCAAGAAACAATTTACAGAGTTTTAGTTTTTAATTTTCTTGCGGAAGCTCTGCCGATTTTATTTTGCACCCTTTATTTTTCCAGCATTAATTTCCTTGCTTTAATTTCTTGTATCCCAACCAACCTTATAACAATTTCCAACATCAGGAAATTGTTATAAATTAATTTGTTTCAAAGCCTTCAAATTCTTTTAGAATTTTTATTTCCGAGTCCGTCAGTACTCCGAGCTTTCCAGCCTGTGGAAGAAGGAGTCTACTACTTTTATTGTTATCCAGGTTTATATTAAATTGCATTTATATTTATGTTGATTATTTATTTTTCTGCCATGCATATTTTATTTTATGTTTCTCTGCCTCTGTCTGGTTCAACAATAATGAGTAGCTAAACACCTTAGGGCGGTATGTAATTAAAACAAACTAAATCGGTAAAATCAACTCTAGGCTTAAAATAATTAAGAGCTTAAAATTCTGGCTGAGACTTTTTATTATAAAATCAACCTTTTTGTTACGAGAGTAAGGAAAGTGTATTAGGTTAGGTCAAGACCACGAGAGTGTGAGATTTTAACCAGATAGCTAAAGTTAGGCATTTAATTTAAACACAGCGAGAGTGCTTTAAAATGAATTAGAATTACTAAGTTTCCAAAAATTATTTCTAAACACTTATGGGCTAGCGAGAGCAGGCATAGGGCTTTAGGGGTAAGATCTGAGATAAGACCACGAGAGTGTGAGTCAAAGATATTTAAGCTGGTAACCTCTACAGAATAGATTAAGTGAACCATCTTTATAAGCCTAGGTTAGATTGACCCGCCTAAGTTAAAATAATTACATACCGACCGCCTTAGTATTATTTTATTAAACTTAAATTTAATTCTCGCCTTTAATCTTTAAAAACAACCAAAAATCGTGACAACCCTTCACCTTAGCTAAACTAGAAATTCCTCTAGCACTAAGTAACCATAGAGTCCCTGTCGATCGATAATCTTAAATATTACTTCGATAGGCTGTGCACTTGCAGTTAAGATACCGCTAGACACATAATTAGATACGTCTTTAGCCCATCAAGTTTTTGGCGCCGTTGCCGGGGACCTTAATTTAGTTACTAGTGCACTTTAGGGTAGCATTGTCTAGACTAAGGTAACAACTATTTTCTTTTCTTAATATAAATTCCCGAGTGTATGCCAAGTACTCGCTCTCAAGGCGAAGACTTGCAACCTCTAATCCCAGAATCGGAACGCTTCTTACACGTAAGAAGACGGATATTCGATTACGAACAAAATTACAATATTCCAGATCTTCAATTAGATCCACCTAAACCAGTCGTAACATCAAAGGACGCAGAGATGGCTGAAGAACAGAATCACCCACTCAAATATTACGCTAGTCCTTCGCAAGCTGAACCGCATTCCAGCATTGCCGCGCCGGCTATCAACCGAAACGATTTCGAACTAAAACCTTCTGTGATATCAGCCGTGCAACACAATCAATTCTCCGGAAATTCTACCGAGGATCCGAATCTTCATCTTTCGATCTTTGTGCAATACGCAGATACCGTAAAAGCCAATGGAGTTACCCAAGAAGCTATCAGATTACGTCTGTTTCCTTTTTCACTTCGAGACAGAGCAAGAGCTTGGCTTCAATCTCTGCCTTCAAATTCAGTAACTACGTGGGAGGAACTAAAGAGAGTTTTCTTGACCAGATATTTCCCACCTAGCAAGACAGCTATGCTGAGAGCTCAGATCAACGAATTTAAGCAAAGGGAAAACGAATCACTTTTCGAAGCTTGGGAACGCTATAAGGATATGCTGAGACTTTGTCCACATCACGGATTAGTAGAATGAATGGTCATCCATACCTTCTATAATGGACTCTTGTACAATACAAGAATGACAATTGACGCTGCCGCAGGCGGTGCACTAATGGACAAATAATATAACGATGCTTATGCACTTATCGAAAGTATGGCTCAAAACCATTACCAATGGGGAAGCGAGAGAGTCGCAACTGAGAAACCAACAAAAGGAGGTATGTACGAAGTGAGTAGTATGGACCAAGTCAATGCAAAGTTTGACCAACTAAACCAAAAGATCGACAACTTGGCCATAACACCAACAGCCACCGTGGCTGCAGTAACACCTAATTGTGAGTTATGTGGAGTTCCAGGACATGTTGTCCCTGATTGTCAACTATTAGCAGGAATTCCCACAGATCAAGTGAATTATGCTCAAGGAAACCCGTACTCAAACACATACAACCCAGGTTGGAAGAATCATCCAAACTTCTCCTATAAGAATAACAATGCTTTATACGCACCAGGTCAAGCACCAGCTACACCACCAGGATATCAAAAGACTGCTCCTAATGTCCCTAGAAAATCAAACCTTGAATTGATGATGGAGAACTTTATAGCTAACCAATCTCAAACAAACAAGGACTTTTTAAACCAAAACATACACACTAGTGAGCAGATTAAGCAATTAGTAAGCAAAGTAGATGCATTAGCTACACATAAAAAAATGCTTGAAACTCAGATTTCACAAGTAGCTCAACAACAAGCACCTACCACTGCACCAGCTGGAGTATTTCCTGGACAACCTCAACCAAATCCGAAAGGACAGGCCAATGCTGTGATATTAAGAAGTGGCAAGGAACTTGACGGACCTACCGATCCAAGACTGGACAATCCAGCCATGTACCAAAAACCGGATAAACCGACTGAAATGGTGAATGATCCAGAAGAAAAGGAAGATGATAATCAAGAGGCAGTGGAGAAAGAAAAACCTTATGTGCCTCCACCACCCTATAAACCACCAATTCCGTACCCTCAGAGATTAACCAATTCCAAGACGATGGGCCAGTTTAAGAAATTTGTCGAACTTCTGAAACAGTTGAATATTACTATTCCGTTTACAGAAGCTATCACTCAAATGCCCTCGTATGCTAAGTTTTTAAAAGAAATCTTATCTAATAAGAAAAAGATAGAGGATAACGGAACCGTTACACTTACTGCTGAGTGTAGCGCCATAATTCAGAATAATATGCCTCCTAAGCTAAAAGATCCAGGAAGTTTCTCTATACCCTGTGTAATAGGAAAATTCGTCATTGACAAAGCTCTATGCGATTTAGGAGCCAGTATCAGTGTTATGCCCTTAACGATTTGCAAAAGGCTAGACATGGGAGACCTAAGACCAACTAAAATGTTTGTTCAACTAGCCGATCGCTCTGTTAAATATCCTGTAGGCATACTAGAAAACGTCCCAGTACGTATAGGACAATTCTACATCCCTACTGATTTCATAATCATGGACATCTCTGAAGACTCCACTACACCTATCATACTAGGAAGACCATTCTTAGCTACTGCCGGAGCTATAATAGACGTAAAGAGAGGAAAGCTAACCTTTGAAGTAGGTGAAGAGAAAGTTGAATTTATTTTAACACAATTCTTACAATCACCAGCTATAGAGGATACATGCTATCGACTGGACGTAATTGACGAATGTGTAAGAGAAATGGAAATGAAAGAAACTACCTATTCTGAAATTATGAAAATTCAAATCCCTCCGATTTTCGAAGATGATAATTGGCGTGAACCATATCAGGATGATAGTCTAAGCTAAAGTTTAGCACTTACACCGGATCCCATGCCAAGTAAGGATAAACCTACATTAGGATTAAAAACTTTACCTAAAAACCTAAGATACGAATTCTTATACATTGAATGTACAAGACCAGTTATAATAAATTCCAGTTTAGGAACAATCGAAACAAAGAAACTTTTAGATGTCTTAAAGAAATATCCAACTGCATTAGGATATAACATATCTGATCTCAAAGGAATATGCCCTTCAATCTGTATGCATCGTATTCTGCTAGAAGAAGATTGCAAAACCTCCAGAGAATCTCAAAGAAGAATTAACCCAATCCTTAGCACTGTAATAAAGGAAGAAGTTAAGAAACTACTAGATGCCGGAATAATATATCCAATCTCTGATAGTAAATGGGTTAGTCCAGTACATGTAGTACCAAAGAAAGGAGGTATCACTGTTGTGAAAAACGCTAAAGGCGAATCGATATCGCAAAGAGTAGTGACGGGACATAGAGTGTGCATCGATTATTGTAAACTAAACAAAGCCACTCGAAAAGATCATTTCCCACTACCTTTTATAGATCAAATGTTAGAACGATTAGCCAAGCATTCTTATTTCTGTTATCTTGATGGTTACTCAGGATTTTTCCAAATCCCTATCCACCCAGATGATCAAGAGAAGACTACATTCACATGCCCCTATGGAACGTTCGCTTATAGACGAATGCCCTTTGGATTATGCAACGCTCCTGCAACCTTTCAAAGATGTATGATGTCAATCTTCGCAGATTTTATAGAAAACATCATGGAAGTGTTCATGGACGACTTCTCTGTATGCGGGCAAAGTTTTGAAGGATGCCTATCAAATTTAGAAATGGTGTTAGAAAGATGTGTAAAAGTAAACCTCGTGCTTAACTGGGAGAAATGTCATTTTATGGTCAGAGAAGGAATCGTATTAGGACACGTTATATCCGACAAGGGAATTGAAGTTGATAAAGCTAAGATAGAAGTCATAAAAGATCTTCAACCCCCTAAAACCGTTAGAGAAATACGAAGCTTTTTAGGACACGCAGGTTTCTACCGACGATTCATCAAAGATTTCTCGAAAATCACTAAACCTCTTACCAGTTTATTAATGAAAGACGCTGAGTTCATATTCAATGAAGATTGTCTTAAAGCATTCGAAACTCTAAAAATAGCCCTCATCACCGCACCAATCATGCAACCCCCTGACTGGAGATTACCTTTCGAAATCATGTGCGATGCGAGTGACTATGCTGTAGGAGCAGTTCTAGGCCAGAGGAAGGAAAAGAAACTTCATGCGATTTACTATGCCAGTAGAACCTTAGATTCTGCTCAGATGAACTACGCCACTACTGAAAAAGAACTGTTAGCAGTTGTCTTTGCCCTTGACAAATTCCGTTCTTACCTAGTAGGAGCGAAAATAATCGTTTACACAGACCACGCTGCTATCAGATATCTATTGACTAAGAAAGATGCTAAACCAAGACTCTTGAGATGGATTTTACTCTTACAAGAGTTTGATCTCGAAATAAAAGATAAGAAAGGTACTGAAAACGTCGTAGCGGACCATTTATCTAGAATAGAAGGTATTAAACCCGAACAAGTGCCGATTAACAATAATTTTCCGTATGAACAGCTGATAGCACAAATAGGAAGCGACCCAGTTCAGTTAGACGTAGATTAACCAGAACCCGTGGAAACAATCCAAACGACTGTAGGACTGCCATGGTACGCTGACATTGTTAACTACCTAGCTGCAGGAGCTCTTCCACCTGATTTAACCTATCAGCAGAAAAAGAAATTCTTTCACAATCTCAAACATTACTATTGGGATGAACCATTATTGTTCAAAAGAGGACCCGATGGAATCTTTCGTCGATGTATTCCCGAAGAAGAAATAGAAGATGTCATTGCTCATTGCCATTCATCTCCTTATGGTGGACATGAAAGCACTTCCAAGACTTGTGCAAAAATCTTGCAAGCCGGCCTATTCTGGCCTAATCTATGGAAAGATGTCCACATCGCTGTTATAAATTGCGATCGGTGTCAACGCACCGGTAATATTTCAAGAAGAGATGAAATGCCTCAAAAAGGAATATTGGAAGTAGAAATCTTTGACGTCTGGGGAATAGATTTCATGGGACCATTCCCATCATCTTTCGGTAATAATTGCATACTCGTAGCGGTTGATTATGTTTCAAAGTGGATTGAAGCTATAGCTTCTCCTACAAATGACACACGAGTAGTAATAAAGCTTTTCAAAAATATAATCTTTCCCAGATTTGGTGTGCCTAGACTCGTCATAAGTGACGGTGGCTCGCACTTCATTTCAAAAATCTTTGACAAATTACTATCTAAGTATGGAGTAAGACACCGTGTGGCAACACCATATCATCCACAAACAAGTGGACAAGTCGAAGTCTCAAACAGAGAAATCAAACAAATCTTAGAAAAGACTGTCGCCATATCTCGGAAAGATTGGTCATCTAAACTTAATGAAGCTTTATGGGCTTATAGGACAACTTACAAGACACCCATAGGAACTACACCTTTCAAATTAGTTTATGGAAAATCTTGTCACCTCACGGTAGAACTAGAACACAAAGCTTATTGGGCGATCAAAACTCTCAATATAAACTATAATGCTGCAGGAGAAAAGCGAATCCTAGATATTAACGAATTAGAAGAGTTAAGGCTAGATGCTTATGAGAATGCTAAGATATATAAAGAAAGAACTAAGCGATGGCATGATAAACGCCTATCTAGGAAAGAATTTAGTGTGGGAGACGTTGTACTCCTCTTTAATTCAAGACTTAGGCTCTTTCCTGGAAAACTAAAATCTAGATGGTCAGGACCCTTTGAAATAACTAGAGTGTTCCCGAGCGGAGCGATAAAATTAAGGGTAGGAATAGTGAACCATTCACAGTAAACGGACAACGTTTAAAACATTATCATAAAGTTGAAAATAGAGATTATGCAAATAGTCTAAGGCTTTTAGAGTTGTCCACTAATTTCCCTGATTAATCTAACCTAAGCATTACGTCAGGCTTTAGACGATAAAAACAGTGCTTAGTGGGAGGCAACCCATTTAATCATTTAAATCATTTTTATCATTTTATTATTTTGTCATTTATCATTTTATTATTCGTTTATTTGTTTTGTCATTTTATTATAGTTTTATTTCATTATTACTATTATTGCTTTTATTTATGCATTTTATTTTCTTATTTTTCCTTATTTTAATTTTAAATCACTTTTACAGATTTTCTAAAGTCTTTTCCACTTTCCTTATCCCCCTGATTTGTTTCCTCCGTATTTACACTAACTATGGCTAACCAACCGATAAACCTTATGGAAACCAAATTTAGAGGTAGGAACCAAAGAATGAAATTTGAAGAGTTATCACAGAGACCAATGGATTTGACTCTGTACCCGGATGATCTGACTATGGAAACCTTAGGTATACATGATAGCATCCTATACTTGTTTAACCGACTTGGATGGGAGAATGCACTGATTCAACAAAAGTTTGTGACTTACCGCGAGCTCACCCTTGAGTTCCTCAGCTCCTTAGTTTACCTACCCGAGCGCGGTTTTGGATTCAGGAAAGGATTTATCAGTTTCCGCCTATTTGGAATAGAATATGACTTTAACCATAGAGAACTAGCTGACTTATTAGGATTCCCTAGTGGACCCTTTGCTTTTACTACCACACAGGTAGAATTGATGGACATTGAGCTGGATTTCTTTTGGGGAACCTTAACCGGAAATTACCATCCTGAACCAAATAACATGAACAATGATGAGATACATAACCCTGCTATCCGTTACTTCCATAAGATCCTAGCCCACACCTTCTTTGGAAAAGAAGAAAACCTTACTGGAGTATCTAAAGATGAGATATTCATTATGTCATGTTTCACTAATGGACAGCCAGTCAATGGTGTGCCTTTCATGATGCAAACCTTCACCCGAATCCAAGAAGAACCTGATTTACCTATATTAGTAGGAGGTCTTGTAACCATGATTGCTGATGCCTTAGGACTTAGATACCAATTGCACAGGTGTAACCGTTTAGGTACCATCCGTCCTATGAATCTTAACTTTTGCTTTAATCGACATATCATAAGGAATTTAGGACATCCACCTTTCGAGTACCTAATCAGGAATGAAGTAGTAACCCTGTTCACACTACCAAACCATGCTAGAGTAAGTGTTCACAATAAGGATAATTGGCTTTATGAGTTAACCCCTCCTGACTATCCATCTACTCCTGAAACACCTCAATCTTACAAGATAAAGGATGATATAATGACCGATGTAGAAAGTGACCCTGAGACACCTCCTGGTTACCATGACATTGACCACACTAACGAAGTGATTGAAACCCCTGAAGTGAATCAAGTAGAATATGCTGACAACTTAAAGAAAATCATGAACACTCTTGAAGCTTACCAAGCCGATATAAATACTGTTAAGGATGAGATTAAGAGCATGCGATTGGACATTATAGGTTTAACTGACATAACATGTGAGCAATTCTACCACCTGAACTCTACAATCGAAGATTTGAAGAAGCACTTTTGAAAATGTTGTAGTGATCTAGCTTATTTTACTTATTGTTTTCGTTTCTAGTTAGTTTTACATTTCGCAAACATTTTCGTACCGTATTTTTATTAATGTAATTTCCCTTCAAGTATCAAAAGCAAAGCATTTCTAGTTTACAAATTTTTCCAATTTAACCAATTTATATGCTTTCAATCTATTTACTGTTATGATTAAATTGATTAATGTTTTATATAATATCTCGTGTGATAAAATTTACAAATTTATGTTGGTGTTATATATTATATATTGTTTGTGTTTAATATAGAGTGAGAAGTGATAATAAAAAAATATTATATAAATTGTAACGTGAGAGAAATAATGCATTCTGGAGATTATTCAAAGTTTTAAGCCCTCACGATCGTCATCACCCTCTAACGATCGTGACAAGCTAATTAGCGCATCACGACCGTCATCCCCCCATCACGACTGTGACGACCCCAGTTATAGGATTCGTAAGAAGCAGAACTGTTCTTCTTCGCAACCTCTTCCTCTTTCAACTTCCATAACTTTCAAAACCCCCCATTATCTCTTCCAACTCCCGTAACCTCCCATTACCCAAATTAAACCCCATTAACCTCTCCATTTACTCCACACTTATCACATTCTCACCTTGCATTATTAATCCAAACCAATTTCCTCTCATTTTCCACTTTTCTCACAAAAACCAAAAACCTCTTATCTCCCACTCTTGTTCTTGCATGCAATGGAAGCAATTCAGTTTAGAGATGGTGAGCATGGAGAAAATCAGAGACAGAGGTTCATCAGATTCCAGACCCGTGGTGTTCAACCCACGCGATATGTCGACACTGTCTGTTTGAGAGAGTTGGGAATGCTCAACAGTGTCAAGAACCTGCTTCAGAAGGTTGGTCTGTGGGATCTTTGCCGTCAGCCCCAGCCCACATTCGAGCTTCTGACATTGGAATTCCTAAGCTCATTTCATTAGATCACTCCTACTGGTTCTCAGAGTCAACTCATCGGCGTTGCTAAGTTCAGATTGCTTGGTCGGGAGTTCGAAGTTTCGCAAACAAGGATAGCCGAGCTGCTAGGCTTCGATCACAGGAATGAAGCTCACCTCCGCATGCCGGACAATTTCAGTGAAACCGCTTTCACCCTATGGCACGACATCACCAACACCCGTGCCTCAGCCTTTCAGAGCCTGAATGCTACGCATATCCACAACCCGACGATCAGATACTTTCATCGCATCATCTGCAACACCATCTTTGCAAGAGAGAGCAACCACAAGCTCAACTCCAAGGAGCTCTTGTTCTTGCACTGCGCTTTAAATGACGAGCCCATTAATGCTGCCCCGTTCATGCTATCCCATATCCAGTCCATAGCGCAAAGAGGCGCAACCCCCTTTTACATAGGCGGCATTGTCACTACCCTCGCCATTCAGCTGGAGCTTGGTGACTTGGTCGTCAATTTGCCTAGCAGAGCCGCAGAGTTCCTAACGAAGAATTATTGCAGGTCCGCCCACTTGATTGCACAGAGAGAGGATGGCAGGTTTAGCCCTATTATCCAAGGCACTGTTTATCACCACATCATCTTGCCGTGCCGTGACCGCATCGATCTGTCTAGCTGAGCCAACTGGCTATTTTCTTTACCATATGCTGCCGGCCACGCCCCCATTCCTGATGAGCAGGCCGATCCACCAGCGGACGAGATGCAAGACACCATGGATGCAGCTTAGCCTGTCCAGGACATTCCTGAGTCATCCACCCGACAGCCTCCTGCACAAGAATTCACACTTGAGGACATCCTCTGTGCGATTCATCAGCAAAATCAGATGAATGCCGCACTGGAGCGAAGGCAAAAGGAGCAGCATGATGCATTACTCCTCACTGTTGCCACCAACCAGAGGACTACTGATGAGAAGCTCGGAGAGATCTTTAGCGAGCTAGAGGCTTTGCGCATTGATATCACTGCTATCACCGGTACCGGTTCTGATCCTGAAGCGACTCCGACCAGACGCTCCCGCACCAGAAGCCGAGGCCGTGGTCATCAGCAGCCTTAGTTTTAGTTTTTGTTTCTGTTTTTCCATTTCGTTGTTGTATTGTACTTTAACCGCTATTATAGCACAACATTGAGGACAATGTCTGATATAGTGTGGGAGAGGTACCTTTCATTTTCCGCATTTTCCCTTTCCGCACTTTTCCATTCCGTTGTATTTCCTTTTCGTAAATTAATGAAACAGAGCAATTTTTGTGCTATTTTCTTTAGTTTCGAACTTTCCCCGTTTATTTAGCCATACCGAAAAAAAATCTTTAATTAATTCTTCGCATTACCCGACTTACCTACGAAATCATAATTAGGAAGCTGAGAACGATTCAACAAGATCAATACAGTCTTGACACCTTAGACTTCCCACTTAAGCAATTCCGTTCCGATGATTGTTACGACTACACCTTAAGTTTCAGTTCAAAAGTAACCCCTAGTAGTTTATAATAGCAGTCAGCACCGTCTGAACACAAACCATGTGGGGAGCCGATGAATATAAGTGTTTGATGCCTAATTTATAATGATCCTTCATATCTCTATGCAAATGAAAAAGAAATTGCACCAAAGTACACGGTCGCATATAAGAAACGAGAAATATGAGAAGGAGTCCATTGCGGGTTGGTTCAGAGGTACTGGTTCTGAACTTGGTAGGGCGTGCTACGGCTCGATCCCCCACAACCTCCAAATTGGATAATGTATGTAGGGTTACCACATTCGTGTACCAGACCCCGTGCTTATAAAGGATCAAAGTCGCTAACCGGCTACTCCACTACGTGCGTGCTAAGGCAAAGGGCTTAATGTGATTGCGCTAGAATGAAACCGGGCGAAATAAGATCGAAAGACTCTAGGTGAAATCGTAAATCAATTACCGAATGTTTCGTTTAACGGGAAGTCGGCGACTTAGCTTGTTGCTTGTGTCATTAGTGTATCGTTAGTGTTTTATCAAAGTACCGGTTTATCTGACAAAATGGTTCCTTCGTACGGTTTGTTATGTGTGTGCATCGATAAAAACTTGTCCGACAATTTTCAACCGACTATTTGCTTGAGGACAAGCAAAGGTTTAAGTTTAGGGAAGTTTGATAACGAGAAAAAGTGTCGATTATATTGCTATGTTTCAATACCGTTTTATCGCATAATTGTCGTTTTAACACCCAATTCCTCGAGTTTTCTTTGCCATTATGCAGGTACATCATATACAGAGCTAAATAAAGAGCCACAAGTGAAATGAGCAAAAACAACCATTAAAAGATGAAGAAAAAGAGAATTTTGCATAACCTGCATTTTTTGTTACACTCACGGTCGTCACCTAGGAGTCACGACCGTGACATGCCAAAAGGAGCAGTCACGACCGTGACAAGTCCCTCACGACCGTGACGCATATCAAACAAGGAAGACGAACGTGACACCCTTGTCACGACCGTGACAAGGGAAAACTAGGGTATTTGACTGAAGACTTGTTCATGAACGTTACGCTACATGAAATCCAACGTGCCTATTTTCCAGCAGACGAAGTATTCCCACGTTCCCTGGATTCTCTCATTTCCTACGAGGCCCAAGCATAAATTCCAACTGCCAGACCCATTTAGCTTTCTATAAATAGCTTAACTTCAAGAAACAATTTAAAGAGTTTTAGTTTTTAATTTTCTTGCGGAAGCTCTGCCGATTTTATTTTGCACCCTTTATTTTTCCAGCATTAATTTCCTTGCTTTAATTTCTTGTATCCCAACCAACCTTATAACAATTTCCAACATCAGGAAATTGTTATAAATTAATTTGTTTCAAAGCCTTAAGATTCTTTTAGAATTTTTATTTCTGAGTCCGTCAGTACTCCGAGCTTTTCAGCCTGTGGAAGAAGGAGTCTACTACTTTTATTGTTATCCAGGTTTATATTAAATTGCATTTATATTTATGTTGATTATTTATTTTTCTGCCATGCATATTTTATTTTAAGTTTCTCTGCCTCTGTCTGGTTCAACAATAATGAGTAGCTAAACACCTTAGGGAGGTATGTAATTAAAACAAACTATATCGGTAAAATCAACTCTAGGCTTAAAATAATTAAGAGCTTAAAATTCTGGCTGAGACTTTTTATTATAAAATCAACCTTTTTGTTACGAGAGTAAGGAAAGTGTATTAGGTTAGGTCAAGACCACGAGAGTGTGAGATTTTAACCAGATAGCTAAAGTTAGGCATTTAATTTAAACACAACGAGAGCGCTTTAAAATGAATTAGAATTACTAAGTTTCCAAAAATTATTTCTAAACACTTATGGGCTAGCGAGAGCAGGCATAGGGTTTTAGGGGTAAGATCTGAGATAAGACCACGAGAGTGTGAGTCAAAGATATTTAAGCTGGTAAACTTAAATATAAGTGAACCATCTTTATAAGCCTAGGTTAGATTTACCCGCCTAAGTTAAAATAATTACATACCGACCGCCTTGGTATTATTTTATTAAACTTAAATTTAATTCCCGCCTTTAATCTTTAAAAACAACCAAAAATCGTGACAACCCTTCACCTTAGCTAAACTAGAAATTCCTCTAGCACTAAGTAACCATAGAGTCCCTGTGGATCGATAATCTTAAATATTACTTCGATAGGTTGTGCACTTGCAGTTAAGATACCGCTAGACACATAATTAGATACGTCTTTAGCCCATCAACGCCCAGCACCTGAGCGGGAGATCTCTGGCAAGGAAATCCCTCAGGGCAGGATATTACTAGCCAACAATGCAGAACGACACCAAAGAGCACATGAAAAAATGCGATAAATGCCAACGACACGGAGACATGCACTTAGCACCTCCAAACGAGCTTAAGACAATATCCTCCCCATGGCCATTCGCATGGTGGGGCCTGGAAATCCTAGGTCCCTTTGTCGTCGGTTCAAACTAGAATAAGTACTTGATCGTTGGAGTAGACTACTTCACAAAGTGGATAGAAAATGGGGCTCTAGCCAAGACCACATCCCTCAACATATTGTGTTTCTTCAAACACAACATCTTCGCCCGGTTTGGGATACCCCAAGCCATAGTTACCGACAATGGCACATAATTCACGAATAAAAATTTCCAGGAATTCGTTGCCAATGTAGGAACTAAGCAGCACTTCACTTTAGTCGAACACCCACAAACCAATAGGCAGGTGAAGCAGCGAACAAGGTCATCCTTCGAGGACTCAAACGAAGACTAGATGCGATTAAGAAACAATAGGTTAAGGAATTGCACAACGTCTCGTGGGCATACCGGACCATGCTTCACTCTACAACCAGGGAAACCCCTTTCCGACTAGCATACAGAACAGAGGTCATTGTCCCCATAGAAATGCACATACCGTCCAGGCGCACAAAAGCCTTAATGATTAAGGATACCAATTCAGAAACATTGCGTGAGGAGCTTGATTTGGTCGAGGAAGTTCGATCAGGGGCAGCCCTATGAGAAGCATCACTTAAACAAAACATTGCCATCAAACATGACTCTAAAGTCATAAAGAAAACATTCGAGGTCGGCAGTCTCGTCTTGAGGAGAAACCACAAAGATTCCTGAGATGGTAAACTAACCGCAAACTGGGAAGGTCCCTACCGTGTCCGAGCAAAAACGGAAAATGGGGCATATTAATTAGAAATCCTGAATGGGGAAGAACTTGCTCTTTCTTAGAACGCCAAAAAACATAAGCAATACTACATTTAAGGCATTTGTCATCCTACACAGATCTAAGTGATGAAGCACAAGCACCGACCTAACATGCATACCTAGGTACAAGTATCGCATACCAGAATCTTTTCTTCGACGGGATTTCCCTCATGAACAAGGACGATCACCGCCACACGATTGGATCCTCAACCGAGTCCATCGTCGTCTTCGTACCACGACCAGGAAGAACATCCAGCTCGCGATGGGAGGTTCACGTTGTGGAGCACAGGTCATCATTATGACTCGAACACCGTTCCTTAACTAGAGATACTCTGGCATTCTTCCCGGTTCCCCAAACCGTTAGACATACTTAAACCAAGCATAGTTCCCCAAACATATAAACGAACTTCAAGTCCCCATGGGGCACACATTGTTAAGCGAACATCTAACCGATCGAGCTCCGTAAAAAATACTTAGCAAAATATTTAAGAATTAAAGTGTGCCCTCCGATGGACACACGTACACACACAACAGGTAGATAATAAAACAACCACCAAGGTCGGAAAACACAAAAGCATTAAAAATGTGGCCATACAGACCGACTTGTTCAAATTTAAAATAAATGGGGGAATAAATCCCCCTAGCAGAACAAAGGCCATGGCACACAGGCTGACCAACACAATTAAAAGGAAAAAATAACAAGATCTTCAAACGTTTGCATTCGCAGCAGGTTGAGCGTCAGCGGGGACCCACTGATTCCCTTCAACCATGATCGTCTCATCCTATTCAGGTTGTCTAAGGAGATTAGGTACAAAGATCTCTCCATCCTTGACCTTGTAAAGGCAGTTGATGCCCTCCTCGTTGAGCACCACTCCAGGGTTGACGATCTTCAATTGATCCACCGCATTTTTAAACTCCACACCCGTTATCTCCTCAAGGTCCTCTTCCCTTTGCTTGATCTTTGAAATCAGCTCATCCTAGGTCATCAGTGACTTCAGATCCTCCGATTCATCCTCAATAGGAGCCATCGTAGCCTTAAGATAAGCAACTTTGTCCTTGGCCGTTCTCCTCTCCGAATTAGAAATAGCCAGTGACTCTTTTAACTCCTTGATCTTCTTCGAGGCTTCCTTCAAAGACTCGAGGATGCATTAGCGCTATCCTCGAAAGCGTACAAGAGAGTCTTCAGCCGCTAGATCTCCTGCTCCTGAGTGGAAATACCTTCGACGTACATGGAGGCCATCTCTTAGACCCTCATCACCGAGCTTGCATCCCGAGCCAAACACAACCTCATATCCGGTCAATAAAGCTCCTCCAACTTAAGCATTTCTTCCCTGTGGACCTGGAGAGAGGTATCCACGAAGAACATCGGCTTCAAGAAGCATGTTGGGAGCTCGAACGAAGGTTTGGGGGTCTCCGATAAGTGTATAACTTCATCGGCCCTCGACCTTTTCCCCATTCTGGAGGCAGTGCCTGGCGAATCGTGGGGAGCTAATGAAGACTTACCTGAACATGTGCTCGCAGATACCAACCAGTTATTCAGACGAGTTTGTTTCAGCTTATTGGCCCCCGTTCTCTTGGCAGCATTGTGTAAACACCCCAAATTTGCCCTCACTTTTTTCACACACTATGGCTTATGATCTTTCATATTGCATTGCATAATCATATCATCTCACACTGCATAGATTATTTTATCTACATAAGTTGCACAATTAGGGTTTGTGATCAAATGAATCCAAGAAGTGATATGAGCCATCTCAAAGGCCTTGAAGCTTTTAAAGAGGGTCCATGTGTGTTCTATGGTCATTATATACTCCCCAAAGTTCATTGAAGTCAAAATATCACAAAGCATTGCAAAGGCATAGAGGCAGACTAAAGATTTCCTACACAGATGACCTAAAATTAGGGTTTTGGGTTTGAGGCCCTTGATCTCAATTTTTTTGGTCATTCTTGATTCTAATGGTCTTAGTATGTTATAAGGATCATGTGTACCAAGTTTGATGAAGAAATTCACTGTGGGAGTCATCTAATCAACTGAAAACTTATTGTGCAAGAAAAGTCAGAATCAGGGCATCTGAGGCCCCCACCAATGGTATCAAAGGGTCATCTTCATCATTTTGAGGTCCTATGATCTTTATTTGATCTTAGAAGTGGTTAGAAGTTCAAAAGATTGAATAATTTCTAGCCATTTGCAAACTTTCCATTTTTGGACATAACTTGTAATGAGAACTTTCCATTTTGGGAAAGATTTTCAACCTCCTCTTTCATAATCAAAAATGCTTCAAATGAAAAATCTTCAAACATGAAAGTTGTAGATTGTATCTTCCCATTTTCAAAAAGTACAAGAACTCCTCTTAATTCATCCTAGAACTCAAGATATGATGTTTCAAATTTGGGAAAAATCTTGTAATTTTCAAGTATGTGCCAAAGAGGGATTTTTGCAAAATCAAGTTTCAAGACTTCTAATGACCTCTAATCCACCTCTAAGCATCATAACATGATTATGCAACTTGCCTTGATCAAAATTGTGCCAAGAATCACAATTTTTCATGCCTTGCACTTCAAGAAATTTCAAAGAGGGAAATTTGCAAAACATGTGATAACTCTTTATCCAAGTGATGCAGATCATCACAATCAATCCTATGGCTCTCCTTGAAGCTGGCTGAGGCAAGACCCCCTTCAAACCAGCTTTGACCCATGCCTATATTCATTGTACACAACTTTTGACTTTTTGCAAAACAAGTCATACCAATCACACTATGCCACCACCAATTTTCTGACCAATCAAGACATCTTATACAAACCTCATGGACCTCATTTCACATAACACACAAGCCTAAAACCTCTCAACACTCAGATTGCCCAAAATTTCCCTAAAACTTCTCATTTTCGATTCTCTCAAACCAGCCACTAAAACTCAAAAATTATTTCACCAACAAGTCACACTTCATCCATAGAACAAAACCCAACCCTCAAAATGGCCTGAAACACTCCACAACACAAACACAATTTCTGAGTTATCAGAACCAAGTATCTCAAACCAGCCAAAACAAACTTGTTCTAAGCCTTTTAGAAACACAAGGGGGATCATTGGAGTGGTTTTGCACAAGAGAGGAGGTCAGAAAGCTCCAAACTAAAAAGCTTTAACTCAGGTAATCATCAAGAACAAATTTTCCAGAACTTGCGTTTTAAGTTATAGATTGATTCTATGTGATGTGCTGGTCATTTTGAGCTTTGAATCATTGAAAATGGTTGAGTATGTAGGATGTATTTATCTTCTGAAACTTTCGTATTATTTTCCATTTTGATTCGTTTCTCATGATTCATGTAAAATAAATGAAATTTGTTGTTGGATTCTTGTTCTATGTTGCTTAATGATTGATTATGGAGTGTTTGAGGTGTTTTCATGGTGTTTTGAGAGAGAAATTGTGAGGAGCCTGCCGGAGAAGATAACTGGAGCTTCCCTCCGGTCACCTAAGAATCATTAGCCCTAATCAACAATTAAATGCCAGTTTGAATCTCCACCCTTTGATCATGTCTTACCCGCGTGTTTGGATGGCCAGGATGTGTTCATTAAACCCTAATCACAATTAATTAAATTCATTAGGTTTAATTAAATTAATTTTGCCAGATTCAATCCCAGCCTTTTATCTGCGCACAGAGTCAACCCCAATTTGAATCTGGACCATCAGATTGGATTACTTCTCATTTTATTTAATATTTATTTCATTTTATTTCATTTCTTTCACATATTTATTTAAAATAACAAAAAACATTTTTAAAATCTCATTTTCTGCATTTTCACTTTAAATATTTTTCTTAACTCAAAAACATTTTTTTTTATTTTAATTTTTGCATTAAAAAAGTATTTTTAAATTATTTAAATGTTTTATTTAATTAATTAATTGATTTTAAATAATTAAAAATACATTTAGGTTTCTAAAAATCATCAAAAATTCATTATGCATTCTCATACATTTACAAACATTTACAAACTCACCATACAAATTTCGTTTTAGGTTTGATCATGTTTTCACAATTATCTTTGAATTAGGGTTCATAAATTTCACATTTTCTAACCCTAACTTTGAAAAATCATTTTTGATCAACCATGATGAGTTTGAACTTGATTCTTTTTGAATTGTTTCATATATTGCATCTAGTATCTAGGTTATTTATCTCATATTTTTGCATTGCATTTTCAATTTGATTTGCATTTTTCCTTTAGAATCACCCAAAAACCCTAGCAAACTTAGGAAATTCATAACTTTGCCTAGGTTTAGTTTCTGACCTTCATCTTTTGGTAGTGATCTTGTATATGTTTAGGGTTTGTTTGAGTTCAACTTCAAATTTTTATCATAATGTATGCTTCTATTTTGGTCATATGCATCTCATACATTCATAAAACCCTAATTTCTCATGTTCATTTGCATTCATCTTTGCATATCTCAACCATGTGATCTTGTCATGCCATCCCAAGCATTTGTATGTCATATTATACATCTTAGAACATGGTAGAACATTTCTTGATCATTTCTTCATTCATTTGGTATGTTTTACATTCATTACATTTCATGAACATCCATGTGTTTTCAAGCTTCCTACATGCTTCCTTTGCATCTCATCCTTTGTATGAACATCCTTATGCATCATGTATGGATTTGCATCATTGCATAACACATTTGCATTGCATATTCACTTCTGATTTTGGTCTTTGCACCTTCATTTGCTTTATTTCTCTTTGCTTTGCATCTTATGCATTCATACTAACATTTCAGGGGCATATGGTAAGTTGTTTGGGATGTGGATTTGCCTTCACATCCCACCTATTCTTATCTTCTCATTTGCATATTTTACTTGTCTTTAAAGTGAATCTAACTCACTTGTTCTCTCTTGCTCCTATCTCTTTCTTTTAGGTTACTTAACTTCATCAAGAAGTAAGTAACCTATTCTTTCTCCTTCTCTTTTCATCTGCTTCTCTTCCATGGTGGCTTCCTGGAGATCTTCTCTTGATGCCTCACAAACAATAGGATATCCAAGCATGATAATTTTTAGGGTTGTATATAGTCCCCCCTAGATTTTTACCTTTGAGTCTCCTTGAGTCTCTCTTCTCATCTCATAATCAGAGGCTAAACACTTAAAGCTTTAGGACTTTGAATTAGGGTTATGCTTGCATCCTTATCTTAGGATGAAGTGTATAACTTTAATCCTTAGTGTTAAACCTTTAATTTGTTTACGCCTCTTAATAAAAACACCTAATAATGATCAAGACTTAAGCTTGTAACTTGGGCCTTACATTAGGGTTCCATCTCTTCCTTTTGGTTAAGAGGGACTAACCCTAGTGTTTAATGGACAAGTCCCCCTCAAGTTGTCTTACAAACTTAAAACTCACTTCTTAATCTCATCCTTTAATTAAAATCCACTTAATAAAGGTTTGTTATATAATGAATTTAATCCCTAACCATGGATTAAGTTGAGGTATCTTCCTTAGCTTAAGTGTTCTCATTTATCATCCTTCTCTTAGGATGGTGTAATGAGTTCACTAATCCTTGATTAGAGATTAAACTCATTACTTAACACTAAACAAAAACCCAAAAACACCTTAATAATCACAAGTAGGTTAATGATCTTAATCCTAAATCATCATGGTAATTAAGTTGAGGTGCTTATCTCACACTTAAGTAGGCTCATTATCCTTAATCAGGGAGGATATAATGAGTTTACAAGCCCTTAATTTAGGCTTAAGCTCATTAACTTATGCAAAACACCAAAGAACAATAAAAAACTGAAAAATACAAAAAACAAGCAAAACAGTTCACAGACAAATCATACAGTCTCTTTGAGTCGAACTATGGTGTTCTGACTTCCTCATTGCACGAGAGGATACGTAGGCATAACTTAACAGTTATCGAACAAAAGTATCTGTGTCTTCCCCCCTTTTTCAGCATTCTTTCTAAGCCTCATTCTTGAGCACTCACCCTCTCTTTTGCACTGACACACTGTACATTTCTCCCTAGCTTTTTGCACACAGTCAGCACATACACTACCCCTTTTAAACAGAATCAGGTAAGCGTAGATCTCGTCGAGTACGACAGACGATCTGGGTGCTAATACCTTCCCAGGTCGTAACCAACCCCCTTTCTTAGTTTCTTTGGTTCGCAACCGTCTTATCAATACCCTTCCAAGTTTATGCAACATTACCTTTCCTTCGGGATAAAAATGCCTAGATGGCGACTCTATTTAACCTCAACCTCTTTTCGTCGACTGTTCGTGTCTGCACCGGGATGTAAGTCTTCGGGAGCGACACGTTGGCCATTACCTTGTCTTGTAAGTCAACCATCGAATATGAAAAAGATAGGGGAAATGGTTAGAGCATAAAAAGTATACAAGCATAAATTCAATGCAAACGAACAACTCTAAAGACAACCAAGATAAGCGGTGACTTCCTCGTCCGTCTCACAGACAAGAAATTTGGACACTTCTATGAATCTAGGGGTCACATTGGCACCCCTGTCCTTCTCCAAGATCGCATGACCCTGCTCATATAAATGCGTAGTCATGGTAATTGATCAGTGATCTTTAGTCGTAGTTTCTAAGCCGTTTTCGTTGTTCTTTTTGTATTCTTTCGGTTGTTTGGAGTGTTTCTTTCACGTTTTCGTCGTAGTTTTCTTAATTTAGCATGCGAGTCTAGTTTTGGTCTTTATATAAATTTTTATCAATTTTTATCAATTTTTATCATGCTAGTCGGTTGTTCGAAGCCTTCGCAAAGATGATCCGTGTGTTGAAAAAACCAGCAAAGTAGAGATATCAGAAGCACAACACGGTTGCCCGTGTTGCACAACACGGCCCGTGTTGTGAAGGCCTTTGAAGAGGAGTTCTAGGGATGAAAAGGAGAAAACCAGAAGTATGACACAGGTGCCCGTGTTGTACAACACGCCCCGTGTCATGGCCTCTGAAGGAAATGAGCATTTGAGAAGAATCAGTGGCACAACACGGGTGCCCGTGTTGCACAACACGACCCGTGTCGTGGCAACCAGAAACAAAAATCCTGTTATTTGTATGATGCTGAGATATTTTCGGAGGGCATTCTGGACATTTCACGGAGTATTTTGAAGACTGATATATTAGATGATTAAGACTTAGATAAGGGGAACTTTTGATTTGGGAGATTTTTGGATTTGACGATAGAAGGAGAAGAAGGATTGATCCAGAGCGGAAGCAATTGACGATCCAACGTTGATTGTAATGTCTCTATATTATTATTCAGTTTTTATTTTTGTTATGAACATGAGTGGCTAAACCCCCCAATGCCAGGGGGTGTCCCTGATTTGCTTATTGTAATGACTTTTTGAATTCTTAATCTATGAGATTATGCGTTTAAACCAGTTTCTTTAATTTATGCAACGTTCATAATGCTTTATCTTTTTGGAAAATTTGATAATTGATCGTAGTTAGGATTTGGTATGACCAACCATCCTAACTTTGTTGCGTAAGTTTTATCACGGTAGATATTACCGAGGAATTGGAATACCCTGTGAAAACCATTTTTATGTCAGAATTATTGCTTGATATTCTTCCTTGGCGATTGAGGAATTAAGGTCGAGGAAGAATACCAAAGATATTTCTTTAAAGAAATTTTGGAAAAACAATCTTGAACATAGGAAAGATAAAGTTTGAAGCATGTTTCTTTAGAGTCAGAAATTATTAAGTCATTGCATTGCAAATTATACACCGTCCCTGGCATTATTCTCATATTCGTGCAACCTCTATTTTGTTGTTTATATTTTAGTAATTTTAATTCTATTTTATCTTAAAACTAATTATCAACCAAAACTTTTGTTCAATTGAAATCTATTCAGAAAAACTTATCTCGGTACGCAGTCCTCGAGATCGATATTCGGGATAACTCTCTTTTATTACTACATCGGTAAAAATAGTACACTTGCTAATTTTCCGATCAAGTTTTTGGCGCCGTTGCCGGGGACTGACAAAGATCTAAGTTTACTTTTATTATTTCAATTGAAATTTTGTTGCTCTGCGACTAAAATTTTATTATTTTCTCTGTTTATTATTTTTGTGTTAATGAAATTTTGTTATCTAACTTGTGTCTAACTGTTTATGCGAGGTCAGGCCTCAGCTAAATTTTCTTTTGACACACCAGAAAGAGCTTTGCACGAGAGACGCCGCAAGGCAAGAGTTGATAGACTGGCTGATACTGGTTTAAGTGTCCCGAATAAGGAAACGGAGGACGACATATCTGTGCACTCTGAGCATAGTGACTCTGACTCAGACAGAGAGACTGATCCAGGATTTGATAAAATGGCAGGGAATCAACCTGTTGCAGAGAGACTTTTAGGGGACTATGGAGGGGCAAATGCTCAACCCAACAGGATGACTATTGTTAATCAACCGGTGAATGTAGCACACTTTCATTTGCATCCATCCATTATTCGCCAGTTAGAGAGCAAGCCTTTCTCCGGAAGGATCAATGAGGATGCAAATAAGCATCTTCAGAGATTCCTTACCACCACCACTTCTTTGAAGATCGAAGGTCATTCAGAGGAGGCAAAAAGGCTTGTGATGTTTCCATTCACACTTACCGATGATGCAGAAGAGTGGTTCTACTCTCTTCCAGCGGCGAGTATCACAACATGGCACGAGATGGAAACAGCGTTCCTTAATGAATATTTTCCTGCTTCAGTGTTCATCCGGAAGAGATATGATATTGTCAATTTTAAACAAAAAGAGGGTGAATCACTTGGAGATGCGTATAAAAGACTCAAAAGGTGTTTGACCGCGTGTCCTACTTATAATATGGACGCGACCGAGCAGATGCAAAACTTTGTGAATGGGTTGCGACTCAAGACAAAACAACTTATTGATACCGCTGCAGGTGGCACAACAAACTTCTCAACAGCCACTGGTATCAAAAGAATCATAGAAGCTATTACTGCCAATGAACACCTTGAATTATATGATCGCACAGTGAGTCAACCAGATGGTAAAATTGATTTAAAGCTGACAGAGCAGGTTGTGAAAATGGAAGATCAAATTGCTGCAGAAGTTGAAAGAAGGCTAAAGAAGATGAATCTTGGCACATAGATAGTAGCTCAGGTGGAACCTGTTCAAGCTGTGATTTGTGAGATTTGTTGTGGACCACACTTCGCCATGCACTGTTTGGCAACTCAAGAACAGGTTGAACAGATTAATATGTTGAGGTAGAACAATCCGTATGCCAACATGTATAATCCGGGGTGGAAAAATCACCCCAATTTCTCTTGGAAAGATCAAGAAGGGAACATCCAAAAATCGGTTCAAGGCCAACAACAATATCAGCCCCAGCAGCAACAATATCAGCCCTAGCAACAACAATATCAGCCACCAGTTCCAAGAAAAGCTTATTGGGAAATTGCCATTGAAAAGATGGCAGCTCACAATTCTCAATTCCAAGAAGAAACGAGGAGTAACTTCAAGAATACTGGAGCCTCTATCAAGAACCTTGAAGTGAAAATGAGCCAAATTGCCCAACACCTCGCAATTCCCCAAACTCCAGGGACTCTTCCAAGTGCTACTGTAACAAATCCAAGAGATAATCACAAAGTCAATGCAGTCACAACACGAAGAGGTAAAGCAATTGAAGAGGTGAAAGAAAATTCTAAGAGTGAAAATCAAATGATTGAAGTGGAACTGTAAATAAAAGAGAATGAAGTTGTTGAAGTAGAGGAAGAAGTAACCCCAGCACCGGAAATCAAAGAAAAAGCGGTAGAACCGAAACCGGTGATCAAACTTTCGTATCCAACAAGAAACAAAAAGAAAGGGCAGCAAGAGAATAATTTTGAGAAATTCCTTGAGTTGTTCAAGAAGTGGGAGCTGAATATTCCATTACTTGAAGCACTTGAGAAAATGCCCACCTATGCCAAATTCATGAAAGATATCATTGCTAAAAAGAGGACCATGGGAGCTGAACCTATTATTCTAACCGAAACTTGTAGTGCTATTTTGCAGGGACTAAAGATTCCGGTGAAGAAAAAAGATAGAGGAGCTGTCACCATTCCATGCACCATTGGTGATCAGTCATTCAAGAGAGCTCTCATTGATTTGGTGTAAACACCTCAAATTTGCCCTCACCCATTCACACCATGGCTTGTGATCATTCTCATATGCATAAGTACAATCATGTCATCTCACATCTCATTTTTTATCCACTGCATAGCTTTCAAGGCATCTGCACCTAGGGTTTGTGATCTGAGCAATCCCAAAGCATCTTGAGCCATTCCAAAGGCAACCAATCAACTCAAAGGGGTCCATGTGTGTTCTTATATCATATTCCATCTCCTCAAAGTCAAAAATGCAGAGGAATCACAAGAGCTAGGGTTTGAGTGGATGCAGAGCCAGGTTGAACTACACAGTTGACTGAAAATTAGGGTTTTGGTTTCAGAGGCCATAACTCCAAATTTTTTGGTCATTCTTGTTTTCATTGATCTCTATATGGTATAGGGAGTATACATATCAATTTTCATGAAGAAATTCCATGGGGAAGTCATCTGATCAAGAGTTGACTTTCTAGACAAGTCAGTGCAAAATCAGGGCATCTGAGGCCCCCAATGACCCAACCAATGGGTGATCTTCATCATTTTGAGTGTATATGATCTTTATTTGATCATGGAAGAAGGTTGAAGTTCATAGAAATCAAGAATTTAGGGTTTTTGCAAAGGTTGACTTTTTGGGCATAGTTGACTTTTCAAGAATGCATCATTTTAGGTCAATTTTCAAGCTTTGATTCTTGGTCCAAAAAGGCTTCAAATGGAAAAACTTTGGTCATGAAAGTTGTAGATATCATCTTTCCCTTTTCAAAAAGTACAAGAACATGATCAAACTCTTCTTGGATCAAAAGTTATAGCAATGCAAAGTTGGCAAAAATCATTAATTTCTAAGGCATGCTTCAAATGGAAATTTTGCAAAACCTTGAACCAATGCATCATGTGACCTCTAATTCATTTCAAACCATTACACAAACATTCTCTAAGTCCTAAAAATCAGAATTGGATCAAGTTTGCTCATGGCTTGGTTTGTGTAACAAGACTTTATCACATGTGAACCAAAGTTGCCACAAGTTGCAAAACACTCATTTCACTCCCTACCACTTGCAGCCTTGGATGCTGAACCAAGCTAGGCTCATACACACATCATGCTGCGCAGCCCCATGCTTTGTACTTGGCTAGAAGTTGCCCATGCCCTATCTTACAAGAAGTTGACATTTTTGCAAAAGTGGCTACACCTATCCATAAAGCACATGTCAAATCAACTGGCCAATGAGAGAGAGTCATATGGACAATTTGCAAGCTAGCCATAACAAGAAGCAAGGCTGAAACCAACTCATTCAACACATTCAAAAAAACACTCCCATTTGCAAGTTCCTTCGAATCTGCTTGCACAGCCACCAAACACTCAAACTATCTTCATCAATCATCTCACCACACTTCATAGATCATCCAGCACCAAGAACCAAAGCCTGTAATAGCAAGAACACTCCATAACCATTTCACACCCCAAGCTGCATTTCTCTTCGAAACTCTTACCACAGCTTGCAAACACACAAACAAACACTCCAGACCTTCTCCACTCATCCTCAGGACCTCAAACAATCACTCACCATGGCCTGAAACCTCCAGAAACACCATTGCCATTTTTGAGCAAGCTTGAGCAGAAGCTGTCGAATCTCACCATCCAGCCAACTTAAACTCCATTTGAGCATTCAAACATCATCTGGGGATCAGGTGGAGTGGATTGCACAAGGAGAGGTGGCCAGAAAGTTCCTAAACTGAAATCTTCGAATCTCAGGTAGCCTGAAATTTATTTTTCCAGAAGTTGTTTTTCTTGTTACAAACTTGTTCTATTTGTTCCACTGATCATCCTGGTACCATTGGTTTTGAAAATGGTTGTGATTTGATCATTTAATTTGACTCTGAAACTGGTTTGCCCTAAAAATGTTTGCTTTCGATTCATGTGATTGATGAAGAATAAATTTGTTTGGGGTTAGGGTTTTGATTCAGGAGATCATGGGGTTCATTTATATGTGTTTAGATTTCACTTTTGATACGTTTTGAGGAAGATGGGAGTTTTTCAGGGGAAGTGCTCGCCGGAGAAGACGACCGGAAGTCTTCTCCGGCAGCCTGAGTCATTAAGCCCTAATCTCAGGTCATTAATGCTAGTTTGAATTTGAGCCATCAGATGCGTTGAACACGTTGACTTGCCGCGCGTGTAAACGGCCCAGATTGATCATTAAGCCCTAATCACTTTAATTTATTTAATTAATTGAGTTTAGGTCAGTTTAAATGTGAGCCACTGGATTTGGCGCGTGGTCAATGGTCCCCTTGCCAGATTGAATCTCAACCCTTCATTGTGCATACTTCAGTTTTATTTAATTTTAATTCATTTTCTTTTCAATTAACTTGTATAATTATTTTAAAACAGCAAAAAATTCATAAAAATTATGAAACTTTTTCCTTAAGGTTTTATTATTTTTTATGACACAAAAATATTTTTTATTTTATTTTTATCATTAAAAAAGTATTTTTAAATATTTAAAAGATTATTTTTAATTGATTAATGGGAATTAATTAATTAAAAATACTTTTAGGTATTTAAAAATTACAAAAAAATTCATGAAATGTTCTAAGACATTTAGAAACATTGTCCAACCTTCAAACCAAATTTCTTTTTTGATCTTGATGCATTTTAAGAATTTTTCATTGAATTAAATCATTTTTTATGCATTATTTTGATCATAAGTTTAAAAATTCATTTCTGCCTATTGGAGAAGGTTGAGACATTGATTCTTCTTGCATTGTGTTGTGTTTGGCATTTATTTTCAGGGATAAAAAGGCCATGAATTGTTCTTGCATTTTCAAATTGTTTGGCATTTATTTTGTTAAGAACCCTAAAAAACCCTAATAACTTAGGAAATTCATATCTTGAGTTTGGTTGAGAGTTGAGAGCTCCCCTTTGGGCAGTGGTTCATCATAGGCCTAGGGTTTCTTTGGGTGCCATTTTCCATTTTTTATCATGAGGTTTGCTTCTGTTTTGGGTTTTTGTTTGATGTTTGATCCATGAACCCTAATTTGGGCTCTCTCTTGCATCCTCCTTGCATTCCCTTGCATAACATGACTTGTCTTTGCATTTTGTGCATGCTTATGATTCATTTGACATCCTAAGACATATAGGAAACATGTTTGATCATTGCATTGCATATTTGCCATGTCATTTGTCTTGTATGCTTCATAACATTTCATGTTTGTTCATGCTCCTTAACTTGCATCATTTGCATTCATAGTCTTGTATGAACATCCCCATGCCTTGTCTCATGCTTGTAGCATCTCATAACATCATAATCGTCATCAACATGCTTCTAGTTTTGCTAAGCATCATACCATTTCATCTCATCTTGCATTGCATTGCATTTCTTTCTAACATTTCAGGTGGTAAGTAACTTGGGAAGTGAATTTGCCTTCACTTCTCATAACTTTTCTTTTCATATCTCTTGCATCCATTGCTGCATTTCTATTTGTGTTTGAGATTGAGCTTGCTCATTCTTCTTCTTCCCACTTTCTTTCTTCAAGTGACTTGACTTCTTGAATGAAGCAAGTCACTTTGCTTCTCTTGATCCTTTCATCTGCTTCCTGGTGGCTCCTCTGAAGATTGTTCTTGAAAACCTCACAAACCTCAGGACCAACCAAGCATGATAACGAATTAGGGTTTTGATTAGTCTCCCCTCATAGTTTTACCTTTGTGTCTCTCCTTGAGTCATCTCTTCTCATCTCATAATCAGGGACTAAACCCTAAAGGCTTTAAGACTTTGTGATTAAGCTTATGCCTGCATCCTTCTCTTAGGATGGAGTGTATAACTTTAATCCTAAGTATTAAACCCTTAAGGTGTTTTAATCTCTTAATCAACTCATTTAATAAGTATCAAGACATCACACTTGTAACTTGGGCCTTGCATTAGGGTTCTAATTCTTCCTTAACTGGTTAAGAAGGACTAACCCTAGTGTTAATGGACAAGTCCCCCTCAAGTTGTCTTACAAATCATAAAAATCACTTCATCATCATACCACTAAATAAAATACACTTAATCAAAGGCTTGTTTTGTCATGGGTTTAATCCCTAATCATGGATTAAGTTGAGGAGCCTTCCTCAGCTTAAACACTCTCATCTATTATCCTTCTTTTAGGATAGCGTAATGAGTCTGTTTAATCCTTGATTATGGCTTAACCTCATTACTCAACACTAAACAAAAACAACAAAAACATCTAAATAATCACAAGTAGGTTAATGATCTTAACCCTACGTCAAAGGTGATTAAGTGTGAGAATCTGACTTCACACTTAAGGTAATTCTCATTACCCCTGATCAGAGGGAAGATGTGATGAGTTTACTAATCCATTGGTTTAGGCTTAAGCTCATTAATTTATGACAAACTTTCAAAAGTAATAAAAGACTGAAAATACAAAAACAAACAATAATCGTCTCCTTCGGGATTCTTTTCTCATCACCCTCACTCATAAACGAGAACTTGCTTCTTCCGTCTAATGCAAGACAGTCAGCACCTGAGCCAGACAGGTCATACACTTGAGCATAGGCAAGTAAGCAGTTCACAAGTCAATTCACCTTTCAGTCTCTTTGGGTCGAACTACGGTGTTCTGACTTCCTCATTGCACGAGAGGATACGTAGGCATAACTTAACAGTTATCGAACAAAAGTCTCTGTATATCCCCCCCCCCCTCTTTCCAGCTTCATTCTTTGAGCCTCATGATCTTGAGCAATTCATTTCATTCCTGATCTCACTGACACTGTATATATCACACATCACTTTCTTTTACACTGACACCTGTACATCTTTTCCAGTTCTTTTATACACAGATTGCACTGACACTACCCCTTTAAAACACAAGTCTTTTAAGCGTGGATCCCGTCGAGTACGGCGGACAATCTGGGTGCTGATACCTTCCCAGGTTGTAACCAACCCCCTTTCTCAGTCTCTCTGGTTCGCAAACCGTCTTATCCATATCTTTCTAGGTCTATGCAGCATTACCTTTCCTCCGGGATAAAAATGCCTAGCTGGCGACTCTTTTCATCTCCAGTGAGTTCACGGCTGTGTGTTCTCACTGTTCCTCTCGCCGACCGTTCGCGCCTGTACCTTCATCTGACCCGGTGTCATTTGTCGGGAGCGACAGCTTGGCGACTCTGCTGGGGAACCTTATACTGCAACCAGGGCTTCTGGTTCTTTTTGTGGGTTCCTCCTAGCGCTTGATTGATTTGTGTCTACTGGGGTGTTATGTGCTTATTTGTGCTTGTATTTATTTTGCTTATTGATTTATGTACAGTTACTTTACTGCTTTCTTTATTTTGCATTTATATATCATACTGTCATTGTTGCTGGCTGGATTTGGTTTTTGTTTTGGTGGGTGGGTATTTCATTGAGAGTTAAGGTCCTATACCTGGGACCTGAGTGACACCTAGGCTAGAGTGAATCATATTCTTTCCCATTCCATTTCGGTCTGGTGCGGGAATATGAAACACGGTTCAGATATGGGTTTCTTCTTGAGAACTCTGTGTTGCGGATTTCCTGCAATGCTAGGGCTATCTGGGAAGCCTGCTAAGTCTGGATGACCTTTTAGTATTGACCTTCAGAAACTGAGGTGAATTAGAGGAGGAATTGTTATGGTTATTGTAAACACTGCACCCCCGGGTAAGAAGTGTTTACACTTCTCATAACTGATCCAAATTTGAGGATCCTTGTTCTAGATCACCACCTGTGAGGGGGTTGGGCTGTTTACAGGTTTGCAGGTACCTTGACCTCAGAATACCCTGTTACTTTGTTAAGAGTGCTCCATGTTGGATAGTTCTTGTGATTCTAAACCCTGGACATGTGGCTCTTTATTTGAGTCCCCCTACCTTGGTTACTGGATTTTTAGACCTCCATCTGGAATTCTTGAACACACATGGATCTATATCAGGGCATTTTGATCAGATCCAGCTCAGTCACAAACCCTTGCATTTCATTTGCATACATACCCATTGCATCATATTAACATTTGCTTATTTGTGTTTCAGGGTATCCACCTTCATCTGGTTTTGGTTTTGACCCCATCTGCATCATTGACCTATCTCCACCAGTACTTGCTTCAGCTTGTCAACCATATACTTCAGTTACTTGCACTAGCCAGCCAGTGGCCCACTCCTCAGCATCTTCATCAGCACTCTACTCAGTCTTCAGCATCATGGCTCCAAAGAAAAGCAACATCACTTATCATTTCTTCCAACCAAACTTATCAGACGTCAGGAGGATCCAAACCCTGATCAGTCCAGATCACATACCCTTGTTCAGGGAGAGTTATGGAGATATACTGGACATGGTCATGGATCTAGACCCTTCACAAAGGAGCCTCATCCACACCTGTATTCAGTTCTATGACCCCCCATTGAGGTGTTTCACCTTTCAAGACTTTCAGTTGGGTCCTCTTCTGGAAGAATACTCATCATTGATTGGTTTGCCTATCAAGAGGGAAATCCCTTTCAACCCTGAAATGGTCTTTCCCAGCAATGGAGAGATAGCAAAAGCTTTGCACCTGGAACCTGCTTTGATTGAGCAGCATATGGCCTCTAAAGCTGGGATCCCTGGATTTCATCTGGACTTCTTAATTTCTCAAGCTAGTCTGAAGGCCTCCTTGGGGGAGTGGAAAGCTGTTTGTGCTCTGTTGGCCTTAAGTGTATATGGAATTGTGTTGTTTGCAGATGAGCCTCGATTCATTAGCAAGAATGCAATCCATTTGTTCATCCTGAAGAACCCTGTGCCAACTTTACTGGGTGATCTCTATTACTCAGTACATCAGAGAAATGAGAAGCAGAGGGGAAGATTAGTGAGGATTTGTGCTCCATTATTCCATGCTTGGCTTCTCAGGCATCTACCCAGGACAGATGCATTTCTAAATCCTCATCAGCAAAGCAACTGGGCTAAGAGGCTCACTACTCTCACTTCAGCAGACATCAGATGGTGTACTCAAAGCACCAAGGGCAGAGATATGATCACAAGCTGTGGGCACTTTCCCAATGTGCCTTTAATAGGAGTTAAGGGAAGTATCAATTACAACCCTCTGCTGTTCAAGAGGCAATTGGGCTATGCATTGGTCCATACTCCTATGACACAGGACCTGATTGGGACCCTCTACTGTGAGAACAAGGTTAGTCTGGCAACTGTTAGGCAGGCTGCCTGGGCCTGGGATCATGTTCAAACCAAGGGAATCACCATTTTGGGGAAGTGCAATAATGTGGCATCAGTCCAATATTATGAGTGGTCCCATGCTAGGGCCCAATTCTCTGGAATGCCCTTCACCATAGAAGACATGCCTGAGTCATCTTCAGCACCACCCCCTGCCACTATCAGTTTGGAGGAGTTTGAGAGCCTGAGGGAAAGGAATGAGAAGTTAACCCAAGCCTTGCAGAAGACCCTCAGGGAGAGGAGTGAAGGTGTGAGGGAGATTGAGAGACTGGAGAAGTTAAGGGTGGAACACTTGACCAAGATTGAGAAGTCTGGAGATTATATCAACAAGTCCAAAGCTGGTGAACAAATTCTGAAGAATGCTTGTAAAGAAGCCCAGTTTCAGAGAGCAAGAACAGACTTGTATTTGAAGGAAAGTCAGGCCAGGTGGGTCCGGATCACTGAGGCCCGTACTCTAGAAGACAAGAGAGCTCAAGACAAGATGGAGCAGATGGAAAAAGCCCTGGCAGCAGCCCAGAAGGAAATATCAGAGCTAGAAATCAGAGCTGGAGTGAAGAGGTCTAAGGACCAAAGTCAGAACAGGAAGTTGACTGCAGCTGTTGCAACAAGAAACCTTCTCATCAGAGGTCTCACGGAGCGTCCGGCTGATCCTGTGACCGAAGCACTTCTTAAGGAAGTTCGTGAGGATGAGTTTGGCCTTGGAGTTTGATCATTTGCTTGTTGTTGTTCCTTTTCATGTACTTTTGCTTTTTTGTGATGTATTTTGACCCCTTAGGGGGCTAGTGTTGTAAAATGAACAAGTTGTATTATTTCATCTTATGTAATATATTTGTGTTGGTTTCTGTCTGGGTTCACATCAAAAGCAACTTCAACAGCATCATCTTCAAAGGTCTGGAAGGGTCAAAACTGAAGGCCAAACCGGATACCTTGAGAACAAATAAGCATAACTGCATTGCATGCTAACCCTTTTGTTTGTTTTGTAGGTTTTTGTTTTGTTGTTGCTAACCTCTGTTGTGATGTTCAGGAATTATTGCTCGCCGCCGGGTATTTCCTCTCAACAGGCCTCACAGGTACCCAACTAGAAACAACCTTCCGGGAATTCAGATGGATCAGATGCAACAAGACCTTACGGAGGTCAGAAACCAGATGGCCAACGAAAGGCTGGAGATGAGAACCCAGATAACACAGTTCATGGAAGTGATGAACAACTTAGCTCAAAGCCAGGAGAGGCTCAGAACTTTGGTAGAAGGGAGGAATCAAGATGAGCCCCATGTGGGGACTGCTGGCACAAGTAACAACGAAAGGGTCCAACCTCATGTCAATCCCCCAGTTTTTGGACCCCATCTCCATCCAGAGGCCAACATCCCAGTCAATATACAAGGGACTGCCACAGCAGGGAGAGTACTGCAAGAAGATCCTCAGGAGGACCAATTTACAGTAATGGGTGCTGGAGAGGAAACTTATGATAGGCGGCTGGATGAAATAGCCGAGAAGTTGAGGTCCTTAGAATCTCAAAATTCTTTGGGGTTCGACGTCATGGACATGGGTTTGGTAGAAGGGGTCAGGATCCCCCATAAGTTCAAGCCTCCTTGTTTCGAAAAGTATAATGGGACTTCATGCCCCCGGACTCATTTGCAATCATTTCTGGGAAGGTTGAAGGCCTATACAATGGATGAGAAACTTTGGATGTTCTATTTCGAAGACAGCTTGACTGGAGCGTCGAGGGAATGGTATTCCCACTTGACAAGGGCAACTGTAAGATGCTGGAAGGACCTGGCAGAGGCCTTCATCAGACAGTATCAATACAACTTAGATATGGCACCCAACAGGACTCTCCTAATGGGAATGTCACAGTCGTCAAGGGAGAGTTTCCGAGAATATGCCCAGAGATGGAGGCAATTGGCTGCTGCCGTTCAACCACCAATGTCTGAGAGAGAAATGGCAGACATGTTTATGAACACCCTCCAGGGAACGTATATTGACAGGTTGGCTGCTTTCTCTTCCACTAGCTTCGCAGATGTTGTCATAGCTGGGGAGAGAATTGAAAGCCTGTTGAAAATGGGAAAGATCTCAGACAACGGTGCAAGCTCGTCCAGTGGTACAAGAAAGCCTTTTGCAGGCCCGAGAAGAACTGGCGAGACCAATGCCATTCACACCAACGGGGGTAGGCCCCAATATGTTCAAAGGTCAATAGCAGCAGTCACCATTCCTGCTCCAGCTCATCCACAGCCAGTCTATCAACCTCCTCAACAAAACTTCCAACAACAACCTCAGTATCAGCAGAATCAGTATCCTCCAAGAAACTTCAACAACAACACCAACAACAACAATCAACAGAGGCCATTCCAACAAAGGCCATCCCAAGCCAACAGAGTGATCGACCCGATCCCAATGCCGTATGCTGCCTTGCTGCCACAACTTCTGAAACTCAACCTAGTTGAGCTAAGAACGTTGGCACCTCCGGATCCCAACAGTCTACCAAGAAACTATGACTCTAATGCTAGGTGTGCTTTTCATTCCAACGCACCTGGTCATAGTACAGAAAAATGCAGGGCTCTGCATATGAAGGTACAAGACTTGGTAGACTCCAAGGCTCTGAATTTTGCACCTCCGCCCAATGTCAATAAAAACCCAATGCCAAACCATGGTGGTCCCCGAATTAATGCTATTGAAGAAGACCAACCGTCTTATTTAATAACCAGTGTGGATCAGATCAGGACACCATTGGTGGAAATCAAAGCTCAACTCCGCGAAAACCAAATATTTCCGGGGTGTGAACTAGGGTGTCCCTATTGCAATATTTCATGGAATGGGTGTGAGGACCTAAGGAATGGCATTGACAGCCTTATTCAGAGTGGCCTGCTACAGATCACTACATCATTTCCGACAAATCCGGCAACTTCGTCAACAACGGTTTCAGACCCTCCTACAACTGCAGCAACTATTGTTCCCGACAATTCATCAGCACCATCAACAAGTACTTCACCTGTCCTCCCAATTGATCAGACTTCAACAGTTTCTCCTGCTACAACTTCAGCTTCATTCCATTTCGAATCTCCATCAACAACAATAACAGTCCTTCCAACAGAACCTCCTACAACACCAGCAATCAATCATGAAGATGTCTCTACTGTTACCATATTCTACGATCCTGAAAATAATTCCGCCTACCATTCAGAAGGTGCCGCTCCCGCCAGAGCACCAGTTACAATCTTTTATGATCCACAAACAATTACAGTCCCTTCAGCAGCAGCAATCAGTCCAGTCACTGTCACGGTGCCTGGACCAGTACCATATGAAAGCACTAGGGCCATCCCCTGGCACTATGGCTCTGACGTGTACTGCGAAGGAAAAAGAATCACTCTTGAAACATCCACACCTGCACCACAAGTAGATAATGTGGGGGGAGGCGGAGGCTTCACTCGAAGCGGACGTCTCTTTGCTTCACAAGTTCAAAGACCTACTGCCGAAGCAGAGGCTGCTGCCAAGGCAAAGGGTAAAGGCCCGGTGCAGGAAGATCCAGCTGCCAAAGAAGCCCTGAAAACTCCATTTGATCAGGAAGTTGATGAGTTTATGCGGATCATCAAAAAGAGTGACTATAAAATTGTGGATCAACTTCACCAGACGCCATCCAAAATCTCCATCCTCTCACTGCTTATGTGCTCCGAAGCCCATCGGAATGCACTACTTAAAGTCCTGCACGCAGCTTACGTGCCCGAGGAGATTACTGTCAACCAATTGGAAACCGTGGTTGGAAATGTTACTGCTAGCAATGGGCTAGGGTTCACCAATTCTGACTTGACAGCGGATGGCCGCAATCACAACAAAGCCTTGCACATAACCATGGAATGCAAAGGAGCTGTCCTTTCTCATGTGCTGGTGGACACAGGTTCTTCCCTGAATGTCTTACCAAAGAAGGCTCTGGTGAAATTAGAATATGATGGATTGGCATTGAGACCCAGCAACCTGGTGGTAAGAGCCTTTGATGGTTAGAAGAGATCGGTTCTGGGAGAGATTGAGCTACCTGTGACAATTGGCCCACAGACCTTTAAAACTATCTTTTATGTGATGGACATTCAGCCCGCCTACAGCTGTTTGTTGGGTAGACCCTGGATTCACGCCGCCGGCGCAATAACGTCTACCCTTCACCAAAAGTTAAAATTTGAGTGGGAAGGCCAAGTTGTCACAATCTGTGGGGAAGAGGATATTTTCGTTAGCCATCTGGCTACGTATAAGTACATTGAGATGGATGGAGAGATCCATGAAACAATGAGCCAAGGTTTTGAAGCCTTGAATGTCAATGAAGCATCTGCTGTATCTGGTACTCCAATGTCATCTTACCAACAAGCCCGGAAGGTTGTTGAAGAAGGAACTGCCCTAGGCTGGGGCAAGGTTTTAGCTGTGGAGGTGAAGAAGGACAAATTTGGGTTGGGTTACAGACCAACTCAACATCAAGCAAAGGCTGCTGGAGAGCCCGGTTTTGTCAGTGGGGGGATGCTTACCCCCGATGCTATCAACTGTCTGGAAGACGAGCTGGAAGAGGAGCGCAATCTGGAGAATTGGATTCGTCCGAAGATCCCGGGGAGCAGTGTCTCGAACTGGTCTTCCCAGGAAATTATAAGAGTTACTCATGCAGAGTAATTATTATTTCCTGTGTTTTTATAGCATGCATCAAAGTCTTGCATCTTGCCCAAGATGACAAGACTCATTTTGTAATCAGGGCCATCTGTACTTTTGTGCAAACAAGATTAAATTAATGAAATATCAGACGTCTTTTTGTAAACGAGTCATTTTCTTTTCTGCTCACTGTTTTTCCATTTTTCTTTTTGTACAAAAATAAATGGCGGTGTTTTCAAAATGATAACTTCATTTCACTTTTTTCTAAAGCAAGATTAAAATCAATCACTAAAATGAACAAACTTAACCCTTGCAGAGAGTGCCCTCCAGACAGCACCGACAACAGCACGGCTATGACATCGTATGACTTTGACAATCCAATCAATCAAGCTGATGAAGGGGTTGATGAAGAATATGAGCTTCCTGAAGAGCTAGCCAGGTTGTTAAGACAAGAGGAAAAGGTTATTACTCCTCACCAGGAGGAAGTTGAAGTGATCAATCTTGGTACAGATGAAGACGTGAAAGAAGTTAGAATCGGGGCCTGCCTGCAAGACTCAGTGAAGAGACAGCTGATAGATCTGCTTCAAGAGTATGTTGATGTGTTTGCTTGGTCGTATCAAGACATGCCAGGGTTGGATACCGACATTGTTGTGCACAAGCTGCCTCTGAGGGAAGAATGCCCGCCAGTTAAACAAAAGTTGCGCCGAACTCGCCCAGACATGGCTATGAAAATCAAGGAAGAGGTACAAAAGCAATGGGACGCCGGGTTCCTTGCTGTGACTAGCTATCCGCCGTGGGTTGCTAACATAGTACCTGTGCCTAAGAAAGATGGCAAAGTAAGAATGTGTGTTGACTACCGGGATCTGAACAGAGCCAGCCCGAAAGATGATTTCCCATTACCTCACATTGATGTATTGGTGGATAACACGGCTCAGTTCTCGGTATTCTCCTTCATGGATGGATTTTCAGGATATAATCAGATCAAGATGTCACCTGAAGACATGGAGAAGACAACATTCATTACACCTTGGGGCACGTTCTGTTACAAAGTAATGCCATTTGGGCTCAAGAATGCCGGTGCAACGTATCAACGGGCTATGGTAACATTGTTCCACGATATGATCCACAAAGAAATAGAATGTTATGTGGATGATATGATTGCCAAGTCCCTTACTGAAGAAGATCACCTGGTGAATCTGCTCAAGTTGTTCAAGCGTCTGAGAAAATATCAACTAAAGCTGAACCCCAACAAATGTACATTCGGGGTGCGATCCGGTAAGTTGCTGGGCTTTATTGTAAGCGAGAAAGGGATTGAAGTTGACCCTGATAAAGTCAAGGCTATTCAAGAAATGCCTGCACCTAAAACAGAGAAAGAAGTTCGAGGGTTCTTAGGTCGATTGAACTACATTTCACGGTTCATATCTCACCTTACAGCAACCTGTGAACCCTTGTTCAAGCTGTTAAGAAAAGAACAAACGGTCAGGTGGAACGAAGATTGCCAGAAGGCTTTTGACAAGATCAAGGAGTATTTACAAGAACCTCCAATCCTCATGCCGCCAGTTGAAGGAAGACCTTTGATTATGTACTTGACAGTATTAGAAGAGTCGATGGGGTGTGTGCTGGGCCAGCATGACGAGTCTGGTCGAAAAGAGTATGCAATATACTACCTAAGCAAAAAGTTTACCGACTGTGAACAACGTTATTCACTGCTCGAGAAAACTTGTTGTGCTTTAGCGTGGGCTGCTCGCCGACTGAGACAGTATATGCTGACCCACACTACCTTATTGATCTCAAAGATGGACCCAGTTAAGTACATTTTCGAGAAGCCAGCTCTTACCGGACGAGTTGCAAGATGGCAGATGATTCTCACAGAATACGACATACAGTACACATCTCAGAAAGCCATCAAGGGCAGTGTACTATCTGAATATCTTGCTGAGCAACCCATTGATGATTACCAGCCAATGAGGTTTGATTTCCCTAATGAAGACATCATGTTCATTAAATCAAAAGACCATGAGGAGCCTGTTCACACTGAAGGGCCTGACCCGGAAGAAGAATGGACTATGATGTTTGATGGGGCTGTTAACATGAATGGTCGTGGTGTTGGTGCAGTACTCATTACACCTAAAGGAGTTCACATGCCTTTCTCGGCAAAACTCACTTTCAACTGCACTAACAACGAAGCTGAATACGAAGCTTGCATTATGGGTCTTGAGGAAGCCATTGACCTCAGGATCAAGACATTGACCGTATTCGGAGATTCAGCTCTGGTAATCAATCAAACCAACGGGAATTGGTATACACACCAGGATCATCTGATACCTTACAGGGATTATACAAGGAGGTTACTGACTTTCTTCACAACAGTCAAACTTGAGTATATCCCTCGGGACGAGAATCAGTTTGCAGATGCCTTGGCTACCATTTCGTCCATGATCAAAGTTCAAGCTGCTAACTTTGTACCTCAGATATCAGTGTCGAGACTTGATAGACCAGCATATGTATTTGCAGCAGATATTGTTAAGGATGATAAGCCTTGGTTCCACGACATCAAGTGCTTCTTGGAGGATCAAACATACCCGCCAGGGGCATCTTCCAATGATAAGAAGACTTTGAGAAGGCTTGCTGGTAGTTTCCTTCTGAACACTGATGGATCTTTATACAAAAGGAACTTTGACATGGTACTCCTCAGATGTGTTGACAAGACAGAAGCCGATTTGTTGATGCATGAAGTGCACGAAGGGTCTTTTGGTACCCATGCAGGAGGGCATGCCATGGCTAAGAAATTGCTAAGATCAGGCTATTACTGGATCACAATGGATGCAGACTGTTGCGCTTACGCCAGAAAATGTCACAAATGCCAGATCTATGCAGATAAGGTGCATGTGCCTCCCAATCCTTTGAACATCATGTCTTCACCATGGCCCTTTGCCATGTGGGGCATTGATATGATCGGAAAGATTGAGCCAACTGCTTCGAATGGCCACAGATTCATCCTGGTCGCCATCGACTATTTTACCAAGTGGGTCGAAGCAGCCTCTTATGCAAATGTTACAAGACAAGTGGTAGCCCGATTTCTGAAAAGAGATATCATCTGTCGGTATGGAGTGCCCGAGCGAATCATTACTGATAATGGTTCCAATCTAAATAACAAAATGATGGCAGAGCTGTGCCGGGACTTCAAGATCCAACATCACAATTCTTCTCCTTACAGGCCAAAGATGAATGGCGCTGTTGAGGCAGCAAATAAGAATATCAAGAAGATTGTGCAGAAGATGGTAGTCACTTACAAAGATTGGCATGAAATGCTACCGTTTGCCTTGCATGGGTACCGCACGTCAATCAGAACATCCACTGGGGCAACGCCGTATCAGCTTGTGTATGGTATGGAAGCAGTCTTACCTGTTGAAGTTGAACTACCCTCGTTACGGGTATTAATGGATGTCAAACTGAGTGAAGCAGAATGGGTTAGGTCCCGATACGAACAACTGAGTCTGATCGAAGAAAAAAGATTGGCTGCAATCTGTCATGGGCAGTTATATCAGAAAAGAATGAAGAGAGCCTTCGATCAGAAAGTCAGGCACCGAGAGTACCAAGTAGGGGATCTTGTGCTGAAAAGAATCCTCCCTCCTCATACAGACCACAGGGGCAAATGGACTCCAAACTATGAAGGACCATTCGTCGTAAAGAAGGTTTTCTCTGGTGGAGCACTGATGCTCAGCACCATGGATGGTGAAGATTTCCCGTCCCCTGTGAATTCAGATGCAGTTAAAAAATACTTCGCATAAAATGACCCACTGGACATAAAAAACAGAATGTAAGTCCAGGCAAAAATAGGGCATCCCGGCGAGTCAAAAACAGAATAAAAGACTCGGGCAAAAATAAGGGAAATAATTGAAAAATGTACACCCGCTGAGTTGAAAAGCCGCATTGGACAACTCAGGCAAAAATGGGTATCCCGATGGATCGAAAACCCGAAAGGGCGATCCATGCGAAATAAGGGAATAAGCGAACAACTGCATTCTGAATTCGTCTGTATCACCTACAACTTGGTAAGCTCCAAAGGATCAAGCTTCAATCAGAATCAACTCTCTCCAGAAAGCAAGACGAGAAGAACGTCATTGTCATACGAGTCATAGCAGGAGAGGAAGCTCCTTAAAGCATCGTCAACATCGCCAGCACTTTATTTCTCAATTTGTAACAATCCCCTCATTTCAGGAGATATGTTTCTTTGACTGTATCTTGCCAATTCAGGGCACATGAATTAATAAAATCAGATTTTCGGTCATGTTTCGTTTTTACATTTATGTTTTGCAAAGAGCTGTCTGATATCTCTAAAAATACAATTGCATAAGTACAGATGCCTTTCTCTAAAAATAAAACACATGCGTTACAGGGAATATACTTACTCTCGAAAGTACTTATCTCCAATGACGGAATCCAGTAAAGGATACCTCGGGACCCTTTTGTGCGTTTCCTTATCTTTGCAGGATTGCAGGCATCCAGAACGCAACCTGGGGCATGCAAGTTACGTCTCAGCAAACTGGAGAATCATTATCAACTCACATGGCACTGGGAGGTGCCCACTTCCCCAGCGAAGTTGCCAAATCAACATACAGCATCGGAGACGCTCTATCCCCAGCTGAGTTGCTTTTTGTTGCTACCCCCAGCTGAGTTGCCTCTCATAATTCCCCAGCCGAGTTGCCATTTCATCCTCAGCTGATTGTAGGAGTCAGGGAATCGTCTCCCCACAGAATCTTCAGCCTCTATCCAGAAGAACGGCGCATAGAAGATCACAACAGAGTGAAGAAAGCTTCTACAAACCCCAGCTGGGTCCCGTATTATAAGGATATGTCAACCAGTGACCTATATCCCCAAGCAAATATCATCATTAGGTCTACCAATGATCTCATCCCCAGCTGGGATGTCTTCTTCAAGCAGATCGACTAGAGATCTTCGCGGTGACGGGATCCGAATCCCGGATCTGTATCTTTGCACAATCATGGCATTTGCATCATATTATACCCTCAAAGCGTAGCATTCCGTCTAATACGGAGCATTACGGCAAAAATCAAATACATAGCATAATCATAAGTCATGTTGTGAATTGAACACTTGTAAATATTGACAATCTGTCGGCATACAGAATATATACAGCAAAAATCCCCACCAGAGTCCCAGCAAAGCAGTTGCCTCTCAAATCACAAACACTACCATATACACCCCTTGATACCCGTCCGTATCATCACTCCCCAGTAAAGTCGCCTGAACACTCTTTACGAACAAATCACCCGTATTACAGATACTTCCTGGCACCCGTCCGTGTCAAACCACCAGCAGAAAGCCAAAGACATCCTCTTTGCACTCACATATCTATATACACTTTCCTGACACCCGTCCGTGTCATATCCCCAGCGCAGTCGCTTACACTTTCATCACCCATATATTTGTTCATATTACACTTTTCTCTCTTGGCACCCGTCCGTGTCATTCTCCCCAGCAGTTAAAATACTCATCTATACATATATACTCACTACTCACGATACGCTTATACAGATACTCGTCCGTATCTTGTATACATCATCGCTCATATCCCCACAGGCAACACTCGTCCGTGTTCTCTGTTAACCCGTTGATACTCGTCCGTATCATCATCTCTGAACATGTGTCAGTTTGTTTCTACATGATACTCATCCGTATCATAGTCTTAAGGATGCTCGTCCGCATCTTTAATCTATACACAATACCAAACACTTATACCTTTTGTTTCTTGGATGTAAACGCTCGTCCGTGTTTACTATCTCCCCAGTAGATCGCCAACAAAGCAAATCTTTTCTTTTATCTAACACTCGTCCTGTGTTATGATAACCCTGAGAGCAGCCGTACCCTGCTGAGTGGTCGTCCTCCACTTCTTGATGGTCGTCCTCCATCATGCTCGTCCGATGGCCGTCCCCCATCGTTGATTTTTAGCAGTCGTCCCCTGCTAGGTGGTCGTCCTCCACCTTTTGATGATCGTCCTTCATCACTTTATCCAATGGCCGTCCCCATTGTTGATTTTGGTTATCTAACACTCGTCCTGTGTTATGATAAACCCCGAGAGCAGCCGTCCCCTGCTGAGTGGTCGTCCTCCACTTCTTGATGGTCGTCTTCCATCATGCTCGTCCGATGGCCGTCCCCATCGTTGACCTTTGCTATCCGATGGCCGTCCCCATCGTTGATATTTTCGGCAGCCGTACCCTGCCAGGTGGTCGTCCTCCACCTTTGATGGTCGTCCCCATCATATTTCTTTTATTCCCAACAGAGCAGCCGTCCCCTGCTAGGTGATCGCCCTTCACCTTTGATGGCCGTACCCCATCATCTGTTTATTTCATTTATTCTTTAACCCGATGGCCGTCCCCGTCGTGGTCCCTTTTCCTTTTTAGCCCGATGGCCGTCCCCATCGTTGGTTACTTGACCTTTATGAACTTGATGGCCGTCCCCGTCATGTTTCATTAATCCCCAGAGAACTTTGCAGCTTTATCTTGATGGCCGTCCCCATCATAATATCCTATTTTCCCCAGCTAGTCGGCCGTCCCCGTCTTAGCTTTACTTGTTTTTCCCCAGCTAGTCGGCCGTCCCCGTCTTAGCTTTACTTGTTTTTCCCCAGCTAGTCGGCCGTCCCCGTCTTAGCTTTACTTTTTATCCCCAGCATGTCGGCCGTCCCCGTCATCGCTTTATTTCCTGCACTTTACCAGCATGTCGGTCGTCCCCGTCATCGCTTTGCTTCACATACCACTTTACCCAGCAGTCTTCCTCTGCTCGACGGTCGCCCTCCGTCGCCCACACTTTACAATATACTTTATTTTGCCTTTACAATCTATATCCCTTTTCTTCTTCATTCTGTGAGTGCAAATTTTGGACTGTCTTTGGTATTCAACCACAAGTTACCTTGTTTGGCCTGTTAAGCCGTCGCTTACATCCTGCACAGCTAACTCATGTTTGAATAGGGGCAGCTGTAAACACCTCAAATTTGCCCTCACCCATTCACACCATGGCTTGTGATCATTCTCATATGCATAAGTACAATCATGTCATCTCACATCTCATTTTTTATCCACTGCATAGCTTTCAAGGCATCTGCACCTAGGGTTTGTGATCTGAGCAATCCCAAAGCATCTTGAGCCATTCCAAAGGCAACCAATCAACTCAAAGGGGTCCATGTGTGTTCTTATATCATATTCCATCTCCTCAAAGTCAAAAATGCAGAGGAATCACAAGAGCTAGGGTTTGAGTGGATGCAGAGCCAGGTTGAACTACACAGTTGACTGAAAATTAGGGTTTTGGTTTCAGAGGCCATAACTCCAAATTTTTTGGTCATTCTTGTTTTCATTGATCTCTATATGGTATAGGGAGTATACATATCAATTTTCATGAAGAAATTCCATGGGGAAGTCATCTGATCAAGAGTTGACTTTCTAGACAAGTCAGTGCAAAATCAGGGCATCTGAGGCCCCCAATGACCCAACCAATGGGTGATCTTCATCATTTTGAGTGTATATGATCTTTATTTGATCATGGAAGAAGGTTGAAGTTCATAGAAATCAAGAATTTAGGGTTTTTGCAAAGGTTGACTTTTTGGGCATAGTTGACTTTTCAAGAATGCATCATTTTAGGTCAATTTTCAAGCTTTGATTCTTGGTCCAAAAAGGCTTCAAATGGAAAAACTTTGGTCATGAAAGTTGTAGATATCATCTTTCCCTTTTCAAAAAGTACAAGAACATGATCAAACTCTTCTTGGATCAAAAGTTATAGCAATGCAAAGTTGGCAAAAATCATTAATTTCTAAGGCATGCTTCAAATGGAAATTTTGCAAAACCTTGAACCAATGCATCATGTGACCTCTAATTCATTTCAAACCATTACACAAACATTCTCTAAGTCCTAAAAATCAGAATTGGATCAAGTTTGCTCATGGCTTGGTTTGTGTAACAAGACTTTATCACATGTGAACCAAAGTTGCCACAAGTTGCAAAACACTCATTTCACTCCCTACCACTTGCAGCCTTGGATGCTGAACCAAGCTAGGCTCATACACACATCATGCTGCGCAGCCCCATGCTTTGTACTTGGCTAGAAGTTGCCCATGCCCTATCTTACAAGAAGTTGACATTTTTGCAAAAGTGGCTACACCTATCCATAAAGCACATGTCAAATCAACTGGCCAATGAGAGAGAGTCATATGGACAATTTGCAAGCTAGCCATAACAAGAAGCAAGGATGAAACCAACTCATTCAACACATTCAAAAAAACACTCCCATTTGCAAGTTCCTTCGAATCTGCTTGCACAGCCACCAAACACTCAAACTATCTTCATCAATCATCTCACCACACTTCATAGATCATCCAGCACCAAGAACCAAAGCCTGTAATAGCAAGAACACTCCATAACCATTTCACACCCCAAGCTGCATTTCTCTTCGAAACTCTTACCACAGCTTGCAAACACACAAACAAACACTCCAGACCTTCTCCACTCATCCTCAGGACCTCAAACAATCACTCACCATGGCCTGAAACCTCCAGAAACACCATTGCCATTTTTGAGCAAGCTTGAGCAGAAGCTGTCGAATCTCACCATCCAGCCAACTTAAACTCCATTTGAGCATTCAAACATCATCTGGGGATCAGGTGGAGTGGATTGCACAAGGAGAGGTGGCCAGAAAGTTCCTAAACTGAAAGCTTCGAATCTCAGGTAGCCTGAAATTTATTTTTCCAGAAGTTGTTTTTCTTGTTACAAACTTGTTCTATTTGTTCCACTGATCATCCTGGTACCATTGGTTTTGAAAATGGTTGTGATTTGATCATTTAATTTGACTCTGAAACTGGTTTGCCCTAAAAATGATTGCTTTCGATTCATGTGATTGATGAAGAATAAATTTGTTTGGGGTTAGGGTTTTGATTCAGGAGATCATGGGGTTCATTTCTATGTGTTTAGATTTCACTTTTGATACGTTTTGAGGAAGATGGGAGTTTTTCAGGGGAAGTGCTCGCCGGAGAAGACGACCGGAAGTCTTCTCCGGCAGCCTGAGTCATTAAGCCCTAATCTCAGGTCATTAATGCTAGTTTGAATTTGAGCCATCAGATGCGTTGAACACGTTGACTTGCCGCGCGTGTAAACGGCCCAGATTGATCATTAAGCCCTAATCACTTTAATTTATTTAATTAATTGAGTTTAGGTCAGTTTAAATGTGAGCCACTGGATTTGGCGCGTGGTCAATGGTCCCCTTGCCAGATTGAATCTCAACCCTTCATTGTGCATACTTCAGTTTTATTTAATTTTAATTCATTTTCTTTTCAATTAACTTGTATAATTATTTTAAAACAGCAAAAAATTCATAAAAATTATGAAACTTTTTCCTTAAGGTTTTATTATTTTTTATGACACAAAAATATTTTTTATTTTATTTTTATCATTAAAAAAGTATTTTTAAATATTTAAAAGATTATTTTTAATTGATTAATGGGAATTAATTAATTAAAAATACTTTTAGGTATTTAAAAATTACAAAAAAATTCATGAAATGTTCTAAGACATTTAGAAACATTGTCCAACCTTCAAACCAAATTTCTTTTTTGATCTTGATGCATTTTAAGAATTTTTCATTGAATTAAATCATTTTTTATGCATTATTTTGATCATAAGTTTAAAAATTCATTTCTGCCTATTGGAGAAGGTTGAGACATTGATTCTTCTTGCATTGTGTTGTGTTTGGCATGTATTTTCAGGGATAAAAAGGCCATGAATTGTTCTTGCATTTTCAAATTGTTTGGCATTTATTTTGTTAAGAACCCTAAAAAACCCTAATAACTTAGGAAATTCATATCTTGAGTTTGGTTGAGAGTTGAGAGCTCCCCTTTGGGCAGTGGTTCATCATAGGCCTAGGGTTTCTTTGGGTGCCATTTTCCATTTTTTATCATGAGGTTTGCTTCTGTTTTGGGTTTTTGTTTGATGTTTGATCCATGAACCCTAATTTGGGCTCTCTCTTGCATCCTCCTTGCATTCCCTTGCATAACATGACTTGTCTTTGCATTTTGTGCATGCTTATGATTCATTTGACATCCTAAGACATATAGGAAACATGTTTGATCATTGCATTGCATATTTGCCATGTCATTTGTCTTGTATGCTTCATAACATTTCATGTTTGTTCATGCTCCTTAACTTGCATCATTTGCATTCATAGTCTTGTATGAACATCCCCATGCCTTGTCTCATGCTTGTAGCATCTCATAACATCATAATCGTCATCAACATGCTTCTAGTTTTGCTAAGCATCATACCATTTCATCTCATCTTGCATTGCATTGCATTTCTTTCTAACATTTCAGGTGGTAAGTAACTTGGGAAGTGAATTTGCCTTCACTTCTCATAACTTTTCTTTTCATCTCTCTTGCATCCATTGCTGCATTTCTATTTGTGTTTGAGATTGAGCTTGCTCATTCTTCTTCTTCCCACTTTCTTTCTTCAAGTGACTTGACTTCTTGAATGAAGCAAGTCACTTTGCTTCTCTTGATCCTTTCATCTGCTTCCTGGTGGCTCCTCTGAAGATTGTTCTTGAAAACCTCACAAACCTCAGGACCAACCAAGCATGATAACGAATTAGGGTTTTGATTAGTCTCCCCTCATAGTTTTACCTTTGTGTCTCTCCTTGAGTCATCTCTTCTCATCTCATAATCAGGGACTAAACCCTAAAGGCTTTAAGACTTTGTGATTAAGCTTATGCCTGCATCCTTCTCTTAGGATGGAGTGTATAACTTTAATCCTAAGTATTAAACCCTTAAGGTGTTTTAATCTCTTAATCAACTCATTTAATAAGTATCAAGACATCACACTTGTAACTTGGGCCTTGCATTAGGGTTCTAATTCTTCCTTAACTGGTTAAGAAGGACTAACCCTAGTGTTAATGGACAAGTCCCCCTCAAGTTGTCTTACAAATCATAAAAATCACTTCATCATCATACCACTAAATAAAATCCACTTAATCAAAGGCTTGTTTTGTCATGGGTTTAATCCCTAATCATGGATTAAGTTGAGGAGCCTTCCTCAGCTTAAACACTCTCATCTATTATCCTTCTTTTAGGATAGCGTAATGAGTCTGTTTAATCCTTGATTATGGCTTAACCTCATTACTCAACACTAAACAAAAACAACAAAAACATCTAAATAATCACAAGTAGGTTAATGATCTTAACCCTACGTCAAAGGTGATTAAGTGTGAGAATCTGACTTCACACTTAAGGTAATTCTCATTACCCCTGATCAGAGGGAAGATGTGATGAGTTTACTAATCCATTGGTTTAGGCTTAAGCTCATTAATTTATGACAAACTTTCAAAAGTAATAAAAGACTGAAAATACAAAAACAAACAATAATCGTCTCCTTCGGGATTCTTTTCTCATCACTCTCACTCATAAACGAGAACTTGCTTCTTCCGTCTAATGCAAGACAGTCAGCACCTGAGCCAGACAGGTCATACACTTGAGCATAGGCAAGTAAGCAGTTCACAAGTCAATTCACCTTTCAGTCTCTTTGGGTCGAACTACGGTGTTCTGACTTCCTCATTGCACGAGAGGATACGTAGGCATAACTTAACAGTTATCGAACAAAAGTCTCTGTATATCCCCCCCCCTCTTTCCAGCTTCATTCTTTGAGCCTCATGATCTTGAGCAATTCATTTCATTCCTGATCTCACTGACACTGTATATATCACACATCACTTTCTTTTACACTGACACCTGTACATCTTTTCCAGTTCTTTTATACACAGATTGCACTGACACTACCCCTTTAAAACACAAGTCTTTTAAGCGTGGATCCCGTCGAGTACGGCGGACAATCTGGGTGCTGATACCTTCCCAGGTTGTAACCAACCCCCTTTCTCAGTCTCTCTGGTTCGCAAACCGTCTTATCCATATCTTTCTAGGTCTATGCAGCATTACCTTTCCTCCGGGATAAAAATGCCTAGCTGGCGACTCTTTTCATCTCCAGTGAGTTCACGGCTGTGTGTTCTCACTGTTCCTCTCGCCGACCGTTCGCGCCTGTACCTTCATCTGACCCGGTGTCATTTGTCGGGAGCGACATTTGGGAGCGAGCATTAGTTTAATTCCTCTATCCATCTACAAAAAGTTGGGTATTGGTGTTGTTCAAGATACTCAGATGACTCTCCAGTTTGCAGACCATTCTGTGAGGCGGCCATACGGAGTATTCCATGATGTCATGGTTAGAGTGGACAAGTTTGTGTTTCCGGTTGACTTTGTGATCCTTGAAATGCCTGAAGATGAAGAAATTCCTTTAATTTTGGGAAGACCATTCTTATAAACCGGGAGAGTCATGATAGATATGGAAGGGGGAACACTCACTTTGAAAGTGTACGATGAAGAGTTGAAAATTGATGTTAGGAACACTTTGAAGTATAAAGATGATGTGGGCACTAGTAGTATCATACAAGTGTTAGAACAAGTGGAAGCTAGTGAACATTTAGAGAGTGTATCCCAATTGCCTCTAGAAAGGGTACTTAGTATGTCTATTTTTGAAGATGATAAGGAAGTCGAAAGTAGTGATATGGAAGTGGTAGCTATGCTTGAAACTCAACCTATCCTGAAAAGAGTTAGAATGCATCGGTGGGAAGAGTTAAGACAACCTATAATGGTTGATGAAGGCGAAGACAAGCCAAAGATATCAGAATTGAAACAACTACCCGAGAATCTCAAATATGTCTTTCTCGACACTGAAGAAAAATGTCCCGCTATTAATAGCGCTAATTTGAAAAGTGTGCAAGAGGACAAGTTAATTGGAGTTCTCAAGAAATTTAAGGGAGAAATTGGGTGGAAAATTGAAGACCTTAAAGGTATAAGTCCTACGGTGTGCATGCACAAAATACTGATGGAAGAAGATCACAAACCGGTTGTGCAGCCCCAAAGGAGATTGAACCCGGTGATGAAGGAGGTAGTGCGAAAGGAAGTTGTTAAGATATTGGATACGGGATTGATCTATCCTATATCCGATAGTGCCTGGGTGAGTCCGGTCCATGTGGTACCCAAAAAGGGAGGAACAACAGTAATAACTAATGAAAAAAATGAGTTGATTCCTACTAGAACTATTACTGGATGGAGAGTTTGCATTGATTATAGAAGATTGAACTTGTCTATGAGAAAAGACCATTTTCCGTTGCCATTCATTGACCAAATGTTGGAGAGACTAGCGGGACATGATTACTATTGTTTTTTAGATGGTTACTCCGGATACAATCAAATTATTGTTGCACCGGAAGACCAAGAGAAGACAGCGTTTACATGTCCCTATGGCATTTTTGCTTATAGAAGGATGCCATTTGGGATATGTAATGCCCCCACTACATTCCAAAGATGCATGACATCCATTTTTGCTGACATGTTAGAAAAGCGCATGGAAGTGTTCATGGATGATTTCTCCGTGTTCGGATCCTCATTTGATCACTGTTTATCTAACTTTTCACTTGTTTTGCAGTGATGTCAAGAAAGTAATTTAATCTTAAACTGGGAAAAATGTCATTTCATGGTGCGAGAAGGCATTGTTCTTGGTCACAAGATCTCACAAAAAGGGTTCGAAGTTGATCAAGCGAAAGTGGAAGTAATCTCGAAGCTACCACCACCGATTAATGAGAAAGGTATAAGAAGCTTCTTAGGACATGCGGGTTTTAACCGCAGGTTCATAAGAGACTTCTCGAAGATAGCTAAACCTTTAACTACTCTGTTGGTTAAATATAAAGGTTTTGTGTTTGATAAGAAGTGCACCGATGCTTTTGAGACACTTAAAAAATAATTAGTGTCGGCACCTATTGTTATCCCCCGTGAACATAATGTGCAAGCAGATGTGCTATCAAAACTCACGAGCACAAAAAGGAAAGGTGGAAATAAGTGTGTTATACAGGAGATACTTCCCCGACCCAACATTGAAAAGACATCCTCGACGATAGACGTAAACATCATTGACGACGCCAACTGCTGGATGACCCCGATCAACAAATACTTAACAAATGAAGAACTACCCCAAGACCAAAAGGAGGCCAGTATAGTTAAGAGACGAGTCTTCTCATACGTGTTAGTCAAAGGAAAACTCTATCTGTGGGGATTCTTCATTCCCCTCCTCAATTGTGTCGAGGAAGAATTAATTTCGCATATCCTGCGTGAAATCCACGAAATCATCAACGTCTGATAACGAGAAAAAGTATCGATTATATTGCTATGTTTCAATACCGTTTTATCGCATAATTGTTGTTTTAACACCCGATTCCTCGAGTTTTCTTTGCCATTTTGCAGGTACATCATATACAGAGCTAAATCAAGAGCCACAAGTGAAATGAGCAAAAACAACCATTAAAAGATGAAGAAAAAGAGAATTCTGCATAACCTGCATTTTTTGTTACACTCATGGTCGTCACCTAGGAGTCACGACCGTGACATGCCAAAAGGAGCAGTCACGACCGTGACAAGTCCCTCACGACCATGACGCATATCAAACAAGGAAGACGAACGTGACACCCTTGTCACGGTCGTGACAAGGGAAAACTAGGGTATTTGACTGAAGACTTGGTCATGAACGTTACGCTACATGAAATCCAACGTGCCTATTTTCCAGCAGACGAAGTATTCCCACGTTCCCTGGATTCTCTCATTTCCTACGAGGCCCAAGCATAAATTCCAACTGCCAGGCCCATTTAGCTTTCTATAAATAGCTTAACTTCAAGAAACAATTTACAGAGTTTTAGTTTTTAATTTTCTTGCGGAAGCTCTGCCGATTTTATTTTGCACCCTTTATTTTTCCAGCATTAATTTCCTTGCTTTAATTTCTTGTATCCCAACCAACCTTATAACAATTTCCAACATCAGGAAATTGTTATAAATTAATTTGTTTCAAAGCCTTCAAATTCTTTTAGAATTTTTATTTCCGAGTCCGTCAGTACTCCGAGCTTTCCAGCCTGTGGAAGAAGGAGTCTACTACTTTTATTGTTATCCAGGTTTATATTAAATTGCATTTATATTTATGTTGATTATTTATTTTTCTGCCATGCATATTTTATTTTATGTTTCTCTGCCTCTGTCTGGTTCAACAATAATGAGTAGCTAAACACCTTAGGGCGGTATGTAATTAAAACAAACTAAATCGGTAAAATCAACTCTAGGCTTAAAATAATTAAGAGCTTAAAATTCTGGCTGAGACTTTTTATTATAAAATCAACCTTTTTGTTACGAGAGTAAGGAAAGTGTATTAGGTTAGGTCAAGACCACGAGAGTGTGAGATTTTAACCAGATAGCTAAAGTTAGGCATTTAATTTAAACACAGCGAGAGTGCTTTAAAATGAATTAGAATTACTAAGTTTCCAAAAATTATTTCTAAACACTTATGGGCTAGCGAGAGCAGGCATAGGGCTTTAGGGGTAAGATCTGAGATAAGACCACGAGAGTGTGAGTCAAAGATATTTAAGCTGGTAACCTCTACAGAATAGATTAAGTGAACCATCTTTATAAGCCTAGGTTAGATTGACCCGCCTAAGTTAAAATAATTACATACCGACCGCCTTAGTATTATTTTATTAAACTTAAATTTAATTCTCGCCTTTAATCTTTAAAAACAACCAAAAATCGTGACAACCCTTCACCTTAGCTAAACTAGAAATTCCTCTAGCACTAAGTAACCATAGAGTCCCTGTCGATCGATAATCTTAAATATTACTTCGATAGGCTGTGCACTTGCAGTTAAGATACCGCTAGACACATAATTAGATACGTCTTTAGCCCATCAAGTTTTTGGCGCCGTTGCCGGGGACCTTAATTTAGTTACTAGTGCACTTTAGGGTAGCATTGTCTAGACTAAGGTAACAACTATTTTCTTTTCTTAATATAAATTCCCGAGTGTATGCCAAGTACTCGCTCTCAAGGCGAAGACTTGCAACCTCTAATCCCAGAATCGGAACGCTTCTTACACGTAAGAAGACGGATATTCGATTACGAACAAAATTACAATATTCCAGATCTTCAATTAGATCCACCTAAACCAGTCGTAACATCAAAGGACGCAGAGATGGCTGAAGAACAGAATCACCCACTCAAATATTACGCTAGTCCTTCGCAAGCTGAACCGCATTCCAGCATTGCCGCGCCGGCTATCAACCGAAACGATTTCGAACTAAAACCTTCTGTGATATCAGCCGTGCAACACAATCAATTCTCCGGAAATTCTACCGAGGATCCGAATCTTCATCTTTCGATCTTTGTGCAATACGCAGATACCGTAAAAGCCAATGGAGTTACCCAAGAAGCTATCAGATTACGTCTGTTTCCTTTTTCACTTCGAGACAGAGCAAGAGCTTGGCTTCAATCTCTGCCTTCAAATTCAGTAACTACGTGGGAGGAACTAAAGAGAGTTTTCTTGACCAGATATTTCCCACCTAGCAAGACAGCTATGCTGAGAGCTCAGATCAACGAATTTAAGCAAAGGGAAAACGAATCACTTTTCGAAGCTTGGGAACGCTATAAGGATATGCTGAGACTTTGTCCACATCACGGATTAGTAGAATGAATGGTCATCCATACCTTCTATAATGGACTCTTGTACAATACAAGAATGACAATTGACGCTGCCGCAGGCGGTGCACTAATGGACAAATAATATAACGATGCTTATGCACTTATCGAAAGTATGGCTCAAAACCATTACCAATGGGGAAGCGAGAGAGTCGCAACTGAGAAACCAACAAAAGGAGGTATGTACGAAGTGAGTAGTATGGACCAAGTCAATGCAAAGTTTGACCAACTAAACCAAAAGATCGACAACTTGGCCATAACACCAACAGCCACCGTGGCTGCAGTAACACCTAATTGTGAGTTATGTGGAGTTCCAGGACATGTTGTCCCTGATTGTCAACTATTAGCAGGAATTCCCACAGATCAAGTGAATTATGCTCAAGGAAACCCGTACTCAAACACATACAACCCAGGTTGGAAGAATCATCCAAACTTCTCCTATAAGAATAACAATGCTTTATACGCACCAGGTCAAGCACCAGCTACACCACCAGGATATCAAAAGACTGCTCCTAATGTCCCTAGAAAATCAAACCTTGAATTGATGATGGAGAACTTTATAGCTAACCAATCTCAAACAAACAAGGACTTCTTAAACCAAAACATACACACTAGTGAGCAGATTAAGCAATTAGTAAGCAAAGTAGATGCATTAGCTACACATAAAAAAATGCTTGAAACTCAGATTTCACAAGTAGCTCAACAACAAGCACCTACCACTGCACCAGCTGGAGTATTTCCTGGACAACCTCAACCAAATCCGAAAGGACAGGCCAATGCTGTGATATTAAGAAGTGGCAAGGAACTTGACGGACCTACCGATCCAAGACTGGACAATCCAGCCATGTACCAAAAACCGGATAAACCGACTGAAATGGTGAATGATCCAGAAGAAAAGGAAGATGATAATCAAGAGGCAGTGGAGAAAGAAAAACCTTATGTGCCTCCACCACCCTATAAACCACCAATTCCGTACCCTCAGAGATTAACCAATTCCAAGACGATGGGCCAGTTTAAGAAATTTGTCGAACTTCTGAAACAGTTGAATATTACTATTCCGTTTACAGAAGCTATCACTCAAATGCCCTCGTATGCTAAGTTTTTAAAAGAAATCTTATCTAATAAGAAAAAGATAGAGGATAACGGAACCGTTACACTTACTGCTGAGTGTAGCGCCATAATTCAGAATAATATGCCTCCTAAGCTAAAAGATCCAGGAAGTTTCTCTATACCCTGTGTAATAGGAAAATTCGTCATTGACAAAGCTCTATGCGATTTAGGAGCCAGTATCAGTGTTATGCCCTTAACGATTTGCAAAAGGCTAGACATGGGAGACCTAAGACCAACTAAAATGTTTGTTCAACTAGCCGATCGCTCTGTTAAATATCCTGTAGGCATACTAGAAAACGTCCCAGTACGTATAGGACAATTCTACATCCCTACTGATTTCATAATCATGGACATCTCTGAAGACTCCACTACACCTATCATACTAGGAAGACCATTCTTAGCTACTGCCGGAGCTATAATAGACGTAAAGAGAGGAAAGCTAACCTTTGAAGTAGGTGAAGAGAAAGTTGAATTTATTTTAACACAATTCTTACAATCACCAGCTATAGAGGATACATGCTATCGACTGGACGTAATTGACGAATGTGTAAGAGAAATGGAAATGAAAGAAACTACCTATTCTGAAATTATGAAAATTCAAATCCCTCCGATTTTCGAAGATGATAATTGGCGTGAACCATATCAGGATGATAGTCTAAGCTAAAGTTTAGCACTTACACCGGATCCCATGCCAAGTAAGGATAAACCTACATTAGGATTAAAAACTTTACCTAAAAACCTAAGATACGAATTCTTATACATTGAATGTACAAGACCAGTTATAATAAATTCCAGTTTAGGAACAATCGAAACAAAGAAACTTTTAGATGTCTTAAAGAAATATCCAACTGCATTAGGATATAACATATCTGATCTCAAAGGAATATGCCCTTCAATCTGTATGCATCGTATTCTGCTAGAAGAAGATTGCAAAACCTCCAGAGAATCTCAAAGAAGAATTAACCCAATCCTTAGCACTGTAATAAAGGAAGAAGTTAAGAAACTACTAGATGCCGGAATAATATATCCAATCTCTGATAGTAAATGGGTTAGTCCAGTACATGTAGTACCAAAGAAAGGAGGTATCACTGTTGTGAAAAACGCTAAAGGCGAATCGATATCGCAAAGAGTAGTGACGGGACATAGAGTGTGCATCGATTATTGTAAACTAAACAAAGCCACTCGAAAAGATCATTTCCCACTACCTTTTATAGATCAAATGTTAGAACGATTAGCCAAGCATTCTTATTTCTGTTATCTTGATGGTTACTCAGGATTTTTCCAAATCCCTATCCACCCAGATGATCAAGAGAAGACTACATTCACATGCCCCTATGGAACGTTCGCTTATAGACGAATGCCCTTTGGATTATGCAACGCTCCTGCAACCTTTCAAAGATGTATGATGTCAATCTTCGCAGATTTTATAGAAAACATCATGGAAGTGTTCATGGACGACTTCTCTGTATGCGGGCAAAGTTTTGAAGGATGCCTATCAAATTTAGAAATGGTGTTAGAAAGATGTGTAAAAGTAAACCTCGTGCTTAACTGGGAGAAATGTCATTTTATGGTCAGAGAAGGAATCGTATTAGGACACGTTATATCCGACAAGGGAATTGAAGTTGATAAAGCTAAGATAGAAGTCATAAAAGATCTTCAACCCCCTAAAACCGTTAGAGAAATACGAAGCTTTTTAGGACACGCAGGTTTCTACCGACGATTCATCAAAGATTTCTCGAAAATCACTAAACCTCTTACCAGTTTATTAATGAAAGACGCTGAGTTCATATTCAATGAAGATTGTCTTAAAGCATTCGAAACTCTAAAAATAGCCCTCATCACCGCACCAATCATGCAACCCCCTGACTGGAGATTACCTTTCGAAATCATGTGCGATGCGAGTGACTATGCTGTAGGCGCAGTTCTAGGCCAGAGGAAGGAAAAGAAACTTCATGCGATTTACTATGCCAGTAGAACCTTAGATTCTGCTCAGATGAACTACGCCACTACTGAAAAAGAACTGTTAGCAGTTGTCTTTGCCCTTGACAAATTCCGTTCTTACCTAGTAGGAGCGAAAATAATCGTTTACACAGACCACGCTGCTATCAGATATCTATTGACTAAGAAAGATGCTAAACCAAGACTCTTGAGATGGATTTTACTCTTACAAGAGTTTGATCTCGAAATAAAAGATAAGAAAGGTACTGAAAACGTCGTAGCGGACCATTTATCTAGAATAGAAGGTATTAAACCCGAACAAGTGCCGATTAACAATAATTTTCCGTATGAACAGCTGATAGCACAAATAGGAAGCGACCCAGTTCAGTTAGACGTAGATTAACCAGAACCCGTGGAAACAATCCAAACGACTGTAGGACTGCCATGGTACGCTGACATTGTTAACTACCTAGCTGCAGGAGCTCTTCCACCTGATTTAACCTATCAGCAGAAAAAGAAATTCTTTCACAATCTCAAACATTACTATTGGGATGAACCATTATTGTTCAAAAGAGGACCCGATGGAATCTTTCGTCGATGTATTCCCGAAGAAGAAATAGAAGATGTCATTGCTCATTGCCATTCATCTCCTTATGGTGGACATGAAAGCACTTCCAAGACTTGTGCAAAAATCTTGCAAGCCGGCCTATTCTGGCCTAATCTATGGAAAGATGTCCACATCGCTGTTATAAATTGCGATCGGTGTCAACGCACCGGTAATATTTCAAGAAGAGATGAAATGCCTCAAAAAGGAATATTGGAAGTAGAAATCTTTGACGTCTGGGGAATAGATTTCATGGGACCATTCCCATCATCTTTCGGTAATAATTGCATACTCGTAGCGGTTGATTATGTTTCAAAGTGGATTGAAGCTATAGCTTCTCCTACAAATGACACACGAGTAGTAATAAAGCTTTTCAAAAATATAATCTTTCCCAGATTTGGTGTGCCTAGACTCGTCATAAGTGACGGTGGCTCGCACTTCATTTCAAAAATCTTTGACAAATTACTATCTAAGTATGGAGTAAGACACCGTGTGGCAACACCATATCATCCACAAACAAGTGGACAAGTCGAAGTCTCAAACAGAGAAATCAAACAAATCTTAGAAAAGACTGTCGCCATATCTCGGAAAGATTGGTCATCTAAACTTAATGAAGCTTTATGGGCTTATAGGACAACTTACAAGACACCCATAGGAACTACACCTTTCAAATTAGTTTATGGAAAATCTTGTCACCTCACGGTAGAACTAGAACACAAAGCTTATTGGGCGATCAAAACTCTCAATATAAACTATAATGCTGCAGGAGAAAAGCGAATCCTAGATATTAACGAATTAGAAGAGTTAAGGCTAGATGCTTATGAGAATGCTAAGATATATAAAGAAAGAACTAAGCGATGGCATGATAAACGCCTATCTAGGAAAGAATTTAGTGTGGGAGACGTTGTACTCCTCTTTAATTCAAGACTTAGGCTCTTTCCTGGAAAACTAAAATCTAGATGGTCAGGACCCTTTGAAATAACTAGAGTGTTCCCGAGCGGAGCGATAAAATTAAGGGTAGGAATAGTGAACCATTCACAGTAAACGGACAACGTTTAAAACATTATCATAAAGTTGAAAATAGAGATTATGCAAATAGTCTAAGGCTTTTAGAGTTGTCCACTAATTTCCCTGATTAATCTAACCTAAGCATTACGTCAGGCTTTAGACGATAAAAACAGTGCTTAGTGGGAGGCAACCCATTTAATCATTTAAATCATTTTTATCATTTTATTATTTTGTCATTTATCATTTTATTATTCGTTTATTTGTTTTGTCATTTTATTATAGTTTTATTTCATTATTACTATTATTGCTTTTATTTATGCATTTTATTTTCTTATTTTTCCTTATTTTAATTTTAAATCACTTTTACAGATTTTCTAAAGTCTTTTCCACTTTCCTTATCCCCCTGATTTGTTTCCTCCGTATTTACACTAACTATGGCTAACCAACCGATAAACCTTATGGAAACCAAATTTAGAGGTAGGAACCAAAGAATGAAATTTGAAGAGTTATCACAGAGACCAATGGATTTGACTCTGTACCCGGATGATCTGACTATGGAAACCTTAGGTATACATGATAGCATCCTATACTTGTTTAACCGACTTGGATGGGAGAATGCACTGATTCAACAAAAGTTTGTGACTTACCGCGAGCTCACCCTTGAGTTCCTCAGCTCCTTAGTTTACCTACCCGAGCGCGGTTTTGGATTCAGGAAAGGATTTATCAGTTTCCGCCTATTTGGAATAGAATATGACTTTAACCATAGAGAACTAGCTGACTTATTAGGATTCCCTAGTGGACCCTTTGCTTTTACTACCACACAGGTAGAATTGATGGACATTGAGCTGGATTTCTTTTGGGGAACCTTAACCGGAAATTACCATCCTGAACCAAATAACATGAACAATGATGAGATACATAACCCTGCTATCCGTTACTTCCATAAGATCCTAGCCCACACCTTCTTTGGAAAAGAAGAAAACCTTACTGGAGTATCTAAAGATGAGATATTCATTATGTCATGTTTCACTAATGGACAGCCAGTCAATGGTGTGCCTTTCATGATGCAAACCTTCACCCGAATCCAAGAAGAACCTGATTTACCTATATTAGTAGGAGGTCTTGTAACCATGATTGCTGATGCCTTAGGACTTAGATACCAATTGCACAGGTGTAACCGTTTAGGTACCATCCGTCCTATGAATCTTAACTTTTGCTTTAATCGACATATCATAAGGAATTTAGGACATCCACCTTTCGAGTACCTAATCAGGAATGAAGTAGTAACCCTGTTCACACTACCAAACCATGCTAGAGTAAGTGTTCACAATAAGGATAATTGGCTTTATGAGTTAACCCCTCCTGACTATCCATCTACTCCTGAAACACCTCAATCTTACAAGATAAAGGATGATATAATGACCGATGTAGAAAGTGACCCTGAGACACCTCCTGGTTACCATGACATTGACCACACTAACGAAGTGATTGAAACCCCTGAAGTGAATCAAGTAGAATATGCTGACAACTTAAAGAAAATCATGAACACTCTTGAAGCTTACCAAGCCGATATAAATACTGTTAAGGATGAGATTAAGAGCATGCGATTGGACATTATAGGTTTAACTGACATAACATGTGAGCAATTCTACCACCTGAACTCTACAATCGAAGATTTGAAGAAGCACTTTTGAAAATGTTGTAGTGATCTAGCTTATTTTACTTATTGTTTTCGTTTCTAGTTAGTTTTACATTTCGCAAACATTTTCGTACCGTATTTTTATTAATGTAATTTCCCTTCAAGTATCAAAAGCAAAGCATTTCTAGTTTACAAATTTTTCCAATTTAACCAATTTATATGCTTTCAATCTATTTACTGTTATGATTAAATTGATTAATGTTTTATATAATATCTCGTGTGATAAAATTTACAAATTTATGTTGGTGTTATATATTATATATTGTTTGTGTTTAATATAGAGTGAGAAGTGATAATAAAAAAATATTATATAAATTGTAACGTGAGAGAAATAATGCATTCTGGAGATTATTCAAAGTTTTAAGCCCTCACGATCGTCATCACCCTCTAACGATCGTGACAAGCTAATTAGCGCATCACGACCGTCATCCCCCCATCACGACTGTGACGACCCCAGTTATAGGATTCGTAAGAAGCAGAACTGTTCTTCTTCGCAACCTCTTCCTCTTTCAACTTCCATAACTTTCAAAACCCCCCATTATCTCTTCCAACTCCCGTAACCTCCCATTACCCAAATTAAACCCCATTAACCTCTCCATTTACTCCACACTTATCACATTCTCACCTTGCATTATTAATCCAAACCAATTTCCTCTCATTTTCCACTTTTCTCACAAAAACCAAAAACCTCTTATCTCCCACTCTTGTTCTTGCATGCAATGGAAGCAATTCAGTTTAGAGATGGTGAGCATGGAGAAAATCAGAGACAGAGGTTCATCAGATTCCAGACCCGTGGTGTTCAACCCACGCGATATGTCGACACTGTCTGTTTGAGAGAGTTGGGAATGCTCAACAGTGTCAAGAACCTGCTTCAGAAGGTTGGTCTGTGGGATCTTTGCCGTCAGCCCCAGCCCACATTCGAGCTTCTGACATTGGAATTCCTAAGCTCATTTCATTAGATCACTCCTACTGGTTCTCAGAGTCAACTCATCGGCGTTGCTAAGTTCAGATTGCTTGGTCGGGAGTTCGAAGTTTCGCAAACAAGGATAGCCGAGCTGCTAGGCTTCGATCACAGGAATGAAGCTCACCTCCGCATGCCGGACAATTTCAGTGAAACCGCTTTCACCCTATGGCACGACATCACCAACACCCGTGCCTCAGCCTTTCAGAGCCTGAATGCTACGCATATCCACAACCCGACGATCAGATACTTTCATCGCATCATCTGCAACACCATCTTTGCAAGAGAGAGCAACCACAAGCTCAACTCCAAGGAGCTCTTGTTCTTGCACTGCGCTTTAAATGACGAGCCCATTAATGCTGCCCCGTTCATGCTATCCCATATCCAGTCCATAGCGCAAAGAGGCGCAACCCCCTTTTACATAGGCGGCATTGTCACTACCCTCGCCATTCAGCTGGAGCTTGGTGACTTGGTCGTCAATTTGCCTAGCAGAGCCGCAGAGTTCCTAACGAAGAATTATTGCAGGTCCGCCCACTTGATTGCACAGAGAGAGGATGGCAGGTTTAGCCCTATTATCCAAGGCACTGTTTATCACCACATCATCTTGCCGTGCCGTGACCGCATCGATCTGTCTAGCTGAGCCAACTGGCTATTTTCTTTACCATATGCTGCCGGCCACGCCCCCATTCCTGATGAGCAGGCCGATCCACCAGCGGACGAGATGCAAGACACCATGGATGCAGCTTAGCCTGTCCAGGACATTCCTGAGTCATCCACCCGACAGCCTCCTGCACAAGAATTCACACTTGAGGACATCCTCTGTGCGATTCATCAGCAAAATCAGATGAATGCCGCACTGGAGCGAAGGCAAAAGGAGCAGCATGATGCATTACTCCTCACTGTTGCCACCAACCAGAGGACTACTGATGAGAAGCTCGGAGAGATCTTTAGCGAGCTAGAGGCTTTGCGCATTGATATCACTGCTATCACCGGTACCGGTTCTGATCCTGAAGCGACTCCGACCAGACGCTCCCGCACCAGAAGCCGAGGCCGTGGTCATCAGCAGCCTTAGTTTTAGTTTTTGTTTCTGTTTTTCCATTTCGTTGTTGTATTGTACTTTAACCGCTATTATAGCACAACATTGAGGACAATGTCTGATATAGTGTGGGAGAGGTACCTTTCATTTTCCGCATTTTCCCTTTCCGCACTTTTCCATTCCGTTGTATTTCCTTTTCGTAAATTAATGAAACAGAGCAATTTTTGTGCTATTTTCTTTAGTTTCGAACTTTCCCCGTTTATTTAGCCATACCGAAAAAAAATCTTTAATTAATTCTTCGCATTACCCGACTTACCTACGAAATCATAATTAGGAAGCTGAGAACGATTCAACAAGATCAATACAGTCTTGACACCTTAGACTTCCCACTTAAGCAATTCCGTTCCGATGATTGTTACGACTACACCTTAAGTTTCAGTTCAAAAGTAACCCCTAGTAGTTTATAATAGCAGTCAGCACCGTCTGAACACAAACCATGTGGGGAGCCGATGAATATAAGTGTTTGATGCCTAATTTATAATGATCCTTCATATCTCTATGCAAATGAAAAAGAAATTGCACCAAAGTACACGGTCGCATATAAGAAACGAGAAATATGAGAAGGAGTCCATTGCGGGTTGGTTCAGAGGTACTGGTTCTGAACTTGGTAGGGCGTGCTACGGCTCGATCCCCCACAACCTCCAAATTGGATAATGTATGTAGGGTTACCACATTCGTGTACCAGACCCCGTGCTTATAAAGGATCAAAGTCGCTAACCGGCTACTCCACTACGTGCGTGCTAAGGCAAAGGGCTTAATGTGATTGCGCTAGAATGAAACCGGGCGAAATAAGATCGAAAGACTCTAGGTGAAATCGTAAATCAATTACCGAATGTTTCGTTTAACGGGAAGTCGGCGACTTAGCTTGTTGCTTGTGTCATTAGTGTATCGTTAGTGTTTTATCAAAGTACCGGTTTATCTGACAAAATGGTTCCTTCGTACGGTTTGTTATGTGTGTGCATCGATAAAAACTTGTCCGACAATTTTCAACCGACTATTTGCTTGAGGACAAGCAAAGGTTTAAGTTTAGGGAAGTTTGATAACGAGAAAAAGTGTCGATTATATTGCTATGTTTCAATACCGTTTTATCGCATAATTGTCGTTTTAACACCCAATTCCTCGAGTTTTCTTTGCCATTATGCAGGTACATCATATACAGAGCTAAATCAAGAGCCACAAGTGAAATGAGCAAAAACAACCATTAAAAGATGAAGAAAAAGAGAATTTTGCATAACCTGCATTTTTTGTTACACTCACGGTCGTCACCTAGGAGTCACGACCGTGACATGCCAAAAGGAGCAGTCACGACCGTGACAAGTCCCTCACGACCGTGACGCATATCAAACAAGGAAGACGAACGTGACACCCTTGTCACGACCGTGACAAGGGAAAACTAGGGTATTTGACTGAAGACTTGTTCATGAACGTTACGCTACATGAAATCCAACGTGCCTATTTTCCAGCAGACGAAGTATTCCCACGTTCCCTGGATTCTCTCATTTCCTACGAGGCCCAAGCATAAATTCCAACTGCCAGACCCATTTAGCTTTCTATAAATAGCTTAACTTCAAGAAACAATTTAAAGAGTTTTAGTTTTTAATTTTCTTGCGGAAGCTCTGCCGATTTTATTTTGCACCCTTTATTTTTCCAGCATTAATTTCCTTGCTTTAATTTCTTGTATCCCAACCAACCTTATAACAATTTCCAACATCAGGAAATTGTTATAAATTAATTTGTTTCAAAGCCTTAAGATTCTTTTAGAATTTTTATTTCTGAGTCCGTCAGTACTCCGAGCTTTTCAGCCTGTGGAAGAAGGAGTCTACTACTTTTATTGTTATCCAGGTTTATATTAAATTGCATTTATATTTATGTTGATTATTTATTTTTCTGCCATGCATATTTTATTTTAAGTTTCTCTGCCTCTGTCTGGTTCAACAATAATGAGTAGCTAAACACCTTAGGGAGGTATGTAATTAAAACAAACTATATCGGTAAAATCAACTCTAGGCTTAAAATAATTAAGAGCTTAAAATTCTGGCTGAGACTTTTTATTATAAAATCAACCTTTTTGTTACGAGAGTAAGGAAAGTGTATTAGGTTAGGTCAAGACCACGAGAGTGTGAGATTTTAACCAGATAGCTAAAGTTAGGCATTTAATTTAAACACAACGAGAGCGCTTTAAAATGAATTAGAATTACTAAGTTTCCAAAAATTATTTCTAAACACTTATGGGCTAGCGAGAGCAGGCATAGGGTTTTAGGGGTAAGATCTGAGATAAGACCACGAGAGTGTGAGTCAAAGATATTTAAGCTGGTAAACTTAAATATAAGTGAACCATCTTTATAAGCCTAGGTTAGATTTACCCGCCTAAGTTAAAATAATTACATACCGACCGCCTTGGTATTATTTTATTAAACTTAAATTTAATTCCCGCCTTTAATCTTTAAAAACAACCAAAAATCGTGACAACCCTTCACCTTAGCTAAACTAGAAATTCCTCTAGCACTAAGTAACCATAGAGTCCCTGTGGATCGATAATCTTAAATATTACTTCGATAGGTTGTGCACTTGCAGTTAAGATACCGCTAGACACATAATTAGATACGTCTTTAGCCCATCAACGCCCAGCACCTGAGCGGGAGATCTCTGGCAAGGAAATCCCTCAGGGCAGGATATTACTAGCCAACAATGCAGAACGACACCAAAGAGCACATGAAAAAATGCGATAAATGCCAACGACACGGAGACATGCACTTAGCACCTCCAAACGAGCTTAAGACAATATCCTCCCCATGGCCATTCGCATGGTGGGGCCTAGAAATCCTAGGTCCCTTTGTCGTCGGTTCAAACTAGAATAAGTACTTGATCGTTGGAGTAGACTACTTCACAAAGTGGATAGAAAATGGGGCTCTAGCCAAGACCACATCCCTCAACATATTGTGTTTCTTCAAACACAACATCTTCGCCCGGTTTGGGATACCCCAAGCCATAGTTACCGACAATGGCACATAATTCACGAATAAAAATTTCCAGGAATTCGTTGCCAATGTAGGAACTAAGCAGCACTTCACTTTAGTCGAACACCCACAAACCAATAGGCAGGTGAAGCAGCGAACAAGGTCATCCTTCGAGGACTCAAACGAAGACTAGATGCGATTAAGAAACAATAGGTTAAGGAATTGCACAACGTCTCGTGGGCATACCGGACCATGCTTCACTCTACAACCAGGGAAACCCCTTTCCGACTAGCATACAGAACAGAGGTCATTGTCCCCATAGAAATGCACATACCGTCCAGGCGCACAAAAGCCTTAATGATTAAGGATACCAATTCAGAAACATTGCGTGAGGAGCTTGATTTGGTCGAGGAAGTTCGATCAGGGGCAGCCCTATGAGAAGCATCACTTAAACAAAACATTGCCATCAAACATGACTCTAAAGTCATAAAGAAAACATTCGAGGTCGGCAGTCTCGTCTTGAGGAGAAACCACAAAGATTCCTGAGATGGTAAACTAACCGCAAACTGGGAAGGTCCCTACCGTGTCCGAGCAAAAACGGAAAATGGGGCATATTAATTAGAAATCCTGAATGGGGAAGAACTTGCTCTTTCTTAGAACGCCAAAAAACATAAGCAATACTACATTTAAGGCATTTGTCATCCTACACAGATCTAAGTGATGAAGCACAAGCACCGACCTAACATGCATACCTAGGTACAAGTATCGCATACCAGAATCTTTTCTTCGACGGGATTTCCCTCATGAACAAGGACGATCACCGCCACACGATTGGATCCTCAACCGAGTCCATCGTCGTCTTCGTACCACGACCAGGAAGAACATCCAGCTCGCGATGGGAGGTTCACGTTGTGGAGCACAGGTCATCATTATGACTCGAACACCGTTCCTTAACTAGAGATACTCTGGCATTCTTCCCGGTTCCCCAAACCGTTAGACATACTTAAACCAAGCATAGTTCCCCAAACATATAAACGAACTTCAAGTCCCCATGGGGCACACATTGTTAAGCGAACATCTAACCGATCGAGCTCCGTAAAAAATACTTAGCAAAATATTTAAGAATTAAAGTGTGCCCTCCGATGGACACACGTACACACACAACAGGTAGATAATAAAACAACCACCAAGGTCGGAAAACACAAAAGCATTAAAAATGTGGCCATACAGACCGACTTGTTCAAATTTAAAATAAATGGGGGAATAAATCCCCCTAGCAGAACAAAGGCCATGGCACACAGGCTGACCAACACAATTAAAAGGAAAAAATAACAAGATCTTCAAACGTTTGCATTCGCAGCAGGTTGAGCGTCAGCGGGGACCCACTGATTCCCTTCAACCATGATCGTCTCATCCTATTCAGGTTGTCTAAGGAGATTAGGTACAAAGATCTCTCCATCCTTGACCTTGTAAAGGCAGTTGATGCCCTCCTCGTTGAGCACCACTCCAGGGTTGACGATCTTCAATTGATCCACCGCATTTTTAAACTCCACACCCGTTATCTCCTCAAGGTCCTCTTCCCTTTGCTTGATCTTTGAAATCAGCTCATCCTAGGTCATCAGTGACTTCAGATCCTCCGATTCATCCTCAATAGGAGCCATCGTAGCCTTAAGATAAGCAACTTTGTCCTTGGCCGTTCTCCTCTCCGAATTAGAAATAGCCAGTGACTCTTTTAACTCCTTGATCTTCTTCGAGGCTTCCTTCAAAGACTCGAGGATGCATTAGCGCTATCCTCGAAAGCGTACAAGAGAGTCTTCAGCCGCTAGATCTCCTGCTCCTGAGTGGAAATACCTTCGACGTACATGGAGGCCATCTCTTAGACCCTCATCACCGAGCTTGCATCCCGAGCCAAACACAACCTCATATCCGGTCAATAAAGCTCCTCCAACTTAAGCATTTCTTCCCTGTGGACCTGGAGAGAGGTATCCACGAAGAACATCGGCTTCAAGAAGCATGTTGGGAGCTCGAACGAAGGTTTGGGGGTCTCCGATAAGTGTATAACTTCATCGGCCCTCGACCTTTTCCCCATTCTGGAGGCAGTGCCTGGCGAATCGTGGGGAGCTAATGAAGACTTACCTGAACATGTGCTCGCAGATACCAACCAGTTATTCAGACGAGTTTGTTTCAGCTTATTGGCCCCCGTTCTCTTGGCAGCATTGTGTAAACACCCCAAATTTGCCCTCACTTTTTTCACACACTATGGCTTATGATCTTTCATATTGCATTGCATAATCATATCATCTCACACTGCATAGATTATTTTATCTACATAAGTTGCACAATTAGGGTTTGTGATCAAATGAATCCAAGAAGTGATATGAGCCATCTCAAAGGCCTTGAAGCTTTTAAAGAGGGTCCATGTGTGTTCTATGGTCATTATATACTCCCCAAAGTTCATTGAAGTCAAAATATCACAAAGCATTGCAAAGGCATAGAGGCAGACTAAAGATTTCCTACACAGATGACCTAAAATTAGGGTTTTGGGTTTGAGGCCCTTGATCTCAATTTTTTTGGTCATTCTTGATTCTAATGGTCTTAGTATGTTATAAGGATCATGTGTACCAAGTTTGATGAAGAAATTCACTGTGGGAGTCATCTAATCAACTGAAAACTTATTGTGCAAGAAAAGTCAGAATCAGGGCATCTGAGGCCCCCACCAATGGTATCAAAGGGTCATCTTCATCATTTTGAGGTCCTATGATCTTTATTTGATCTTAGAAGTGGTTAGAAGTTCAAAAGATTGAATAATTTCTAGCCATTTGCAAACTTTCCATTTTTGGACATAACTTGTAATGAGAACTTTCCATTTTGGGAAAGATTTTCAACCTCCTCTTTCATAATCAAAAATGCTTCAAATGAAAAATCTTCAAACATGAAAGTTGTAGATTGTATCTTCCCATTTTCAAAAAGTACAAGAACTCCTCTTAATTCATCCTAGAACTCAAGATATGATGTTTCAAATTTGGGAAAAATCTTGTAATTTTCAAGTATGTGCCAAAGAGGGATTTTTGCAAAATCAAGTTTCAAGACTTCTAATGACCTCTAATCCACCTCTAAGCATCATAACATGATTATGCAACTTGCCTTGATCAAAATTGTGCCAAGAATCACAATTTTTCATGCCTTGCACTTCAAGAAATTTCAAAGAGGGAAATTTGCAAAACATGTGATAACTCTTTATCCAAGTGATGCAGATCATCACAATCAATCCTATGGCTCTCCTTGAAGCTGGCTGAGGCAAGACCCCCTTCAAACCAGCTTTGACCCATGCCTATATTCATTGTACACAACTTTTGACTTTTTGCAAAACAAGTCATACCAATCACACTATGCCACCACCAATTTTCTGACCAATCAAGACATCTTATACAAACCTCATGGACCTCATTTCACATAACACACAAGCCTAAAACCTCTCAACACTCAGATTGCCCAAAATTTCCCTAAAACTTCTCATTTTCGATTCTCTCAAACCAGCCACTAAAACTCAAAAATTATTTCACCAACAAGTCACACTTCATCCATAGAACAAAACCCAACCCTCAAAATGGCCTGAAACACTCCACAACACAAACACAATTTCTGAGTTATCAGAACCAAGTATCTCAAACCAGCCAAAACAAACTTGTTCTAAGCCTTTTAGAAACACAAGGGGGATCATTGGAGTGGTTTTGCACAAGAGAGGAGGTCAGAAAGCTCCAAACTAAAAAGCTTTAACTCAGGTAATCATCAAGAACAAATTTTCCAGAACTTGCGTTTTAAGTTATAGATTGATTCTATGTGATGTGCTGGTCATTTTGAGCTTTGAATCATTGAAAATGGTTGAGTATGTAGGATGTATTTATCTTCTGAAACTTTCGTATTATTTTCCATTTTGATTCGTTTCTCATGATTCATGTAAAATAAATGAAATTTGTTGTTGGATTCTTGTTCTATGTTGCTTAATGATTGATTATGGAGTGTTTGAGGTGTTTTCATGGTGTTTTGAGAGAGAAATTGTGAGGAGCCTGCCGGAGAAGATAACTGGAGCTTCCCTCCGGTCACCTAAGAATCATTAGCCCTAATCAACAATTAAATGCCAGTTTGAATCTCCACCCTTTGATCATGTCTTACCCGCGTGTTTGGATGGCCAGGATGTGTTCATTAAACCCTAATCACAATTAATTAAATTCATTAGGTTTAATTAAATTAATTTTGCCAGATTCAATCCCAGCCTTTTATCTGCGCACAGAGTCAACCCCAATTTGAATCTGGACCATCAGATTGGATTACTTCTCATTTTATTTAATATTTATTTCATTTTATTTCATTTCTTTCACATATTTATTTAAAATAACAAAAAACATTTTTAAAATCTCATTTTCTGCATTTTCACTTTAAATATTTTTCTTAACTCAAAAACATTTTTTTTTATTTTAATTTTTGCATTAAAAAAGTATTTTTAAATTATTTAAATGTTTTATTTAATTAATTAATTGATTTTAAATAATTAAAAATACATTTAGGTTTCTAAAAATCATCAAAAATTCATTATGCATTCTCATACATTTACAAACATTTACAAACTCACCATACAAATTTCGTTTTAGGTTTGATCATGTTTTCACAATTATCTTTGAATTAGGGTTCATAAATTTCACATTTTCTAACCCTAACTTTGAAAAATCATTTTTGATCAACCATGATGAGTTTGAACTTGATTCTTTTTGAATTGTTTCATATATTGCATCTAGTATCTAGGTTATTTATCTCATATTTTTGCATTGCATTTTCAATTTGATTTGCATTTTTCCTTTAGAATCACCCAAAAACCCTAGCAAACTTAGGAAATTCATAACTTTGCCTAGGTTTAGTTTCTGACCTTCATCTTTTGGTAGTGATCTTGTATATGTTTAGGGTTTGTTTGAGTTCAACTTCAAATTTTTATCATAATGTATGCTTCTATTTTGGTCATATGCATCTCATACATTCATAAAACCCTAATTTCTCATGTTCATTTGCATTCATCTTTGCATATCTCAACCATGTGATCTTGTCATGCCATCCCAAGCATTTGTATGTCATATTATACATCTTAGAACATGGTAGAACATTTCTTGATCATTTCTTCATTCATTTGGTATGTTTTACATTCATTACATTTCATGAACATCCATGTGTTTTCAAGCTTCCTACATGCTTCCTTTGCATCTCATCCTTTGTATGAACATCCTTATGCATCATGTATGGATTTGCATCATTGCATAACACATTTGCATTGCATATTCACTTCTGATTTTGGTCTTTGCACCTTCATTTGCTTTATTTCTCTTTGCTTTGCATCTTATGCATTCATACTAACATTTCAGGGGCATATGGTAAGTTGTTTGGGATGTGGATTTGCCTTCACATCCCACCTATTCTTATCTTCTCATTTGCATATTTTACTTGTCTTTAAAGTGAATCTAACTCACTTGTTCTCTCTTGCTCCTATCTCTTTCTTTTAGGTTACTTAACTTCATCAAGAAGTAAGTAACCTATTCTTTCTCCTTCTCTTTTCATCTGCTTCTCTTCCATGGTGGCTTCCTGGAGATCTTCTCTTGATGCCTCACAAACAATAGGATATCCAAGCATGATAATTTTTAGGGTTGTATATAGTCCCCCCTAGATTTTTACCTTTGAGTCTCCTTGAGTCTCTCTTCTCATCTCATAATCAGAGGCTAAACACTTAAAGCTTTAGGACTTTGAATTAGGGTTATGCTTGCATCCTTATCTTAGGATGAAGTGTATAACTTTAATCCTTAGTGTTAAACCTTTAATTTGTTTACGCCTCTTAATAAAAACACCTAATAATGATCAAGACTTAAGCTTGTAACTTGGGCCTTACATTAGGGTTCCATCCCTTCCTTTTGGTTAAGAGGGACTAACCCTAGTGTTTAATGGACAAGTCCCCCTCAAGTTGTCTTACAAACTTAAAACTCACTTCTTAATCTCATCCTTTAATTAAAATCCACTTAATAAAGGTTTGTTATATAATGAATTTAATCCCTAACCATGGATTAAGTTGAGGTATCTTCCTTAGCTTAAGTGTTCTCATTTATCATCCTTCTCTTAGGATGGTGTAATGAGTTCACTAATCCTTGATTAGAGATTAAACTCATTACTTAACACTAAACAAAAACCCAAAAACACCTTAATAATCACAAGTAGGTTAATGATCTTAATCCTAAATCATCATGGTAATTAAGTTGAGGTGCTTATCTCACACTTAAGTAGGCTCATTATCCTTAATCAGGGAGGATATAATGAGTTTACAAGCCCTTAATTTAGGCTTAAGCTCATTAACTTATGCAAAACACCAAAGAACAATAAAAAACTGAAAAATACAAAAAACAAGCAAAACAGTTCACAGACAAATCATACAGTCTCTTTGAGTCGAACTATGGTGTTCTGACTTCCTCATTGCACGAGAGGATACGTAGGCATAACTTAACAGTTATCGAACAAAAGTATCTGTGTCTTCCCCCCTTTTTCAGCATTCTTTCTAAGCCTCATTCTTGAGCACTCACCCTCTCTTTTGCACTGACACACTGTACATTTCTCCCTAGCTTTTTGCACACAGTCAGCACATACACTACCCCTTTTAAACAGAATCAGGTAAGCGTAGATCTCGTCGAGTACGACAGACGATCTGGGTGCTAATACCTTCCCAGGTCGTAACCAACCCCCTTTCTTAGTTTCTTTGGTTCGCAACCGTCTTATCAATACCCTTCCAAGTTTATGCAACATTACCTTTCCTTCGGGATAAAAATGCCTAGATGGCGACTCTATTTAACCTCAACCTCTTTTCGTCGACTGTTCGTGTCTGCACCGGGATGTAAGTCTTCGGGAGCGACACGTTGGCCATTACCTTGTCTTGTAAGTCAACCATCGAATATGAAAAAGATAGGGGAAATGGTTAGAGCATAAAAAGTATACAAGCATAAATTCAATGCAAACGAACAACTCTAAAGACAACCAAGATAAGCGGTGACTTCCTCGTCCGTCTCACAGACAAGAAATTTGGACACTTCTATGAATCTAGGGGTCACATTGGCACCCCTGTCCTTCTCCAAGATCGCATGACCCTGCTCATATAAATGCGTAGTCATGGTAATTGATCAGTGATCTTTAGTCGTAGTTTCTAAGCCGTTTTCGTTGTTCTTTTTGTATTCTTTCGGTTGTTTGGAGTGTTTCTTTCACGTTTTCGTCGTAGTTTTCTTAATTTAGCATGCGAGTCTAGTTTTGGTCTTTATATAAATTTTTATCAATTTTTATCAATTTTTATCATGCTAGTCGGTTGTTCGAAGCCTTCGCAAAGATGATCCGTGTGTTGAAAAAACCAGCAAAGTAGAGATATCAGAAGCACAACACGGTTGCCCGTGTTGCACAACACGGCCCGTGTTGTGAAGGCCTTTGAAGAGGAGTTCTAGGGATGAAAAGGAGAAAACCAGAAGTATGACACAGGTGCCCGTGTTGTACAACACGCCCCGTGTCATGGCCTCTGAAGGAAATGAGCATTTGAGAAGAATCAGTGGCACAACACGGGTGCCCGTGTTGCACAACACGACCCGTGTCGTGGCAACCAGAAACAAAAATCCTGTTATTTGTATGATGCTGAGATATTTTCGGAGGGCATTCTGGACATTTCACGGAGTATTTTGAAGACTGATATATTAGATGATTAAGACTTAGATAAGGGGAACTTTTGATTTGGGAGATTTTTGGATTTGACGATAGAAGGAGAAGAAGGATTGATCCAGAGCGGAAGCAATTGACGATCCAACGTTGATTGTAATGTCTCTATATTATTATTCAGTTTTTATTTTTGTTATGAACATGAGTGGCTAAACCCCCCAATGCCAGGGGGTGTCCCTGATTTGCTTATTGTAATGACTTTTTGAATTCTTAATCTATGAGATTATGCGTTTAAACCAGTTTCTTTAATTTATGCAACGTTCATAATGCTTTATCTTTTTGGAAAATTTGATAATTGATCGTAGTTAGGATTTGGTATGACCAACCATCCTAACTTTGTTGCGTAAGTTTTATCACGGTAGATATTACCGAGGAATTGGAATACCCTGTGAAAACCATTTTTATGTCAGAATTATTGCTTGATATTCTTCCTTGGCGATTGAGGAATTAAGGTCGAGGAAGAATACCAAAGATATTTCTTTAAAGAAATTTTGGAAAAACAATCTTGAACATAGGAAAGATAAAGTTTGAAGCATGTTTCTTTAGAGTCAGAAATTATTAAGTCATTGCATTGCAAATTATACACCGTCCCTGGCATTATTCTCATATTCGTGCAACCTCTATTTTGTTGTTTATATTTTAGTAATTTTAATTCTATTTTATCTTAAAACTAATTATCAACCAAAACTTTTGTTCAATTGAAATCTATTCAGAAAAACTTATCTCGGTACGCAGTCCTCGAGATCGATATTCGGGATAACTCTCTTTTATTACTACATCGGTAAAAATAGTACACTTGCTAATTTTCCGATCAAGTTTTTGGCGCCGTTGCCGGGGACTGACAAAGATCTAAGTTTACTTTTATTATTTCAATTGAAATTTTGTTGCTCTGCGACTAAAATTTTATTATTTTCTCTGTTTATTATTTTTGTGTTAATGAAATTTTGTTATCTAACTTGTGTCTAACTGTTTATGCGAGGTCAGGCCTCAGCTAAATTTTCTTTTGACACACCAGAAAGAGCTTTGCACGAGAGACGCCGCAAGGCAAGAGTTGATAGACTGGCTGATACTGGTTTAAGTGTCCCGAATAAGGAAACGGAGGACGACATATCTGTGCACTCTGAGCATAGTGACTCTGACTCAGACAGAGAGACTGATCCAGGATTTGATAAAATGGCAGGGAATCAACCTGTTGCAGAGAGACTTTTAGGGGACTATGGAGGGGCAAATGCTCAACCCAACAGGATGACTATTGTTAATCAACCGGTGAATGTAGCACACTTTCATTTGCATCCATCCATTATTCGCCAGTTAGAGAGCAAGCCTTTCTCCGGAAGGATCAATGAGGATGCAAATAAGCATCTTCAGAGATTCCTTACCACCACCACTTCTTTGAAGATCGAAGGTCATTCAGAGGAGGCAAAAAGGCTTGTGATGTTTCCATTCACACTTACCGATGATGCAGAAGAGTGGTTCTACTCTCTTCCAGCGGCGAGTATCACAACATGGCACGAGATGGAAACAGCGTTCCTTAATGAATATTTTCCTGCTTCAGTGTTCATCCGGAAGAGATATGATATTGTCAATTTTAAACAAAAAGAGGGTGAATCACTTGGAGATGCGTATAAAAGACTCAAAAGGTGTTTGACCGCGTGTCCTACTTATAATATGGACGCGACCGAGCAGATGCAAAACTTTGTGAATGGGTTGCGACTCAAGACAAAACAACTTATTGATACCGCTGCAGGTGGCACAACAAACTTCTCAACAACCACTGGTATCAAAAGAATCATAGAAGCTATTACTGCCAATGAACACCTTGAATTATATGATCGCACAGTGAGTCAACCAGATGGTAAAATTGATTTAAAGCTGACAGAGCAGGTTGTGAAAATGGAAGATCAAATTGCTGCAGAAGTTGAAAGAAGGCTAAAGAAGATGAATCTTGGCACATAGATAGTAGCTCAGGTGGAACCTGTTCAAGCTGTGATTTGTGAGATTTGTTGTGGACCACACTTCGCCATGCACTGTTTGGCAACTCAAGAACAGGTTGAACAGATTAATATGTTGAGGTAGAACAATCCGTATGCCAACATGTATAATCCGGGGTGGAAAAATCACCCCAATTTCTCTTGGAAAGATCAACAAGGGAACATCCAAAAATCGGTTCAAGGCCAACAACAATATCAGCCCCAGCAGCAACAATATCAGCCCTAGCAACAACAATATCAGCCACCAGTTCCAAGAAAAGCTTATTGGGAAATTGCCATTGAAAAGATGGCAGCTCACAATTCTCAATTCCAAGAAGAAACGAGGAGTAACTTCAAGAATACTGGAGCCTCTATCAAGAACCTTGAAGTGAAAATGAGCCAAATTGCCCAACACCTCGCAATTCCCCAAACTCCAGGGACTCTTCCAAGTGCTACTGTAACAAATCCAAGAGATAATCACAAAGTCAATGCAGTCACAACACGAAGAGGTAAAGCAATTGAAGAGGTGAAAGAAAATTCTAAGAGTGAAAATCAAATGATTGAAGTGGAACTGTAAATAAAAGAGAATGAAGTTGTTGAAGTAGAGGAAGAAGTAACCCCAGCACCGGAAATCAAAGAAAAAGCGGTAGAACCGAAACCGGTGATCAAACTTTCGTATCCAACAAGAAACAAAAAGAAAGGGCAGCAAGAGAATAATTTTGAGAAATTCCTTGAGTTGTTCAAGAAGTGGGAGCTGAATATTCCATTACTTGAAGCACTTGAGAAAATGCCCACCTATGCCAAATTCATGAAAGATATCATTGCTAAAAAGAGGACCATGGGAGCTGAACCTATTATTCTAACCGAAACTTGTAGTGCTATTTTGCAGGGACTAAAGATTCCGGTGAAGAAAAAAGATAGAGGAGCTGTCACCATTCCATGCACCATTGGTGATCAGTCATTCAAGAGAGCTCTCATTGATTTGGTGTAAACACCTCAAATTTGCCCTCACCCATTCACACCATGGCTTGTGATCATTCTCATATGCATAAGTACAATCATGTCATCTCACATCTCATTTTTTATCCACTGCATAGCTTTCAAGGCATCTGCACCTAGGGTTTGTGATCTGAGCAATCCCAAAGCATCTTGAGCCATTCCAAAGGCAACCAATCAACTCAAAGGGGTCCATGTGTGTTCTTATATCATATTCCATCTCCTCAAAGTCAAAAATGCAGAGGAATCACAAGAGCTAGGGTTTGAGTGGATGCAGAGCCAGGTTGAACTACACAGTTGACTGAAAATTAGGGTTTTGGTTTCAGAGGCCATAACTCCAAATTTTTTGGTCATTCTTGTTTTCATTGATCTCTATATGGTATAGGGAGTATACATATCAATTTTCATGAAGAAATTCCATGGGGAAGTCATCTGATCAAGAGTTGACTTTCTAGACAAGTCAGTGCAAAATCAGGGCATCTGAGGCCCCCAATGACCCAACCAATGGGTGATCTTCATCATTTTGAGTGTATATGATCTTTATTTGATCATGGAAGAAGGTTGAAGTTCATAGAAATCAAGAATTTAGGGTTTTTGCAAAGGTTGACTTTTTGGGCATAGTTGACTTTTCAAGAATGCATCATTTTAGGTCAATTTTCAAGCTTTGATTCTTGGTCCAAAAAGGCTTCAAATGGAAAAACTTTGGTCATGAAAGTTGTAGATATCATCTTTCCCTTTTCAAAAAGTACAAGAACATGATCAAACTCTTCTTGGATCAAAAGTTATAGCAATGCAAAGTTGGCAAAAATCATTAATTTCTAAGGCATGCTTCAAATGGAAATTTTGCAAAACCTTGAACCAATGCATCATGTGACCTCTAATTCATTTCAAACCATTACACAAACATTCTCTAAGTCCTAAAAATCAGAATTGGATCAAGTTTGCTCATGGCTTGGTTTGTGTAACAAGACTTTATCACATGTGAACCAAAGTTGCCACAAGTTGCAAAACACTCATTTCACTCCCTACCACTTGCAGCCTTGGATGCTGAACCAAGCTAGGCTCATACACACATCATGCTGCGCAGCCCCATGCTTTGTACTTGGCTAGAAGTTGCCCATGCCCTATCTTACAAGAAGTTGACATTTTTGCAAAAGTGGCTACACCTATCCATAAAGCACATGTCAAATCAACTGGCCAATGAGAGAGAGTCATATGGACAATTTGCAAGCTAGCCATAACAAGAAGCAAGGCTGAAACCAACTCATTCAACACATTCAAAAAAACACTCCCATTTGCAAGTTCCTTCGAATCTGCTTGCACAGCCACCAAACACTCAAACTATCTTCATCAATCATCTCACCACACTTCATAGATCATCCAGCACCAAGAACCAAAGCCTGTAATAGCAAGAACACTCCATAACCATTTCACACCCCAAGCTGCATTTCTCTTCGAAACTCTTACCACAGCTTGCAAACACACAAACAAACACTCCAGACCTTCTCCACTCATCCTCAGGACCTCAAACAATCACTCACCATGGCCTGAAACCTCCAGAAACACCATTGCCATTTTTGAGCAAGCTTGAGCAGAAGCTGTCGAATCTCACCATCCAGCCAACTTAAACTCCATTTGAGCATTCAAACATCATCTGGGGATCAGGTGGAGTGGATTGCACAAGGAGAGGTGGCCAGAAAGTTCCTAAACTGAAAGCTTCGAATCTCAGGTAGCCTGAAATTTATTTTTCCAGAAGTTGTTTTTCTTGTTACAAACTTGTTCTATTTGTTCCACTGATCATCCTGGTACCATTGGTTTTGAAAATGGTTGTGATTTGATCATTTAATTTGACTCTGAAACTGGTTTGCCCTAAAAATGTTTGCTTTCGATTCATGTGATTGATGAAGAATAAATTTGTTTGGGGTTAGGGTTTTGATTCAGGAGATCATGGGGTTCATTTATATGTGTTTAGATTTCACTTTTGATACGTTTTGAGGAAGATGGGAGTTTTTCAGGGGAAGTGCTCGCCGGAGAAGACGACCGGAAGTCTTCTCCGGCAGCCTGAGTCATTAAGCCCTAATCTCAGGTCATTAATGCTAGTTTGAATTTGAGCCATCAGATGCGTTGAACACGTTGACTTGCCGCGCGTGTAAACGGCCCAGATTGATCATTAAGCCCTAATCACTTTAATTTATTTAATTAATTGAGTTTAGGTCAGTTTAAATGTGAGCCACTGGATTTGGCGCGTGGTCAATGGTCCCCTTGCCAGATTGAATCTCAACCCTTCATTGTGCATACTTCAGTTTTATTTAATTTTAATTCATTTTCTTTTCAATTAACTTGTATAATTATTTTAAAACAGCAAAAAATTCATAAAAATTATGAAACTTTTTCCTTAAGGTTTTATTATTTTTTATGACACAAAAATATTTTTTATTTTATTTTTATCATTAAAAAAGTATTTTTAAATATTTAAAAGATTATTTTTAATTGATTAATGGGAATTAATTAATTAAAAATACTTTTAGGTATTTAAAAATTACAAAAAAATTCATGAAATGTTCTAAGACATTTAGAAACATTGTCCAACCTTCAAACCAAATTTCTTTTTTGATCTTGATGCATTTTAAGAATTTTTCATTGAATTAAATCATTTTTTATGCATTATTTTGATCATAAGTTTAAAAATTCATTTCTGCCTATTGGAGAAGGTTGAGACATTGATTCTTCTTGCATTGTGTTGTGTTTGGCATTTATTTTCAGGGATAAAAAGGCCATGAATTGTTCTTGCATTTTCAAATTGTTTGGCATTTATTTTGTTAAGAACCCTAAAAAACCCTAATAACTTAGGAAATTCATATCTTGAGTTTGGTTGAGAGTTGAGAGCTCCCCTTTGGGCAGTGGTTCATCATAGGCCTAGGGTTTCTTTGGGTGCCATTTTCCATTTTTTATCATGAGGTTTGCTTCTGTTTTGGGTTTTTGTTTGATGTTTGATCCATGAACCCTAATTTGGGCTCTCTCTTGCATCCTCCTTGCATTCCCTTGCATAACATGACTTGTCTTTGCATTTTGTGCATGCTTATGATTCATTTGACATCCTAAGACATATAGGAAACATGTTTGATCATTGCATTGCATATTTGCCATGTCATTTGTCTTGTATGCTTCATAACATTTCATGTTTGTTCATGCTCCTTAACTTGCATCATTTGCATTCATAGTCTTGTATGAACATCCCCATGCCTTGTCTCATGCTTGTAGCATCTCATAACATCATAATCGTCATCAACATGCTTCTAGTTTTGCTAAGCATCATACCATTTCATCTCATCTTGCATTGCATTGCATTTCTTTCTAACATTTCAGGTGGTAAGTAACTTGGGAAGTGAATTTGCCTTCACTTCTCATAACTTTTCTTTTCATCTCTCTTGCATCCATTGCTGCATTTCTATTTGTGTTTGAGATTGAGCTTGCTCATTCTTCTTCTTCCCACTTTCTTTCTTCAAGTGACTTGACTTCTTGAATGAAGCAAGTCACTTTGCTTCTCTTGATCCTTTCATCTGCTTCCTGGTGGCTCCTCTGAAGATTGTTCTTGAAAACCTCACAAACCTCAGGACCAACCAAGCATGATAACGAATTAGGGTTTTGATTAGTCTCCCCTCATAGTTTTACCTTTGTGTCTCTCCTTGAGTCATCTCTTCTCATCTCATAATCAGGGACTAAACCCTAAAGGCTTTAAGACTTTGTGATTAAGCTTATGCCTGCATCCTTCTCTTAGGATGGAGTGTATAACTTTAATCCTAAGTATTAAACCCTTAAGGTGTTTTAATCTCTTAATCAACTCATTTAATAAGTATCAAGACATCACACTTGTAACTTGGGCCTTGCATTAGGGTTCTAATTCTTCCTTAACTGGTTAAGAAGGACTAACCCTAGTGTTAATGGACAAGTCCCCCTCAAGTTGTCTTACAAATCATAAAAATCACTTCATCATCATACCACTAAATAAAATACACTTAATCAAAGGCTTGTTTTGTCATGGGTTTAATCCCTAATCATGGATTAAGTTGAGGAGCCTTCCTCAGCTTAAACACTCTCATCTATTATCCTTCTTTTAGGATAGCGTAATGAGTCTGTTTAATCCTTGATTATGGCTTAACCTCATTACTCAACACTAAACAAAAACAACAAAAACATCTAAATAATCACAAGTAGGTTAATGATCTTAACCCTACGTCAAAGGTGATTAAGTGTGAGAATCTGACTTCACACTTAAGGTAATTCTCATTACCCCTGATCAGAGGGAAGATGTGATGAGTTTACTAATCCATTGGTTTAGGCTTAAGCTCATTAATTTATGACAAACTTTCAAAAGTAATAAAAGACTGAAAATACAAAAACAAACAATAATCGTCTCCTTCGGGATTCTTTTCTCATCACCCTCACTCATAAACGAGAACTTGCTTCTTCCGTCTAATGCAAGACAGTCAGCACCTGAGCCAGACAGGTCATACACTTGAGCATAGGCAAGTAAGCAGTTCACAAGTCAATTCACCTTTCAGTCTCTTTGGGTCGAACTACGGTGTTCTGACTTCCTCATTGCACGAGAGGATACGTAGGCATAACTTAACAGTTATCGAACAAAAGTCTCTGTATATCCCCCCCCCCTCTTTCCAGCTTCATTCTTTGAGCCTCATGATCTTGAGCAATTCATTTCATTCCTGATCTCACTGACATTGTATATATCACACATCACTTTCTTTTACACTGACACCTGTACATCTTTTCCAGTTCTTTTATACACAGATTGCACTGACACTACCCCTTTAAAACACAAGTCTTTTAAGCGTGGATCCCGTCGAGTACGGCGGACAATCTGGGTGCTGATACCTTCCCAGGTTGTAACCAACCCCCTTTCTCAGTCTCTCTGGTTCGCAAACCGTCTTATCCATATCTTTCTAGGTCTATGCAGCATTACCTTTCCTCCGGGATAAAAATGCCTAGCTGGCGACTCTTTTCATCTCCAGTGAGTTCACGGCTGTGTGTTCTCACTGTTCCTCTCGCCGACCGTTCGCGCCTGTACCTTCATCTGACCCGGTGTCATTTGTCGGGAGCGACAGCTTGGCGACTCTGCTGGGGAACCTTATACTGCAACCAGGGCTTCTGGTTCTTTTTGTGGGTTCCTCCTAGCGCTTGATTGATTTGTGTCTACTGGGGTGTTATGTGCTTATTTGTGCTTGTATTTATTTTGCTTATTGATTTATGTACAGTTACTTTACTGCTTTCTTTATTTTGCATTTATATATCATACTGTCATTGTTGCTGGCTGGATTTGGTTTTTGTTTTGGTGGGTGGGTATTTCATTGAGAGTTAAGGTCCTATACCTGGGACCTGAGTGACACCTAGGCTAGAGTGAATCATATTCTTTCCCATTCCATTTCGGTCTGGTGCGGGAATATGAAACACGGTTCAGATATGGGTTTCTTCTTGAGAACTCTGTGTTGCGGATTTCCTGCAATGCTAGGGCTATCTGGGAAGCCTGCTAAGTCTGGATGACCTTTTAGTATTGACCTTCAGAAACTGAGGTGAATTAGAGGAGGAATTGTTATGGTTATTGTAAACACTGCACCCCCGGGTAAGAAGTGTTTACACTTCTCATAACTGATCCAAATTTGAGGATCCTTGTTCTAGATCACCACCTGTGAGGGGGTTGGGCTGTTTACAGGTTTGCAGGTACCTTGACCTCAGAATACCCTGTTACTTTGTTAAGAGTGCTCCATGTTGGATAGTTCTTGTGATTCTAAACCCTGGACATGTGGCTCTTTATTTGAGTCCCCCTACCTTGGTTACTGGATTTTTAGACCTCCATCTGGAATTCTTGAACACACATGGATCTATATCAGGGCATTTTGATCAGATCCAGCTCAGTCACAAACCCTTGCATTTCATTTGCATACATACCCATTGCATCATATTAACATTTGCTTATTTGTGTTTCAGGGTATCCACCTTCATCTGGTTTTGGTTTTGACCCCATCTGCATCATTGACCTATCTCCACCAGTACTTGCTTCAGCTTGTCAACCATATACTTCAGTTACTTGCACTAGCCAGCCAGTGGCCCACTCCTCAGCATCTTCATCAGCACTCTACTCAGTCTTCAGCATCATGGCTCCAAAGAAAAGCAACATCACTTATCATTTCTTCCAACCAAACTTATCAGACGTCAGGAGGATCCAAACCCTGATCAGTCCAGATCACATACCCTTGTTCAGGGAGAGTTATGGAGATATACTGGACATGGTCATGGATCTAGACCCTTCACAAAGGAGCCTCATCCACACCTGTATTCAGTTCTATGACCCCCCATTGAGGTGTTTCACCTTTCAAGACTTTCAGTTGGGTCCTCTTCTGGAAGAATACTCATCATTGATTGGTTTGCCTATCAAGAGGGAAATCCCTTTCAACCCTGAAATGGTCTTTCCCAGCAATGGAGAGATAGCAAAAGCTTTGCACCTGGAACCTGCTTTGATTGAGCAGCATATGGCCTCTAAAGCTGGGATCCCTGGATTTCATCTGGACTTCTTAATTTCTCAAGCTAGTCTGAAGGCCTCCTTGGGGGAGTGGAAAGCTGTTTGTGCTCTGTTGGCCTTAAGTGTATATGGAATTGTGTTGTTTGCAGATGAGCCTCGATTCATTAGCAAGAATGCAATCCATTTGTTCATCCTGAAGAACCCTGTGCCAACTTTACTGGGTGATCTCTATTACTCAGTACATCAGAGAAATGAGAAGCAGAGGGGAAGATTAGTGAGGATTTGTGCTCCATTATTCCATGCTTGGCTTCTCAGGCATCTACCCAGGACAGATGCATTTCTAAATCCTCATCAGCAAAGCAACTGGGCTAAGAGGCTCACTACTCTCACTTCAGCAGACATCAGATGGTGTACTCAAAGCACCAAGGGCAGAGATATGATCACAAGCTGTGGGCACTTTCCCAATGTGCCTTTAATAGGAGTTAAGGGAAGTATCAATTACAACCCTCTGCTGTTCAAGAGGCAATTGGGCTATGCATTGGTCCATACTCCTATGACACAGGACCTGATTGGGACCCTCTACTGTGAGAACAAGGTTAGTCTGGCAACTGTTAGGCAGGCTGCCTGGGCCTGGGATCATGTTCAAACCAAGGGAATCACCATTTTGGGGAAGTGCAATAATGTGGCATCAGTCCAATATTATGAGTGGTCCCATGCTAGGGCCCAATTCTCTGGAATGCCCTTCACCATAGAAGACATGCCTGAGTCATCTTCAGCACCACCCCCTGCCACTATCAGTTTGGAGGAGTTTGAGAGCCTGAGGGAAAGGAATGAGAAGTTAACCCAAGCCTTGCAGAAGACCCTCAGGGAGAGGAGTGAAGGTGTGAGGGAGATTGAGAGACTGGAGAAGTTAAGGGTGGAACACTTGACCAAGATTGAGAAGTCTGGAGATTATATCAACAAGTCCAAAGCTGGTGAACAAATTCTGAAGAATGCTTGTAAAGAAGCCCAGTTTCAGAGAGCAAGAACAGACTTGTATTTGAAGGAAAGTCAGGCCAGGTGGGTCCGGATCACTGAGGCCCGTACTCTAGAAGACAAGAGAGCTCAAGACAAGATGGAGCAGATGGAAAAAGCCCTGGCAGCAGCCCAGAAGGAAATATCAGAGCTAGAAATCAGAGCTGGAGTGAAGAGGTCTAAGGACCAAAGTCAGAACAGGAAGTTGACTGCAGCTGTTGCAACAAGAAACCTTCTCATCAGAGGTCTCACGGAGCGTCCGGCTGATCCTGTGACCGAAGCACTTCTTAAGGAAGTTCGTGAGGATGAGTTTGGCCTTGGAGTTTGATCATTTGCTTGTTGTTGTTCCTTTTCATGTACTTTTGCTTTTTTGTGATGTATTTTGACCCCTTAGGGGGCTAGTGTTGTAAAATGAACAAGTTGTATTATTTCATCTTATGTAATATATTTGTGTTGGTTTCTGTCTGGGTTCACATCAAAAGCAACTTCAACAGCATCATCTTCAAAGGTCTGGAAGGGTCAAAACTGAAGGCCAAACCGGATACCTTGAGAACAAATAAGCATAACTGCATTGCATGCTAACCCTTTTGTTTGTTTTGTAGGTTTTTGTTTTGTTGTTGCTAACCTCTGTTGTGATGTTCAGGAATTATTGCTCGCCGCCGGGTATTTCCTCTCAACAGGCCTCACAGGTACCCAACTAGAAACAACCTTCCGGGAATTCAGATGGATCAGATGCAACAAGACCTTACGGAGGTCAGAAACCAGATGGCCAACGAAAGGCTGGAGATGAGAACCCAGATAACACAGTTCATGGAAGTGATGAACAACTTAGCTCAAAGCCAGGAGAGGCTCAGAACTTTGGTAGAAGGGAGGAATCAAGATGAGCCCCATGTGGGGACTGCTGGCACAAGTAACAACGAAAGGGTCCAACCTCATGTCAATCCCCCAGTTTTTGGACCCCATCTCCATCCAGAGGCCAACATCCCAGTCAATATACAAGGGACTGCCACAGCAGGGAGAGTACTGCAAGAAGATCCTCAGGAGGACCAATTTACAGTAATGGGTGCTGGAGAGGAAACTTATGATAGGCGGCTGGATGAAATAGCCGAGAAGTTGAGGTCCTTAGAATCTCAAAATTCTTTGGGGTTCGACGTCATGGACATGGGTTTGGTAGAAGGGGTCAGGATCCCCCATAAGTTCAAGCCTCCTTGTTTCGAAAAGTATAATGGGACTTCATGCCCCCGGACTCATTTGCAATCATTTCTGGGAAGGTTGAAGGCCTATACAATGGATGAGAAACTTTGGATGTTCTATTTCGAAGACAGCTTGACTGGAGCGTCGAGGGAATGGTATTCCCACTTGACAAGGGCAACTGTAAGATGCTGGAAGGACCTGGCAGAGGCCTTCATCAGACAGTATCAATACAACTTAGATATGGCACCCAACAGGACTCTCCTAATGGGAATGTCACAGTCGTCAAGGGAGAGTTTCCGAGAATATGCCCAGAGATGGAGGCAATTGGCTGCTGCCGTTCAACCACCAATGTCTGAGAGAGAAATGGCAGACATGTTTATGAACACCCTCCAGGGAACGTATATTGACAGGTTGGCTGCTTTCTCTTCCACTAGCTTCGCAGATGTTGTCATAGCTGGGGAGAGAATTGAAAGCCTGTTGAAAATGGGAAAGATCTCAGACAACGGTGCAAGCTCGTCCAGTGGTACAAGAAAGCCTTTTGCAGGCCCGAGAAGAACTGGCGAGACCAATGCCATTCACACCAACGGGGGTAGGCCCCAATATGTTCAAAGGTCAATAGCAGCAGTCACCATTCCTGCTCCAGCTCATCCACAGCCAGTCTATCAACCTCCTCAACAAAACTTCCAACAACAACCTCAGTATCAGCAGAATCAGTATCCTCCAAGAAACTTCAACAACAACACCAACAACAACAATCAACAGAGGCCATTCCAACAAAGGCCATCCCAAGCCAACAGAGTGATCGACCCGATCCCAATGCCGTATGCTGCCTTGCTGCCACAACTTCTGAAACTCAACCTAGTTGAGCTAAGAACGTTGGCACCTCCGGATCCCAACAGTCTACCAAGAAACTATGACTCTAATGCTAGGTGTGCTTTTCATTCCAACGCACCTGGTCATAGTACAGAAAAATGCAGGGCTCTGCATATGAAGGTACAAGACTTGGTAGACTCCAAGGCTCTGAATTTTGCACCTCCGCCCAATGTCAATAAAAACCCAATGCCAAACCATGGTGGTCCCCGAATTAATGCTATTGAAGAAGACCAACCGTCTTATTTAATAACCAGTGTGGATCAGATCAGGACACCATTGGTGGAAATCAAAGCTCAACTCCGCGAAAACCAAATATTTCCGGGGTGTGAACTAGGGTGTCCCTATTGCAATATTTCATGGAATGGGTGTGAGGACCTAAGGAATGGCATTGACAGCCTTATTCAGAGTGGCCTGCTACAGATCACTACATCATTTCCGACAAATCCGGCAACTTCGTCAACAACGGTTTCAGACCCTCCTACAACTGCAGCAACTATTGTTCCCGACAATTCATCAGCACCATCAACAAGTACTTCACCTGTCCTCCCAATTGATCAGACTTCAACAGTTTCTCCTGCTACAACTTCAGCTTCATTCCATTTCGAATCTCCATCAACAACAATAACAGTCCTTCCAACAGAACCTCCTACAACACCAGCAATCAATCATGAAGATGTCTCTACTGTTACCATATTCTACGATCCTGAAAATAATTCCGCCTACCATTCAGAAGGTGCCGCTCCCGCCAGAGCACCAGTTACAATCTTTTATGATCCACAAACAATTACAGTCCCTTCAGCAGCAGCAATCAGTCCAGTCACTGTCACGGTGCCTGGACCAGTACCATATGAAAGCACTAGGGCCATCCCCTGGCACTATGGCTCTGACGTGTACTGCGAAGGAAAAAGAATCACTCTTGAAACATCCACACCTGCACCACAAGTAGATAATGTGGGGGGAGGCGGAGGCTTCACTCGAAGCGGACGTCTCTTTGCTTCACAAGTTCAAAGACCTACTGCCGAAGCAGAGGCTGCTGCCAAGGCAAAGGGTAAAGGCCCGGTGCAGGAAGATCCAGCTGCCAAAGAAGCCCTGAAAACTCCATTTGATCAGGAAGTTGATGAGTTTATGCGGATCATCAAAAAGAGTGACTATAAAATTGTGGATCAACTTCACCAGACGCCATCCAAAATCTCCATCCTCTCACTGCTTATGTGCTCCGAAGCCCATCGGAATGCACTACTTAAAGTCCTGCACGCAGCTTACGTGCCCGAGGAGATTACTGTCAACCAATTGGAAACCGTGGTTGGAAATGTTACTGCTAGCAATGGGCTAGGGTTCACCAATTCTGACTTGACAGCGGATGGCCGCAATCACAACAAAGCCTTGCACATAACCATGGAATGCAAAGGAGCTGTCCTTTCTCATGTGCTGGTGGACACAGGTTCTTCCCTGAATGTCTTACCAAAGAAGGCTCTGGTGAAATTAGAATATGATGGATTGGCATTGAGACCCAGCAACCTGGTGGTAAGAGCCTTTGATGGTTCGAAGAGATCGGTTCTGGGAGAGATTGAGCTACCTGTGACAATTGGCCCACAGACCTTTAAAACTATCTTTTATGTGATGGACATTCAGCCCGCCTACAGCTGTTTGTTGGGTAGACCCTGGATTCACGCCGCCGGCGCAATAACGTCTACCCTTCACCAAAAGTTAAAATTTGAGTGGGAAGGCCAAGTTGTCACAATCTGTGGGGAAGAGGATATTTTCGTTAGCCATCTGGCTACGTATAAGTACATTGAGATGGATGGAGAGATCCATGAAACAATGAGCCAAGGTTTTGAAGCCTTGAATGTCAATGAAGCATCTGCTGTATCTGGTACTCCAATGTCATCTTACCAACAAGCCCGGAAGGTTGTTGAAGAAGGAACTGCCCTAGGCTGGGGCAAGGTTTTAGCTGTGGAGGTGAAGAAGGACAAATTTGGGTTGGGTTACAGACCAACTCAACATCAAGCAAAGGCTGCTGGAGAGCCCGGTTTTGTCAGTGGGGGGATGCTTACCCCCGATGCTATCAACTGTCTGGAAGACGAGCTGGAAGAGGAGCGCAATCTGGAGAATTGGATTCGTCCGAAGATCCCGGGGAGCAGTGTCTCGAACTGGTCTTCCCAGGAAATTATAAGAGTTACTCATGCAGAGTAATTATTATTTCCTGTGTTTTTATAGCATGCATCAAAGTCTTGCATCTTGCCCAAGATGACAAGACTCATTTTGTAATCAGGGCCATCTGTACTTTTGTGCAAACAAGATTAAATTAATGAAATATCAGACGTCTTTTTGTAAACGAGTCATTTTCTTTTCTGCTCACTGTTTTTCCATTTTTCTTTTTGTACAAAAATAAATGGCGGTGTTTTCAAAATGATAACTTCATTTCACTTTTTTCTAAAGCAAGATTAAAATCAATCACTAAAATGAACAAACTTAACCCTTGCAGAGAGTGCCCTCCAGACAGCACCGACAACAGCACGGCTATGACATCGTATGACTTTGACAATCCAATCAATCAAGCTGATGAAGGGGTTGATGAAGAATATGAGCTTCCTGAAGAGCTAGCCAGGTTGTTAAGACAAGAGGAAAAGGTTATTACTCCTCACCAGGAGGAAGTTGAAGTGATCAATCTTGGTACAGATGAAGACGTGAAAGAAGTTAGAATCGGGGCCTGCCTGCAAGACTCAGTGAAGAGACAGCTGATAGATCTGCTTCAAGAGTATGTTGATGTGTTTGCTTGGTCGTATCAAGACATGCCAGGGTTGGATACCGACATTGTTGTGCACAAGCTGCCTCTGAGGGAAGAATGCCCGCCAGTTAAACAAAAGTTGCGCCGAACTCGCCCAGACATGGCTATGAAAATCAAGGAAGAGGTACAAAAGCAATGGGACGCCGGGTTCCTTGCTGTGACTAGCTATCCGCCGTGGGTTGCTAACATAGTACCTGTGCCTAAGAAAGATGGCAAAGTAAGAATGTGTGTTGACTACCGGGATCTGAACAGAGCCAGCCCGAAAGATGATTTCCCATTACCTCACATTGATGTATTGGTGGATAACACGGCTCAGTTCTCGGTATTCTCCTTCATGGATGGATTTTCAGGATATAATCAGATCAAGATGTCACCTGAAGACATGGAGAAGACAACATTCATTACACCTTGGGGCACGTTCTGTTACAAAGTAATGCCATTTGGGCTCAAGAATGCCGGTGCAACGTATCAACGGGCTATGGTAACATTGTTCCACGATATGATCCACAAAGAAATAGAATGTTATGTGGATGATATGATTGCCAAGTCCCTTACTGAAGAAGATCACCTGGTGAATCTGCTCAAGTTGTTCAAGCGTCTGAGAAAATATCAACTAAAGCTGAACCCCAACAAATGTACATTCGGGGTGCGATCCGGTAAGTTGCTGGGCTTTATTGTAAGCGAGAAAGGGATTGAAGTTGACCCTGATAAAGTCAAGGCTATTCAAGAAATGCCTGCACCTAAAACAGAGAAAGAAGTTCGAGGGTTCTTAGGTCGATTGAACTACATTTCACGGTTCATATCTCACCTTACAGCAACCTGTGAACCCTTGTTCAAGCTGTTAAGAAAAGAACAAACGGTCAGGTGGAACGAAGATTGCCAGAAGGCTTTTGACAAGATCAAGGAGTATTTACAAGAACCTCCAATCCTCATGCCGCCAGTTGAAGGAAGACCTTTGATTATGTACTTGACAGTATTAGAAGAGTCGATGGGGTGTGTGCTGGGCCAGCATGACGAGTCTGGTCGAAAAGAGTATGCAATATACTACCTAAGCAAAAAGTTTACCGACTGTGAACAACGTTATTCACTGCTCGAGAAAACTTGTTGTGCTTTAGCGTGGGCTGCTCGCCGACTGAGACAGTATATGCTGACCCACACTACCTTATTGATCTCAAAGATGGACCCAGTTAAGTACATTTTCGAGAAGCCAGCTCTTACCGGACGAGTTGCAAGATGGCAGATGATTCTCACAGAATACGACATACAGTACACATCTCAGAAAGCCATCAAGGGCAGTGTACTATCTGAATATCTTGCTGAGCAACCCATTGATGATTACCAGCCAATGAGGTTTGATTTCCCTGATGAAGACATCATGTTCATTAAATCAAAAGACCATGAGGAGCCTGTTCACACTGAAGGGCCTGACCCGGAAGAAGAATGGACTATGATGTTTGATGGGGCTGTTAACATGAATGGTCGTGGTGTTGGTGCAGTACTCATTACACCTAAAGGAGTTCACATGCCTTTCTCGGCAAAACTCACTTTCAACTGCACTAACAACGAAGCTGAATACGAAGCTTGCATTATGGGTCTTGAGGAAGCCATTGACCTCAGGATCAAGACATTGACCGTATTCGGAGATTCAGCTCTGGTAATCAATCAAACCAACGGGAAATGGTATACACACCAGGATCATCTGATACCTTACAGGGATTATACAAGGAGGTTACTGACTTTCTTCACAACAGTCAAACTTGAGTATATCCCTCGGGACGAGAATCAGTTTGCAGATGCCTTGGCTACCATTTCGTCCATGATCAAAGTTCAAGCTGCTAACTTTGTACCTCAGATATCAGTGTCGAGACTTGATAGACCAGCATATGTATTTGCAGCAGATATTGTTAAGGATGATAAGCCTTGGTTCCACGACATCAAGTGCTTCTTGGAGGATCAAACATACCCGCCAGGGGCATCTTCCAATGATAAGAAGACTTTGAGAAGGCTTGCTGGTAGTTTCCTTCTGAACACTGATGGATCTTTATACAAAAGGAACTTTGACATGGTACTCCTCAGATGTGTTGACAAGACAGAAGCCGATTTGTTGATGCATGAAGTGCACGAAGGGTCTTTTGGTACCCATGCAGGAGGGCATGCCATGGCTAAGAAATTGCTAAGATCAGGCTATTACTGGATCACAATGGATGCAGACTGTTGCGCTTACGCCAGAAAATGTCACAAATGCCAGATCTATGCAGATAAGGTGCATGTGCCTCCCAATCCTTTGAACATCATGTCTTCACCATGGCCCTTTGCCATGTGGGGCATTGATATGATCGGAAAGATTGAGCCAACTGCTTCGAATGGCCACAGATTCATCCTGGTCGCCATCGACTATTTTACCAAGTGGGTCGAAGCAGCCTCTTATGCAAATGTTACAAGACAAGTGGTAGCCCGATTTCTGAAAAGAGATATCATCTGTCGGTATGGAGTGCCCGAGCGAATCATTACTGATAATGGTTCCAATCTAAATAACAAAATGATGGCAGAGCTGTGCCGGGACTTCAAGATCCAACATCACAATTCTTCTCCTTACAGGCCAAAGATGAATGGCGCTGTTGAGGCAGCAAATAAGAATATCAAGAAGATTGTGCAGAAGATGGTAGTCACTTACAAAGATTGGCATGAAATGCTACCGTTTGCCTTGCATGGGTACCGCACGTCAATCAGAACATCCACTGGGGCAACGCCGTATCAGCTTGTGTATGGTATGGAAGCAGTCTTACCTGTTGAAGTTGAACTACCCTCGTTACGGGTATTAATGGATGTCAAACTGAGTGAAGCAGAATGGGTTAGGTCCCGATACGAACAACTGAGTCTGATCGAAGAAAAAAGATTGGCTGCAATCTGTCATGGGCAGTTATATCAGAAAAGAATGAAGAGAGCCTTCGATCAGAAAGTCAGGCACCGAGAGTACCAAGTAGGGGATCTTGTGCTGAAAAGAATCCTCCCTCCTCATACAGACCACAGGGGCAAATGGACTCCAAACTATGAAGGACCATTCGTCGTAAAGAAGGTTTTCTCTGGTGGAGCACTGATGCTCAGCACCATGGATGGTGAAGATTTCCCGTCCCCTGTGAATTCAGATGCAGTTAAAAAATACTTCGCATAAAATGACCCACTGGACATAAAAAACAGAATGTAAGTCCAGGCAAAAATAGGGCATCCCGGCGAGTCAAAAACAGAATAAAAGACTCGGGCAAAAATAAGGGAAATAATTGAAAAATGTACACCCGCTGAGTTGAAAAGCCGCATTGGACAACTCAGGCAAAAATGGGTATCCCGATGGATCGAAAACCCGAAAGGGCGATCCATGCGAAATAAGGGAATAAGCGAACAACTGCATTCTGAATTCGTCTGTATCACCTACAACTTGGTAAGCTCCAAAGGATCAAGCTTCAATCAGAATCAACTCTCTCCAGAAAGCAAGACGAGAAGAACGTCATTGTCATACGAGTCATAGCAGGAGAGGAAGCTCCTTAAAGCATCGTCAACATCGCCAGCACTTTATTTCTCAATTTGTAACAATCCCCTCATTTCAGGAGATATGTTTCTTTGACTGTATCTTGCCAATTCAGGGCACATGAATTAATAAAATCAGATTTTCGGTCATGTTTCGTTTTTACATTTATGTTTTGCAAAGAGCTGTCTGATATCTCTAAAAATACAATTGCATAAGTACAGATGCCTTTCTCTAAAAATAAAACACATGCGTTACAGGGAATATACTTACTCTCGAAAGTACTTATCTCCAATGACGGAATCCAGTAAAGGATACCTCGGGACCCTTTTGTGCGTTTCCTTATCTTTGCAGGATTGCAGGCATCCAGAACGCAACCTGGGGCATGCAAGTTACGTCTCAGCAAACTGGAGAATCATTATCAACTCACATGGCACTGGGAGGTGCCCACTTCCCCAGCGAAGTTGCCAAATCAACATACAGCATCGGAGACGCTCTATCCCCAGCTGAGTTGCTTTTTGTTGCTACCCCCAGCTGAGTTGCCTCTCATAATTCCCCAGCCGAGTTGCCATTTCATCCTCAGCTGATTGTAGGAGTCAGGGAATCGTCTCCCCACAGAATCTTCAGCCTCTATCCAGAAGAACGGCGCATAGAAGATCACAACAGAGTGAAGAAAGCTTCTACAAACCCCAGCTGGGTCCCGTATTATAAGGATATGTCAACCAGTGACCTATATCCCCAAGCAAATATCATCATTAGGTCTACCAATGATCTCATCCCCAGCTGGGATGTCTTCTTCAAGCAGATCGACTAGAGATCTTCGCGGTGACGGGATCCGAATCCCGGATCTGTATCTTTGCACAATCATGGCATTTGCATCATATTATACCCTCAAAGCGTAGCATTCCGTCTAATACGGAGCATTACGGCAAAAATCAAATACATAGCATAATCATAAGTCATGTTGTGAATTGAACACTTGTAAATATTGACAATCTGTCGGCATACAGAATATATACAGCAAAAATCCCCACCAGAGTCCCAGCAAAGCAGTTGCCTCTCAAATCACAAACACTACCATATACACCCCTTGATACCCGTCCGTATCATCACTCCCCAGTAAAGTCGCCTGAACACTCTTTACGAACAAATCACCCGTATTACAGATACTTCCTGGCACCCGTCCGTGTCAAACCACCAGCAGAAAGCCAAAGACATCCTCTTTGCACTCACATATCTATATACACTTTCCTGACACCCGTCCGTGTCATATCCCCAGCGCAGTCGCTTACACTTTCATCACCCATATATTTGTTCATATTACACTTTTCTCTCTTGGCACCCGTCCGTGTCATTCTCCCCAGCAGTTAAAATACTCATCTATACATATATACTCACTACTCACGATACGCTTATACAGATACTCGTCCGTATCTTGTATACATCATCGCTCATATCCCCACAGGCAACACTCGTCCGTGTTCTCTGTTAACCCGTTGATACTCGTCCGTATCATCATCTCTGAACATGTGTCAGTTTGTTTCTACATGATACTCATCCGTATCATAGTCTTAAGGATGCTCGTCCGCATCTTTAATCTATACACAATACCAAACACTTATACCTTTTGTTTCTTGGATGTAAACGCTCGTCCGTGTTTACTATCTCCCCAGTAGATCGCCAACAAAGCAAATCTTTTCTTTTATCTAACACTCGTCCTGTGTTATGATAACCCTGAGAGCAGCCGTACCCTGCTGAGTGGTCGTCCTCCACTTCTTGATGGTCGTCCTCCATCATGCTCGTCCGATGGCCGTCCCCCATCGTTGATTTTTAGCAGTCGTCCCCTGCTAGGTGGTCGTCCTCCACCTTTTGATGATCGTCCTTCATCACTTTATCCAATGGCCGTCCCCATTGTTGATTTTGGTTATCTAACACTCGTCCTGTGTTATGATAAACCCCGAGAGCAGCCGTCCCCTGCTGAGTGGTCGTCCTCCACTTCTTGATGGTCGTCTTCCATCATGCTCGTCCGATGGCCGTCCCCATCGTTGACCTTTGCTATCCGATGGCCGTCCCCATCGTTGATATTTTCGGCAGCCGTACCCTGCCAGGTGGTCGTCCTCCACCTTTGATGGTCGTCCCCATCATATTTCTTTTATTCCCAACAGAGCAGCCGTCCCCTGCTAGGTGATCGCCCTTCACCTTTGATGGCCGTACCCCATCATCTGTTTATTTCATTTATTCTTTAACCCGATGGCCGTCCCCGTCGTGGTCCCTTTTCCTTTTTAGCCCGATGGCCGTCCCCATCGTTGGTTACTTGACCTTTATGAACTTGATGGCCGTCCCCGTCATGTTTCATTAATCCCCAGAGAACTTTGCAGCTTTATCTTGATGGCCGTCCCCATCATAATATCCTATTTTCCCCAGCTAGTCGGCCGTCCCCGTCTTAGCTTTACTTGTTTTTCCCCAGCTAGTCGGCCGTCCCCGTCTTAGCTTTACTTGTTTTTCCCCAGCTAGTCGGCCGTCCCCGTCTTAGCTTTACTTTTTATCCCCAGCATGTCGGCCGTCCCCGTCATCGCTTTATTTCCTGCACTTTACCAGCATGTCGGCCGTCCCCGTCATCGCTTTGCTTCACATACCACTTTACCCAGCAGTCTTCCTCTGCTCGACGGTCGCCCTCCGTCGCCCACACTTTACAATATACTTTATTTTGCCTTTACAATCTATATCCCTTTTCTTCTTCATTCTGTGAGTGCAAATTTTGGACTGTCTTTGGTATTCAACCACAAGTTACCTTGTTTGGCCTGTTAAGCCGTCGCTTACATCCTGCACAGCTAACTCATGTTTGAATAGGGGCAGCTGTAAACACCTCAAATTTGCCCTCACCCATTCACACCATGGCTTGTGATCATTCTCATATGCATAAGTACAATCATGTCATCTCACATCTCATTTTTTATCCACTGCATAGCTTTCAAGGCATCTGCACCTAGGGTTTGTGATCTGAGCAATCCCAAAGCATCTTGAGCCATTCCAAAGGCAACCAATCAACTCAAAGGGGTCCATGTGTGTTCTTATATCATATTCCATCTCCTCAAAGTCAAAAATGCAGAGGAATCACAAGAGCTAGGGTTTGAGTGGATGCAGAGCCAGGTTGAACTACACAGTTGACTGAAAATTAGGGTTTTGGTTTCAGAGGCCATAACTCCAAATTTTTTGGTCATTCTTGTTTTCATTGATCTCTATATGGTATAGGGAGTATACATATCAATTTTCATGAAGAAATTCCATGGGGAAGTCATCTGATCAAGAGTTGACTTTCTAGACAAGTCAGTGCAAAATCAGGGCATCTGAGGCCCCCAATGACCCAACCAATGGGTGATCTTCATCATTTTGAGTGTATATGATCTTTATTTGATCATGGAAGAAGGTTGAAGTTCATAGAAATCAAGAATTTAGGGTTTTTGCAAAGGTTGACTTTTTGGGCATAGTTGACTTTTCAAGAATGCATCATTTTAGGTCAATTTTCAAGCTTTGATTCTTGGTCCAAAAAGGCTTCAAATGGAAAAACTTTGGTCATGAAAGTTGTAGATATCATCTTTCCCTTTTCAAAAAGTACAAGAACATGATCAAACTCTTCTTGGATCAAAAGTTATAGCAATGCAAAGTTGGCAAAAATCATTAATTTCTAAGGCATGCTTCAAATGGAAATTTTGCAAAACCTTGAACCAATGCATCATGTGACCTCTAATTCATTTCAAACCATTACACAAACATTCTCTAAGTCCTAAAAATCAGAATTGGATCAAGTTTGCTCATGGCTTGGTTTGTGTAACAAGACTTTATCACATGTGAACCAAAGTTGCCACAAGTTGCAAAACACTCATTTCACTCCCTACCACTTGCAGCCTTGGATGCTGAACCAAGCTAGGCTCATACACACATCATGCTGCGCAGCCCCATGCTTTGTACTTGGCTAGAAGTTGCCCATGCCCTATCTTACAAGAAGTTGACATTTTTGCAAAAGTGGCTACACCTATCCATAAAGCACATGTCAAATCAACTGGCCAATGAGAGAGAGTCATATGGACAATTTGCAAGCTAGCCATAACAAGAAGCAAGGATGAAACCAACTCATTCAACACATTCAAAAAAACACTCCCATTTGCAAGTTCCTTCGAATCTGCTTGCACAGCCACCAAACACTCAAACTATCTTCATCAATCATCTCACCACACTTCATAGATCATCCAGCACCAAGAACCAAAGCCTGTAATAGCAAGAACACTCCATAACCATTTCACACCCCAAGCTGCATTTCTCTTCGAAACTCTTACCACAGCTTGCAAACACACAAACAAACACTCCAGACCTTCTCCACTCATCCTCAGGACCTCAAACAATCACTCACCATGGCCTGAAACCTCCAGAAACACCATTGCCATTTTTGAGCAAGCTTGAGCAGAAGCTGTCGAATCTCACCATCCAGCCAACTTAAACTCCATTTGAGCATTCAAACATCATCTGGGGATCAGGTGGAGTGGATTGCACAAGGAGAGGTGGCCAGAAAGTTCCTAAACTGAAAGCTTCGAATCTCAGGTAGCCTGAAATTTATTTTTCCAGAAGTTGTTTTTCTTGTTACAAACTTGTTCTATTTGTTCCACTGATCATCCTGGTACCATTGGTTTTGAAAATGGTTGTGATTTGATCATTTAATTTGACTCTGAAACTGGTTTGCCCTAAAAATGTTTGCTTTCGATTCATGTGATTGATGAAGAATAAATTTGTTTGGGGTTAGGGTTTTGATTCAGGAGATCATGGGGTTCATTTCTATGTGTTTAGATTTCACTTTTGATACGTTTTGAGGAAGATGGGAGTTTTTCAGGGGAAGTGCTCGCCGGAGAAGACGACCGGAAGTCTTCTCCGGCAGCCTGAGTCATTAAGCCCTAATCTCAGGTCATTAATGCTAGTTTGAATTTGAGCCATCAGATGCGTTGAACACGTTGACTTGCCGCGCGTGTAAACGGCCCAGATTGATCATTAAGCCCTAATCACTTTAATTTATTTAATTAATTGAGTTTAGGTCAGTTTAAATGTGAGCCACTGGATTTGGCGCGTGGTCAATGGTCCCCTTGCCAGATTGAATCTCAACCCTTCATTGTGCATACTTCAGTTTTATTTAATTTTAATTCATTTTCTTTTCAATTAACTTGTATAATTATTTTAAAACAGCAAAAAATTCATAAAAATTATGAAACTTTTTCCTTAAGGTTTTATTATTTTTTATGACACAAAAATATTTTTTATTTTATTTTTATCATTAAAAAAGTATTTTTAAATATTTAAAAGATTATTTTTAATTGATTAATGGGAATTAATTAATTAAAAATACTTTTAGGTATTTAAAAATTACAAAAAAATTCATGAAATGTTCTAAGACATTTAGAAACATTGTCCAACCTTCAAACCAAATTTCTTTTTTGATCTTGATGCATTTTAAGAATTTTTCATTGAATTAAATCATTTTTTATGCATTATTTTGATCATAAGTTTAAAAATTCATTTCTGCCTATTGGAGAAGGTTGAGACATTGATTCTTCTTGCATTGTGTTGTGTTTGGCATGTATTTTCAGGGATAAAAAGGCCATGAATTGTTCTTGCATTTTCAAATTGTTTGGCATTTATTTTGTTAAGAACCCTAAAAAACCCTAATAACTTAGGAAATTCATATCTTGAGTTTGGTTGAGAGTTGAGAGCTCCCCTTTGGGCAGTGGTTCATCATAGGCCTAGGGTTTCTTTGGGTGCCATTTTCCATTTTTTATCATGAGGTTTGCTTCTGTTTTGGGTTTTTGTTTGATGTTTGATCCATGAACCCTAATTTGGGCTCTCTCTTGCATCCTCCTTGCATTCCCTTGCATAACATGACTTGTCTTTGCATTTTGTGCATGCTTATGATTCATTTGACATCCTAAGACATATAGGAAACATGTTTGATCATTGCATTGCATATTTGCCATGTCATTTGTCTTGTATGCTTCATAACATTTCATGTTTGTTCATGCTCCTTAACTTGCATCATTTGCATTCATAGTCTTGTATGAACATCCCCATGCCTTGTCTCATGCTTGTAGCATCTCATAACATCATAATCGTCATCAACATGCTTCTAGTTTTGCTAAGCATCATACCATTTCATCTCATCTTGCATTGCATTGCATTTCTTTCTAACATTTCAGGTGGTAAGTAACTTGGGAAGTGAATTTGCCTTCACTTCTCATAACTTTTCTTTTCATCTCTCTTGCATCCATTGCTGCATTTCTATTTGTGTTTGAGATTGAGCTTGCTCATTCTTCTTCTTCCCACTTTCTTTCTTCAAGTGACTTGACTTCTTGAATGAAGCAAGTCACTTTGCTTCTCTTGATCCTTTCATCTGCTTCCTGGTGGCTCCTCTGAAGATTGTTCTTGAAAACCTCACAAACCTCAGGACCAACCAAGCATGATAACGAATTAGGGTTTTGATTAGTCTCCCCTCATAGTTTTACCTTTGTGTCTCTCCTTGAGTCATCTCTTCTCATCTCATAATCAGGGACTAAACCCTAAAGGCTTTAAGACTTTGTGATTAAGCTTATGCCTGCATCCTTCTCTTAGGATGGAGTGTATAACTTTAATCCTAAGTATTAAACCCTTAAGGTGTTTTAATCTCTTAATCAACTCATTTAATAAGTATCAAGACATCACACTTGTAACTTGGGCCTTGCATTAGGGTTCTAATTCTTCCTTAACTGGTTAAGAAGGACTAACCCTAGTGTTAATGGACAAGTCCCCCTCAAGTTGTCTTACAAATCATAAAAATCACTTCATCATCATACCACTAAATAAAATCCACTTAATCAAAGGCTTGTTTTGTCATGGGTTTAATCCCTAATCATGGATTAAGTTGAGGAGCCTTCCTCAGCTTAAACACTCTCATCTATTATCCTTCTTTTAGGATAGCGTAATGAGTCTGTTTAATCCTTGATTATGGCTTAACCTCATTACTCAACACTAAACAAAAACAACAAAAACATCTAAATAATCACAAGTAGGTTAATGATCTTAACCCTACGTCAAAGGTGATTAAGTGTGAGAATCTGACTTCACACTTAAGGTAATTCTCATTACCCCTGATCAGAGGGAAGATGTGATGAGTTTACTAATCCATTGGTTTAGGCTTAAGCTCATTAATTTATGACAAACTTTCAAAAGTAATAAAAGACTGAAAATACAAAAACAAACAATAATCGTCTCCTTCGGGATTCTTTTCTCATCACTCTCACTCATAAACGAGAACTTGCTTCTTCCGTCTAATGCAAGACAGTCAGCACCTGAGCCAGACAGGTCATACACTTGAGCATAGGCAAGTAAGCAGTTCACAAGTCAATTCACCTTTCAGTCTCTTTGGGTCGAACTACGGTGTTCTGACTTCCTCATTGCACGAGAGGATACGTAGGCATAACTTAACAGTTATCGAACAAAAGTCTCTGTATATCCCCCCCCTCTTTCCAGCTTCATTCTTTGAGCCTCATGATCTTGAGCAATTCATTTCATTCCTGATCTCACTGACACTGTATATATCACACATCACTTTCTTTTACACTGACACCTGTACATCTTTTCCAGTTCTTTTATACACAGATTGCACTGACACTACCCCTTTAAAACACAAGTCTTTTAAGCGTGGATCCCGTCGAGTACGGCGGACAATCTGGGTGCTGATACCTTCCCAGGTTGTAACCAACCCCCTTTCTCAGTCTCTCTGGTTCGCAAACCGTCTTATCCATATCTTTCTAGGTCTATGCAGCATTACCTTTCCTCCGGGATAAAAATGCCTAGCTGGCGACTCTTTTCATCTCCAGTGAGTTCACGGCTGTGTGTTCTCACTGTTCCTCTCGCCGACCGTTCGCGCCTGTACCTTCATCTGACCCGGTGTCATTTGTCGGGAGCGACATTTGGGAGCGAGCATTAGTTTAATTCCTCTATCCATCTACAAAAAGTTGGGTATTGGTGTTGTTCAAGATACTCAGATGACTCTCCAGTTTGCAGACCATTCTGTGAGGCGGCCATACGGAGTATTCCATGATGTCATGGTTAGAGTGGACAAGTTTGTGTTTCCGGTTGACTTTGTGATCCTTGAAATGCCTGAAGATGAAGAAATTCCTTTAATTTTGGGAAGACCATTCTTATAAACCGGGAGAGTCATGATAGATATGGAAGGGGGAACACTCACTTTGAAAGTGTACGATGAAGAGTTGAAAATTGATGTTAGGAACACTTTGAAGTATAAAGATGATGTGGGCACTAGTAGTATCATACAAGTGTTAGAACAAGTGGAAGCTAGTGAACATTTAGAGAGTGTATCCCAATTGCCTCTAGAAAGGGTACTTAGTATGTCTATTTTTGAAGATGATAAGGAAGTCGAAAGTAGTGATATGGAAGTGGTAGCTATGCTTGAAACTCAACCTATCCTGAAAAGAGTTAGAATGCATCGGTGGGAAGAGTTAAGACAACCTATAATGGTTGATGAAGGCGAAGACAAGCCAAAGATATCAGAATTGAAACAACTACCCGAGAATCTCAAATATGTCTTTCTCGACACTGAAGAAAAATGTCCCGCTATTAATAGCGCTAATTTGAAAAGTGTGCAAGAGGACAAGTTAATTGGAGTTCTCAAGAAATTTAAGGGAGAAATTGGGTGGAAAATTGAAGACCTTAAAGGTATAAGTCCTACGGTGTGCATGCACAAAATACTGATGGAAGAAGATCACAAACCGGTTGTGCAGCCCCAAAGGAGATTGAACCCGGTGATGAAGGAGGTAGTGCGAAAGGAAGTTGTTAAGATATTGGATACGGGATTGATCTATCCTATATCCGATAGTGCCTGGGTGAGTCCGGTCCATGTGGTACCCAAAAAGGGAGGAACAACAGTAATAACTAATGAAAAAAATGAGTTGATTCCTACTAGAACTATTACTGGATGGAGAGTTTGCATTGATTATAGAAGATTGAACTTGTCTATGAGAAAAGACCATTTTCCGTTGCCATTCATTGACCAAATGTTGGAGAGACTAGCGGGACATGATTACTATTGTTTTTTAGATGGTTACTCCGGATACAATCAAATTATTGTTGCACCGGAAGACCAAGAGAAGACAGCGTTTACATGTCCCTATGGCATTTTTGCTTATAGAAGGATGCCATTTGGGATATGTAATGCCCCCACTACATTCCAAAGATGCATGACATCCATTTTTGCTGACATGTTAGAAAAGCGCATGGAAGTGTTCATGGATGATTTCTCCGTGTTCGGATCCTCATTTGATCACTGTTTATCTAACTTTTCACTTGTTTTGCAGTGATGTCAAGAAAGTAATTTAATCTTAAACTGGGAAAAATGTCATTTCATGGTGCGAGAAGGCATTGTTCTTGGTCACAAGATCTCACAAAAAGGGTTCGAAGTTGATCAAGCGAAAGTGGAAGTAATCTCGAAGCTACCACCACCGATTAATGAGAAAGGTATAAGAAGCTTCTTAGGACATGCGGGTTTTAACCGCAGGTTCATAAGAGACTTCTCGAAGATAGCTAAACCTTTAACTACTCTGTTGGTTAAATATAAAGGTTTTGTGTTTGATAAGAAGTGCACCGATGCTTTTGAGACACTTAAAAAATAATTAGTGTCGGCACCTATTGTTATCGCTCTCGATTGGTCCCTACCCTTTGAAATTATGTGCGATGCTAGTGATATTGCGGTAGGGGCTGTTCTTGGACAGCAAAAAGGAAAATTGCTTCATGTGATTTATTATGCTAGTCACGTTTTGAACCCTGCACAGATAAATTATGCAACTACCGAGAAGGAGTTGCTAGCTGTTGTGTATGCCTTCGATAAATTCAGGCAATATCTGTTGGGTTCAAAAGTGATTGTTTACACTGACCATGCTGCTTTGAAATATCTTTTTGCTAAGCAGGATTCAAAGCCCAGGCTCTTGAGGTGGATTTTACTTCTCCAGGAGTTCGATGTCGAGATCCGCGACAAGAAAGGGTGTGAGAACACTGTTGCGGATCATCTTTCTCGGATGTCACCAATTGAGGAGACTGAAGAGCGGCGCCCAATAAATGATGAGTTTGCTGACGAACACATCCTAGCTGTTATTGGAGTGCCTTGGTTTGCAGATTATGCGAACTACCTTGTTGGCGGTATTATACCCGACGATTTTGATTCTAACAAAAGGAAAAAGTATGTTCATGACTGCAGGTTTTACTTATGGGACGATCCGTTTCTCTACAAAAAAGGGGTGGATGGCCTGGTCAGAAGGTGTGTACCCGACGAAGAGCAGAAAGATGTGATGAAAGCATGTCACGATTCTGAGTACGGTGGACACTTCAGTGGTGATAGGACAGCAGCTAAAGTTCTTCAATCCGGGCTATACTGGCCATCTTTATTTAAGGATGCTCAAGAGTTAGTGAAGGAGTGTGACAAATGTCAGAGGACTGGGAATATATCAAAAAGAAATCAGATGCCCCAGAACTCTATGCTAGAGGTTGAGTTATTCAATGTATGGGGGATAGACTTCATGGGGCCGTTTCCACCGTCATTCGGAAAGAACTATATTTTGGTTGCGGTGGACTATGTTTCCAAATGGGTAGAGGTTGTTGCATTGCCTACCAACGATGCGAAGGTTGTGGTGAGATTCCTGAAAGAGAATATTTTTGCAAGGTTTGGTGTTCCGAGAGCATTGATAAGTGACGAAGGAACGCATTTCCTGAATCACCTCATGGAGAAGCTTCTGCAAAAGTATAATGTGAAACACCAGATAGCTACTCCATGCCACCCTCAAATAAGTGGCCAAGTAGAGGTGTCAAATAGACAACTAAAACAAATTCTGGAAAAAACAGTGAATTCATCTCGAAAGGATTGGTCGATTAAGTTGGATGATGCTCTATGGGCGTATCGAACGGCTTTCAAAACGCCTATCGGTATGTCACCATATCAACTGGTATACGGAAAGGCATGTCACCTACCATTGGAGCTTGAACACAAGGCTTTCTGGAAGTCTAAGTATCTTAATATGGATTTGTCAAAAGCTAGGAGTTCTCGGATTCTTCAACTTCATGAGTTAGAAGAATTCAGGAATCGGGCGTACGAGAATGCTAAGGTTTACAAAGAGCAAACAAAAAAAATGGCATGACAAGAGGATTCAAAGAAAACAGTTTTGGGAAGGACAACTGGTCCTCTTGTACAATTCAAGGTTGAAGCTATTTCCAGGAAAATTATGGTCTAAATGGTCGGGACCTTTTGTAGTTCACAAGGTATTTCCTCGTGGAGCAGTCGAAATTAAAAATCAGACCAATGGAGATATTTTCAAGGTGAATGGGCAGAGATTAAAGACCTACTTCAGAGGCCAAACTACTGGTGATGTGAATGTCATTCGTCTTACTCAGTAGACGACGAACCGTCGAGCCATGTGACGTTAAACGCAGCGCTACGTGGGAGGAAACCCACGATTTTTCTCATTCTTACTTTTGTTTGTTTCAGTTTTTGTAGGTTGTACGTTTTTGTAAATCACAGATTCTGCTAAGGAAAAAGGGAAGTTGGATAGCCAAGCAAGAAAAATCAAGAAAGACTGAAAAAGTGGAAAATCAGGGCCCTGACACGGGTGCCCGTGTCCCATGACACGGCCCGTGTCAGGAGGATGGAGTTTAACTGAGATTTTGAGGAATACAGGGGTGCAACACGGGTGCCCGTGTTGTGCAACACGGCCTGTGTTGAAAAGACTGAACATCCCCTGGTTGTTAAGTGATTTTGAGAAATACAGGGGTGCAACACAGGTGCCCGTGTTGTGCAACACGGCCCGTGTTGCAAAGCCTGAGAACCCACCTGATATTTATTTGTTTTTGTGGCAATGCAGGGGCCTGACACGGGTGCCCGTGTTGCGCAACACGGCCCGTGTCAGGAGTGCGGGCAGTTTCTTTCAAAATTCTTCAACTTCCAAACATTTTTAATGACATGGGGCCCACGATTTAATTCTCTTAACTTATCATTACTAGCCTCATTACCACATATTTTTCCTAATCATTCATCTTCTACAAACCCTCATCCTCTAAAAACCCTTAACCTCCATTACTATTCTACACAAAAGCTTCTATTTCTCCAACACCCACTCACTAAAACACCCTAGTCCCTTCACAAAAAGTGTTCTCCTCGTCTCCGTTGTCACTTATACGGTGACTGATTTCACTAATCCCTCTGTCAAATTTTGTGTGTATTTGTGCAGGTAATAAGAATGCCTCCTCGCAGAGATACTGGAAAGAATGTGGTTGAGTCATCTCGTCCCCGTAAGTGAGCGCACCACATGCCTAATGCCCACGACATTTTATTCGAGAATCCGGAGCACCAGGTCAAATACTCTAAGTTGGTAAGGCGTAAGTTAATACCGGCTAGATATATGTGTAATGAGACTCTCGAAAACCTAGGGCTGAAATTTGAGGTACATAGGATGTTTCACAATATTGGTATGTTGAATTTTATGCTATATGAAGCGCCGACTTTCGAGCGCATAACATTGGAGTTTTTGAGTTCTTTGCAATTTCAGCTTAAGCACAAGTGGACTGGGTCGGATACAGAATACTACGGTACTTTGAAGTTTCGTCTTTTTGACACTGATCACGTGTTATCGGTTGCGGAATTGGGAAAGATTTTAGATCTTCCAATCTATGTGCCTGGTGCACCTCCCAGCACGTTTGTTGTAGGAGAATTTTGGAGGGACATTACTGGCAGTACTGACTATGTCGCATCTGCGGCGAAGGCTTTGGGGATCCATAACCCGTGTTTTAGGTATGCTCAGAAGGGGTTGGCTTATACACTTTTTTGCCGAGGTGACAGCACAGGAGTAGCTACACAAAGAGAGCTGTACTTTCTCTATGGTATGGCTAATAATGAACTGATCAATGTAGCGGCCTTCGCAGTAGATCACCTCAAGCGGGTAGCCAATGCCGCTTCCGGTGAGATCTCTGTAGGAGGAATGATAACGCAGATAGCTGACAAACTTGGTTATGGTCTGAGGTTGCTTGAGGTACCCTCAGTGGTAGGTAAGAATAAAATTGATTTAGACACCCTCACTAACCAAGGTATGATTAAGAGTTTTCATAATTACTACTATGTGCTTACCTGTAACCGGCATTTGATATCTTTGCCTGCTCCCAGTTTGATTACCATTGACAATAAAGCTAATTGGTTGTATGATAACCCTCTGCAGGGCGACAACAAGCAGTATGATGAATTCTTTTTAGGTGAGGATGATTAGGGGTACCAAGCTGAGGAGGTCCCTGTACAAACTGTCGGCGGCTCATCAAATTAGGAGACCGGTCAGTGGAGCCTGACCAAGGAAGAATGGGATGAGATGATAAGAGAGAAGACCTATCAAGGGGACCTCATTGATGAGTTGCATGAGTGGATGCAGCAGATGAGGCTGCATGGCTTTCCCCCGCCTCAGTGATTTTTGTGAGTTCCCGCCGACATTGGTTCTTCAACAGTGGGGACACTGTTGAGTTCAAGTGTGGGGGAATTTAGTTTTCATGTTTTTCTTTTGTTTTGTTTTTATCTGTTTTTATTTCTAGTAGTGTTTTAGGTAGTCGGCTTGAAAATTATGGTTATAAGTTGTTTGAAAAACACCCCTGAATTGACCTATTAATTGGGTGTTATTGCGAGTGAATAATGAGAAAGTATATCGGAATGAGTGAAAAGAAACCCGATAAGGAAAATGGAAAAATTTTAATGTTTAGGTACAACACGAACACACTGAGTCTTCTGAATTAGGAACGAGTCCGACGTGTAGATTCGTGCCATGGTACTTTGATCTGAGAAGTAAACCCTAAGTAGTTTCTACTGACATATCTGGCTTGATCTATAATAATTGTGTGTGCAGAGTTGATCAAAAAGAGAAAAAAGGCATGAAGGCACCGAAAAAAATGAATAAGAACATTAGAACGATCGATCCTTCTAAGTTAGGTAGCCCTCACCCCGTTATTCAACCTAACGGCGGTTGAACATAAATGTTTCCCTTAAGGGACAAAGAGATAACGGTGCCAATAAAAGAAAAAAAAAGGGATCAATTTTGTACACACGGTGAAAATCATAAGAAGCCTTAAAAAGGATTGTCCGAATGAAAGGGGTGGAAAATCGAAATAGAAGACCTAAGCCCGAAGCATAGTCGGAGAGGTTACCGAAAAGGAGATTCAGGTCCGGGGTTTTTCGCGGTTTAGTGTTTGTGTGATACCTTTGCAGAGAGAGAAGTACCAAAATAACTTGTTGGGTGACTTGGAACGAAAATCCACGTATGAGTATAGTAATTCATCTCGCTAGTGTTGAATGAGTTGACAGTGTTTGAGTGTGTGAATGCAAGATCTTTGCTTGAGGTCAAGCAAAAGTTCAAGTTCAGGGGAGTTTGATCAGTGATCTTTAGTCGTAGTTTCCAAGCCGTTTTCGTTGTTCTTTTCGTATGCTTTCGGTTGTTTGGAGTGTTTCTTTCATATTTTCGTCGTAGTTTTCTTAATTTAGCATGCGAGTCTAGTTTTGGTCTTTTTATGAATTTTTATCTTTCGTATGTGTTATTTGGTTGTTTTGTTGATGTGTTTTCAGGTATGCATCTATTCGGTTGTTTAAAGCCTTCGCAAAGATGATCCGTGTGTTGAAAAAACCAGCAAAGTAGAGATATCAGAAGCACAACACGGGTGCCCGTGTTGCACAACACGGGTGCCCGTGTTGCACAACACGGGTGCCCGTGTTGTGAAGGCCTTTGAAGAGGAGTTATAGGGATGAAAAGGAGCAAACCAGAAGTATGACACGGGTGCCCATGTTGTACAACACGGCCCGTGTCATGGCCTCTGAAGGAAATGAGCATTTGAGAAGAATCAGTAGCACAACACGGGTGCCCGTGTTGCACAACACGGCCCGTGTCGCACAACACGGCCCGTGTCGTGGCAACCAGAAACAAAAATCCTGCTATTTGTATGATGCTGAGATATTTTCGGAGGGCATTCTGGACATTTCACGGAGTATTTTGAAGACTGATATATTAGATGATTAAGACTTAGATAAGGGGAACTTTTGATTTGGGGGATTTTTGGATTTGACGATAGAAGGAGAAGAAGGATTGATCAAGAGCGGAAGCAATTGACGATCCAACGTTGATTGTAATGTGTCTATATTATTATTCAGTTTTTATATTTGTTATGAACATGAGTGGCTAAACCCCCCAATGCCAGGGGGTGTCCCTGATTTTCTTATTGTAATGACTTTTTGAATTCTTAATCTATGAGATTATGCATTTAAACCAATTTCTTTAATTTATGCAACGTTCATAATGCTTTATCATTTTGGAAAATTTGATAAATGATCGTAGTTAGGATTTGGTCTGACCAACCATCCTAACTTTGTTGCGTAATTTTTTTCACGGTAGATATTACCGAGGAATTGGAATACCATGTGAAAACCATTTTTATGTTAGAATTATTGCTTGATATTCTTCCTTGGCGATTGAGGAATTAAGGTCGAGGAAGAATACCAAAGGTTTTTCTTTAAAGGAATTTTGGAAAAACAATCTTGAACATAGGAAACATAAAGTTTGAAGCATGTTTCTTTAGAGTGAGAAATTATTAAGTCACTGCATTGCAAATTATACACCGTCCCTGGCATTATTCTCATATTAGTGCAACCTTTATTTTGTTGTTTATATTTTAGTAATTTTAATTCTATTTTATCTTAAAACAAATTATCAACCAAAACTTTTATTCAATTGAAATCTATTCAGAAAAACTTATCTCGGTACGCAGTCCTCGAGATCGATATTCGGGATAACTCCCTTTTATTACTACATCGGTAAAAATAGTACACTTGCTAATTTTCCGATCAATAATCCTGGAAACATAGATCATTAGAGCATCATAGCTAGTCTGATCCTCGTCACTTAGCTGAGACGCTATGGCCGAATACTCCTCGGTACCATGCATAAAATGGTCACACGACCAGGAAAAATGGAATTTTAGCATAAGACAATGAACTTCCTTCCCCTCCTCGTCAAACAAGACTCTCCATTCATCATTGGTGTCTACCCCCCAGAATTTACAAGGATTCTGTGTACGAACTGAGATCGGTTCGACCAGGTAATACTGATCCTTGAAGTCTCTAATTGACTCAGAGTAGGCTTTGAAAATATTTTTCATTTGTTTGAGGGAGACCCAACCATATCTCCCCTGCACGACCTTCCTTTAGAGATGAAATATGTGGAAAGACAAGGGAAGGGTCGCTCCAATCTTCAGGTATCCGTAGGTAAGCTCGAAAGCTCTCATGAAAGAAAACGAGTTTGGATGCAATTGCAACAGAGAAAGTTCTAAGTGGATGAACATTGAAACCTGAAAATCCAAGAAGGGGAGCCTAAATCTAAGCTCCTCGAAGAATATGTCGTACACGTGGAACCTGTTGGGACTGTATGACGAGCAAATACAATCCTTCTCACCAGGGTATCTGATAACCCAATCCTCGAGGTTCCCGACCATCGGACTTTGACCATCCATGGGCTAGGAATATATCGATTGGATGGTCAGTGGCTCCTCAGCAGCCCATTCTTCAATAGGAATATTTTAATCCTCGTCATTTTCGTCGAGGTTGTTAGGATCAGTATGATTTGAGGTAGTTTCTCGGAATCCCTTGAGGCATAAGCAGTTCTTCCCGATGTGGTTTCATCAGATTGATTCAGGGACGAAGTTGTGTCACTAGAAAGCTCTTCCACGTCCATCCGGGCATGTGCATCGTTGAACATCTTTACACATGAAAAGTAGAGAAAGTAAACGAGAATTCGATTAGTTAAATCAAATCCACCCTTCCACCGCTAATCAAGTGAAAGGGCGCGCAGAGGAACGAGGAAGATGTCCTCGATCTAAGCCCTTCTTCAAAATAGTCCGCAGTCGTTATAACGACTAGGTATTTATATGAGGAAGGGGGGATCTTAAGATATCACACTACTGGTTCACATCAACTAGCAGATGACTCTGCGCTGAAACCCAGAACTTCGGTTGAAGTTCAATCGGAGATGCCATACAGAGCCTCGAGGAACGTTGTTAAAAGCCCTATCAGGGATGCCTTACGTTGCTATAAGCCACCGTAAAGAAACATTGACGCCTTATCAGAACCCTAATAGTCTAAATTATGGTTCCTAATGACCTTAAAATCTATCCTAACCACATGCATGTATGTAATTAGCAAGAAATAGAAGGAAAAAAAGATATATAGGTTAAAAAAACATACAAGTTTTAGAAGGTTTTAGTGTGGTCGTTTGACTGTCCTCGTTGGAAATGGCGGAAGACGATGGTTTGCGGCGGAGATCGAGGACTTATCCATGTCGAGCAGAAAAATAGAGAGCGAAAAGTATGAAATTGAGTCCCAACGCCCTATTTATAGCCTCCTACAGCACATGCACGGGCATGCAGGACATGTAACCTATAACTGGCGTACTTATTGCCTATCGACGGTCAAAGAGTCACCCAGATTCAGCCGAAGACAACTCCTGCTCGGATATCCATATGCCCGACGCACATCCCATCCGACCAGGTATGCTCGTCCCAATGGCTAGTTTCTGGATGTTACCTATTTTTGGGGGATCCACGATCCATGGCCAAAATAGGGACCAATAGCCATGCGTTGGGGCTCTTAATAAACCATCTCACATAAGAGGGTCACGTATCGAATATTCACTCCCTTAACACTTTTACTCGTACTTGCATACTCTTTTTCCCACTCTTACTTTGGCATCGGAGTACCTTGCAGGTACACCCCCCAACTCTCCTCCACAACCAAGCAAAGGATTCAATATCCACGCCAGTGTCCGCAACCATTGTAGATTCTGATCACAAGTATGATCACATTTCATATCATTTCAATGCATTTCATTTCATTCCATTTCATATCTTTTTATGGTCTCATAGGGCCAACAAATTGGTTTTTCTAATATTTAAGTATCTTCCATCTTGTCGAAACGAAGATGTCAATCTTCATATCTTGGGATTGAAGAAACTTAAATAGGGACATTTGTCATACCCAAATTTTTTTCCCACTAAGATTTTCCATATTTTCACTTGCATTTTGCATACAAACAAGATCACGCACTAGTTTGTCTATCCTTTTTTGTCACAGGTTTATACCTCACAGGGGATCACCATTGCTTTTGTTTTTTATGTTTACTAACCATTAATTAAAATCCAAAAATATTTTGTTTTCTTTTATTAACATTTTTAGGGGAAGAACAGGTCAAAAATACCAAAAATAGGAGTTCCTCAGCTCGAACGAATTTCATCTGAACAAAGTCGAATTTGATCTGCAAACAATCCAAAATTATCTGATCAAGGATTTCTCAAGTTTTAATTGATTTTTTCAAGGAATTCCAAGGTTCATGTGTTTATTTCCATGCCTTCTTCGACGCACAAAAGAATCGAGCCAAAACAATAACCATGCAATCGAAGAACAAAAAATCAAATTTTGACTTGGTTAATTGATTAACCATTTGTAGTACAAAATGGTTAACCGATTAACTAGGGCGAAATTTGACTATTTTCTTCAATTTCAACACATCTTGGCCCTTAATCTCACTTGGAATATTCTAGATCCACTCAATTTTATTCCTCTACATCACTTTGATCATTTTCCACCATATACCTTCACTAATCACCACTCTTTTATGAATTTCCTCCAAATTTGAATTCTAAGCCTATTTTTGATTTTCCAAAGATAACTCCATTTCACCAAATTCCCAAGCCTAAACTCTTTAAATAGAGGCCTCTTTTCATTCATTTCTCAAGTTTTTGAGAGCCAAATTCACCTTGCTAAAATTTCTTTGAAGCTTTTGAAATCCAAATAATCCCTTGCATCTTCCCAAACCACAAAATTCACCAAAGCTCATTTTCTTCTTTTGAAAGTTATACAGAATTCACATTGAATTCTTGAATAAATTTGAGCTAAACCTTCATCATTTTTATTTTTCTTCATCAATTTTAGTAGATCAAGCTTGCTAGTGGAGTAATTTGAAGTTTGTTCTTGGTAATTCATCTTCCCCCATTGTTACACCTTCATCACCATCATTCAAGATGTAGATCTTTGGTGCTTTTGGTTGTTGATCCTTTGGATCATAAATTATTGTTTGATTGTAGGGATTTCACTATTTTTACACTTTAAAACTCGTACCAATTCAGTTCATGATCATAAGTTGTTTGAAAATTGTTTTAAAAGAGGATCATGCTGAATTTTGGCCTTTTTTCTGCTTCTGGTTCGGTGTTAACCAATTAACCATTTGCAGTTCAAATTGGTTAACCGGTTAACCAATGTAAAATGAACCAAAATTCAAATTTTTCATGTGTTAACCGATTAACATTGTTCCAGTGGCATTTTTTCACTTGTTTTTGACTTGTTTTTGGTTCCTTTTGGTTCTTTTTCCTTTTTCTTCTTAATTTTACCTTGGGAGACATTTTTGGAATTAATTTCTCTTTAAATTCAATGGACTCTGAGTGTAGATTAGAGAAGTTAAATTTCATTAGTTTAAATCGATCTATAAGTGAATTATTTAATTCACTTAAGGTGCTTTGAATTAGTGATATATTTTCATACCTTGAATCTACCAAAATGAGTGATTGAACTTAAAGATGAAAGAATACCATAAGTGTAACTTAATTTGGTATTCATCTTTATTTTTATGCGGTATTGCGTTCAGATGGAGATTTACATATCATTTATCTCGAATGTATTAGCACTAACATCATTAACCTTAATTGGTTTTGGCCGGCCTCATTTGTAAGGTAATTACTCCATAAATTTACTTGGTGATTGCTTAACATAGACTTAAACGTGCCCCTACTTAGGAATAAAAATCCAACTGGATACTTGCACTTTCATGGACCGTATCTCGTGTTGGTCGCGTCATCCCAAGGTGGTTAATCATTTGTGTTAGATCCACGACTTTTGAAGCTTGATGCGTAGTTGCTTTGGGTATCCCAATCTTCTTTCAAGTTTCATCGAATTTGGGTCTAATCACATTAGTTAATCACCATAGTAATGGAAAAACATTTTCACAATAGGGGTTTGTTTGAGATATCTTTCCCCCTCCTTTTGGGCATCACATGATAAACAACAGAAATCAGAAAGTATCACCTAACACGGTAGTGGGTCGTGCCACACGAAATTGATCGCTACAATAAGGAATCACAAAATTTTTATTCTGAATAGTAGGCATAGTGTGTTGAAGGGGAATCAGAACAAGGATACGAGGGCCTCGATATGTTGGCTCGTCGCTATTTGGAACTTCAACATCGGCTGAAACAGGAATCTGACGGACTTGCTCTTGCAGGATTTCATGATTGTCAGCATTAATCACTAGAGGTTGGAAAGGAGTAGGTATACCCCATGGCTAGGAAAAATAGTTCCCATAGGGAAGAGGCATGGTAAATGGATGATAAGGCATGAAATCACTTCCATTAGCAGTCTAAGGAGTGTAGTTTTGAAGTATTCCTCAGGGTAGGCAGCAACAAGCCTACTTAGGTCGGGTTGAGAGCTTAGTTGGTTAATCAGTGGTTGAGTCATAGTTTGAACCAGATTTTTCCCAACAACAAGGGTAGAGTTGGAAACAGTAGTGACAACAATGGCATAGGTGACAATTGCTACAGTAGTAGGGGTAGCATCGACATCCCTCCGAGTTTGAAGGAGTTCCATGATGGTATCAATGTTGCCTTGGAATTTATTCTTCCTTCCTTGGAACTGAGCCAATGTTTCCTTGCAAGTGGGATTATCATTCTTGTAATCGGCCATGACTCTTGACTTGTTGGATCTGGTGAAGTACCGATGTTAAGTCGTTGTTGTTAACTGGACATTGCGGGAAGATATAACGTAAGCATTTTGTTTTTCTGGATGATGGAAGTGCATATGTGTGCATGAGCAAATGTAATGCATGCAAAAATTAAAGTTTTAATTTCCAAGGATTCTCAAGTTTTAATCTTTTTTAAGAGTAATCATAAAGCTTATAAGTAAATGCAAAAGATAAAAGCAAAGGAAAGCTCTCATATTATTCAATAATGTGGAATAAAGAGTACAACTGATTCAACTATGAGATTTACCTTTAGGGTTACAACAAGATCAACCTTGATCCTTTCAATAACCACCCTACAAACAGATAAAAAGTGAAAAACAACCTTTGAATTAACCTACTTGCTGTTTTGAGCTATAATTGAACATGTCTTCTAATTTTACTTGACCTCTAATCTTGATAACATGTTTGCATTCTGCCCATATCTCAAATGTGTTGCATCCATCCATTTTTCTCATTTGTGATTTCCATTCACTTTTGAAACTTCATGCATTCCAATTTCATCTCATCATTTGTATGCTACTGAACCATAATCATCTCATTCATATTCATATGTCATTCATCTTTAACTTGCATCATTGATGATCTTATGGGATACTTGCTCCACTTCTTCTCACTTTTTCTTCTCATTTCTTTATATGCTTAAACCATTGCCTTCATGCTTTGTATGTTCATTCATCCATATTCATATTCATTCACTACTGAATTTGGTATTCATTTCATGCTTCCATCCATAATTGTATGTCATATGCATTCTTCCTCCATGAACCCTAACTTGCATTCATGTGAACTTATATGAACTTTTTGTGCATAGTATAGAATATTTTGATATTGTAAGGTACCATAAAATATTTAGAGACCTATAACATTTAGCTACTAAATTTGGAAGTCATTTAACCCTTAGGGACATTCATCCTTATACTTAGGTCTTGTTTGAACCCTAGTTTCACATTATGAGATGTTTGTTGTCTAATTGTCTTCTTTCTCTTACTTTTGATTTCATATTCAATTGTTGAACTAACCTTTGCTTTTAGGGGATAATGGTAATTTGAGTGTGTGGATGTGCTTCCACACACACCTCTTCCCTCATCTCTTTAAAGCTTTCTCTTGTGTGATTTTGATAAGCATTGTATGCTTCTTTGACATTTAATTTCTTCCTTCCCTATTGGTTCATAACTCAACTCCTATTTTAGAAGTGAGTTATGTTACCTCTTTCTCTCTTCTTCTCTTCTTTTAGGTTAAGATTTCTTATACCGCACTTAACCCTAGGATTCTCTAAGCATGATAATTTAAGGGTGAGTCTTAGTTCCCTTAGCTTTTACCTTTGTTTCTCTTTGAGTCTTCTTTTCTCATCTCAAAATAATCTCAAAAACATATAATAAAGGTTGTACATATTCTTCTGCCAAGAGCCTTATACCATGGGGTGCTTGTAAACATTCCATCTTGGAATGCGTTATAAGTTATCTATCATATTGAACAAGTCTTTAGCATGGAGTTGTATCACAAACAAAATAAAAAACACTTCTTCATTCTAAATAACAAAAACACTTAATAAAGGAAGTAGGTTAGTATGCTTAAGCTTTATACATTGGAAATAGGTGTGAGGGTTTTCCTCATACTTAAATTGCTTTATTGTCATTCCATCTTTGAGTGATGTATGTAGTACACACTCCATTGTAAGAGACTTTGGTACACTCTCTTATGCAAAACACTTCAAATAAAAGAATCTTAAAACACATCAAAACAAACAAAGACGTCTTTCCTTCGGGAATTATCTTCTCATCTCACTCACTCTCATCGTAAGAACGCGCCTCTTCATGTTCTCGTGCAATACAATAACACACTTGATTCAGCGAGCCTACAATACACGAGCTAGAGCATTAGTCGTTCCCTAAAAACACACACAAAAAAAGTTTTCTCCCTAGTTTAGGGGAACTACATCGCTTTGATTCTCATACCCAATGAGATATGTAGGAAGTGGGGTAGGGCCCATTCGAGCCCAATTCTTTCTTTTCCCTACATTATTTCTAGTTCCGTTTTGTTCCCATTCTTTCTCTAGTTTCGGTTTAGCAGCAGATGAAGCATATCACAACACCCTTTGAGAAGTGTAAACAAGCGTGGATCCCGTCGAGTACGACGGACGTGAAGGGGTGATAATACCTTCCCTTCACGTAACTGACCCCCTTACCTATTCTCTCTAGTTCGCAAGACCTTGTTCTTTTCTTTCCCCATGTTTGTGCAACATTACCTTTCCCTTCCCTTGGGATAAAAATGCTTGGTTGACGAATCTTCTTCTTTTTCCGCGCCACTTTCGCGTTTATACTAGGATGAAAATCACGGGAGCGACAAACTCCTCAAAGGTAGTATTTGTTGAAAGAGTGATCCTGACTTTGCGTGTCTGTCATATTACAACTTCAAGTATATGACGTATCGCATAGTTTTAAGATATTGTTGAACGTACAAAGACTAATAATCCTAGAGTTATATATTGTTGTAGTGCAAAGCTAAGGCTAAAGGTTTACGGGATATGAAACATAAATAAAGGCTAATTGCTAAAGGCTTGATAATATCGATAAAATGAGTCTGGGATATGGATTTTGTGTTCCTAAGGGACTTGAAGAATAAGGGTTCTAATTACTATTAATTATTACTCTGTAGAAAGTAATGATCTAAAGACTGTGTCTTACACTCTCGCGCTATTGACCTGAACCACACCTTATAACCACAGGATTTTGCTCTCGCTCGCCCGTTTTAACTAAAAAAATGTATTTTGAAAACCAATTAAATTCTAAACAATACCTAAACACTCACGTTAATGTTACAATTGATGCCTAGATTCTACTATCCAGTTCATTCTGAAGGAGCATAAAAACACAAGGAAGGGGGGTTGGAATTGGGTTTTCAAAAACAAAAATGACTTTAAATGACACTTTGATTTATCCTGGTTCTTTTGAACTCAAACTACATCCAGTCCACCCACCAAGATGATTTTGCCTCTATCAAGGAGGTCTTAATCCACTATTCAAAAATGAATACAATCATAATGACCTATTGTCAAAGTCTTCTTGAGTCTACTGACTTACACTAATCACTCAAGGAAAAACAAATTATATTTTACAAAGATTAACAATGTAACTTAATAATGCTTCTAACAAGCTATAATCACAAAGTGATTTGTTACAAGATATTTGAGAGAAAGATAATATTTTGAGCGTGTAAGTGATATAACGTGAGAACCAGCGCTTCAAATCTTCAGGTAGATTTCTTTATATAGTGGTTTGAATTATCTAGTCGTTGGAAACATCTGGAGCTTGATTTGGATAGTTGTTAACTGCCATTAAATCCTTCCAAATGAGGAGATTCTTGTTCCCAGCCATTATTCTGATTTTCTTTAAATAGTCTTTAATGAGAGTATCAGAATCTTCTAAGCGCCAATCAGAGTATCATAAATGAATATGCAGCATTAAAAACGTCTTTAATGAGAGGTTCTCTTTGACAGCATATCTTCTATTAAAGAGCGCAAGACTGTTTCTATTAGAAGATGCTTTCCTTATAATAACTTCTATTGCTTCTATAATGCACATTAACCATAAGTTAGTTGCAACACATATTAGAACTTCTATTCTCTTAGGAAAGTATTGTTATCATCAAAACTATAATAGAAGATTAGAATCAAAATTGTTCTAACAATCTCCCCCTTTTTGATGATGACAAAACATTTATTTTGATTCAAGAATAGAAATACAAAGTTAGAAAAACTCCCTTTAATTGATGAGATATATTCTTTCAGATTTTTCCATTTAAAAGTTCTTTTAGCATTTTAATTCTTTCATAAGAAGTTCTTTGACTTGGCTCCCCCTGAGTTGATTACTTAACCTGCTTCCTTTTTATAATCACAACTTAGACAGTTTAATTAGACGATTAAAATGTTAGAGGCTAATCTTGATAAACTGTTATAGATCAAAATCTTTTACGTTTCTCCCCCTTTTTGTCATTACTCAAAAAGTTTAAAAGATCAGAAGTAAACAATAATTAAATAGAGTCAAAACAAAACATATTTCATTAATTAGAATCAGAAACAAAACATAGAGCAAAAAACATGAAAAACTAAGAAACTAAGGAACATAAAACAGAATTAGGGTTGGGGATTCATCTTGGTAACTAATGCTTATAGAAGTGACTTGATCTGAGAAGATGATTCCACTTGTTTGCCAATCATAGTCTTCAACTCAGCATTAGTTTCATCTTGTTTATCTAACCTCTGCTTAAACATCTCATTCTCTTTCTTAAGCTTTTCCAAAGTCTTCAACATAAGAGAAGTTGGTAGCGAATATTCAACAGTTGCAGCAGCTTGAGCAGTTGGTTCTTCAGAAGTTCCTTCAGCAGAAGTTACTTCAATAGTATCATTTCCCCTGACTTCCTCAGAGGGAACTAAAACCATCTAAGGATCAGAATATGATTCCTTAGGTTCTGGTTCACTCCAGGGCTTATCATCCAGAAGATGAGTCTTCTTCTTTTCAATGCTTGTGACCACTTCTTTGAGGTTCTCGCAGAAGTTCTGATGAGCGATATCATAGCAGATATCTTTTAGCTTTTTGGTCTCAGTATTGAACCATTTTCTGAATGAGGCCTAAAGGAAATCAGAAGTTGCTGGATCAGGAAGCTCTGAGCAAGCAACCTTCAGATTCTCCAACCTGATTTTCATGTCTTCCTGAAATGCTATCAATAGTGAGTCAATGTCCGATTTTGTTGGTTTTGGTTTTGGTACAAGGATATTTTTTTTGTTGGTTATAGAGGATAGTTTGTGTAGAGCATTTATGTCTATGGATGTTCTCAGAGGGTCTTCTGGTTCAGAGTTTGAAGTGGGAGTATCTGGTATTGTGATATAGGTGGGGTGTTTGGTGGGGTAGATTCATACGAGGATAAGGAATTTTCACGAATAGGAGATAAATCAAATACAAGTTTATGAAATTCAGAGTTCAGAGGATGGTAGGTTCTAGGTGGTTGGACTTCAGATGATTGAGGTGGATTATTTTGTTGAGATTCAAAGCATTGAAATGCATCAATGTCAGACATAACATGTTGAAGTTCTGAGTGAGTTTCAACAAAGTTTGATGTGTTCAAATCAGATGGGGTGTGGGGTCTATTGGAATTTCAAATTCATCCAGAGTTTGTGGTGTGGGATGATCATATGTTTGTGGTTGAGTGGATGTATTTTCTGGTTGAGTGAATAGGGGTGGTATATCAGAAGGTACATCAGAAGTTATGGGTATGACAGAAGGAATGGTTTCAGATGAAGGAATAGCAGAAGGAGTGGTTTCAGCATGGATTTCAGATGTAACCACTGTTATAGATTCTACCACATAAACAAAATCAGATTGAGAAGATGAAGAATTACCTTTCTTTCTGATTAGTTTAGGAGCCTTCTCAGAAGTTCCTTCAGCAGCCTTTCTCTTCATGTTCTTCTTCAAAGCAACTTCTGGTGTTAGTCTTCTGAGTTCTTTAGGATTAAACATTGGATCCACACCATCTAGTTTGCAAGATTCTAAATATCTGACTACAACCTCTGGAGGTGTATCAGAAGAAAACAAAGGGAAATCCTGCAGAGGCATTTTCCTTGTTGTGATAACTTCTCTGGAGTGAAGAATAGGGTCCTTCTTGATTGAATCAATGAACTTCATCTTCTTGAGGTTCTTGGTTTTAGAGGCTTTCCAACACCTGTTTCCAGAATTTCAATTTGTTGTTCCTCAATCAGATGATCCACCAGCTTGTTTTCAGTAAGAATATCAGAAATTAACCTTCCCAGAGGTATCCAATCCCTCTTTGTCTTCTCTCCTTCTCTTGTTTCCTTGATGTTGTTCTTCATATGATTGAACAAGGAATGAGCAAGGTTGAACTTCTTATTCTTATAGATGAAGTAGTGAGCTTGTCCATCTCACTGCATTTAATCCCATTGCCATCAGATTGAATCAGCTTAGCAATGTGATCTTCAGAAATTATGATCCTCTTCCCCAGAACATAAGAGGTCACATGAGAATTTGATGCAATAGCAAAAACCCATAATTCCTTGACAAGTTTAGGGAAAACTGGTCCCATTAAGCGATCAAAGTATTTCTCCCAACCTTGATCTTTAACAGTAGGAAGAAGATCAAATCCATTTTCTCTTAAACTGTCAAAGTCCACAAATAATTCACACAAAACTTCTAATTTTTCTGCTAGATTGAGAAGAATTCTGACTGGTGAGATGTGAAGCACTTCTGAAGATGGACCCTTTGATGGTTGAGAAGAGGAAGCCATAGTTACCAAGATAAAGGGGTTTAGGATTTTAAGAAATATTGCAGAGAACAGTGAAGGTGAAAGTGAAAAAAGAGAGTGAGGAGTGAAAACCTAAAGGTGAAAAGTAAAAAGTGAAGAGTGAAATATGAGTTTATATAGAAATAAGGAGCATTTAAAGAAAACAGAATTAGCGGAATTAATAAATGCACAAAACATCATTATTAAGAAACAATAAATGAGATATGACAAGGGGATGACGTAAAGATCTTGGAACAGTTACCAAAGAGATTTATGCCTCAATTGTGTCTAATCAGCCTTTTCAGTTCCCCATAACTTGAATGTGTGTCCTTCTGCAGAGGACAGTTGTCTGATTGCATGTTATGTCCTGCTTCAGAGTTTGAACATGTATTCTGATTCTTCTAGGATTTCTCATAGCTTTATTGACACGTGTTGATGTCAAGATCTGCATGTTATTCTTTTGATACAGAAGTTCTTAGAGATAAATAGTCAGATCATTAAAATAACTTCTGAACGAATAAAAAAAAAATTCAAAACTTCTGAGAGTTAAAAGCATATAATTAAACATTTTCATTCTGGACATAATTCCATACTAAGATTGGTCATAATGAAATTAAATTTATCTTCAGCAAGGGGTTTTGTAAGAATATCAGCACATTGGTGATTTGTATCTATGAATTTTAAAAATAAAATCCCCTTCTGAGTATAGTCCCTAATGAAATGATGTTTAACTTCTATATGTTTAGCTCTAGAGTGTAAAATAGGATGTTTAGAAAGACAAATAGCAGAAGTATTATCACAGAGGATAGGCATGTTACCCTCATAAATATTGAAGTCCTCAAGCTGATTTTTCATCCAGAGCATCTGAGTACTGCATCAAGCTGCTGCAATGTATTCAACTTTTGCATTTGATAATGCTATGGTTGACTGCCTTTTGCTAGACCAAGAAATTAAATTGTCTCCCAGAAATTGAAAACTTTCAGAAGTACTTTTTCTTTCTGTTCTGTCTCCAGCAAAATCAGCATCACAATATCCTACAAGCTTGTAATCTTTGGACCTTCTGTAGCATAGACCAAGATCAGTAGTACCTTTCAGATATCTAAAGATTCTCTTAATTGCTGTTAAGTGGGTTTCTCTAGGATCTGATTGGAATCTGGCACATAAACATACAATGTATAGAACATCTGGTCTAGATGCAGTTAGATAGAGGAGAGAGCCAATCATACCTCTTTAGATCTTCTGATCTACTTTCTTACTTACCTCTTCCTTCTCCAGAATATAAGTGGGATGCATAGGAGTCTTAGTGATCTTACTTTTTGATAAGTCAAATTTCTTCAGAAGTTCTTTGACATATTTGCTTTGATGTATGTATGTTCCTTCTGATGTTTGATTGATTTGGATTCCCAGAAAGAACTTTAATTCTCCCATCATGCTCATATCAAATTCTGCCTGCATAGACTCAGCAAATTCCTTTTCCAAAGCACTTTTAGTAGAACCAAATATAAAATCATCTGCATAGATTTGGCAAATCAGAATATCATTTTTAATGGTTTTACTAAAAAGAGTTGTATCTACTATCCCTCTGATAAAATTATTTTCCAGAAGAAAATTGCTTAGTCTTTCATACCAAGCTCTGGGAGCTTGTTTCAGACCATATAAAGATTTTTTAAGTTTAAAAACATGTTCTGGAAATTTTGTATTTTCAAAATTAGGGGGTTGATGAACATAAACTTCTTCATCAATATAACCATTTAAAAATTCACTTTTAACATCCATTTGATAGAGAATGATGTCATGATTGACAGTAAATGAGATTAAGAGTCTGATTAATTCTAACCTAGAGACTGGTGCAAAGGTTTCAGTATAGTTTATTACTTCTTGTTGACTATAACCTTGTGCTACCAGTTGTGCCTTGTTTCTGACAACTTCTCCTTGTTCATTTAGCTTGTTTCTGAATACCCACTTGGTGCCAATAATGTTGAATCCTTTAGGTCTAGGCACTAAGTCACATACGTCATTTCTGGTGAATTGATTGAGTTCATATTGCATTGCAAGTATCCAATCATTTTCTAAGAGAGCTTATTCTAAAGAAGTTGGTTCAATCAAAGAGAATAGTCCCATTAGAGATTCTTCAGAATTTTTGAATGATGAACTTGTTCTAATTGGATCATCCTTCTTTCCCAAGATCTTATCTTCTGGATGATTCAACGTGCTTCTGGATTGTTTATTCTGAGTGGGTTCTTCAAAACATGTTGAAGTGGATGTATTGTCTTGCTATGTAGATGATTAATCTTCAGATGTTCTGTCATTAGTGATTTCAACTTCTATATCTGCAAGAGATTCATTCTCCTTTGGTTTTTCAAAACCAAGCTTATCATCAAATCTGACATAGATAGATTCTACCACAATTCGTGTTTCTGTGTTGTATACTCTGTATCCTTTTGAACGTTTAGAGTATCCTAACATGTAACACTTTTGTGCTTTAGAATCAAACTTGTGCAGAGGATCATTAGTATTAAGAATAAAACACGTGCATCCAAAAGGATGAAAATATGAAATGTTGGGCTTTATGTTCTTCCACAATTCATAAGGAGTCTTCTCCAAAATAGGTCTTATAGAGATTCTATTCTGAATGTAGCATGTTGTATTTACTGCTTCTACCCAAAAATGTTTAGCCATGTTAGTCTCATTGATCATGGTTCTGGCCATCTCTTGCAATGTTCTATTCTTACGTTCTACAGCCCCATTTTGTTGTGGAGTTCTAGGACAAAAGAAATTGTGAGAGATGCCATTTTCATTAAAAAATGATTCCAATTTTTTGTTTTCAAATTCCCCACCATGATCACTTCTGACTTTAACAATTCTAAACTCTTTTTCATTTTGAACTTGTTTGCAGAAGTTAGAAAATACAGTAATTGGCTCATCCTTGCGTCTAAGAAACTTTACCCATGTCCATCTGCTATAGTCATTTACAATCACTAATCCATACTTCTTGCCACTGACTGAAGCAGTTTTCACTGGTCCAAACATGTCAATTTGCAGAAGTTCTAATGGTTTAGAGGAAGATACAAAAAATTTAGATTTAAAAGCAGGTTTTGAAAATTTGCCTTTCTGACATGCTTCACACAGAGCTTCTGAGTTGAACTTCAAGTTTGGAAGTCCTCTGACCAGATTGAGTTTGTTAATTTGAGACAATCGTCTCATATTAACATGTCCCAATCTTCTGTACCAGACCCATTAGTCAGTTTCCACAGACATTAGACATTTTACGTTCTGACTTTTCAGTTCAGAGAGATTTATTTTATATATGTTGTTCTTTCTCTTTCCACTAAATAGGATTGTTCCATCTTTTTGACTAACAACTTTACAGAACTTTTGATTGAAGATTATGTCATAACCATTATCACTTAATTGACTTATGGATAATAGATTATGCATTAATCCTTCCACTAACAGAACATTAGAGATATAGGGAAATGTGCCATTACCAATAGTCCTAGAGCCAATAATCTTTCCTTTTTGATTGCCTTTGAAACATACGTAGCCTCCAGCTTTCAGCTTAAGACTTTGGAACATATGCTTTCTTCCCATCATATGTCGTGAGCATCCAGAGTCCAGGTACCAAGATTGGTGTTTCAGTTTGGCTGTTAAAGACATCTGCAACATACACAATTTTATCTTTGGGTACCCATATCTTTCTGGGTCCTTGTTTGTTAGTTTTTACAAACTTCTGGTTGATTTTGAGTTTCACATCAGAACTTGTAGAACAAGATGACTCACTAGTATATTTTAGATCATGATTATGACCATAGGTAAAATGAGAACTTAAAGGAGTATTAACTTTTATGAACATGTCATTAACCTTTTTAAACTTCAGAGTTTCCTCTCCTTTAGTTTTAACATAGCCTATACCTCTTCTACCATTCCTGCTAACTCCATAGATCATAGAGGCAATTTTGCTTCTATCTATGTTTTTAGCTAGAAATTTTTGAAAATTGTAATCATATAACTTTATGATACTATCAGATCTAGGTAGAACTTCTGATTCAGATTCCTTCTGAGCTTTAAGTTTTTCAAAAGAATTTTTACATTCAAAAATATTTTCTTTTAGCTCAGAGTTTTCTGACTTAAGTCTTCTAACTTCTTCCTATTCAGATACTAGACTTTGTTTCATGTCTTTGTATTTGAATTGAAGCTTCTGATATTTTTCAAGAATTTCTGAGAGACTATCTTCTAATTGAGATCTAGAAAGTTTAGAGAATACCTCTTATGTGTCAGAATCTGACTCTGACTCTGATTCTGATGAGTGAAAATCTTCTGGTATTTTTTCCATTAATGCAATGTTTTCATGTTCATCTTTTGAGTCTGGATCTGTTTCAGATGATTCTGAATCATCCCATGTTGCCATGAGACTCTTTTTCTTTTCTCTGTTGAATTTCTTTCTAGGTTTCTCTTTCTGGAGTTTTGGACAGTCACTCTTGTAGTGTCCAGATTCATTGCATTCGTAGCACACTACTTCTTTGCTTCTAGGTTTCCTGTGACCAGAGGATGATTCAGAGTGATTGCTTGATCTTATGGGATTTCTGAACTTCTTTTGATGATGCTTCCAGAGTTGTTGAACTCTTCTAGATAGAATAGATAATTCATCTTCTTCTGATGAGCCTCCAGAGCTTTCTTCTTCTGCCTGCAAAGCTTTAGAATCAGATTTTTTAGATTTAAAAGCAACATACTTACCTTTCTTTTGGATTTCATCTTCTTCTAGTTCTATCTTACGACTTATTAGAGAGCTGATCAGTTCTTCCAAAGATGTCTCGTTCAGATTCTTTGATAGCTTCAAAGCAGTGACCATGGGTCTTCAAGCCTTTGGAAAGCTTCTGATGATTTTCTTCACATGATCTACTGTTGAGTAGCCTTTCTCCAGAACTTTGAGTCCAACAACCAGAATTTGAAACCTTAAGAGCATCTTCTCAATTGTTTCATCTTCTTCCATCTTGAACCCTTCATACTTCTGGATAAGAGCTAGAGATTTTTTCTCCTTGACTTGAGTGTTGCCTTCATGTGTCATCCTCAAGGAGTCAAACATGTGTTTGGCTGATTCTCTGTTTGTGATCTTCTCATATTCTGTATAGGAAATGGTACTCAGAAGTATGGTTCTGGCCTTGTGATGGTTTCTTAATTCCTTCTTCTGTTGAGTTGTCATGTTCTTTCTTTCAATCTTCTGAACGTCTACTCCAACAGGATTAGTGTATCCATCTGTCACCATATCCCAAAGATCTCTATCCAGAGCCAGAAAGAAACTTTCCAGAACATCCTTCCCGTAGTCAAAGTTGCCACCATTGAACACTGGAGGTTTTCCGTTGATCTTGTCATTTTGATAGTCATTGTTGTTGTTGACTGCATCTGCCATTGTGTTTTATCTTCTAGATCTTTTACTGACACGGTTAAGTGTATATCTCAGAACCTAGAGCTCTGTAACCAATTGAAGGAGCATAAAAACACAAGGAAGGGGGTTGGAATTGGGTTTTCAAAAACAAAAATGACTTTAAATGACACTTTGATTTATCTTGGTTCGTTTGAACTCAAACTACATCCAGTACACCCTCCAAGGTGATTTTGCCTCTATCAAAGAGGTCTTAATCCACTATTCAAAAATGAATACAACCATAATGACCTACTGTCAAAGTCTTCTTGAGTCTACTGAATTACACTTGTCACTCAAGGGAAAACAAATTATCTTTTACAAAGATTAACAATGTAACTTAATAATGCTTCTAACAAGCTATAATCACAAAGTGATTTGTTACAAGATATTTGAGAGCAAGATAATATTTTGAGCGTGTAAGTGATATAACGTGAGAACCAGAGCTTCAAATCTTCAGGTAGATTTATTTATATAGTGGTTTGAATTTTCTAGCCGTTGGAAACATCTGGAGCTTGATTTGGATAGTTGTTAATTGCCATTAAATCCTTCCAAATGAGGAGATTCTTGTTCCCAACCATTATTCTGATTTTCTTTAAATAGTCTTTAATGAGAGTATCAGAATCTTCTAAGTGCCAATCAGAGTATCATAAATGAATACGCAGCATTAAAAACATCTTCAATGAGAGCTTCTCTTTGACAACATATATTTTATTAAATAGTGCAAGACTGTTTCTATTAGAAGATGTTTTCCTTATAAGAACTTCTACTACTTCTATAATGCACATTAACCATAAGTTAGTTGCAACACATATTAGAACTTCTATTCTCTTAGGAAGGTATTGTTATCATCAAAACTATAATAGAAGATTAGAATCAAAATTGTTCTAACACATTCTTCGCGCTCTCACTCTATCGGCCTAAACCTTAATATGTCTTACACTCTCGTGTCAAAACAATGGAATCTCAACTTAGAAACTAAAACCAAAATAACAATTCAGCATAATTCTGCACTTATATTTTTCTACAGAGTCCCGTCGGTGACGATGGTCCTCATACGCCGGAACTCAACTAAATTACTACGACATAATATTTATTGAAATTGACATGATCAAAATTATAAAAACTAAAACTAACATGGTATGGAATTCAATTAAAGTAGTAGAATGCAAACAAAAGAAAGCAGTAAATTAAACCTAAAATTAAGTAAATTGAACTTCAATTAAAAGAAAATAATGGCAGCAGGCTTGCGATCCAAGAGTACAACATAGTAAAGGAAAATAAAAACAGATGTAATAATTCCTTGATGTGAGTAATTGTTGCTTTTCTATAGCGGTAAAAATTGAGTGTAATCTACTGTTTAACTTAGCTCAAGGAAAACAGAGTCAACATCGCACTTTTATTTTATTCCAAAAAGGAAAAGGAAAAAAGAGCGAATAAATCCTAAAATGAATCTAAAAGCAAAAATCTTAAGAAACAAACAGAGAAAGGGTAAGGGGGTTGGTTACAAAATGGGAAGGTGTTAGCACCCAAAATGTCTGTCGTACTCCACGGGAGCCCTTTGAAACACTTACACTTTTGGTTTGAAAATTGTTTGGTAAATGAGAGTGATGGGATGAGAAAAGAATTCATTTTTAATGTTTTTGTGTTTATAGAGGATTAATGCCTCATGCCTACGTACCCACATAGTGCAATGTAAGATCAAAACCCCGTAGTTTGTGGTACGAATAGTGAAAATTTGTTGGTTGTCATTGATTTTAAGAAGTAAAGACAATTTGTCACTTTCAAGTGGATGGCCTCACAACTCTACCATGAGAATGAGGGCATGAACTCATACATCATTATGAGGAGGGCCCCAACTTGGATAAAATTGACGAGTATGCCACTAAACCCCTACAAATAACAAGAGACTCAATTACATCAAACTACAACCATGGAGATTGAGAGACTTGCACCCGACTAGAAAAAACGACTCATAGTCTAAACTTGTAAAAAGAAACAAAAGAGTGCACAAAGGCACAAAACAACTTGAATGAGTTTAGTTCATTATAATTTTTGAATTTAGGTCAACATGATTAAGTTCATTTACATTTATTGAAACAAAAGAAGAAGTAAAAGCCACTTGACAAAAATTCAAGGTTTGAATTGTTAAAGTGGTTAGAATTTAAAAAGAAGAATCCTATGAAAAAGGGCGAAGGTTTTGAAAATTAAAGAAAGGGAGGAGATGAAGAGGATACCCTAAAAATAAAATAAAAGAGATAAGGGAGGAAAGATCTAACCAACTTGATGATACTTCCAAGCATAAGCAAAAGAGTTCCATCCTTATAAGCATAAGCTAGCAAATGGCTAAATAAAGACTAAGGTATCAACTCCATGATGATCAAAGCAAAGGGAAGGTGTCCTAGAATCTAAGTCTAAATCTCCACTTCTAATGCAAAGGATAGTAACCATAGTCCAATATTAGGATCACAAGTTTTTTAGAGGTTTATGGATTTATTAATGTTTTTGGTGTCCAAAGGGCAAAAGAAAAGCACAAAGATATAATGACATAAACATAAACAAGATAATGGATGATATAAAGCATAATAAAGGTAAAAGAGAGAAGGGAGCAAGAGATAAAATAAAAAGGATAAGAAGAAAGAGGTAAAATAAAAGCAATATAATAATATATAATAATGAGGTGAACTTAATCAACCACAAAAGTAGCAAAGCTAAAGCTCAAGGCGACAACCGAATTTCGTCTCGTATTTTGCACTATATGGTTGATCTATGTATTCAAGTAATTAGTTAACAAAACTTGTAAGAAGATTTATAGAATCAAAGCCTCTTCAACAACAAGTTTGAGAATTATGAGCTTAATACAAAAACCAACCATGTTTGGGCTTACGCAACTAATCAAGGTTCGGGCCCCGAAAGTACAAATGCCAATAAGGATTGAGAGGGACAAATGTAGAGCTATGTTAAGCAATCGCCAAGTAACTTATATAGAAGTTACCCTACAACGAGGTCTGTCAATATCAATTAAGGTAACTATTATTTGTGTTAATTCCTGTTAGATGAACAACATATAAGTTGTCATCCGAAAACAATACTGCACGAAAGGAAAAGGGATAACGATCTCGTCTCGATAAAAATCCAATAAGAGATTTCAAGATCCATGAGACTTTCATTGATCAAAAGAAAAAAAATAAAGGGAGAGGGATGGAGAAGAACCAAATTGAATCACAATTTAGAGGTCCTTTCATCTTTAATATCAATCACCTTTAATTGATAGATTCAAGTTTTAAAAAAATGTATCACTAAACCAAAGCACCTCTTATGAATTTAAAAATCCATTTGGAGATTGATTTGAATTAATGAACATTAGTCTAATATAATCAATATCCAAGGTCGATTGAGATTAAAGAGGAATTAAGCTAAAAAATGCTTTCTAAGGTTAAAATAAGAAAAGAGGGGAAGAAGAAGGAAAATAAGGCAAAACAATCCCAAAAATCAGGGCAAAAATCACTTCTAGAACAATGTTAATCGATTAACAATTTGGTTAGTCGGTTAACATAGTCAAAATTTGAAATCATGCGCAAAAACACATTGGTTAATCGATTAACCAGATTTTACTGCAACTGGTTAATCGATTAACACTGCACCAGAAGCATAAAATTAGCTAAAATTTAGCATGATCCTCTTTCAAAACATTTTTCAAACACCTTGTAATCATAGATCTGAAAATGATCTAGCACAAAAGTCACCAACGATCTACATTGTGGATGATGAAGGTGAAGGTGTAAAAATGGTGTGAGATAAATTACCACTTCAAGGATTAGAACAACTCCAAATTACTCCACAAGCATGATTGATCTACTGAAATTGATGAAGAAAAATAAAAAGGATGAAGGTTAAGCTCAAAGTTAATCAAGAGTTCAATGTGAATTATTGATAACTTTCAAAAGAAGAAATTGAGCTTTGGTGAATTTTGGTGGTTGGAGATATATTTTGCAAGAGGTTTTTTGACTCTCTAAAGCTTGTGAAATGAGTGGAATGAGGACTATATTTAAAGAGTTTAGGCTTGGAAATTTGGTGGAATGGTGCTTGCTTTGGAAGATCAAAATTAGGCTTGGAAATCAAATCTGGAGGGAAATTCATAAAAAAAGTGGTGATTAATGAAGGTATATATGGTGGGAAGTGATCAAAGTGATGTACGGGAATTAAAATGATGTGGTCTAGAATATTCCAAGTGAGATCAAGGGTTGAGATGATGCAAAATTCTGCATAATTGAAACCATTTTGTTTTCGAAATTCTCCCAGGTTAATCGTTTAACCAGTCCAAAATTTGAATAAACACTTGAACCTCGAAATTCCTTGAATAAATCAATTAAAACATGAGGAATCCTTGAATAGATAAATTGACATTATTGTGGATCAACTTCGACTTTTTATCAGTGAAATTCATTCGAGCTGTAGGACTACTATTTTTGGTATTTTTAATTTGTTCTTCCCCTAAAAATGTTAATAAGAGAAAACAAAATATTTTTGGATTTTGTTTAGATGTTAGTAAACATAAACAAATGAAAGGCAAACAAAAGAAACAGTGATTTTATGTGAGGTATAAACCCGCAACTAGGAAGGACAAAAGAACCAATGCATGATCTTGTTTGTATGCAATGATGCAAGTGCAAAACACAATCTTAGAGGGGGGAATAGGGTGTTATAGCTGCCACTATTTAAGTTTCTTCAATCTGGAGATATAAAGATTGACATCTTCGTTTCTACACGATAGGAGAGACTGAAATATAGAAAACCCAATTTTTGGCCTTAAGTGACCATGCAATGATATGAATATGAGATTACATGCAAACCCAAGATTCTCCATGGGAAATATAACACAACAAGAGGCAAACAAAAGCTTAGGGAAACAAGAGAAAATCCCGCTGGGGAAAAACAACAGACGACAAGAGAGTTTACCAGGAAAATAAATCACTTGATAGCTGACTCAACTTGAGGAATGATTGAGTATGAAAATAAATCAAAACATAATCAAGAAAAGACTCAACATGGAAGGATAAAACTTCACTGGAGAAAACATCAACCAAACAATGTATTCAAATCGATAAAAAAATGGAGAAAAACTAAACTAGGAACAAGTTATCTACTACCAGTCACTGGGCAGAGATAAAGATAAAAAAGGAAATCAAAATTACATGCTACATGTCACTGGGTAGAGGTAAAGCAAAGAGATTAGGAACAAAATTACTGGCTACCAGTAACTGGGTAGACGAACCGAAATATATGAGGAAAAACATTACCGACTACCAACAAGGGTAGGCGAATCGAAATATATGAGGAACAACATTACCAACTACCAACCAAGGGTAGGCGAACCAAAATATATGAGGAACAACATTACCGACTTCCAACCAAGGGTAGGCGAACCGAAATATATGAGGAACAACATTATTGACTACCAACCAAGGGCAGGCGAACCGAAATATATGATAACTTAATTCCAAATTAATATACTCAAGAGGAAAGATTACCCACTACCAAAGAAGTGATAGCTTAATTCCAAAGTAATCAATCAAATAAGAGGTGAAATATTACCCACTACCATGCAAGTGATAGCTTAATTCAAAAGAAATAGACTCAAGAAGAAAAATTACCCACTACCACATAAGTGTAGCTTAATTCCAAAGTAATCAATCAAATAAGAGGAAAAATATTACCCACCATGCAAGTGATAGCTTAATTACAAAGTAATGGACTCAAGAGGAAATATTACCCACTACCACGCAAGTGATAGCTTAATTCCAAAATAATCTATCAAATAAAAGGAGAAATATTACCTACTACCATCCAAGTGGTGTTTAAACCAAGGTAATAGACTCAAAAGGGGGACCAAAGTCCAATCGAAGAACAAGTCAGAGAGAAACAGTCAAACAAGACTCATTTTGAGGAGGAAACATCTCAATTAGGGCTAATTCCATCCAGATAATGAACTAGGGAGGATACTGAATCAAAATTATCCACAAGAAACAAACTCAGTGAGGAATTAGAAAGAATAAACACTTTCTGCTTAATGGTCGACACTCTATACTTGAGGGAAGACAACACACACACACACACTTTATAGGACCAGGGTAATAGACTCACAAGGGGGACCAAAGTTCAATCCAAGAACAAGTTGGAGAGAAATGGTCAAACATGACTCATCCCGAGGAGGAAATATCTCAACTGGAGATAATTCCATCCAGATAATGAACTAGGCAGAAAAATGAATCAAAATTATCCATGAGAAACAAACTCAGTGAGGAATTAGAAAGAATAAATATTTTTTGCTTAATGGTCAACACTTTATACTTGAGGGTAGACAACACACACACACTTTGTGGGGAAAATCAACACTAAAGAGTGGGAACATGTATCAAAGAATGCAGGATTGCAAACATATGATGCTATGCATATAACAAATGCATGAATATGCATATGAATATGCTGACGAAACAGATATAAAGATAAGCAATGGGTGACATAAACACCACAACAACCAGATACTTAGCTAATCCCAAAGCAACATCGTCGGAAATTCTACTTGATATTCAACTGAAAAATCCTGCAGGGGATAAAACAAAAGTCATCAAAGGAATAAATCCTACTATAAGGCTCAACTCATGCTGAGGAGATAAAATTACTGTTTGTGAGAAACACCCAAATATCAGTCTACAATAATCCATAAAAGGGATAACATCAAATATCCCACTCTGAGGGGATAACATGTTGAGGAAACATTAGCAACACAAAATCTTCCACACTCTTTGGGAAAAAGAGGGATTGTCCATTTAAACTTTAATGTGGACAAGAAATATCCATCAAAACTCTATTGGGAAATAGATGAGGATCCAATAGTAATAAAAACAAAGCAAAAGCTACTAGGGTAACAAATATCAACATCAACTTTGCAAAGGGAGACATTAATGATAAGGAAAGATAATAAGTTGTCGGGGATATGGAATCATTTCCACAATCCTTGTTGGGTATAAAGAGTATTCTTGCTATGAAATAAACATTGAGTGTGCCTTTTAATAAATATTGAGTCTCTGAGAGAGGCAATAATCATATCAAACCTACTCCGCTTTAGGGAAAAGGTATAAGACTTGTTGAGGATTAAATAGGAGCCTACTAGAAATCATCACATGAAGATCTACTGGGATATGAGAGAAAGGCCTTTGGGGATTATCCACCAATGAAGAAAACTTTCGGACTTTCCAATCCTTGTGGGGATATTGGAAAGTTAGCATCAAAGCCAAAAGTCGAGTTAGAAGGGATTTTAAATCAATACCTAACACTAGTTAAGAGAAAACTTATCAACTGACTGCTATACCAAAACTTCTGCTAGGGGACATAAAAAATTCAAGTTGAGGAATAAATCATAACTTGGCTGAGGATTCATGTAAATCAAACATTGCTTCTTGTACCAAGAAATAACTATTTCTACTTAGGAATAAGTTAAAACTCAGTTGGGGATTCTCATGTAGAAACCATTCTTCAATTTTGCTCACTTCTAGAGAAGCAATATTACCAACATTTCATAATGCCATGATTGTCAAGAAACTCTGTTTGGAGAAACAGTCTGATCAAACCCTGCTTTGGGAAAGGAAAGCTACACACTTCAAGACCTTACCATCCATGGAATAACTGTTGACATTCTTTCCTCATTCATAAATAAAATGAACGATTACCAATTAGCCTTTGAAGTGACCACTTAAGGTAAATCAAGAGAAGGATTTAAATGAAATCTTCTAGCAAATTCCTCTTTGAGAACCTACTGCTGAGGTCCACTGTGGGAATTTGAAAAGATATCAACTGGAAGAGTCTACTACCGAGATTCTGAAAAGAAACAAATTTCTGTCAAAATTTAAAAGCATCAAAGTTAACTAGAAAATCCACTACCGAGATCTTGTAAAGAAAACAACTTATGTTGAAGTCTGATGCAGATCTATTGTCGAGATTAACCATAGAATCTACAAATAAAACATCTTCTGTCGAGGTTAATAATGGGATTTTTCTTTTGAAATCATCCGAGAAATCTACTGTCGAGACTCTTGGAAAGAAAAATACCTTATAACGAGGTTAACTGGAAATCTTCTTTCGAGACTTACCAGGAAACGAGAGGAAACATCTTCTGCCGAGGTTAATCAAAGAAAATAGAACTACCTTCTGCCGAGGTTTACGATAATATTTCTTTGAAATCATTCGAGAAATCTGCTGTCGATATTCTTGGAGAGAAAATACCTTATGTCGAGGTTAACTGCGAACACACTTACTGCTGAGGTTTGTTGAAAATTCTATTTTAAGATTTACTGGAGAATCCACTATCGAGATTATCCAATCATCATTGATTGGTATTTGGTCTAGTTTAATTCCTTCCATACGTGATAAGTGGTCTTCTACTACGTTGTTAGTTCCTTTCTTATCCTTAATTTCAAAATCGAATTCTTATAACAGAAGGATCCATCTTAGCAATGTAGGTTTTGTGTCCTTTTTACTTAGAAGGTACCTAATGTTGCGTGATCAGTATAAATGATGATTTTAGCTCCTACTAGGTAGGAACAGAATTTTTCAAATACGAATACGACAGCAAAGAGTTCTTTCTCTATTATGGCGTAGTTCATCTGAGCAAGGTCTAAAGTCCTACTCGCATAGTATATTGCATGAAGTTTCTTATCTTTTCTTTGTCCTAAGATTGCTCCTACAACTTAATCACTCGCATCGCACATAATCTTGAATGGTAATGTCCAATCTGGTGGTTGCATGATGGGTGCAGTGATAAAAGTTGTTTTGTGTGTTTCAAATGCTTTTAAACAGGCTTTGTCAAAGATAAACTCAGCGTCCTTCATTAGCAAACCAGTTAACGACTTAGAAACTTCTTAATGAATCGTCGGTAAAAATTGGCATGTCCTAAGAAAATTCTTATTTCTTTCACGATTTTCGACGGTTGAAGTTATTTTATTAGTTATATTTTTGCTTTATCTACCTCGATGCCTCTGTTGGATATCACATGTTCTAAAACGATTCCTTGTGTGACCATAAAGTGTCACTTTTCCCAATTAATTACAAGATTTACTTTTACGCATCTTTCGAGTACCATCTCTAAGTTCGATAGACATCCTTCGAAACTTTGTCTGCATAAGAAGAAGTCATCCATAAACACTTACATGATGTCGTCTATGAAATTTGCAAATATTGCCATCATACATCATTGGAATGTCACTGGAGCGTTACACAAACCGAACGACATACAACGGTAAGCAAATGTTCCGTAGGGGCATGTAAAGGTGGTTTCTCTTAGTCATTAGGATGAATAGGAATTTGGAAGAATCCTGAGTAACCATCTAGGTAGAAAAAATACAAATTTTTGGTTAATCTCTCCAACATTTGATCGATGAAGGGTAAAGGAAAATGGTCTTTTCGGGTAGCTTTGTTTAGTTTTCGGTAATCAATACACATTTTGTTCTCGGTCACTACTCTTTGTGTTATGGATTCTCCTTTTGAGTTCTTAGTCACTATAATGTCTCCCTTCTTTGGTATGACATGCACTGGGCTAACCCATTGACTGTCGGATATTGGATATATAATTTTGGCGTCTAGTAACTTATTTACTTCGTCTTTGACAACAATACTTAGAATCAGATTAATCCTTCTTTGAGGTTATCTAGAGGTCTTACAGTATTTCTCTAGCATAATGCGGTGCATACATATTGAAGGAGTTATTCCTTTCAGGTCAGATATGTTGTAGCCTAACGCAGTTGGATATTTTCTTAAGACGTCTAATAGTTTTTTGGTTTCGAGCTGTCATAAGTCTGCATTTATTATAACAGGTCTTTGAATTCGGAATCTAGGAATTTGTATCTAAGATTATTAGGAAATACCTTGAGTTCTAGGGAGATTTCTTTTGGGCATGGCATATGATTTGGTGTAAGAGCTAGGCATTCATTTAGACTGTCGTCCTTATAAGGTTCTTGCCAATTATCATCTTCAAGGATTTGAAGGGATGGGATTTTCATTATATCAGAATAGGTAGTCTCTTATTTTTCCATTTCCCTTCTTCACTCATCAATGACGTCTATTAGGTAACAAGTATCATCTATGGTTGGAGCTTGGAGGAATTAGGTTAAAATTAATTCGACTTTCTCTTCTCCTACTTTGAATGTCAGTTTTTCTTTCTTCAAGTCTATGATAGTTTCAGTTGTGGCTAAGAATGGTCTTCCCAGTATGATAGGGGTCATAGCATCTTCCTTGATGTCCATGATTATGAAATCAGTTGGGATGTAGAACTGACCTATTCATACAAGAATGCCTTCTAGAATACCAACGGATAGTTTTACTAAGCGATCGGCTAGTGGAACTGACATCTTGGTCGGTCTTAGTTGTCCCATATCGAGCTTTTTTCAAATTGATAATGGCATAACACTTATATTGGCCCCTAAATCGCATAGAGCTTTATCTGTGACAAACTTTCCTATTACACAGGGAATAAAGAAACTTCCTGGATCCTTCAGTTTAGGAGGCATGTTATTCTGGATAATAGCGTTACACTCAACAGTAAGAGTAATTGTTTCATTCTCCTCGATTTTTTTTTGTTAGATAAGATCTCTTTTAGAAATTTAGCATATGAGGGCATCTTAGTAATATCTTCTGTAAAGGGTATCGTAATGTTTAACTGTTTCAGAGGCTCTACAAATTTCTTGAATTCTCCCATAGTTTTAGAATTTGTTAACCGTTGGGGGTACGAAATTGGTAGTTTATATGGTGGCGGAGGTACATAAGGCTTTTCCTTTTCCTCGGCCTCTTGTTCATTGGTTTCCTTTTCTTGTGGTTTATCATTCTTCTTAGTTTATTTTTTAGGCTTTTGGTACATGGTTGGGTTTTTGGTTCTAGGATTGTCTGGTTCGTCCAATTATTTTCCGCTTCTTAGTATAACTACATTTGCATGACCTTTAGGATTTGGTTGTGGCTGTCTAGGAAACGTTCCAGCTGGGGCAGCAGTGGATGCTTGTTGTCGGGCTACTTGAGAAATGTGAGTTTCTAGCATCTTGTTATGAGTAGCTAAATCATCTAGTTTTGTCACCAATTGTTTGATTTTCTCACTAGTATGGATGTTCTGGTTTAAGAATTCTTTATTTGTTTGGGTCTGTATGACTATGAATTTTTTCATCATTAGTTCAACGTTGGATTTCCTAGGTGTATTTGGATTCGGTGAGGCATCTTTTTGGTATCCTGGTGGTACAGTTGTTGCTTGGTTAGGCCCATAAAAGGCATTATTGTTCTTATAAGAGAAATTTGGATGATTCTTCCATCCTGGATTATAGGTATTGGAATACGGATTTCCTTGAGCATAATTCACATGTTTGTGGTTAATTTGGAAAGAAGTTGACATTCTGATGGTGTGTGTCTTGGGATTCCATAAACTTCGCAATTTGGAGTTACGACAACCATGGTGGTTGTTGGTGTTATGGTTAAGTTATCGATCTTCTGGGCTATGCAATCCATCTTAGCATCTACATGATCTAAGTTGTTCACTTCATAAATTCCTCCCTTAGTTTGGTTATTCTCTACAGGTGTTCTTTCACCTCCCCATTGGAAATGGTTCTGAGCCATGTTCTCAATGAGGTTGTATACTTCATCGTATAATTTATCCATAAGAGTGTCTCCCGCGGAAGCGTCTACTGTCATCCTCGTGTTGTACAAAAGTCCGTTATAGAAGGTAATGATGGTTAACCAATTTTCAAATCCATTGTGTGTGTGTAGTCTCAATATATCCTTGTATCTTTCCCACGCTTCATATAGTGGTTCGACATCTTTCTGTCGAAATCCGTTAATTTGAGCTCTCATCATAGTTGTCTTTCTTGGCGGGAAATATCTTGATCGAAATAAATTCTTTATTTCTACCCATGTTGTAACATAGTTGGTTGGTAGAGATTGTAACCATGCCCAAGCTCTATCTCTTAAAGAGAACGGAAAAAGTCTCAATCTTAGTGCGTCTTGAGTTACACCATTTGCTTTCACGGTATCTGCGTATTTCACAAACTTCGTCAGATGTTCATTAGGGTCATCCGTAGGATTTCCAGAAAACTGGTTTTGTTGTACAGCTTGCAGCAGTGAAGGTTTCAGTTCAAAATCGTTTAGGGTAATGGATGGTGCGACAATACTATTGTGCGGTTCTTTTTGAGTTGGAGTCGCGTAGGACTTGAGTGAACGTCGCGATGGTGCTCCGTTTTCTTCGGCCATGATTGGTTCTTCAATTGGTTCTGGTAATATTTCTTCCAGTAAAATGGTTTTGTTGGTTTTGGTTCGGCGTCTTGAGCTTAAGAAATGCTCAACTTCGTTGATTTGGGGTTCTACGTTTTCGCCTCGGGAGCGAGTACTGGGCATACAATCGACAAAGGGTGATTTTTTGTTGCCTTAGTCTCGATGGCGCAACAGCGAATTACAATATTGACTAAATCTAATTCCCCAGCAACAACGCCAAAAACTTGATTGCGACTTTACGAGTCTAAATATTCTTACTGCAAGTATACAGTCTAATCATGTAGTAATAAAAGATATTGATCCCACAGAGACTCGATAATCAACCTAGCGCTATTAGGTGTTACTATGTTTAGTTAAGGCGAGTGATATTTTAGGTTTAAAGGGCGAGAAAGTAAGAATTAAGGGTTAAATTAAATTATAATAATGATATCGGTATGTAATTGGTACACCTTCGCGAACTCAATAAAAGGGTCGGCTTATTAAGGTTTGTCAAGTTATCTTTCCGTAGAAACTGTCGGTTTAAAAGTTGTTGACTCACACTCTCGTGGTCTTGCCTAATACTATACTCCTAAGTTCAATTGAGCGCTCTCGCTATGTCAATTCAAGTTAGAAATACCTTGTGGAAACCTAAAGGTTCTAATTGGTTTTAAAGTGCTTTCGTTGTATTTAAAAGCAATGCTCGATTTCAGCTATCCGATTAAAATCTCACACTCCCGTGGTCTTAATTCTAACCTTTTATACTTTCTCACTCTCTTAACAAAATTTGTTTTATAAATAAGAAATTGAAACCAGAAAGTAACTCGAATAAAGGTTTTAGCCTAAGTCTATTTAATTCGTTTCGGTTATACAATCACATACCGATTAAACGGTTTAGCCAGGCATATTAATTAAATGCGAAGAAATGTAGAAGGAGAAACGCATAAAAATAAATAACATAATAATTAAATGTTAAAGAATTAAATTAGGAAACCTGATTGAAGTACTCTTGATCAATCAATCTTGTAGTAACTTAAACTAAAATCAAAATGCAGTGGCTAGAAAGAAAATAAATGGTGATAGCTTCCCAAGGAAGGAGACTATCACTTTGGTTCAGTAATGGAAATAAAGTAAATACTGAAAAGAAAAATACTAGAAATCTATGAACATAAAAATATGGCTTCGATCAGAAGTTTGGCAGCAATTTAATATTGGAAATGAAGCTCCCTTCGGAACTTGTGGTAGCTTCTATTTATAGCTTCTGTAAGTTGAGTTTGTTGAGAATAAGTCGGAATCATAATTGATGGGCCTTGACTAGGAGTGTGGACTGAGACTGTAGGGTTGAGGGAAAATCTTTGTTGAATGAGAAGAAATCATATACGGCTATCTATTTTTGACTGCACTGAAACGCGCCTTTAGGTTTCTGATAAATCAATTGGGACGATCGTCCAGAATGTGAGACGTACGTCTGGAGTTTGTGACGGTCGTCTAAGAGGTGAGACGATCGTCATACATAAGAAACACATAATCTTCATTTTTGTCTCTGTCTGCTTCATTTTTTGGGCTAAAACTCTTGTTTCTGCCTCATTTTCATTCTTTTCTTCCACAAGTCAGGTATAACTAAATACCTGCAAATATTAAACACAAAATCGCGTAATTTTTTTCGAAATGAGGAAAATCGTAACTTAAATAAACGAAAACCATGCTAATAAATCGATACAAAATCGTGATATCACATGTGTAGGAAATCATAATATAATAAAATACAAAAAACAATTCAATAGGCATCCTTATGTTTAAGCCCTATTATTGGCTTTTGAGCCATCTCTTCTCCCTCTAACTTCTCGTTGTTTTCTTAAACTGTTGTTTGTTTGTTAGTTTAGAATTTTTATGTTTAAATCTATCTTTCTTTATCTCATCCTAAAGCAAAGATAATAAAAAATTTCTTAATCATCAAAGAGGATACAATATAAAATATATTTGTAATCTTTCTCCCTTGGGATTTTGGGCCTCTTCTTCCCAGTTTAACTCCCAACATCATTCTTTAAAAACATTTAAGAATACTCAAATCATAGCAAAGACATAATAAAAGTATTCAACACATGGGCCTCTTAAAGGTAACCTAGCCTCCTCTTGGGTTTAAACACAAGGACCCTCAAAGGCTTCCTAAAAACATAGGAACATATCCTTAGAGAATCAAACACATACATAGTCTCCCTCTCCTCGATGGATGACTAAAATAGCCTCTTGTAGCTTGATTTTTGTGGTTTTGAATCGCTATCGCTTTATTACTACAGTTCAATTCATTTTTTTATCCTATAAAGCTGATTAAGGAAGTGAAATAGATGTATCCAACTAACCCTTCTTGCAAACTGAGGTTAAACAGTCAAAATTGTTGGTTTAAAGAAGCTTGCAAAAGTGTGGGTCCCTTTTAGATTATTCACAATAAGTTTAGGATATATATGTTGTTCATGATATATGTGAGGATTTCTTGTATTTGGGTCTAGGAATGAAATAAGTGTTGGTATGATAGGATGAAGTTGTTTTTTTTTGTTTTCACAATTTTATGATGTTTTTGATAGTTCTGAGAACCTTTTTTTTGTGTGCTTGCAAAGATCTTACTAACTTTTGCCTACGTATCCCCAAAAAGAGAATTGAGGGATCAGAGAATTGTAGTTCCTCCTAAAAGGCTAAAGCTATGAGGAAAGGTTGATTTGTATCCTGGTTAAAGCACATGATGTTGATGCTCAAATTTTGTATTTGTGTCTTGATCAAAGCCCGAGATTGAAGCTGAAATGGTTTGTTTGTGTCCTAATCAAAGCCCAGAATTGAAGCTGAAAGGTTTGTTGTAACTGATAGGTTGCTTGAATTGCATAGCTTAAGGCATAAGTTGAATGGTATCTTGATTTTCATAGCTTAAGAAAGGTTGAATGGTTGACCTGAATTGCATAACTCAGGAAAGTTGAATGGGTTATATTGATTTGCATAGCTCAAGAAACGATGAATGTTTAGCTTAGTTAGAGTCCAAAACTATGACTGTATTGCTGGGAATTAGCTTAGTTAAAGTCCAAGACTATGACTGTATTTTGATATTGTCTGCTTAGTTAAAGTCCAAGACTACGACTGTATTATTGAATTAACTTATTTAAATTCCAAGACTATGACTACAATGATTTGTTGCCTGTAAAGTGTTTGACTTTTTGTGCCTTGATTAAAGCCCAAGGTTGAAGCTAAAAAGGACTCAGTAGAGAGAACTTGTCATCTCTAATGAGGGAAAGGTTTGATTTAAATGTGCCTTGATTGAAGCCCAAGGTTGAATCTAAACAAAGAAAACTGACTATGTAGGGAAAGTTTATATGTGTCCTGATTTGGAAGCCCGGGTGTGAAGCTTATTTGTGAGAGACTGACTCTTGGTTTATCTGTATCTTATATGAAGAGTTTTTTGTCTGTTGTTTAATAAAATATTTGAGGTCATCATACATTCCTTTGTCTGGGGAGGTTCCATTGTACAAAGCCCAAGAGGAGGCTAGCTTGGTCATCCATCAAGGAGAGGGAGACTATTTTATGTGTTTGTTTATAAAGGTTTGTTCCTATACTTTTAGGAAACCTTTGAGGGATCTAGTGTTTAAGCCCAAGAGGAGGCTTGGTTAAATTTAAGAGGACCATGGGTCCTTGGATAAAGCCCAAGAGGAGGCTGGGGGAGGCTGAGAAATTTCTAAGCCTGGGATAAGGAACCTTTAAGAAGCTTGAGGGTCATTGAATTAAGCCCAAAAGGAGGCTATGTTTTTCCCTAATAAGGTTATAAGTTATTCAAAGGTTGGTCTACTGATATTAACTTGAGTGCTTAGAAATTCTAGCAGAGATGCAATAATTACAGTAAAGATGCATGCAGACAAAATAATGAGTCAGTAAATGTAACACCCCCTTTATATACCCCCAAATAATCAATTAATTCATTATTGGCACATATTAAATATTCCATCAGAGTATATTTAAAACATGGTATAAAAGGAGCAATGCCACATTATACTTGAAAATTTAAAACATACAACACCTGCTCATTAAGATATGCAACAAACGGGGTAACTTGCAAACACAAAGGATTTCATCCTTACACCCGTATTCATTTAATTCAAATAACAGCGGAAACCACATAACAATTTCAAACTTATATACTTATCATAAATATATTCATAAGTTTGAATCACCAAAATAATGTCATGTTTACATAAAACATCTATCATCAAAATACATATACAAATGCATTCACAAAAAGGCATCAATGCGACCCTAGCTACCCGGTGCTACATATCAAAGCCGACCGTCCAAAAGATGAAGACGATCTTCACAAAAATACCATCCAGCAACCTACTCTGCAATGCCTCATAGATCATCATAAAACAGCAGAAGGGTGAGAAACATTATTATAATAACATTGCATATAATTATATATTCTCAACATATAAAATGCATATAAAACATATTCTCACCACCAATCATCCCTCATCACCTATACACATCGCAACGTGTACATACAAAAATCAAGCATATTCATCATACACCAATTCACTAATTCACATAAACTTATATTACTTATGGTTATTCCTCAATTATATTCATTCCGCATAAAGATACGTCTAGCTATGTTTAATCACACATATACATTACAAATGTATAAGTCACATACATATACATATATCAAACATGCATATATACAAACAAGTATGTTTCATCACACATACTATCATCTCCATAATACTCCAAATAAACATATGCACATTCATGTTTATTTCTGCATATCATAATTAAAATGATAAAATGCAACTCATAGAGACCGACACACGACTCTATGCAGATGCAATGCGGTACCGACTCAACATTTCAACAAGTTCACTCAGGAACCAAATGGAATCATCTCTTGTTACCTAAAGTAAATCCCTGTCGGGCACACGATGTTCCCCATTGCTCACACCCCACATGGGCAAACAATGTTTATGGATTGCTTACACCCAATACGGGCACACAACCCGATTGCTCACACCTCACACGGACACACAATCAATGTGAATAAATCACCCATCGCTCACACCCCACACAGGCACACGATGTTTCTGGATTGCTCACACCCCACACGGGCACACAATCTGATCGCTCACACCCCACATGGGCACACGATCGTGTTGTAGTCATCTCTCACACTCCACATGAGCACACGATGCTACAACGGATTCACAAAGAATCCCACAACACAAGAATGCATACATTATGCTTTACATGCAAAATGACACACGACATTCTTGACAATGCATACATTATTCACAACATAATTATGCACTCAACTCATTTAATTAACATACATATGCATTCAATTCAAGCAATGTATTCATATGCCAAATGGCCACAATATCACTTCAAACCCACATTTCCATAATTAACTTATTTACGTTTTATCGGAAAAGTCGGGTGAAAGCCGGCTAAAGATTACATTTCTTAGCATCATTAATTTCTACGTGTTTCTAGCTTTGAATCGATATAATGAACACTATAAACGAATACCCAAAACTAAAGCTACGGATTAAAACACAAATCCTCTCAAAACCTACAGGCTCACTGAGCGCCCTCTCGCTCGCTGAGCACCCTCTCGCTTGCTGAGCGAGGAAATCCTTGGAACTCTCGTTGAGCGAGGGATAGCTCGCTGAGCAACCACTGCGAATTCCAGAATTTCTCAGCTGCGTGACAGTCAACTCAAACCATTCCAAACCTCCAAAATACTTCCATAAACATTATCAACAGCATATTCTAGCTATCATACTTTGATTATAACGATTTATAACCGATTAATCCACCAATTTCTCACATTTCCTCTAAAACCCTAACTATTCATCTTCTCTAAACTTTATCAAAACCAAAACCCAACCATTCACACACATTCATAATCATACACAATATCAAGATAACAATGTTTATCACCCTTACCCGATTATTTCAATTCCTAGGAGCAATCTTGAAGAATCCAAGCTTTTTCCTCTTTTTCTCTTCTCTTTTCTCTTCTCTTCCTTTCTTTCTTCTCTTTTTCTTTCTATTTCCTTTTCTTTCTCTTTCTCCTAACTTATATTCTTTTCTCTCTATTTCTATTCTTTCTCTTTATTTCTTACTAACTATTCTTTCCACCAAATATCATTTTTCTCACAAAAATATAATTCCATTTAATTCTAACTTATCACTAATTAGAAAAAGTCTAAAATACCCTCTTATCCAATTTTACCCGAAAATTCACAAAACGGTAAAATCACATATCATACCATATTAACATATCAACATATCATATCATCATGTTAATTCACAAATAAAACAAATATTCATTCAAATAAAATAAAAGACTCCACAAAAAATGGGAAATATTGAATCGGGGCGTTACAACTCTCCCCCACTTTAGAAATTTTCGTCCTCGAAAATATTACCTGGTTCAAACAACTCCGGATATGACTCGCACATCCTACTCTCCAATTCCCAAGTCATATTGCCTTCCACAACTCCTCCCCACGCCACTTTCACAAGCACAATATCCTTGCCCCTCAGCTTCTTGATTTCACGATCCAAACTCCTAACTGGCAAAGCTTCCACCGTAAGGTTATCTCTTACTTCGACCTCATCCATAGGAATAACATGTGATGGATCCGGAACATACTTCCGAAGTTGCAAAACATGGAACACATCATGCAAATTCGAAAGATTCAGAGGCAACGCCACACGATAAGCCACAACACCAACTCGTGCAGTAATCTGATACGGGCCAATAAAACGAGAAGTCAACTTCTTCGACTTCAAAGCACGACCCACACTCGTAACCGGTGTAACTCTCAAAAACACATGGTCGCCTTCCTGAAACTCAAGATCCTTCCTTCTCTTGTCATGATAACTCTTTTTCCTACTTTGAGAAGCTCTCATCTTCTCCCGAATAAACTTTACTTTTTTCGTCGTTTATTGTACCATCTCCGGTCCAACTACCGTTCTTTCTCCAGTTTCATGCCAACACAAAGGTGTTCGACATCTCCGACCATACAAAGCCTCAATGGTGCCATACCAATACTCGAATGAAAACTGTTATTATAGGTGAACTCAATCAACATTAAATAATTATCCCAAACACCACCTTGCTCTAGTACTCAAGCACGCAACAAATCTTCCAACGATTGAATTGTCCTCTCAGTTTGACCGTCCGTTTGCGGATGGTAAGCCGAACTCAATCATAGCTTAGAACCCAAAGCATTTTGCAATCTTTCCCAAGACCTAGATGTAAATCTAGGATCTCTATCTGATACAATACTCTTAGGAACTCCATGCAACTTCACAATCACAGAAACATAAATCTCGGCTAGCTTCTACAAAGAATAACTAATATCAATCGGAATAAAGTAAGCAGATTTAGTAAGCCTGTCCACAATTACCCAAATAGCATTATGACCTCTTTGTGTATTCGGCAAACCCGTAACAAAATCCATCGATATACTATCCCATTTCCATTCTGGAATATCCAACGGTTGCATCAAACCACTAGGCTTCTGATGTTCCACCTTAGACTTCTGACAAGTCAAACACGCATAAACAAAATGAGCTACATCTCCCTTCAATCCGGACCACCAAAATTTCTTCTTCAAATCTTGATACATCTTATTCTCTCCCGGATGTATACTCAAATTACTCTGGTGTCCCTCTTCCAATATTATCATTTTCAACTCCTCATCATTGGGAATCAAATACGACCACGGAATCTCAAAACTCCAAAACTATCAACCTTGAAATCCTCATTCTCATTCATCATCAAATCGACAAATTTCAAATCCAACTTTTGCTTTTCACAAACGGTTGCAAGAAAATCATTCGTAACATGTTGGATACCAAGTCTCACACTTCTCGGCGTCATCTCACAAACCAAACTCAAGTCTCTAAAATTCTCCAAAAGTTCCCATTCTCTTATCATCAATGCGGACATATGTAACAACTTATGACTTAAGGCATCGGCCACCATATTTGCATTACCCGGATGGTAATTCAAACCAAAATCATAATCCTTCAAAAGCTCTAACCATCTCCTTTGTCTCATGTTCAATTCCTTTTGATCAAATAAATACTTCAAACTTTTGTAATCACTAAAAACTTCAAACCTTGCACCATAAAGATAATGCCTCCAAATTTTTAGAGCAAAAACCACGGCCACTAATTCCAAATCATGCATAGAATAATTCTTTTCATGCACCCTCAATTTCCTTGAAGCATAAGCTACAACTTTTCCATCTTGCATCAAAACACCACCTAACCCAAACAATGAAGCATCACAAAACACCACAAATGGTTCCGTCGAATTCGGAAAAATCAAGATCGGAGCCGTTGTTAACCTTCTCTTAAGTTCCATAAGACTTTCTTCGCAATGAATATCCCAAATGAAAGCCTTTCCCTTACAAGTCAACTGCGTTAATGGAAGTGCCAACTTTGAAAATCCTTCAATAAACCTCCGATAATAACCCGTCAAACCTAAAAAGCTTCAAATCTCCGTAACCGATCTAGGAACTTCCTATTGTATTACTGCATCAATCTTAGATGGATCCACACTAATACCACCATCGGAAATAACATGCCCAAGAACACTTACCTTCGACAACCAAAACTCGTACTTTAACAACTTAGCATACAATTGCTTCTCTTTCAAAATCTGTAACACAATCCTTAAATGCTCTTCATGTTCTTCTTGAGACTTAGAGTAAATCAAAATGTCGCCGATGAACATAACCATAAAATGATCCAACGTTTCATGAAAAATACGATTCATGTATTCCATAAACACACCCGGCGCATTAGAAACTCCGAATGGCATCACAGAATACTCATAATGACCATACAGTGTCCTAAAAGCCTTCTTTTGAATATCCTCTTCTTTCACACGAATTTGGTGATATCCTGATCTCAAATCTTACTAAAAACACGCGCACCAACCAATTGGTCCATCAAATCATTGATCCTCGGAAGCGGATACTTGTTCTTAATTGTCACCTTGTTCAACTGTCGATAATCAATTCACAACCACATACTTCCATATTTCTTATTTACTGACAATATCGGTGCACCCCAAGGAGAAACACTCGGCCTAACAAACCTCTTATCCAATACGTCATTCAACTGCTTCTTCAATTCTACCAATTCTGAAGCTGACATACGATATGGTGCCATCGAAATCGGTTTAGTACCCGAAATTAGATCAATAGAAAACTCCACTTCTCTTTCCGGCGGTACATCCTTAATATCGTCCGGAAACACTTTTGGAAAATCACACACCACTGGGAATCTACTGATTTCCACTTCATTTTCCACTGACAGCGATGCAAACAAACCAAATAATTGAGCTTCGTCCACTAAAAGTTTCTTCAACTCTTTCGTGGATAGGAAACTCTCATCTTCATCATCATCCAAAGAAGAAAACCTTACTAACTTATGATAACAATCTATATGAACTCGATTAAATTGCAACCAGTTCATACCCAAGATCACGTCCAAACCTTCCAACTACAAACAAACTAAATACATAACAAAGTCTTTACCATACATGGTCAAAGAACAACTTACACACACCAAAGAAGTAGTTACCGACCCTGAAGCAGGAGTCTCAATAACCATCTCACCACCCCAAGAAGACATAAACAAATTCAAACGCTTAGTGCACTCAAGATAAATAAACGAATGAGTCGCTCCCGTATCAATAATAGTAACTAAAGGCGTACTATTAATAAATCATGTACCTTTAATCAAACGGTCTACACTAGTAGTATCCTTCCTTGCTAATGCTAAAACCTTTCCGCCCGCCTGAGCTTGCTTCGGCTTAGTACACTTAGTACTAATGTGACCAACTTCTCCATAATTGAAGCACTTCACAACATTCCTCCTACACTCGGTAGTAGCGTGTCCAAGACCTCCACAGTTTGAACATTTCACAATATTCTTCCCACATTCAAAAGACTTATGGCCCAAATCGCCACACTTGTAACACTTAACGGGACCAGAACTCCCTCCACCAGATCTCTTATCAAAGTTTCCCCTATGCTTGCCTTTATCAGCGGGTGTCACATAAGGTCCACTTCTAGCCTGATGCTTTCCTTTCCTCTTATTCACACTCTTGTAATGTGTAGAATGATCTTTGATATCTTCTTCAAAAATTCTACAACATTCAGTCAAATCTGAAAACCTTCTAATCCTCTGATATCCCATAGCTTGCTTAATCTCAGGACGCAAGCCATTCTCATACTTAATACACTTTGAAAACTCAGCAGTAGTAGCAGCATAATGAGGATGAAACTGAACCAATTCCACAAACTTAGCAGTATAGTCAACCACTGACATACTACCTTGATTTAGCTCAAGGAATTCAATCTCTTTATTTCCCTTCACACTCTCAGGGTAATACTTCCCTAAGAACTCAACACGAAAAATCCCCCAAGTTATCTCTTTATCATCGTCCTCAAGAGCTTGACTCATACCGACCCACCAATCATCGGCTTCTTCCTTCAGCATGTGAGAACCAAGCCTCACCTTACTTTCTTCAGCAGAATCCATGACTCTGAAGATTCTTTCAATTTCAATCAACCAATTTTGAGCACCATCAGGATTAAATCTTCCCTTGAAGACCGGCGGTTGATTCTTCCTGAACTCATCATTAGCACTCACATTCGGCGCTCCCTGCACCGCCCTAGCCATTGCTTCTAAAGTAGCAACCATCGCATTATCATTTCTACCATCCATATTCTGATCATTCCCAAAGACAACAACAAGATTAAACAAAAGTTCAATCATAACAACAACAAGACAGACACAACTGACTCGGACACTGGCTTTGATACCACTAAATGTAACACCCCCTTTCTACACCCCCAAATAATCAATTAATTCACTATTGGCACATATTAAATATTCCATCAGAGTATATTTGAAACATGGTATAAAAGGAGCAATGCCACATTATACTTGAAAATTTAAAACATACAACACCTACTCATTAAGATATGCAACAAACAGGGTAACTTGCAAACACAAAGGATTTCATCCTTACACCCGTATTCACTTAATTTAAATAACAGCGGAAACCACATAACAATTTCAAACTTATATACTTATCATAAATATATCCACAAGTTTGAATCACCAAAATAATGCCATGTTTACATAAAACATCTGTCATCAAAATACATATACAAATGCATTCACAAAAAGGCATCAATACGACCCTATCTACCCGGTGCTACATATCAGAGCCGACTGACCAAAAGATGAAGATGAGCTTCACAAAAATACCATCCAGCAACCTACTCTGCAATGCCTCAAAGAGCGTCATAAAACAGCAGAAGGGTGAGAAACATTATCATAATAACGTTGCATATAATTATATATTCTCAACATATAAAATGCATATAAAACATATTCTCACCACCAATCATCCCTTATCACCTATACACATCGCAACGTGTACATACACAAATCAAGCATATTCATCATGCACCAATTCACTAATTCACATAAACTTATATTATTTATGGTTATTCCTCAATTCTATTCATTCTGCATAAACATATTGTAAACACCCCAAATTTGCCCTCACTTTTTCTCACACCATGTCTTGTGATCTTTCATTTTTTTTAACATAAGCATTACATCTCATATTGTAAGTTTGCTTCACTGCATAGTTCAATTTCATCTGCATCTAGGATTTGTGATCTGAGCAATCCAAGAATCAATCTGAGTCATCCCAATGATCTTGAAGCATTCCAAGAGAGTCCATGTGTGTTCTATAATCATATTATGCTCCCCAAAGTTCACAAGAGTCAAGAGATCACAAAGAATGGCAAAGGCATGGAAGCAGAGCTAGGTTTTTCCTACAGATGACCAAAATTAGGGTTTTGGTTTCAGAGGCCTTAACTCCAAAAATTTGGTAATTATTGTTTCTAATGTTCTTAATATGTTATAAGGATCATGTGTACCAAGTTTGATGAAGAAATTCATTGTGGAAGTCATCTGATCATTGGGTAACTTCTTGAGCAAGTTAAGTCAAAATCAGGGCATCTGAGGCCCCCAACAATGAAACAAAAGGGTCATTTTCATCAAATTGAAGTTATATGATCTTTATTTGATCTTATAAGTGGTTGGAAGTTCACAAGATTGAAGAATTTTGAGCCAATTGCAAACTTGCCATTTTTGGAAATGACTTTAAATGCAAACTTTCCATTTTGGGAAAGATTTTCAACCTCCCCTTTCATGACCAAAAATGATTCAAATGAAAAAATTTTGGACATGAAAGTTGTAGATTAGGTCTTTCCCTTTTCAAAAAGTACAAGAACATGTCTTGATTCATCCTAGAACTCAAGATATGGCCATTCAAAGTTGGCAAAAATCACATAATTTTCATGTTCATGTCAAAGGGGGATTTATGCAATTTTGAGTTTCAAGCTTCTAAGTGACCTCTAATCCACTCAATTATGTCCCAACATGCTAATGCACCTTGCCAAGATCAGAATTGGCCCAAGGATTGAAGCATTTCATGGCTTGATTCACAAGAAACATCAAAGTTGGAAAATTGCATAAAGCTTACTATCTCTTCATCTAAGCCTTCCAGTTGCATTCTAATGATCTAAGGGCTCCCCATGAACCATCTGAGGCAATCTATGCTCATAAATCCTTGTTGCACAAGCCCATACCTCAAGTACACATAAGTTGACATTTTTGCATTTCCTCCCATACCAATCAAACTGAGCCACCACCCACTCTCTGACCAATCACAACCTCTTATGCAAACCCTAAGGAGCTCATTTCATAACACATTCAAGCCTAAAAACATTAGAGAGCTCAGAATTCACAAAAATTGTCAAAACCTTCCCTTCTTCGAAACTCAAAACACAACCATCAAATTTCAAAACAAACTTCACCAATTATCTTCAAATCACTCATAGAACACAAAGCAACCTTCAAAATGGCCTGAAACCTCCCAAATCAAAAACACGATTTCTGAGTTATCAGAACCAAACATCTCAAACTAGCCAAACCAAACTTGTTCTAAGCCTTTCAGAAGCACAAGGGGGGTCATTGGAGTGGTTTTGCACAAGAGAGGAGGTCAGAAAGCTCCAAACTGAAAAGCTTCAACTCAGGTATACCACAAGAATAAATTTTCCAGAAACCTTCTTTAAGTTTTAGAATGATTCTATATGTTTTCTATATCACTCTGATATGTTTAGTTTTGAAAATGATTGAGAAATGAGCATGTATGGTTGTTCTGAAAGTTTGCCCGAAAATCTTGTTTGATTCGATTCTTGCTTTTGATGAAATATAAATGTTATATGATGATGGATTCTTGTTTAGGAAGGGTAGTAGATCATTTCTGGAGCTTTATAGCTTTTAATTTGACCTAGGGAAGAAGTTGAGATTTTGAGTGGCCGGAGAAGATGACTGGAGCTAGCTCCGGTCACCTGAAAGTCATTAGAACCCTAATTAGGGTTAGTTGCCCAGATTGATTTCCCACCCTTGGATCTTGTTTTAATTAGCGTGTGGACGGCCCAAATGAAGCCATTAGCCCTAATCTTTAATTATTTAATTTAATTAGGATTAATTGAATTAATTTCCTCAGATTGAATCCTGGCCAATAATAAACGCGCGCAGTCAACCCCTTTCCCTTAGGTTTGAATCTGGACCACCGAATCTGATTACTTCCATTTTAATTCAATTTTTATTTCACTTTATTTCATTTTCTTTCCACATTTTATTTAAAATACCAAAACACATCAAAAATTTCTCAAACTTTGCATTCTGGTTTTAAATATTTTTCTCAACCTGAAAATAATTTTATTTTATTTTTTGCGTTAAAAAAGTATTTTTAAAATATTTAAATGTTATTTTTAATTAATTAATGGATTTTAATTAATTAAAAATGCATTTAGGTTTCTAAAAATCACCAAAAAAATCATAAACCATTTCAATACATTTAGAAACATTTTCAAACTCTTCATACAAATTTCTTTTTAGGTTTGATCATAATTTCTCAATTTTCTTTGAATTAAGGTTCATTAAAATTATTTTTTTAACCCTATTTTTGAAAAATCATTTCTGCCTAACCAAGAAGAGTTTGAACTTGATTCTTTTTGCATTGTTTCACACATTGCATGTAGTTTCTAGGTTATTTTCCTCATGAATTTATCTTGCATTTTCAAATTGATTTGCATTTTTCCTTTTGAATCACCCAAAAGCCCTAGCAAACTTAGAAAAATCAAAACTTCTAATAGGATTGGCTTCTGACCTTCTCCTTTGGGGTGTGACCTAATATAGGTTTAGGGTTTGATTGAGCTTGGTTTCAATTTTTTATCATGTTGTATGCTTCTGTTTTGTCCATTTGCATCTCACATGTCCATAAAACCCTAATTTCCCATGTTCATTTGCATTCACCTTGCATATCCATCATCATGTGAACTTGCCATGACATTTCAAGCATTCATATGTCATCTTAGACATCTTAAGACATTGTAAACACCCCAAATTTTCCCTCACCCATTCACATCATGGCTTGTGATCATTTCATATGCATAAACTCAATCACAGCATCTCATATCACATTTTTGGTTCATTGCATTGGTTCAAAGTCATCTGCATCTAGGGTTTGTGATCTGAGCAATCCAAGAGCTTCTTGAGCCACTCCAAAGGCCATCAATCACTTCAGAGGAGTCCATGTGTGTTAAAGTATCATATTATATCCTCTCAAAGTCAATAATGTCAAAGAATCACAAGAACTGAGAATGGTATGGAAGCAGAACCAGGCTTGACTGCACAGATGACCTAGAACTAGGGTTTTGGTTTCAAAGGCCATAACTCCAAATTTTTTGGTAATTATTGTTTCTATTGGTCTCTATATGGTATAGGGAGTATGCACATCAATTTTCTTGAAGAAATTCCATGGGGAAGTCATCTGATCAAGAGTTGACTTTTCAAGCAAGTCAGTTAAAATCAGGGCATCTGAGGCCCCCAATGACCCAACCAAGGGGTGTTCTTCATCATTTTGATTGTAGTTGATCTTTATTTGATCATGGAAGATGTTGGAAGTACACAAAATTGAAGAATTTCAAGTCTTTTGCAAAGTTGACTTTTTGGGCAAGTTTGACTTTTAATGAAATTGTCATTTTAGGCAACTTTTTCAACCTTTACTTTTTGATTCAAAAAAGCTTCAAATGGAAAAACTTTGGTCATGAAAGTTGTAGAATGGATAATTACCTTTTCAAAAAGTACAAGAACATGACCTAATTCATTTTGGATCAAAAGTTATGGCTTGTCAAAGTTGGCAAAAATCACTAAATTTCAAGTTATGCACCAAAGAGGCAAAGTTGCAAACTCACTTCTCAAGGCAAATTAAGTCATCAAATGGACTTCTAAACTTCACCACATGATCACACAAATCCTAAAAGTCAGATTGCACCCAAAGAATCACATGTTTTATGGCCCATGGATCAAGTTTTTTTCATAAGAACCAAAGGCAAGGCAAGTTGCAAAACTCATCATAGCTTCTCATCCACTTGTTGGCTAGCTTGCTGATCAATCCTAGGCCTTTCCTCACATTATGCTGCGCAGGACACACTCCTTGTACTTGGCTAGAAAGTAGCCCATGCCTTCTTACACCAACTTTGACATATTGGCAAAAGCACCCATACCAATCAATAAAGCACATGCCACTTCATCTGACCAATGGCAATTGTTTATACTAATCAAATGCAATCCAAACATAACAAGAGCCAAGCCTGAAACACACCACAACTCAGCATTCTCATTTTCACCTCCTTGTGCAAAAGCTTTCGAAACTGCTTACACAAGTCACAAACACACAAACTAACCTCACAGATCAACTCAACACATCTTCCTGGTCACAAAGCACCCATCACCATTGCCTTAAACTCCCAGAATCATAAATACGATTCTCACCTCACCTTGAGCAGAACCTCTGCCATCTTCCAAACCAGCCACCATAAACTTCCTCTAAGCATCAGGACTTCATCAGGGGCCTAAGAGGAGTGGTTTGCGCAAAGAGAAGAGGTCAGAAAGTTGCAAACAGAGAAAGCTCAAAGCTCAGGTATACCAAGAACATTTTTTCCAGAAATGGATTTTTAAGTTTCTAAGTTGTTCTACATGTCTTGCTGATCACTCTGGTGCTTTTATTTTCTGAAATAGTTGAGAAATGAGTATTTAATCTTGTTCTGAAACTTTTGCCCTAAAAAATGTTTTGTTTCGATTCAGCTGATTGATGAAAGATAAATGAGATTTGAGTGGGGGTTTTGATTCAGTGAGGTGTGGGAATGATTTCTGGGCTTTTAGTTTTCATTTTAGTGAAGTTTTGAGGATTTTAGAGATTTTCAGGTGAGGTTCCCACCGGAGAAGATGACCGGAAGTCTTCTCCGGTCACTTGAAAACAATTAGGGCTAATCCCTGTAATTAATGAGAGTTTGAATTGTGAGCGTTGGATGAGTTGACTTGGTCCATTCCCGCGCGTGTTCAAGGGCCCAGATCCATTCACTTAACCCTAATCCACATCATTAATCCTTTTAATTCAGTTTAATTAAATTAAATAGGATTTAACTCAGTTTGAATGTGGACCTTAGGATTGCGCGCGCAGTCAACAGATCTTTCTCCAGAATCAATCCTAGCTCTCCATTGCGTTTACTTTTCATTTTCTTTAATTTTAATTCATTTATTTTGTATTTCTTTTCCCCATTTATTTTAAAATAGAAAAATCATTTTAAAAATTCTGAAATTTTTTGTACAAACTTCTATGAATTTTCAGAAACCAAAAACATTTTTATTTTTATTTTTTGCATTTAAAAATATTTTTAAATCATTTAAAAGTTTATTTTTAATTAATTAATGAGAATTAATTAATTAAAAATACTTTTAGGTATTTAAAAATCACCAAAAAATTCATGAAACCTTCATAATCATTTAGAAACATTTTCCAACCCTCAAACCAAATTTCTTTTTTGATCTTGATGTCTTTTGAGAATTTTTCATGGAATTAAAATCATTTCAAGGCATTATTTTGATCCAAACTTCAAAAAATCATTTCTGCCTAACCATTGAGAGTTGGACATTGATTCTTTTTGCATTGCATTTTGATTAGCATGTAGTTTGTGAGATTAAATTGGCATGATTTGATCTTTCATTTTCAATTTGTTTGGCATTTTTCTTGTTAAGGTACCCTAAAACCCTAGAAAACTTAGGAAATTCATAACTTCCATTAGGTTAAGAGTTAGAACCCCTCCTTTGGGCAGTGAGTTTGTATAGGATTAGGGTTCCTTTGAATGCATTTTCAATTTTTTATCTTGATGTTTGCTTCTGATTTTGGTTTTTGTTTGATGCATTGATCATAAACCCTAATTTGGGCTTCCTTTTGCATTCATCTTGCTTTTGCATTCATACCTTGACTTGTCATGACATTTTATGCATCCATTTGATTCATTAGACATCTTAATACATATTGAAAGTATGTTTGATCATTGCATCATGTGTTTGCAATGTTGTAAGTCATTTGCATATCATAACTTTTCATGTATGTTCATGGTTCTAAGCTGGCTTCATTTGCATCCATTGGTTCATATGTTAATCCTCATACCTTGGTTCATGTTTGCATCATCTCATAGCATCATTATCATCTCATATATGCTTCTGGTTTTGATTTGCATCATGCCATTTCATTCCATTTTGCACTGCATTGTATCTTTCTCACTAACTTTTCAGGTGGTAAGCAACTTTGAGAAGTGAATTTGCCTTCACTTCTCACATTTCCTTTTCATCTCTCTTATGCATCATTGCTTCATTTTGTTTTGTGTTTGGGATTGAGCTTGCTCATTATTTTTCTTCTTACTTTCTTTCTTCAAGTGACTTGTCTTCTTAAATGAAGCAAGTTACTTTGCTTCTCTGCTCCTTTCATCTGCTTCCTGGTGGTTCCTCTGAAGATCCTTCTTGTAAACCTCACAAACCTTAGGAACAACCAAGCATGACAATGATTAGGGTTTTGATTAGTCCCCCACTTAGTTTTTTACCTTTGTGTCTCATTGAGTCTTCTCTTCTCATCTCATAATCAGGGACTAAACCCTAAAGGCTTTAAGGCTTTGTGATTAAGCTTATGCATGCATCCTTCTATTAGGATGGAGTGTATAACTTTAATCCTAAGTGTTAAACCCTTAATGTGTTTAAATCTCTTAATCAATTCACTTAATAATCATCAAGACATCACACTTGTAACTTGGGCCTTGCATTAGGGTTCGAATTCTTCCTTAATTGGTTAAGAAGGACTAACCCTAGTGTTAATGGACAAGTCCCCCTCAAGCTGTCTTACGAACCCTAAAAATCACTTCATCATCTTACCATTAACTAAAATCCACTTAATAAAGGCTTTGTTTTGTCATGAGTTTAATCCCTAATCATGGATTAAGTTGAGGAGCTTTCCTCAGCTTAAACATTCTCATCTATTATCCTTCTATTAGGATGGTGTAATGAGTCTGTTTAATCCCTGATTATGGCTTAATCTCATTACTTAACACTAAACAAAAACAACCAAAAACATCTAAATAATCACAAGTAGGTTAATGATCTTAATCCTACACCATGGTAATTAAGTGTGAGAAGCTGACTTCACACTTAAGGTATTCTCATTACCCCTAATCAGAGGGAAGATGTGATGAGTTTACTAACCCATTGGTTTAGGCTTAAGCTCATTAACTTGTGACAAATTTTCAAAAGCAATAAAAGACTGAAAACACAAAAACAAACAATAATCGTCTCCTTCGGGATTCTTTTCTCATCTCACTCACTCATAAACGAGAACTTGCTTCTTCCGTCTAATGCAAGACAGTTTGCATCTGTGCCAGACAGTTCATACACTTGAGCATAAGCAAGTAATCAGTTCACAAGTCAATTCATCTTTCAGTCTCTTTGGGTCGAACTACGGTGTTCTGACTTCATCATTGCACGAGAGGATACGTAGGCATAACTTAACAGTTATCGAACAAAAGTCTCTGTATATTCCCCCTTTTTCCAGCCTTATCCTTTAAGCCTCATGATCTTGAGCAATTCATTCTCATTCCTACACTGACACATCATTTATACACTTTACACTTCCTTTACACTGACACCTGTACATCCTTTTCCAGCCCTTTATACACAAATTTCACTGACACTACCCCTTTAAAACACAAATCTTTTAAGCGTGGATCCCGTTGAGTACGACGGACAATCTGGGTGCTAATACCTTTCCAGGTTGTAACCAACCCCCTTTCTCAGTCTCTCTGGTTCGCAACCGTCTTATCCATATCTTTCTAGGTCTATGCAGCATTGCCTTTCCTCCGGGATAAAAATGCCTAGCTGGCGACTCTTTTCATTCCCTGTGAGTTCACTCCTGTGTGTTCTCGCACCCTCCTCTCGTCGACCGTTCGCGTCTGTACCCCATTTGACCCGGTGTCATTTGGTGGGAGCGATAGCTTGGCGACTCTGCTGGGGAACCTTATACTGTAACCAGGGCTTCTGGTTCTTTTTGTGGGTTCCTCCTAGCGCTTGATTGATTTGTGTTTACTGGGGTGTTATGTGCTATTTGTGCTTGTATTTGTATTTATTTTTGCTTTATGTACATTTGTTTTACTGCTTTCTTTATAGCTTTACATATATCATACTGTCATACTGTGCTGGCTGGATCTGTTTTGTTGCTTTGGTGGGTGGGTGTTCTATTGAGAGTTGAGGTCCTATACCTGGGACCTGAGTGACACCTAGGCTAGAGTGGTTCATGTTCTTTCCCATTCCATTTCGGTCTGGTGCGGGAATATGAAACACGGTTCAGATATGGGTTTCTTCTTGAGAACTCTGTGCTGCAGATTTCCTGTAGTACTAGGGCTATCTGGGAAGCCTGCTAAGTCTGGATGACCTTTAGTATTGACCTTCAGAAACTGAGGTGAATTAGAGGAGGATCTTTTATGGTTATTGTAAACACTGTACCTCCGGGTTGGAAGTGTTTACACTTCCCATAACTGATCCAAGTCTGAGGATCCTTGTTTTAGAACACCACCTGTGAGGGGTTGGGCTGTTTACAGGTTTGCAGGTACCCTTGACCTCAGCATACCCTGTTACTTTGTTTTGATTAAGAGTACTCCATGTTGGAACAGTTCTTGTGATTTTAACCCTGGACATGTGACTCTTTATTTGAGTCCCCCACCTTGGTTACTGGACTTATGGTCCTCCATCTGGATTTCTTGAACATACCTGGACTTACATCAGAGCACTTGATCAGATCCAGCTCAGTCACAAACCCTTGCATATCATTTGCATACATCATCATTGCATCATTTTGACATTTGCTTATTTGTTTTTCAGGGTATCCATCCTTTATTTTGGCTTGGTTTTGACCCCATCATCAGCATAGACCTATCTACTTCAGCTATCAGCTACCTGCTTTAGTCACCAGTCTTAACCTGTCAGTGGCCCATCATCAGTATCATCCTTCATCATCAGCACCTGTCTCAACTCTTCTTCAGCAACATGGCACCTAAGAAGAGTAACATCTCCTATCATTTCTTTCAGCCTGAGCTAGCTGACATCAGGAAGATCCAGACCCTGATTACTCCAGACCATATACCACTATTCAGAGAACACTATGGAGGCATACTTGATGTGGTTATGGATTTGGACCCTTCACAGAGGAGCCTGATTCATACTTGCCTGCAGTTCTATGATCCCCCTCTGAGGTGTTTCACTTTTCAGGATTTTCAGTTGGGGCCTTTATTAGAGGAGTATTCATCATTGGTTGGTGTACCTATCAGGGGTGGAGTCCCTTTCAACCCTGAGATGGCTTTTCCAAGTAATGAAGAAGTGGCAAAGGCATTGCATTTGGAACCAGTTCTGATTGGGCAGAACATGACTACTAAGGCTGGAATCTCTGGTCTACATCTGGATTTCTTGATCTCTCAAGCTACCCTGAAGGCTTCTTTGGGAGAGTGGAAGGCAGTCTGTGCTTTATTGGCCCTTAGCATATATGGGATCATATTATTTGCAGATGAGCCTAGGTTTGTTAGCAAGAATGCAATCCATCTTTTCATTCTGAGGAACCCAGTGCCCACTTTACTGGGAGATTTCTACTACTCTGTTCACCAAAGGAATGAAAAGCAAAGAGGAAGATTAGTGAGGTGTTGTGCTCCCCTGTTCCATACCTGGCTGCTCAGACATTTGCCTAAGACTGATGCATTTCTAAATCCTCGTCAGCAGAGGAATTGGGCCAGAAGACTCACTGCTTTAACTTCAGCTGATATCAGATGGTGCACTCAAAGCACAAAAGGCAGGGACATCATTACCAGTTGTGGACAATTTCCCAATGTACCCCTGATAGGAGTAAAGGGTTGCATCAACTACAACCCTCTGCTATTCAAAAGACAATTAGGCTATGCATTGGTCCATCCCCCTAGAGCACAAGACTTGGCTGAGACCCTTTACTGTGAGATTAAGCCTAGTCTGGCTATTGTCAGGAAAGCGTCCTGGGCTTGGGACAATGTCCAAACTAAAGGAGTAACCATTCTTGGGAGATGCAACAATGTAGCCTCAGCACAGTACTATGAGTGGTCCCATGCCAGGGCTCAATTTTCTGGGATGCCCTTCACCATGGAAGATATACCTGGATCATCCTCAGCACCACCTCCTGTCACTGTCAGCTTAGAGGAGTTTGAGAATTTGAAAGAGAGAAATGAGAAGTTGACTCAGGCTCTGCAGAAGACCCTCTGGGAGAGGAGTGATGGTCGGCTGGACATTGAGAGGTTAGAAAAGCTAAGGGTGGAGCATCTAGCCAGGATTGAAAAGTCAGAGGATTACATCAAGAAGTCTAGGGCTGGAGAGCAGATCTTGAAGAATGCCTGCAAGGAAGCTCAGTTCCAGAAAGCCATGATTGATTTGTATCTGAGGGAGAGTCAAGCTAGGTGGGTCAGGATCACCGAAGCTCGTACTCTGGAAGATAAGAGGACTCAGGACAAAATTGAGCAGTTGGAGGCTAGTGCAAAAGAGCAACAGGAAGCCCTGCTAGCAGACCAAAGAGAAATCTCAGAGTTGAAGATTAGAGCTGGAGTGAAGAGGTCAAAGGACCAGAGTCAACACAAGAAGCTAACTGCAGCTGTTGCTACCAGGAATCTCCTTATCAGGAATCTCACAGAGCATCCAGCTGATCCTGTGACTGAAGCACTTCTCAAGGAAGTTCAGGAGGATGAGTTTGGTCTTGGTGTTTGACTTTTGCTTGTTGTTGTTCTCATTTCATGTACTTTTATTTTCTTATGTTGTATTTTGACCCCTCAGAGGGCATGTATTGTAAAAAAGAACAACTATGTATTATTCACTTTCTGTAATATATGTATTAGTTTGTTTCATCTGAGTTTTCTTTCAAGCATAGTCACAAGCATCTTCCTCAAGGGTCTGGAAAGGTCAAAACCAAGTGCCAAGCCGGATACCTTGGAAACAAATAAGCATACTGCATTGCATTCTAACCTTCGTTTGTTTTGTAGGTTTGTTTTGTTTTTGTTACTAACTCTGTTGTGATCTCAGGAACTATTGCTCGGCGTCGGGTGTTCCCACTCAACCGTCCACACAGATATCCAACCCGTAACAACCTTCCGGGTATACAGATGGACCAGGTACAACAGGACCTTACAGAGGTCAGGAACCAAATGGCCAATGAGAGATTGGAAATGAGAAATCAGATGACACAATTTATGGAGGTGATGAATGGATTGGCACAGAGCCAAGAGAGATTAATTGCCTTGGTAGAAAGGCAGACTCAGGAAGATCCCCATCTAGGGACTGGTGGGACAAGCAACAATGAGAGGGTTCAGCCCCATATCAACCCACCTGTATTTGGACCCCACCTTCATCCAGAGATCAACATCCCTGCTAATGTTCAAGGGAATGCTACCACAGGCAGAGTACTGCAAGAAGACCCCCAAGAAGATCAGTTCACAGTGATGGGAGCTGGGGAGGAGGCCTATGACAGAAGGCTAGATGAAATTGCTGAAAAATTAAGGTCCTTGGAGTCTCAAAACTCTTTGGGTTTTGATGTTATGGATATGGGCTTAGTGGACGGGGTCAGGATTCCCCACAAATTTAAACCACCGTGCTTTGAGAAATACAACGGGACTTCCTGTCCACGGACCCACTTACAATCCTTTCTGGGGAGGCTGGAGGCATATACCATGGATGAGAAGCTATGGATGTTTTATTTTGAGGATAGCTTAACGGGAGCTTCAAGGGAATGGTACTCTCATCTGACTAGAGCCACCATCAGATGTTGGAAAGACCTGGTTGAGGCCTTTATCAGACAATACCCATACAATTTGGATATGGCACCCAACAGGACCCTCCTGATGGGAATGTCACAGTCATCCAGGGAAAGCTTCCGGGAGTACGCCCAGAGGTGGAGACAGCTTGCTGCTGCTGTCCAGCCACCCATGTCAGAGAGGGAGATGGCTGATATGTTTATGAACACCCTCCAAGGAACATACATTGATAGGCTAGCTGCCTTTTCTTCTACCAGCTTTGCGGATGTCGTCATAGCTGGAGAAAGAATTGAGAGCCTGTTAAAAATGGGCAAAATTTCTGACAATGGTGCCAGCTCATCCAGCAACACAAGGAAGCCTTTTGTGGGCCCAAGAAGAACTGGTGAGACCAATGCTATCCATACCAACAGGGGCAGACCCTAATATGTTCATAGGTCTGTGGCAGCAGTCACCATTCCCGCTCCAATTCATCCACAACCAGCTTATCAACCACAGCAACAAAATTATCAGCAAGAAACTCAGTATCCTCCTCAGAGAAACTACAACAACACCAACAACAACAATCAGCAAAGACCGTTCCAACAGAGACCTTCTCAGGCCAATAGGGTGATTGATCCGATCCCTATGCCCTATGCCACATTACTACCACAACTCCTAAAGCTCAACCTGGTCGAGCTAAGGACGTTGGCACCTCCAGATCCTGCCAGTCTGCCCAGAAATTATGACGCCAGCGCCAGATGTGCTTTTCATTCAAATGCACCTGGCCATAGTACAGAGAAGTGCAGAGCTTTGCACATGAAGGTGCAGGACTTGGTAGATTCTAAGGCTCTAAACTTTGCACCACCACCAAATGTTAGCAAGAACCCCATGCCAAACCATGGTGGCCCCAGGATCAATGTTATCGAAGAAGACAAGCCGTCTTACTTGATAACCAGTGTGGGTCAGATTCGGACACCCTTGGTAGAGATCAAAGCTCAACTCCTTGAATGTCAAATGTTCCCTGGATGCGAGCTAGGGTGTGCTTATTGCAACATTTCAGTGAATGGATGTGATAACTTGAGGGATGGCATAGATGGTCTCATCCAGAGTGGCCTGCTTCAAATCACAACATCAATACCTACCAATCCAGCAATCTCCTTAACAACAATCCCCGAGTCTTCTACAAATACAACAACCATTGTTCCAAGCAACTCTTCAATCTCATCAACAAATGCTTCATCGATTACTTCAATGGACCAGATATCAACAAACATCCCTTCTACAACTTCAGCACCCCTTCATTCAGAATTTCCTACAACAACAACACCCATCCATTCAACAATGTCTCCTACAACTTCAGCAGCAAATGTCTCAACGGTTACAATTTATTATGATCCTGAAAATGATTCTGCCTACAACTCACAAAATGCCACTCCTATCAGAGCACCGGTCACAATATACTATGATCCACAAACTATCATGGTCCCTTCTGCAGCTGCCATCAGTCCAGTCACTATCATAGTGCCTAGGCCAGTACCTTATGAAAGCAGTAATGCCATCCCTTGGCATTACGGCTCTGATCTATACTGCGAAGGACAGAAAATCACGCTCGAATCATCAACTTCTCCACCACAAATAGACAATGTGGGGGGAGGCGGAGGCTTCACTCGAAGCGGACGTCTCTTTGCCCCGCAAATTCAAAGACCCACTGCTGAGGCAGAAGCTGCTGCCAAGGCAAAAGGGAAGAGCATGGTGCAAGAAGAGCAAGCTGCTAAGGAAGCTTTGAAAACACCTTTTGATAAAGAAGTTGATGAATTCATGAGAATCATCAAGAAAAGTGATTACAAAATAGTGGATCAGCTTCACCAGACGCCTTCTAAGATCTCCATTCTATCATTGTTAATGTGCTCCGAGGCTCATCGGAACGCACTACTAAAAGTCTTGCACGCAGCTTATGTGCCAGAAGAGATCACAGTCAATCAGTTGGAAGCTGTGGTTGGGAATGTTAATGCTAGTAATGGACTAGGGTTTACCAACACTGATTTAACTACGGAAGGCCGCAATCACAACAAGGCTTTGCACATTACCATGGAGTGTAAGGGTGCAGTTCTTTCCCATGTATTAGTAGACACAGGGTCATCCCTCAATGTCTTACCTAAAAAAGCCCTTGTGAAGCTGGAGTATGAAGGATTGGCATTACGGCCCAGCAACCTGGTAGTGAGAGCCTTTGACGGTTCTAAGAGATCAGTTCTGGGAGAAATTGAGTTGCCTATAACGATTGGCCCACAAACTTTCAAAACGACCTTCTACGTGATGGACATTCAGCCTGCCTACAGCTGTTTGTTGGGTAGACCATGGATTCATGCCGCTGGCACAGTTACGTCTACCTTTCACCAGAAGTTAAAATTCGAGTGGGAGGGCCAAGTCGTTACTATTTGTGGAGAGGAAGATATTTTTGTCAGCCATCTGGCTACATACAAATACATTGAGATGGATGGGGAGATCCACGAAACGATGAGTCAAGGGTTTGAGGCCTTGAACATAAATGAAACATCTGCTGTACCTGGAACCTCAATGACATTGTATCAACAAGCCCGGAAGGTTGTTGAAGAAGGGACTGCCCAAGGCTGGGGCAAGTTGCTGCCTATAGAGAAGAAGGAGGATAGATTTGGGTTGGGTTACAAACCAACTCAACAAGATCAAGCAGAGGCTGCTAAGGAGCCCAACTTTGTTAGTGGGGGGATGCTCACCCCTGATGCTGTCAACAACTTGGAAGACGAGGATAAAAGCAACCGCAACCTGGAGAGTTGGATCCGTCCAAAGGTCCCGGGGAGCAGTATCTCAAACTGGTTTTCCCAGGAAATTATAAGAGTTACTCCTGCAGAGTAATTACTATTTCCTGTATTTTTAACGCATGCATCAAGTCTTGCATCTTGCCCAAGATGACAAGACTCATTTTGTAATCGGGCCATCTGTAATTTTTGTGCAACAAGATTAATCAATGAAATATCAGACATCTTTTGCAAATGAGTCTCTTTCTTTTCCGCTCACTGTTTTTTCCATTTTTCTTTTTGTACAAAAAATAAATGGCAATGTTTTCAAAATGACAACTTTATTTCACTTTTCTAAACAAGATTAAAATCAATCACTAAAATGAACAAACTGAACCCTTGCAGAGAGTGCCTCCCAGACCGCACCGACAACAACACGGCTATGACTTCGTATGACTTTGACAATCCGATCAATCAAGCTGATGAAGGGGTTGAAGAAGAGTATGAGCTTCCTGAAGAGCTAGCCAGATTGTTGAGACAAGAGGAGAAGGTTATCACTCCTCATCAGGAGGAAGTGGAGACGGTTAACCTTGGTACAGATGAAGATGTGAAAGAAGTTAAAATCGGGGCCTGCTTACAAGACTCGGTGAAGAAACAATTGATTGACCTGCTTCAGGAATATGTGGACGTGTTTTCTTGGTCTTATCAAGATATGCCAGGGTTGGACACCGACATTGTTGTGCACAAGCTGCCATTAAGAGAAGAATGCCCACCGGTTAAACAGAAACTGCGCCGTACTCGCCCAGACATGGCAATGAAGATCAAAGAAGAGGTACAGAAGCAATGGGACGTCGGGTTCCTTGCTGTAACTAGCTATCCACCGTGGGTTGCTAATATTGTGCCTGTGCCTAAGAAAGACGGCAAAGTAAGGATGTGTGTTGACTACCGGGATCTGAACAGAGCCAACCCGAAGGATGATTTCCCATTACCTCACATTGATGTATTGGTGGATAACACGGCTCAGTTCTCGGTATTCTCCTTCATGGACGGATTTTCAGGATACAATCAGATCAAAATGTCACCTGAAGACATGGAGAAGACAACCTTTATCACACCCTGGGGCACGTTCTGCTACAAGGTAATGCCATTCGGACTAAAGAATGTCGGTGCAACATATCAACGGGCTATGGTAACATTATTCCACGATATGATCCATAAAGAAATCGAATGTTATGTGGATGACATGATTGCCAAGTCCCTTACTGAAGAAGACCACCTGGTAAATCTGCTGAAGTTGTTCAAGCGTCTGAGGAAGTACCAACTGAAGTTGAACCCCAACAAGTGCACATTCGGGGTGGGATCGGGTAAGCTGCTGGGCTTTATTGTGAGCGAGAAAGGGATTGAAGTTGACCCTGATAAAGTCAAAGCCATTCAAGAAATGCCTGCACCGAAGTCTGAAAAAGAAGTTCGAGGGTTTCTAGGTAGATTGAACTACATCTCAAGGTTCATATCTCACCTTACGGCAACCTGTGAGCCCTTGTTCAAACTGTTGAGAAAAGAACAGACGGTCAGGTGGAACGAAGACTGCCAGAAGGCTTTTGACAAGATCAAAGAATACTTACAAGAGCCTTCAATCCTTATGCCTCCAGTTGAAGGAAGACCACTAATCATGTATGTAAACACCCCAAATTTGCCCTAACCCATTCACTATGGCTTGTGATCATCTCATATGCATAAACACAATCATATCATCTCATATCTCATTTTTGATTCACTGCATAGTTTCTAAGTCATCTGCACCTAGGGTTTGTGATCTGAGCAATCCAAGAGCCTCCTGAGCCACTCCAAAGGCCATCATTCAATTCAAAGGGATCCATGTGTGTTCTTGTATCATATCACATCCTCTCAAAGTTAAAAATTCCAAAGAATCACAGGAATTGGGATTGGTGTGGATGCAGAGCCAAGTTTGACTGCACAGTTGACCTAAAATTAGGGTTTTGGTTTCAGAGGCCATAACTCCAAATTTTTTGGTCATTCTTGTTTCCATTGGTCTCTATATGGTATAGGGAGTATGCATATCAGGTTTCATGAAGAAATTCCATGGGGAAGTCATCTGATCAAGGGTTGACTTTCTGGACAAGTCAGTGCAAAATCAGGGCATCTGAGGCCCCCAATGACCCAACCAATGGGCATTCTTCATCAATTTGAGTGTATATGATCTTTATTTGATCATGGAAGAAGTTTGAAGTTCACAAAAATCAAGAATTTGAAGTTTTTGCAAAGTTGACTTTTTAGGGCATGTTTGACTTTTCAAAGAATATGTCATTTTGTGCCATTTTTCAAGCCTTGATTCTTGATCCAAAAAAGCTTCAAATGGAAAAACTTTGGTCATGAAAGTTGTAGAATACATTTTTCCCTTTTCAAAAAGTACAAGAACATGATCTAATTCATTTTGGATCAAAAGTTATGGTGTGACAAAGTTGGCAAAAATCACTTATTTTCAAGATGTGCACCAAATGAGAAATTTGCAAAAATCATGAACCAAGGCCATTTGTAACTTCTAGTTCACTTCAAACCAATGTACAAACATCACATGAGTTCTAAAAATCAGAATTGGACCAAATTTTCACATGTTCATGGTTTGTGTAACAAGGCATTTTCATGAAGTTTCCAAAGATGACCAACTTGCAAAACTCATGATCACTCCTCCTACCACTTGCAACATTGGATGCTGAACCATGCTAGCCTCTCACCACACCATGCTGCGCCAGCCCTAGCCATTGTACCAAGCTAGAACTCAAGCCATACTTCTCTTACAAAAAAGTTGACTTTTGGCAAAAGCAAACATCCCAATCACAGCAGGCCATGTCACATCATCTGGCCAATTGGGATTGTTTATACTTTCCATTTGCTAGCCAAACATAACACCAAGCCAAGCTGAAACAGGCCACAACATCACATTCACAAAAAACACCCCATTTGCATTTTCTCTTCGAATCTGCCTCCTCACCTCAAAAACATTCAAGCAAGTCTTACCATCATTCTCACCTTGTCACACTGAGCCTAAACCAACAAGACTTGGGCCTGAACCAAGCAAGAACACCACTTCTCCATCTTCACTCCAACTTTCAGTTTCTTTCGAAACTCACTCCATAGGCCATAAACATCCAAACAAACTCCACAAACCTTCTTAAAACATCACCCTGATCACAAAGAACCACTCACATTGGCCTGAAACTGCCTGCATCACCATTGCCATTTTCAACTGAGCTTGAGCAGAAGCTGTTCAAACTCTTCATCTAGCCAGCATAAACTTCTCCAAAGCATTCAAGCATCATCAAGAGGTCATAAGGGGTGGATTTCACAAGGAGGGGAGGTCTGAAAGCTGCTGGAGTGAAAGCTTCGAATCTCAGGTAGCTCAAGAAATATTTTTCCAGAAATCATTTTTTATGTTCTAAACTTGTTCTCTATGCTTCACTGATTGTCCTGGTGCTTTTAGTTTTGAAAATGGTGATGAAATGAGAATTTAATTGATCTCTGAAACTTTTTTGCCCTAGTTCTTGTTTGCTTCGATTCAGCCTTTCCTGGAAAAATAAATTTGTTTTGAGTGAGGGTTATGATTCGTGAGTGAGTGGGAAACATTTCTGTTCAATTAGATTTCATTTTCATAACGTATGGAGTGAGTTTGAGGTTTGGGGTGAACGGAGAAGATGACCGGAACACTGTTCCGGTCATCTGAAAGTGTTTAACGGCGCAATTAGGGTTTAAGCATTAATTAGTCATTTTTGAATTTGAGCCGTAGGATGTGGCGCGCAGTCAACTCCCGCGCGTGTGACTTTGAATTCAAGCCCTTGGATCAGCTGACTTCTCTTTAATTCATTTATTTTTTCATTTTATTTTCATATTTTTCTCATTTGTTTTGCATAATTTATTTAAAATAGCAAAAATGTCTTAAAAATTATGAAACTTTTTCTCAAGAGTTTTATTAATTTTTATGACACAAAAATATTTTTATTTTCATTTTTAGCATTTAAAATGTATTTTTAAATAATTAAAAGATTATTTTTAATTGATTAATGAGAATTAATTTATTAAAAATACTTTTAAGTATCTAAAAATCACCAAAAAATTCATGAAACGTTCTAAGACATTTAGAAACATTTTCCAACCTTCAAACCAAATTTCTTTTTTGATCTTGATGCATTTTGATAATTTTTCATTGATTTAAAATCATTTTTATGCATTAATTTGATCCAAAGTTCCAAAAATCATTTCTGCCTATCCATGAAGAGTTGGACATTGATTCTTTTTGCATTGCATTGTGTTTAGCATGTAGTTTTTGAGATAAAATGGCCATGATTTGATCTTGCATTTACAAATTGTTTGACATTTCTTTTGTTTGGAAACCCTAAAAACCCTAAAAACTTGTGAAAATCATAACTTAAGATTGGTTAAGAGTTGAGATTTCTCCTTTGGGCAGTGGTTTAGTATGGGATTAGGGGTCCTTTGTGTGGCATTTTCCATTTTTTATCTTAGGGTTTGCTTCTGGTTTTGGTTTGTGTTTGATGTTTGATTCATAAACCCTAATTTGGGCTTCCATATGCATCCATCTTGCATTCTCTTGCATAACATGACTTGCCATGACATTCCATGCTTCCATGTGATTCATTTGACATCATAAGACATATAGAGAACATGTTTGATCATTGCATCATGTATTTGCCATGTTGTCGGTCATGTGCACTTCATAACTTTTCATGTGTTTTCATGGTTTCTAACTTGCTTCATTTGCATTCATAAGCTTGTATGACCATTTCCATGTGCTGCCTCATGTTTGTAGCATCTCATAGCATCATTAGCATAATGTATATGATTCTGGTTTTGTTTATCATCATGTCATTTCATCTCATTTTGCATTGCATTGTATTCCTTTCACTAACTTTTCAGGTGGTAGGTAACTTTGAGAAGTGGATTTGCCTTCACTTCTCATACTTCCTTCTCATCTCTCTCTTGCATCCATGCTGCATTTTTGTATGTGTTTGAGTTTGAGCTTTCTCATTCTTCTTCTTCCCACCTTTCTCTCTTCAAGTGACTTGACTTCTTGAATGGAGCAAGTTGCTTTGCTTCTCTTGATCCTTTCATCTGCTTCCTGGTGGTTCCATTGAAGATTTCTTTCTTAAACCTCACAAACCTTAGGAACAACCAAGCATGACAATGATTAGGGTTTTGATTAGTCTCCCCTCTTAGTTTTACCTTTGTGTCTCTCTTGAGTCTTCTCTCCTCACCTCATAATCAGGGACTAAACCCTAAAGGCTTTAAGGCTTTGTGATTAAGCTTATGCCTACATCCTTCTCTTAGGATGGAGTGTATAACTTTAATCCTAAGTGTTAAACCCTTAATGTGTTTAAATCTCTTAATCAATCCACTTAATAAGTATCAAGACACCACACTTGTAACTTGGGCCTTGCATTAGGGTTCTAATTCTTCCTTAATTGGTTAAGAAGGACTAACCCTAGTGTTAATGGACAAGTCCCCCTCAAGTTGTCTTACAAACCCTAAAAATCACTTCATCATCATATCATTAAATAAAATCCACTTAATCAAAGGCTTGTTTTGTCATGAGTTTAATCCCTAATCATGGATTAAGCTGAGGAGCTTTCCTCAGCTTAAACATTCTCATCTATTATCCTTCTATTAGGATGGTGTAATGAGTCTGTTTAATCCCTGATTATGGCTTAACCTCATTACTCAACACTAAACAAAAACCACAAAAACATCTAATTAATCACAAGTAGGTTAATGATCTTAATCCTGCACCATAGGTGATTAAGTGTGAGAATCTGACTTCACACTTAAGGTATCCTCATTACCCCTAATCAGAGGGAAGATGTGATGAGTTTACTAAATCCATTGGTTTAGACTTAAGCTCATTAACTTATGACAAACTTCAAAAAGCAATAAAAGACTAAAAACACAAAAACAAACAATAATCGTCTCCTCCGGGATTCTTTTCTCATCTCATTCACTCACAAACGAGAATTCGCTTCTTCCGTCTAATGCAAGACAGTTTGCATCTGTGCCAGACAGATCATACACTTGAGCATAGACAAGCAAGCAGTTCACAAGTCAATTCATCTTTCAGTCTCTTTGGGTCGAACTACGGTGTTCTGACTTCCTCATTGCACGAGAGGATACGTAGGCATAACTTAACAGTTATCGAACAAAAGTCTCTGTACATCCCCCCTCTTTCCAGCTTCCTTCTTTAAGCCTCATGATCTTTAGCAATTCATTTTTATTTCTTACACTGACACTGTATATATCACACTTCACTTCTCTTACACTGACACCTGTACATTCGTTTCCAGCTACTTTATACACAGATTGCACTGACACTACCCCTTTAAAACACAAATCTTTTAAGCGTGGATCCCGTCGAGTACGACGGACAATCTGGGTGCTAATACCTTCCCAGGTTGTAACCAACCCCTTTTCTCAGCCTCTCTGGTTCGCAAACCGTCTTATCCATCTCTTTCTAGGTCTATGCAGCATTGCCTTTCCTCCAGGATAAAAATGCCTAGCTGGCGACTCTATTCATCTCCAGTGAGTTCACGGCTGTGTGTTCCCATTGTCCCTCTCGCCGACCGTTCGCGTCTGTACCTTTATCTGGACTTAGCTTCATTTATCGGGAGTGACAGCTTGGCGACTCTGCTGGGGACCCTTATATTGCAACCAGGGCTTCTGGTTCTTTTTGTGGGTTCCTCCTAGCGCTTGATTGATTTGTGTTTACTGGGGTGTTATGTGTTTATTTGTGCTTATATATGTTTTATTTTTGCTTTATGTACAGTTGTTTATCTGCTTTCTTTACTGCTTTACATATATCATACTGTCATGCTGTCTGGCTAGATCTGGTTTTGCTTTGGTGGGTGGGGTTCTATTGAGAGTTAAGGTCCTATACCTGGGACCTGAGTGACACCTAGGCTAGAGTGAATCATATTCTTTCCCATTCCATCTCGGTCTGGTGCGGGAATATGAAACACGGTTCAGATATGGGTTTCTTCTTGAGAACTCTGTGTTGCAGATTTCCTGCAATGCTAGGGCTATCTGGGAAGCCTGCTAAGTCTGGATGACCTTTTAGTATTGACCTTCAGAAACTGAGGTGAATTAGAGGAGGAACTTTTATGGTTATTGTAAACATTGTACCTCCGGGTTAGAAGTGTTTACACTTCTCATAACTGATCCAAGTCTGAGGATCCTTGTTTTAGAACACCACCTGTGAGGGGGTTGGGCTGTTTACAGGTTTGCAGGTACCTTGACCTCAGAATACCCTGCTACTTTGACTTGATTAAGAATACTTCATGTTGGAATAGTTCTTGTGATTCTAAAAACCCTGGACATGTGGCTCTTTATTTGAGTCCCCTACCTTGGTTACTGGATTTATAGACCTCCATCTGGAATTCTTGAACATACTTGGACCTATATCAGAGTTATTGATCAGATCCAGCTCAGTCACAGACCCTTGCATATCATTTGCATACATACTCATTGCATCATATTTACATTTGCTTATTTGTGTTTCAGGGTATCCATCTTCATTTGGTTCTGGTTTTGACCCCATCTTCAGTATTTGACCTATCTTCTTCAGCATCTGCTTTAGTTATCAGCTATCTATTCCAGTCACCTGCACCAGCCAATCAGTGGCCCTTTCTTCAGTATCATCATCAGCACCTGTCTCTACTCAGTCTCAACATCATGGCTCCTAAAAAGAGCAACATCACCTATCACTTCTTCCAGCCAGAGCTATCTGACATCAGGAGGATTCAGACCTTGATCACTCCAGATCACATACCATTGTTCAGGGAACATTATGGAGATATACTCGATATGGTTATGGATCTGGACCCTTCACAGAGGAGCCTGATCCACACCTGCATTCAGTTCTATGATCCCCCACTGAGGTGTTTTACTTTCCAAGACTTTCAGTTGGGTCCTCTATTGGAAGAATACTCATCATTGGTTGGTATACCTATCAGGGGTGGAATCCCTTTCAACCCTGAGATGGTCTTTCCTGGCAATGGAGAAGTAGCAAAGGCTTTGCATCTGGAACCTGTTCTGATTGAGTAGCATATGACTTCTAAGGCTGGAATCCCTGGCCTGCATCTGGATTTCTTGATCTCTCAGGCTACCCTGAAGGCTGCTCTAGGAGAATGGAAAGTTGTCTGTGCTTTGTTGGCCTTGAGTATATATGGAATTGTATTGTTTGCAGATGAGCCTCGATTCATTAGCAAGAATGCAATCCATATTTTCATCTTGAAGAACCCAGTGCCCACTTTATTGGGGGATCTCTACTATTCAGTGCATCAGAGGAATGAAAAGCAGAGGGGAAGATTAGTGAGGTGTTGTGCTCCTTTATTCCATACTTGGCTTCTCAAGCACCTACCCAGGACAGATGCATTTCTAAACCCTCATCAGCAGAGCAACTGGGCTAAGAGACTCACTGCTCTAACTTCAGCAGATATCAGATGGTGCACTCAAAGCACCAAGGGTAGAGATATCATCACCAGCTGTGGGCATTTTCCTAATGTGCCCCTAATAGGAGTTAAGGGTAGTATTAATTACAACCCTCTGCTGTTCAAAAGACAATTGGGCTATGCACTGGTCCATACTCCTAAGGCACAGGACTTGGTTGAGACTCTCTATTGTGAGAACAAGCTTAATTTGACTATTGTTAGGCAGGATGCCTGGGCCTGGGATAATGTTCAAACCAAGGGAGTAACCATTTTGGGGAAGTGCAACAATGTGGCATCAGCACAATATTATGAGTGGTCCTATGCCAGGGCTCAATTCTCTGGAATGCCCTTTACCATAGAAGATATGCCTGAATCATCTTCAGCACCACCTGCCACTGTCATTCTGGAGGAGTTTGAGAGTTTGAAAGAAAGAAATGAGAAGTTAACTCAGGCTTTGCAGAAGACCCTCCGGGAAAGGAGTGATGGTATGAGGGAGATTGAGAGGTTGGAGAAGTTGAGGGTGGAGCATCTGGCTAAGATTGAAAAGTCTGGGGAAAGTCTAAAGCTGGAGAACAAATTCTGAAGAATGCTTGCAAGGAAGCCCAGTTCCAGAGAGCAAGGACAAACTTGTATCTAAAGGAGAGTCAGGCCCGGTGGGTCAGGATCACCGAGGCTCGTACCCTGGAGGACAAGAGAGTTCAAGACAAGATAGAGCAACTGGAAGCTAGTGTAAAAGAACAGCAAGAAGCCCTGGCAGCAGCCCAGAGGGAGATATCAGAGCTGAAGATCAAAGCAGGAGTGAAGAGGTCAAAAGACCAAAGTCAGCACAAGAAGCTAACAGCAGCTGTTACCACCCGAAATCTCCTCATCAGGAATCTCACGGAGCGTCCGGCTGATCCTGTGACCGAAGCACTTCTCAAGGAAGTTCGTGAGGATGAGTTTGGTCTTGGTGTTTGACCATTTGTTTGTTGTTGCTTTCATTCCATGTACTTTTATTTTCCTGTAATGTATTTTGACCCCTCAGAGGGCTTGTATTTGTAAACAAACTACGTACCATTTTGCTTTTGTAATATATGCATTGGTTTGTTCCATCCGAGTTTCACTTCAAAAGCAACATCAACAGCATCTTCAAGGGTCTGGAAGGGTCAAAACTGAATGCCAAACCGGATACCTTGAGAACAAATAAGCATAACTGCATTGCATGCTAACCCTTTGTTTGTTTTGTAGGTTTTTGATTTATTGCCACTAACTCTGTTGTGATGTTCAGGAACTATTGCTCGGCGCCGGGTATTTCCCCTCAACCGTCCGCACCGTTATCCAACCCGCAGCAACCTTCCGGGCATTCAAATGGATCAGATGCAGCAGGACCTTACTGAGGTCAGAAATCAAATGGCAAATGAAAGGCTAGAGATGAGGAATCAAATGACTCAGTTTATGGAAGTGATGAACAACATGGCTCAGAGCCAGGAAAGATTGAGGGCCATGGTGGAAAGGCAGAATCAAGAAGATCCACATATAGGAACTGCCGGCACTAGCAACAATGAAAGGGTCCAACCTCATGTTAACCCCCCTGTATTTGGACCACACCTCCATCCTGAGATCAACATCCCTGCAAATGTTCAAGGGACCGCCACTGCAGCCAGGGTACTACAAGAAGATCCTCAGGAGGACCAATTCACAGTAATGGGTGCTGGGGAAGAAGCTTATGATAGAAGGTTGGATGAGATAGCTGAGAAATTGAGGTCCTTAGAATCTCAAAATTCTCTGGGTTTCGACGTCATGGACATGGGCTTGGTAGACGGGGTCAGGATCCCCCATAAGTTTAAGCCTCCTTGTTTTGAAAAATACAACGGGACTTCATGCCCCCGGACTCATTTACAGTCATTCCTGGGAAGGCTGAATGCCTATACAATGGATGAGAAGCTCTGGATGTTCTATTTCGAGGATAGCTTAACTGGGGCGTCAAGAGAATGGTACTCTCACTTGACAAGGGCAACTATCAGATGCTGGAAGGACCTGGCAGAGGCCTTCATCAGACAGTATCAGTACAACTTAGACATGGCACCCAACAGGACTCTCCTAATGGGAATGTCACAGTCGTCAAGGGAAAGTTTCCGAGAATATGCCCAGAGATGGAGGCAATTGGCTGCTGCTGTTCAACCACCTATGTCTGAAAGGGAGATGGCAGATATGTTCATGAACACCCTTCAGGGGACTTACATTGACAGGCTGGCTGCTTTCTCTTCCACTAGCTTTGCGGATGTTGTCATAGCTGGGGAAAGAATTGAAAGCCTGTTGAAAATGGGCAAGATCTCAGACAACGGTGCAAGCTCATCCAGTAGTACAAGAAAAGTGCAGAGCTCTGCACATGAAGGTACAAGACCTGGTAGACTCAAAAGCTCTGAATTTCGCACCACCACCTAATGTCAATAAGAACCCGATGCCAAACCACGGTGGTCCCAGAATTAACGCTATTGAAGAAGATAAGCCGTCCTATTTAATAACCAGTGTGGGTCAGATCCGGACACCGTTGGTAGAAATCAAGGCTCAACTCCTGGAATGTCAAACGTTCTCGGGGTGTGAGTTTGGGTGTGCTTACTGCAATATCTCAGTAAATGGGTGCGATAACCTGAGGAATGGCATAGACGGTCTTATTCAGAGTGGCCAGCTTCAGATCACCACATCATTTCCAACAAATCCAGCAATCTCATTAGCAACAGTTCCAGAATCTCCTACAACTGCAGCAACCATTGTTCCTGACAATTCTTCGGCTTCATCAACAAGTACTTCATCTGTCATTTCAACTGACCAGATGTCAGCAAATGTTCCTTCTACAACTCCAGCACCACTCCATTATGAAGCTCCTACAACAACAACATCCATCCTTCCACCAATGTCTCCTACAACACCAGCAACAAATCATGAAGATGTCTCAACTGTCACAATATTTTATGATCCTGAAAACAACTCTGCCTACAACTCAGAGGGTGCTGCTCCCACCAGAGCACCAGTCACAATTTATTATGATCCACAGACTATCACAATTCCTTCCACAGCTGCAGTCAGTCCAGTCACTATCACAGTGCCTGGACCAGTACCTTATGAAAGCAGTAATGCTATCCCCTGGCATTACGGCTCTGACCTGTACTGTGAAGGACAAAGAATCACTTTTGAATCATCAACCCCTGCACCACAAATAGACAACGTGGGAGGAGGCGGAGGCTTCACTCGAAGCGGACGTCTTTTCGCTCCACAAACTCAGAAACCCACTGCCGAAGCAGAAGCTGCTGCCAAGGCAAAAGGGAAGAGCTTGGTGCAGGAAGAGCAGGTTGTTAAAGAAGCTTTGAACACACCCTTTGATCAAGAAGTTGATGAGTTCATGAGGATCATCAAGAAGAGTGATTATAAAGTAGTGGATCAGCTTCATCAGACGCCTTCCAAGATCTCAATCCTATCATTACTTATGTGCTCCGAAGCCCATCGGAATGCACTACTCAAAGTCTTGCACGCAGCTTACGTGCCTGAAGAGATCACTGTCAATCAGCTGGAGGCTATAGTTGGAAATGTCAATGCTAGTCACGGACTAGGGTTCACCAATACTGATTTGACAACGGAAGGCCGTAATCACAACAAAGCCTTGCACATAACCATGGAATGTAAAGGTGCTGTCCTTTCCCATGTGCTGGTAGACACGGGGTCATCCCTCAATGTCTTACCGAAAAAGGCCCTGGTGAAGCTAGAGTATGACGGATTGGCGTTGAGACCCAGCAACCTGGTGGTGAGAGCCTTTGATGGCTCAAAGAGATCGGTTCTGGGGGAGATTGAGTTGCCCATAACGATTGGCCCGCAGACCTTCAAAACGACCTTCTACGTGATGGATATACAGCCTGCCTATAGCTGTCTATTGGGTAGGCCATGGATTCACGCCGCTGGCGCCGTGACCTCTACCCTTCACCAGAAGTTAAAATATGAGTGGGAGGGTCAAATCGTTACAATCTGTGGAGAAGAGGATATTTTTGTCAGCCACCTGGCTACCTATAAGTATATTGAGATGGATGGGGAGATCCACGAAACAATGAGCCAAGGATTCGAAGCCTTGAATGTGAATGAAACATCTGCTGTGCCTGGTACTTCAATATCATCATACCAACAAGCCCGGAAGGTTGTTGAGGGGGGAAACGCCCAAGGCTGGGGCAAACTGCTATCGGTGGAGAAGAAAGAAGACAGATTTGGGTTGGGTTACAAACCAACTCAACAAGATCAAGCAGAGGCTGCGAAAGAGCCCAACTTTGTGAGTGGGGGGATGCTTACCCCTGATGCTATCAACTGTCTGGAAGATGAGCTGGAAGAAGAACGCAACCTGGAAAGCTGGATTCGTCCAAAGATCCCGGGGAGCAGTATCTCAAGCTGGTCTTCCCAGGAAATTATAAGAGTTACTCATGCAGAGTAATTATTATTTCCTGTATTTTTATAGCATGCATCAAAGTCTTGCATCTTGCCCAAGATGACAAGACTCATTTTGTAATCGGGCCATCTGTACTTTTTGTGCAAACAAGATTAATCAATGAAATATCAGACATCTTTTTGCAAACGAGTCTTTTTCTTTTCCGCTCACTGTTTTTCCATTTTTCTTTTTGTATAAAAAATAAATGGCAGTGTTTTCAAAATGACAACTTTATTTCACTTTTCTAAGCAAGATTAAAATCAAATCACTAAAATGAACAAACTGAACCCTTGCAGAGAGTGCCTTCCAGACAGCACTGACAACAGTACGGCTATGACTTCGTATGACTTTGACAATCCAATCAATCAAGCCGATGAAGGGGTTGAAGAAAAATATGAGCTTCCTGAAGAGCTAGCCAGGTTGTTAAGACAAGAGGAAAAGGTTATTACTCCTCACTAGGAAGAGGTCGAAGTGATCAATCTTGGTACAGATGAAGACGTGAAAGAGGTTAAGATCGGGGCCTGCTTGCAAGACTCAGTGAAGAGACAACTGATTGACCTGCTTCAAGAGTATGTGGACGTGTTTGCTTGGTCTTACCAAGATATGCCAGGGTTGGATACCGATATTGTCGTGCACAAGCTGCCTTTGAGAGAAGAATGCCCACCGGTCAAACAGAAACTGCGCCGTACTCGCCCAGATATGGCTATGAAAATCAAGGAGGAGGTACAAAAGCAATGGAACGCCGGGTTCCTTGCTGTAACTAGTTATCCACCGTGGTTTGCTAACATAGTACCTGTGCCTAAGAAAGACGGCAAAGTAAGGATGTGTGTTGACTACCGGGATCTGAACAGAGCCAGCCCGAAAGATGACTTCCCATTACCTCACATTGATGTATTGGTCGATAATACAGCTCAGTTCTCGGTGTTCTCCTTCATGGATGGATTTTCAGGATATAATCAGATCAAGATGTCACCTGAAGACATGGAGAAGACAACATTCATCACACCCTGGGGAACGTTCTGCTACAAGGTAATGCCATTTGGGCTCAAGAATGCTGGTGCGACATATCAACGGGCTATGGTGACATTATTCCACGATATGATCCATAAAGAAATAGAATGTTATGTGGATGACATGATTGCCAAGTCCCTTACTGAAGAAGATCACCTGGTGAATCTGCTGAAGTTATTCAAGCGTTTGAGGAAGTACCAATTGAAGTTGAACCCCAACAAATGCACATTCGGGGTGAGATCTGGTAAGCTGCTGGGTTTTATTGTAAGCGAGAAAGGGATTGAAGTTGACCCTGATAAAGTCAAAGCTATTCAAGAGATGCCTGCACCGAAGACAGAGAAAGAAGTTTGAGGGTTCTTAGGTCGATTGAACTACATCTCACGGTTCATATCTCACCTCACTGCAACCTGTGAACCTTTGTTCAAGCTGTTAAGAAAGGAACAGACGGTCAGGTGGAATGAAGACTGCCAGAAGGCTTTCGACAAGATCAAGGAGTACTTACAAGAACCTCCAATTCTTATGCCTCCAGTGGAAGGAAGACCTCTGATCATGTACTTGACAGTATTAGAGGAGTCGATGGGGTGTGTGTTGGGCCAGCATGACGAGTCTGGTCGAAAAGAGTATGCAATATACTACCTAAGCAAAAAGTTTACCGACTGTGAACAACGTTATTCACTGCTCGAGAAAACTTGTTGTGCTTTAGCGTGGGCTGCTCGCCGACTAAGACAGTATATGTTGACCCACACTACTTTATTGATCTCAAAGATGGACCCAGTCAAGTACATTTTCGAGAAGCCAGCTCTTACCGGACGGGTTGCAAGATGGCAGATGATCCTCACAGAATATGACATTCAATACACCTCTCAGAAAGCCATCAAGGGCAGTGTATTGTCTGAATATCTTGCTGAGCAACCCATTGATGATTACCAGCCTATGAGATTTGACTTCCCTGATGAAGACATCATGTTCATAAAAGCGAAAGATCATGAAGAGCCTGTTCACACTGAAGGGCCTGACCCGGAAGAAGAGTGGACTATGATGTTTGATAGGGCTGTTAACATGAATGGTCGTGGTGTTGGTGCAGTACTCATTACACCTAAAGGAGTTCACATGCCTTTCTCGGCAAAACTCACTTTCAACTGCACTAACAACGAAGCTGAATACGAAGCTTGCATTATGGGTCTTGAGGAAGCCATCGACCTCAGGATCAAGACATTAACCGTATTCGGAGATTCAGCTTTGGTAGTCAATCAAACCAACGACAAATGGTACACACACCAGGATCATCTGATACCTTACAGGGATTATACAAGGAGGTTATTGACTTTCTTTACAACAGTCAAGCTTGAGTATATCCCTCGGGACGAGTATCAGTTCGCAGATGCTCTTGCTACCATTTCGTCCATGATCAAAGTTCAGACTGCCAACTTTGTACCTCAGATTTCAGTGTCCAGACTTGACAGACCAGCATATGTGTTCGCAGCAGATGTTGTCAAAGATGATAAACCTTGGTTCCATGACATTAAGTGCTTCTTAGAGGATCAAGCATACCCACCTGGGGCATCTTCCAATGATAAGAAGACTTTGAGAAGGCTTGCTGGTAGTTTCTTTCTGAACACTGATGGGTCTTTATACAAGAGAAACTTCGATATGGTACTCCTCAGATGCGTTGATAGAATGGAAGCAGACTCGTTGATGCATGAAGTGCACGAAGGCTCCTTTGGTACCCATGCTGGAGGGCATGCCATGGCTAAGAAGCTGTTAAGATCAGGCTATTACTGGATCACCATGGATGCAGACTGTTGTGACTACGCCAGAAAATGCCATAAATGCCAGATTTATGCAGATAAGGTGCATGTGCCTCCCAATCCTCTGAACATCATGTCTTCACCATGGCCCTTTGCCATGTGGGGCATTGATATGATTGGCAAGATCGAGCCAACTGCTTCGAATGGCCACAGATTCATCCTGGTTGCCATTGATTATTTCACCAAGTGGGTCGAAGCAGCTTCCTATGCCAATGTTACAAGACAAGTGGTAGCCAGATTTCTGAAGAGAGATATCATCTGTCGATATGGAGTTCCCGAGCGAATCATTACTGACAATGGTTCCAACTTAAACAACAAAATGATGGCAGAGCTGTGCCGGGACTTCAAGATCCAACATCACAATTCTTCTCCTTACAGGCCAAAGATGAATGGCGCTGTTGAGGCAGCTAATAAGAACATCAAGAAGATTGTGCAGAAGATGGTAGTCACTTACAAAGACTGGCATGAAATGCTACCATTTGCCTTGCATGGGTACCGCACGTCAATCAGAACATCCACTAGGGCAACACCGTATCAACTTGTGTATGGTATGGAGGCAGTCCTACCTGTTGAAGTTGAATTACCCTCTCTACGGGTACTAATGGATGTTAAACTGAGTGAAGCAGAATGGGTTAGGTCCCGATACGAACAACTGAGTCTGATTGAAGAGAAAAGATTGGCTGCAATTTGTCATGGGCAGTTGTATCAGAAAAGAATGAAGAAAGCCTTCGATCAGAAAGTCAGGCACCGAGAGTACCAAGTAGGAGATCTTGTGCTGAAGAGAATCCTCCCTCCTCATACAGACCACAGGGGCAAATGGACTCCAAACTACGAAGGACCATTTGTAGTAAAGAAAGTTTTCTCTGGTGGAGCAATGATGCTCAACACCATGGATGGTGAAGATTTCCCGTCCCCTGTGAATTCAGATGCAGTTAAAAAATACTTCGCATAAAAATGACCCGCTGGACATAAAAACAGAATGTAAGTCCAGGCAAAAATAGGGCATCCCGGCGAGTCAAAAACAGAATAAAAGACTCGGGCAAAAATAAGGGAAAATAAACAAAAAATGTACACCCGCTGAGTTGAAAAGCCGCATTGGACAGCTCAGGCAAAAATGGGTATCCCGATGGATTGAAAACCCGAAAGGGCGATCCATGCAAAATAAGGGAATAAGCGAACAACTGCACTCTGAATTCGTCTGTATCACTTACAACTTGGTAAGCTTCGAAAGGATCAAGCCTCAATCAGAATCAACATTCTTCAGAAAGCAAGATGAGAAGAACGTCAAAAAGTCATACGAGTCATAGTGAAGAGGAAGCTCCTTAAAGCGTCATCAACACTGCCAACATTTTGTTTTCTCAATTTGTAACAATCTCCTCATTCCAGGGGATATGTTCCTTCGACTGTATCTCGCCAATTCAGGGCATATTAATTAATAAAACCAGATTTTCAGTCACGTCTCATTTTGTACATTTTATTTGCAAAAATGTCTGATGTCTCAAAAGAAAAAAAACTGATCGCATAAGAATACAGATGCCTATCTTCAAATAAAAACATGCTTGCAGGAAATATGCTTACTCTCAGAAGTATCTAAACTCCTATGACGGAATCCAGTAAAGGATACCTCGGGATTATCTTGTGCGTTTCTCTATCTTTTTCAGGATTGCAGGTATCCAGAATGCAACTGGGGGCGTGTAAGCTTCATCCCAGCAAGCTGGCAAATCAACACTTAATTTTAGCACCCGAAGTGCTCTCTCCAGCTGAGTTGCCTTTCATGACTTCCCCCAGCTGAGTTGTCATTTCCCCATCAGAGTTACCAAGGCACCTATATCCCCGGCAGAGTCAAGGATCCTCTTCAACAGAATCCCTAGGGAGGTCTCTCGATGGTCTCTTTTCCTCCTCAGCCGAGTTGCCATCTCGCCCTCAGCCGAGCACAAAGGTCAGGGGACCATCTCCCCACAGAACCCCAGCCTCTATCCAGAAGAGCAACGCATGAAGGAGTCACAACAGAGTGAAGAAAGCTTCTACAAACCCCAGCTGGGTCTCTCATTCATAAGGATAGGTCTATCAATGGCCCATATCCCCAAGCAGATATCATATCATCAGATCTACCAGTGATCTCACCCCCAGCTGGGATGTCCATTTCAAGCAGATCGATCAAAGATCTTCGCAATAGCGGGACCCGGATCCCAGTTTGGTATCTTTGCATAATCATAGCATTTGCATCATAATCACCCACAAAGCGTAGCATTCCGTCTAACACGGAGCATTACGGCAAAAATCCAACATATAGCATAGTCATAAGCCATATTTTGAACCAACACTTGTGAATAATAACAGTTCATCAATGTACAGAAAAATCCCCACCAGAATCCCCAGCAAAAGCAGCTGCCTCACAAATCACAAACACCAGTATATACTCCCTTGACACCCGTCCGTGTCATCACTCCCCAGTAAAGTCGCCTGAACACTCTTTACGAACAAGACCACTCATATTACAGATACTTCCTGACACCCATCCGTGTCACATCCCCAGCAGAAAGCCAAAGGCGTCCTCTTTGCATTCACATACGCCTATATACATTTTCTTGACACCCGTCCGTGTCATTTCCCCAGCGCAGTCGTCTACACTTTTACAACCCATGTACTTGTTGATATTATTATACTCTTCTCCTTTTGACACTCGTCCGTGTCACCTTCCCCAGCAGATGAACACTCATCTATACAATACTCATACTCATTACTCATGTTACACTCATACAGATACTCGTCCGTATCTTGTATATACTTATATATCCCCACAGATTCAACATTGGTCCATGTTCTCTGTTAACCAGATGGTACTCGTCTGTATCGTCATCTCAGAATATGCGTCAAGAGTTTGTTTCTACATGATACTCGTCCGTATCATAGTCTTAAGGATGCTCGTCCGCATCTTTAATCCATACACTGTGTCAAACACTTTCTTCCTCTTGAATATAGATACTCGTCTGTGTCTATTATTCCCCAGGAGAGTCCCTTCAGATTCAACACTCGTCCGTGTTCTCTGTTAACTAGTTGATACTCGTCTGTATCATCATCTTTGAACACGTGTCAGTTTGTTTCTACCCGATACTCGTCCGTATCGTAGTCTTAGGGATGCTCGTCCGCATTTTTAATCTATACACAATACCAAACACTTATACCTTTTGTTTCTTGGATATAAACGCTCGTCCGTGTTTACTATTCCCCAGTAGATCGCCAAAGCAAATTTTCTTTTTATCTGACACTCGTCCTGTGTTATGATAAACCTTGAGAGCAGCCGTACCCTGCTAGGTGGTCGTCCTCCACCTCTTGATGGTCGTCCTCCATCATGCTCGTCCGATGGCCGTCCCCGTCGTTGTTTTTTAGCAGCCGTCCCCTGCTAGGTGGTCGTCCTCCACCTTTTGATGATCGTCCTTCATCATTTTATCAAATGGCCGTCCCCATTGTTGATTCTGGTTATCTGACATTCGTCCTATGTCATGGCAAACCCTGAGAGCAGCCGTCCCCTGCTAGGTGGTCGTCCTCCACCTCTTGATGGTCGTCCTCCATCATGCTCGTCCGATGGTCGTCCCCATCGTTGACCTTTTATCCGATGACCGTCCCCATCATTGATATTTTCGGCAACCGTACCCTGCCAGGTGGTCGTCCTCCACCTTTGATGGCCGTCCCCATCATAATTCCTTTATTCCCCAACAGAGCAGCCGTCCCCTGCTAGGTGATCGTCCTTCACCTTTGATGGTCGTACCCCATCATCTGTTTATTTCATTTATTTTTTAACCCGATGGCCGTCCCCGTCGTGGTCCCTTTTCCTTTTCTTTTAGCCCGATGGCCGTCCCCATCGTTGGTTACCTTGCTTTTTGAACTTGATGGCCGTCCCCGTCATGTTTCCCCAGAGATTTTTACAGCTTTACCTTGATGGCCGTCCCCATCATATTATCTTATTTTTTCCCAGCTAGTCGGCCGTCCCCGTCTTGGCTTTACATCCCCAGCATGTCGGCCGTCCCCGTCATTGCTTTATTTTCCGCACCTTTCCCCAGCATGTCGGCCGTCCCCGTCATTGCCTTTTACCCAGCAGTCGTCCTCCGTCGCCCACACTTTACAATATACTTTATTTTCCTTTACAATCTATATCCCTTTTCTTCTTCATTCTGTGAGTGCAAATTTTGGACTGTCTTTGGTATTCAACCACAAGTTATCTCGCTTGCCTGTTAAGCCGTTGCTTACAACCTGCACAGCTAACTCATGTTTGAATAGGGGCAGCTGTAAACACCCCAAATTTTCCCTCACCCATTCACTATGGCTTGTGATCATCTCATATGCATAAACACAATCATATCATCTCATATCTCATTTTTGATTCACTGCATAGTTTCTAAGTCATCTGCACCTAGGGTTTGTGATCTGAGCAATCCAAGAGCCTCCTGAGCCACTCCAAAGGCCATCATTCACTTCAAAGGGATCCATGTGTGTTCTTGTATCATATCACATCCTCTCAAAGTTAAAAATTCCAAAGAATCACAGGAATTGGGATTGGTGTGGATGCAGAGCCAAGTTTGACTGCACAGTTGACCTAAAATTAGGGTTTTGGTTTCAGAGGCCATAACTCCAAATTTTTTGGTCATTCTTGTTTCCATTGGTCTCTATATGGTATAGGGAGTATGCATATCAGGTTTCATGACGAAATTCCATGGGGAAGTCATCTGATCAAGGGTTGACTTTCTGGACAAGTCAGTGCAAAATCAGGGCATCTGAGGCCCCCAATGACCCAACCAATGGGCATTCTTCATCAATTTGAGTGTATATGATCTTTATTTGATCATGGAAGAAGTTTGAAGTTCACAAAAATCAAGAATTTGAAGTTTTTGCAAAGTTGACTTTTTAGGGCATGTTTGACTTTTCAAAGAATATGTCATTTTGTGCCATTTTTCAAGCCTTGATTCTTGATCCAAAAAAGCTTCAAATGGAAAAACTTTGGTCATGAAAGTTGTAGAATACATTTTTCCCTTTTCAAAAAGTACAAGAACATGATCTAATTCATTTTAGATCAAAAGTTATGGTGTGACAAAGTTGGCAAAAATCACTTATTTTCAAGATGTGCACCAAATGAGAAATTTGCAAAAATCATGAACCAAGGCCATTTGTAACTTCTAGTTCACTTCAAACCAATGTACAAACATCACATGAGTTCTAAAAATCAGAATTGGACCAAAGTTTCACATGTTCATGGTTTGTGTAACAAGGCATTTTCATGAAGTTTCCAAAGATGACCAACTTGCAAAACTCATGATCACTCCTCCTACCACTTGCAACATTGGATGCTGAACCATGCTAGCCTCTCACCACACCATGCTGCGCCAGCCCTAGCCATTGTACCAAGCTAGAACTCAAGCCATACTTCCCTTACAAAAAAGTTGACTTTTGGCAAAAGCAAACATCCCAATCACAGCAGGCCATGTCACATCATCTGGCCAATTGGGATTGTTTATACTTTCCATTTGCTAGCCAAACATAACACCAAGCCAAGCTGAAACAGGCCACAACATCACATTCACAAAAAACACCCCATTTGCATTTTCTCTTCGAATCTGCCTCCTCACCTCAAAAACATTCAAGCAAGTCTTACCATCATTCTCACCTTGTCACACTGAGCCTAAACCAACAAGACTTGGGCCTGAACCAAGCAAGAACACCACTTCTCCATCTTCACTCCAACTTGCAGTTTCTTTCGAAACTCACTCCATAGGCCATAAACATCCAAACAAACTCCACAAACCTTCTTAAAACATCACCCTGATCACAAAGAACCACTCACATTGGCCTGAAACTGCCTGCATCACCATTGCCATTTTCAACTGAGCTTGAGCAGAAGCTGTTCAAACTCTTCATCTAGCCAGCATAAACTTCTCCAAAGCATTCAAGCATCATCAAGAGGTCATAAGGGGTGGATTTCACAAGGAGGGGAGGTCTGAAAGCTGCTGGAGTGAAAGCTTCGAATCTCAGGTAGCTCAAGAAATATTTTTCCAGAAATCATTTTTTATGTTCTAAACTTGTTCTCTATGCTTCACTGATTGTCCTGGTGCTTTTAGTTTTGAAAATGGTGATGAAATGAGAATTTAATTGATCTCTGAAACTTTTTTGCCCTAGTTCTTGTTTGCTTCGATTCAGCCTTTCCTGGAAAAATAAATTTGTTTTGAGTGAGGGTTATGATTCGTGAGTGAGTGGGAAACATTTCTGTTCAATTAGATTTCATTTTCATAATGTATGGAGTGAGTTTGAGGTTTGGGGTGAACGGAGAAGATGACCGGAACACTGTTCCGGTCATCTGAAAGTGTTTAACGGCGCAATTAGGGTTTAAGCAGTAATTAGTCATTTTTGAATTTGAGCCGTAGGATGTGGCGCGCAGTCAACTCCCGCGCGTGTGACTTTGAATTCAAGCCCTTGGATCAGCTGACTTCTCTTTAATTCATTTATTTTCATTTTATTTTCATATTTTTCTCATTTGTTTTGCATAATTTATTTAAAATAGCAAAAATGTCTTAAAAATTATGAAACTTTTTCTCAAGAGTTTTATTAATTTTTATGACACAAAAATATTTTTATTTTCATTTTTAGCATTTAAAATGTATTTTTAAATAATTAAAATATTATTTTTAATTGATTAATGAGAATTAATTTATTAAAAATACTTTTAAGTATCTAAAAATCACCAAAAAATTCATGAAACGTTCTAAGACATTTAGAAACATTGTCCAACCTTCAAACCAAATTTCTTTTTTGATATTGATGCATTTTGATAATTTTTCATTGATTTAAAATCATTTTTATGCATTAATTTGATCCAAAGTTCCAAAAATCATTTCTGCCTATCCATGAAGAGTTGGACATTGATTCTTTTTGCATTGCATTGTGTTTAGCATGTAGTTTTTGAGATAAAATGGCCATGATTTGATCTTGCATTTTCAAATTGTTTGACATTTCTTTTGTTTGGAAACCCTAAAAACCCTAAAAACTTGTGAAAATCATAACTTAAGATTGGTTAAGAGTTGAGATTTCTCCTTTGGGCAGTGGTTTAGTATGGGATTAGGGGTCCTTTGTGTGGCATTTTCCATCTTTTATCTTAGGGTTTGCTTCTGGTTTTGGTTTGTGTTTGATGTTTGATTCATAAACCCTAATTTGGGCTTCCATATGCATCCATCTTGCATTCTCTTGCATAACATGACTTGCCATGACATTCCATGCTTCCATGTGATTCATTTGACATCATAAGACATATAGAGAACATGTTTGATCATTGCATCATGTATTTGCCATGTTGTATGTCATGTGCACTTCATAACTTTTCATGTGTTTTCATGGTTTCTAACTTGCTTCATTTGCATTCATAAGCTTGTATGACCATTTCCATGTGCTGCCTCATGTTTGTAGCATCTCATAGCATCATTAGCATCATGTATATGCTTCTGGTTTTGTTTATCATCATGTCATTTCATCTCATTTTGCATTGCATTGTATTCCTTTCACTAACTTTTCAGGTGGTAGGTAACTTTGAGAAGTGGATTTGCCTTCACTTCTCATACTTCCTTCTCATCTCTCTCTTGCATCCATGCTGCATTTTTGTATGTGTTTGAGTTTGAGCTTGCTCATTCTTCTTCTTCCCACCTTTCTCTCTTCAAGTGACTTGACTTCTTGAATGGAGCAAGTTGCTTTGCTTCTCTTGATCCTTTCATCTGCTTCCTGGTGGTTCCATTGAAGATTTCTTTCTTAAACCTCACAAACCTTAGGAACAACCAAGCATGACAATGATTAGGGTTTTGATTAGTCTCCCCTCTTAGTTTTACCTTTGTGTCTCTCTTGAGTCTTCTCTCCTCACCTCATAATCAGGGACTAAACCCTAAAGGCTTTAAGGCTTTGTGATTAAGCTTATGCCTACATCCTTCTCTTAGGATGGAGTGTATAACTTTAATCCTAAGTGTTAAACCCTTAATGTGTTTAAATCTCTTAATCAATCCACTTAATAAGTATCAAGACACCACACTTGTAACTTGGGCCTTGCATTAGGGTTCTAATTCTTCCTTAATTGGTTAAGAAGGACTAACCCTAGTGTTAATGGACAAGTCCCCCTCAAGTTGTCTTACAAACCCTAAAAATCACTTCATCATCATATCATTAAATAAAATCCACTTAATCAAAGGCTTGTTTTGTCATGAGTTTAATCCCTAATCATGGATTAAGCTGAGGAGCTTTCCTAAGCTTAAACATTCTCATCTATTATCCTTCTATTAGGATGGTGTAATGAGTCTGTTTAATCCCTGATTATGGCTTAACCTCATTACTCAACACTAAACAAAAACCACAAAAACATCTAATTAATCACAAGTAGGTTAATGATCTTAATCCTGCACCATAGGTGATTAAGTGTGAGAATCTGACTTCACACTTAAGGTATCCTCATTACCCCTAATCAGAGGGAAGATGTGATGAGTTTACTAAATCCATTGGTTTAGACTTAAGCTCATTAACTTATGACAAACTTCAAAAAGCAATAAAAGACTAAAAACACAAAAACAAACAATAATCGTCTCCTCCGGGATTCTTTTCTCATCTCATTCACTCACAAACGAGAATTCGCTTCTTCCGTCTAATGCAAGACAGTTTGCATCTGTGCCAGACAGATCATACACTTGAGCATAGACAAGCAAGCAGTTCACAAGTCAATTCATCTTTCAGTCTCTTTGGGTCGAACTACGGTGTTCTGACTTCCTCATTGCACGAGAGGATACGTAGGCATAACTTAACAGTTATCGAACAAAAGTCTCTGTACATCCCCCCTCTTTCCAGCTTCCTTCTTTAAGCCTCATGATCTTGAGCAATTCATTTTTATTTCTTACACTGACACTGTATATATCACACTTCACTTCTCTTACACTGACACCTGTACATTCGTTTCCAGCTACTTTATACACAGATTGCACTGACACTACCCCTTTAAAACACAAATCTTTTAAGCGTGGATCCCGTCGAGTACGACGGACAATCTGGGTGCTAATACCTTCCCAGGTTGTAACCAACCCCTTTTCTCAGCCTCTCTGGTTCGCAAACCGTCTTATCCATCTCTTTCTAGGTCTATGCAGCATTGCCTTTCCTCCAGGATAAAAATGCCTAGCTGGCGACTCTATTCATCTCCAGTGAGTTCACGGCTGTGTGTTCCCATTGTCCCTCTCGCCGACCGTTCGCGTCTGTACCTTTATCTGGACTTAGCTTCATTTATCGGGAGCGACAATGTACTTGACAGTATTAGAAGAGTCAATGGGGTGTGTGTTGGGCCAGCATGACGAGTCTGGTCGAAAAGAGTATGCAATATACTACCTGAGCAAAAAGTTTACCGACTGTGAACAACGTTATTCACTACTCGAGAAAACTTGTTGTGCTTTAGCGTGGGCTGCTCGCCGATTGAGACAGTATATGTTGACCCACACTACTTTATTGATCTCAAAAATGGATCCAGTTAAGTACATATTTGAGAAGCCAGCACTTACCGGACGGGTTGCAAGATGGCAAATGATCCTCACAGAATATGACATCCAGTACACTTCTCAGAAAGCCATCAAGGGCAGTGTACTATCTGAATATCTTGCTGAGCAACCTATTGATGATTACCAGCCTATGAGATTTGACTTCCCTGATGAAGACATCATGTTCATAAAAGCAAAAGATCATGAAGAGCCTATTCACACTGAAGGGCCTGACCCGGAAGAAGAATGGACTATGATGTTTGATGGGGCTGTTAATATGAATGGTCGTGGTGTTGGTGCAGTACTCATTACACCTAAAGGAGTTCACATGCCTTTCTCGGCAAAACTCACCTTTAACTGCACTAACAACGAAGCTGAATACGAAGCTTGCATTATGGGTCTTGAGGAAGCCATTGACCTCAGGATCAAGACATTGACTGTATTCGGAGATTCAGCTCTGGTAATCAATCAAACCAACGGCAAATGGTACACCCACCAAGATCATCTGATACCTTACAGGGATTATACAAGGAGGTTATTGACTTTCTTTACAACAGTCAAGCTTGAGTATATCCCTCGGGACGAGAATCAGTTTGCAGATGCTCTGGCTACCATTTCATCCATGATCAAAGTTCAAGCTGCCAACTTTGTACCTCAAATCTCAGTGTCCAGACTTGACAGACCAGCATACGTATTTGCAGCAGATGTTGTCAAAGATGATAAGCCTTGGTTCCATGACATTAAGTGCTTCTTGGAGGATCAAACATACCCACCTGGGGCATCTTCCAATGATAAGAAGACATTGAGAAGGCTTGCTAGTAGTTTCTTTCTGAACACTGATGGCTCCCTGTACAAGAGGAACTTTGACATGGTACTCCTCAGATGCGTTGATAGGACAGAAGCGGACTTGTTGATGCATGAAGTGCACGAAGGATCCTTTGGTACCCATGCTGGAGGGCATGCCATGGCTAAAAAGATGCTAAGATCAGGATATTACTGGATCACAATGGATGCTGACTGTTGTGCCTACGCCAGAAAATGCCATAAATGCCAGATTTATGCGGATAAGGTGCATGTGCCTCCCAATCCTTTGAATGTGATGTCTTCACCCTGGACCTTCGCTATGTGGGGCATTGACATGATTGGCAAGATCGAACCGACTGCTTCAAACGGTCACAGATTCATCCTGGTTGCCATTGACTATTCCACCAAGTGGGTCGAAGCAGCTTCCTATGCAAACGTTACAAGGCAAGTGGTAGCCAGATTTCTAAAGAGAGATATCATCTGTCGGTACGGAGTTCCCGAACGAATCATTACTGATAATGGTTCCAATTTAAACAACAAAATGATGGCAGAGCTATGCCGGGACTTCAAAATTCAACACCACAATTCTTCTCCTTACAGGCCAAAGATGAATGGCGCTGTTGAGGCGGCTAATAAGAATATCAAGAAGATTGTGCAGAAGATGGTAGTCACCTACAAAGACTGGCATGAGATGCTACCATTTGCCTTGCATGGGTACCGCACGTCAATCAGAACGTCCACTGGGGCAACACCGTATCAGCTTGTGTATGGTATGGAAGCAATCCTACTTGTTGAAGTTGAATTACCCTCCCTACGGGTACTGATGGATGTTAAGCTGAACGAAGTAGAGTGGGTCCGATCCCGATACGAGCAACTGAGTCTGATTGAAGAGAAGAGATTGGCTGCAATCTGTCATGGGCAGCTGTATCAGAAAAGAATGAAGAGAGCCTTCGATCAGAAAGTCAGGCACCGAGAGTACCAAGTAGGAGATCTTGTGCTGAAGAGAATCCTTCCTCCTCATACAGACCACAGGGGCAAGTGGACCCCGAACTATGAAGGACCATTCGTAGTAAAGAAAGTTTTCTCTGGTGGAGCACTGATGCTCAGCACCATGGATGGTGAAGATTTCCCGTCCCCTGTGAATTCAGATGCAGTTAAAAAATACTTCGCATAAAAATGACCCGCTGGACATAAAAACAGAATGTAAGTCCAACTCAGGCAAAAATGGGTATCCCGATGGATTTAAAACCCGAAAGGGCGATCCAGGAAAAACAAGGGAATAAGCGAACAACTACATTCTGAATTCATCTGTATCGTTTACAACTTGGTAAACTTCAAAGGGATCAAGCTTCTTTCAGAATCAACCGACTTCAGAAAGCAAGATGAGAAGAACGTCAAATGTCATAAGAGTCATAGCAAGAGGGAAGTTCCTCGAAAGCGTCGTCAACATTGCCAGCAGTTTGTTTCTCATTTTGAAACAATCTCCTCATTTCAGGGGATTTGTTTCTTTGACTGTATCTCGCCAATTCAGGGCATATGAATTAATAAAATCATATTTTTCAGTCATGTTTTGTCTTGTACATTTTATTTGCAAAAATGTCTGATGTCGTGAGAAAAACTGACTGCATGAATACAGATGTTTACCTTCAAAAATAAAAGTTACGTGCTTGCAGGAAATATACTTACTCTCAGAAGTGTCTAAACTCCTATGACGGAATCCGGTAAGGGATACCTCGGGATTATTTGTGCGTTTCCCTATCTTTGCAGGATTGCAGGTATTCAAAAGCGCAACATGGGGCATGTAAGCTTCATCTCAGCAAGCTGGCAAATCAATGCTCTCTCATTCTTAGCACCCAAAGTGTTTTCTCCCCTGCCGAGTTGCCACTTGTTACTTCTCCCCATCAAAGTTGCCAGGCATCACTTCTCCAACAGGGAAGTACCGGAAGGCGCCCATATCCCCGGCTGAGTCAAGAATCCTCCTCAACAGAATCTCTAGGGAGGTCTTTCAGTGATCTCTCTTTCTCCCCAGCCGAGTTGCCATTTCCTCCTCAGCCAAGTACAAAAGTCAGGGGACCATCTCCCCACAGAGCTTCAGCCTCTATCCAGAAGAGTAGCGCATGAAAGGATCACAACAGAGTGAAGAAAGCTTCTACAAACCCCAGCTGGGTCCCTCATTACTGAGATAGGTCTATCATTGACCCATTTCCCCAAGCAGATATATCTCATCAGATCTACCAATGATCCCATCCCTAGCTGGGATGTCCATTTCAAGCAGATCGGCCGGAGAACATCGCAGCAACGGGATCCAAATCCCGGATTGGTATCTTTGCATAATCATGGCATTTGCATCATATTCACCCACAAAGCGTAGCATTCCGTCTAAAACGGAGCATTACGGCAAAAATCCAACATATTGCATAATCATGAGCCATGTTCTGAATCAAACACTGGTGAATAATGACAATCCATCCGCAATATACAGAATACCACCCAGATTCCCCAGCAAACACAGTTGCCTTACATTCCCAAACACCAGTATATACTCCTTGTGGCACCCGTCCGTGTCATATCCCCAGCAGAAAGCCAAAGACATCCTCTTTGCACTCACATATACTTATATAATCTCCTTGACATCCGTCCGTGTCATTTTCCCCAGTGCGGTAACATAAACACTTTGTACATCAGATACTTGTTTATACTATACTCTTCTCCTCTTGACACTCGTCCGTGTCACCCTCACCAGCAGTTTGAATACTCATCTATACATCACTCATACTTACTACTCATACAGATACTCGTCCGTATCTTGTATACATCACTTATATCCCCGCAGATTCAGCACTAGTCCATGTTCTTTGTTAACCAGTTGGTACTCGTCCGTATCATCATCTCAAAACATGCGTCAAGCGTTTGTTTCTACATGATACTCGTCCGTATCATAGTCTTAAGGATGCTCGTCCGCACCTTTAATCCATACACTGTGTCAAACACTCTTGTCTTCTTGAATATAGACACTCGTATGTGTCTACTATTCCCCAGAAGAGTCCTTTCAGATTCAACACTCGTCCGTGTTCCTTGTTAACAAGTTGGTACTCGTCCGTATCATCATCTCTGAACACGTGTCAGTATTTGTTTCTACCCGATACTCGTCCGTATCGTAGTCTTAGGGATGCTCGTCCGCATCTTTAATCTATACACAAACATCAAAACACTTATACCTTTTGTTTCTTGGATGTAAACACTCGTCCGTGTGTACTATTCCCCAGTAGATCGCCAACGAAGTAAAATTTTCTCTTCTGACACTCGTCCTGTGTCATGATAAACTTTGAGAGCAGCCATACCCTGCTAGGTGGTCGTCCTCCACCTCTTGATGATCGTCCTTCATCATGCTCATCCGATGGCCATCCCCATCGTTGATTTTCTATCCGACATTCGTCCTATAGCGTGATATTTAGCAGCCGTCCCCTGCTAGGTGGTCGTCCTCCACCTCTTGATGATCGTCCTTCATCATTTTATCCAATGGTCGTCCCCATTGTTGATTTTGGTTATCTGGCATTCGTCCTGTGTCATGATAAACCTTGAGAGCAGCCGTCCCCTGCTAGGTGGTCGTCCTCCACCTCTTGATGATCGTCCTTCATCATGCTCGTCCGATGGCCGTCCCCATCGTTGACCTTTTATCCGGCATTCGTCCTATGTCGCGATATTTTCGGCATCCGTACCCTGCCAGGTGATCGTCCTTCACCGTAGATGACCGTCCCTCATCTTACCCCCAACAGAGCAGCCATCCCCTGCTAGGTGATCGTCCTTCACCTTTGATGACCGTACCTCATCACCTGTTTATTTCATTTATTCTTTAACCCGATGGTCGTCCCCGTCGTGGTCCCTTTTCTTTTTCCTGATGATCGTCCTTCATCAGTTTAGCCCGATGGCCGTCCCCATCGTTGGATACTTTGCTTTATGAACTTGATGGCCGTCCCCGTCATGTTTCATTAATCCCCAGAGAATTTCACAGCTTTAATTGATGGCCGTCCCCATCATAATTCTTTTTATCCCCAGCATGTCGGCCGTCCCCGTCATTGCTTCATTTCCCGCACTTTTCCCAGCATGTCGGCCGTCCCCGTCATTGCTCTTTACCCAGCAGTCGTCCTCTGCTCGACGGTCGTCCTCCGTCGCCCACACTTTACAATATACTTTATTTTCTTTTACAATCTATATCCCTTTTCTTCTTCATTTTGTGAGTGCAAATTTTGGACTGTCTTTGGTATTCAACCACAAGTTATCTTGTTTGCCTGATAAGCCGTCACTTACATCCTGCACAGCTAACTCATGTTTGAATAGGGGCAGCTGTAAACACCCCAAATTTTCCCTCACCCATTCACATCATGGCTTGTGATCATTTCATATGCATAAACTCAATCACAGCATCTCATATCACATTTTTGGTTCATTGCATTGGTTCAAAGTCATCTGCATCTAGGGTTTGTGATCTGAGCAATCCAAGAGCTTCTTGAGCCACTCCAAAGGCCATCAATCACTTCATAGGAGTCCATGTGTGTTCAAGTATCATATTATATCCTCTCAAAGTCAAGAATGTCAAAGAATCACAAGAACTGAGAATGGTATGGAAGCAGAACCAGGCTTGACTGCACAGATGACCTAGAACTAAGGTTTTGGTTTCAAAGGCCATAACTCCAAATTTTTTGGTCATTCTTGTTTCTATTGGTCTCTATATGGTATAGGGAGTATGCACATCAATTTTCATGAAGAAATTCCATGGGGAAGTCATCTGATCAAGAGTTGACTTTTCAAGCAAGTCAATGCAAAATCAGGGCATCTGAGGCCCCCAATGACCCAACCAAGGGGTGTTCTTCATCATTTTGATTGTATTTTATCTTTATTTGATCATGGAAGATGTTGGAAGTTCACAAAATTGAAGAATTTCAAGTCTTTTGCAAAGTTGACTTTTTGGGCAAGTTTGACTTTTAATGAAATTGTCATTTTAGGCAACTTTTTCAACCTTTACTTTTTGATTCAAAAAAGCTTCAAATGGAAAAACTTTGGACATGAAAGTTGTAGAATGGATCATCCCCTTTTCAAAAAGTACAAGAACATGACCTAATTTATTTTGGATCAAAAGTTATGGCTTGTCAAAGTTGGCAAAAATCACTAAATTTCAAGTTATGCACCAAAGAGGCAAAGTTGCAAACTCACTTCTCAAGGCAAATTAAGTCATCAAATGGACTTCTAAACTTCACCACATGATCACACAAATCCTAAAAGTCAGATTGCACCCAAAGAATCACATGTTTTATGGCCCATGGATCAAGTTTTTTTCATAAGAACCAAAGGCAAGGCAAGTTGCAAAACTCATCATAGCTTCTCATCCACTTGCTGGCTAGCTTGCTGATCAATCCTAGGCCTTTCCTCACATCATGCTGCGCAGGACACACTCCTTGTACTTGGCTAGAAAGTAGCCCATGCCTTCTTACACCAACTTTGACATATTGGCAAAAGCACCCATACCAATCAATAAAGCACATGTCATTTCATTTGACCAATGGCAATTGTTTATACTAATCAAATGCAAGCCAAACATAACAAGAGCCAAGCCTGAAAAACACCACAACTCAGCATTCTCATTTTCACCTCCTTGTGCAAAAGCTTTCGAAACTGCTTACACAAGTCACAAACACACAAACTAACCTCACAGATCAACTCAACACATCTTCCTGGTCACAAAGCACCCATCACCATTGCCTTAAACTCCCAGAATCATAAATACGATTCTCACCTCACCTTGAGCAGAACCTCTGCCATCTTCCAAACCAGCCACCATAAACTTCCTCTAAGCATCAGGACTTCATCAGGGGCCTAAGAGGAGTGGTTTGTGCAAAGAGAAGAGGTCAGAAAGTTGCAAACAGAGAAAGCTCAAAGCTCAGGTATACCGAGAACATTTTTTCCAGAAATGTATTTTTAAGTTTCTAAGTTGTTCTTCATGTCTTGCTGATCACTCTGGTGCTTTTATTTTCTGAAATAGTTGAGAAATGAGTATTTAATCTTGTTCTGAAACTTTTGCCCTGAAAAATGTTTTGTTTCGATTCAGCTGATTGATGAAAGATAAATGAGATTTGAGTGGGGGTTTTGATTCAGTGAGGTGTGGGAATGATTTCTGGGCTTTTAGTTTTCATTTTAGTGAAGTTTTGAGGATTTTAGAGATTTTCAGGTGAGGTTCCCACCGGAGAAGATGACCGGAAGTCTTCTCCGGTCACCTGAAAACAATTAGGGCTAATCCCTGTAATTAATGAGAGTTTGAATTGTGAGCGTTGGATGAGTTGACTTGGTCCATTCCCGCGCGTGTTCAAGGGCCCAGATCCATTCACTTAACCCTAATCCACGTCATTAATCCTTTTAATTCAGTTTAATTAAATTAAATAGGATTTAACTCAGTTTGAATATAGACCTTAGGATTGCGCGCGCAGTCAACAGATCTTTCTCCAGAATCAATCCTGGCTCTCCATTGCGTTTACTTTTCATTTTCTTTAATTTTAATTCATTTATTTTGTATTTCTTTTCCCCATTTATTTTAAAATAGCAAAATCATTTTAAAAATTCTAAAATTTTTTGTACAAACTTCTATGAATTTTCAGAAACCAAAAACATTTTTATTTTTATTTTTTGCATTTAAAAATATTTTTAAATCATTTAAAAGTTTATTTTTAATTAATTAATGAGAATTAATTAATTAAAAATACTTTTAGGTATTTAAAAATCACCAAAAAATTCATGAAACCTTCATAATCATTTAGAAACATTGTCCAACCCTCAAACCAAATTTATTTTTTGATCTTGATGTCTTTTGAGAATTTTTCATGGAATTAAAATCATTTCAAGGCATTATTTTGATCCAAACTTCAAAAAATCATTTCTGCCTAACCATTGAGAGTTGGACATTGATTCTTTTTGCATTGCATTTTGTTTAGCATGTAGTTTGTGAGATTAAATTGGCATGATTTGATCTTTCATTTTCAATTTGTTTGGCATTTTTCTTTTTAAGGTACCCTAAAACCCTAGAAAACTTAGGAAATTCATAACTTCCATTAGGTTAAGAGTTAGAACCCCTCCTTTGGGAAGTGAGTTTGTATAGGATTAGGGTTCCTTTGAATGCATTTTCAATTTTTTATCTTGATGTTTGCTTCTGATTTTGGTTTTTGTTTGATGCATTGATCATAAACCCTAATTTGGGCTTCCTTTTGCATTCATCTTGCTTTTGCATTCATACCTTGACTTGTCATGACATTTTATGCATCCATTTGATTCATTAGACATCTTAAGACATATTGAAAGTATGTTTGATCATTGCATCATGTGTTTTCCATGTTGTATGTCATTTGCATATCATAACTTTTCATGTATGTTCATGGTTCTAAGCTGGCTTCATTTGCATCCATTGGTTCATATGTTCATCCCCATACCTTGATTCATGTTTGCATCATCTCATAGCATCATTATCATCTCATATATGCTTCTGGTTTTGATTTTCATCATGCCATTTCATTCCATTTTGCACTGCATTGTATCTTTCTCACTAACTTTTCAGGTGGTAAGCAACTTTGAGAAGTGAATTTGCCTTCACTTCTCACATTTCCTTTTCATCTCTCTTAGCATCATTGCTGCATTTTGTTTTGTGTTTGGGATTGAGCTTGCTCATTCTTTTTCTTCTTACTTTCTTTCTTCAAGTGACTTTTCTTCTTAAATGAAGCAAGTTACTTTGCTTCTCTGCTCCTTTCATTTGCTTCCTGGTGGTTCCTCTGAAGATCCTTCTTGTAAACCTCACAAACCTTAGGAACAACCAAGCATGACAATGATTAGGGTTTTTATTAGTCCCCCACTTAGTTTTTTACCTTTGTGTCTCATTGAGTCTTCTCTTCTCATCTCATAATCAGGGACTAAACCCTAAAGGCTTTAAGGCTTTGTGATTAAGCTTATGCCTGCATCCTTCTATTAGGATGGAGTGTATAACTTTAATCCTAAGTGTTAAACCCTTAATGTGATTAAATCTCTTAATCAATTCACTTAATAATCATCAAGACATCACACTTGTAACTTGGGCCTTGCATTAGGGTTTTAATTCTTCCTTAATTGGTTAAGAAGGACTAACCCTAGTGTTAATGGACAAGTCCCCCTCAAGTTGTCTTACAAACCCTAAAAATCACTTCATCATCTTACCATTAACTAAAATCCACTTAATAAAGGCTTTGTTTTGTCATGAGTTTAATCCCTAATCATGGATTAAGTTGAGGAGCTTTCCTCAGCTTAAACATTCTCATCTATTATCCTTCTATTAGGATGGTGTAATGAGTCTGTTTAATCCCTGATTATGGCTTAATCTCATTACTTAACACTAAATAAAAACACCAAAAACATCTAAATAATCACAAGTAGGTTAATGATCTTAATCCTACACCATGGTAATTAAGTGTGAGAAGCTGACTTCACACTTAAGGTATTCTCATTACCCCTAATCAGAGGGAAGATGTGATGAGTTTACTAACCCATTGGTTTAGGCTTAAGCTCATTAACTTGTGACAAATTTTCAAAAGCAATAAAAGACTGAAAACACAAAAACAAACAATAATCGTCTCCTTCGGGATTCTTTTCTCATCTCACTCACTCATAAACGAGAACTTGCTTCTTCCGTCTAATGCAAGACAGTTTGCATCTGTGCCAGACAGATCATACACTTGAGCATAGGCAAGTAAGAAGTTCACAAGTCAATTCATCTTTCAGTCTCTTTGGGTCGAACTACGGTGTTCTGACTTCCTCATTGCACGAGAGGATACGTAGGCATAACTTAACAGTTATCGAACAAAAGTCTCTGTATATTCCCCCTCTTTCCAACCTTATCCTTTAAGCCTCATGATCTTGAGCAATTCATTCTCATTCTTACACTGACACATCATTTATACACTTTACACTTCCTTTACACCGACACCTGTACATCCTTTTCCAGCCCTTTATACACAAATTGCACTGACACTACCCCTTTAAAACACAAATCTTTTAAGTGTGGATCCCGTCGAGTACGACGGACAATCTGGGTGCTAATACCTTCCCAGGTTGTAACCAACCCCCTTTCTCAGTCTCTCGCACCCTCCTCTCGCCGACTGTTCGCGTCTGTACCCCATTTGACCCGGTGTCATTTGGTGGGAGCGACAGACATGTTAGAACATTGCTTGATCATTTCTTCATTCATTTTCCATGTCTTGCATTCATTTCATTTCATAAACATCCATGTGTTTAAAAGCTTCTAAGCATGCTTCCTTTGCATCTCATCTTTGTATAATCATTCATATGCACATTGTATGACTTTGCATCATCTCATATTCCATTTTTCATTCAATAATCACTTCTGACTTTGGTCATTGCATCTCATTTCAATTTATTTCTTTATTCTTTTTGTCTTGTGCATCCATACTAACTTTTCAGGAGCTTTTGGTAATTATTTTGGGAGGTGGATTTGCCTTCACTTCCCACTTCTTCTTATCTCAGTCATATGCATTTTACATGTCTTTGAAGTGAATCTAGATCACTTATGTTCCACCTTCTTACTTTCTTTCCCTCAAGTTACTTATCTTCCTCGGTGAAGTAAGTAACTTGTTCTTCTTTCTTCCTCATCTTTTCATCTGCTTCTTCCATTGGTGGCCTTGAAGACTTTTTCTCTTAAGCCTAACAAACCATAGGATGTCCAAGCATGATAATGTTTAGGGTTGTGTTTAGTCCCCTTTAGCTTTTTACCTTTGAGTCTCCTTGAGTCTCTTTTCTCATCTCCATAATCAGAGGCTAAACTCTTAAAGTTTTAGGACTTTGGAATTAGGGTTATGCCTGCATCCTTCTCTTAGGATGGAGTGTATAACTTTAATCCTAAGTGTTAAACCTTTAATTTGTTTAAACCTCTTAATCAAATCACACTAATAATCACCAAGACTTTATCTTGTAACTTGGGCCTTACATTAGGGTTCTATCTCTTCCTTATGGTTATGAGGGACTAACCCTAGTGTTTAATGGACAAGTCCCCCTTAAGTTGTCTTACAAACATAAAACCCATTTCTTAATTTCACCCTTTAATTAAAATCCATTTAATAGAGGCTTGTTATCTAATGAATTTAATCTCTAACCATGGATTAAGTTGAGGTATCTTCCTCGGCTTAAGTGTTCTCATCTATTATCCTTCTATTAGGATGGTGTAATGAGTTCACTAATTTGTGATTAGAGATTAAACTCATTACTTAACATTAAACAAAAACCCAAAAAACATCTAAATAATCACAAGTAGGTTAATGATCTTAATCCTACACCATTATGGTAATTAAGTTGAGATGTTTATCTCATACTTAAGTATGCTCATTATCCCTAATCCGGGAGGATATAATGAGTTTACAAACCCTTGATTTAGGCTTAAACTCATTAACTTAGGCAAAACACCAAAAACAATAACAAAACTGAAAATACAAAAAACAAACAATAATCGTCTCCTTCGGGATTCTTTTCTCATCACACTCATTCATAAGCGAGAACTTGCTTCTTCCGTCTAATGCAAGACAAATAGCACTCGAGCCAGACGAGTCATACACTTGAGCATAGACAAGTAAGCAGTTCACAGTCAGTTTTTTTTCAGTCCCTTTGAGTCGAACTACGGTGTTCTGACTTCCTCATTGCACGCGAGGATACGTAGGCATAACTTAAATGTTATCGAACAAAGTCTATGTGTCATCCCCCTCTTTCATCATTCTTTTCAAAGCCCCAGTTCCTGATTAATTCACCTTTTTTGCACTGACACATGTACATTCATTCTTTAGCTTTTGCACACAAATAGCACATACACCTAACCCTTTAAGCACAATCGTATAAGCGTGGATCCCGTCGAGTATGACGGACAATCTGAGTGCTAATACCTTCCCAGGTTGTAATCAACCCCCTTTCTTAGTTTCTCTGGTTCGCAACCGCCTTATCCATCCCTTTTCTATGTTTATGCAGCATTACCTTTCCTTCGGGATAAAAATTCCTAGCTGGCGACTCTATTCTTTTCACCTTCATTTTCTATTTTCGCCGACAGTTCGCGTCTGCACCGGGATGCAAATCTTCGGGAGCGACAGCTTGGCAACTCGGCTGGGGAATTCTCTTGCAACCAGGGTTTCTGGTTCTTTTTGTGGGTTTCTCCTAGTGCTTGTTTGATTTGTGTTTATGGGGGTGTTATGTGCTATATGTGATTTTTGTTTATTTCTTTATTTATTGCTTTCTGTACAGCTTTATTTATTGCTTTCATTTACTGTTTTTATGCATTTCATACTGTTGTCATCATATCATGTGTTGAGTCTTTAGTTTTCCTTGGTGGGAGGGATACTCAGTGAGTAAGGTTTCACACCGGGAGCCTGAGTGACACATAGGATAGAGTGGCTTCATATTCTTTCCCATTCCATTTCGGTCTGGTGCGGGAATATGAAACATGGTTCAGACATGGGTTTCTTCTTGAGAACTCTGTGCTACGGATTTCCTGTAGTACTAGGGCTATCTGGGAAGCCTGCTAAGTCTGGATGACCTATTTATGACCTTCAGCATCTGAGGTGAATTAGAGGAGGATCCTTTATGATTATTGTAAACATTGTACCTCCAGGTTAGAAGTGTTTACACTTCTCATAATTGATCCAAGTCTGAGGATCCTTGTTCTAGAACAATACCTATGAGGGGGTTGGGATGTTTACAGGTTTGCAGGAACCCTTGGCCTCATCATACCCTGTTACGGATATTGTTAAGGTCACATAATTTTGGACTATTCTATGAAACCTTGGACTTGTGACTCTTTATTTGAGTCCTCCACCTGGTTACTGGTTCTCTAGCCTCCATCTGGACATATGAACACACATGGACCTTTATCAAGGCAGATAACAGATCCAGCACTTGATCACAAACCCTTGCATATCATTCTGCATACATTATTTTGCATCATTTTTAACATTTTTCTATTTGTTTTACAGGGTCACATCTTATTTGGTTTGGTTTTGATTGTTCATCCGCTCAGACATCTTCACCAGATATATTCATCTTCATCAGAGATTCTCTTCAGCACCTTCATCAGTTACCTTCATCAGCATTTCTCCTCAGTTGTCTTCATCAGCATCCATTATCAGTATGGACCCATCCAGGAAGAGCAACATCACATACCATTTATTTGAGCCCTCCCTAGCAGGCATCAGGCAGATTCAGACACACATCACTCCTGGTCATGTCCCTTTATTCAGGGAACATTATGGTGGTATTATGGACATGATCATGGACTTGGATGCATCACAGAGGAGTATGATCCACACTTGCCTTCAGTTCTATGACCCTCCTCTCAGATGTTTTACCTTTCCAGATTTCCAGGTGGGCCCTTTGCTAGAGGAGTTTTCCATGTTGTTGGGTGTCCCCATCAGGAGGGGGATTCCTTTCAACCCTGAGATGACTGCTCCTAGTAATGAAGATATAGCTAAGGCTCTATACTTGGAATCCACCATCATTGATAAGAATATGACCACCAAGGATGGAATCCCAGGCCTCCATTTGGACTTCTTGGTTACTCAGGCCACCATTCATGTTGCAACAGGGAAATGGGACATTGTTTGTGCTCTCTTGGCCCTTAGCATATATGGTATCATCTTGTTTGCAGATGAGCCTAAGTTTGTAAGCAAGAGTGCTATCTATATTTTATTGCTGAAGAATCTAGTTCCCACCTTTCTAGGGGATTTCTATTATTAGTACATCAAAGGAATGAGAAGCAAAGGGGAAGATTAGTCAGATGTTATGCACCTCTCTTCTACTGTCGGTTACTGAGACACTTGCCAAAGTGAGAAGCTTTCTTCAATCCTCACCAGTCAAAAAATTGGGCTAAGAGAATGATTTCCCTTACATTAGAAGACATCAGGTGGTGCACTCAGAGAACCAAGGGCAGAAATATAATCACCAGATGTGGGCAGTACCCCAATGTACCTCTGATTGGAGTAAAGGGTTGCATCAACTACAATCCTTTGTTGTTCAAAAGGAAATTAGGGTATGCCTTGGTACATCCACCAAGAGAGCAGGACTTATCAGAAACCCTTTACTGTGACATTCAGCATAACCATGCCATTTCCCGACAAGCAGCTTAGGCTTGGGACAACATTCAGACAAAAGGGACTGCCATTCTTGGCAAGTGCAACAACATAGCTTCAACTCAGTATCTTGATTGGTCTCGTATCAGAGGATGTACCTGGACCATCAGCAGTAGAGCCTACAGCTACAGTCAGCTTAAAGGAATTTGAAAAGTTGAAAGAGAGGAATACCCAGTTGTCTGAAGCTCTAAAGAAGACCCTCTGGGAGAGGAATGATAGTCATCTGGACAATGAAAGGTTGGAAAAGCTCTGGATCGAGCATATAACCAAGATTGAGAAGACAGATGATTACATTAGAAAGGCTAGATCAGGGGAGTTAGTGTTGAAGAATGCTTGAAAGGAAGCCAAGATTCAGAAGGCCAGAGCTGAGCACTACTTGGAAGAGAGTCAGGCTTGATGGATCAGAATTATTGAGGCTCGTTCACAGGTGTCGCTCCCACCAAAATGACACCTGGTCAAATGGGGTACAGATGCGAACGGTCGGCGAAAGGAGAGAGAGAACACACAAGGGTGAACTCAGAAGAAAAGAGTCGCCAGCTAGGCATTTTTATCCCGGAGGAAAGGTAATGCTGTAAACACCTGAGAAAGGATGTGGATAAGACGGTTGCGAACCAGAGAGACTGAGAAAGGGGGTTGGTTACAACCTGGGAAGGTATTAGCACCCAGATTGTCCGCCGTACTCGACAGGATCCACGCTTAAAAGGTTTGTGTTTTAAAGGGGTAGTGTCAGTGCAATTTGTGTATCAAAGCTGGAAAGAGTGCAAGTGTCAGTGTAAAAGAAATGTGAAGTGTATAAGAGAAGTGTCAGCGTAAGAATAGGAGTATAAAGCTCAAGACTATGAGGCAAAAAGAATACTGCTGGAAGGAGGGGGAATATACAGATACTTTTGTTCAATAACTGTTAAGTTATGCCTACGTATCCTCTCGTGCAATGAGGAAGTCAGAACACCGTAGTTCGACTCAAAGAGACTGAAAGATAAATTGACTTGTGAACTGCTTACTTGTCTATGCTCAAGTGTATGACCTGTCTGGCTCAGGTGCAAACTGTCTTGCATTAGACGGAAGAAGCGAGTTCTTGTTTGTGAATGAGTGTGATAAGAAAAGAATCCCGGAGGAGACGATTATTGTTTGTTTTTTGTGTTTTCAGTCTTTTATTGCTTTTTGGAGTTTGTCATAAGAAAATGAGCTTAAGCCTAAACCAAGGGTTAGTAAACTCATCACATCCTCCCTCTGATTAGGGGTAATGAGAATACTTTAAGTGTGAAGTGAGCACCTCACACTTAATCACCATGATGTAGGATTAAGATCATTAACCTACTTGTAATTATTTAGATGTTTTTGGAGTTTTGTCTAGTGTTAAGTAATAAGTTTAAGCCATAATCAAGGATTTAATGAACCCATTACACCATCCTAATAGAAGGATAATAGATGAGAACATTTAAGCTGAGGAAGGCTCCTCAACTTAATCCATGATTAGGGATTAACCTCATGAAAAAACAAACCTTTATTAAAGTGGATTTTAGTTAATGGTGAGATTAAGAAATGGGTTTTATGGTTTGTAAGACAACTTGAGGAGGACTTGTCCATTAACACTAGGGTTAGTCCTTCTTAACCAGTTAAGGAAGAATTAGAACCCTAGTGAAAGGCCCAAGTTACAAGCTTGATGTCTTAATGATTATTAGATGAATTGATTAAAGGATTTAAACACATTAAGGGTTTAACACTTAGGATTAAAGTTATACACTCCATCCTAATAGAAGGATGCAGGCATAAACTTAATCACAAAGCCTTAAAACCTTTAGGGTTTAGTCCTTGATTATGAGATGAGAAGAGAGACACAAAGGAGACACAAAGGTAAAAACTAAAGGGGGACTAATCAAAACCCTAATTATTGTCATGCTTGGATGTTCCTATGGTTTGTGAGGCTTGCAAGAGATCTTCAGAGAAGCCACCAATGGAAGAAGTAGATGAAAGGAGGAGAAGCAGAAGAAACAAGTTAACTTACTTCATTGAAGAAGATAAGTTACTTGAAGAAATAAAGTGGATGAGGAACATGAATGAGCAAGCTCACTCTAAAGCAAAAGAGAATGCAAAAAGGATGCATAAGAGAGATGAGAAGAGAAATGAAAAGTGAAGGAAAATTCACTTCTCAAGTTACTTACCACCTGAAATGGTTAGCACAAAGAAAAGAATGAAATGAAAATGGAATGTATGCAAGGATGAAAACCAAGACCAGAAGCATAAACATAATGCAAATGATGCTATGAGATGATGCAAAGACATGTCAAGTGTTATGAGTGATCAAACAAACATAAGAATGCAAATGAAGCATGCCTTGAACCAAAAAGATTCATGAATGTTTATGAAATGAAATGAACATATAACATGGAAAAGGAATGATGCAATGGTCAATCATGATTCTAATATTTCCTAAGATGTCTTATGAATCATGTGGATGCACAAAGTGTCATGGCAAGTTGTTAGATGCAAGCAAATGAGAGATGGATGCAAAGGAAGGCACAAACTAGGGTTCATGAACTACATTCAACACAAAATTCAAAATCAGAAGCAAATGACATGATAAAAACTTGAAAATGGGGTCAAAGGAACCCTAACCCTACACAAGTTCACTGCCCAAAGGAGGGGACCTAACTCTAAACCTAGTGAAAGTTTTGAATTTCTCAAGTCAATTAGGGTTTTAAGGTACCTCACAATGAAAAATGCAAAACAAATTGAAAATGGAAGATCAAATCAAACCAAATTTATCCTATAAACTACATGCTATGAAGGATGCAATGCAAGAAGAACCATCATCAAACTCTCAATGGTTAGGCAGAATGGATTATTCCAAGTTTGAACAAAAATATTGCCTTAAAATGAATTTAATTCCAATGAAAATGGTCAAAATGCATCAAGAACCCAAAAGAAATTTGTTTTGAGAGTTTGATAATGTTTCTAAATGTTTTTAAATGCAATGTGAATTTTTTGGTGATTTTTAAATACCTAAATGCATTTTTAATTAATTAATTTTCATTAACTAATTAAAAATAAACATTTAAATGATTTAAAATTAATTTTTAATTCAAAAAATAAAAATAAAAATATTTTTGGGTTCTGAAAATTAATGAAATGCTTGACAAAAATTTTCAGAATTTTTAAAGATGTTTTGCTATTTTAAATAATTCGTACAAATTAAATACAAAAGAAATGAAATAAAATTGAATAAAAGAGGAAGTATGCAGATCCAGAGGCTGAGGTTCAAACAAAATTGGAGGGAATTGACCCGTGCCATATCCAATGGTTGTGATTCAAACTGGCTGGATTTATTTAAACTTAATTAATTAATCTAATTAATTAGGATTAGGGTTTTAATGAAAGATCTGGGCCCTTCAAACGCGCGGGAGTCAACAAAAGTCAGACAGATCCATGGTTGAGATTCAAACTGAGCCCTAAACGCAATTAATACACTAATGACTTTCAGGTGGCCAGAAATGACCTCCGGTCATCTCTCCGGCCACAACCTTCCCTGAAAATTGCTAACTTCTTCCCTAGGCTTCTAAAACTCAATCTCTCTGCCCAGAAATGATCCCCATACATCATACATCAAGAATCAACAAACAAACAACATTTAAAACACATCAACAATGAGAATCGAATCAAAACAGTTTTAGGTCAAAAAGTTTCAGAACACGAATACATACTCATTTCTCAACCATTTTCAAAACAAAACACATCAACATGATCAGTGAAGCATAGAGAATCATTTAGTAACTTAAAAACATGTTTCTGGAGCTTTGGTCTTTGGAACTTTCTGGCTGCCTCTTTGATCCAAAACGCCTCTAATGAAGCTCCTGAGAAGCTTGCAATGCTTGTTTGGAATTTCTTTTGGCTGGTTTGAGAGATTGATAGAGTTCTGTTCAGGAGGGATGAGAAATCGTATTTCTGCTTGGGGTGGTTTCAGGGACAAATGAGGATTGGGAAATGATCAGAGGAACATGGTGAATGGTTTTGTGAAGTTTGTTTTGATGTTTGAAGCCTGTGTGCTGAGTTTCGAAACAAAATGCATAAGAGGTGAGTTTTTGGGAACTATGGCTTATGAGAGGCTTCAGCTTCCAAGATTATGTGAAATGTAATCCATGAGGCATGTATGTGAAGCTGTGATTGGTCAGAGAGTTGTTGCTGGCCTAGCTTGATTGGTATGGGCCATTTTGCATAAAGTCAACTTTTGTGTAAGAAGAGGTATGGGCTGGTTCAGTCAAGGTACAAAGGCATGGCTTGGCTCAGCATGCTTCAAGGAGAACCATGGAAATGAATTAGAGGCAATGCAGCAAGTGGATTAGGGTTTATGTGATGTTTTGCAATTTTCACAAAGTTTGGCCCTTTTGTGATTACTTGAAGCATAAGTCATGAAAATGGGAGGTTCTTTGGTGCATTCTGATTTTTAGGTCATGGTTTATGTTTGTGTAATGCATAGAAATCAATTAGAGGTCACATAAAGGCTTGGCATGAGGTTTTGCAACTTTGCCTCTTTGGTACAAAAGTGAAAATTAAGTGATTTTTGCCAACTTTGACAAGCCATAACTTTTGATCCAAAATGAATTAGAATGAGTTCTTGTACTTTTTGAAAATGGGAGGATCCATTCTACAACTTTCATGACCAAAGTTTTCTCATTTGAAGCATTTTTGAATCAACAAGAGAAGGTTGAAAAAACTTTCCCAAAATGGCAAGTTTTCATTACAAGTCACATTCCCAAAAAGGAAACTTTGCAAATGGCTTGAAATTCTTCAATTTTGTGGACTTCTAACATCTTCTATGACCAAATAAAGATCATATACATTCAAAATGATGGAGAATGCCCTTTGGTTGGGTCATTGGGGGCCTCAGATGCCCTGATTTTGCATTAACTTGTTCAAGAAGTCAACTCTTGATCAGATGCCTTCCCCATTGAATTTCTTCATGAAAATTGATATGCATGATCCTCATAACATATAGAGACCAATAGAAACAAGAATGACCAAAAAAATTGGAATTATGGCCTTTGAAACCAAAACCCTAATCCTAGGTCATATGTGTAGTTAAACTTGGCTCTGCTTCCATGCCTTTCCCAGTTCTTGTGATTCTTTGACTTCCTTGACTTTGTGAGGATATAATATGATGTTTGAACATACATGGACCCCTTTGAAGTGATTGATGACCTTTGGAGTGGCTCAAATAGCTCAGGAATAGCTCAGATCACAAACCCTAGATGCAGATGACTTTGAATCAATGCAGTGAAGCAAAAATGCAATATGAGATGATATGATTGAACTTATGCACATGAAAAGATCACAAGCCATGGTGTGAATGGGTGAGGGAAAATCTGGGGTGTTTACAGCTGCCCCTATTCAAGCATGAGTTAGCTGTGCAGGATGTAAGCAACGGCTTAACAGGCCAACAAGATAACTTGTGGTTGAATATCAAAGACAGTCCAAAATTTGCACTCACAGAATGAAGAAGAAAAGGGATATAGATTGTAAAAGAAAATAAAGTATGATTATAAAGTGCGGGCGATGGAGGACGATCGTCGAGCAGAGGACGACTGCTAAGGATACAACACTGACGGGGACGACCGACATGCTGGGGAAATGCGGGAGATAAAACAATGACGGGGACGGCCGACAAGCTGGGAAAATAAGAGACTATGATGGGGACGGCCATTAGGTAAAGCTAAAAGACTCTCTGGGGATTAAAGGTAAAGTGAATGATGGAGACGACCATCAGGTTCAAGGTATGAATGAAATAAATGATGAGATACGGTCATCAAAGGTGAAGGACGATCACCTAGCAGGGGACGGCTACTCTGTTGGAGATAAGATGAGGGACGGTCATCTAAGGTGAAGGAAGATCACCTGGCAGGGTATGGTTGCCAAAAGTATCGCGACATAGGACGAATGTCGGATAAAAAAGGTCGATGATGGGGACGGCCATCAGATAAGCATGATGAAGGACGATCATCAGGAGGTGAAGGACGATCACATAGCAGGGTACGGCTGCTCTCAGGGTTTATCATGACATGGGACAAATGCCAGATAACAAAATCAACGATGGGGACGACCATCAGATAAAATGATGAAGGACGATCATCAGGAGGTGAAGGGCATTCACCTAGCAGGGGACAGCTGCTAAAAAAAATCACGACATAGGACGAATGTCGGATAGGAAGGGGTTCTAATGAATAGAGACTCCACTGGGGGTGATGAAGGACGATCATCAAAAAGGCGAAGGACGATCACCTGGCAGGGTACGGCTGCCGAAAGGGTATCATGTCATAGGACGAATGCCAGATAGAAGAGAAGTTTTGCTGGGGACTTCGCTGGGGAAGAGTAGACACAAACGAGTGTCTAAACTCAAGAAGATATAAGTGTTTGACACGATGTATGGATTAAAGATGCGGACGAGCATCCTTAAGACTATGATACAGACAATTATCAATAGAAACAAACGCTGACGCGTGTTCAGAGATGATGATACGGACGAGTATCAACTGGTTAACAAAGAACACGGACGAGTGTTGAATCTGAGGGGATTTAAGTAGCATATACAAGATACGGACGAGTATCTGTATGAGTAACAAGTATGAGTAGCAAGTATGAGTAAGTCACCGACGAGTGTTTACCTTGCTGGGGAGATGTGCGACACGGACGGGTGTCGGAAAAAAGTGTATTATAAACAAGTATTTGATTTACAGAGTGTTTAGGCAACTATGCTGGGGAAGGTGACACGGACGAGTGTCAAAGAATTGTGTATATATATATGTATATGTATAGTGAGTGCAAAGGGGACGCTTTGGCTTTCTGCTGGGGATATGACACGGACGGGTGTCAAAAAGTATATGTATTGTATAAGCATCTGTTTCTTTGGGCAAGTTACTGGGAAATGATGACACGGACGAGTGCTGAAAGGAGCATGTATCTGTATCTTTAAGGGAAATGCTTTGGCTCTCTGGCGGGGAATTAGGGAATATTCTATATATTGTTGACGGATTGTCAGTACTTACAAGTGTTTGATTCAGAACATGGCTTATGATTATGCAATATGTTTGATTTTTGCCGTAATGCTCCGTATTAGACGGAATGCTACGCTCTGTGGGGGGAAATTTGATGCGGATGCTATGATTATGCAAAGATACCGATCCGGGATTCGGATCCCAATGCTGAGGAGATCTCTGGCTGATCTGCTTGAAGTGGATATCCCAGCTGGGGATGATATCATTGGTAGATCTGATATTTATGACTCTGCATGGGGAAGTAGGTCATTGATGGACCTATCTCAGTAATGAGGGACCCAGCTGGGATTTGTAGAAGCTTTCTTCACTCTATTGTGAGATCTTCGGGCATCGCTCTTCTGGATAGAGGCTGAAACTCCGTGGGGGAGATGGTTCCCTGTCTAACATTCGGCTGGGGAAGAAGAAAGATCACTGAAAGATCTTCCTAGAGATTTCTGTGTGGATCCTGCTAAGGATGATACTTGACAACTCAGCTGGGGGGAAAACACCTCCGGTGCTAATTGGAAGATGGATTGAGTAGATAATGATTTGACAACTTGCTGGGGAGAAGCTTTCATGCCCCATGTTGTGCTTTGGATACCTGTAATCATGCATGACAAAGAAATGTACAAGTATCCCGAGGTATCCCTTATTGGATTCCATCATAGGAGTTTAGACACTCCCGGGAGTAAGTATATTTCCTGTAAGCACGTATTTTTAGAAGGGAAACATCCGTATTTATGCAATCAATATTTCAAGGACATCAGACATTTTGCAAATGAAGATAAAATGTACGAGACGAAACATGACTGAAAATCTGATTTTATTAATTTACGGGCCCTGAATTGGCAAGATACAGTCATATAACCAAATCCCCTAAAATGAGGAGATTGTTACAAATTGAGAAACAAAAAGGTGCTGGCAATGTTGACGACGCTTCAAAGAGCTTCCCTCTTGCTATGACTCGTATGACTTTTGACGTTCTTCTCACTTTGCTTTCTGAGGAAGGCTGATTCTGACCGAAGCTTGACCCTTTTGAAGCTTACCATGTTGTAAGTGATACAGATGAATTCAGGATGCAGTCGTTCGCTTATTCCCTTATTTTGCGTGGATCGCCCTTTCAGATTTTCAATCCACCGGGATACCCATTTTTGCCTTGAGTTGTCCAACGCGGCTTTTCAACTCAGCGGGTGTACATTTTTTATTTTCCCTTATTTTTGCCTGAGTCTTTTATTCTGTTTTTGACTCGCTGGGATGCCCTATTTTTGCATGGACTTACATTCTGTTTTTATGTCCAGTGGGTCATTTTATACGAAGTATTTTTTAACTGCATCTGAATTCACAGGGGACAGGAAGTCTTCCCCCATCCATAGTACTGAGCATCAGTGCTCCACCGGAGAAAACTTTCTTTACTACGAATGGCCCTTCATAGTTTGGAGTCCACTTGCCCCTATGGTCTGTATAAGGAGGGAGGAGTCTTTTCAGCACAAGATCTCCTACTTGGTACTCTCGGAGCCTGACTTTCTGATCGAAGGCTTTCTTCATTCTTTTCTGATACAGCTGCCCATGACAGATTGCAGCCAATCTCTTCTCTTCAATCAGATTCAGTTGTTCGTATCGGGATCAGACCCACTCTGCTTCATTCAGCTTAACATCCATCAGTACCCGCAGGGAGGGTAATTCAACTTCAACTGGTAGGACTGCCTCCATACCATACACAAGCTGATACGGTGTTGCCCCAGTGGATGTTCTGATTGACGTACAGTACCCATGCAAGGCAAACGGTAGCATTTCATGCCAGTCTTTGTAGGTGACCACCATCTTCTGTACAATTTTCTTGATATTCTTATTAGTTGCCTCAACAGCGCCATTCATCTTTGGCCTGTAAGGAGAAGAATTATGATGTTGGATCTTGAAGTCCCGGCATAGTTCTGCCATCATTTTGTTGTTTAAGTTGGAACCATTATCAGTAATGATTCGCTCGGGCACTCCATACCGACAGATGATGTCTCTCTTTAGAAATCGGGCTACCACTTGCCTTGTGACATTTGCATAAGAAGCTGCTTCAACCCACTTGGTAAAATAGTCAATGGCTACCAGGATGAATCTGTGGCCATTTGAAGCAGTCGGTTCAATTTTGCCAATCATATCGATGCCCCACATGGAAAAGGGCCAGGGTGAAGACATCACATTCAAAGGATTGGGAGGAACATGCACTTTATCCGCATAAATCTGGCATTTATGACATTTTCTAGCATAGGCACAACAGTCTGCATCCATTGTGATCCAGTAGTAGCCTGATCTTAACAACTTTTTAGCCATAGCATGCCCTCCAACATGGGTACCGAAAGATCCTTCATGCACCTCGTGCATCAACAGGTCTGCCTCTGCCCTATAAACACATCTGAGGAGTATCATATCAAAATTTCTCTTATACAGGGAACCATCAGTATTCAGGAAGAAACTACCAGCTAGCCTTCTTAATGTCTTCTTGTCATTGGAAGATGCCCCAGGTGGGTATGTTTGATTCTCCAAGAAGCATTTGATATCATGGAACCAAGGCTTATCATCTTTAACAACATCTGCTGAGAACACGTATGCTGGTCTGTCAAGTCTGGACACTGAAATTCGAGGCACAAAGTTAGCAGCTTGAACTTTGATCATGGAAGAAATGGTAGCCAGAGCATCTACGAACTGATTCTCGTCTCGAGGGATATACTCAAGCTTGACCGTTGTGAAGAAAGTCAACAACCTCCTTGTATAATCCCGGTAAGGTATCAGATGATCTTGGTGGGTGTACCATTTACCATTGGTTTGATTAACTACCAGAGCTGAATCCCCGAACACAGTCAAAGTCTTGATCCTGAGGTCAATGGCTTCCTCAAGACCCATAATGTAGGCTTCGTATTCAGCTTCGTTGTTAGTGCAGTTAAAGGTGAGTTTTGTCGAGAAAGGCATGTGAACTCCCTTAGGTGTAATGAGTACTGCACCAACACCACGACCATTCATATTAACAGCCCCGTCAAACATCATAGTCCATTCTTCTTCTGGGTCAGGCCCTTCAGTGTGAATAGGCTCTTAATGATCTTTCGTTTTATGAACATGATGTCTTCATCAGGGAAGTCAAATCTCATAGGCTGGTAATCGTCAATAGGTTGCTCAGCAAGATAATCAGACAACACACTGCCCTTGATGGCTTTCTGAGAGGTGTACTGAATGTCATATTCTGTGAGGATCATTTGCCATCTTGCAACTCGTCCGGTAAGTGCTGGCTTCTCAAATATGTACTTAACTGGGTCGATCTTTAAGATCAATAAGGTAGTGTGGGTCAACATATATTGTCTCTGTCGGCGAGCAGCCCACGCTAAAGCACAGCAATTTTTCTCGAGCAGTGAATAACGTTGTTCACAGTCGGTAAATTTTTTGCTTAGGTAGTAAATTGCATACTCTTTTCGACCAGACTCGTCATGCTGGCCCGGCACACACCCCATTGACTCTTCTAATACTGTCAAGTACATTATCAGAGGTCTTCCTTCAACTGGAGGCATAAGGATCGAAGGCTCTTGTAAGTATTCCTTAATTTTGTCAAAAGCCCTCTGGCAGTCTTCGTTCCACCTGACCGTTTGTTCTTTTCTTAACAACTTGAACAAGGGTTCACAGGTTGCGGTAAGATGGGATATGAACCTTGAGATGTAGTTCAATCTAACTAGAAACCCTCGAACTTCTTTTTCTGTCTTCGGTGCAGGCATTTCCTGAATGGCTTTAACTTTATCAGGGTCAACTTCAATCCCTTTATCGCTTACAATAAATCCCAGCAGTTTACCGAATCGCACCCCGAATGTGCATTTGTTGGGGTTTAACTTTAGTTGGTACTTCCTCAGACGCTTGAATAACTTCAACAGATTCACCAGGTGGTCTTCTTCTGTGAGGGACTTGGCAATCATGTCATCCACATAACATTCAATTTCTTTATGGATCATGTCGTGGAATAAGGTTACCATAGCCCGTTGATAAGTGGCACCAGCATTCTTCAGTCCGAATGGCATCACCTTATAACAGAACGTGCCCCAGGGTGTGATGAAAGTTGTCTTCTCCATGTCTTCAGGTGACATCTTGATCTGATTGTATCCTGAAAATCCTCCCATGAAGGAGAATACCGAGAACTGAGCCGTATTATCAACCAATACATCGATGTGAGGTAATGGGAAGTCATCTTTCGGGCTGGCTCTATTCAGATCCCGGTAGTCCACACACATCCTCACCTTGCCGTCTTTCTTAGGTACAGGTACAATATTAGCGACCCACGGCGGATAGCTAGTCACAGCAAGGAAACCGGCATCCCATTGCTTTTGCACCTCTTCCTTTATCTTCATTGCCATTTCTGGGCGAGTACGGCGCAGTTTCTGTTTTACTGGCGGGCAGTCTTCTTTCAAAGGCAGCTTGTGCATGACAATATCGGTGTCCAACCCTGGCATATCCTGATAAGACCAAGCAAACACATCCACATACTCCCGAAGCACATCAATCAGTTGTTCTTTCATTGAATCCTGTAGGCAGGCCCCGATCTTAACTTCTTTTACGTCTTCTTCCGTACCAAGATTAACCGTCTCAATCTCCTCTTGATGAGGAGTGATAACCTTCTCCTCTTTCCTTAACAACCTGGCTAGCTCTTCAGGTAGCTCATAATCTTCTTCAACCCCTTCATCAGCTTGATTGATTGGATTGTCAAAGCCATACGGAGCCATAGCAGTGTTGTTGTCGGTGCAATCTGAAAGGCACTCTCTGCAAGGGTTTAGATTGTTCATTTTAGTGATCAATTTTAATCTTGTTTAGAAAAAGTGAAATGAAGTTATCATTTTGGAAAACATTGTCATTTTATTTTTGTACAAAAATAAAAATGAAAAACAGTGAGCGGAAAAGGGAAAGACTCATTTGCAAAAGATGTCTGATATTCATTGATTAATCCATTTGCACAAAATTACAAGATGGCCCGATTACAAAATGAGTCTTGACATCTTGGGCAAGATGCAAGACTTGATGCGTGCTTTAAAAATACAGGAAATAATAATTACTCTGCAGGAGTAACCCTTATAATTTCCTGGGAAGACCAGTTAAGGACTTGGCTCCCCGGGATCCTTGGACGTATCCAGCTCTCCAGGTTGCGGTCGCTTTCCTCCTCGTCTTCCAAATTGTTCACAACATCTGGGGTGAGCATTCCCCCGCTGACAAAATTGGGCTTCTTGGCAGCCTCTGATTGATCTTGTTGAGTTGGTTTGTAACCCAACCCAAATCTGTCTTCTTTCTTCTCCACGGGTAGCAGCTTGCCCCAGCCTTGGGCAGTACCCTCTTCAACAACCTTCCGGGCTTGCTGATATGACGTTATGGAGGTTCCCAGTACAGCAGATTCCTCATTAATGTTTAGGACCTCAAACCCCTGGCTCATAGTTTCATGGATCTCTCCATCCATCTCAATGTACTTATACGTAGCCAGATGGCTAACAAAGATGTCTTTTTCCCCACAGATGGTGATGATCTGGCCCTTCCACTCAAATTTCAGCTTCTGGTGAAGGGTAGACGTAACATCGTCAGCGGCGTGAATCCAGGGTCTTCCCAATAAACAATTGTAGGCCGGCTGAATGTCCATCACATAGAAGGTAGTTTTAAAAGTCTGCGGGCCAATCATCACAGGCAGATCAATCTCTCCAAGTACTGATCTTTTAGAGCCATCAAAAGCTCTCACCACCAAATTACTTGGACGCAATGCCAAGCCATCATACTCCAGCTTCACTAAGGCTTTCTTTGGTAGAACATTGAGTGATGACCCAGTATCCACCAGTACATGAGAGAGAACAGCACCCTTGCATTCCAAGGTGATATGTAAAGCCTTGTTGTGGTTACGTCCCTCAGTTGTTAAGTCAGCATTGGTGAAGCCCAGTCCATGACTGGTGTTGACATTTGCCACCACAGTTTCTAGCTGATTAACGGTGATCTCCTCTGGCACGTATGCTGCGTGCAGGACTTTCAATAATGCATTCCTGTGAGCTTCAGAACACATTAATAGGGATAATATGGAGATTTTTTAGGGGGTTTGGTGAAGCTGATCCACCACTTTGTAATCACTTCTCTTTATGATTCTCATGAACTCGTCTACATCTTGTTCAAAAGATGTCTTCTGAGTTTCTTTGATAGCTGGCTCTTCAAATACCACACTCTTTCCTTTTGCTTTGGCAGCAGCTTCTGATTCAACATTAGGTCTTTGCACTTGTGAGGCAAAAAGGCGTCCGTTTCTGGTGAAGCCTCCGCCTCCCCCAACATTATCAATCTGTGGAGAAGAGGTTGAAGGATCCAAAGTGATTTTCTCCCCATTGCAGTAGAGATCAGAGCCATAATGCCAAGGTATGGCATTACTGCTTTCATAGGGAACCGGTCCAGGCACCGTGATAGTAACTGGACTGACTGCTGCAGAGGGGGGTACTGTAATGGTGTGCGGATCGTAGTAAATTGTGACTGGTGATCTAGAAGGAGGTGCCACTGCTTGTTGTTGGAAACTGTTGTTTGGAGGAACATTTGATGGATCATAGTAGATGGTGATTGCCGAGACATCTTCGTTAATTTCTGCTGGCGTTGTAGAAGATTCTGCTGATAAAAAGGATGCTGATGTTGTAGAAGAAATGGTTGTTGAAACTTAACTCGTTGAAGTGATGGACGGAGCCATTGCTGATGATATCGATGAATCGGTTGGAATGATTGTTGCTGCTGTTGTAGAAGAATCGGGAATTGTTGTCAAAGGAATTGCTGGATTTGTAGGCGTCGTTGTTGAGATCTGAAGTATGCCATCTTTGATAAGACTATCTATGCCGCTTCTCAGATTATCACACCCGTTGACTGCAATGTTGCAATACCCACAACCGAGCTCACACCTAGGGAACACCTGGCACTCTAGAAGCTGAGCTTTAATTTCGACCAGAGGTGTTCGAATTTGTGCAACACTGGTGATCAGAGTAGATGGTTTGTCTTCCTCGATGGCATTAATCCTCGGCCCACCATGATTAGGCATAGGATTTCTGTTGACATTTGGAGGTGGTGCGAAGTTGAGGGCTTTAGAATCCACCAGATCTTGAACTTTCATTTGCAATGCCCTGCATTTCTCAGTATTGTGGCCTGGTGCATTGGAATGGAAAGCACACCTAGCGTTGACATCATAATTCTTCGGGAGATTGGAGGGATCTGGTGGTTCCAATGTTCTTAACTCAACCAAGTTAAGTTTCAGGAATTGTGGCAATAAGGCAGCATAAGGCATTGGGATAGGGTCAATCACCCTATTTGCCTGTGATGGTCTTTGTTGGAAGGGTCTTTGTTGTTGATTTCTGTTGTTGTTGTTGTAGGTTCTTTGTGGCGGATACTGAACTTGCTGCTGATAATGTGGTTGTTGTGGTTGTTGATATGCTGATTGTTGAGGAATCGGAGCCGGAATAGTGACAGCTGCTACTGATCTGTGAACATACTGAGGTCTGCCCCTGCTGGCGTGAATGGCATTTGTCTCACCGGTTCTTCGGGGTCCCACAAAAGGCTTCCTGGGATTACTGGACGAACTTGCACCATTATCAGAAATTTTGCCCATTTTTAATAGACTTTCAATTCTTTCACCGGCTATAACTACGTCAGCAAAACTGGTGGAACAAAAGGCAGCCAGCCTATCAATATATGTTCCTTGCAGAGTATTCATGAACATGTCGGCCATTTCTCTTTCCGACATGGGTGGTTGGACAGCAGCAGCAAGCTGTCTCCACCTTTGGGCATATTCTCTGAAGCTTTCTTTGGAGGATTGAGACATTCCCATCAAAAGGGTCCTGTTAGGAGCCATATACAGGTTATATTGATATTGTCTGATGAAGGCCTCAGCTAGGTCCTTCAAGCATCTGATAGTAGCTCTGGTCAGATGTGAGTACCACTCTCTTGAAGCCCCAGTCAAACTGTCTTCAAAATAGAACATCCACGGCTTTTCATCCATGGTGTATGCTTTAAGTCTCCCCAGAAAAGACTGCAGGTGAGTTCGTGGACAAGATGTTCCATTGTATTTCTCGAAGCACGGGGGTTTGAACTTGTGGGGAATTCTCACCCCGTCTACTAACCCCATATCCATTACATCGAAGCCCAAGGAATTTTGAGACTCCAGGGATCTCAACTTCTCAGCAATTTCATCAAACCTCCTATCATAGACTTCATCCCCAGCTCCCATGACAGTAAACTGCTCCTCTTGGGGATCTTCTTGCAATATTCTCCCCCCAGTAGCATTTCCTTGCACATTTCCCGGGACGTTGACTTCCGGATCTAGATGAGGCCCAAATACAGGTGGATTAACATGAGGCTGACCTCTCTCATTATTACTTGTTCCTCCAGTCCCAGGATGAGGTTCCTCGGGAGTTTGTCTTTCTACCAATGCCCTTAACCTCTCCTTGCTTTGGGCCAGGCTAGTCATCACAGTCATGAACTGGGCCATTTGGTTTCTCATCTCCACTCTTTCATTAGCCATCTGGGTCCTGACCTCAGTCAGGTCTTGCTGTACTTGCTCCATTAGAATACCCGGAAGGTTGTTGCGAGTAGGATACCGGTGTGCACGGTTGACAGGGAACACTCTCCTGCGAGCAATATTTCCTGAAGCCAAAGCAAAGTTAGAAACAAACAAATGACAAAAATCTACAAAACAAAACAAAAGTTAGTATGCAATGCAGTATGCTTATTTATTTTCCAAGGTATCCGGCTTGGTTCTTGGTTTTGACCTTTCCAGACCTCGAGGAAGATGCTTCGATGTTGCTTGAGAAAAGAAAAACCCAAATGGAAACAAAATAACAGATATATTACAAATGGTGAATAATACATAGTTTGTTTTACATCACATGCCCCTGAAGGGTCAAAATACAACATAAAAGAAAAGTACATCAAATGAAAGCAACAACAAACAAAAAGTCAGACATCAAGTCCAAACTCATCCTCCTTAACCTCCTTCAGAGGTGCCTCAGACACTGGACCAGCTGGGTGCTCTGTAATAGTCCTGATGAGAAGGTTTCTGGTGGCAATGGCAGCGATCAGCTTCTTGTGCCTGTCCTGATCCTTTGACCTCTTCAAACCAGCCCTAAGCTTCAACTTTGAAATCTCCTTCTGAGCTGCCAGCAAAGCTTCCTGCTGCTTCTTTTCATTGGCCTCTAACTGCTCAATCTTGGCTTGAGTTTTCTGATCTTCTTGAGTACGGGCTTCAGTGATCCTGACCCACCTAGCCTGGCTTTCTTGCAGATAGAGCTCAGTCCTAGCCTTCTGAAGCTTGGCCTCTTTACAGGCATTCTTCAATATTTTCTCCCCAGCTCTTGATTTCTTGATGTAGTCCTCTATTTTCTCAATCTTGGCCAAATGCTCCACCCTAAGCTTCTCCATCCTCTCAATGTCCAGACGACCATCACTCCTCTCCCAAAGGGTCTTCTTCAGAGCTTGAGACAGATTCTCATTCCTTTCCTTCAGTTTCTCAAATCCTTCCAGGCTGACAGTGGCTGCTGGCTGTACTGTAGAAGGTCCAGGTGTGTCCTCAATGGTAAAGGGCATTCCAGTAATCTGAGCTCTAGCATGGGACCAATCATAGTACTGGGCTGAAGCAACATTATTACACTTTCCAAGAATAGCCACCCCCTTTGTCTGGATGTTGTCCCAAGCCCAAGATGCTTGCATGACAACAGCTAGATTAGGCTTTATCTCACAATACAGGGTCTTAGCTAAATCCTGCACTCTAGGAGGGTGGACCAAAGCATAGCCCAGTTGTCTCTTAAATAGCAAAGGATTGTAATTGATGCAACCCTTTACTCCTATCAGAGGTACATTTGGGTATTGCCCACAGCTAGTGATGATGTCCTTGCCTTTGGTGCTCTGGGTGCACCATCTGATGTCATCTGAAGTCAAAGAAATAAGTCTCTTAGCCCAATTTTTTGTTGGTGAGGGTTCAGGAAGGCATCTGACTTAGGTAGGTGTCTGAGCAGCCAGGTGTGAAACAAAGGAGCACAGCATCTCACCAATTTTCCTCTTTGCTTCTCATTCCTCTGATGGATGGAGTAATAGAAATCTCCCAGCAATGTGGGTACTGGGTTCCTCAGAAGGAAAAGATGAATGGCATTCTTGCTGACAAATTTGGGCTCATCTGCAAACAGTATAACCCCATATATGCTGAGGGCTAACAGTGCACAGACTGCCTTCCATTCTCCCAAAGAGGCCTTCAGGGTGGCCTGAGAAATCAAGAAGTCTAAGTGTAAGCCAGGGATCCCAGCTTTTGTTGCCATGTTTTGCTCAATCAAAGCAGGCTCCAGGTACAGTGCTTTTGCCACCTCCCCATTGTTGGGAGAAGTCATCTCTGGGTTGAAGGGGACACCACCCCTGACAGGCACTCCAATCAATGATGAAAACTCCTCCAAAAGAGGTCCTAGCTGAAAGTCTGGGAATGTGAAGCATCTCAAAGGAGGGTCATAAAACTGTAGGCAGGTGTGGATCATACTCCTCTGAGAAGGATCCAGGTCCATAACCATATCAAGGATGCCTCCATAATGCTCTCTGAATAATGGGATGTGGTCTGGAGTGATAAGTGCCTGGACCTGCCTGATACCAGTCAACACAGGCTCAAAGAAATGATATGATATGTTGTTCTTCCTGGGTGCAGACATGAGTGCTGATGGAGAGCTGAAGACAAGTGCTGATAGGGATCAAGACTGATACTGGAGATGAGCCACTGATAGGCTGGTGCTGGTGATGATGAAGGTAGCTGAAGCAGATAACTGATGAAACAGAGGCCTATGCAGATGAAGGGGTCAAAACCAAGCCAGATAAAATGTGGATACCCTGAAAAACAAATAAACAAATGTTAAATGATGCAATGATGATGTATGCAAATGATATGCAAGGGTTTGTGATCAAGATGGATCTGATTTATGTCTTGATATGAAGTACAAATATGTTCAAGAAGTCCAGATGGAGGTTCAGAAATCCAGTAACCAGGGTGGGGGACTCAAATAAAGAGTCACATATCCAGGGTTAAATCACAAGAACTATCCAAAGTGAGGTACTCTTAATTAAAACAAGTAACAGGGTATAATGTGGTCAATGGTACCTGCAAACCTGTAAACAACCCAACCCCCCTCACAGGTAGTGTTCTAAAACAAGGATCCTCAGACTTGGATCAGTTATGAGAAGTGTAAACACTTCTAACCCGGAGGTACAGTGTTTACAATAACCATAAAAGATACTCCTCTAATTCACCTCAGTTTCTAAAGGTCATAGTAAAGGTCATCCAGACTTAGCAGGCTTCCCAGATAGCCCTAGCACTACAGGAAATCTGTAGCACAAAGTTCTCAAGAAGAAACCCATATCTGAACCGTGTTTCATATTCCCGCACCAGACCGAAATGGAATGGGAAAGAACATGAACCACTCTATCCTAGGTGTCACTCAGGTCCTAGGTATAGGACCTTAAACTCTCAATGGAACCCCACCCACCAAAACAGAAAACCAGATCCAACAATGATAATGACAGTATGAAATATGAAAAACTGTAAAGAAAGCAATAAATAAAGCTGTACATAAAGCAATAAATAAAGCAATAAATGAACACAATTAGCACATAACACCCCAGTAAACACAAATCAAACAAGCGCTAGGAGGAACCCACAAAAAGAACCAGAAGCCCTGGTTATAGTATAAGGGTCCCCAACAGAGTCGCCAAGTTGTCGCTCCCACCAAAATGACACCTGGTCAAATGGGGTAAAGACGCGAACGGTCGGCGAAAGGAGAGAGAGAACACACAAGGGTGAACTCAGAAGAAGAGAGTCGCCAGCTAGGCATTTTTATCCCGAAGGAAAGGTAATGCTGCATAAACCTGAGAAAGGATGTGGATAAGACGGTTGCGAACCAGAGAGACTGAGAAAGGGGGTTGGTTACAACCTGGGAAGGTATTAGCACCCAGATTGTCCGCCGTACTCGACGGGATCCACGCTTAAAAGGTTTGTGTTTTAAAGGGGTAGTGTTAGTGCAATTTGTGTATCAAAGCTGGAAAGAATGCAAGTGTCAGTGTAAAAGAAATGTGAAGTGTATAAGAGAAGTGTCAGCGTAAGAACAGGAGTATAAAGCTCAAGACTATGAGGCTCAAAGAATACTGCTGGAAGGAGGGGAAATATACAGATACTTTTGTTCGATAACTGTTAAGTTATGCCTACGTATCCTCTCGTGCAATGAGGAAGTCAAAACACCGTAGTTCGACTCAAAGAGACTGAAAGATAAATTGACTTGTGAACTGCTTACTTGTCTATGCTCAAGTGTATGACCTGTCTGGCTCAGGTGCAAACTGTCTTGCATTAGACGGAAGAAGCGAGTTCTTGTTTGTGAATGAGTGTGATGAGAAAAGAATCCCGGAGGAGACGATTATTGTTTGTTTTTTGTGTTTTCAGTCTTTTATTGCTTTTTGGAGTTTGTCATAAGAAAATGAGCTTAAGCCTAAACCAAGGGTTAGTAAACTCATCACATCCTCCCTCTGATTAGGGGTAATGAGAATACTTTAAGTGTGAAGTGAGCACCTCACACTTAATCACCATGATGTAGGATTAAGATCATTAACCTACTTGTAATTATTTAGATGTTTTTGTAGTTTTGTCTAGTGTTACGTAATAAGTTTAAGCCATAATCAAGGATTTAATGAACCCATTACACCATCCTAATAGAAGGATAATATATGAGAACATTTAAGCTGAGGAAGGCTCCTCAACTTAATTCATGATTAGGGATTAACCTCATGACAAAACAAACCTTTATTAAAGTGGATTTTAGTTAATGGTGAGATTAAGAAATGGGTTTTATGGTTTGTAAGACAACTTGAGGAGGACTTGTCCATTAACACTAGGGTTAGTCCTTCTTAACCAGTTAAGGAAGAATTAGAACCCTAGTGCAAGGCCCAAGTTACAAGCTTGATGTCTTAATGATTATTAGATGAATTGATTAAAGGATTTAAACACATTAAGGGTTTAACACTTAGGATTAAAGTTATACTCTCCATCCTAATAGAAGGATGCAGGCATAAACTTAATCACAAAGCCTTAAAACCTTTAGGGTTTAGTCCTTGATTATGAGATGAGAAGAGAGACACAAAGGTAAAAACTAAAGGGGGACTAATCAAAACCCTAATTATTGTCATGCTTGGATGTTCCTATGGTTTGTGAGGCTTGCAAGAGATCTTCAGAGAAGCCACCATTGGAAGAAGCAGATGAAAGGAGGAGAAGCAGAAGAAACAATTTAACTTACTTCATTGAAGAAGATAAGTTAATTGAAGAAAGAAAGTGGATGAGGAAAATGAATGAGCAAGCTCACTCTAAAGCAAAATAAAATGCAGAAAGGATGCATAAGAGAGATGAGAAGAGAAATGAAAAGTGAAGGCAAATTCACTTCTCAAGTTACTTACCACCTGAAATGGTTAGCACAAAGAAAAGAATGAAATGAAAATGGAATGTATTCAAGGATGCAAACCAAGACCAGAAGCATAAACATAATGCAAATGATGTTATAAGATGATGCAAAGACATGTCAAGTGTTATGAGTGATCAAACAAACATAAGAATGAAAATGAAGCATGCCTTGAACCAAAAAGATTCATGAATGTTTATGAAATGAAATGAACATATAACATAGCAAAGGAATGATGAAATGGTCAATCATGATTCTAATATGTCCTAAGATGTCTTATGAATCATGTGGATGCACAAAGTGTCATGGCAAGTTGTTAGATGCAAGCAAATGAGAGATGGATGCAAAGGAAGGCACAAACTAGGGTTCATGAACAACATTCGACACAAAATTCAAAATCAGAAGCAAATGACATGATAAAAAATTGAAAATGGGGTCAAAGGAACCCTAACCCTACACAAGTTCACTGCCCAAAGGAGGGGACCTAACTCTAAACCTAGTGAAAGTTATGAATTTCTCAAGTCAATTAGGGTTTTAAGGTACCTCACAATGAAAAATGCTAAACAAATTGAAAATGGAAGATCAAATCAAACCAAATTTATCCTATAAACTACATGCTATGAAGGATGCAATTCAAGAAGAACCATCATCAAACTCTCAATGGTTGGGCAGAATGCATTTTTCCAAGTTTTAACATAAAAATTGCCTTAAAATGAATTTAATTCCAATGAAAATGGTCAAAATTCATCAAGAACCCAAAAGAAATTTGTTTTGAGAGTTTGATAATGTTTCTAAATGTTTTTAAATGCAATGTGAATTTTTTGGTGATTTTTAAATACCTAAATGCATTTTTAATTATTTAATTTTCATTAACTAATTAAAAATAAACATTTAAATGATTTAAAAATAATTTTTAATGCAAAAAATAAAAATAAAAATATTTTTGGGTTCTGAAAATTAATGAAATGCTTGACAAAAATTTTCAGAATTTTAAAGATGTTTTGCTATTTTAAATAATTCGTACAAATTAAATACAAAAGAAATGAAATAAAATTGAATAAAAGAGGAAGTATGCAGATCCAGAGGCTGAGGTTCAAACAAAATTGGAGGGAATTGACCCGTGTCATATCCAATGGTTGTGATTCAAACTGGCTGGATTTATTTAAACTTAATTAATTAATCTAATTAATTAGGATTAGGGTTTTAATGAAAGATCTGGGCCCTTCAAACGCGCGGGAGTCAACAAAAGTCAGACAGATCCATGGCTGAGATTCAAACTGAGCCCTAAACGCAATTAATACACTAATGACTTTCAGGTGGCCGGAAATGACCTCCGGTCATCTTCTCCGGCCACAACCTTCCCTGAAAATTGCTAACTTCTTCCCTAGGCTTCTAAAACTCAATCTCTCTGCCCAGAAATGATCCCCATACATCATACATCAAGAATCAACAAACAAACAACATTTAAAACACATCAACAATGAGAATCGAATCAAAACAGTTTTAGGTCAAAAAGTTTCAGAACACGAATACATACTCATTTCTCAACCATTTTCAAAACAAAAACACATCAACATGATCAGTGAAGCATAGAGAATCATTTAGTAACTTAAAAACATGTTTCTGGAAAAAAATGTTCTTGAGCTCACCTGAACTGGAGCTTTGGTCTTTGGAACTTTCTGGCTGCCTCTTTGATCCAAAACGCCTCTAATGAAGCTCCTGAGAAGCTTGCAATGCTTGTTTGGAATTTCTTTTGGCTGGTTTGAGAGATTGATAGAGTTCTGTTCAGGAGGGATGAGAAATCGTATTTCTGCTTGGGGTGGTTTCAGGGACAAATGAGGATTGGGAAATGATCAGAGGAACATGGTGAATGGTTTTGTGAAGTTTGTTTTGATGTTTGAAGCCTGTGTGCTGAGTTTCGAAACAAAATGCATAAGAGGTGAGTTTTTGGGAACTATGGCTTATGAGAGGCTTCAGCTTCCAAGATTATGTGAAATGTAATCCATGAGGCATGTATGTGAAGCTGTGATTGGTCAGAGAGTTGTTGCTGGCCTAGCTTGATTGGTATGGGCCATTTTGCATAAAGTCAACTTTTGTGTAAGAAGAGGTATGGGCTGGTTCAGTCAAGGTACAAAGGCATGGCTTGGCTCAGCATGCTTCAAGGAGAACCATGGAAATGAATTAGAGGCAATGCAGCAAGTGGATTAGGGTTTATGTGATGTTTTGCAATTTTCACAAAGTTTGGCCCTTTTGTGATTACTTGAAGCATAAGTCATGAAAATGGGAGGTTCTTTGGTGCATTCTGATTTTTAGGTCATGGTTTATGTTTGTGTAATGCATAGAAATCAATTAGAGGTCACATAAAGGCTTGGCGTGAGGTTTTGCAACTTTGCCTCTTTGGTACAAAAGTGAAAATTAAGTGATTTTTGCCAACTTTGACAAGCCATAACTTTTGATCCAAAATGAATTAGAATGATTTCTTGTACTTTTTGAAAATGGGAGGATCCATTCTACAACTTTCATGACCATAGTTTTCTCATTTGAAGCATTTTTGAATCAACAAGAGAAGGTTGAAAAAACTTTCCCAAAATGGCAAGTTTTCATTACAAGTCACTTTCCCAAAAAGGCAACTTTGCAAATGGCTTGAAATTCTTCAATTTTGTGGACTTATAACATCTTCTATGACCAAATAAAGATCATATACATTCAAAATGATGGAGAATTCCCTTTGGTTGGGTCATTGGGGGCCTCAGATGCCCTGATTTTGCACTGACTTGTTCAAGAAGTCAACTCTTGATCAGATGCCTTCCCCATTGAATTTCTTCATGAAAATTGATATGCATGATCCTCATAACATATAGAGTCCAATAGAAACAATAATGACCAAAAAAGTTGGAATTATGGCCTTTGAAACCAAAACCCTAATCCTAGGTCATCTGTGTAGTTAAACCTGGCTCTGCTTTCATGCCTTACCCAGTTCTTGTGATTCTTTGACTTCCTTGACTTTGTGAGGATATAATATGATGCTTGAACATACATGGACCCATTTGAAGTGATTGATGACCTTTGGAGTGGCTTAAATAGCTCAGGAATAGCTCAGATCACAAACCCTAGATGCAGATGACTTTGAATCAATGCAGTGAAGCAAAAATGCAATATGAGATGATATGATTGAACTTATGCACATGAAAAGATCACAAGCCATGGTGTGAATGGGTGAGGGCAAATCTGGGGTGTTTACAACAGGAAGATCAGAAAATCCATGCCAAGATAGAGCAATTGGAAGCTAATGAGAAGAAGAATCAGGAAGCCTTGTTAGCCGCACAAAAGGAAATCTCTGAGTTGAAACTCCGGGCGGGGTTGAAGAGATCAAAAGACCAAGACAAGTATAAGAAGTTGACAAATTCTATTGCCAACAGGAACCTTCTTATCAGGACCATCACAGAGCATCCAGTAGGACCAGTGATTGATGCTCTCCTGAAAGAAGTTAGGGAGGATGATTATGGGCTAGATATCTAATTTATTTGTATTTGTACTTCATTTTGTTTGTACTTTTGTTTATGTTATTATATTTTGACCCATCATGGGGACTTGTTGTAATTAAAACTATGTATCTTTGCATTTTGTAATATATGGTTTGTATGTATTATGTGGGTTTCATTTCTCTTCAACATCATCATTCCTCGAGGTCTGGAGGGTCAAAACCAAAGAACCAAATCTGATACCCTTGGAAGACAAATAGACATACTGCATTGCATACTAACCTCATTTCCTTGTTTTATAGGTATTTTCTATTGTTTGTTTCTCACTTTGTTGTGGTTTCAGGAAACATTTCTCGTAGGAGAGTCTTCCCCATCAACAGAGTTCACCGGTATCCTACAAGAAACAACCTTCTGAGCTTATAGATGGACCAGGTTCAGCAAGATCTAACTGACGTGAGAACCCAGATGGCTAATGAAAGAACTGAAATAAGGGCTCAGATGAACCAGTTTATGGCAGTGATGATTGGGCTGGCCCAAAGCCAAGAAAGATTAAGAGAGTTGGTCGAGCGGAAAACTCCTGAAGAAAATCACCCAGGTATAGGGGGTACCAGCAACAATGATCGTGTACAACCTCGTACTGATCCCCCGGAATTTGGACCTCATCTTAACCCTGATATTAATGCTATCATGAATACCCAAGGTAATACTGGAGGGCGTGCCTTGCAAGAGGACCCTCAGGAGGAACAATTCACTGTAGTTGGAGCAGGAGATGAAGTCTATGATCGTCGGTTGGAGGAAATAGCAGAAAAGTTGAGATCTTTGGAGTCTCAAAACTCCTTAGGGTTTGATGTTATGGATATGGGGCTAGTGGAGGGAGTAAGAATTCCTCACAAATTCAAACCTCCCTGCTTTGAAAGATATATTGGAACATCTTACCCTCGCACCCATCTCCAATATTTCCTGGGAAGATTAAAGGCCTACACTATGGATGAAAAGCTATGGATGTTCTATTTTGAGGATAGATTGACAGGGGCATCCCATGAGTGGTACTCTCATCTGACTAGGGCAACCATTAGAAATTGGAAAGATTTGGCTGAGGCTTTCATTCGCCAATACCAATAAAATCTAGACATGGCTCCTAACAGAACTCTTCTAATGGGTATGTCACAATCCTCCAGGGAAAGCTTCAGAGAGTATGCTCAAATATGGAGGCAATTAGCTGTTGTCGTTCAACCTCCAATGTCAGAAAGAGAAATGGCAGATATGTTTATGAACACCCTCCAGGGGACATACATTGATAGGTTGGCTGCTTTCTCTTCCATTAGCTTTGCAGATGTGGTCATAGCTGGAGAAAGGATTGAGAGTTTATTTAAAATGGGAAAGATTTCTGATAACGGCACCATCTCAAGCAGCACAAGGAAACCATTTGCAGGGCCTCGCAGGTCCGGTGAAACAAACTCAATACACATGGGCAGAGGAAGGCCCCAGTATATGCCAAGATCAATTGCCGCTGTCACAATCCCTACTCCACCTCCTCAACAACAATACACCCCGCAACCACAACAGTTCCCTCAGCAACAATTTCCTCAACAAAGGTCCTATAACAACAACAACAACCAACAACAACAGCGTCCTTTCCAGCAAAGTCCATCTTAAGTCAACAGGGTAATTGAGCCTATACCAATTCCCTATGCCACTTTGTTACCACAACTTTTGAAGTTTAATCTTGTCGAATTAAGGACTCTGGCTCCACCAGATCCTCAGAACCTTCCACGGAATTACGACGTCAATGCCAGATGTGCCTTCCATTCTAATGCACCTGGTCACACCACAAAAAAGTGCAGAGCTTTTCACATGAAGGTCCAGGATCTAGTTGATTCAAAGGCTTTAAATTTTGAACCACCTCCTAATGTCACAAAGAATCCTATGCCCAGCCACAGTGGGCCAAGGATAAATGCAATTGAGGAGGATCAACCAGTGAACCTAATTGAAGATACTGCAAGCATTCAAACACCTCTGGCCGAGGTTAAAGCTCAGCTTTTAAGGTGCCAGGTGTTCCCATATTTTGAGGCCTGCTGTGAATCTTGCAAAGTTTCCACCAATGGTTGTGCAAGTTTAAGAAGTGGCATCAATGGCCTTATCAGAGAAGGTATCCTACAGATAACAACAACGGTTTCTACAACATCAGCAACTCCTTTTACAGCAACAACAAGCACTCCTCCTACAACTTCAAAGACAATTGTTCCGACAGACTCGTCTACAAAATCAACAATCATCTCTTCCATCACTTCAACAAATACTAGTTCAATCGCATCCGCTTCTACAACTACAGCAACCACTAACAACAACGTCTCCACAGTCACCATATACTACGACCCAGCAATGGTCCCTGATTCCAACAATTTTCAGCAACAATCTCAGCAACAACCCAGCTTCAGTCATTCACCACCATCACCAGTCAGAAACCCTGTCACCATATATTACGATCCACAGACAATCACAGTTTCTACTTCCGCTGCAGTCAATCCAGTCACCATCACAGTACTTGGACCCATTCCGTATGAAAAAGATAATATTGTGCCATGGCACTATGGTTCATACCTTTACTGCAACGGGGAGAGAGTCTCTCTTGATTCTTCAGCTTACACACCACAGGTCGATAATGTCGGGGGAGGCGGAGACTTCACTCGAAGCAGACGCCTCTTCGCGTCACAAATTCCAAGAGTTAACACTGAGGCAGAGGCTGCTGCCAAAGCTAAAGGCAAAAATGTGGTTCCTGAAGAACCAGTTTTGAGAGAAGCTCATAAAACATCCTTTGATCAGGATGTGGATGAATTTATGAGGATAATCAAGATAAGCGACTATAAGGTTGTGGATCAGCTCCACCAGACTCCTTCCAAGATCTCCATTTTATCATTGCTATTGTGTTCTGAAGCTCATCGGGATGCATTACTTAAAGTACTGCACGCAGCCTACGTGCCCGAGGAGATCACAGTAAATCAGCTAGAGACAATGGTTTCCAATGTTAATACTAGTCATGGGCTAGGCTTCACCAACGCTGATTTGACAACGGAAGGTCGTCACCATAACAAAGCTTTACACATCACTCTGGAGTGTAAAGGGGTTGTGCTTTCACATGTTCTAGTTGACACTGGGTCTTCACTCAATGTCTTTCCAAAGAAAGCCCTTTTCAAGCTTGAATATGATGGTATAACTCTCCGACCAAGAAATATGGTGGTTAGAGAATTTGATGGTTCCAAGAGGTCTGTTCTTGGAGAGGTGGAGCTTCCTGTGATAATTGGCCCCCGGGTCTTTCAAACTACTTTCTACCTGATGGACATTCAGCCGGCCTACAGCTGTTTGTTGGGTCGACCGTGGATTCACGCCATTGGTGCAGTTATGTCAACCCTTCACCAGAAATTGAAATATGAGTGGGAAGGTAAAATTATCACAATCGGTGGTGAAGAGGATATTTTTGTTAGCCATCTGGCCACCTACAAATACATTGAGATGGATGGTGAATTCCACGAGACCATGAGCCAAGGTTCGAAGCATTGAACGTAAATGAGGCGACAACTGAAGTATTTGCTGCATCCCAGGAGGATATGATGGGTACTTCAATTGTCTCCTACCAACAAGCTTGGAAGGTTGTTGAAGATGGAAACGCCCAAGGCTGGGGAAAGCTGCTACCGGTTGAGAAGAAGGAGGACAGATTCGGTTTGGGTTGCAAACCATTCCGACAAGATCAAGCAGAGGCGGCTAAGGAGCCCAAGTTCATAAGTGGGGGATGCTAACCCCAGATGATGTCAATAATGTGGAAGACGAGGATGAAAGCGATCTCAACCTGGAGAGTTGGATTCGTCCAAGGATCCCGGGCCAACAACTCCTTAACTGGTCTTCCCAGGAAATTATAAGAGTTACTCCTGCAGAGTAATTATTATTTCCTGCCTTTAGCATGCATCAAGTCCTGCATCTTGCCCAAGGTGTCAGGACTCATTTTGTAATAGGGTCATATTTGTATTTTTGTGCAAATGGAATATCAATGAACAATGGACATCTTTTGCAAACAATTTTCTCTTTCGCTCAACGTCTTTTCATTTTTGTTATTTTTCGCACAAAACAATAAAATGGAAATGTTTTCAAAATAAATAACTTCAGTTTTCTGAACAAGATTAAAATTTATCACTAAAAAACAAATCTCAACCCTTGCAGAGATTATCCTCCAGATTGCACCGACAACCGCACTGCTATGACCATGTATGACTTCGACAATCCAATTAATCAAGCAGATGAAAGGGTTGAGGAAGACTATGAATTGCCAGAAGAGTTAGCCAGGTTGTTGAGGCAAGAAGAGAAAGTGATTACTCCTCATCAGGAGGAAGTTGAAACTGTTAATCTTGGTACCGAGGAGGATTTGAAAGAAGTGAAGATTGGGGCCAGCCTGCAAGCTCCGGTAAAAGAACAACTTATCAGTATGCTTCGGGAATACGTCGACGTCTTTGCTTGGTCCTATCAAGACATGCCAGGTCTAGATAGGATATTGTCATGAAAAGACTGCCACTGAAAGAAGATTGCCCTCCAGTCAAGCAGAAGTTGTGCCGTACTCGCCCAGATATGGCCATGAAGATTAAGGAAGAAGTACAAAAGCAGTGGGACACCAGTTTCCTTGCTATAACTAGCTACCCGCCGTGGGTTGCTAACATTTTACCCGTGCCTAAGAAGGATGGAAAGGTGCGTATGTGTGTGGAATACTGGGACCTAAACAGAGCTAGTCTAAAGGATGACTTCCCATTACCTCACATTAATGTATTGGTCGACAACACAGCTCAGTTCTCGGTGTTCTCTTTCATGGACGGATTTTCTGGATACAATCAGATTAAGATGTCACCCGAAGACATGGAGAAAACAACCTTCATCACACCTTGAGGCACATTTTGTTACAGGGTAATGTCGTTTGGATTGAAGAACGGCGGTGCAACATACCAACGGGCTATGGTGACATTATTCCACGATATGATCCACAAAGAAATCGAATGTTATGTGGATGATATGATTGCCAAGTCCCTTACTGAAGAAGATCATCTGGTGAATCTGCTAAAGTTGTTCAAGCGTCTGAGGAAGTATCAGCTGAAGTTGAACCCCAACAAATGCACATTCGGGGTACGTTCTGGTAAGCTGCTGGGTTTTATCGTAAGTGAAAAGGGAATTGAGGTTGATCCCGACAAAGTCAAAGCTATTCAGGAAGATTGAACTACGTCTCAAGGTTCATATCTCACCTCACTGCAACTTGTGAACCATGTTCATGCTGTTAAGAAAGGAACAAATAGTCAGGTGGAACGAGGATTGTCAGAAAGCTTTTGACAAGATCAAGGAGTACCTGCAAGAACCTCCAATTCTCATGCCTCCAATTGAAGGAAGACCTCTGATAATGTACCTGGCAGTATTAGAAGGGTCAATGGGGTGTGTGTTGGGACATCATGACGAGTCTGGTCGAAAAGAGTATGCAATATACTACCTAAGAAAAAAGTTTACCAACTGTAAACAACGTTATTCACTGCTCGAGAAAACTTGATGTGCTTTAGCGTGGGCTGCTCGCCGACTAAGACAGTATATGTTGACTCATACTACCTTGTTGATCTCAAAAATGGACCCTGTCAAGTACATATTTAAGAAGCCAGCACTTACCGGAAGGGTTGCAAGATGGCAAATGATTCTGACAGAGTATGACATTCAGTACACCTCTCAAAAGGCCATCAAGGGCAGTGTATTGTCTGACTATCTAGCCGAGAAACCCATTGAGGATTACCAACCTATGAAATTTGACTTCCCTGATGAAGACATCATGTTCTTGAAAGCAAAGGATTGTGAATAGCCTGTTCACACTGAAGGGCCTGACCCAGAAGAAGAATGGACTATGATGTTTGACGGGGCTGTCAATATGAATGGTCGTGGAGTTGGTGCAGTGCTCATTACACCTAAAGGAGTTCATATGCCTTTCTCGGCAAAACTCACCTTTGCATGTACTAACAACGAATCAAAATACGAAGCATGTACCATGGGTCTTGAGGAAGCTATTGACCTCAGGATCAAAACATTGAATGTATTCAGAGATTCAGCTTTGGTAATCAATCAGACCAACGGCAAATGGTACACTCATCAGGAGCATCTGATTTCATACCGTGATTATACGAGGAGATTATTGACCTTCTTCACAACGGTCAAACTTGAATACATCCCTCGAGATGAGAATCAGTTTGCAGACGCTTTAGCTACCATTTCCTCCATGATCAAAGTTCAAACTGCCAATTATGTGCCTCAGATTTTGGTATCCAGACTAGACCAACCAACATATGTGTTCTCTGTGGACATTGCTAGTGATGACAAACCTTGGTTCCACGACATCAAATGCTTCTTGGAGAATCATACGTACCCACCGGGGGCATCATCTAATGATAAGAAGACATTGAGAAGGTTGGCCGGTAGTTTCTTCCTCAATGTTGATGGTTCATTATACAAGCGAAACTTCGACATGGTCCTGCTCAGATGTGTTGACAAGAAAGAAGCAGACCTGCTGAGAAATTATTAAGATCAGGTTACTACTGGATCACAATGGATACAGACTGTTATGCCTATGCCAGAAAATGCCACAAGTGCCAGATCTACGCAGACAAAGTGCATGTGCCTCCGAATCCTTTGAACATGATGTCTTCACCTTGGCCCTTTTCCATATGGGGCATTGACATGATTGGAAAGATTGAACCAACTGCTTCAAATGGTCACCGATTCATCCTGGTAGCCATTGATTACTTCACCAAATGGGTCGAAGCAGCTTCGTATGCAAACGTCACCAGACAAGTGGTAGACAGATTTCTGAAAAGGGATATTAACTTTCTATATGGAGTTCCCGAGCGAATCATTACTGATAATGGTTCCAATTTGAACAACAAAATGATGGCAGAACTATGCCGGGACTTCAAAATCCAACATCACAACTCTTCTCCTTACAGGCCAAAGATGAATGGCGTTGTTGAGGCAGCCAACAAAAACATCAAGAAGATTGTGCAGAAGATGGTGGTTACTTATAAAGACTGGCATGAGATGCTACCATTTGCTTTGCATGGGTACCAAACCTCAATCAGGACGTCCACTGGGGCAACGCCTTATCAGCTTGTGTACGGTATGGAAGTTGTCCTACCTGTTGAAGTTGAGCTACCCTCCTTACGGGTAATGATGGATGTGAAGCTGGATGAAGCAGAATGGATCCGGTCTCGGTACAATCAACTGAATCTGATTGAAGAGAAAAGATTAGATGCCATTTGTCATGGGCAGTTATATCAGAAGCGAATGAAGAAAGCCTTCGATCAGAAATTCAGACCTCGGGAATACCAAGTGGGAGAGCTTGTTCTGAAAAGAATCCTTCCTCCTCATACAGACCACAGGGGCAAGTGGACACCAAACTATGAAGGTCCCTTTGTGATAACTAAAGTCTTCTCGGAAGGAGCACTGATGCTCGCAACCATGGATGGTGAAGACTTCCCGTCTCCTGTGAATTCAGATGCAGTTAAAAAATACTTCGCATAAAATGACCCGCTGGACATAAAAACAGAATGTAAGTCCAGTCAAAAATAGGGCGTCCCAGCGAGTCAAAAACACAATCAAAGACTCGGGCTAAAATAAGGGGAAAATCAAAAAAAATGTACACCCGCTGAGTTGAAAAGCCGCATTGGACAGCTCAGGCAAAAATGGGTATCCCGGTGGATTGAAAACCCGAAAGGGCGATCCATGCAAATTCAGGGAATAAGCGAACAACTGCATTCTGAATTCGTCTGTATCATTCATAATATGGCAAACTTCGAAAGGACAAAGCATTATTCAAAATCAGCCTTCTTCAGAAAGCAAGATAAGAAGAGCGTCAAGGTCATACAGGTCATAGCAAAGGAAGCTCACTGGAGCGTCATCTTCAACATTGCCAACACTTTTATTTTCTCATTTTACAGCAATCTCCTCATTTCAGGGGATTCGCTTCTTTGACTGTACTTGCCAATTCAGGGCACACAAATTAATAAAATCAGAGTTTTCAGTCACACTTTGTTTTTGTACATTTTTGTTTCGTTTGCAAAATGTCCAATGTTCATGATACAACACTTACATAAAACATATGAGCCATTTTAATAAATGCTTGCAGGAAATATATTACTTTCAGGTAAATCTAACTCCTATGACGGAATTCGGTTAAGGATACCTCGGGGAACTTGTGCGTTTTCCTTTGTCTTAACAGGTTGCAGGTACTCAAGGCAGACAACCTTTCGCAACATGCGGCATATCAAGCATTACATCCCCAGTATACTACTTCCTAGAAGTTATCTCCTCCCCGAGCAGGATCTCCCGGGCAGTACCTAGCAACTCTTCCACAGCAAAGTGGTCAAAGATCTTTCTCTTCCCCGCCAGAGATACCATATTTCTCTCATCCTCAGCAGAGTTGGTAGAGTTGATTCCCCACAGAGTTGCCTTCCTGGAAAAGTAATACCTGAAACACATACCCTTTAAAGGAGTTATCCCTCCGGTAGATCTACCAATGATCTATTTCCCCAAGCAGAGTTATCCCTCCGGACAGATCCATCAATGATCTCTTCCCCCAGCCGGGTTATTCCTCCAAACAGATCAGCCAGGGATCTGTATCCCCGCGGGATCCGAGTCTCAGATCGAGCTTCTCATTTGCATAATCATAGCATTTGCATCATATTCACCGAGATAAGTGTAGCATTCCGTCTAATACGGAGCATTACGGCAAAAATCAAACATTTGCACGATCACAAGTCAGGTTCGAGCCAGTCACCTGCAAATACTATCATCACTTCATCAGCAATGTACGAAACTCATATCCCATGCAGATAAAAGCCAAAGCATCCTTTTTGTACTCTCAAATACAAATACTTGTTCATAACATGCTCTCTTTGACACTCGTCTGTGTCATCTTATCCCCCCACAGATTGCCAGAATACCTTATGCATTCTCAATGCAGATGCCTGTTTATATTTATACATATTCTTTTTTACACTCGTTCGTGCCATACTTCCTCAGAAAGTCAAACACTCGCCAGTGTCTCGTGCCCAATCTTTCGACACTCATCTATGTCTTGCACATACTCCACCAACAGATCATACTTTCATATGCTTAAAATAGAAGTCTTGGGTACTCATCCATATCTTGTATATATCACTCCTTAGCAGATTCGACACTCGTCCGTGTTCCTTTCTTAACCTGTTAGTAATCATCCATATCATCATCTCTGAACACGTGTCAGCATTTGTTTCCACCGATATTCGTCAGTATCTTGGTCCTAAAGATGCTCGTCCGCATCTTTAATCAATATACACTGTCAAACACTTATATATTTTATTCTTGAGAGTGTAAGCACTCGTCTGTGTTTACCATTCCCTAGTAAGTCATCAACAAAACAAATTTATTCTATCCGACATTCGTCCTATGTCGTGGTATCTTCGGCAGTCGTCCCCTGCCAGGAGATCGTCCTTCACCTTTGAATTATTGTCCCTCATCCTTTCTCCCCAGTGGAATCTCCATTATTGGAACCTTTTATCCGACATTCGTCCTATGTCGTGATATTTGTAGCAGTCGTCCCCTTCTAGGTGATCATCCTTCACCTTTTGATGATCGTCACTCATCATTTATCTGATGGCCGTCCCCATCATTGATCTTGTTATCTGACATTCGTCTTATGTCGTGATAATCCCCGAGAGCATTTGTACCCTGCTAGGTGATCGTCCTTCACCTTTGATGATCGTCCTTCATCATGATTATCTGATGGTCGTCCCCATCGTTGACCTTTTCTATCCGACATTTGTCCTGTGTCGTGATATTTTCAGCAGCCTTCCCCTACTAGGTGATCGTCCTTCACCTTTGATGACCGTCCCTAATCATTATTTCATTTATTCTTCAACCCGATGGCCTTCCCCATTGTTGCTTACTTTACTTTCCAAGCCTGATGGTCGTCCCCATCCATGCTCGTCTAAATCCCCAGAGAACTTTAATATATTACCCGATGGCCGTCCCCGTCGCGGTTTCTTTATTTCCCCAGCTTGTCGGTTGTCCCCGTCATTTCCTTACTTACCACTTTATCCCCAGCAGTCGTCCTCTGCTCGATGGTCGTCCTCCATCGCCTTCATTTAATAATCATACTATACTACCTCTTACAATTTATATCCATTTTCTTCTTCTCCCCAGCGAGTGCAAATTTCGGGCTGTCTTTGGTATTCAACCACAAGTTATCTTATTTGTCTGTTAAGCCGGACGCTTACATCCTGCATAGCTAACTCATGTTTGAATAGGGGCAGAAGTAAACACCCCAAATTTTCCCTCACTTTTTCTCACACCATGGCTTGTGATCTTTCATTTTGTTTTAACATAAGCATTACATTTCATATTGCATGTTTGCTTCACTGCATAGTTCAATTTCATCTGCATCTAGGGTTTATGATCTGAGTAATCCAAGAATCAATATGAGCCATCCCAATGATCTTGAAGCTTTCCAAGAGGGTCCATATGTGTTCTATAATCATATTATGCTCCCCAAAGTTCACAAGAGTCAAGAGATCACAAATAATGGCAAAGGCATGGAAGCAGAGCTAGGTTTTTCCTGCAAATGACCAAAATTAGGATTTTGGTTTCAAAGGCCTTAAATCCAAATTTTTTGGTCATTCTTGTTTCTAATGTTCTTAATATGTTATAAGGATCATGTGTACCAAGTTTTATGAAGAAATTCATTGTGGAAGTTATCTGATCATTGGGTAACTTCTTGAGCAAGTTAAGTAAAAATCAGGACATCTGGGGGCCCCAACAATGAAACTAAAGGGTCATTTTCATAAAATTGAAGTTCTATGATCTTTATTTGATCTTAGAAGTTGTGGGAAGTTCACAAGATTGAATAATTTTGAGCCAATTGCAAACTTGCCATTTTTGGAAATGACTTGAAATGCAAACTTTCCATTTTGGGAAAGATTTTCAACCTCCCCTTTCATGACCAAAAATGCTTCAAATGAAAAATTCTTGGACATGAAAGTTGTATATTAGGTCTTTCCCTTTTCAAAAAGTACAAGAACATGTCTTGATTCATCCTAGAACTCAAGATATGGCCTTTCAAAGTTGGCAAAAATCACATAATTTTCATGTTCATGTCAAAGGGGGATTTATGCAATTTTGAGTTTCAAGCTTCTAAGTGACCTCTAATCCACTATATTATGTCACAACATGCTAATGAAACTTTCCAAGATCATAATTGGCCCAAGGATTGAAGAATTTCATGGCTTGATTCACAAGAAACATCAAAGTTGGAAAATTTCATAAAGCTTGTTATCTCTTCATCTAAGCCTTCAAGCTGCATTCTAATGATCTAAGGGCTCCCCATGAACCATGCTGAGGCAATCTATGCTCAGAAATCCTTGTTGCACAAGCCCATACCTCAAGTACACATAAGTTGACATTTTTGCATTTCCTCCCATACCAATCAAACTGAGCCACCACCCACTCTCTGACCAATCACAACCTCTTATACAAACCCTAAGGAGCTCATTTCATAACACATTCAAGCCTAAAAACATTAGAGAACTCAAAATTCACAAAAAATTTCAAAACCTTCCCTTCTTCGAAACTCAAAACACAGCCATCAAACTTCAAAACAAACTTCACCAATCATCTTCAAATCACTCATAGAACACAAAGCAACCTTCAAAATGGCCTGAAACCTCCCAAATCAAAAACACGATTTCTGAGTTATCAGAACCAAACATCTGAAACCAGCCAAAACAAACTTGTTCTAAGCCTTTCAGAAGCACAAGGGCGATCATTGAAGTGGTTTTGCACAAGAGAGGAGGTCAGAAAGCTCCAAACTGAAAATCTTCAACTCAGGTATACCTCAAGAACAAATTTTCCAAAAACCTTCTTTTAAGTTTTAGAATGATTCTATATGTTCTCTAGATCACTATGATATGTTTAGTTTTGAAAATGATTGAGAAATGAGCATGTATGGTTGTTCTGAATGTTTGCCCGAAAATCTTGTTTGATTCGATTCTTGCTTTTGATGAAATTTAAATGTTATATGATGATGGATTCTTGTTTAGGGGAGGGTAGTATATCATTTCTGGAGCTTTAGAACTTTTAATTTGTCATAGGGAAGAAGTTGAGATTTTGAGTGGCCGGAGAAGATGACCGGAGGTAGCTCCGGTCACCTGAAAGTCATAAGAACCCTAATTAGAGTTAATTGCCCAGATTGATTTCTCACCCTTGTATCTTGTTTTAATTAGCGTGTGGACGGCCCAGATGAAGTCATTAGCCCTAATCTTTAATTATTTAATTTAATTAGGATTAATTGAATTAATTTCCTTAGATTGAATCCTGGCTATTAATAAACGCGCACAGTCAACCCCTTTCCCTTAGGTTTGAATCTGGACCACTGGATCTGATTACTTCCATTTTAATTCAATTTTTATTTCATTTTATTTCATTTTCTTTCCAAATTTTATTTAAAATACCAAAACACATCAAAAAATTCTCAAACTTTGCATTCTGGTTTTAAATATTTTTCTCAACTTGAAAATAATTTTTATTTTATTTTTTGCATTAAAAAAGTATTTTTTTTTTAATATTTAAATGTTATTTTTAATGAATTAATGGATTTTAATTAATTATAAATGCATTTAGGTTTCTAAAAATCACCAAAAAAATCATGAACCATTTCAATACATTTAGAAACATTTTCAAACTCTTCATACAAATTTCTTTTTAGGTTTGATCATAATTTCTCAATTTTCTTTGAATTAAGGTTCATTAAAATCATTTTTTTAACCCTAACTTTGAAAAATCATTTCTTCCTAACCAAGAAGAGTTTGAACTTGATTCTCTTTGCATTGTTTCACACATTACATGTAGTTTCTAGGTTATTTTCCTTATGAATTTATCTTGCATTTTCAAATTGATTTTCATTTTTCCTTTTGAATCACCCAAAAGCCCTAGCAAACTTAGAAAAATCATAACTTCTAATAGGATTGGCTTTTGACCTTCTACTTTGGGGTGTGACCTAATATAGGTTTAGGGTTTGATTGAGCTTGGTTTCAATTTTTTTATCATGTTTTATGCTTGTATTTTGTCCATTTGCATCTCACATGTCCATAAAACCCTAATTTCCCATGTTCATTTGCATTCACCTTGCATATCCATCATCATGTGAACTTGCCATGACATTTCAAGCATTCATATGTCATCTTAAACATCTTAAGACATGTTAGAACATTTCTTGATCATTTCTTCATTCATTTGCCATGTCTTGCATTCATTTCATTTCATAAACATCCATGTGTTTACAAGCTTCTAAGCATGCTTCCTTTGCATCTCATCTTTGTATAATCATTCATATGCACATTGTATGACTTTGCATCATCTCATATTCCATTTTTCATTGCATAATCACTTCTAACTTTGGTCATTGCATCTCATTTTAATTCATTTCTTTATGCTTTTTGTCTTATGCATCCATACTAACTTTTCAGGAGCTTTTGGTAAGTTATTTTGGGAGGTGGATTTGCCTTCACTTCCCACTTCTTCTTATCTAAGTCATATGCATTTTACATGTATTTTAAGTGAATCTAGATCACTTATGTTCCATCCTTCTTAATTTCTTCCCCTCAAGTTACTTATCTTCCTCAGTGAAGTAAGTAACTTGTTCTTCTTTCTTCCTCCTCTTTTCATCTGCTTCTTCCATTGGTGGCCTTGAAGACTTTATCTCTTAATCCTAACAAACCATAGGATGTCCAAGCATGATAATGTTTAGGGTTGTGTTTAGTCCCCTTTAGCTTTTTACCTTTGAGTCTCCTTGAGTCTCTTTTCTCATCTCCATAATCAGAGGCTAAACTCTTAAAGTTTTAGGACTTTGTAATTAGGGTTATGCCTGTATCCTTCTCTTAGGATGGAGTGTATAACTTTAATCCTAAGTGTTAAACCTTTAATTTGTTTAAACCTCTTAATCAAATCACACTAATAATCACCAAGACTTTATCTTGTAACTTGGGCCTTACATTAGGGTTTTATCTTTTCCTTAGGGTTAAGAGGGACTAACCCTAGTGTTTAATGGACAAGTCCCCCTCAAGTTGTCTTAAAAACATAAAATCCACTTCTTAATTTCACCCTTTAATTAAAATTCATTTAATAGAGGCTTGTTATCTAATGAATTTAATCCCTAACCATGGATTAAGTTGAGGTATCTTCCTCAGCTTAAGTGTTCTCATCTATTATCCTTCTATTAGGATGGTGTAATGAGTTCACTAATCTTGTATTAGAGATTAAACTCATTACTTAACATTAAACAAAAACCCAAAAAAACATCTAAATAATCACAAGTAGGTTAATGATCTTAATCCTACACCATTATGGTAATTAAGTTGAGATGTTTATCTCATACTTAAGTATGCTCATTATCCCTAATCAGGGAGGATATAATGAGTTTACAAACCCTTGATTTAGGCTTAAACTCATTAACTTATGCAAAACACCAAAAACAATAACAAAACTGAAAACACAAAAAACAAACAATAATCGTCTCCTTCGGGATTCTTTTCTCATCACACTCATTCATAAGCGAGAACTTGCTTCTTCCGTCTAATGCAAGACAGTTAGCACTCGAGCTAGACGAGTCATACACTTGAGCACAGACAAATAAGCAGTTCACAGTCAGTTTTTTTCAGTCCCTTTGAGTCAAACTACGGTGTTCTGACTTCCTCATTGCACGCGAGGATACGTAGGCATAACTTAATTGTTATCGAACAAAGTCTCTGTGTCATCCCCCTCTTTCAGCATTCTTTTCAAAGCCCCAGTTCCTGATTAATTCACCTTTTTTGCACTGACACCTGTACATTCATTCTTTAGCTTTTGCACACAGATAGCATATACACCTACCCCTTTAAGCACAATCCTATAAGCGTGGATCCCTTCGAGTACGACGGACAATCTGGGTACTAATACCTTCCCAGGTTATAATCAACCCCTTTTCTCAATTTCTCTGGTTCACAATCGCCTTATCCATCCCTTTTCTAGGTTTATGCAGCATTACCTTTCCTTCGGGATAAAAATGCCAAGCTGGCGACTCTATTCATTTCACCTTCATTTTCTCTTTTCGCCAACAGTTCGTGTCTGCACCGGGATGCAAATCTTCGGGAGCGACACATACGTCTAGCTATGTTTAATCACACATATACATTACAAATGTATAAATCACATACATATACATATATCAAACATGCATATATACAAACAAGTATGTTTCATCACACATACTTTCATCTCTATAATACTCCAAATAAACATATGCACATTCATGTTTATTTCTGCATATCATAATTAAAATGATAAAATGCGACTCATAGAGACCAACACACGACTCTATGCAGATGCAATGCGGTACCGACTCAACATTTTAGCAAGTTCACTCAGGAACCAAATGGAATCATCGCTTGTTACCTAAAGTAAATCCCTGTCGGGCACACGATGTTCCCCATTTCTCACACCCCACATGGGCACACAATGTTTATGGATTTCTCACATCCCACACGGGCACACAACCTGATTGTTCACACCCTACAATGGCACACAATTAATGTGAATAAATCACCCATCACTCACACCCCACATGGGCACACGATGTTTCTGGATTGCTCACACCCCACACGGGCACACAATCTGATCGCTCACACCCTACATGGGCACACGATCGTGTTGTAGTCATTGCTCACACTCCATATTAGCACACGATGCTACAACGGATTCACAAAGAATCCCAGAACACAAAAATGCATACATTATGCTTTACATGCAAAATGACAGACGAAATTCTTGACAATGTATACATTATTCACAACATAATTATGCACTCAACGCATTTAATTAACATACATATGCATTCAATTCAAGCAATGTATTCATATTCCAAACAGCCATAACATCACATCAAACCCACATTTCCATAATTAACTTATTTATGTTTTATCGGAAAGGTCGGGTGAAATTCGGCTAAAGATTACATTTCTTAGCATCATTAATTTCTACACGTTTTTAGCTTCGAATCGATATAAGGAACACTAAAAACGGATACCCGGAATTAAAGCTACGGATTAAAACACAAATCCTCTCAAACCTATAGGCTCGCTGAGCGCCCTCTCGCTCGCTAAGCGAGGAAATCCCTGGAACTCTCGCTGAGCGAGGGATAGCTCGTTGAGCGACCACTGCGAATTCCAACTTTTCTCAGCTGCGTGACAATCAACTCAAACCATTCCAAACCTCTAAAATACTTCCATAAACATGATCAACAGCATATTCTAGCTATCATACTTCGATTATAACGATTTCTAACCGATTAATCCACCAATTTCTCACATTTCCTCTAAAATCCTAACTATTCATCTTCTCTAAACTTTATCAAAACCAAAACCCAACCATTCACACACATACATAATCATACACAATATCAAGATAACAATGTTTATCACCCTTACCCGATTATTCCGATTCCTAGGAGCAATCTTGAAGAATTCAAGCTTTTTCCTCTTTTTCTCTTCTCTTCCTTTCTTTCTTCTCTTTTTCTTTCTATTTCCTTTTCTTTCTCTTTCTCCTAACTTATATTCTTTTCTCTCTATTTTTATTCTTTCTCTCTATTTCTTACTAACTATTCTTTCCACCAAATATCATTTTTCTCACAAAAATATAATTCCATCTAATTCTAACTTATCACTAATTAGAAAAAGTCGAAAATACCCTCTTATCCAATTTTACCCAAAAATTCACAAAACGGTAAAATCACATATCATACCATATTAACACATCAACATATAATATCATCATGTTAATTCACAAATAAAACAAATATTCATTCAAATAAAATAAAAGACTCTGCAAAAATGGGAATTATCGAATCGGGGCGTTACAATGAATGTGTTTGAACATTTTTTAGTATGTCATTGCTATGGTTGGAGTATTCTTAAGTGATTTGTTAAGAATGATGTTGGGAGTTACACTGGGAAGAAGAGGCCCAAATTCCCGAGGAAGGGAGAGATTACAGATATATTTTAACAATGTATTCTCTTTTTTCATTCTAGCGGTAAAATCATGAGTGTAAGTTATTAGTTAACTTAACTCAGAGTAAACAAATTCGCCACCGCGCTTTTATTTTATTCGAAATGGAAAAGGAAAAAAAGAGCGAATAAATCCTAATTAATCTAAAAGCAAAAAGCTAAAGAAACAAATAGAGAACTGGGTAAGGGGATAGGTTACAAAATGGAAAGGTTTTACGCACCCAAAATATTCGTAGTACTCCACGGGAACCCTTTGAAAAATGTATTTCTTTTGGTTTGAAAAATTTTGTAAGATGAGAGTGGAGGGATGACAGAAGAATTAATTTTTAATATTTTTGTGTTTGGAGAGGTTTACCACCTCATGCCTACGTACCCACAATGCGCAATGCAAGATCAAAACTCCGTAGTTCGTGGTACAACTAGTGAAAAGGGTTGGTTATGATTGATTTTATTAAGTGAAGAGAATTTGTAATTTTCAAGTGGATAACCTAACAAATATTTCATAAGAATGAGGGCATGGACTCATACATCATTATGGGAAGGGCACCAACTCGGATAAAATCGACGAGTATGCCACTAAACCCCCACGAATGACAATAGACTCAATTACATCAAACTACAACCATGGCGATTGAGAGACTTGCACCCGACTAAAGAATAATGACTCATAATCGACACTTATAAAGAAAACAAACAAAAGTGCACAAAGGCATAAAACAACTTGAATGAGTTTGGTTCTTTTTATTTTTTAATTAAAGTCAAGATGATTAAATTCATTGATTTTTTAAAAGAAAAGAAAGTAGTAAAATCCACTTGACAAAAGTCAAGGTTTTATTTATTAAAGAGGTGATGGTTTTGATAACAAGAAACCTTTGAAAAATAGGGAAGTTTTAAAAATTGAAGAAGGGGGGGGAGATGAAGAGGCTAGCCTAGTACACAAAATAAAAGCTAGGGAAAAGAATGATCTAACTGAAATGAAGCCACTTCAAAGCATTAACAAGAAGTCCGTCCTTAAGCATGCTAAAACCAATTCCAAATAAAAGCAAGTCTTCAATGATTAACACTTCCATGCAAAGGGATAAAGAGTCCTAATTCTAAGTCCAAATACCTCAAACTTATCAAAATGTAGATCACTTCAAAGCATAAGCTAGTAACCAATAGTCCAAGATGGAAAGAATTAAAAAATTTATGGTTTAAGCCTTTATTAATATTTTTGTGTCCAAGTGGACAAAAGAAAAATCAACACAACAAAATAATAGCAAGAATATAAACATGATAATGGATGATAAAGTAATATAAAGCATAACAAAAAATAAAGGAGATAAAGGTGCTAGAAGAAAATTAAAATGTTAGTATAGTAATAATAATAATAGTATACATAATAGTAGTATGGTGAACTTAATCATCCACAACCAAAAGGGTAACCAGGGTACTTAGTACCAAAATCGAAAGGCAACCGGTTCCGCTTAGTATCTTACACTATAGTAATTAATCAAGGCGATTAGAACAAAATTCAATGAAGTTTGAAAGAAGATTGGGAGACCCAAAGCAACTACGCATCAAACTTCACAAGTCTTAGATCTTAATGCAAAATGATCAATCACTTTGGGATTACACAACTTACACGAGTTCCGGTCCATGAAAGTGCAAGTATCCAATTGGATTTTTATTCTGAATTCGGGACAAATTTAGGTCTATGTTAAGCAATTGGCGAGTAATTTAAGGAGTAATTACCCTACAAATGAGGTCGGCCAAAACCAATTAAGGTTAACGATATTAGTGCTAATACATGCAAGATAAACAATATGTAAATCGCCATCTGAATGCAATGTCGCACGAAACTAAAGATGAATACAAAATTGAGTTACACTTATGGTATTCTTTCATCTTTAAGTTCAATCACTCATCTTGGTGGATTCAAGTATGAAAATATCTCACTAATACAAAGTACCTAAAGTTAATTAAATAATTCATTTAGAGGTAGATTTGGACTAATGAATATTAACCACTCTAATCTACACCCAAAGTTCATTGAAATTAAAGAGAAATCAGTCCCAAAACTGTCTCCCAAGGTAAAAATAAGAAGAACGAAGAAGAAGAAGCAAAAGCAACCAACAACAAGTCAATAATAAGCCAAAAATAGCTTCTGGAGCTTTGTTAATTGGTTAACCAAATGGTTAGTCGGTTAACACAGCCAAATTTTCAAATCTGGCACAAATTTACATTGGTTAACCAGTTAACCATTTTGTACTGAAATTGGATAACTGGTTAACACTTAACCAGTAGCAGAAAAATAGCCAAAATTAAGCATGATCCTCTTTCAAAAACACTTACAAAAACCATATGATCATGAAATGAATTGGCACAAATTTTAAAGTTAAAAATCAGTGAAATCCCTGAAATCAAACAATAATTTATTATCCAAAGGATCAACAACCAAAGAAACCAAAGATCTACTTCTTGAATGTTGATGAAGAAGGTAGAACCATGGAAGAAAGTGAATTAACTAGAACAATATTCATATTGATCCAATACCAAGCTTGATCTACTGAATTTGATGAATAAAATGAAAAGGATGAAGGTTTAGCTCAAAGTTAATCAAGAATTCAATGTGAATTCTTGATAACTTTCAAAAGAGGGAAAATGAGCTTTGGTGAATTTGGGGTTTAAGGGGATATTTTGCAAGAGATTTTTTGGCTATCAATAGCTTGAGAATTGAATGAAATGATGCCTCTATTTAAAGAGTTTAGGTATGGGAATTTAGTGGAATGGATCTTGCTTTGGAAATTCAAAAATTAGGTTTGGAAATTCAAATTTGGAGGGAAATACAAAATAATGGTGATTAGTGAGGGTTTATGGTGGGAAATGATCAAAGTGATGTAGAGAATTAAGAGGGAAATGGGTCTAGAATATTCCAAATGAGATCAATGGCTAAGATATGCTGAAATTGAACAAAATATTCAAATTTTGCACTAGTTAATCGGTTAACACATTAGTTAACCGGTTAACCATGTAAAATTTTGAATATTTTGTTTAATTTTGATTGCTTGATTGTTTCGGCCCGACTCTTTTGCGCATCGAATAAGGCATGGAAATAAACACATGAACCTTGGAATTCCTTGAATTAATCAATTAAATTGGGAAATCCTTGATCAGATAAATTTGAATTACTTGCGGATCAACTTCGACTTTTATCTGTGAAATTCATTCTAGCTGCGGGACTGCTATTTTTGGCATTTTTGACCTGAAAAAGATTAACAAAAGAAAACAAAAATATTTTTGGATTTTAATTAATGGTTAGTAAACATACACAAGTAAAAGAAAATAAAAGCAATAGTGATCCCCTGTAAGGCATAAACCTACACCCGAGAAGAACCGAGAAACCAGTGCGATCTTGTTTGTATGCAAGATGTAGATGAAATGCGAAGAAATATTAGGGCAAAAATTAGGGTGTTGCAGATGCCCCTATTTAAGTTTCTTCCATATGGAGATATGAAGATTGACATCTTCATCTCTACAAGATGGGAGAGACTTAAATATAGAAAACCCATTTTTTGTCCTAAGAGACTGATGATATGATATGCAAACCTAAGATCTCTATGGGGAAAACATGACCACCAGAGGAAAGCAAAAGCTTGGGGACACAAAAAGGAAATCCCGCTAGGAAAAACAACAGAACAAGAGAGTTAACCAGGAAAATAAATCACTAGAAGCTGACTCAACTTGGGGAAAAGATTATGAGACATAATCAGGATAAATATTTAACTGGGAAGAGTAAAAACTTTGTCGGGGAAACATCATCCAAGCAAAGTATTCAAGTCCAATAGATGGAGGAATACTGAATTGGGAAAAAATTACCGACTACCAGTCACTGGGTAGACGAATTGAAATATATGAGGAACAACATTACTGGCTATCAACAAGGGTAGGCGAACTAAGATATATGAGGAACAACATTACCGACTACCAATAAGGGTAGGCGAACCAAGATATATGGGTAACAACATTACCGACTACCAACAAGGGTAGGCGAACCAAGATATATAAGGAACAACATTACTGACTACCAACAAGGGTAAGTGAACCAAGATATATGAGGAACAACATTACCGACTACCAACAAGGGTAGGGGAACCAAGATATATGAGGAATAACATTACTGACTACCAATAAGGGTAGGCGAACCAAGATATATGAGGAACAACATTACTGACTACCAACAAGGGTAGGCGAACCAAGATATATGAGGAACAACATTACCGACTACCAACAAGGGTAGGCGAACTAAGATATATGAGGAATAACATTACTGACTACCAATAAGGGTAGGTGAACCAATATATATGAGGAAAAACATTATCGACTACCAACAAGGGTAGGCGAACAAAGATATATGACATAAGGAGGACCAAAGTTCAATCCAAAAACACATTGGAGAGAAACAGTCAATCAAGACTCTTCCCGAGGAGGAAATATCTCAACTGGGGAAAGTTTCATCCAGATAATGAGCTGGGGAGGAAATTGAATCAAAATTATCCACGAGGAACAAACTCAGTGGGGAAATTAGAAAGGATAAACACTTTCTGCTTAATGGTCAACACTCTAACTTGAGGGAACGACAACACACACACCATGTGGGGAAAATACACACCAAAGAGCGGGGAACAATGATAAACAAAATAATGCAAGAATGAAAACATATTATGTTATGAATAAAGCGGATGCATGAATATATGTATGAATATGCTGGCGAATAAGACAAAAGGATAAGTAGCGGGTGACATAAACACCATAACAATCGGATACTCAACTAATCTCAAGCGACAAAGTTGGGGAATCCTGTTGGAGATTCAACTTAACGTCCTGTAGGAGATAATCACAAGCCATCAAAGGAATAAAATCCTATTACAAGGATTAACTCAAACTGAGGAAATATTTACTAGGGGATACAAGATAAAGATCTACCAGTGGTGCAAATAAAGCATGTCCTACTGGAGTATCAAACATCATAATGCTGAGGAAAAGTAATAATATGTCGGGGATAGGGAAATGCTTTCATAATCCTTGATATGGCTGGAGAAAACTCTCGTCAAGAATCAAACTCTGTAGGGAATAACCATCATACCACTCTTGCTCCTCTTGGGGAAATGGTGCAAGACTTGTTGAGGATCACATAGGAACCTGTTGGAGATCATCACATGAAGACCTACTGGGGATCTGAGAGAAAAAAACTTGTGGAGATCATTCATCACTGGAAAATTTTAAACATGCCGACCCACTTGGGGATACCAGAAGTTAACATCATAGCCAAAAGTACAGTTATGAGGGATTTTAAATCAATACTTACCACCAAGTAAAAGAAAACCTCTAAATCGAATGTTATATCAATACTTCTGCTAGGGGATGCAACCAACTCAAACTGAGGAACAAAGACTTAGCTGAGGATTCCCTACATAAACTTCTTAAGTCAAAGATGATTTGCTGAGTAAGAGATCAAAACTCATCTGGGGATATTCATGTGACAGGAATATCGTATCTAACAACTCTTCTGGGGAAGAAATTCGAACTCCAATTGGAATGTTCATACAGCAACCAATCCCTGCACCTACTTACTATTGGAGAGCAAAATATCAAAGTGCCAAGACTATTCATGAATTTCGTAGAGAAACAACCAGATCAAACCCTGCTCTGGAAGAGGCAAATTATACACATCGAGACTTTACCATCCTGGAATCTATATTGATATTCTTCTTTATTCATATATCAAAAGAAAAATGTTTTTATAATCTTCAAAAATTCAATTTATTAAATTTGTTTCAAAAATCATCATCAAAAATAAATGAAATTTTGTAAACAGAAACAACATAAAGAATTGCAAACAATTGAATAAAATCTCAAATTCAATGATAGAATGGTAGTCAGGAAATGGCATGACTCCATGGATCATTACAAGTTAAAAATGGTAAATACATGGAACAGGACTACCTTAAAATACAATGATCACTATTCTCCCTATCAACTTTGAACTCCACTGTGTCCAAAACTTTAGTCAAGGATGAGTGAATAAGAATCTTTGATGGGAAATTCTATTGAGGAATAGAATCTGAAATCCTCGGTTGTTTCAAGCGATCCAGTCCGGTGATGTTGTTACTTTCCATGATCCCTAACTTTTGCCTAGATTTCCCTTTCAGGTTTTCAATCTACCGGAATCATCATTTCTGTTTATGTCTCTAATGTTTGCCTGGATTGCCCTTTCAGGTTTTCAATCCACCGAGACGCTCATTTTTTCCTAAGCCTCCCTTTCGGGTTTTCAACTTAGCGAGCTGTTCTTTTATTATTTTTAGGCGAAGTATTTCTTGACTGCATCAGCATTCACATGATGAGTGATCTCCTCACCATCCATAGTTGTAAGAATTAATAAGCCTCCAGAGATGGCTTTCTTAACAACATATGGCCCATCATAGTTTGGATTCCACTTGCCCCTAAAATCAGTAAAGAAAGACTGTATCTTTTTGAGCACGAGGTCGCCTTCTCTAAATACACGAGGTTTGACCTTCTTGTCAAAAGATTTTTTCATTCTTTGCCGGTACAACCTACCATGACACAAAGCTTTTATTCTCTTTTCCTCAATCAAATTCAACTGATCAAATCTACTCTGACACCATTCAGCCTCAGTCAACTTGGCTTCCATCATCACTTTTATTGATGGGATCTCGACCTCGACGGGGAGCACTGCTTATGCACCATAAACAAGTGAGAAAGGGGTTGCCCCTGTTGAAGTGCTTACGGATGTACGATACCCATGAAAATCAAAAGGGAGCATCTCATGCCAGTCCTTATATGTCACAACCATCTTCTGAATGATCTCTTTGATGTTCTTATTCGTAGCTTCAACAGCTCCATTCATCTTCGGTCTATAAGGAGAAGAATTATGGTGTTGAATCTTGAATTCTTCACACATCTCTGTCATCATTTTATTATTCAAGTTCGAACCATTATTAGTAATGATTCTATTCGGAACACCATATTTGTATATAATGTTATTCTTGATAAACCAAACCACAACTTGCTTAGTCACATTAGCAAATGATGTCTCTTCCCCCCACTTGGTGAAATAGTCAATAGCCAGAAGAATAAAACGATCTCCATTCGAAGCCTTGGGTTCAATAATACCAATCATATCAATTCCCCAAATAGATAAAGTCCACGGGGAAGAAATAACATTGAGGTGAGTTGGTGGCTCATGAATCTTATCAGCATACACTTGGCACTTATGGCACTTTTTCACATACTTACAACAATCAGATTCTATTTCCAGCCAATAGTAACCTGCTCACAACATCTTTTTATCCATTGCATGCCCATTGGAATGAGTACAAAAATATCCTTCATGAATTTCTTTCATTAACATGTCTGCTTCGTGTCTATCCACGGATCTTAGCAAGTCCATGTCAAAATTTCTCTTATAAAGCACATTCCCATTTAGGAAGAAATTGCCTGCCAATCTCCTCAAAGTCCTCTTATCTTTATATGATGCCCCGAGTGGGTATTCCTGACTTTGGAGAAAACATTTAATATCATGATACCAAGGCTTGTCATCATGGACCTCTTAAACCGCAAACATATGAGCTAGTATTTGAAGCTGCATTACACTAATCATAGGAACATCATTCCATTGGTGCACCTTTATCATAGAAGCTATAGTTGCCAAAGCATCTGCCATCTGATTTTCATCGCAAGGCACATAATGAAACTCAACTTTAGTGAAGAAAGTTGATATCCTCCTATCATAATCTCTATACGGAATCAAGTGGGGTCGATGAGTTATCCACATACCCTTGATCTGATTAATTACTAAGGCAGAATCCCCATACACATCAAGATGCTTAATCCTCAAATCAATAGCTTCCTCAGGACCCATAATACATGCTTCATACTAAGCTTCATTATTGGTACAAGGGAAAGTCAACCTTGCAGCAAAAGGAATATGTGAACCATGGGGAGTAATGATCATGTCCCCAATTCCTTTTCCATGTGTGTTCACAGCACCATCAAAAACTTAACCCCATCGAGATCCAGGCTCCGACCCTTCCTCAATCAAAGGCTCATCACAATCTTTCATTTTCAAATACATCACATCCTCATCCGATAAATCAAACTTGATAGTCTGATAATTGTCAATCGGTTGATGTGCCAAATGGTCAGCCAAAATACTACCTTTTATAGCTTTTTGAGCTCGATACTCAATATCATATTCTGACAACATCGTTTGCCAACGAGAAATCCTCCCAGTTAGAGCAGGCTATCAAAGATATACTTGATCGGATCCATTTTGGATATGAACCAAGTTGTATGATTCAACATATACTGGTGAAGACACTTTGCAGCCCAAGCTAAGGCACAACAAGTTTTTTCAAGCATGGAATACAAAGACTCACAATTAGTGAAATTCTTACTCAAAATAGTAAATCTCACATTCTTTTTTTTTCTTCCAGATTCATCTTGTTGACCAAGAACACAACCCATGGAATCTTTCAACACGGTCAAATACATAATCAACGGTCTACCTTCCATCGGAGGACACCAGATAGGAGGTTCAAGCAGATATTCTTTGATACTTTCAAAAGCCTTCTGACAATCATTTGTCCAGACACAACCTTGGTCTTTCCGAAGCAACTTGAAGATCGGAGCACATGTGGTAGTCATGTGAGAGATAAACCTCGAAATATAATTCAAACGGCCCAAGAATCCTCTTACTTACTTTTCAGTTCTTGGAGAAGGCATTTCCTGAATAGCTTTCACTTTATTAGGATCAACTTTAATGTCTCTTTGGCTGACAATGAAATCTAACAACTTTCTAGAACGTACACCAAATGTGCACTTGTTCGGATTCAAATGAAGCTTGAACTTCCTTAATCTTTGAAACAACTTCAGCAAATGTTCAACATGATCCCCTTCAACCATCGACTTAGTGATTGTATCATCCACATATACCTCAATTTCTTTGTGCATCATATCATGGAAAAAAGTAGTCATAGCTCTTTGGTATGTTGCACTAGCATTTTTCAATCCAAAGGCCATCACTCTGTAGAAGAATGTTTCCCATGGTGTAATTGTCATACCCCAAATTTGTCCTACCCGCACCATTTTTCATTTTTACTGTCTAACCATTATTTAAAAATCCCAAAAAATATGTACCGTTTTATTTTCTGTCTAATCATATAAAAATCCAAAAAATATGTCTTTCCTTTTACTTCAACTAAATTTCGGTTTTTGCGAAAATCGAGTTTATTTTGAGTTAGTCGAGTCAGTTTAAGTGCGCGATGTCGTGTGGAGTAATTTGTCCGATTATCATGTCCGTAACTATTTCTATCACAACAATTCAAAAAAAAGTCAATTTCTCTAAAAAAAATCTATGTTTTACTACTTTATTTTTTAGCCCATTTATTATTGTTTACTCAAAAATACAAAAAAAAAGTTATTTCTGTTTATTCATTAAATCGATTCCATCATTTCTACTAGTATTGTTATTGTTACTCTTATTCCTAATATTTCTATTTTTATTATTAGTTTTAATTTCTATTACTTTCACCTCATTTATTATCAAAACATTTTTTTAACATAATCTTTATATAATTTCATCTTATTTATATTACTATTATTTTCAGCCCATTTACTACAAAAAATCTCTACAAAAAAATTATGGCTTTATCACTATTATTTTCCTTTTATTGTTACTGTCATTTTTATTTTTATTTTTATTAGTTTTAGTTTCTATTATTTCTATTTTATTATTATCTTATTATTATTATTATTTTATTTGTATTAATATTATTCTCTTATTGTTTTTTTATTATTATTATGATATTATTAACATTGTTATCATTATTTGTAAGCAAAAAAATCTCAGCAACAACCTCCTTTCATTACACAACAGCTACACAAAATTCACAGCCCCACCACACACAAACACGTACATGACCTGCTATCTCCACTCACTAACCAACTTTTCAGACGCCAGCTCACAATAACCTTCAGATTCTCTCCCCAATTCTTACCTTTATACCCTCATCAATCCACTCTCATTCCTTCTATAAAAATCAGCCCCTCATTCTTCATAAAGGGGGCTGGAAAAGTCACAAAAAAAATAACTCTGCAAAAGGAAAAACCCAAGCTTCATTTTCAACTTTTTTTAGAACTAGAAACATCGGTAAATCAGTTATGAACCTGCAAGAATGAAAACCAAAAATAAGCATCCATTAACAGCCAGACCCAAGCTTCACATAAACTTCAATACTCACACAAACCTTCAAATGATTTGCTTGCACAATCCGAAAATCTGAAGCCAATAAACCAACTGTGAACCAATCAGAAACACCAAAAAACAAACTCATCAAAACCGTTATCGTACTGAAGCACGCGGACCAAAACGCTGCGGACCGAAAACAAAAACGCAGCCTTCACTCTTCAGCCAAAATCACCATCAACTAAACCGCAAAAACAAATCCTTCTACACCACAAAAACAAAATCCAGAAAATCAATCGAACCTGAAAACTTACCAAAACCCCACCGCCGTGAAACTCATCACAAAACAGAAACAGAGAATCGAAACACACAGTAGCCAAAACAACCACATATCCAGAAACAAAATCGAAACCAAAATCGCAGAGAGATGATAGTGAGAGAGAATCAAGCCGTCAACAAACCAACACTTGCGATACCCTCCAACCATCTTTCGTAAACTCACCACTGACCACCGCTTGAAAACGAGCAAATCCGCAAACCATTCGCGCCGGAAATCACCAGCTTACGACCGTGAGCACCGCCGGACCAACAAAAACGGCGAGAATCCCAAATCGAAAGTCGCGACTAAGAGAGAAGGAGAAGCCGTGCGAGGATACTATGAAGAATCGCGAACTTGGATCGTAATGAGCAAGCGTTGTTTCAAATTGAAGGAATAATTTTTTTGTTTCTCTGCATCGTGAAATCAGTTGTGTAACTGAGGTTTGAGTTTGTTTTATGCTTTTACTTTTATTTTGTATTTTAAATAAAAACCTAGCTTGTTTGTTGCTGCGAATGGGCTCAGCCCAACGGTTTGGTTTTTGCACCCTTCATTGCACTACACCACCCCTAACTGTGTTATTTATGTAGATTTTGGGCTTGGTTTCATAAACCCACCTGATTTTCTTTTCGCACAGCCAAATTTGTGTTTCAATTCCCCTGTTTTCTTAATTAATTTAGTAAAAATATTTTCTAAAATTTTTAAACTAGTTTATGATTTTATTCCCTCTATTCGCATTTAATTTATTTTTTTTTTAAAAAGAGGCCATTCCTTATTATTTTTTTATTTCCCGATTTATTTTTATTGGGTCAATGATATGTTAAACGGTCAATTTTAGCCTGATTTCATCAAATCGGCAAAAATTGATCAATATGAGGCCAAAGTAGGTAGATTTATTTTGTTTATCATTTATTTTTATTTTTGCCCATTAAATTTGGTTATTGTATTATTATTAAATATTCATTTCATTTTATTTATTAGTTATTAGTTATTATTTATTATTTATTAGTTATTATTTAATTTCCGCAATTCTATTTAGTTTATTTATTTTATAGCATTTTAAATAAACGATTCGACTCCTCATAGAACGGTTCCAAATTTTAACCGGCTCTAAGGAAGCAAACGAACCATATTTCAACGCACCCAATAAAAAGGTCCAACGCCTTCGAATAGTTGTCTCCGAATAAAAAGGTCGAACGCCTCCGAACAGTTCGAAAACACTGCACACACGCTTTCTCTTGGGCAAACTATAATGAGACCATTTATTTCTCGCAATCCCCTGTAATTTATTTTGTATCCCTCCCCCATTTTATGTACGCATTTTATTTTCCGTATTTTATCGGTTTTTGTTTAGTTCGCGAAACCTTGGTCCAACGCCGAGCGGTTGCACTTGCACACTCGCACTTTATTTTTCAGTTATCAGTTCGTTTATTAGGATCCACTTCCCCTTGCGAGTCGAGCGCATTGTGCCTCGCCAACAAACCATAAAATAAACCTCCATTCGCATTCACCCTCTAACCTCAAAAAACCAAAATATTTCGATTAAATCCAAACCCTTGATCCAACGTCAAGCGGTCTTAGGAAATAAAACACATTAATAATACGAGAAGAAATTATACGCCACGAGCCTTAAGCGGTAGAAAGGAGGATAACGAGCTCTCGTTACTCGCTCCGATTATTTCGACGCAAGACGCTCGTCTTGTTGGATGGAATAAACTATCCATAGTCTTTAGTGCAATTCGACTCCTAAACCCTTTCATTGAAGAAAGGTAATAAAATCAACAACCATCAACCCTTAGTAGGCCGAACTACGAGGCTCTGACTTTCCCATTGCACGCGGTAGTACGTAGGCACAAGGATCTCAATCCTTGTCGAGCACCTAGGATCAATCTAACTTATAATTCAACTCATTTCCCTCTAGCAAGTAATTCGTTTAAGCATAGATAACCCCTTCGCGCGTGATAACTTAGATGGTTCCCATCGAGTACGATGGATGTAGGGGGTACTAATACCTTCCCCCTGCATAACTGACTCTCGAACCCAGGCAATGGTTCCATTGACCTTTGTCCTTATCTCTCTCTTCCCGAGTTTTATCTATATCTTCCCTTTCCCTCTTCGGGAATAAATAGAATTAGGTGGCGACTCTTCAGACTGTCCAGCGCGCGGCTCCCGTCTTTTCGGATCGCGTGAGGTTGTATTTTTCGGTGTACGACAGTAATAAATGTGGTCTTTTCCATGTCCTCGGGTGCCATATTTATTTGATTATAACCGTAAAATTCGTCCATAAAAGAGAACACATCAAACTTAGTTGTATTATCTACCAACATATCAATGTGTGGTATTGGAAAATCATATTTTGGACTGGCTTTATTCAAATCTTTGTAATCAACACACATTTGGACTTTTCCATCTTTCTCTAGAACAGGCACAATATTTGCCACCCATTGAGGATAATTGGATGTCACAAGAAAACCTGCATCAATATGCTTTTGAACCTCTTCTTTAATCTTTATTGTCATATCAGGATGAGTTCTTCTCAACGTTTGCTTCACATGTGGACATTCAGGCTTCAGTGGCAATCTATGCTCCACAATATTAGTATCAAGACCTGACATATCCTGATAAGTGATGGGCTAAAGACGTGTCTAATTATGTGTCTAGCGGTATCTTAACTGCAAGTGCACAGCCTATCGAAGTAATATTTAAGATTATCGATCCACAGGGACTCTATGGTTACTTAGTGCTAGATGAACTTCTAGTTTAGCTAAGGTGAAGGGTTGTCACGATTTTTTGTTGTTTTTAAAATATTAAAGGCGGGAATTAAATTTAAGTTTTAATAAAATAATACTAAGGCGGTCGGTATGTAATTATACTAACTTAGGTGGGTCAATCTAACCTAGGCTTATAAAGGTGTTCACTTAAACTATTCTGTAGAGGTTACCAGTTTAAATACCCTCAACTCACACTCTCGTGGTCTTATCTCAGATCTTACCCCTAAAGCCATATGCCTGCTCTCGCTAGCCCATAAGTGTTTAGAGATAATTTTTGGAAACTTAGTAATTCTAATTTATTTTAAAGCGCTCTCGCTGTGTTTAATTTAAATGCCTAACTTTAGCTATCTGGTTAAAATCTCACACTCTCGTGGTCTTGACCTAACCTAATACTCTTTCCTTACTCTCGTAACGAAAAGGTCGATTTTAAATAAAAAGTATCAGCCAGAATGTTAAGCTATTAATTATTTTAAGCCTATGGTTAATTTTACCGATTAAGTTTGTTTTAACTACATACCACCCTAAGGTAATTAGCTACTCATTTTTGTTGAACCAGACAGAGGCAGAGAAACAATAAACAAAATATTCATGGCAGAAAAATAAATAAATAACATAAATATTAAATTGCAAATAATATAAACCTGGTTAACAATAAAATGGCAGACTCCTTCTTCCACAGACCGGAAAGCTCGGAGTATTTGGCGGAATCGAAAATAACAAAATATTCTGAAGGTTTCGAAACAAGTAAATTTTATAACAATTTCCTGATGTTGGAAATTGTTATAGGTTGGGTTTGGATACAATAAAAATAGAATACTGAAAATAATGCTGAAAATAATGCTGAAATAAAAAGGGTGTAAAATAATTCGGCAGAGCTTCCGCAAGAAATTGATAAAAAATTACTCTGTGTATTGTTCATAAAATCTAAGCTATTTATAGAACATTTAATGGGCTTGTGGGTGGACTTGTTGCATTGGGCCTTGTAGGAACAGTTGAGAGAATATAGGAACGTGGCTGGAAAATAGGCAGATCATGTGCACGTAACGTTTTGACGTAGTCTCAGTCAAATAACCTCCTTTTTCCCTTGTCACGGTCGTGACAAGGGCATCACGTCCGTGTCCCTTGAATTTTAAGTGTCACGGTCGTGACAAGGTCATCACGGTCATGATTGCTTCTTTTGGGGTGTCACGGTCGTGACACCTAGGTGACGACCGTGAGTGCAACAAATTATGCAGGTTTTTGCAGGTTTCTTCATTTCTTCATCTTTTTATGGTTGTTTTCGCTCCTTTTGCTCTTGTCTCATGATTTAGCTCCATATATGATGTACCTGCAAAATGGTAAGAAAAACTCGAGGAATCGGGTGTTAAAACGATGATTATGCGATAAAACGGTAATGAAACTTAGCAATATAATCGATACATTTTCTCGTTATCAAACTTCCCCAAACTTAAACCTTTGCTTGTCCTCAAGCAAATAGTCGGTTGAAAATCGTCGGACAAGTTTTTATCGACACATATACATAACAAACCGTACGAGGGATCGTTTTTGTCGGATAAACCGGTAATGATAAAACACTAACGATACACTAATGACACAAGCAACAAGCTAAGTCGTCGACTTCCCGTTAAACGAAACAATCGGTAATTTCTTTACGACTTCACCTAGAGTTTTTCGATCTTATTTCGCCCGGTTTCATTCTAGCGCAATCACATTAAGCCCTTTGCCTTAGCACGCACGTAGTGGAGTAGCCGGTTAGCGACTTTGATCCTTTTTAAGCACGGGGTCTGGTACACAAGTGCGGTAACCCTACATATATTATCCGATTTGGAGGTTGTGGGGGATCGAGCCGTAGCACGCCCTACCAAGTTCAGAACCAGTACCTCTGAACCAACCCGCAATGGACTCCTTCTCATATTTCTCGTTTCTTATATGCGATCGTGTACTTTGGTGCAATTTCTTTTCATTTGCATCGAGATATGAAGGATCATTATAGATTAGGCATCAAACGCTTATATTCATCGGCTCCCCACGTGGTTTGTGTTCAGACGGTGCTGACTGCTAGTATAAACTACTAGGGGTTACTTTTGAACTGAAACTTAAGGTGTACTCGTAACGATAATCGGAATGGAATCGCTTAAGTGGGAAGTCAAAGGTGTCAAGATTGTATTGGTCTTGTTGAATCGTTCTCAGCTTCCTAATTACGATTCCGTAGGTAAGTCGAGTAATGCGAATAATTAAAGATTTTTTTTTATGGCTAAATAAACGGGGAAAGTTCGAAACTAAAGAAAATAGCACAAAAATTGCTCGTTTCATTAACTTACGAAAAGAAATACAACGGAATTGAAAAAATGCTAAAAAGGGAAAATGCGGAAAATGGAAGGTACCTCTCCCACACTATATCAGACATTGTCCTCAATGTTGTGATATAATAGCGATAAGAGTACAATACAAACTATGAAAATGAAAAACAAACATAAGCAAAAACTAAAACTAAGGTTGCTGAGGACCGCGGGCTCGGCTTCTGGTGCGGGAGCGTCTGGTAGGAGTCGCTTCAGGATCAGAACCGGTACCGATAACAGCAGTGATGTCAATGCGTAAGGCCTCTAGCTCGCTGAAAATTTCTCCGAGCTTATCATTAGTAGCTGTCTGGTTGGTTGCATTAGTGCGGAGCAAATCATCATGCTGCTCCTTCTGCCTTCGCTCCAGTGCGGCGTTCATCTGGTTCTGCTGATGAATCGCACGGAGGACGTCCTCAAGAGTGAATTCCTATGCAGGAGGCTGTCGGGTAGATGACTCAGGAATATCCTGGACAGGCTCAGCTGCGTCCATGGCGTCCTGCATCTCATCCGCTGGAGGATCGGCCTGATCATCATGAATGGGGGCGTGGCCGGCAGCATCTGGTAGAACAAAGAGCCAGTTGGCTCGGCTGGATGGGTCGATGCGGTCACGGGACGGCAGAATGATGTGGTGATAAATAGTGCCGTGGACAACAGGGCTATACCTGCCATCCTCTCTCTGCGCAATCAAGTGAGCGGACCTGCAATAGCTCTTGGTTAGGAATTCTGCGGCTATGCGAGGCAAATTGGTGAGCAAGTCACTAAGCCCTAACTGAAAGGCGAGGGTGGTGACAATGCCGCCTATGAAAAATGGGGTGGAGCCTCTTTGCGCAATGGCCTGGATGTGAGAAAGCATGAACGGGGCAGCGTTGATTGGCTCGTCATTTAGAGCGCAGTGCAAGAACAAAAGCTCCTTGGAGTTGAGCTTATGGTTACTCTCTCGTGCAAAGATGGTGTTGCAAATGACTCGGTGAAAATATCTGATTGCCGGGTTGTGGATGTGTGTAGCATTAAGGCTCTGCAAGGCTGAGGCACGGGTATTGGTTATGTCATGCTATAGAGTGAAAGTGGTTTCACTAAAATTATCCGGCACGCGGAGGTGAGCTTCATTCCCGTGAGCGAAGCCTAGCAACTCGGCTATCCTTGTTTGCGAAAGTTCGAACTTCCGGCCAAACAATCTGAATTTAGCAACGCCGGTAAGTTGACTCTGAGAACCGGTACCGGTGATGTAATGGAACGAGCTTAGGAATTCCAGTGTCAGAAACTCGAATGTGGGCTGAGGCTGACTGCATAGAACCCACAAATTAACCTTCTTAAGCAGGTTCTTGACACTGTTGAGCATTCCCAACTCTCTCAAACATTCAGTGTCAATATAACGCGTAGGTTGCACACCGCGGTTCTGGAATCGGATGAATCTTTCTCTCTGGTTTTCTCCATTCTCACCCTCTCTAAATTGTATAGCATCCATTGCATGCAAGAACTAGAGTGAGAGATGAGGATTTTGGATTTTGTGAAAAATTGATAAAATGAGAGAAATAATGGTTCGGATAAATATTGGAAGGTGAGAATGTGATAGGTGTGGTGATAATGGAGAGGTTAATGAGTTTTAATTTGGTAATGGGAGGTTACGGAAGTTGGGGGAGATAATGGGTGGTTTTGGAAGTTATGGAGGAAGAAGAAGAAGAGGTTTCGAAAAGAAACAGTTCTGTTTCTCACGAATCCTATATTTAGGGTTGTCACGGTCGTGACAAGGAGGTGACGGTCGTGACACGCTAAATTAGCACGTCACGATCGTTAGGCGGGTGTGACGACCGTGAGGGTTGATTTCCTTGAATAATTTCCAGAAACATTATCTCTTACGCTTCATATAATTTATATAATAATTTTTTGGTGACTTCTCACTCAATATTTAATATAAACACCATATAATAGATAATTTCAATATAGTACTTGTATATTTGCATGGCACAAGAGATTTTATAGAAAATAATTCAATCCAAGCATAACAGTAATATAATGAAAACATATAAATTAATTAAAATGGAAAAATTTGTAAACTAGAAGTGCATCGCATATGGTAATTGAAATGAAATTACATTAATGAAAATACGGTATGAAATTGTTTGCGAAAAGTAAAACTAACTAGAAACGAAAACAATAAGTAAAATAAACTAGATCACTTATAGCATTTTCAAAAGCGTTTCTTCAAATCTTCGATTGCGGAGTTCAAGTGATAGAATTGTTCACAGGTTATATCAGTCAAACCTATAATGTCCAATCGCATGCTCTTAATTTCATCCTTAAATGTATTTATATCAATTTGGTAAGCTTCAAGAGTGTTCATGATATTCTGTAAGTTGTTAGCATAATCTCCTTGATTCACTTCAGGGGTTTCAATAACTTTGTCAGTGTGGTCAATGTCATGGTAACCAGGAGGTGTCTCAGGGTCAGTTTCGACATCGGTCATTATATCATCTTTTATCTTGTAAGACTGAGGTGTTTCAGGAGTAGATGGATAATCAGGTGGGGTTAACTCATAAAGCCAGTTATCCTTATTGTGAACACTTACTCTAGCATGGTTTGGTAGTGTGAACAGGGTTACTACCTCATTCCGGATTAGGTACTCGAAAGGTGGATGTCCTAAATTCCTTATGATATGGCGATTAAAGCAAAAGTTAAGATTCATAGGACGGATGGTACCTAAACGGTTGCACATGTGCAATTGGTACCTAAGTCCTAAGGCATCAGCAATCATGGTTACAAGACCTCCTACTAATATAGGTAATTCAGGTTCTTCTTGGATTCGGGTGAAGGTTTGCATCATGAAAGGTACACCATTAACAGGCTGTCCATTAGTGAAACATGACATAATGAATATCTCATCTTTAGAGACTCCGGTAATGTTTTCTTCTTTTCCAAAGAAGGTGTGGGCAAGGATCTTATGGAAGTAACGTAGAGCAGGGTTATGTATTTCATCATTGTTCATGCTATTTGGTTCAGGGTGGTAGTTTCCGGTTAATGTTCCCCAAAAGAAATCCAGCTCAATGTCCATCAATTCTACCTGTGTGGTAGTAAAAGGAAAGGGTCCACTAGGGAATCCTAATAAGTCAGCTAGTTCTTTATGGTTAAAGTCATATTCTATTCCAAATAGGCGGAAACTGATAAATCCTTTCCTGAATCCAAAACCGCGCTCAGGTAGGTAAACTAAGGAGCTAAGGAACTCAAGGGTGAGCTCGCGGTAAGTCACAAACTTATGTTGAATCAGTGCATTCTCCCATCCAAGTCGGTTAAACAAGTACAGGATGCTATCATGTATACCTAGGGTTTCCATAGTCAGATCATCTGGATACAGGGTCAAATCCATTTGCCTCTGTGATAACTCTTCAAACTTCATTCTTTGGTTCCTACCTCTAAATTTGGTTTCCATATGGTTTATCGGTTGGTTAGCCATGGTTAGTGCAAATATGGAGGAAACAAATCAGGGGGAGAAGGAAAGTGGAAAAGACTTTTTAGAAAATCTGTAAAAGTGATTTAAGATTAAAATAAAGAAAAATAAGGAAATGAAATGCATAAATTAAAGGCAATAATAGTAATAATGAAATAAAATTATAAAATGACAAAACAAATAAATAAATAGTAAAACGATAAATAACAAAAATAATAGAATGATAAAAAATGATTTAAATAATTAAATGAGTAAATGGGTTGCCTCCCACTAAGCGTTGTTTTTATCGTCAAAAGCCTGACGTAATGCTTAGGTGTAGATTAATCAGGGGAATTAGTGGACAACTCTAAAAGCCTTAGATTATTTGCATAATCTCTTTTTTCAACTTTATGATAATGTTTTAAACGTTTTCCATTTACTATGAATGGTTCACTATTCCTACCCTTAATTTCTATTGCTCCACTCGGGAACACTTTAGTTATTTCAAAGGGTCCTGACCATCTAGATTTTAATTTTCCAGGAAAGAGCCTAAGTCTTGAGTTAAAGAGGAGTACAACGTCTCCCACACTAAATTCTTTCCTAGATAGGCGTTTATCATGCCATCGCTTAGTTCTTTCTTTATATATCTTAGCATTCTCATAAGCATCTAGCCTTAATTCTTCTAATTCGTTAATGTCTAGGATTCGCTTTTCTCCTGCAGAATTATAGTTTATATTGAGAGTTTTGATCGCCCAATAAGCTTTGTGTTCTAGTTCTACCGAGAGGTGACAAGATTTTCCATAAACTAATTTGAAAGGTGTAGTACCTATGGGTGTCTTGAAAGCGGTCCTATAAGCCCATAAAGCTTCATTAAGTTTAGATGACCAATCTTTCCGAGATATGGCGACAGTCTTTTCTAAGATTTGTTTGATTTCTCTGTTTGAGACTTCGACTTGTCCACTTGTTTGTGGGTGATATGGTGTTGCCACACGGTGTCTTACTCCATACTTAGATAGTAATTTGTCAAAGATTTTTGAAATGAAGTGCGAGCCACCGTCACTTATGACGAGTCTAGGCACACCAAATCTGGGAAAGATTATATTTTTGAAAAGCTTTATTACTACTCGTGTATCGTTTGTAGGAGAAGCTATAGCTTCAATCCATTTTGAAACATAATCAACAGCTACGAGTATGTAATTGTTACTGAAAGATGATGAGAATGGTCCCATGAAATCTATTCCCCAGACGTCAAAGATTTCTACTTCTAATATTCCTTTTTGAGGCATTTCATCTCTTGTTGAAATATTGCCGGTGCGTTGACACCGATCGTAATTTATTACAGCGATGTGGACATCCTTCCATAGATTAGGCCAGAATAGGCCGGCTTGCAAGATTTTTGCACAAGTCTTGGAAGTACTTGCATGTCCACCATAAGGAGATGAATGGCATTGAGCAATGACATCTTCTATTTCTTCTTCGGGAATACATCGACGAAAAATTCCATCGGGTCCTCTTTTGAACAATAATGGTTCATCCCAATAATAATGTTTTAGATTGTGAAAGAATTTCTTTTTCTGCTGATAGGTTAAATCAGGTGGAAGAGCTCCTGCGGCTAGGTAGTTAACAATGTCAGCGTACCATGGCAGTCCTACAGTTGTCTGGATTGTTTCCACGGGTTCTGGTTCATTTAAGTCTAACTGAACTAGGTCGCTTCCTATTTGTGCTATGAGCTGTTCATACAGAAAATCATCGTTAATCGGCACTTGTTCGGGTTTAATACCTTTTATTCTAGATAAATGGTCCGCTACGACGTTTTCAGTACCTTTCTTATCTTTTATTTCGAGATCAAACTCTTGTAAGAGTAAAATCCATCTCAAGAGTCTCGGTTTAGCATCTTTCTTAGTTAATAGATATCGGATAGCAGCATGGTCTCTGTAAACGATTATTTTCGCTCCTACTAGGTAAGAACGGAATTTGTCAAGCGCAAAGACAACTGCTAACAATTCTTTTTCAGTAGTGGCGTAGTTCATCTGAGCAGAATCTAAGGTTCTACTGGCATAGTAAATCGCATGAAGTTTCTTTTCCTTCCTCTGGCCTAGAACTGCGCCTACAGCATAGTCACTCGCATCGCACATGATTTCGAAAGGTAATCTCCAGTCAGGGGGTTGCATGATTGGTGCGGTGATGAGGGCTGTTTTTAGAGTTTCGAATGCTTTAAGATAATCTTCATTGAATATGAACTCAGCATCTTTCATTAATAAACCAGTAAGAGGTTTAGTGATTTTCGAGAAATCTTTGATGAATCGTCGGTAGAAACCGGCGTGTCCTAAAAAGCTTCGTATTTCTCGAATGGTTTTAGGGGGTTGAAGATCTTTTATGACTTCTATCTTAGCTTTATCTACTTCAATTCCCTTGTCGGATATAACGTGGCCTAATACGATTCCTTCTCTGACCATAAAATGGCATTTCTCCCAGTTAAGCACGAGGTTTACTTTTACACATCTTTCTAACACCATTTCTAAATTTGATAGGCATCCTTCAAAACTTTGCCCGCATACAGAGAAGTCTTCCATGAACACTTCCATGATGTTGTCTATAAAATCTGCGAAGATTGACATCATACATCTTTGAAAGGTTGCAGGAGCGTTGCATAATCCAAAGGGCATTCGTCTATAAGCGAACGTTCCATATGGGCATGTGAATGTAGTCTTCTCTTGATCATCTGGATGGATAGGGATTTGGAAAAATCCTGAGTAACCGTCAAGATAACAGAAGTATGAATGCTTGGCTAATCGTTCTAACATTTGATCTATAAAAGGTAGTGGGAAATGATCTTTTCGAGTGGCTTTGTTTAGTTTACGATAATCTATGCACACTCTATGTCCCGTCACTACTCTTTGCGATATCGATTCGCCTTGAGCGTTTTTCACAACAGTGATACCTCCTTTCTTTGGTACTACATGTACTGGACTAACCCATTTACTATCAGAGATTGGATATATTATTCCGGCATCTAGTAGTTTCTTAACTTCTTCTTTCACTACAGTGCTAAGGATTGGGTTAATTCTTCTTTGAGATTCTCTGGAGGTTTTGCAATCTTCTTCTAGCAGAATACGATGCATACAGATTGAAGGGCATATTCCTTTGAGATCAGATATGTTATATCCTAATGCAGTTGGATATTTCTTTAAGACATCTAAAAGTTTCTTTGTTTCTATAGTTCCTAAACTGGAATTTATTATAACTGGTCTTTTACATTCAATGTCTAAGAATTCGTACCTTAGGTTATTAGGTAAAGTTTTTAATCCTAATGTAGGTTTATCTTTACTTGGCATGGGATCCGGTGTAAGTGCTAAACTTTCGCTTAGACTAACGTCTTGATACGGTGCACGCCAATTATCATCTTCGAAAATCGGAGGGATTTGAATTTTCATTATTTCAGAATAGGTAGTTTCTTTCAGTTCCATTTCTCTTACACATTCGTCAATTACGTCCAATAGATAGCAAGTATCCTTTATAGCTGGTGATTGTAAGAATTGTGTTAAAATAAATTCAACTTTCTCTTCACCTACTTCAAAGGTTAGCTTTCCTCTTTTTACGTCTATTATAGCTCCGGCGGTAGCTAAGAATGGTCTTCCTAGTATGATAGGTGTAGTGGAGTCTTCAGAGATGTCCATGATTATAAAATCAGTAGGGATGTAGAATTGTCCTATACGTACTGGGACGTTTTCTAGTATGCCTACAGGATATTTAACTGAGCGATCGGCTAGTTGAACAGACATTTTAGTTGGTCTAAGGTCTCCCATGTCTAGCCTTTTGCAAATCGTTATGGGCATAACACTGATACTGGCTCCTAAATCGCATAGAGCTTTGTCAATGACGAATTTTCCTATTACACAGGGTATAGAGAAACTTCCTGGATCTTTTAGCTTAGGAGGCATATTATTCTGAATTATGGCGCTACACTCAGCAGTAAGTGTAATTGTTCCGTTATCCTCTATCTTTTTCTTATTAGATAAGATCTCTTTTAAAAACTTAGCATACGAGGGTATTTGAGTGATCGCTTCTGTAAACGGAATAGTAATATTCAACTGTTTCAGAAGTTCGACAAATTTCTTAAACTGACCCGTCGTCTTGGAATTGGTTAATCTCTGAGGGTACAGAATTGGTGGTTTATAGGGTGGTGGAGGCACATAAGGCTTTTCTTTCTCCACTGCCTCTTGATTATCATTTTCCTTTTCTTCTGGATCATTTACCATTTCAGTCGGTTTATCCGGTTTTTGGTACATGGTTGGATTGTCAAGTCTTGGATCGGTAGGTCCGTCAAGTTCCTTGCCACTTCTTAATATTACGGCATTGGCATGTCCTTTCGGATTAGGTTGAGGTTGTCCAGGAAATACTCCAGCTGGTGCAGCAGTAGGTGCTTGTTGTTGAGCTACTTGTGAAATCTGAGTTTCAAGCATTTTGTTATGTGTAGCTAATGCATCTACCTTGCTCACTAATTGCTTAATCTGCTCACTAGTGTGAATGTTTTGGTTTAAGAAGTCCTTGTTTGTTTGAGATTGGTTAGCTATAAAGTTCTCCATCATCAACTCAAGGTTCGATTTTCTAGGGACATTAGGAGCAGTCTTTTGATATCCTGGTGGTGTAGCTGGTGCTTGACCTGGTGCATATAAAGCATTGTTATTCTTATAGGAGAAGTTCGGATGATTCTTCCAACCTGGGTTGTATGTGTTTGAGTATGGGTTTCCTTGAGCATAATTCACTTGATCCGTGGGAATTCCTGTCAATAGTTGACAATCAGAAACTTCATGTCCTGGAACTCCACATAACTCACAGTTAGGTGTTACTGCAGCCACGGTGGCTGTTGGTGTTATGGCCAAGTTGTCGATCTTTTGGCTTAGTTGGTCAAACTTTGCATTGACTTGGTCCATACTACTCACTTCGTACATACCTCCTTTTGTTGGTTTCTCAGTTGCGACTCTCTCGCTTCCCCATTGGTAATGGTTTTGAGCCATACTTTCAATAAGTGCATAAGCATCATTATATTCTTTGTCCATCAATGCACCGCCCGCGGCAGCGTCAATTGTCATTCTTGTATTGTAAAAGAGTCCATTATAGAAGGTATGGATGACCATCCATTCTACTAATCCGTGATGTGGACAAAGTCTCAGCAAATCCTGATAGCGTTCCCAAGCTTCGAATAGTGATTCGCTTTCCCTTTGCTTAAATCCGTTGATCTGAGCTCTCAGCATAGCTGTCTTGCTAGGTGGGAAATATCTGGTCAAGAAAACTCTCTTTAGTTCCTCCCACGTAGTTACTGAGTTCGAAGGCAGAGATTGAAGCCAGGCTCTTGCTCTGTCTCGAAGTGAAAAAGGAAACAAACGTAGTCTAATATCTTCTTGGGTAACTCCATTGGCTTTTACGGTATCTGCGTATTGCACAAAGATCGAAAGATGAAGGTTCGGATCCTCGGTAGGATTTCCGGCGAATTGATTTTGTTGCACGGCTGATATCAACGAAGGTTTTAGTTCGAAATCATTTCAGTTGATAGTCGGTGCGGCAATGCTAGAATGCGGTTCAGCTTGCGAAGGACTGGCGTAATACTTGAGTGGGTGATTCTGTTCTTCAGCCATCTCTGCGTCCTTTGATGTTACGACTAGTTTAGGCGGATCTATTTGAAGATCTGGAATATTGTAACTTTTTTCGTAATCGAATATCCGTCTTCTTACGTGTAAGAAGCGTTCCGATTCTGGGATTAGAGGTTGCAAGTCTTCGCTTTTAGAGCGAGTACTTGGCATACACTCGGAAATTTAGATTAAGAAAATAAAATAGTTGTTACCTTAGTCTAGACAATGCTACCTAAAGTGCACTAGTAACTAAATTAAGGTCCCCGGCAACGGCGCCAAAAACTTGATGGGCTAAAGACGTGTCTAATTATGTGTCTAGCGGTATCTTAACTGCAAGTGCACAGCCTATCGAAGTAATATTTAAGATTATCGATCCACAGGGACTCTATGGTTACTTAGTGCTAGATGAACTTCTAGTTTAGCTAAGGTGAAGGGTTGTCACGATTTTTTGTTGTTTTTAAAATATTAAAGGCGGGAATTAAATTTAAGTTTTAATAAAATAATACTAAGGCGGTCGGTATGTAATTATACTAACTTAGGTGGGTCAATCTAACCTAGGCTTATAAAGGTGTTCACTTAAACTATTCTGTAGAGGTTACCAGTTTAAATACCCTCAACTCACACTCTCGTGGTCTTATCTCAGATCTTACCCCTAAAGCCCTATGCCTGCTCTCGCTAGCCCATAAGTGTTTAGAGATAATTTTTGGAAACTTAGTAATTCTAATTTATTTTAAAGCGCTCTCGCTGTGTTTAATTTAAATGCCTAACTTTAGCTATCTGGTTAAAATCTCACACTCTCGTGGTCTTGACCTAACCTAATACTCTTTCATTACTCTCGTAACGAAAAGGTCGATTTTAATTAAAAAGTATCAGCCAGAATGTTAAGCTATTAATTATTTTAAGCCTATGGTTAATTTTACTGATTAAGTTTGTTTTAACTACATACCGTCCTAAGGTAATTAGCTACTAATTTTTGTTGAACCAGACAGAGGCAGAGAAACAATAAACAAAATATTCATGGCAGAAAAATAAATAAATAACATAAATATTAAATTGCAAATAATATAAATCTGGTTAACAATAAAATGGCAGACTCCTTCTTCCACAGACCGGAAAGCTCGGAGTATTTGGCGGAATCGAAAATAACAAAATATTCTGAAGGTTTCGAAACAAGTAAATTTTATAACAATTTCCTGATGTTGGAAATTGTTATAGGTTGGGTTTGGATACAATAAAAATAGAATACTGAAAATAATGCTGAAATAAAAAGGGTGTAAAATAATTCGGCAGAGCTTCCGCAAGAAATTGATAAAAAATTACTCTGTGTATTGTTCATAAAATCTAAGCTATTTATAGAACATTTAATGGGCTTGTGGGTGGACTTGTTGCATTTGGCCTCGTAGGAACAGTTGAGAGAATATAGGAACGTGGCTGGAAAATAGGCAGATCATGTGCACGTAACGTTTTGACGTAGTCTCAGTCAAATAACCTCCTTTTTCCCTTGTCACGGTCGTGACAATGGCATCACGTCCGTGTCCCTTGAATTTTAAGTGTCATGGTCGTGACAAGGTCATCACGGTCGTGATTGCTTCTTTTGGGGTGTCACGGTCGTGACACCTAGGTGACGACCGTGAGTGCAACAAATTATGCAGGTTTTTGCAGGTTTCTTCATTTCTTCATCTTTTTATGGTTGTTTTCGCTCCTTTTGCTCTTGTCTCATGATTTAGCTCCATATATGATGTACCTGCAAAATGGTAAGAAAAACTCGAGGAATCGGGTGTTAAAACGATGATTATGCGATAAAATGGTAATGAAACTTAGCAATATAATCGATACATTTTCTCGTTATCAATAAGACCAAGCAAACACATCAACATATTCTCTAAGAAACTATACCATCCTCTTCTTAACATCAGAACCAAGAAATAATCCAATCTTGACTTCTTTCTTATCATCTTCAGAACCCAAATTGACCATCTCTAATAACTCTTCATTAGGCTGAATAACTTTCTCCTCGTGCTCAAGCAACCGGGAAATCTCATCAGGAATGTCTTCAACATCCTCTTCCTCAGCTTCGAACACAGGGAATTCAAAGTTGGGAGTGGGAATGGGATCATTGTTTTCAATGGGTTTAAAAATTAATCTGCATAATGATTTTATTTTTATTTTAGAGTATGAACAAACGTGCAAACATTATACAGATCAACAATGATTATTTTGGGTTTTTTATGTTACCATTTTTCATAATAAAGAAAAATGGAAAAACACATATAGAAATAACAAAATAACATTTTATTGATGATGATAAAAAATTGAAACAAAGCCCGACAAACATCACTTTCACCTCGGACAGAGTGAAAGGGTTTTTGAAAGAAAATAAAACAAATTACTTTGAAGCATGAACAATAGAAGGAACATCAACAAAAATCCAGTTCTTGCAAATCTCTATGTGTGTAACAAAGTTAGACATTTCTTCATCTTCATCATATTCAATGATGGCACTAACCTCCAGATCAAGTCTAAAAGACTTATAAGCATTTTCTCCTTCAGAATAAGATCCCCGGTCTTCAAGATATGGTTCCCAAAGGTCATACAGAATCTTTTCTCCATGATCATCTTCCAGACCATAATTATTCTCTATGACTGTAGTAGTAGAATGATCCTCAATGTTACCACCTACCATTCTCACAGACGCATTTCCATGTTTCAGAAGTAGATTCGACTTCACGTTCGGATTAACATTATTGAAAGACAAGACATTTCTCCTTATCAATTCCTCCACTTCATATTT